>CM038681.1:354300286-355619874 GCA_021605205.1 Aegilops longissima
CGAGAAGGGCTATGATCCGAACTGCAAGACATACGTCTCGGTTATTGTCCTTGGAGATGAAGCAGGATATATTCACCAAAAGTACTCTTGTTCACTTACAGCTCGGTAGAGGGCTAATCCCCTTGCGGCATTGTGCGGTAAGAATTCCCTCCGGGGCAGGGCCCCCTGGCAAAGGTTTCTTCCCTCGTTTGTAAAGCCTTGTTTCCATGTCTTCAAAGGTGGTCCTTTTCCTTCCGTGGGGAGAGGGAATTTCATATTCTTCTCCCTGATCATCCTCCTTCGCGAAGACATTAATTCCCCCGATTTGGATGAGTAATGCGTGAGGCCCTCTTTCGGCTTGTTTATTCCTCCCTTTATCTTCCCCTGATAGCGCTTGATAAGGTGCGAGCTCAAGCCTCCTGGCTAGTACAGGATTCGATGAGCCTTCGGGAACGGGGGCCGAACACCTGATCATCTTTGCCTTTTTAATCCAGTCCTGGTCAAAGAGCGATTTTTCAGAATGATGTTAGGACAAATGAAAAGATAGCGTGTTCGGCCGCAGAATTACTTACGTGGGTATCTGGACGATTGAAGTTTAGAACCGCATCCTCGGTGGTGTCCGGACACTATTCGTGATCCGAAGAACAATCCATACATCCCTTCGAGTGTCACACCGAAGAATTGCTGAATAGTTTGCGGTCCTTCCGGGTTGAACTCCCACATACGAAGAGGTTAACGTTGACATGGCAGGACCCGACGAACTAGCATGACTTGCATTACCTTGGCAAGGCTGACATCTCTCTTGAGGAGATCTCGGATGCGACTCTGCAATATCGTCACGTCATTAACTGGCCCCCAGCCCAGCCCCTTGTTGACCCATGACGCCAGTTTTGGGGGGGGGGGGCGAACGGAAGACGGGGGCAGCTACCCACTTAGTACTTCGGGGAGCTGTGATGTAAAACCACTCCCGCTGCCATAAGTCGGACATCTCCGGGAAGGAACCCTTTGGCCATGGAGCATCGGCGACTTTGCTTATTATGGCACCTCCGCATTCTGCGAGTCGCCCATCAATCACCTTCGGCTTCACATTGAAGGTCTTGAGCCATAAGCCGAAGTGTGGGGTGATGCGGAGGATGGCCTCACACACGATGATGAATGACAAGATGTGAAGGATGGAATCCGGAGCCACATCATGGAAATCGAGCCCGTAATAGAACATAAGCCCTCTAACAAAGGGATCAAGGCTAAAGCCTAGCCCTCGGAGGAAGTGGAAACGAATACGTAAACTCGTTGGGTTCTGGAGTGGGGATGACCTGCCCTTGAGCAGCAGCTCAAAGTGCGAGATTTCGCGGTCGACACCTGCTTCTTCTTAGCTTCTTGATGTCCTCCTCAGTGGATGAGGGAGGCCATCCACCGGCCTTGAAGGTTGGATCCGGACATGATTGAAGGTCTGAAGCGCTTAGCCTGAGCCTTGGTGTTGGAATTCGAGGTGGGGGAAGGGAAGGATCAAGTGCGAGAAGAAAAGGACAGGCCTTGGCCCCTTTATAGAGAGGGTGAATATCAAGCGTCCTCCGCGTGGCCGTTTGGAACTTGCCTAAAATCAAGGAGTCATACCAGCAGGCACGATTGGGTCACCCATACCCGTATTGATGAGAATTCTGTGATAAGGGGAACACAATCTCTGCTTCGATAAGACGCGCCAATAAAACCGCCTCGCAACACGTGCAGTGGCAGGCTGGTTGAGAAAAACGATTCGTATAATGACTGTTCCATGGCGTGATGTCACGTTATGAAAAGTTGTCAGCAGATTGGATTTGTGGAAATATTATACTCTCTACGGTGGTATGTGGAATTTTTTGGCAGAGCCGGACACGATCCTTGTGTTCGAAATCTTCTATGGAGTATTCCGAGAAGGAACCCACCTTGCAATGCCGAAGACAATCTGCGCGCCAGACTCACCGTCATTGAAGCCTGGTTCAGGGGCTACTGAGGGAGTCCTGGATTAGGGGGTCCTCGGACAGCCGAACTATATACTTTGGCTGGACTGTTGGACTATGAAGATACAAGATTGAAGACTTCGTCCCGTGTCCGGATGGGACTCTCCTTTGCGTGGAAGGCAAGCTTGGCAATTCGTATACGTAGATCTCCACCCTTGTAACCGACTCTGTGTGACCCTAGCCCCCTCCGGTGTCTATATAAACCAGAGGGTTTAGTCCGTAGGACAACAACAATCATAATCATAGGCTAGCTTCTAGGGTTTAGCCTCTACGATCTCGTGGTAGATCAACTCTTGTAATACTCATGTCATCAAGATCAATCAAGCAGGAAGTAGGGTATTACCTCCATCGAGAGGGCCCGAACCTGGGTAAACATTGTGTCCCCTGCCTCCTGTTACCATCCGCCTTAGACGCACAGTTCGGGACCCCCTACCCGAGATCCGCCGGTTTTGACACCGACAATGTGCCCATCGCTGACGCGAAGGAAGAAGAAGTGGCGTAGAAGCGCCACGGATGTCATCACACCCAGGTGTGCCTCACAGTAGTAGACGGAGATGGACAGGAGGAGGATATAGTTGGGGTGGAGGTGCAACGCCTGCAACCCGTAGTGGTCAAGGACCTCATAAAAGAAATTAGAGAAGGGGGAACCAACCCGACGGCGATGCTGCTCGAGAAGAAAGGGAAGAAGGTGCTTCCCTTTGGCTCCGGCACGTCGGAGGCAACCCGGAGCTCTGTCTTGCCCCCTTCATTGCTCTCCCCCGCCGTCAGCAGGCGTGCGGGAGGCAAGGCTCTCTTCTGTGACAGTGGGTTCAGAGCTGGCTCGTACCAAGCCAGCACCGAGGAGGGCTTGGTCTTGTGCGGCGCCATGGATCGCAGATGAGGGGCAAGATTGGAGCAGATCTGGAGATTTCGGTGCCGAGGAGCGAGAAAGGGGATCTGGAGCAAGGCGAGGAAGAAGCAATGAAGGCAAGCACTGTCTGTGCCAGCCTTTTGTCAGGTCGGGCCGTTGCCGAGGCAGCGTGGGGAAGTGGAGACGCCCACGTCCAATCAACCGCCAGGCATCGACCAAGGCCGCAGGCTTTTCGACCAAGGGCGCCCACACTTGACCTTTGGCCGCCTCGCAAGCCCGCCAGCGCACCTTGGGCCCGGGCTATCGTCGGCGCTCGGGAACAGGGGTCCCTAAACTTGCTCGCTCGCGCCCACGGCGTGGCTGTGAAGGGGCTCGTACGCCCATCTTCGCCAACAAAGCACTCAAGACCCTCGCGAGGGGCCAAGCCTCACGAGGCGGACGACGCAAGACCTCCTCGGGAGCAGCCTCACCAGGCTGCCTCGCGAGGAGCAGAGTTATCAAGGCGGGGCAAACCTCGCGAGGCTCTCGTGACATGAGCCATGATGATCGACACCAGGCGGGCACCAGGCGAGCGCCAGCGCGCGCAGTGTCCTGGTTTCCTCTTTGGTGCTAAGGAAGCAGGCGCAGGCACGGAGCACCGAGGCATCACGCAAAGGTTTCCATATCGGTGCAACGAGACCAAGACCAGAAGGCCAGCAGGACGGAGGTCACCGTGGAGCCCAAGACGGCGTCACCACCAGACCCTTTCGCAGGCGAAGACTACTTTTGTCAGGATAGCTCGTACTAGCTGTCCCCTTTCAAATTAGCCCGCTTTTGTTGGCTCCCTTCCCGCTCAATATTTGGGGAGATGACCAGGGCCTATATAAGTAGAACTAGCCACCACAGTAGGGGCATCTCATCTGGAGCTGATCTAGCCTTGGGCCAATCCTTAGCCACACACCGAACACAAGAACACCTCAACCTCAGGAGGTCGTTCTTCCACTTGTACTGTTCATCATCAGCCCAAGAGGCAATCCACCACCACACACTGGAATAGGGAGTTACACCACAATGGTGGCTGAACTAGTATAAATCTTGTGTCCTTGTGTTGCTAAGTCCGTCGAGTTCGTCCGCGAGATCTTAGTGAGCTAGGGCGTAGATCGGTTGGAGGGAAAGAACTTCGCGCGCACCCCAGAGTTCGAACCTTAAGGTTTTGCCGGAACCTCACATCCAACAGGTGCGGCCAGGGAGGCACCCTAAGTTGTTTATCACCAGCGCGGAGCATAGTGCTTCCGCTCTTGCACGGGCATAGCCGCTCCTCGACCATGTGGACTACCAGCACTGAGCATGGTGCTTCCACTGGTGCGTGGGTGAAGGCTCCCTCTGAGTGGAGCCCCCGGGGCGTGTACAGCCCCGCCCTGACACGTGGCTTGCACGGCAGGGCTAGACGAGGTGTGTCTGGGCACTCGTGAGCCAGCGCGGGACTCACAAGGCCCTGCCTCAAGGCGGGTTGCGCCTGGTCTTGGTTCTTGGCAGCTTTCTTAATCCTCCAAGATGGTCAGGTAACCTGCGTCGGACGAGTTTCCTGAGGCGATCCCATGAGAAGGTCAGACACCAACGACCCTAGGAGGTGACATGAATGGGGACGGCCCGCCAGACAGAGCTCGATCATTGGGTTTATCGACGCTGCAGGGACGGGCCCGAGCACAGACGTCGTGCTGAGCCTACTCATGCGAGAAATCCTAAGGGAAAACGACCGGCGCGCGGCTCTCGTGGTGACGATGGTGATCGCGGGTGGGGCATCAATGTACCAGATAAGCACGTGGTACCTATAGATAACTTATGCAAAGAAATAAGCCAGCTTAGGTAGATGCGAGAACGATACATGCCACTGGGACGGACCCGAGCAGCCTGGGGATGATGCAGCCCGAGGGGTGCCCGCAACAGAGTAAGCTAAAGACGCAAAAGGATACATGCCGCAGGGACAGGCCCGTGCGGCCTGGGAATAAAGCAGCCCGAGGGACGCTCCCAGCTAAATAAACTTGGAAAATGTCACCTGGTTCCCTTGTCGAAGGAGTGTTGGGGTAGCTGAAGACGCATGACGGAGTCGTCGTTCCTCATGAGCCGCCAGGGCCCGGAGCCTCTAGAGGCTCTGGGGGCTCGGGCGGTTCCTTGAGGACCGTCTCCATCTCCACCAGGATTGCATGACACCTAGCCTCCTGAGCTGCCAGGATGCTCTGTAGGTGGCGCTGGTGGGCGGCCGCCATGTTTGGCAAGCCAAATGCCATGCAGACGTAGTTGTGAGGTGGAACCTCACAACGCCCAGCGTGCGAAGGCTAGAAGCGCTCCTAAGACGGGGCTCTGTTGAGCCCTGGGATGTCGATGCAGACGTGCAGCATGCCGTCCTCGACAGGATGGGGAGCTACGCCAAGTGGTGGGCGGCTGTCGCCTCGCATGGCTCTTGCTTCTCGAAGCTCCTGGGTGGCCTTGTTGATGAACTCCTGAGCGTCGGGCGCTCCTCGCCCAGTGCCCTCCTGAGGGAACCGCGTAGCAAAGCACGCCTCCATGTGGTACCTGAGCGCCTCTCTCGTGATGTTGGCCAGGTCCGAGCCCCCCAGAAGAGAGCCCCCGAGCCTCGCCCAAGGAGGGCGCCAGGCGCGCTTTCCTATGCAAGGGAGGGAGGCACCCCAGGAGCGGGCGCTGATCCTGAGGCGGTGCCGCTGGTGTCGGCGTTCTAGGAACGGGGGTCCCCAGACTTGCCTGCGTGCGGCCCACAGCATGGCTAAGCGAGCAGGCCTGTACGGCCCATCTTCATCGACAAGGCATTCAAGACCCTCGCGAGGGGCCAAGCCTCGCGAGGTGGACGACACAAGACCTCCTCAGGAGCGGCCTCGCCAGGCAGGCTCACGAGGGGCGGAGAGATCAAGGCAAGGCAAACCTCACGAGGTCCACGTGATGTGAGCCATGACGATCGAGACCAGGCGGGCGCCAGCGTGCGCAGCGTCCTTGTTTCCTCTTTGGTGCCAAGGGGCAAGCGCGGGCGCGGAGAACCGAGGCATCAAACAAAGGTTTCCACATCGGTGCAACAGGACCAAGACCACCCGGACGGCAAGACGGAGGTCACCATGGAGCCCAAGACGGCATCACCAACAGAGCCTTTTGCAGGCGAAGACCACTTTTGTCAGGATAAGCTGTACTAGCTGTCCCCTTTCAAATTGGCCGTTGTTGGCTCCCTTCCCGATCAATATTTGGGGAGAGGACCAAGGCCTATATAAGTAGAGCTAGCCACCACAGTAGAGGCAACTGATTGAGAGGCATCTCGCCCACACAAGTTCACCAAGCATAAGAACACCTCGCCTCAGGAAGTTGTTCTTCCCCTTGTACTGTTCATCATCAGCCCAAGAGGCAATCCACCACCACCACACTGGAGTAGGGTATTACACCACAACGGTGGCCCGAACCAGTATAAATCTTGTGTCTTTCTGTGTTGCGAGTTCGTCAAGTTCGTCCGTGAGATCCTAGAGAGCTAGGGCGTGAACCGATAGGGAGGAGATCTTCGCGTGCACCCAAGTGTTTTGCCGGAACCCGTGATCCGACATTTGGCACGCCATGTAGGGGTTTGCCGAAGCTTCCTTTCGTCGCTCCATGCCCTGTTGCTCCGTCGTCTCCATGGCGGACGCTCGCCGCGCTCGTGCTGAGCGCCGGGCTGCCCTCACCACCCGCGTCGCTCAGACGGCTCCCATCGGCGGGCCACCTCGTAGTTCCCCGTCGCCTGCCTCCAACGCCGCCACCGGCCGGCGGGGAACGAGCAGCAGGCATCCTCGCTGCACCCCTCGGTGCGGTGGGATGGCCGCACCACCACTCCATCGCTGACCCCGGACGGTTCTTCATCCCATTCACGTCCTGCTCCAATGGACGCGCGGGCCGCGCTCCTCATGGCGCACGAGCTCCTACGCTACCGCCCGGTCGACGACCTCTACGAAGACTGGCTCGACCGTATCGTCGAGCTCGTCCGCGCCACAGGGGGCTCCCCTGCGCCGTCCCTCTCTCTGCCTCGCCCTCCGCCAGCCACGGGCGACATGGCTCACGGAGCCCCTCTACCACCTCTGCATCAAGACGGTGCCCCGGCGCCAAGACGCGCTGCTCCATGACGCGACCCATAGCGTCCAGCGCCTGTGCGTGAAGAAAGAAGCTGCCAAGAAGTCCCTCCGCCACTCCTCGCGCCACCGCGCCAGGACCAGCTGTTGCGGCAAGACCGCACGCCACCTGTAGCGGTAGGGCGCGGACCCCATCAAGACCAAGCTCCACCCCCAAGGAGGGCCCCGGTGACCACAGCCGGCTGCCGCGCTTTCACCCCTGAGCTGCGTAGCGTCGCCTGGCCGGGCAAGTTCAAGTCGGATCTGCCTCCTCGCTACGACGGCACCCCCGACCCCACAGAGGTCCTGCAGCTTTACGAGTTGAGCATCAAAGCGGCCAACAGCGACGAGAAAGTCATGGCGAACTGGTTTCCCATGGCTCTCAAGGATGGTGCCCGCTCCTGGCTCCTGAACCTGCCACCGGGCTTGATCTCCTCCTGGGACGAGATGCGCGACCGCTTCGTCGCCAACTTCCAAGGCACTCGCGACCGCCTGCCGCCTGCGGGTGACCTGCGCCGTGTCAAGAAGCAACCGGGAGAGACCCTCCAGAAGTACATCCAGCGCTTCAACAACGTCCGCCTCAAGATCCCCAAGGTGACGGACGAGGCCATCATCTCTGCGTTCTCTGATGGCGTCCGCGACATCAAGATGAAGGAAGAGCTCGCTATCCACGAGGAGATGTGCACGTCCCTGTAGTTGTTCAACCTGGCGACCAAGTGCGCAAGAGCTGAGGAGGGGCGCCTCTCCCTCCTCGAGCTCCCAGCCGCAGATCCGGAGGAGAAGAAAGCCAAGGCGAAGGACGTGAAGCGCAAGGGAGCAGCCGTGGTCGCAACGGAACCAGACACCAAGCGTGGCAGGGACCAACCAGAGTCATCCAATAGCAGTCGTCCGTTCTGCGCCTTCCACAACCTAAATACCCACAACACCAGTGACTGTCAAGAGCTCAGAGCCATTCGTGAAGGACGCTTCGGTCGACGCACCGAGCGCGGCGACCGTGGCTACAGCCGAGGAGGAGAACATGGTGGCGGATGCTGGGACGACCGTGGCCCGCGCCAGGAGTGGCGCGACCAGCCTCGTGAGGACTGCTGGCAGGATCAGCCTCGCGAGGGCGCCTGGAGGGACCAGCCTCGTGAGGACCGTCCTCAAGGCAACGCTGGACTCCCTCCGCTGCCTCCACCGCCAAGAAGGAATGATGAAAACCATCAAGGCGAGGGGGCTGGGGACTTCCAGGAACCGCGTGCCATCTCCTGCATCTTGGGCGGAGCCCAGGCCCCAGCCTTGCAGCGTATCTTCAAGCAGTTTGCTCGTGAAGTGAATGTTGTCCTCCCCAAGCTCGAAGCCACACGCCCACTCAGATGGTCCCAGTGCCCCATCATGTTCAACTCGGCAGATCAGCTCAAGTGCGCAGCTATCACCGCGCCCCGATGCTTTGCTCCCCTGTCATCAGCAATGTGCAAGTTACCAAGACCCTAATCGATGGCGGCACAGGGCTCAATGTCATGTCCGTCGACACGTTCGACAACCTCCAAGTGCCATATTACCAGCTTCAGCCTACCAAGCCTTTCTCAGGAGTGACCGACGGTTCCACCACACCGATAGGGCAGGTCCGCCTTCCTGTCACCTTCATAGAACGCAAGAACTACCGCACCGAGCTCATCGACTTCGATGTTGCGCACATCCATCTGCCCTACAATGCTATCCTCAGGTATCCAACCCTGGCCAAGTTCATGGTTGTGACCCATCATGGCTACAATGTCCTCAAGATGTCGGGGAGCGGCGGGATCATCACGGTCCCATGTGAAGAGAGAGATGTGGTGGGCTCCCTCGAGTGTGCCTTTCAAGAGGCAGCAATCGACGACCCCGACAGCAAGGGCGAGGGCCCTCCTGAGGTCATCCCCAAGAAGAAGAAGCAGTTGCGCCGTGCAGGACTTCGGGAGGGTGGCGTGCAACCGAGCCTCGCTGGATCAGCACTGCCTAGGGCGCCTCCTCCATCGCATAGGAAGGCGCGTGCGGCGCCCTTCTCGGCAGGGCTGGGCTTTTGAAGGCCTCAGACCTTGCCCACATCACGAGGGAGGCGCTCGGGCACCACTTGGAGGCGTGCTTCACGGCACGTTTCCCTCAGGAGGACACAGGGCAAGGATCGCCCACCGTTCAGGAGTTCATCACCAGGACCACCCAGGAATTGCAAGACGCAAGGGCCATGCGCGGCAACCGCCGTTCACGAGGCGCAGCTCCCCATCCAGGCAAGGATGTCGGGCTCCGCGTCTGCATCGACGTTCCAGGGCTCAACAGGGACGCTTCTCAGGAGCCTTTCTGGCCTTCACACGTGGGACGCTGCAATGGCCCACCGCACAGCTATGTTCGCATGCCCTTCAGCCTGCCGAGCGTGTCTTCCGCCTACCAGCGCAACTTGCAGCGCATCCTAGCAGCTCAGGAGGCCACTCACCACGTCGTCCTGACTGAGATGGAGACGGTCCTCGAGGAACCACCTGAGCCCCCAGAGCATCCTGAGGCTCAGGGCCCCGGTGGCTCGTGAGGAACGACCTCTGCGCTGCGCACCTTCAGCTGCCTCAACTCTCCTTCGTCAACAGAACCAGGTGATATTTTCCAAGTTCATTTAGCTGGGAGCGCCCCTCGGGCTGCATCATTCCCAGGCCGCGTGGGTCCATCCCTGTGGCATGTATCCCTTTTTTATGTCTTTAGCTTACCTAGTTGGGGCGCCCCTCGGGCTGCATCATCCCCAAGCCACTCGGGCCTGACCCAGTGGCATGTATCTCCCTTGCATTTACTTAAGCATGTTGCTCTCCATGCTTAACATACCTATGATTACTATTTACTCGATCGCCACTCATCGTGGGGACCGCGCGCCGGCCGTCTTTCTTCAGGACCCTTAGCGTGAGTAAGTTGAGCACGGCGTCTGTGCTCGGGCCCGTCCCTGCAGCGTCGATAAATCCAATGGTTGAGCTCTATCTGGCGGGACGGCCCCGTTTACGTCACCTCCTGGGGCCGTTGGTGCTTGGCTTTCTCACGCGATAACCTCAGGAGATTCGTTCGGCGCAGGTTGTCTGACCACCTCGCAGGGCCAGCATAGTGAACAAGAACCAAGACCAGGTGCAACCCGCCATGAGGTAGGGCCTCGTGAGTCCCGCGCTAGCTCACGAGTGCCCAGATACACCTTGTTTAGCCCTGCCGTGCAAGCCACATGTCAAGGCAGGGCTGTACACGCCCCGGGGGCTCTCCTCAGAGGGAGCCCCCCCCTCCCACGCACAAGTGGAAGCACCATGCTCCGCACTGGCCGTCGACACTGTCGAGGAGCGGCTATGCCGGAGCACAAGCGGAAGCACTATGCTCCGCGTTGGTGATAAACAACTGAGGGCGGCTTCATGGTTGTACCAACCTCAGGGAGCCCTAGAGCTCAGCGTCCGGCCTCACCGCAACGCCTCCCCTCGTGAGAGCCGCGCGAGGGGGCTGGGCACGGGGGCTGCGCTCGGGTCATGCCCAAGCGTACGCCACCCAACCAGGTCTCCCGGACCTGGTCGTCGCACGCCCCTCTCGAGCCGAGCCTCGGCGAGGGAAAAGGTATAAAGATTGTTCACACGTCAAGGGGGACTCCTGAGCATCGCGACTCAGGAGCCTAACTGGTCACGTAGCCCCTCACTCCTTGGTCTGTCCTGGTCTCCGGTCGGCCCAACAGCGGTTGAGGTATGCGCTAGGCCCGGCTCTGCCGACGTAGAACATTAACCTATCCTCGCGTACTCTCCCTGTAAGTTGTTTGCGCGTCAAGGGGGACTCCTGATCATCGCGGCTCAGGAGCCTAACTGGTCACGTAGCCCCTCACTCCTTGGTCCGTCCTGGTCTCCGGTCGGCCCAATGGCAGTTGAGGTATGCATGGGGCCGGGCTCTGCCGACGCAGAACACAAAGAAAATAGGAAGAAAATCGCAAAACCTCGAAGCAAATATTACAAAACATATTTTCCTCACAATATCAGATGAAAGTTTTAACGCCTCCACGAGACCTGATGCGTATTGCAGGAATGAAACAAGAAAGCAGCCGTAGGTCACCCCTGGACACCCCCATCGCCTGTAGAAGGTGCTCCTCCCTTGGTAGCGTCGTCTTCACCTGCACCGCCAGCTGCAGGATCGGCCGCATCGCCGGTCGAGGGCGCGAGGACGAAGCCGCGGAACTTCTTCATCAGGGCCTCCACCTGACCTTTCACGGCTGCGGCGGCGGCCGCACAATGTTCATCAGCTACAGGCTCCAGCAGCTCATCGAGACGAGCATTGGGGTCGCGAAGGTACAGATGGCTGAAGACACGTGTCAGCGCAGCTGAAGAAAGGACACGAGCCTCAGCCTCAGCCATGGGACCGATGCCCTCCACGACTTCCTCAAGCGCCTTCACCAAGTGGGAAAGCAGCTGAGCAGGGCCATCCTCGTCGGTGGTCAGCGGCTTCTCCAGGCTCTTCTCGTACAGTGACTTCAGCGCCATAATGGACCTCTTCTCAAGAAGTGAGAAGGCCACGCGGTCTTCGGCCAGGACCTTTGCCTTGACGTCAAGCTTGGCCTCCCTTGTCGTAGCCTTCTACTCCAGATCCTACAGTCGGCTGCGCTCTGCGGCCTACGCCTTCGTCAGCTCCCCCAGCTTGGAATCGGGGCCCTTGATGGCGTCCTCCCGAGCCTTCATCTCCTCCTCCTTCGCCTTGCGGTCACGTGCTTCTTTTGCGCGATCATCACGCAGGCTCTTCAGCTCACCCACCAGCTTTCGGCAGCGGCCGCGGGCGGCCTCGGCGTCCTTCA
This sequence comes from Aegilops longissima, assembly GCA_021605205.1. Classification (NCBI taxonomy): domain Eukaryota; kingdom Viridiplantae; phylum Streptophyta; class Magnoliopsida; order Poales; family Poaceae; genus Aegilops; species Aegilops longissima. Next base: position 354,312,023 of record CM038681.1, read on the forward strand.
GCGCCGCCTGGCGATCGGCCGCAGCTCTGGTGGCGGCCTGCTTCTCCTTCTCGGAGGCTGCCGCGGCCTGGCTCAGCAACGTTCGAACTGCCTAGTCGGAGTGAAGCCATCCTGAGGCCAGCTCCAGGCGCCCGGCCACTAGGTACGGGTCCGCTCCTAGGAGGTCTTCCCGCAGTTTGGCCATCCCCGAGAAGACACGCTCCAAGACTGTGGAGGAGGCAGAAGAATTTGGGACTAGAGGCGCAGTAGGAGGAGGAAGCGACGTCGTTACCAGAGCCTGAAAGACCGAGGGCTCCAGGGCCCTTGGGACCTCCTCAGCCAAGCCGAGTGCCGGCACTACCGGAGCGAGCGGGGCCACGGGGGCTGATTCCTCCTGAAAATGCTCCTCTTGGCCTCGCGAGGACGACCGGGCTGGGGAGGTGCGAGTGTTGTCGCCTCTCTTCTCCGCAGAAGGGGGCACGGCCGCGGCATCCTCCTTCCTCTTCTTCGTTGAAGGCACCGGCCTGATCAACCAAGGGTGAATGTCAGAAAACAGCAAGTACAAGCAGGAACAAGACGAAGCTCGAAGCACTTACAGATCCACCGCGACATAGTCCACCTTCCGCTTGGGGAGCCTGAAGCCCGAAAGCGTCGGGGCCTGAGGAGTGGGCACACGAGTGATACCTCTCCAACGTATCTATAATTTTTTATTGTTCCATGCTATTAGATTATCCATCTTGGATGTTTTATGGGCTTTGTTAAACACTTTTATATTATTTTTTGGACTAACCTATTGACCCAGTGCCCAGTGCCAGTTTCTGTTTTTTCCTTGTTTTAGTGTTTTGAAGAAAAGGAATATCAAACGGAGTCGAAACGGAATGAAACCTTCTGGAGAAGTTATTTTTGGAAGGAAAGCAACCCGGGAGACTTGGAGTCCACGTCAAGGAAGCAACGAGGAAGGCAGAGGCAGGGGGCGCGCCCACCCCCCAGGGCGCGCCCTCCACCCTCGTGGGCCCCTCGTGGCTCCCCTGACATACTTCTTCCGCCTATATATCTCCATATACCCTAAAAACTTCGGGGAACATAATAGATCGGGAGTTCCGCCTCCGCAATCCTCTGTAGCCACCAAAAACCAATCATGACCCTGTTCCAGCACCCTGCCGGAGGGGGGAACCATCACCGGTGGCCATCTTCATCAACCCGGCGCTCTCCATGATGAGGAGGGAATAGTTCACCCTCGGGGCTGAGGGTATGTACCAGTAGCTATGTGTTTGATCTCTCTCTCTCTCTCTCTCTCTCTCTCTCTCTCTCTCTGTGTTCTTGGCAAGATCTTGATGTATCATGAGCTTTGCTATTATAGTTGGATCTTATGTTGCTTCTCCCCCTCTACTCTCTTGTAATGGATTGAGTTTTCCCTTTGAAGTAATCTTATCGGATTGAGTCTTTAATGACTTGAGAACACTTGATGTATGTCTTGCCGTGCGTATCTGTGGTGACAATGGGATATCACTTTATCCACTTGATGTATGTTTTGGTGATCAACTTGCGGGTTTCGCCCATGAACCTATGCATAGGGGTTGGCACACGTTTTCGTCTTGACTCTCCGGTAGAAACTTTGGGGCACTCTTTGAGGTTCTATGTGTTGGTTGAATAGATGAATCTGAGATTGTGTGATGCATATCATATAATCATACCCACGGATACTTGAGGCGACATTGGAGTATCTAGCTGACGTTAGGGTTTTGGTTGATTTGTGTCTTAAGGTGTTATTCTAGTATGAACTCTAGGGCTGTTTGTGACACTTATAGGAATAGCCCAACAGATTGATTGGAAAGAATAACTTTGAGGTGGTTTCGTACCCTACCATAATCTCTTCATTTGTTCTCCACTATTAGTGACTTTGGAGTGACTCTTTGTTGCATGTTGAGGGATAGTTATATGATCCAATTATGTTATTATTGTTGAGAGAACTTGCACTAGTGAAAGTATGAACCCTAGGCCTTGTTTCCTAGCATTGCAATACCGTTTACGCTCACTTTTACCACTTGTTACCTTGCTGTTTTTATATTTTCAGATTACAAAAACCTATATCTACCATCCATATTGCACTTGTATCACCATCTCTTCGTCGAACTAGTGCACCTATACAATTTACCATTGTATTGGGTGTGTTGGGGACACAAGAGACTCTTTGTTATTTGGTTGCAGGGTTGTTTGAGAGAGACCATCTTCATCCTACGCCTCCCACGGATTGATAAACCATAGGTCATCCACTTGAGGGAAATTTGCTACTGTCCTACAAACCTCTGCACTTGGAGGCCCAACAACGTCTACAAGAAGAAGGTTGCATAGTAGACATCAAGCTAGTTTCTGGCGCCGTTGCCGGGGAGGTGAGTGCTTGAAGGTATATCTTTAGATCTTGCAATCGAATCTTTTAGTTTCTTGTTTTATCACTAGTTTAGTTTATAAAAGAAAACCACAAAATATGGAATTGAGGATGCCTCATATGCTTCATCGTTTTAATGTCTTCCGTGAAAATAAGGATTCCGATAATTGTTCTCAATTGCTAGAGGAAGAATGCATTAAAATGTTTGGAACTAAATCTTTGAATGATGAGCATGATTGCAATGTTGTTAGTATGAATTCTTTGAATATCCATGATGCTAATTATATGCAAAGCCACAAGCTTGGGGATGCTATGTTTGATGAAGATGATATGTTTAGTCCCCCAAGTTTTGATGAGCAAATTTATTATGATGAAAGCATGCCTCCTATCTATGATGATTATTGTGATGACACGTATGCTATAAAGAATAATGATAACCATGAAACTTGTCATCTTGATCTTAATTTTCAATCACATGATAGTTATTTTGTTGAGTTTGCTCCCACTACTATTCATGAGAAGAATTTTGCTTATGTGGAGAGTAATAAAAATTCTATGCTAGTAGATCATGAAAAGAATGCTTTAGGTGCTGGTTATATTGTTGAATTAATCCATGATGCTACTAAAAATTATTATGAGGGGGGGAACATATGCTTGTAGGAATTGCAATAATATCAAGTTTCCTCTCTATGTGCTTAAAGTTTTGAAGTTATGCTTGTTTTGCCTTCCTATGCTAGTTGATTATTGTTCCCATAAGTTGTTTGCTCACAAAATCCCTATGCATAGGAAGTGGGTTAGGCTTATATGTGCTAGTCATATTCTTCATGATGCTCTCTTTATATTTCAATTCTTATCTTTTATGTGAGCATCATTGAAATCATCATTCCTAGCTAGGGGTGTTAAACGTTAGCGCTTGTTGGGAGGCAACCCAATTTTATTTTAGTTTCTTGATTTTTGGTTCTGTTTAGGAATAAATAATTCATCTATATTCTGTTTAGATGTGGTTTTGTGTTTTATTTAGTGTTTGTACCAAGTAGAACCTTTGGGAAGACTTGGGTGAAGTCTTTATGATCTTGCTGTAAAAAAACAGAAACTTTAGCGCTCACGAGATTAGCTTCAACCTTTTACTGGAGAGTGCTATTTAGTTGATTTCTTTTTGAAGATGATTACTAGACAAATTCCTCAGGTCCACCAATTTATTTTAGAATTTTTGGAGTTCCAGAAGTTTGCGTTAGTTACATATTACTACAGACTGTTCTGTTTTTGACAAATTCTGTTTTTCGTGTGTTTTTTGCTTATTTTGATGACTCTATGGCTAGTAAAATAGTTTATAAACCATAGAGAAGTTGGAATACAGTAGGTTTAACACCAATATAAATAAATAATTAGTTCATTACAGTACCATGAAGTGGTGTTTTGTTTTCTTTCGCTAACGGAGCTCGTGAGATTTTCTGTTGAGTTTTGTGTTGTGAAGTTTTCAAGTTTCGGGTAAAGATTCGATGGACTATGGAATAAGGAGTGGAAAGAGCCTAAGCTTGGGGTTGCCCAAGGCACCCCAAGGTAATATTCAAACATAACCAAGATCCTAAGTTTGGGGATGCCCCGGATGGCATCCCCTCCTTCGTCTTCGTTCATCGGTAACTTTACTTGGAGCTATATTTTTTTTAACCACATGATATGTGTTTTGCTTGGAGCGTCGTTTTATTTTCTTTAGATTTGCTTGATGTTTGAATAATATACCAAGATATGAAACTATTAAATGGGAGAGTCTTCACATAGTTGCGTAATTATCCGACTACTCATTGATCTTCACTTATATCTTTCGGAGTAGTTTGTTTTTGCTCTAGTACTTCACTTATATCTTTTAGAGCACGGTGGTGGATTTGTTTTATAGAAACTATTGATCTCTCATGCTTCACTAAGATTATTTTGAGAGTCTTAAATAGCATGGTAATTTTCTTCAATAATCCTAATATGCTTGGTATTCAAGATTAGTAAAAAATTCGTATGAGTGTGTTGTATACTATGAGAAGTTTGATACTTGATAATTGTTTTGAGATATAAAGATGGTGATATTAGAGTCATACTAGTTGAGTAGTTGTGAATTTGAGAGATACTTGTGTTAAAGTTTGTGATTCACATAGCATGCACGTATGGTAAACTGTTATGTGATGAAGTCGGAGCATGATTTATTTATTGATTGTCTTCCTTATGAGTGGCGGTCGGGGACGAGCGATGGTCTTTTCCTACCAATCTATCCCCCTAGGAGCATGCGCGTAATACTTTCTTTGATAACTTGTAGATTTTTGCAATAAGTATATGAGTTCTTTATGACTAATGTTGAGTCCATGGATTATCCGCACTCTTCTTCCTTCCACCATTGCTAGCCTCTCTAATACCGCGCACTTTTCGCCGGTATCATAAACCCACCATAAACCTTCCTCAAAACAGCACCATACCTACCTATCATGGCATTTCCATAGCCATTCCGAGATATATTTCCATGCAACTTTCCACCGTTCCATTTATTATGACACGCTCCATCATTGTCATATTGCTTTGCATAATCATGTAGTTGACATTGTATTTGTGGAAAAGCCACCGTTCATAATTCTTTCATACATGTCACTCTTGATTCATTGCATATCCTGGTACACCGCCGGAGGCATTCATATAGAGTCATATTTTGTTCTAAGTATCGATTTGTAATTATTGAGTTGTAAGAAAATAAAAGTGTGATGATCATCATTTTTAAAGCATTGTCCCAAGTGAGGAAAGGATGATGGAGACTATGATTCCCTCACAAGTCGGGATGAGACTCTGGACGGAAAATAAATAAATAAATAAAAGAGAAAAAAATAGGCCATAAAAAAAGAGAAAAGGCCCAAACAAAAAAATGAGAGAATAAAAGAGAAGGGACAATGCTACTATCCTTTTACCACACTTGTGCTTCAAAGTAGCACCGTGATCTTCATGATAGAGAGTCTCATATGTTGTCACTTTCATATGCTAGTGGGAATTTTACATTGTAGAACTTGGCTTGTATATTCCAATGATGGGCTTCCTCAAAATGCCCTAGGTCTTCGTGAGCAAGTTGGATGCACACCCACTTAGTTTCATTTTGAGCTTTCATACATTTATAGCTCTAGTGCATCCGTTGCAAGGCAATCCCTACTCACTCACATTAATATCTATTGATGGGCATCTCCATAGCCCCTCGATACGCCTAGTTGATGTGAGACTATCTTCTCCTTTTTGTCTTCTCCATAACCACCATTCTATTCCACCTATACTGCTATGTCCATGGCTCACGCTCATGTACTGCGTGAAGATTGAAAAAGTTTGAGAATGTCAAAAGTATGAAACAATTGCTTGGCTTGTCATCAGGGTTGTGCATGATTTAAATACTTTGTGCGGTGAAGATAGAGCATAGCCATACTATATGATTTTGTAGGAATAACTTTCTTTGGCCATGTTATTTTGAGAAGACATAATTGCTTTATTAGTATGCTTGAAGTATTATCATTTTTATGTCAATATGAACTTTTATCTTGAATCTTTCGGATCTGAATATTCATACCACAATTAAGAAGAATTACATTGAAATTAGGCCAAGTGGCATTCCACGTCAAAAATTCTGTTTTTATCATTTACCTACTCGAGGAGGAGCAGGAATTAAGCTTGGGGATGCTGATACGTCTCCAACGTATCTATAATTTTTTATTTTTCCATGCTATTATATTATCCATCTTGGATGTTTTATGGGCTTTGTTAAACACTTTTATATTATTTTTGGGACTAACCTATTGACCCAGAGCCCAGTGCCAGTTTCTGTTTTTTCCCTTGTTTCAGTGTTTCGAAGAAAAGGAATATCAAACGGAGTCGAAACGGAATGAAACCTTCTGGACAAGTTATTTTTGGAAGGAAAGCAACCCGGGGGACTTGGAGTCCACGTCAAGGAAGCAACGAGGAAGGCACGAGGCAGGGGGGCGGGCCCACCCACCCCCCCCCCCCACCCCAGGGCGCGCCCTCCACCCTCGTGGGCCCCTCGTGGCTCCCCTGACGTACTTCTTCCGCCTATATATCTCCATATACCCTAAAAACTTTGGGGAACAGAATAGATCGGGAGTTCCGCCGACGCAAGCCTCTATAGCCACCAAAACCAATCGGGACCCTATTAGGCACCCCGGGGGGAACCTCACCGTGGCCATCTTCATCATCCCGGCGCTCTCCATGACGAGGAGGGAGTAGTTCACCCTCGGGGCTGAGGGTATGTACCAGTAGCTATGTGTTTGATCTCTCTCTCTCGTGTTCTTGATTTGGCACGATCTTGATGTATCGTGAGCTTTGCTATTATAGTTGGATCTTATGTTGCTTCTCCGCCTCTACTCTCTTGTAATGGATTGAATTTTCCCTTTGAAGTAATCTTATCGGATTGAGTGTTTAATGACTTAAGAACACTTGATGTATGTCTTGCCATGCGTATCTGTGGTAACAATAGGATATCACGTGATTCACTTGATGTATGTTTTGGTGATCAACTTGCGGGTTTCGCCCATGAACCTATGCATAGGGGTTGGCACACGTTTTCGTCTGGATTCTCCAGTAGAAACTTTGGGGCACTCTTTGAGGTTCTATGTGTTGGTTGAATAGATGAATCTGAGATTGTGTGATGCATATCGTATAATCATACCCACGGATACTTGAGGTGACATTGGAGTATCTAGGTGACATTGGGGTTTTGGTTGATTTGTGTCTTAAGGTGTTATTCTAGTACGAACTCTAGGGCTGTTTGTGACACTTATAGGAATAGCCCAACAGATTGATTGGAAAGAATAACTTTGAGGTGGTTTTGTACCCTACCATAATCTCTTCATTTGTTCTCCACTATTAGTGACTTTGGAGTGACTCTTTGTTGCATGTTGAGGGATAGTTATATGATCCAATTATGTTATTATTGTTGAGAGAACTTGCACTAGTGAAAGTATGAACCCTAGGCCTTGTTTCCTGGCATTGCAATACCGTTTACGCTCACTTTTACCACTTGTTACCTTGTTGTTTTTATATTTTCAGATTACAAAAACCTATATCTACCATCCATATTGCACTTGTATCACCATCTCTTCGCCGAACTAGTGCACCTATACAATTTACCATTGTATTGGGTGTGTTGGGGACACAAGATACTCTTTGTTATTTTGTTGCAGGGTTGTTTGAGAGAGACCATCTTCATCCTACGCCTCCGCGGATTGATAAACCTTAGGTCATCCACTTGAGGGAAATTTGCTACTGTCCTACAAACCTCTGCACTTGGAGGCCCAACAACGTCTACAAGAAGAAGGTTGCGTAGTAGACATCAACGAGCTCCAGGGGCAGAAGACGGCGCAGCAGAAGGGCTGGAGCCGGCCCCAGGTGGTGTCAAGACAGAGGCAGCATCTCGAGAGACCAGCGACGACCTTCCCCTTGTCGGGATGAGGGGCAGCTCCCTCTCCTCCTGGCGGGCGTCGACCTCGGCGTCGTCTGGCAGGGCACGGAGGATGTCGGCCTAGCTCAAGGGGGAGTTCTGCCCCATCTCCTCGGGGGTCTCCTCTGAGTACTCCTCCCTCTCTTCCTCCCTGCGGGACTCGTCAGAAGACACCTCCACCGGCTTCGGGGTTACAGAGGCCCCAGTGAGTGCTGGCGGCACCAGCCCGCGCACATCTAAGGTCGGCCAGGAGGCAACGAATTGCTCCGAGTCCTTGCGCTGGAACAAAGGAACAAAGGCGCTCGGTGGGTACTCTTGGTTATCCCCAATCAAGAGGCGCAAAACTGCAGTCAGCTCGTCATCAGGCAGGGCCACCGGGCTCAGATGAATCCCGTCTTCTTCATCTCCAAGCTTACACAAGGGGCGTGCACGCCTGAAGTGGAGCAACGCGCAGCGTCAAGAATTCCTTCAGGAGCATGGCCCCCATCACCTTGGCCGCCTTCGCATTGCCCGGCTTCAAATCGATCTTCATCTGCTCCAACACCAACGATGCTCGCTCGTCGGTGAGCTCTACATGAGACCAGCCCTTGTCAAACTAGGGCGCCTCCGTTGGCAGTTCCAAGCGTGGATGGACGCACTTGGCGCTCATCATGACCCATTTGGCCCTGATGTTGTCAACCCTCTTCCCGGTGTTCGAGATCGAGTTGGCCTGGCCGGACGCGATGAAGTTAGCGCACCCAGAGATATGGCCGCCGAAGAGGCGAGGGAAGAAGAAGTGGCACAGCAGTGCCAAGGACGGCATCACGCCCAGGTACGCTTCGCAATAGTAGGCAAAGATAGACAGGAGAAGAACGAAGTTGGGATGGAGATGTAGCGCCTGCAGCCCGAAGTGGTCAAGGACCTCAAAAAAGAAATCAGAAAAGGGGGGAACCAACCCGGCGGCGATGCTGCTCGTGAAGAAAGGGAAGAAGGTGCTTCCCTCAGGCTCCGACACGTCGGAGGCAAGCCGGAGCTCCGTCTTCCCCCTCGAGTTGCTCTCCCCCGCCGTCAGCAAGCGCGTGGTGGCTAGGATCTTCTCCATGACATTGGGCGCATCAAGGGCTGGCTCGAACCAAGCCGGCGCCGAGGAGGACTTGACCTTGCGCGGCGCCATTGGTCACAGATGCAGAGCGAGGTTGGAGCGGATCTGGAGGTTCCGGCGGCAAGGAGCAAGAAAGGGGATCTGGAGCAAGGCGAGGAAGAAGCAATGAAGGCAAGCATTGTCTGTGTCAGCCTTTTTGTCAAGATGGGCAGTTGCCGAGGCGGCGTGGGGAAGCGGAGACGCCCACATTCAATCAACCACCACACGTCAACCGAGGTCGCAGGCCTTTGGGGCCCGCGGCGCTCCGAGCTTGACCTTTGGCTTCGCCTCGAAGCCAAGCCCGAGCGCCTTGGGCCCGGGGACTACTGTCGTTGTTCTGGGAATGGGGGTCCCCAGACTTGCCTGCCTGCGGCCCACGGCGTGGCTAAGCAAGCAGGCCTGTACGGCCCATCTTCATCGACAAGGCATTCAAGACCCTCGCGAGGCGGATGACACAAGACCTCCTCAGGAGCGGCCTCGCCAGGCAGGCTCACGAGGAGCGGAGAGATCAAGGCAAGGCAAACCTTGCAAGGTCCACGTGACGTGAGCCATGACGATTGAGACCACGCGGGCGCCAGCGCGCGCAGCGCCCTTGTTTCCTCTTTGGTTCCAAGGGGGCAAGCGCAGGCGCGGAGTACCGAGGCATCAAGCAAAGGTTTTCACATCGGTGCAACGAGACCAAGACCAGCCGGACGGCAAGACGGCGGTCACCATGGAGCCCAAGATGGCGTCACCACCAGAGCCTTTTGCAGGCGAAGAGCACTTTTGTCAGGATAAGCTGTACTAGCTGTCCCCTTTCAAATTGGTCGTTGTTGGCTCCCTTCCCGCTCAATATTTGGGTAGAGGACCAGGGCCTATATAAGTAGAGCTAGCCACCACAGTAGAGGCAACTGATTGAGAGGCATCTCGCCCACACAAGTTCACCAAGCATAATAACACCTCGCCTCAGGAGGGTGTTCTTCCCCTTGTACTGTTCATCATCAGCCCAAGAGGCAATCCACCACCACCACACTGGAGTAGGGTATTACACCACAACGGTGGCCCGAACCAGTATAAATCTTGTGTCTTTCTGTGTTGCAAGTTCGTCGAGTTGGTCCACGAGATCCTAGAGAGCTAGGGCGTGAATCAATAGGTAGGAGATATTCGCACGCACCCCAGTGTTCGAACCTCGAGGGTTTTGCTGGAACCCGTGATCCGACAGCCGGAGACGCCACTCTCCTGAGGCCCTGCGTGGAGTAGTTGCTTTTTCTTCTTGGGGATGGCCTCAGGAGGGTACATGGTGCCCTGGTTGTCGGGGTCTTTGATTAGTGCAGCTTGGAAGGCGCGCTCAAGGGAGCACACTGCATATCTTTCTTCATAGGGGACTGTGATGATTCTGCCGCTTCCTGGCATCTTGAGGACGTTGTAGCCGTGGTGGGTCACTGCCATGAACATGGCTAATGCTGAATACCCAAGGATGGCGTTGTACGGCAGACGGATGTGGGCGATGTCTAAGTCGATAAGCTCGGTGCGGTAGTTGCCGCGCTGGTCGAAGGTGACAGGGAGGCGAACATGCCCTATCGGGGTGGTGGAGCCGTCGGTTACTCCTGAGAAGGGCTTGGTAGGCTGCAGCTGATCGTATGGCACTTGGAGGCTGTCGAATGTCTCGACGGACGGGACGATAAGCACTGGACCACCGTTGATGAGGGTCTTGGTGACTTGGACGTTGCTGATGACGGGCAAGCACAGCATCGGGAGGGCGCCAGCAGTAGCCCCACACTTAACCTGATCTGATGAACTGAAGGTGATGGCGCACTTGGACCACCTGAGCGGGTGCGTGGCCTCAAGCCTGGGAAGGGCCATGTTCACTTTGTGAGCAAACTGCTTGAAGATGCGCTGGGAAGCTAGGGCCTGAGCGCCGCCCAAGATGCAAGCGATGGCGCACAGCTCCTGGAAGCCCCCAGCCCCCTCGTCCTGGTGGTCGTCGTCATTCCTTCTTGGTGGTGGCGGCATTGAAGGGAGACCAGCATTGCCTTGAGGGCGGTCCTTGCGAGGCTGGTCCCTCCATGCGCCCTCACGAGGCTGGTCCTGCCAGCGGTCCTCACGAGGCCGGCGGCACCACTCCTGGCGGGGCCGCGGTCGTCCCAGCGTCCTCCACCTCGTCCTCCTCCTCGGCCGTAGCCCCGGTCGTTGCGCTCGGGGCGTCGACCGAAGTGTCCATCTCGAATGGCCCGGAGCTCTTGACAATCGTTGGTGTTGTGGCTGTGTACATTGTGGAAGGCGCAGAACGGACGGCTGCTCTTGGACGACTCGGGATGGTCCCGGCCACGCTTCGTGTCTAGCTCCGCCGCGAGCATGGCCACCCCCTTGCACTTCACGTCCTTGGCCTTGGCTTTCTTCTCCTCTGGGTCGATAGCAGGGAGCTCGAGGAGGGAAAGGCGCCCTTCCTCAGCTCTTGTGCACTTGGTTTCCATGTTGAACAGCTCCAAAACCGTGCATAGCTCCTCGTGGATGGCGAGCTCCTCCTTCATCTTGACGTCATGGACACCATCAGAAAACGCAAAAATGATGGCCTCGTCCATCACCTTGGGGATCTTGAGGCAAACGTTGTTGAAGCGCTGGATGTACTTCTGCAAGGTCTCTCCTGACTGCTGCTTGATGCGGCGTAGGTCGCCCACTGCCGGCGAGCGGTCGCCAGTGCCCTGGAAGTTGGCGACGAAGCGTTCACGCATCTCACCCCAGGAGGAGATCGAGCCTGTGGGCAGATTCAGGAGACACGAGCGAGCACCATCCTTGAGAGCCATGGGGAACTAGTTCGCCATGACTTTCTCGTTGCCGTTGGCCGCCTCGATGCTCAGCTCGTAGAGCTGCAAGAACTCCGTAGGGTCAGGGGTGCCGTCATAGCGAGGAGGCAGGTCTGGCTTGAACTTGCCCGGTCAGACGATGTTACGCGGCAACCTGTTGTGGCCACCAGGTCCCTCTGCAGAGGCGGAGCCTACCCTTGATGCATGTGCTCTGCCACCATGGGCGGTGCGCGGTCTTGTCATGGTGGCGCTAGGAGTGCAGGGGCGTTTTCTTGCGGCCGGGGAACTTCTTGGCAGCTTCCTTCTTCTCGTGCGGGCGCCCGGCGCGGTGGGTCGCGCCGGGGGCCGCGCACCTTGGCGCCATGGCTCCGTCTTGGTGTGGAGGCGGCGGAGGCGCCCCGTGGGCTACGTCACCCGTGGCTGAAAGAGGGCGAGTTAGCGAGAGAGACGGGGCATGCGAGCCCCCGGCGGCGCTGACGAGCTCGGTGATGCGGACTGACCAGTCCTCGTAGAGGTCGTCGACTGGGCGGTAGCGCAGGAGCTCGCATGCCCCTACCTGGCGCGCCAAATGTCGGATTTCGGGTTCCGGCAAAACCCTCAAGGTTCGAACACTTGGGTGCGCACGAAGATCTCTCCCTCCTCTATCTCACACACTCCCCATGATCCCAAGGCTCAGCACATCAAACTCGCAGAACAAAGGACACAGGGTTTATACTGGTTCGGGCCATCGATGTGGTGTAATACCCTACTCCAGTGTGGTGTGGTGGATTGCCTCTTGGTCTGAGGAAGAACTAGTACAAGGGAAGAACAGCCTCCTGAGGAGAGGTGTTCTTGAGCTCGGTGAGCTTGTGTGGTCGAGGATGATCTAATGGATCCGAGATCCCTGCCTCCTACTGTGGTGGCTAGTCCTATTTATAGAGGCCCTGGTCCTCTCCCCAAATGTAGGCGGGAAGGGATCCAACAACGGCCAAATTTGAAGGCAGACAACCAGTACAAGTTATCCTGACTAAAGGTGGTCTTTGCGTGCCAAAGGCTCTGGTGGTGGTGTCGTCCTGGGCTCCACGGTGACCTCCGTCCAGCCATCCTGCTAGTCTTGGTATTGTTGCACCGATATGGAAACCTTTGCCTGATGCCTCAGGACTCCTCGCCTGCACTTGCCTCTTTAGCACCAAAGAGGAAACTAGTACACGTTGGGCGCTGGCGCCCGCCTGGCCTTGGTCATCATGGCTTGCATCACAGGAACCTCACGAGGTGCCCTTCGCCTTGATCTCTCCGCCCCTCACGAGCCAGCCTAGTGAGGCTGCCCCCGAGGAGGTCTTGTGTGGTCCACCTCGCGAGGCTTGGCCCCTCACGAGGGTCTTGAGTGTTTGCTGGTAAAGATGGGCCGTACAGGGCCGCTGGCGGAGCCACGCCGAGGGCCGTAGGCAGGCAAGTCTGGGGACCCCCGTTCCCAGGACGCCGACAGTATTCTAATAACATCTCCAATAGATGACGTAAAATACATAACCACAAAGTGCTAGATGTAAAATACATCAGCCGCTCATCTCTGAACTTAAATGTCGAAACTGAATTTAACTGTGGAAACTGAACTTAACTGTCGAAACTGAATTTTGTTGTCGAAACTGAATTTTACTGTCGAAACTGAACGCACTAGTAGCAGAAAAGTAGTAGCCGCAGCGCGTGCGAGAGCCGGGGTAGCTGGTCATGTAGCAGCATCAGTCGACTGACACCACCGGCCAAACCGCCACCCGCCGCCGCCCGCGGCCGGTGGTGCACCGCCCCGCCCGCCCCGAAACCACTCCCCACCGTCGGTCCGCCGCCGCCCCTGCCATCCTCTAGCCCCCCATGCCGAGATTTTCTCCGGCAATCCCCACGCCATAGCCCCACCACCGCCGGCGACCACTGCCCCACCACAAACCTAAGATAGATAGTGGGTACCTCTCCGTGAGCCCCCTCCCGTTCTGTTGGTTCTTCCAGTAACTCCAGCGAGCCCTCCCCGTCCCCCTAAAATCGGTGACCCAAAAGTCAATTCAGTCAATCAAGTGTAGCCAATCGGAGCAGCATCGCAAGCAAGAGCAAGAGAGAGAGCAGCAGCGCGTGCAAGAGCAATAGCAAGAGCAGACCAGGCAGGGGACCGAGAGCAAGAGCAGAGCAGTAGCGCGAGCGAGAGCTAAAGCAGCAGCAGCTCCTACTGATGTGGATGTCACCGCCGAGGGAGCGACGCCGTGGAGGTAGTGGCCGGCGATGCCGCCGTGGATGGATTCGCGCCATGTCGGCTCGGGACCGAGCGCCGGCAGCACCGTGAGTTCGAGTCAAGAAGAAAATGTGGTGATTTGTGTACAACCTCTTTGGTGGTGCCGATTAGACCTCAGCTTCATCCGAGGAAACGGTGATGATGATGCACTTCCAGTGGTGTAGGTGAAGACGGCAGTGTGCGAATGGAGGTGGCGCGAAAGACGAGGGGAACGTCGGGGCAGCTCCTTGGAGGTGGAGGACGGGGTAGTTGAACCAGCGGGACGACGAGATTGACAATAGATCCTCATCCAGTACGGTGGATGAGGGACGTCGAGGTGTTGCTGTGGACGACGTCATCGTGGAAGAGGCTCCGGTTGGGTGGCGAATGGAGGAGGGTATGGGGCTTCGCAAGTTTTCGCGGCCTCGGTGTATGAATGGGTGGGCTGATGGGATGGGAGTGGGGAACCATGGCATAGGGACGCGCTTGTCCGAAATGTGGGGTAAGTTACGAAAGTACCCCCACCGATTTGTGCTAGGCGGTTCTTTTGGTTCAGGGGTATCATGGGCATCTCGCGTGTCGGGATTTTGCAGGAGGTGGGAGTTTTCGCACGCATTGTAATTTTGGGATAGCAAGGCGCGGGTTGAGATGGAGGGAGTTTTCAGAGCACGAGACAAAGATATATCTTAAATATTTCGGGTTAACAAGGCGCAGGTAGAAGAGGCGGGAGTTTTGCAGCACAATAGACAGATATGCTAGCTTGAAATTTCGGCATAACAAGGCACGGCTTGAAATTTCGGGAGAACAAGATTAACGTGTACCCAAAAAAAGACAATTCGCACCTCATCACTAGAGAGAGCCATGTCCCGTTTTACTATATTACTAGAAATGCATTCAAATACAACAACAAAAACTAAAAAAATCGGGACAACAAACATAACATGTACAGTACCAAAACAATTTGCACTTCCCTCAACAATAAAAAAACAATGTGTGTTGTCTAGCATATGGACTAAATTTGAGTACATTTTCCCTGTTTGAATGGGATTGTACTCGGGTTAGTTATACAACCATCTAAATATTATCTTCACAATACATGACATGAATATAGGAGAAGTAAATTCCTATATAAATATGAACTACATGTACATACAATCTCAAATTCCAATATATGTATCCATTTTATGTTGAATTCAAATCATAGTACATGTATGCTCTAGCTAGATGTTCAGAACCTAAACCATGTATGATACTACGAACAATGTTTGCACGCATGAGATTTGGCAACCAAATTATGAATAAATACCACATTATAGCATCCTTTGAATATGACTCAAAGCTTACATGCTATAGTGTGGTATTTATTCATAATTTGGTTGCAAATCTGATGCGTGCAATGCACGTGTACCTTACTAGTACTTCGAGTATGTGCAGAACACGTAAATTAGAATTCCAAAGGCACGCTACACAGTGTCTCTCTTACAGTTCATAAGCCACATGGCACATGTGGAGGCATTGTCGCGACTTCCTTGTGTGGATTGATCACGGTGACATCTTGCTGGTTCCAGAAGAATGTACTCATCTTCTCTAAGGCACACTGGTGGTACATGCACGAAGCAAAGATGTGCACGCATACACTCATTCCCTCACACGCACACGCGGGTACACGGGGGGAAGCATTTTTGTATGAAGGTCCACCCAATGTGATAATTTGACACATGTAAAGTCCTTCACTTCATTGATGGTCAATTAATACAGCGCATGCAAATTGAGTGGACGTGAGGGAGGAAGAAAGACATTACTACTCCACTGCGTGCATGTGAGTAGTTAAATCATGGGTTGCTACTTCCATTGGTCTCCTTCATATTTTGTGCCAATTTTTGACCATATTTTTAAGTAACATAATATTTATGCATGTCATAAAAAGTGGCACAAAAAAAAGGGGGCAATAAACCAGGACGCAGGCAGCATGATCAATTTTTGCAAGGGCTACTGTTGGTGGCCTTTGTATTAAATATGGATGGAGTGGAGTAGTACTATCTTTATCTTAGCCTCGTAGGGCTCTCCCAGCGCCTAGGCTCTCCTCCCCGCCTCGCCCACCGGATCCCGCCATGGAGGATCCGCCATGGATAATCTCTTAGATCCCAGGATACCGCGGGCTGCCCTCTCGCTGCGGCCCGCAGCACTGCCGCCTTTGAGCGAAACCCACATGTGTTTTAGAGGGGATCCATTGCTCTGGAATCACATATCGGTGGTGCCGGAGAACATGCAAGGGTTGTGATTCAGGTGGTGGGCAGCAAGGGCAAATCGGATCGAGGAAGCATCGCATCGATTGGCGAGAAGTTCCAAGGAGTTGCGGCTGGCGCAGCACAAGGCGGAGGCGCAAGTCGATCTCAGGGGAGAGATGCTGAGGGATGTCAGCATCTAGCAGCGTCGCTACGATTTCGAGCTAGGGTTAATGGCAGAGATCATATTTACAGAGTCGACTGCAGAGGAAAGAACGCGCATGCATGAGGAATGGCATGAGCAGCCGGTGCAACTGTTCAACTGGGCGGTTGGAGAAGACAAATCCCGGGACCAGTTGCGGCGGCGCGGCTGGGCATGCATCGTAGGCAAGATGAGCTGCCCTCCTTCCCCGCCAGCGATGCAGTGACCTAGTTGGTTGCTGCTGCAGTGAACTTGCAACGCTATGTCTGTTTGCATCCTTGACAATCACTCCATCTATATGTATTGTATTCCTGTGAAAATACTTGGTCGTTTGGAAAAAGATGGTAATTGATTTATCACTAGTTTTAGAATGCTTGGTCATGATAATCAACCGAAGCCAAAACCAAAAGTCTCCATCACGTAATACTTTACGGTCGGTCGCAACAATAGATGGTCGGTCGCACCCGCGTCTCGCCGAAGGGACACGCATTGGCTTGGTCTGACATGTACGACCAGTTACACCTCTGACTTGTGCGACCGCATTTGAGCAACGTAGTACTCCCTCTATCTCAGTTTACAAGTATTGCACGTGTACCTAGGTCATTAATTTGACCAACTTAATAGAAAAAATCAATACAAACTTCAAATATTCAGAGTATTTTTTATGTTAAACAATTTATTTTATATAAGTTACATTGATGACCAAGATACATGTGCAAGCCTTGTAAACTGAGATGGAGGGAGTACTTGAAATTTATGTTCCACTAAACTCATCGGGAGCCGTTTAGGGCCTCGAAACCAAAACCATCAATTAAATATTTACCTTGTTCCCATCACATTCCAAAGTACTAGTGCTACAATTAAGTGCAAGCCTGCTCACACCTACTAGTACGTACCAAACCTGAATGTGTTCCCACTATGCAGGTTTTAGTACTAGTGGTAGTACTTAGGTTATAAAAAGGGGAACTATCTAACCGAAAATTACTCTACCTTCCTCCTCATAAGTACTTCTTCGTCCATCCTTGCCATGGCCGGTGTGCAGAGCTCTAGGTCGAGAACTACTCATAACAAGGGAGCGGCAACCAAGGCTACGGAAAAAATGAGGGCTCGCCGCCACGAAGAGACCTCGAAAGATCTCTCACGGGCAGGCGATGGCTCCCAGGAGCGCCCTAGCCGCGGAGGCGAACATGCCGGCATGCCCGATGAGCTCAATAAGCACCTCAATAAGCAGAAGGAGTTCATCCACGGCTTGGTGGAGCTGCTGAAGGAGAGCCTCGACGACATGCCCGCTGAGCTCAATGAGCAGGGGGAGTTGACTGCCGGCTTGGTGATGCTGCTGAAGAAGAGCATTGCCACGGAGAAGAAGGCGACCGGCGAAATCCTGGAACTTCAGGAGGACAAGGCGAAGCTCTGCCACGAGCTCAACCTGTCAAAGGAGGAGAACGCCGGCTGGAAGAAGCTACATGAGAATAGTAGTTCCTCGATGAAGATGTTGCAGGCCCTTGTCATGGAACAGAAGGAGGAGTTGGTGAAGCTCCGCATCGAGTACCCCGCTGCTATCAAGGTATGTAATGCGGCCGTGGAACAGATCATGCAGGCTCGCGTCGAGAAATCTTGCGAAATGGACACAATGAAGAAGATGGCGGAGGAGACGCGCAAGGAGATGGAGGTCGTGGAGGCGATGAAGAAGCAGTTACGACTCCACGGCCAGCCACCCTTCATGTAGTAGAGAGCAACACCCCAGACTTGTGTGTGCGTCTTCCTTCTTTTTGGGGGGTGATAATCTTCCTTCTTCTTTTGCTCATGTGTTTCTTCTTTTGTTGCGAGTGTTTCAGCGCACGTGTCACATTCTCTGCGAGGCATGAATAGAACAATGCTAACAATGAGATGGCTAGCAAATTAGATCATTTTTTATCGCCATATGGCACTGGGCTGTCGTGTTTCGTGCTCCTCCGTCGTACTACCTCCGTCCTTGTTTATTGGTCCCCATTGTATTTTATGTCAAATTTTGACTATAGATTGAACTAATAAAATGTTCATGCATGTTACCAAAAATTATATCATTGAAAACTATGTTCAAATACAAATCCAACGATATAATTTTTGTTTACATGCATTAACATTTTGTTAGCTAAATTTTTGGTCAAACTGGATCAGCGTCCCGATCAGCGTGCCTTGCCCTTCTCTCCCAAGCACCGCTGGCTAGGGAGGGCCTCCGACCCCTTCTTCCTCGTTGTCGTAGTGTGGGCAGAACCGGCCTCCCACCACCAACCTAGCGACATCCCGGTGACCCTCGGGTATAACTTCCTTCGAAACTGGCCTTGCTCTACTTCCTGAGCTCCTGACGTCGCTGCATTTGTATCTTTTACTATTTCCCAGGGCCCCTCGTAGATAGGATCGATCGGTTGTTCGAAAGCCACCTAAATTTTTACTGTTAAGAGGTAAAACTAGTTCATGCACTCGAATCTAGTACTACTTGGTTCAAACAAGGAAGAAAGGGGGTGGGGGTGGGGGGAGATCTGTTACCTAAATCTAGGACTTGGTCGAAAGAGGAAATAATGGGGGCAAAAAGTAGCAGAGACTGGCTATCCAACTGGTCTCTTGGTCTAATACGGAAATAAAGGGAAACGTAGTACAAACTCAATATAAACCCAATCTGTTGGTTGAAAAGGAAAGAAAGTGGGGACCGGGGAACAAGTCAACAGAGTAAGTTCAGCACTAGATTTGCTAGCCTCATACAGTATAAGGTGGCTATACCGAACAAAAATGGGACCAACCCAGATATCCTGTTCTAATGTTTGTTGCCCCGAGCCACTCTTATGTAATGCCACTGGTAAAATGTAGCGATCGCCGTTAAAAAGTAAGGACACGTTAAACCAATGTTGTTTTCAATGTAATGCCTCCAGTAATATGAATCAATGGCACTTTTTTTCATGTCCTGCTAAATTTCCCATTAAGATAATGTAAACACCCCGAGACCGATGCTCGAGAAGACTTCCATATATTCCGTGTTTTGCCGTGTGTTTCATTTGTGCCTGCCCTTTTTATTTTTGCATTGCATCATGTCATGCATTTCATCATTGCATCATCCGCATTGCATCCGCATGTTTTCATAAAACCGTGCCCGTTCAGTAGTTGCGCGTCCCCACCCTTGCTTTCGTTGACCGTGACCACCTAACCTCTCTTGTCATTTCGCAGCCCCTCGCAAGCATCCAGTAAACTTACCCGAACCCGAACCGTCTGTCGTTGCCGATGGATCCGGATCATCCCCAAATATCTACAAAACATCACCGTTTTCTTATTTGGACTCTCCTAGTATATTTTTCTCGATCGTCTGATTTAAATCGGGGCCCAAATAGCCCCTAACCAAAAATCCACTTGCTACATATGGACCCCTAACCTAACCTAACCTGACCTAGACAAACCACCTAATTTCTAGGGATCCTACCCAGCGCCGCCACCATCTACATCGGGATCCTCCCTGATCCAAAATCCATCCCCTCCCCGACGCCTAGCTCTTCCTCGCTGCCGCGCTATGCTGTCGTTCCTCTGCTTCGTCGCCGTCCAGGATTTCCTCGCGCCATCTTCAGATCGAGCAGGAGCCTCGACCCCGAGCTCCTCCTCTGTTTCTTCCCCACGCGCCCGAAGCCCACCTCCTCTCCCCTCGATCCCGAATGGGTCATGAAGCTGCCTGAGGCCCCGAGCAGGAGCTCGGCCTCATCCCCTCACGCCGCCTCGCTGCTCTAGTGCCGCAGGAGCTCCGCCCCAATGCCATGGCCGATGAAGGAGCTCGTCGCCGCCACCTTGGACCCCGTCGTCCCGTGCTCCGTCTCTACACCCTTGGAACGGGACGAGGTCGACCAGATCCGGGCCGGAGACCCTTGTTCGGCCGCCCCCCGCCATCGACGCCGTCTCCTTGAGGCGTTGCGCCCAAGACGCCAGTCCCCGCCTCGCCGCCCCATGCTTGATCCGGCGTCCCGTGCCGTCCACGGCCTGCGAGACCGTCCCCGCCACGGTGACCTCGCCGCCGTCCGCCAAGCTCCTCGCCCGCGCCAAGTTCTCGCGTCGCCCCCCGCTTCTGTCATGAGCTCCAGCGCCGCCGCTCCTCTGTTTTCTGTCGAACAGAGAGCGTGTGCCTGGGCTGCCTCCCCTCCGGCGCCCAAGGCCCAGTCTGACTTCGACCCAGCTCCGCGCCAGCGCCCGCGTGGGCCGCACCACCGAGCCGGCCCAAGTGTCGTGGTGAGCAGCCCCCTCCTGTTGGCCCAGCATGTGTAGATTCGGCCCAGTGTTGTTTTTTTTTCAGATCTGCGAATTTGTCTATTATCCAGTAAATTACTGTTTTTCGTAAAACCCCCGTTAATCATGCATATAATAACTTTTAACAATTGCATCATATGTAAAAACTTTATATATGTAAAATGCTTAGAAAATTGTGTAGATTAATAATATGCCACTTTCATCTATGTTAAAAATGTTTAACATGCTGTTTGTGTTTATTTTGCATAATGCCATGCTGAAATGATTTATTTCATAACTAAATAACCGTAGCCCTGATTTAAATAAATTATATATGTAAATGGGGTAGAAAAATGCATAGATTAACATGGTAGCATTACTTTGCATGTTTAACAACTCTAAAATATGTTTTAGGACAGAACAGTACCTAATCCATAAATATGCACATGAGGATTTTCCGGAATTGTTGTTTGTTGTTCCGGCCTCACTTAAACTTGCCTAAATAGGTAGTTTATTTATGCTTCACCCCTTGCCATGTTAACCAACATTTAATATTGTTGGGTACATAACCGAGAGAGAAACTAAATAATTGATGTGGTGTTTCGTCAATATGCAACTCGTTGCATATTGGGCTCCATTTAACTTGTAGTTTTGTTTGTGCATATTGCCATGCCATGCTATTTAAACCGGGCATGCATCATACTTGGTTGTGCATCATGCCATGTTTATGCTTGTGTGTTTACTATGTTGTTTGTTTATTTCCGGGTTGCTTCTCTCGTTAGCTTCGGTTTCCTTCCGGAGTTGTGAGGATTCGTTCGACTACGTCCGTTTGTATTCTTCATGGACTCGTTCTTCTTCCTTGTGGGATTTCAGGCAAGATGACCATACCCTCGAAATCAGTTCTATCTTTGCTTGCTAGATGCTCGCTCTTTTGCTATGCCTATGCTACGATGCCTACCACTTGCTTATCATGCCTCCCATATTGCCATGTCAAGCCCCTAACCATCCTTTCCTAGCAAACCGTTGTTTGGCTATGTTACCGCTTTGCTCAGCCCCTCTTATAGCATTGTTAGTTGCAGGTGAAGATGAAGTTTGTTCCTTGTTGGAACATGGGGATGTTGTTCCTTGTTGGAACATGTTTACTTGTTGGGATATCACAATATATCTTATTTAATTAATGCATCAATATATTTGGTAAAGGGTGGAAGGCTTGGCCTTATGCCTGGTGTTTTGTTCCACTCTTGCCGCCCTAGTTTCCGTCATATCGGTATTATGTTCCCGGATTTTGCGTCCCTAACGCGGTTGGGTGATTTATGGGACCCCCTTGACAGTTCGCTTTGAATAAGACTCCTCCAGCAAGGCCCAACCTTGGTTTTACCATTTGCCACCTAAGCCTTTTTCCCTTGGGTTCTGCAGACTCAAGGGTCATCTTTATTTTAAACCCCGGGCAGTTCTCCTTCGATTGCTGGCCCAAACCGGCGATGTCCGGTGCCCCCAGGCAATCGGGGTCTATGCCAACCCGACGTCTTGCTCATCGGTGTGCCACGAGAAGGAGATATGTGCAGCTCCTATCGGGATTTGTCGGCACATCCGGCGGCTTTCTGGTCTTGTTTTATTCTTTGTCGAAATGTCTTGTAGCCGGATTCCGAGACTGATCGGGTCTTCCCGGGAGAAGGAATATCCTTCGTTGATCGCGAGAGCTTATCATGGGCTAAGTTGGGACACCCTGCAGGGTATTATCTTTCAAAGCCGTGCCCACGGTTATGAGGCGATGGGAATTTGTTAATGTCGGTTGTAGAAAACCGAAGTTGATCTTATTTAAAATACATCAACGCGTGTGTAACCGTGATGGTCTCTTCTCGGTGAGTCCGGAAGTGAACACGATGTTGGAGTTATGCTTGACGAGGTTGTTCTAGGATCACTTCTTGATCATAGTTGTTCGACCGTGCTTTTGCCTTTTCTTCTCGCTCTCATTTGCGCATGGTAGCTACCATATATGCTAGTCGCTTGCTGCAGCTCCGCCTCATACCTTTACCCTTCCCCTAAGCTTAAATAGTCTTGATCTCGTGGGTGTGAGATTGCTGAGTCCCGTGACTCATGATACTTCAAAACCAGTTTGCAGGTGCCGATGAAACCGTGCAGGTGACGCACCCGAGCTCAAGGAGGAGCTCGATGAAGATCTTGTTCTTTGTGTTGTTTTGTTTCAGCTGGTCAATAGTGGAGCCCAGTTGGGATGATCGGGGATCTGTGTAGCATTTGGGTTAGTCTTCTTTTATTTTGGTTCCGTAGTCGGACCTTGATTGTATCTGTATGATGTAATGCTTTACTCATGTATTGTGTGAAGTGGCGATTGTAAGCCAACTATGTATCTCTTTCCCTTATGTATTACATGGGTTGTGTGAAGATTACCTCACTTGCGACATTGCTTTCAATGCGGTTATGCCTCTAAGTCGTGCTTCGACACGTGGGAAATATAGCCGCATCGAGGGCGTTACAAGTTGGTAATCAGAGCCATCCCCGACTTAGGAGCCCCCTGCTTGATTGAATCGCTGACTTTGTTGAGTCTAGAACAGAAATGTTTTGATTCTTAGGATTATATATATCGGAGAGTAGGATTATTTTTACTCCTCAGTCCCTTCGTCGCTCTGGTGAGGTCTCCTGACGTAGAGTTTTGACTTTTTCTCTTCTCAAATTTCACTAAAAAAAATTTAGGATCACGCGGGTATCTTGGAATCATTCCGATGGTTTTGTGACGAGAACATTGTTCTTGGTGCCTCCTAACATTTAGGGGATGTGGCAGTGTCCCGGGGAGTTGAGCTCTGAGGTGTTGTCGTCACAATTTTATCGTTGCGATTACTGTAATACGAGTTTTGCCCACATCGAAAATCTCTTTTATGCAGTTATTGGTGAGATAACCTCGATAACCCGAGATCGGGCGAGCTCGAGAGTATTGCCATGACTTCGTATAACGGATGCTTTTGAAGGTTGAGGTACACGATTTCGAAGGTTTCTTGGTTATGTGTTGACGGATGGATACAATTTGGATCTAGGTATTGTTAGTTTGGGTGATATATTTTGTGTCCCCCGATCCCCAACACCAGATTGCATAACCGAAAGTTTCGGGAGTTTATAGGTGGGAATTCAAGTAGCTCCTAGAATATCTTTCCGACAGATGCATGATATGAGATTGGGTAAATCTCTATCATATGTATTTGTTCCGGCTTATTCCGCAACCCAAATCCTTTGTTTTGTTTTATTTGTGGTATTCGAGTTGCTTCAATGCCAAGTGTTGATTCCATACCTTGTTCTAAACGGTGTTCTCATATTGCTATGTGAATACTAATCCTTCTTGATCATCGAGGTCGTCATGTTAATTCTTTTCCCAACCGGCGTGCTTCTCTTCAAGTGGATCCGATCATTTCAACCTTTGCAAGATCAATTCTAAGTTTTCTCAACGGTGTTTGTTTCATCCGTCCCAAGTTGTCTTTGTTTTCCCGCCCTCCCACCCTTTTCGTCAAGGACTCAGATTTCTTAATCAAGTAGCCATTTTATTGAGTGAAGTTTCTTCATTCTTTTCCTTTAAATGTTTTATCCGGTGATTTCTCATGAAGATGCTAAAGGAAGCTTTGAGTTTATTATTCTTCATTCTTTGTTCTCTTATCTTCCCCGGTGGATTCAATTCAAGCTTTGTCGATCATATCCTTTTCCCCGTTTGAAATGTTTTCCCATACCGGTGCACCTCATAATCTTTCAGTTCTTGTTATTCAATTGTTTCGGAGTGATGAAGATATCTCAGAAGATTCGTGTTTCCATTCTTAATCCGTTCAAGTTATTTTGAGGTTGTTATCTCATTCAAGCCATTTAATTCTACCGGTGCAATCTTTTTTTCAAGCAATCGTTCAACGGTGTTTCTTTTGAGTGGGCCCTAACCCACATGTCTTTTCCCAGGATCTTACCTGACTCTTCTAATTTTCCCGGAGCTATTCTAAAATTCTTTTCAAGTTTTACGTAAGTATAAATTTCATCAGTCATATGCCTTTGTCCAAGATCTTCCAAATTCTTTTCATTGTTAGCTCAACCTTTCTAATTTTCATTCCGGAGTGCCTCAACAATTCATGCTGGTGTTTCTCATCGTCATTCTCAACATTTGAAGACCAAAGAAGAGTTTCTCTTAAATCTTGCTCCATTCTCTTCAAGATTCATGGTTCTAGCTTGGTGCCATCCTCTCATAATTGTTTTGATTGTGAGAATTCTTTTCACCCATCCGGAGAAATTCAGGAGTCTTTTCAGTTTGATTCTTCTGAGCCCATCATCTCAGAATTATTCATTCCAGCTTTCAGCTCTTGTTCCCCAAATCTTACCGGTGCATCGTTCAAGTATTCACTAATCAGTTCATAATCTCTCCGTTCTCATGTATCTAAATCCCCTCAAGTATCTTCCTTCATTTTCTAATTCTTCCCAAGGTTTCGCTATCTTTTCTTTGTTCATTTTTTTTAATCTTACGGCGGTTTGTTCAAGATTCCTCTCCCTATGTTCTCATATTAATTTATTCGTTGTTTCAATCCCACCGGTGGTTCCATCAATACCTTCTCAAGTTTGTGCTATATATCTATCTTAATCCTTTCTACGAGAATAAGTAGTATGCCAAATCCATTGCTTGCCATCAATTTAATTGGTGAAGGATCAGCATAATGTAATTCTTATTCTTGTTTCATCGAGTAAATTCAATTCCTTATTCTGGAGGTCCATCAAAATTCTTGATTTCATTTGTTCATCTTTCTTTTCCGAAGCTCCAAGTTTTCTGCATTATCTCATCGCGAAGCTTCATCTTATCACTGCAAGGCTTCACCTTGTGTTTTCAACTTCTCTTTCTTTCTATCACCCTTTTGTTTACCGGAGTTCATCATGGAGGCTCTACATGGTGCTTCCTCAAGGATTCTTTTCATTCTTCAATTGTTCATCAAGATTTCTCGCGGAGTTAAGATCCGTCAAGCCATACTTCAAAATAAACATGGTGCTCAACACATGTTTTGTTTTGAGGAGTTCAAGCATTCTTCATCTTGCATTCCGAAGTGCAATTCTTTCTACCTTATCTTTTGAGGTGGTGTTATGTCACTCTTGACAATTTCCTTCATGTTTCATGATTCATATTGTTGTCAAGAATGAGGTATTTTAAATCCATATCTCTTCATTGGAGTTATCTTGGTATAGATTTCACCTAAAGCCTTCCCTAAGGAATGTTGCTATTTGTGGTGCTTATCAATGATCCAAGTTTTCTCCTATCCTCTCGGCAAAAGAAGTTTTCATCTCTTCGTTGATCTCAAGTAATCAATTGTTTCTGTTAGTGGCCGGTTGTCACCTCATAGTTTTGAGATGTTTTCCATAAGCCCACTACAAGCTTATTCCTTTTGTTGTTGTTTTTTTCAACAACTCCGTTATAACCTTCTTGGAAGGGTGTTTTCCTAGCTCATTTGTGGTAGAAGTTGGCATTTTCTTCTCCATTCTGTTATTCCAATGATCTATCTTCTATTCTTTCTTCCGAAGGCATTGTGATGTTGCTCTTTTCACTCATCATCTCGAATTGTGAGGATCATGTTCTTTCCATGCTTATCGTGTTGTGCTCTCATTCAAGTTCTTTCATTTTATTAAGTTTTGCCTCTCTTTTCAACCTGAGTGCTGTCTGAAATCCTTTTTACCCATTGTGCAATTCTTTCAATAGTTCCGGAGGCAGTGTGTTGTTGATTTCATCAAGTATCATCCCATCTTCTCAAGTTCATGTTATTTTCCTTCCATGTTCAACCGGAGTGCTGTCCGAATTTGGTCTTCCTTGTTCCTTGTTTATCTCATTTTAACCGGAGCGGTTTCAAATTTTATCTTGTCCATTAAACTCTTGATTCATGTCTTTGCAACCCTCAAGTTCTTGTGATGTTCCCTGTTGCTATTTTCTACCGCAGTGCTCTCAATTGTGTTCAACTCCGTTGTGTTCTTTCTTTCAACTCTTCAACCTCTCAAGGTTCGTGGTTTCACTCGTTCGTCAAAGAAGCAACTTAGTTTTACCTCTGCTCTTCCTCTTCCGTTTCTCTCCGGTGCCATCCTAGATCTCGGGACGAGATCCTCTCGTAGTGGTGGAGTGTTGTAACGCCCCGAGACCGATGCTCGAGAAGACTTCCATATATTCCGGGTTTCGCCGTGTGTTTCATTTGTGCCTGCCATTTTTATTTTTGCATTGCATCATGTCATGCATTTCATCATTGCATCATCCGCATTGCATCCGCATGTTTTCATAAAACCCGTGCCCGTTCGTCGTTGTCGCGTCCCCACCCTTGCTTTCGTTGACCGTGACCACCTAACCTCTCTTGTCAGCTCGCAGCCCCCTCGCACGCGTCCGTAAACTTACCCGAACCCGAACCGGTCTGTCGTTACCGATGGATCTGGATCATCCCCAAATATCTACAAAACATCACCGTTTTCTTATTTGGACTCTCCTAGTATATTTTTTCTCGATCGTCTGATTTAAATCGGAGGGCCCAAATAGCCCCTAACCAAAAATCCACTTGCTACATATGGACCCCCTAACCTAACCTAACCTGACCTAGACAAACCACCTAATTTCTAGGGATCCTACCCAGCGCCGCCACCATCTACATCGGGATCCTCCCTGATCCAAAATCCATCCCCTCCCCGACGCCTAGCTCTTCCTCGCTGCCGCGCTATGCTATCGTTCCTCTGCTTCGTCGCCGTCCAGGATTTCCTCGCGCCACCTTCAGATCGAGCAGGAGCCTCGACCCCGAGCTCCTCCTCTGTTTCTTCCCCACGCGCCCGAAGCCCACCTCCTCTCCCCTCGATCCTGAATGGGTCATGAAGCTGCCTGAGGCCCCGAGCAGGAGCTCGGCCTCATCCCCTCGCGCCGCCTCGCCGCTCCAGTGCCGCAGGAGCTCCGCCCCAACGCCATGGCCGATGAAGGAGCTCGTCGCCGCCACCTTGGACCCCGTCGTCCCGTGCTCCGTCTCTACACCCTTGGAACGGGACGAGGTCGACCAGATCCGGGCCGGAGACCCTTGTTCCCGGCCGCCCCCTGCCATCGACGCCGTCTCCTTCAGGGCGTTGCGCCCGCACGCCAGGTCCCCTGCCTCGCCGCCCCATGCTTGGATCCGGGCGTCCCCGTGCCGTCACGGCCCTGCAGACCCGTCCCCGGCCACCGGTGACCTCGCCGCCGTCCGCCAAGCTCCTCGCCGCCGCGCCAAGTTCCTGCGTCGCCGCCCCCTGCTTCCTGTCGCGAGCTCCAGCGCCGCTGCTCCTCTGTTTTCTGTCGAACAGAGAGCGCGCGCCTGGGCTGCCTCCCCTCCAGCGCCCAAGGCCCAGTCTGACTTCGACCCAGCTCTGCGCCAGCGCCCGCGTGGGCCGCACCACCGAGCCTGCCCAAGTGCCGTGGTGAGCAGCCCCCTCCTGTTGGCCCAGCATGTGTAGATTCGGCCCAGTGTTGTTTTTTTTTCAGATCTGCGAATTTGTCTATTATCTAGTAAATTACTGTTTTACAGAAAACCCCCTGTTCATCATGCATATAATAACTTTTTAACAGTGCATCATATGTAAAAACTTTATATATGTAAAATGCTTAGAAAATTGTGTAGATTAATAATATGCCACTTTCATCTATGTTAAAAATGTTTAACATGTTGTTTGTGTTTATTTCGCATAATGCCATGCTAAAATGATTTATTTCATAACTAAATAACCGTAGCCCTGATTTAAATAAATTATATATGTAAATGGGATAGAAAAATGCATAGATTAACATGGTAGCATTAATTTGCATGTTTAACAACTCTAAAATATGTTTTAGGACAGAACAGTACCTAATCCATAAATATGCACATGAGGATTTTCCGGAATTGTTGTTTGTTGTTCCGGCCTCACTTAAACTTGCCTAAATAGGTAGTTTATTTATGCTTCACCTCTTGCCATGTTAACCAACATTTAATATTGTTGGGTACATAACCGAGAGAGAAACTACATAATTGATGTGGTGTTTCGTCAATATGCAACTCGTTGCATATTGGGCTCCATTTAACTTGTAGTTTTGTTTGTGCATATTGCCATGCCATGCTATTTAAACCGGGCATGGATCATACTTGGTTGTGCATCATGCCATGTTCATGCTTGTGTGTTTACTATGTTGTTTGTTTCTTTCCGGGTTGCTTCTCTCGTTAGCTTCGGTTTCCTTCCGGAGTTGTGAGGATTCGTTCGACTACGTCCGTTTGTCTTCTTCATGGACTCGTTCTTCTTCCTTGCGGGATTTTAGGCAAGATGACCATACCCTCGAAATCACTTCTATCTTTGCTTGCTAGATGCTCGCTCTTTTGCTATGCCTATGCTACGATGCCTACCACTTACTTATCATGCCTCCCATATTGCCATGTCAAGCCCCTAACCATCCTTTCCTAGCAAACCGTTGTTTGTCTATGTTACCGCTTTGCTCAGCCCCTCTTATAGCGTTGTTAGTTGCAGGTGAAGATGAAGTTTGTACCTTGTTGGAACATGGAGATGTTGTTCCTTGTTGGAACATGTTTACTTGTTGGGATATCACAATATATCTTATTTAATTAATGCATCTATATATTTGGTAAAGGGTGGAAGGCTCGGCCTTATGCCTGGTGTTTTGTTCCACTCTTGCCGCCCTAGTTTCTGTCATATCGGTATTATGTTCCCGGATTTTGTGTCCCTAACGCGGTTGGGTGATTTATGGGACCCCCTTGACGGTTCGCTTTGAATAAGACTCCTCCAGCAAGGCCCAACCTTGGTTTTACCATTTGCCACCTAAGCCTTTTTCCCTTGGGTTCTGCAGACTCAAGGGTCATCTTTATTTTAAACCCCGGGCAGTTCTCCTTCGATTCTGGCCAAAACCGAGCGATGTCCGGCGCCCACAGGCAATCGGGGTCTATGCCAACCCGACGTCTTGCTCATCCGGTGTGCCACGAGCGAGATATGTGCAGCTCCTATCGGGATTTGTCGGCACATCCAGTGACTTTGCTGGTCTTGTTTTATTCTTTGTCGAAATGTCTTGTAGCAGGATTCGAGACTGATCGGGTCTTCCGGGAGAAGGAATATCCTTCGTTGATCGCGAGAGCTTATCATGGGCTAAGTTGGGACACCCTGCAGGTATTATCTTTCAAAGCCGTGCCCATGGTTATGAGGCAGATGGGAATTTGTTAATGTCCGGTTGTAGAAAACCCGAAGTTGATCTTATTTAAAATACATCAACAGCGTGTGTAACCGTGATGGTCTCTTCTCGGTGGAGTCCGGGAAGTGAACACGGCGTTGGAGTTATGCTTGGCGAGGTTGTTCTAGGATCACTTCTTGATCATAGTTGTTCGACCGTGCTTTTGCCTTCTCTTCTCGCTCTCATTTGCGCATGGTAGCCACCATATATGCTAGTCGCTTGCTGCAGCTCCGCCTCATACCTTTACCCTTCCCCTAAGCTTAAATAGTCTTGATCTCGCGGGTGTGAGATTGCTGAGTCCCCGTGACTCACGAGATACTTCAAAACCAGTTTGCAGGTGCCGATGAAACCGTGCAGGTGGCCGCACCGAGCTCAAGGAGGAGCTCGATGAAGATCTTGTTCTTTGTGTTGTTTTGTTTCAGTTGGTCAGTAGTGGAGCCCAGTTGGGACGATCGGGGATTTGTGTAGCATTTGGGGTAGTCTTCTTTTATTTTGGTTCCGTAGTCGGACCTTGATTGTATCTGTATGATGTAATGCTTTACTCATGTATTATGTGAAGTGGCGATTGTAAGCCAACTATGTATCTCTTTCCCTTATGTATTACATGGGTTGTGTGAAGATTACCTCACTTGCGACATTGCTTTGAATGTGGTTATGCCTCTAAGTCGTGCTTCGACACATGGGAGATATAGCCGCATCGAGGGCGTTACAGATAAGTTGCTTATTTTCGTTAGAAATGCAACTGTCCTTGTCCGCCTACTCTCCCGTGCCCAAATATCAACTCTGTAGCAGTTGTTAATGTAATGTTGCTGGTAAAATGAAGCAATGGCACCGTTAAAGTGATGTCGTATTTAACGGTTGTCATAGTTAATCCTAATGCCCACACTAATATCTAGCAATGTTGCTGCTTTAGAAATTGCTACTGTCCTTGTAGGATTTCCATTCAAATAAGGAGCATGCTTCTTTTCATTTGATGTATGTTTCATCACTTGTTAGTCACCCTCCTTTCCACCTTTTTTGTGCAAACAGAGATATACATTTCACGCTTGATCTTAGTTGAACTGCACAAATGATATCCAAATTATAGTTGAACATTCCAGGAGCTTCACAACCAACCTTGATGCTGCTCAATTTTATTCCAACTAATGAAGAAGAAGCTCTGTGGGTTTCGTTTTTTGATGGAACTAGTACCGGGGCTGGAGCCCTTTTCTTAAAAAAATGAAGAAGAAGTTGCTAGCTCATGGGACATTGCTTTATTTTAGGTGAACTGTACCAAAAGGTCCCATGAATTGAATCATCCATGTTAGTGACTAGTGTCATCCTATCTACGATGGTGTTGACTGCAGATATGGTTCCCATCACGAGGTATGTTCCTTTTTGGTCTGACCGTTTGCCAAAGATCCTTAATGTTGAGTCTGCTCTTGTGTTACTGTTTTGGCACTGCCATGATAAAGCAGTAATGTTATTATTTTGCACCTTAATCTAGTGGCACTATTAATTTGAGGCAATGTTTTGGCACCGCTAGTGCCACTGATTTTTTTTATATATGGAAAGAGGGGGTTTCCTCCAATTTCATTAAAGAAATCCTACCATAGACAACCATTATCCGGCAACATATCAGTGTAAACAGGCAGTTATGCAACTACTACTTGAACAGACTGAGTACTAGCAGGAGACAAGTTCGCCACATAAGCTAGGCAGGTAGGGGGTGCAGCACCTGTTAGGGAACGTAGTATTTCAAAAAAATTGCCTATGATCACGCAAGATCTATCTAGGAGATGCATTGCAACGAGCGGGGAGAGTGTGTCCACGTACCCTCGTAGACCGAAAGTGGAAGCATTTAGTAACGCGGTTGATGTAGTCGAACGTCTTCGTGATCCAACCGATCCAAGTACCGAATGTACGGCACCTCCGCGATCTGCACATGTTCAGCTCAGTGACGTCCCTCGAACTCTTGATCTAGTTGAGGCAGAGGGAGAGTTTCATCAGCACGACGGCGTGGTGATGATGATGATGAAGTTACCGGTGCAGGGCTTCGCCTAAGCACTACGGCGATATGACCGAGATGTGTATCTGTGGAGGGGGCACCGCACACGGCTAACAGATTGTCTGTTGTGCCTTTGGGGTGCCCCCTTGGCCCCGTATATAAAGGAGGGGAGGAGGAGGCCGGCCAACAACGGGCGCGTCAGGGAGAGGGGAGTCCTACTAGGACTCCAGTCCTAGTAGGATTCGGATCCACCCTTTTTCCTTCTACCGAAGGGGGAAAAGCGGAAGGAGAGGGAGTAGGAGAAGGAAAGGGGGGTGGCGCCCCCTTCCCAAGTCCAATTTGGCCTCCTCCCTTGTGGGGGGCGCACCAGCACCTTGTCATGTCCGTGATCTCTACCTCTATATATCAATCTTTACCGAATAATACCTACAAATATATAAATCTTCACCTCTCGACCATTTCGAGACTCCTTGTCATGTCCGTGATCTCATCTGGGACTCCGAACAAAATTCGGTCATCAAATCACATAACTCACAATACAAATTGTCATCGAACGTTAAGCGTGCCAACCCTATGGGTTCGAGAACTATGTAGACATGACCGAGACACATCTCCGTTCAATAACCAATAGCAGAACCTGGATGCTCATATTGGCTCCTACATATTCTATGAAGATCTTTATTGGTCAAACCGCATAACAACATACGTTGTTCCCTTTGTCATCGGTATGTTACTTGCCCGAGATTCGATCGTCGGTATCATCATACCTAGTTCAATCTCGTTACCGGCAAGTCTCTTTACTCGTTCAGTAATGCATCATCCCGTGACTAACTCATTAGTCACATTGCTTGCAAGGCTTATAGTGATGTGCATTACCGAGAGGGCCAAGAGATACCTCTCTGATACACGGAGTGACAAATCCTAATCTCGATCTATGCCAACCCAACAAACACCTTCAGAGACATCTGTAGAGCATCTTTATAAACACCCAGTTACGTTGTGACGTTTGATAGCACACAAGGTGTTCCTCCGGTATTCGAGAGTTGCATAATCACATAGTCAAAGGAACATGTATAAGTCATGATGAAAGCAATAGCAACAAAACTAAACGATCATTATGCTAAGCTAACGGGTGGGCCTTGTCCATCACATCATTCTCTAATGATGTGATCCTGTTCATAAAATGACAACACATGTCTATGGTCAGGAAACTTAACCATCTTTGATTAACGAGCTAGTCAAGTAGAGGCATACTAGGGACACTCTGACTATGTATTCACACATGTACTATGTTTCCGGTTAATACAGTTCTAGCATGAACAATAAACATTTATCATGATATAAGGAAATATAAATAACAACTTTATTATTGCCTCTAGGTCATATTTCGTTCAGTCTCCCACTTGCACTAGAGTCAATAATCTAGTTCACATCACCATGTGATTTAACACCAATAGTTTACATCACCATGTGATTAGTTCACATTGCCATGTGACTAATACCCAAAGGGTTTTACTAGAGTCAATAATCTAGTTCACATCGCTATGTGATTAACACCCATAAAGTATTAAGGTGTGATCATGTTTTGCTTGTGAGAGAAGCTTAGTCAATGGCTCTGTCACATTCAGAGTCGTATGTATTTTACAAATTCTCTATGTCTACAATGCTCTACATGGAGCTACTCTAGCTAATTGCTCCCACTTGCAATATGTACCCAGATTGAGACTCAGAGTCATCCGGATCGGTGTAGAAGCTTGCATCGACGTAACTCTTTATGACGAACTCTTTATCACCTTCCATAACCCAGAAATATCTCCTTAGTCTTCTAAGGACAATTTTGACCGCTATCAAGTGATCCACTCCTGGATCAATATCGTACCCCCTCGCCAAACTCATGGCAAGGTACACAATAGGTTTGGTACATAGCATAGCATACTTTATAGAACCTATGGCTGAGGCATAGGGAATGACTTTCATTCTATTTCTATTTTCTGTCGTGGTCGTGTTTTCAGTCTTACTCAACTTTACACCTTGCAATACATGCAAGAACTCTTTCTTTAACTGTTCCATTTTGAACTACTTCAAAAATCTTGTCAAGGTATATACTCATTGAAAAGTCATATCAAGTGTGTTGATCTATTTCTATAGATCTTGATGCCCAATATGTAAGCAGCTTCACCAAGGTATTTCTTTGAAAAACTCCTTTCAAACACTCCTTTATGCTTTCCAGAAAATTCTACATCATTTCTGATCAACAATATGCCATTCACATATACTTATCAGAAAGGCTGTAGTGCTCCCACTCACTTTCTTGTAAATAGAGGCTTCATCGCAAGTCTGTATAAAACTATATGCTTTGATCAACTTATCAAAGCGTATATTCCAACTCTGAGATGCTTGCACCAGTCCATAGATGGATCGCTGGAGCTTGCACATTTTGTTAGCACCTTTAGGATTGACAAAACCTTCTGGTTTTATCAGATACAACTCTTCTTTAATAAATCCATTAAGGAATGCAGTTTTGATATCCATTTGTCTAATTTCATAAAATCTGGCAATTGCTAACATGGTCCGGACAGACTTTATGCATCGATACGAGTGAGAAAATCTCATCGTAGTCAAAGTATTGAATTTGTCAGAAACCCTTTTCGATAAGTCTAGCTTTGTAGATAGTAACACTACTATCAGCATTCGTCTTCCTCTTGAAGATCCATTTATTCTCAATGGCTTGCCGGTCATCGGGCAAGTCCACCAAAGTCCACACTTTGTTCTCATACATGGATTATTTCATGGCCTCAAGCCATCTATCGGAATCTGGGCTCATCGTCGCTTCCTCATAGTTCGCAGGTTCATCATGGTCTAGCAACATGACTTCCAAAACAGGATTACCGTACCAGTCTGGTGCGGATCGTACTCTGGTTGACCTACGAGGTTCGGTAGTAACTTGATCTGAAGTTTCATGATCATCATCATGAACTTCCTCACTAATTGGTGTAGGCATCACTGGAACTGATTTTAGTGATGAGCTACTTTCCAATTCGAGAGAAGGTACAATTACCTCATTAAGTTCTACTTTCCTCCCACTCACTTCTTTTGAGAGAAACTCCTTCTCTAGAAAGGATCCACTCTTAGCAACAAAGATCTTGCCTTCGGATTTGTGATAGAAGATGTACCCAACAGTTTCTTTTGGTTATCCTATGAAGACGCACTTCTCCGATTTGGGTTTGAGCTTATCAGGTTGAAACTTTTCACATAAGCATCGCAACCCCAATCTTTAAGAAACGACAGCTTAGGTTTCTTGCTAAACCACAGTTCATACGGTGTCGTCTCAACGGATTTTTAGATCGTGCCCTATTTAACGTGAATGTAGCTGTCTCTAATGCATAACCCCAAAATGATAGTGGTAAATAAGTAAGAGACATCATAGATCGCACCATATCTAATAAATTACGGTTACGACGTTCGACACACCATTACGCTGTGGTGTTCTAGGTGGCGTGAGTTGCGAAACTATTCCACATTGTTTCAAATGAAGGCCAAACTCGTAACTCTAATGTTATCCTCCGCGATGAGATCGTAGAAACTTTATTTTCTTGTTACGATGATTCTCAACTTCACTCTGAAATCCTTTGAACTTTTCAAATGTTTCAGACTTGTCTTTCATTAAGTAGATATACCGATATCTGCTCAAATCATCTGTGAAGATCAGGAAATAACGATACCCGTCGCGATCCTCAACACTCATCGGACCGCATACATCGGTATGTACTATTTCCAATAAGTTAGTGGCTCTCTCTATTGTTCTGGAGAACAGAGTCTAAGTCATCTTGCCAATGAGGCATGGTTCGCAAGCATCAAGTGATTCCAAAATCCCACCAGCATGGAGTTTCTTCATGCGCTTTACACCAATATGACCTAAACGGCAGTGCCACAAATAAGTTGCACTATCATTATTAACCTTGCATATTTTGGCTTCAATATTATGAATATGTGTATCACCACAATCGAGATTCAATAAACCATTCACCTTGGGTGTATGACAACATAAGGTTTTATTCATCTAAACAGAATAACAATTATTCTTTGACTTAAATGAATAACTGTATTGCAATAAACATGATCCAATCATATTATGCTCAACGCAAACAGCAAATAACATTTATTTTAGGTTCAACACTAATCCCGAAGTTAAAGGGAGTGTGCGATGGTGATCTTATCAACCTTGGAATCACTTCAAACACACATCGTCACCTTGCCCTCAAATAGTCTATGTTCATTTTGTAACTCCTATTTCAAGTTACTAATCATAGCAAATGAACCAGTATCAAATACCCAGGGGCTACTATGAATACTAGTAAAGTACACATCAATAACATGTATATCATATATACTTTTGTTCAATTTGCCATTCTTCTTATCCGCCAAGTATTTGGGGCAATTCGCTTCCAGTGACCATTTCCTTTGCAGTAGAAGCACTCAGTTTCAGGCTTGGGTCTAGCTTTGGGCTTCTTCATGGGAGTGGCAACTTGCTTCTCATTCTTCTTGAAGTTCCCTTTCTTTCCGTTGCCCTTTTACTTAAAACTAGTGGTCTTGTCAACCATCAACACTTGATGCTTTTCTTGATTTCTACCTTCGCCGGTTTCAACATCGCGAAGAGCTTGGGGAATCGTTTTCGTCATCCCTTG
Source organism: Aegilops longissima (assembly GCA_021605205.1). Lineage (NCBI taxonomy): Eukaryota > Viridiplantae > Streptophyta > Magnoliopsida > Poales > Poaceae > Aegilops > Aegilops longissima. The sequence continues at coordinate 354,348,543 of CM038681.1, forward strand.
CATATTACAGTTCATCACGAAGTTCCAGTAACTTGGTGATAGTGACTAGAAAACTCTGTCAATCACTATCTTATCCCCACTTGATTCAAGTGATTGTAGTACTCAGACATTTTGAGCACGTGCTCACGGGCTGAGCTATTCTCCTCCATCTTGTAGGCAAAAATACTTGCCAGAGGTCTCATACCTCTCGACTCGGGCATGAGTCTGAAACACCAATTTCAACTCTTGGAACATCTCATATGCTCCATGGCGTTTCAAAACATTTTTGAAGTCCCGGTTCTAAGCCGTAAAGAACGGTGCACTAAACTATCAATTAGTCATCATAACGAACTTGTCAAACGTTCATAACGTCTGCATTTGCTCCTACAATAGTTCTGTCACCTAGCAGTGCATCAAGGACATAATTCTTGTGTGCAGCAATGAGGATAATCCTCAGATCACGGACCTAGTCCGCATCATTGCTACTATCAACTTTCAACTTAGTTTTCTCTAGGAACATATCATAAATAAAACGGGGAAGCTATACGCGAGCAATTAACCTACAACATAGATATGCAAATACTATCAGGACTAAGTTCATGATAAATAAAGTTCAATTAATCATATTACTTAAGAACTCCCACTTAGATAGACATCCCTCTAGTCATCTAAATGATCACGTGATCCATATCAACTAAACCATGTCCGATCATCACGTGAGATGCAGAAGTTTTCAATGGTGAACATCACCATGTTGATCATATCTACTATATGATTCACGCTCGACCTTTCGGTCTCCAGTGTTCCAAGGCCATATCTGCATATGCTAGGCTCGTCGAGTTTAACACGAGTATTCTGCATGTGCAAAACTGGCTTGCACCCGTTGTATGTGAACGTAGAGCTTATCACACCCGATCATCACGTGATGTCTCGGCATGAAGAACTGTCGCAACGGTGCATACTCAGGTAGAACACTTATATCTTGAAATTTTAGTGAGAGATCATATTATAATGCTACCGCCGTACTAAGAAAAATAAGATGCATAAAAGATAAACATCACATGCAATCAAAATAAGTGATATGACATGGCCATCATCATCTTGTGCCTTTGATCTCCATCTCCAAAGCACCGTCATGATCACCATCGTCACCGGATTGACACCTTGATCTCCATCGTAGCATCGTTGTCGTCTCGCCAGCTATGGCTTCTACGACTATCGCTACCGCTTAGTGATAAAGTAAAGCAACTACATGGCGATTGCATTTCATACAATAAAGCGACAACCATAAGGCTCCTGCCAGTTGCTGATAACTTTTACAAAACATGATCATCTCATACAATAATTTATATATCATCACGTCTTGACCATATCACATCACAGCAAGCCCTGCAAAAACAAGTTAGATGGCCTCTACTTTGTTGTTGCAAGTTTTACGAGACAGCTACGGGCTTCTAGCAAGAATCGTTCTTACCTACGTATCAAAACCACAATGATTTTTCGTCAAGTGTGTTGTTTTAACCTTCAACAAGGACCGGGCGTAGTCAAACTCGATTCAACTAAAGCTGGAGAAACAGACACCTGCTAGCCACCTGTGTGCGAAGCACGTCGGTAGAACCAGTCTCATGAACATGGTCATGTAATGTCGGTCCGGGCCGCTTCATCCAACAATACCGCCGAATCAAAGTAAGACATTGCTAGTAAGCAGTATGACTATTATCGCCCACAACTCTTTGTGTTCTACTCGTGCATATAACATCTACGCATAGACCTGGCTCCGATGCCACTCTTAGGGAACATAGTATTTCAAAAAAAATCCTATGATCATGCAAGATCTATCTAGGAGATGCATAGCAACGAGCGGGGAGAGTGTGTCCACGTACCCTTGTAGACCGAAAGCAGAAGCGTTTAGTAACGCGGTTGATGTAGTCAAACGTCTTCTCGATCCAACCGATCCAAGTACCGAACGTACGGCACCTCCGCGATCTGCACACGTTAAGCTCGGTGACGTCCCTCGAACTCTTGATCCATTAGAGGCCGAGGGAGAGTTCCGTCAGCACGACGGCGTGGTGACGGTGATGATGAAGTTACCGGCACAGGGCTTCGCCTAAGCACTACGACGATATGATCGAGATGTGTATCTGTGGAGGGGGGCACCGCACATGGCTAAGAGATTGTCTTTTGTGCCTTTGGGTGCCCCCTTGCTCCCGTATATAAAGGAGGGGAGGAGGAGGCCGGCCAACAAGGGGCGCGCCAGGGAGAGGGGAGTCCTACTAGGACTCCAGTCCTAGTAGGATTCGCCCCACCCTTTTTCCTTCTCCGAGGAGGGAAAAGGGAAGGGAGGAGTAGGAGAAGGAAAGGGGGGTGGCGACCCCTTCCCAAGTCCAATTCTGCCGCCTCCCTTGTGGGGGGCGCACCAGCCCCTTGTGGGCGGGTTAGCCTCCCTCATATGGCCCATAAGGCCCGTATCTTTCCCCGGGGGGTTCCGGTAACCCCTCCGGTACTCCTGTATGTACCCGATGTACTCCGGAACCCTTCCGGTGTCCGAATACTACCTACCAATATATCAATCTTCACCTCTCGACCATTTCGAGACTCCTTGTCATGTCTGTCATCTCATCCGGGATTCCAAACAAAATTCGGTCATCAAATCACATAACTCAAATCGTCATCGAACGTTAAGCGTGCGGACCCTACGGGTTCGAGAACTATGTAGACATGACCGAGACACATCTCCGGTCAATAACCAATAGCGGAATTTGGATGCTCATATTGGTTCCTACATATTCTACGAAGATCTTTATCGATCAAACCGCATAACAACATACATTGTTCCCTTTGTCATTGGTATGTTACTTGCCCGAGATTCGATCGTCGGTATCATCATACCTAGTTCAATCTCGTTACTGGCAAGTCTCTTTACTCGTTCCGTAATGCATCATCCCATGACTAACTCATTAGTCACATTGCTTGTAAGGCTTATAGTGATGTGCATTACCGAGAGGGCCCAGAGATACCTCTCCGATACACGGAGTTACAAATCCTAATATCGATCTATGCCAACCCAACAAACACCTTTGGAGACATCTGTAGAGCATCTTTATAATCACCCAGTTACGTTGTGACGTTTGATAGCACACAAGGTGTTCCTCCGGTATTCGAGAGTTGCATAATCACATAGTCAAAAGAACATGTATAAGTCATGATGAAAGCAATAGCAATAAAACTAAACGATCATTATGCTAAGCTAACGGATGGGCCTTGTCCATCACATCATTCTCCAATGATGTGATCCCGTTCATCAAATGACAACACATGTCTATGGTCAGGAAACATAACCATCTTTGATTAACGAGCTAGTCAAGTAGAGGCATACTAGGGACACTCTCTTTTGTCTATGTATTCACACATGTACTATGTTTCCGGTAAATACAATTCTAGCATGAATAATAAACATTTATCATGATATAAGGAAATATAAATAACAACTTTATTATTGCCTCTAGGGCATATTTCCTTCAGCACCAGCTCGACCAAGTTTGAATTACAACCCAAATGCTACCACAGAAACATCAGTGAGGAAGATAGAGCCAGCTTCAGCATCCAAGTGTAAGCACCCCCGGCCTCCATCCTTGCGACGCACGGTACAACTTGTTTGCCACCTGCTCGACCCGAGTGCCACTGATAAAATAAAGTAATAATACAGTTAAAATAGAGTGAGTTTCCTCTCTATCATTTCATTTCCAATGTAGATACAGAATGTGCTTCTCTTTGTTAGTATATATTTAATCAACTAGTCCCATTGTTAATGTTTAAGCATTTCTGCAAAGTGGGGTGCTTAATTTTAGTTGATCTGCACAAAAATAGAGATTGGAATGTCACAAGGCCCCTCCTTGTACTACCGTTCTACACTGATGTTCATCACTGGCAGAAGGTGTATCGGGGAGACTTGGGTCGATTTCCAGAATGGGGCGTACCATATGAGGCCTCGCAGGGCCCATCTCACCCTCGCAGCATGGCATACTATGATACTATCGCAATATTTTCTTCTATTTATTAGTGTATGTTTCATCAACTAGTGCCACTATAATGTAATCACGCTTTTTCATTATCTGTGCAAACAGGGTTATTCAGCTGCATTTTGGTGGAACTGCACAAATGTATGGATGGAACCAGCATATATGCAGAATGCAAGGTGTGCCAAGTAAAAATTACCGACACCAACCATGATCCATGCATGCATTGGCATCCACCACCACCAGTGGGATGTGTGGCGCTCTATGTGGACGGATCTTTCTCGGCAGCAAATCCTTTAACCAAATACTAGTAGCTTATATTGGCAGTTTTCTAGGGAGTACTCTTTTCTGAAAGAAGCACCAATTTATGTTTCTTTATTTGCACACAGTGTCACAACTTTGACCCAAAGGTCCAGAGCTATTTTAGGGTGATTGGCGTAGTACTCGGAGACTGATTCTAAGCATTATTTCCATTAGCTGCCACACTAATTGTAAGCATGAGTAGATGGAAGATTAGGTTAGTGCGAAGCTTACCTTAAACACTACTGCCGCCAGTGAAACAAGGCGAGCGTCGAGGGAACCGTGGAGAACGGTGGGGAAGCGACGTCCCGCCATCGAACCTCCTCTTGCAGTGGGAGAACGAATACTCATGTGGCTCCGGCTGGCTCTGCACCCTCACGAACGGCACACCGTACTCGATCGATTTGTTATCCTCTGGGTTCTTGACCTTCGACCTGTACGCCCACCACCTCCGCCTAACTTTTGCATTGGGCGAATCTGTCTGGTCCATCGCCCAGAGGAGATACTCGATGAACTCAAAGGACTGCGGCTTGACTGCCGCCGAGGAGTACATCGCCGCCCTCATCAGCGCCGTCTCGCTCTTTCGCATACATTGCCACATGGCCCTCACCGTCCTTGAAATCTCCCACTCATTGTCAAACCAAGTAAGGATCTCCTTCAACCTGGCTAACTTTGCCTGGTCACCGCCGGCGATCTGCCTGATTCGTTGCTGCATCCTCTCCATAGATGTCCTTCTGAGTGGTCCGGTGCTAGCTTTCGAAGATGGGAGGAGAGACGGTGGTCTTGCAATAGAGAAGAGGGAGAGGCGAGATGGTGGTTTTGGAATGGAGACGATGGAGAGGAGAGGGTGGTTTTGCAATGGAGAAGAGGGAGAAGCGATACGGTGGTTTTGGAATGGAGATGATGGAGAGGAGAGGAGGTGGTTTTCCAATGGAGAAGAGGGAGAGGTGAGACGGTAGTTTTGGAATGGAGATGATGGAGAGGAGAGGAGGTGGTTTTGCAATGGAGAAGAGGGAGAGGAGCGTACGGCAGCGATTTAGGATTCGACAAGACGGACTGGATCAAAATCAAAATCAATTTACCCTTCAATTCAGAAAGCGGCCCCACACTAACTAGTCTCCCTTTTATTTTGGGTCATAATTGACCATGATTTTCACAAATAAAATATATGTTATACGTTGCAAAAATAATATAATTTGAAAGTACACTCAGATACGAACCAAATGATACAATTTTTGGTGACATGCATTCACATTTTGCTTGTCAAATATAGTATGTGGTCAAACTTTGACCCAAAATACGCAAAACAAAAAAATACTTCCATGACCAGCGCCGCTCCTCTCCTGTTAAACCACCGCCGCTCCTCTCCTGTTCCAATCTAAATCCAGCGCCGCTCCTCTCCTCTTCCATTTCAAAACCACCGCCCCTCCTCTCCTGTTCCAATCCAAAACCAGCGTCGCTCCTCTCCCGTTCTAATCCAAAACTAGTGCTGCTCCTCTCCTCTTCCATTCAAAAACCACTGCCAGCAAGTGAAGGTGCTGTGGAGAAGTAGATCGATGGAGGAGTACAACCGATACGTGAGGATCGCAGACGGTGACCCTGTGAAGCTAGCTAGGATGTTGGAGATACAGTATTGGTTTGACAAAAAGGACCAACTAGCAGCGACGGTGACATCCATGGCCAAATATCTGCAACAAAGCAAAAAAGCGGTGATACTCCCGAAGGGAGTCGCGCGGGAGTACATAGAGCTGCTCCTCTGGGCCATGGAGCAAACAGATTCACCGAATCCGATCGTGAGGGAGCGGTGGTGGAGTATCGATCCCAGATGGAGCATCCACCGAGATTGAAGGATCTGATCATCTGTGGTGTCATGCGGAGCGAGCCGGTGGAGTCTTCGTCGACCGAACCCAACTGCAAGAGAAAAGCAGTTGGCCCAACCCGCCATCCTCTCCCTCACTGTTCACATCGTCTCATGGGGCGGCTGTCTGCTGCCAAGGAATAGGAGGGGACTGCCCCCCCCCCCCCCCTCCGCCCAATAGTCGGGCAGGTTGTGAATTGTCAGGAGGGTTGTCAGTATTTGCAGGTTGTGAATTGTGTTTTGTGTTGTGTATTTTGAGAGTACTTTCGTATATGAATGTCTTTTGAATTTCAGATTTGCAGTACTGAGCATATGAAGTATTTTACGAATTCTCGAGATCTATTTTTAGCACTTAAAAATGTAGTTTCATAGGGGTATAAAAAGTGCAGACAATGTGATTCTCAAAGAAGAAACTGCAAGTTTCAGTTTCACATAAGAAACTGCAAGTTCAGTTTCAGATAAGAAACTGCAACTTTCATAGGCGGAGCATTTATGTTAACACGGCCTTTCCAAACATGGATAACATCATGTTGGAAGTTTTATTCATGGTCGAAATTGGAACTACCAGCCAGTTAACATCATGCTGATCAACGTTCATGCATAGCACATCTTCATATGATGCACAATCAAAAAGATATGCTATTTTTAAAATGCCCACACAATGTTGAGTGTGTGAAAAACAGAGAAAACAAGGAATGAAGTTTGGTAAGTGTTGGGAGTGGTGTGCGTAGATGACAATGGGGACTCGCATGTCAATAATGGCAGAGGCAAAAAAAATAGAGATATTTTCCCTGCATCAGGTGGAATCGAACCTGGGCGGCACAGCTGTCGGTAGTGCCACTTGGCCACTGGGCTAGTTCAGTACTTTCATTACAAATAAGGCACTGCCTCAGGTGGTCCGATCTCCTCCTGTGCCTTTGTGCGCTCGTCGCGGCGCCGCTGTCTACCGTTGTGAACATGCTGAACAGACGAGAGGAATCTGGAGAGGACTGTACGTGGAGAGGCGGACAGTCAGGACTCACCAAGTCTATGGCCGTACGCAATCAAGTGCCGCATTGAAAAAATACTTCCTCCTAATGCTATACTGACGTTGGGGCCCACGGGTTTGTCAACATAGTTACATTTTTTAGGTGCTTCAACGTAGTTACTAAAGGAAATAAATTCCCAACGAAGCCGGGGAGCTGGCAGGTATCATTTATTATCACTGGGGTAGCAAGTATCAGCTGGGTTGTGGGCTGCCCCGTCTAGGCTTTTTTTAACATGCGCAGCCCATGTGTCACGCCCAATATGCGACCCTATCCAAAAGGAACTCGAAGGTCCCACCAAGGATAGACCCGCATATTAAAATGCTTTTGCAAGGTGGATATCATTACATCAACATTACATAATAGATGGGGATACATACATAAGGCACAAATGCCACAAGAATACATCAACAACATCATATACAAGATCAACATCCGACTATGGATGAAACATAAACAGAGGCTCAAACGACATCCACCCTGCTAGCCCAGGCTGCCGACCTGGAACCTATCCCCTGATCGAAGAAGCAGAAGCAGAACTCCAAAACAAGTAACATCGCTCTCACGTCATGATCAAGACTAGCAATGCTTAATGGGAAAGGAAGGGGTAAAGTGGTGAGGTTGCAGCAGCGACTAAGCATATATGGTGGCTAACATACGCAAATGAGAGCGAGAAGAGAAACAAAGGGCGGTCGTCAACTAGTAATGATCAAGAAGTGATCCTGAACTCCTACTTACGTCGGACATAACCCGAAACCGTGTTCTCCTCTCGATCAACCCGAAAAGAGACACTCACGGTTACGCACACGGTTGGTGTATTTTAGAAGAGTTTGCTTCGAGTTTACTACAACCGGATATTAACAAAATCCCATCTGCCACATAACCGCGGGCACGGCTCTCGAAAGTTTATAACCTGCAGGGGTGTCCCGACTTAGCCCATGATAAGCTCTCGCGATCAACAAAGGATATTCCTTCTCCCCGAGAAGAGCCGATCGGTCTCGGAATCTCGGCTACAAGACATTTCGACAGCAATAAAACAAGACCAGCAAAGCCGCCCGGATGTGCCGACAAATCCCGATAGGAGTCGCACGTACCTCGTTCTCAGGGCACACCGGATAAGTCAAGCTACGAGTAAAACCAAGCCTCGAGTTTCTCCGTGGTGGCCCCACAGGCTGCTCGGTTCGGACCAACACTCGAAGGAGCACTGGCCCGGGGGGGGCTAAAATAAATATGACCCTCGGGCTCTGGAAACCCAAGGGAAAAAGGGCATAGGTGAGGCAAATGGTAAAACCAATGTTGGGCCTTGCTGGAAAAGTCTTATTCAAAGCAAACTGTCAAGGGGGTCCCATAAATCACCCGACCGCGTTAGGGACGCAAAATCCGGGAACATAACACCGATATGACGGAAACTAGGGCGGCAAGAGTGGAACAAAACACCAGGCATAAGGCCGAGTCTTCCACCCTTTACCAAGTATATAGATGCATTAATTAAATAAGATATATTGTGATATCCCAACAAGTAAACATGTTCCAACAAGGAACAACATCTCCATGTTCCAACAAGGAACAAACTTCATCTTCACCTGCAACTAACAACGCTATAAGAGGGGCTGAGCAAAGCGGTAACATAGCCAAACAACGGTTTGCTAGGAAGGGTGACAAAAGTTAGAGGCTAACATGGCAATTAGGGAGGCTTGAGCAACAAGTGATAGGTAGCGCAGCATAGCGATAGAACGAAGCAACTAGCATAGCAATGATAGTAGTGAGATCCAGGTAGCGGTCATCTTGCCTGAAATCCGCAAGGAAGAAGAACGAGTCCATGAAGAAGATGAGCGGATGAAGCGAACCAAGCGTGACGAACGAATCCTCACGATCGCATAGCGAAGCGGAACTAACAAGAAGAAGCACACAACATAGTAAACACACCACACATGAACAAGACATGATGCACAATCAAGCATGATGCATGACAAAGCTACATGAAGCTACTCATGGCAAGAGATGATGCAAACAAGAGCAACACATCAAAGCAAGTTAAATGAGGCGGAGACAACATAGAACAATTCGGTAAGTCCTCATATGCAAATTTCGAAATTGGTCCAGATCTGAATAAACATTATGTTCAAGTTGTTAAACAGCAAGTTAAGATGCACCACGATGATCTACACGAAATTCTAGTCAAGTTACATATAAAGTTCATTAGATTGAGACTCGGCCTAGAAGATATGAGCAAAACAAGATAAGCATGGCATTGATGCAAAATGCATACAAACATCAAGCAAACACCTCAAAACAAGGATGCAACATGATAATATGAAACTACATGCAAAATCAAGCAAGTTTCATATAGAGCACACTCAAAACGGAGCAACGGATCAACACATACACCCTATACAAGTTATAGCAACAATCTGTCCAAAACAGCAACTAGGCATATTGAAAGCATCAAAACAACATGCTACAGCATCTCTACATAATAACAAAAGGCATGGGCATGATGTACAGGTAAAGCATGACAAAACATGAACACTGAGCTATCTCCAGAAACAACTAGAACATGCTCAAACACACATGGCAAGATTGCAAATAATAACAGTTTCAGACTTAGCAGAAAATAACATCAGGTTGCAATGTTTAGAGCTATCAAACAACATGTTACAGGACCTTATCAAGGCAAACAAAGGCATGGCATGATACTACTAAATGCATAGAACAAAAGTCCTTTACTGACCATGAGCCAAAAAGGATAAGAAAAAATGATGGCACCCATGTAAACATGGCAAGTTATATTACAGATTCATACATGGCAGGAACAACAATAAGTAGGCATGTTGGTGAGCTTGAACCACTCACCACAGAGCAATACAGGGCATGGCAAGGCAACTCACAGTAAGAAGACATGGCATAGAAGCTATACATGGCAAGAACAACATCATAGCATACACGAATCAACTACAACAACCTTGGCAAAATTGAATAACATGTAAACAACCTGCCAGGAAACATTTTATAGCAAAAGTAGAGCTCGATTGACTCAAGCTATGGCACTCCATAATTGCAAACAAGGGCATAGATGGATATATCAAGACATGTATAACAAAACATCCTTACTGAAGTATCTCAAAATAAGCATGGATCTCTCGGTAGCATCAAGTTAACATGGCATAAAAATATCAGCAAAACAGGGGCTGAAATCAGCAACATCATGAAGCCTAGTTTGCATGCTTCTGCTAGTCACCACAGAGATCACAAAAATACATGGCATACACCCCTGTAAAGATGGCATGGCATATTACAAAACACATGTAGGACTCAAGTTCATAGGATGCACACATCAATCATGGCAAAAATGACAAAAGTGCATGTTCTGATAAGAATCTGAAACTAACATCACATAGCCCTCTTCTAACAGCATTTCGGGCATCAAGATGAGCTCAAATGAGAATGATGCAATGAGATGAAATGATCTATTCGTCGAGGCGAACAATTTGACATATTACACGCACGAAACGGAGCTACGGGTGCGAAGATGTGATGCGATGAACATGCAACAATTTTAACAGCAGATTATTGACTTAGTGAAGAAAACAGGGGGGAAAGAGGTCAACCAGATTTGGATCGGATCGGATCTGGCCGGAGGAGGAGATGGCGGAGCTGGTCGCGGAGCTCGGAGCGGCCGGGAGGAGGAGAGGCGGGCGGCCGGAGGGCGCGAAGGCGGCCGGGCCGGAGTCCGGCGAGAGAGGCCCGGCGACGCGGGCGCGGAGGCGGTGGCGGAGCGCCGCTCCCGGGCGGCGGCGACAGGCGGAGAGATCCGGCGGCGGAGGCTGGCGCGCCAATGGCGGCGGCGGCGGGAGGCGGCGGCAGCAAGGCGGGCGCGGCGAACGGGCGCGGAGGGCCCAGCGTCGGGAGCGGAGCTCGGCGGAGGCGGCGGCGGTGAGCCGAGGCAGCGGGAGACGCAGCGAAGCGGCTGGCAGCTCATGGCATGCCTGGTGGGCGGCGCCGACCTCGCGAACTGCGGCGGCGGATGCCTCAGGCCTGGCGGGTCAAGATGGGCCTCGAGGCAGTGGCGGTGGGGCGGCGGGGACAGGTGTCCGCGCCCGGTTGGAGGAATCTTGCGTGTGGGAGCGGGTCGGACATGTCCGCCGAAGCGGACGTGTCCGGCGCGGAGAGGGGGGAATTTTAGGGTTTGTACCGCGATTTTCGGGAGGGGAGCACATATTTATAGGTAGAGGGAGCTAGGAGAGTCTAAATGGAGCACGGTTTTCGGCCACGCGATCGTGATCGAACGACCGAGAGCATGGAGGGGAGTTAGATGGGTTTTGGGCCACTTTGGAAGGGGTGTTGGGCTGCACACAAAATAGGCTTTTGCGGTTACCCGGTTAACCGTTGGAGTATCAAACGACCTCCGAATGGCACGAAACTTGACTGGCGGTCTACCGGTGCTATACTAAGGCCGCTTGACAAACCTCGGTCCATTCGAGAACGTTTAACACCCTTTACGAAAAAGAGGTAAAAGAGGGCGCCGGGAGACATAGGAGTGTCGGATTGGAAAACGGACAACGGGGAAAATGCTCGGATGCATGAGACGAACACGTATGCCAATGCGATGCACATGATGACATGATGTAAAATGCAGATGATGACATGGCAAAGAGAGACACGCAAGCACATGACATGGCAACGACGGCGAATAACTGACGGACACCTGGCGCATCGAATCCGGGGCGTTACAACACTCCTCCACTAACAAGAGATCTCGTCCCGAGATCTTAGGACCGAGACGAAAGGGAAAAAGGGATGAGGTGAACCAAGAACTCAAGAGAAGAAGCAAAGAATCGAGAGCACTCGAGAAGAAGAGAGGAATGATGAGAATGACGAGAATCGAAAGCTCACGAATCCGATAGACTATGAAACAACTCATTCTCACTGGAGTGGTTAGAATGAGAAAAGAAACGAATAAGACTGAAACGATTTAGGCAGCACTCCAACTAAAACATGGGGAAATAGAACACGAGCTTCAGAGGATGGAATGATACTTGATGAAGACATGACACAAAACCTCCGGAAAGAATTGAAAGAGTTGAATGAAAAGAACGGAGAAGAAAAAATACTTGAATTTCTCCAACAAAATCTTGATGAACTCTTGAAGAATGAATTAAAACATGAAGAACCACCATGAAGAACTCCGGTAACAAAAAGGATGGTGAGATAGAATGAAGGAAGAAAGAATAAGATGAGCGTTGCGATGATTTAGATGGAGGTTCCGACGAGATGGCCGAGGAAATTTCTGAACTCCGGAAAAGAAAAGATTAAAACACTTGGAACTAGAATGTATTCATTACGAACAAACTCCCAAGTAAGGGATTAATCACTTGGATGAAATAAGAATAAGATTTATTGTATGCTTATCCTTCATCAAATTAAATTGATGACATGAAATGGATTTGGCATAATACTTATTCTCATTGAAAAAGGATTAAGGGGAAACATCGCACAAAACTTGAGAAAGTCTTCATGAACCACCGGTAGGATTGGAAAGAACGAATGAATTGATATGATAACAAAGGAAAAGGAGTCTGAAGGAACCACCGTAAGAATTTGGAAATGTCTGACGAAAGAGAATGAATCACCGGGAAGAATTAGAAAAGCACGAAGATACTTGAGGGAATTAAAATGCAAGAGAACAAAGAGATCGCGAACTGACAGAAGAATACTTGAACGAAACCCCGGGATAAATAGAGAACGATAACTGGAATGATGGCCTCCGGTGAAAAGAAACAGGAAAACAACTCCTGACATACTCCGGATGGATGAAAAGAATTGCACAACTGGAAAACAACTAGATAGGATAACATCGAGCTAGCACCGCGAATATCCGGGAGAACGGACAAGATTTAGAAAGAACTCTTCTTCGATCTTCAAAGCTGAGAAAGACGACGAGAAACTCCACCGAAATTGTTGAGAAACTCCGGAATAATGAAAAATGAAGGGATTGAGCCGACAATGAAATGATTTGAAATTGATCTTGGGAAGGCGTCTGACTGATGAAATTCATTCTTACGTCAAACTTCAAAAAGAACTTGAGAATAACTCCGGAATAATTAGAAGAGTCAGGTAAGATCCTGGGAAAGACCTGTGAGTTAGGGCCCACTGAAGAGATAACACCGTTTGAAAGGGATGTCAAACAGATAGATGAAGCACCGGAACAATTGAAATATTTGAATGAGGTGATAACCTCGAATTAATTGGAGCACAGACGAATCTCCTGAGCTGTCTTCAGCACTCCGGAAGGATAAACTGGCGAGAGACGAACGAGCAAGGAAAACACTTGATCCAAGGAAAGAATATGATCAACACCGAGACTTGAATTGAGTCCACCGGAAAAGAGATGAAGAATGACGAGCAAGACGAGAATTCACCGGTTGAAATAATTGAGGGAAGACTGAAGAGACTCCACACGAATGAAATTGATGGTCGAAACAGACTCAAACTCCGGGAATAATAGGGTGGGAGGGCGGGAAAACAAAGACAACTTGGAAGGGGAAACCGACGAATATCTTGAAGAGAAAACGCCGGTTGAAATCATTGAGGAAAGAAAGCAAAAACTTCACACGAGTAGGATGGATACTCGATTACGGACTCCGGTTCCGAGAAGAAGAACAGGGAAGGCGGGTGGGAAAAACAAGGACAACTTCGGACAAGGAAAAAACAACGACGTCGGAGGAAGAACTGAGGATTGAACTTGGCAAAGGTGAAGGGGTTCGGGTCGACTTGACGAGAAATGCACCGGATAAAAAGAGCTGAGGAACAACTACCAGAAAACCAACTGCGTGAACCTAAAGAAAAAATTTGAATGGGAAGAGGAGTAATTCAAAACACCTATGTCAAGATTCCTCACCAGAGCGACGAAGGGGCTGAGGAGTAAAAAGAAATCCTACTCTCCGATATAACTAGACTCCGAAAAAAACAGTTTATTCTAGACTCAACATCGGCCAAACTACAAGATCGATCAAGGGGGCTCCTAGGGTCGGTCGAGGCTCTCATACCAACTTGTCACGCCCAATATGCGACCCTATCCAAAAGGAACTCGAAGGTCCCACCAAGGATAGACCCGCATATTGAAACGCTTTTGCAAGGTGGATATCATTACATCAACATTACATAATAGATGGGGATACATACATAAGGCACAAATGCCACAAGAATACATCAACAACATCATATACAAGATCAACATCCGACTACGGATGAAACATAAACAGAGGCTCAAACGACATCCACCCTGCTAGCCCAGGCTGCCGACCTGGAACCTATCCCCTGATCGAAGAAGCAGAAGAAGAACTCCAAAACAAGTAACATCGCTCTCACGTCATGATCATCGCAAACCTGTACCTGCAACTGGTGGTGTAGTAATCTGTGAGCCACGAGGACTCAGCAATCCCATTACCATGGGTATCAAGACTAGCAAAGCTTAATGGGAAAGGAAGGGGTAAAGTGGTGAGGTTGCAGCAGCGACTAAGCATATATGGTGGCTAACATACGCAAATGAGGCGAGAAGAGAAACAAAGGGCGGTCGTCAACTAGTAATGATCAAGAAGTGATCCTGAACTCCTACTTACGTCGACATAACCCGAAACCGTGTTCTCCTCTCGATCAACCCGAAAATAGACACTCACGAGTTACGCATTACGGTTGGTGTATTTTAGAAGAGTTTGCTTCAAGTTTACTACAACGGATATTAACAAAATCCCATCGCCACATAACGCGGGCACGGCTCTCGAAAGTTTATACCTGCGGGGTGTCCCAACAGCCCATGATAAGCTCTCGCGATCAACGAAGGATATTCCTTCTCCCGGGAAGACCCGATCAGTCTCGAATCCGGCTACAAGACATTTCGACAAACAATAAAACAAGACCAGCAAAGCCGCCGGATGTGCCGACAAATCCCGATAGGAGTCGACGTACCTCGTTCTCGTGGCACACCGGATAAGTCAAGCTACGAGTAAAACCAAGCCTCGAGTTTCCCGTGGTGGCCCGCAGTTGCTCGGTTCGGACCAACACTCGAAGGAGCACGGCCGGGGTGCTAAAATAAAGATGACCCTCGGGCTCCGAAACCCAAGGGAAAAAGGGCATAGGTGAGGCAAATGGTAAAACCAATGTTGGGCCTTCTTTGGAAAAGTCTTATTCAAAGCGAACTGTCAAGGGGTCCCATAAATCACCCGACCGCGTTAGGGACGCAAAATCCGGGAACATAACACCGATATGACGGAAACTAGGCGGCAAGAGTGAAACAAAACACCAGGCATAAGGCCGAGTCTTCCACCCTTTACCAAGTATATAGATGCATTAATTAAATAAGATATATTGTGATATCCCAACAAGTAAACATGTTCCAACAAGGAACAACATCTCCATGTTCAACAAGGAACAAACTTCATCTTCACCTGCAACTAACAACGCTATAAGAGGGCTGAGCAAAGCGGTAACATAGCCAAACAACGGTTTGCTAGGAAGGGTGAAAAAGGTTAGAGGCTAACATGGCAATTTGGGAGGCTTGAGCAACAAGTGATAGGTAGCGCAGCATAGCGATAGAACGAAGCAACTAGCATAGCAATGATAGTAGTGAGATCCAGGGTAGCGGTCATCTTGCCTGAAATCCCGCAAGGAAGAAGAACGAGTCCATGAAGAAGATGAACGGATGAAGCCGAACCAAGCGTGAGCGAGCGAATCCTCACGATCGCAACGAAACGGGAACTAACAAGAAGAAGCACACAACATAGTAAACACACCACACATGAACAAGACATGATGCACAATCAAGCATGATGCATGACAAAGCTACATGAAGCTACTCATGGCAAGAGATGATGCAAACAAGAGCAACACATCAAAGCAAGTTAAATGAGGCCGGAGACAACATAGAACAATTCCGGTAAGTCCTCATATGCAAATTTCGAAATTGGTCCAGATCTGAATAAAGATTATGTTCAAGTTGTTAAACAGCAAGTTAAGATGCACCACGATGATCTATACGAAATTCTAGTCAAGTTACATATAAAGTTCATTAGATTCGGAGCTACGGCCTAGAAGATATGAGCAAAACAAGATAAGCATGGCATTGATGCAAAATGCATACAAACATCAAGAAAACACCTCAAAACAAGGATGCAACATGATAATATGAAACTACATGCAAAATCAAGCAAGTTTCATATAGAGCACACTCAAAACGGAGCAACGGATCAACACATACACCCTATACAAGTTATAGCAACAATCTGTCCAAAACAGCAACTAGGCATATTGAAAGCATCAAAACAACATGCTACAGCATCTCGACATAATAACAAAAGGCATGGGCATGATGTACAGGTAAAGCATGACAAAACATGAACACTGAGCTATCTCCAGAAACAACTAGAACATGCTCAAACACACATGGCAAGATTGCAAATAATAACAGTTTCAGACTTAGCAGAAAATAACATCAGGTTGCAATGTTTAGAGCTATCAAACAACATGTTACAGGAGCTTATTAAGGCAAACAAAGGCATGGCATGATACTACTAAATGCATAGAACAAAAGTCCTTTACTTACCATGAGCCAAAAAGGATAAGAAAAAATGATGGCACCCATGTAAACATGGCAAGTTATATTACAGATTCATACATGGCAGGAACAACAATAAGTAGGCATGTTGGTGAGCTTGAACCACTCACCACAGAGCAATACAGGGCATGGCAAGGCAACTCACAGTAAGAATACATGGCATAGAAGCTATACATGGCAAGAAAAACATCATAGCATGCACGGATCAACTACAACAACCTTGGCAAAATTGAATAACATGTAAACAACCTGCCAGGAAATATTTTATAGCAAAAGTAGAGCTCGATTGACTCAAGCTATGGCACTCCATAATTGCGAACAAGGGCATGGATGGATACAGCAAGACATGTATAACAAAACATCCTTAATGAAGTATCTCAAAATTAGCATGGATCTCTCGGTAGCATCAAGTTAACATGGCATAAAAATATCAGCAAAACAGGGGCTGAAATCAGCAACATCATGAAGCCTAGTTTGCATGCTTGTGCTAGTCACCACAGAGATCACAAAAATACATGGCATACACCCTGTAAAGATGGAATGGCATATTACAAAACATATGTAGGACTCAAGTTCATAGGATGCACACATCAATCATGGCAAAAATGACAAAAGTGCATGTTCTGATAAGAATCTGAAACTAACATCACATAGCCCTCTTCTAACAGCATTTCGGGCATCAAGATGAGCTCAAATGAGAATGATGCAATGAGCTGAAATGATCTACTCGTCGAGGCGAACAATTTGACATATTACACGCACGAAATGGAGCTACGGGTGCGAAGATGTGATGCGATGAACATGCAACAATTTTAACAGTAGATTATTGACTTAGTGAAAAAAACAGGGGGGAAAGAGGTCAACCAGATCTGGATCGGATCGGATCTGGCGGAGGAGGAGATGGCGGAGCTGGTCGCCGGAGCTCGGGGCGCGGCCGGAGGAGGAGAGGCCAGGCGGAGAGAGGGTGGCGAAGGCGGGCGACAGCCGGAGTCCGGAGAGAGGGCGGGCGACGCGGCGCGGAGGCGGCGCGGAGCTCGCCGGCTCCGGGGACGGCGGCGGCGGCAGGCGGAGAGATCCAGTGGCCGGAGGCTGGCGCGTCGGCGGGCGGGCGGCGGGAGGAGGCGGACAGAGGGCGGTGGTATGGCAGGGCGCGGCTCGAACGGGCGCGAGAGGGCCAGGGGCGGCGGCGGGAGCGGAGTTCGGCGAGGCGGGCGGCGGCGGAGGAGGCGGGAGGAGGCGGCGGGCGGCCTTGGCCGGCTGTCAGCAGTATGGGCGGGCTGACCGAGCCCATGAACTGCTGGCGGATGCCTCGGGCGGCGGGTCGAGATGGGCCTCGAGGGGCAGCGGTGGTGGGACGGCGGCGGGACAGGTGTCGCGCGCCGGTTGGAGGAGAGCGGCGGCGGGGAGCGGGTCGGACATGTCCGGCCGGGGGCGGACGTGTCCGGCGCGGAGAGGGGGGAATTATAGGGTTTGTACCGCGATTTTCGGGAGGGGAGCACATATTTATAGGTTGAGGGAGCTAGGAGAGTCCAAATGGAGCACGGTTTTCGACCACGCGATCGTGATCGAACAACCGAGAGCATGGGGGGAGTTAGATGGGTTTTGGGCCACTTTGGAAGGGGTGTTGGGCTGCACGCAAAAGAGGCTTTTGCGGTTACCCGATTAACCGTTGGAATATCAAACGACCTCCGAATGGCACGAAACTTGACAGGCGGTCCCGGTGCTATACCAAGGCCGCTTGACAAACCTCGGTCCATTCCGAGAACGTTTAACACCTGCATACGAAAAAGAGGTAAAAGAGGCGCCGGAGACATAGGAGTGCGGATTGGAAAAGCGGACAACGGGAAAATGCTCGGATGCATGAGGCGAACACGTATGCCAATGCGATGCACATGATGACATGATATAAAATGCAGATGATGACATGGCAAAGAGAGACACGCAAGCACATGACATGGCAACGACGGCGAATAACTGACGGACACCCGGCGCATCGAATCCGGGGCGTTACACCATGACATGCCGGTTTGTATTTCTTGAGGGCCATAATGTATCGACCGGCCTATGGACCTCCAATCCGAGGTTTTATTTTTCTAAAACATCGGCAGCCCAATGTATGTATTTTTTTGAAGAAAACGCAGAGGTTTGTTCTATTTTTCTATATAAGAATAGGAACTCCTGGTCCAACATATGTTTCCCTTCTAACTATATTATATATATTTAAATTATTTTATATGTTATTATATATTATTGTTATTGTCATCATATATTTATGAGATACTTACATATGTAAGAAACAATATCCCACATCTTATTAACTTAAAAATAATTTCTTAACAATAAATCCTGGATTTTTTTTGCAACGAAAATCCTCGTGATTTGTACAAAAGCATGGTAAGATTTAAGGACCAATGTAATAGTAAATCACTTATTATTTAAATATATTTATAACAAAATGCTCAGCCCCTGTTTATTTTTTGATAACATTGATGTGCCCAACCCAACATTATAATTAGAACCAGCCCAGCAAAATAGTGTATTTCGAGAAAGTGCAAATGGCCTATAATTTTTTAGAAAAAAAAATAAATGGGCCGCATGGACGCTACATTATTTGTTGACCCAGCCCAGCAAATGGACTGTAATTCTAAAAAAAAAGATCAAATTGACTGTAAATTCTGAAAAAATGGGTTGAATACGTGCCACATTTTTGGAGGCTGGAATGTGGGCCAATACGTCGAAGCCAACGCAAGTCATTGTCAACTTAGTCAACAAATGATTCTGACATTGTTAGCCGTTGGATTTACATCCAACAACTGGCATCCATCTTCAATCTCTCATCTTCTTCCTCCAGCGTCGCCGGAACCACCTGCTCCCGCCTCCTGCTGCTAGCAGCTCTGCTTAGCACGCTTCGCTGTGAAGCGCTACCCCACCTCCGGCCAGGCCATCCCTCCACCCCTCCACACCTCCTATTCTTCTCCACCGACTGCCGAACCACACCGCACCAGAACTAGTTAACCCTCGTACACCTCTCCGTCTGCGACTCCACTCCCGCGTCTTCCCATCTCTGGCTCGTTGATGTTTGGGGCCTCGCCGTCATCCACCACCTTGGATGCGCTCGGCGCGGCGTGGTCAAGGACTGACATCCATCGGAAGTGGATTGTATGTGGAGAGGCTGACAGCTGGTTCCACGGCCGCACACAAGGAAATGCCTCCTTATTATGCACAAAATAATGATTCCTCCACCTGACATGTGGGACCCACCGGAAGGGCCTCTGTATTTCACGAAAAAAATGTTCCCGCCGCTGACAGCTCAGACCCACCAATTATATCTTCGCACGCAAGGAAGTGCTTCCTTATTACGCACAAAAAAATGAATACTCCCCCTGCTAGCTGGGACCCACCATATGGGAGGCTGACTTGTGGGCCTACTAAGTTGACGCGGACGGAGGGCTTTGTCAACTTAGTCAATATGAACGATTCTAGCTCTAGTGACCGTACGATGTCCATCCAACGGCCGTAGTGCTTCTTCAACCTCTGGTCTTCTTTCTCCAGCCGCCCAAAGCAGCGCCGGTCCTGCCGCATGCTCCTGCCTCCCTGGCGGCTATCTTTGCCATGGAGGCCTCACCGCCCCTACTACTCCCACCGGCTGGCAGGCCTGCAGCGACGGCAGCCTCACACCGCAGCCGAACCAGTGAACCCTCGTACTCCTCTCCGCGTGGGCATCCCCGCCACGTCTTCCCGGCCGCGTCATCCCTTCCTAGGCCTCGCCATCGTCCACCACCTTGGTGCTCTTGGCGCAGCGTGATCAATGTGGTCAATGAGCGACTTCCATCGGAAGAGTCTTTGTCGTGGAGAGGGCGACAGTGGGTCCACGGCCGCGGCAAGGAAGTGCCTCCTTATTACGGAAAAAAAAGATTCCTCCACGATGGCGAGGGACCTTGGAGGGACCATCGTATTCAGCGTAAAAAGTTTCCCCATTGCTGGGACCCACCAGCTACATCTTCGCACACAAGGAAGTGCCTAACGGTCGGGACCCACCGGTGAAGCGCACGTGGCGTTGTCATTACGGTCGCGTGACGTACACACATACTGGTCGATGTAGAGGCGTGCACGTGTCGTAGTAGAGGCACGCATGTGTCATAGTAGAGGCGCGCACGTAGCATGTACACGTACATACAACGGCCAGGGTGCAAGAAAGTAAATACGGCCAGGTACGTACATACGGGCGGGGTCTCGAACGCCTACTCGCGCATACGTACGGCCAGGGCTCATGTACATGGCTGGGTCGGAACGGAGAAACTGCGTCGTCGTGTTCATCTGGAGCCAACCGGCTTGGACGGAACATCCGATGGAAACGAGGCCTGGCGTACCGCAGAACGGAGGAAACGGCCTTGTGTTCAACCGGCCACGGTCGAAACGGGATCCTGTTCATCGCGAGGGGTCTAGCGTACCGCAAAATAGAGGAAATGGACTTCTCTTGGTCGAAACGGGGTCCTGTTGATCGGGAGGGGTGTGGCGTACCACAAAACGGAGGAAACAGACTTGTGTTGGAGCGCTACGGTCAAAACGGGGGTCCTGTTCATCGGGAGGGGTGTGGCGGACCGCAAAATGAGACTCCACGGGATACTGTTCATCTCCACCGTCGACCTCCTCCAGCCTCCACGGGCTATTGTTCATCCACCGCCGACCTCGTCCAGCCTCCACCTACGACTGTTCATCCACAGGCTCCTATTCATCCAGCCTCCACCGCACGCTCTCCACCGGCTACTGTTCAACCAGCCCTCTCCACAGGGTCCTATTCAACCACCCCTCCACGGGCTACTATTCATCCAGCCCTCCACGGGGTCATGTTCATCCACCCCCCAACCAACTCGATTGATCAGGGTACTGTTCATCCAGCGTCAATGACCTGTACGACCACGGGGTCCTGTTCATCCACCCCCACTGGGAACTGTTCATCCAATCCCCTCCCCCCAGCTCACTATTCATCTATAGCCAACAGGTTTGATCGGCTTAAGTTAGCAGCAATAGCGAAGGAATCGCTCGATCGGGTTCAGTTAACAGCCATGGATCGATCGCTCGGGTTCGAAGAAGCGTAACTGCGGTCACGACCGCCGGGTTGATGGCTAACGCCTCGCTCGGGTTCAGTTAGAGCCCAACGCCTCGCACCCACGCGCGTACATGTACGAGAGAAACGTCCATCCCTCGGCCCCCGACCACCCACCGTAACCAGCAACTCCCCGATATTTTCCTCGCCCTCGCTTCTACCATGGTTTTTCCGTCATGGACGGCCCTAAGAATGTCAGGCAGCTGCGTCTTCGGCCGGCCTAGGACGAAAAGCCCATTTTCTATCATGATTTTTTGTCATAGAAGTAGGAGCCCACCACATCTATGATGATACCGGGTTTTGTCACAATTATCGTCATAGAAGTGTCATAAGCATGACAGAAAAAAATCGTTCGGCCCAAAATGTCACGGATGTGTCTTTTTTTGTAGTGCAACATCAACAGGCACCCCATGATATTCAACATTGGAGATCTTGTCTGGCTACACCTTCGCAAGGACCACTTCTCCAACGAAGGCAAGTCCAAACTACTACCTCGAGCCACGGCCCCTTCAAGGTGATTGCACGCTACAACGACAATGCCTACAAGATCGACATACCGCGCGACCAGTAAAATGTGAGTGATATCTTCAACGTCAAGGATCTCTCTCCCTACCATGGTGATGAGGTTTTAGATCCGAGGTCGGATCTTTCCCAAGGGGAGAGATGATGCGGAGCATCCTATGGTCATCCCCATGGAACTACCTGTGTCTCCTCAAGTGCCAAGTGGACCGACGACATGAGCATGTGCTAGAGCTCTCCAAACCGAGGTGACATCTCTCCTTAGTGATATGCCGTATGACCCACTTGAGACATGGCTACTACCTAAAGCCGGAATGCTATGTGTGATTAGGTATGAAGAACACCCTAGTGGAGATGCTCGTGATGATGGACAAGTCCCCAAGTGCATGGAAGAAGAGGATTGATGAACCGGGGAAGTCCCCAGGACCCAGAACATCCGGCCCCAAGACTCGGACATCCGGCCCCTGGGAACTACAACAGCAACAGCCACCCAGCAGCCAAAGCTACAGGGCCCGGACATCCGGCCCAACTGCCCCCGACATCCGGCGCCAGCCCGGAAATCCGGCCCCTCCTTGCAGAATGCTACAAAAACTGGTTGAGGCCAGCCCGGACATTCGACCCCCTAGCCTGGACACTGGGCCGACGGGAAGGCCCGGAAATCCTGCCCGATGTCGGGACATCCTGCCCCCTCTGTCTGCGCACAGCAACGGGTCGAGGCCCATGTACCCCCTTCGTCCCCTAGACTATATATACTCCTCCTCTACCTACATTTTAGGGTTAGCATTGTGATTGCTCATTTTGAGAGATAGAGCTTTGCTCATCCACTTGTACCCCTACTCCTTAGGAGACCAAGGCCTCCTCAAGGAGAAGATCCCCCAAGTGGATTCAAGACCTCCTCTCGGAGAAGATCCCCTAGTGGATTAAAGACCTCTTTCCCCACAGATCGGGACGAACTAGCTACCGTGTATCCTTATTTTGTTGGATTTGGACCTTTGTATCTCTCTTTGTGTATGTGAATCTAGCACATGTGTGATCGAATATAGTTGATTTGTGTGTTTTCCTCTTGTTTGTTCTTCTGTGTTCTTCGTGCTCTTCGGGAATTCCCCTCCAAATCGTAAAAGATCGGCCCCTAGGGTTCCACCCTACATCATGAACCGAGGTCGAATTTTCTACAAGTGTCCAAATCATCTGGTAAGAAAATCTCTCACTTGTCGTATCTAATTTGGTTTCCGTCTTTTTTCCTAATTTTTTCTTCCGTGAGCAGAAAGGGCCTCAGGGATGCGAGTTTTACCACTGGTAGGATGGTCTAGATAATTACGTTGAGTATTTGGCATCTATTGGAATTTTTTTTGATGCTTTAGGTGCAGTCATAGGAGGAGTACAAGCAGGGGAGGTGCAACCTGTAGAGTCACTACAGATGCAGTAATAGCAGGGAGTCAATGGTTGCACTGAATATGTGAAAAGGTGGATGAGTTGTTGTTGTTGTGTAAAATCATAGTGTTTGTGTTAGTGTTGATGTTTGTAGTGATGGTTGTATGTGCAATGAAATGATATTGCACACTTGGTCAGTAGTGCTTCACTGTCAAGTATGTAATGAAATGAGGTAGCAAAGATGGTGTGGCACATTGTCATGTTTGTATTTCAATTTCAATTCAGTTACTAGGCAATGATGTAACACACTGGACAAATGGTGTGGACAAATGACAAAATAGAGAAATGATGTTGCAACTTAACAAAGACATACATGTGTGTGTGTGTGTGTGTGTGTGTGTGTGTGTGTGTGTGTGTGTGTGTGTGTGTGTGTGTGTGTGTTACTCCTATAGGAACATAACATGATGCAACTATGTAATGTGGTACTGGGTTGCACTATGCATGATGCAGTACCATATTACATAAGGCCAAAATAAAGCCTCCACTTTCAGAAGTCCCTAACTAACTCTGTCCAAAATGAAACCAACTTATATCCAAAATGAAACCAAGTTATGTCCAGCATGTTCACTTGAACTTCTACTTCTTTTTCCTAGGAAGAAGATTCTCCTTCTCCTTGATCGTCTCCTTCTGTTTCTTCTTCTTTGGTGCTACATGGACTATTTTTGTGGTTTCTTTTGTCACTGGCAGATCATCTCTTTGGCTCGCAAGAAAATGATTTTCAGGAAGAGGTCTTGGTGCTTGGGAAGTTTGGGTTGGTTGTGACTGAATGTGCAAACATATAGTAGATGAGTTTTGGAATGATTTTGCATGAGTTGTTCAAAAGTTCAAAACTACTTACAGATTGCATTAGTATGTCCAGTACACACATGTTCTAGTCATAGACTTGTGTCACACCAGATCCACTAGCACTTGCAAAAGATGTGGTCTACAATTCAAGAGCAATAACATCAGTTAGAGTGAGCTAGCAACTTACACACTACAAGTAATAAAGCAACAAGTAAGTCCGGACGGAGGGAGTAGTTGTTACCTTAGCAGTTGAAATAATCTTTCTTTCACTGGTAATTTGGTCTTTTTTGCAATATGACTAGGAATTGAGGTTTGCCCCTGTACTGCCTCCTCTTGTTGCCTTTGATCCCCTTGCCTTGCCTCATCTTGATGACCTTGCCCTACCTCAGGTTGCTCCCCTTGCCCTCCCTCATCTTGATGACCTTGCCCTGCCTCAGGTTGTTGTCCTTGTACTCCTTTCTTAGGGCAAGTTCTTTTATTATGATCAACTGGCCTACAAATACTGCAATGAGAAATTGCCCCATGCCTTTTCAACGTGCCTTCATCAGTCTCTACAGGATTCTTCTTTGTTTTTTTTCTAGGCCTCCCTGTTTTTCATATAGTGGTGGCAAAACAGGAGCAGCATTCATCTTTTCCCACTCTCTTGGGTCTCTGTGAGGCATAATAATTTCACCATATACTTGCTTGAAAGTTGCAATACTATAGCATGGTGAGACAACACTCTCAGGTTTGATTCTTTCACCTCAAAGACAAGATATGGCATGTCTACAGGGTAAGCCTGTTAACTACCAACCTTTGCATGAACATGTTTAATTTTTTATGTCGACCTTGTACTCGCCAATCAGTCCCAACACAGTAAAGACGCCTTTCCTAGTAGGCAATGCCTGACAATTATTAGCCATCTCTGCATTCTTATAAAGTATCTTTCTGATCTTAGGACATATAGTTCCACACCACTCTTCACTTTTCTTGTTCTTCCTATAAAACCTTGTCGACAATTGATTTTTGATTTTTTTAACATGCTCATGACAGGAAGCTCCCTAGCATCAAGTATCCACCCTCATTGATACAAAACAATTTCAGTTAACAATATAAATTCAAACCACCTAAATCTAAAAGTAAAGTGATAACATTATTCAAAAGATATCTCAATGGAAAAGCAATTTTAAACTTACTTATTAAAGTCCTCACAATTATTGTTTAGTAGCAGGTCACACTTTGGTAATTCTTGGAAAAATGCCCTGCACCATGAACTTGGTTCAATTCCTTCTAGGTACTCATAAGCTTCCAGATTTAAGTCCTTCATCTCCTCCATATTTTTCCTCCAGTCAATTTCATTGTAGGACCTCGCAATTTCCCATAGCTTGTTCTTTAGGTTCTCACCATTCCACTTTGCAAAATTTTGATATAGGTGCCTCACACAAAACATGTGTTGTGCTTCAGGGAATAGAGCAGTTACAACATTAATTATTCCTTTATGTCTATCACTCATCACTGTCCAAGGTGATGTGTTCACTATGTGGAGATCTTATTTTAAAGTGTGTAGAAACCACTTCCATGTTGGTGTTCCCTCGACTTCAACTACTGCCATAGCAATAGGGAAAATACAGTTGTTTGCATCAATACCTACAGCAGTCAACAATTGTCCACCAAATTTTGTTTTCAGATGGCAACCATCAACACAGATGACAGGTCTACATCCAGCTAAAAAGCCTCTTTTACAAGCATCTAATGACAAGTAACACTGGTAGAAAATTTGTCCTCTTTGAGTTTCATAAACATGTTCCTGCCATGGTTGGAGCTTCTGATCTCTTATGCGAAGTCCCACATAAGTGAGTATTGTTTCACCTCATCTCCATGAATTTGCTTTATTGTTATTCTTCTAGCTCTTGCTTGCTTGCTCCTTAAAGATTCCATGTTGTAGTCCTTTTGCACCAACCTTGCAAAATTCATCAATGTCATATTTTCATCTGCCCTAAAGTTCTCCAAATACTTGTCTGGTAAGTATCTTAATGTGAATGCATTAACCTCCCACTCTTTACTGCAGGTGTGATCTCCCACATAGGCTTTCACCACAAAACTTGTGGTTCTACTGTCAGGTGCTGCAAATAGATACCATGGATAGTCATCAGAGCAGTGTGCCCTAATTCTTTGTCTATAATTCTTTGCATATTTAATTTGTACCCTGTTTTGCACAGTGTACTCTTGAATTGCCCTTCTAAGATCAGCTCCCGTGGGGAATTTCATACGCAATTTGAAAGCTGGAGCTTTCAGTTCCTCTGGCTTGAAGGACCTGAGCTTCACTTTCTTCTTTTGCTTTTTCTTCCCTTACTCTATAACAATTTCATGTTCTGATTCATTTCCCTCATTCTCTGAAGCTGGCAGCTCTAGCTCATCAGTGTCATAGTCACTATCCCTTTCATATTGAGTTGCTTTCTTCTTTGCTCTAACATCCTTACTGAAGTCATCCACCCACTCGTCAAATAGATTATCATCATCATTATCAAAGTCGTTGTCTGAGTCAGCACAATCTACATAAGTACAATCACTGTGACTACCACTGTCATTGTTTTCCTCCACTTGTTCCTTATTTCTCCCTTTTACCGTCTCTCCGATGTTCACTTCACCAGCTAACATATTCGGTTTCCTTTTCTGTGTCTTGCTCTTCATCCTAGGACTCATCTAACATAGCTCTGTGCACCTCTGTCTTGTGGCTTCCCAGGACTCATGATAGCAAGCTTGGAGGTGATCCAACTATGCATATGTCATCTAAAGCAATCTCATTGTAAATGTCACGATGATCCATGTACAGCTCGAAATGTTTAAACTTTGGCACAACAGCAGTCAAGGCAGTCTGTATCTTTATCAATAATTCTCAGCCCATTATCCAAATTCATGCCAGGAAGTAACCAGAAACACTGCACTTTACTTGGATCATAACCAAGTTGCTGCACAAAATCTGTAATCCAACGTGGCGACCAACTTTCAACCTCGCAATGATCAAAATAATTTGTCTTGCAATCCATGTATTTCTTGATTTCTCCAAAGCCGACGAAGAAATCCCCATGGTCAATCGGGTCCTATTAAGGGAAAACAGAGCATCTTGATCACTAAACTATGCAATCACCAAATTAATCCATACGTTACGGCCAAATCGGCACAATATATAACACATATAGATTTGGACATGGGGATATATCTCAATCACCAAATTAATAAACAAATTTGGATTGAACCGTGCAATATGAATGCCTTAATCCCCAAATCGCACTATTCGATTGAAATCTCTAAGCCAAAGTTGGGGTAGGAGGGATTAGGGTTAGGATTCTTACCGTACTCAGGAGGAGGGTCGTTGGGCAGCCGCCGCGATGGCGCCCTCGGACCAAAGCCATCGTATGAGCACACACAAGATCAAGTACTACACCTCTCATCGTCCGGGCATCAAGCACACACGTCGTCGGTCGCCTCCATGTCGCTGCCTCCCCAAAGCTTTGTGCGTGGAAGAGAGCCGGAGAATGAGATGAAATGTGTTCCCAAGGGCTTTGCTGCGAATGTGTGTTGTGTCGGTTACTGGGTGGGTCCATCGGGTCCAGGTGGCAACGGTCCAAGCGCCACTGTTAGAGATATATTTGGGTTACATATATTTGGTAGTCTAGGATTTGTAATCCGTCTCCTACCTTATCTTAGAAGAGGCGTCTTGCCCTCCAAGCCTTGTACTCAATATATACTCGCCCTCGAGGCTCAATAATACATCCATCATGTTCTGCACCAAATACCTCTCTCCCTTCTAACATGGTATCAGCCTAATCGATCATAAACCCTAGCCGTCGCCGCTTCCGCACCCGCGCGCCGCCCCCGGGGCGGTCGGCCTCCATGACCGCCGACGGGGTCCGTGTCGCTCGTACCTAGGGTTCGTCTGCCGATCATGTTGACCGGCTACCCTAGAGAGTCTTTTTCCCGAGCTCTTGCTCCGGGTTTTTTTCGCTCTCTCACCGGTTGTTTTGATCGGCGTTTTCTTTTTGGTTTCCTGATCAATGCTTGATCGGTTTGCGTCGCCCACCGCCGCCGTCGACCCCCGCGCATCTACTCCGACATCGGCGTCGACTACACCGGCCGCTTCATCATCAACCGCGCGGCAAGGCAGGATGCTGTCACGCCCAATATGCGACCCTATCCAAAAGGAACTCGACGGTCCCACCAAGGATAGACCCGCATATTGAAACGCTTTTGCAAGGTGGATATCATTACATCAACATTACATAATAGCTGGGGATACATCCAAGACATACAATGTCACAAGAATACAACAATACATCATATACAAGATCAACATCTGACTACGGATGAAACAAAACGAAACTCAACAATATCCACCTCGCTAGCCCAGGCTGCCGACTGGAACCTATCCCCGATCGAAGAAGAAGCGAAGAAGAACTCCAAAACAAGCAAACATCGCTCTCGCGTCATGATCATCGCATAACCTGCACTGCAACTGTTGTTGTAGTAATCTGTGAGCCACGAGGACTCAGCAATCCCATTACCATGGGTATCAAGACTAGCAAAGCTTAATGGGAAAGGAAGGGGTAAGGTGGTGAGGTTGCAGCAGCGACTAAGCATATATGGTGGCTAACCAACGCAAATGGGGGCGCGAAGAGAAACAAAGGAACGGTCGTCAACTAGTAATGATCAAGAAGTGATCCCGAACTCCTACTTACGTCCGACATAACCCGAAACCGTGTTCTCCTCTCGATCAACCCGAAAAGAGACACTCACGAGTTACGCTACGGTTGGTGTATTTTAGAAGAGTTTACTTCAAGTTTACTACAACCGGACATTAACAAATTCCCATCGCCTATAACCGCGAGCACGGCTTTCGAAAGATTATACCTGCAGGGTGTCCCAACTTAGCCCATGATAAGCTCTCGCGATCAACGAAGGATATTCCTTCTCCCCGGGAAGACCCAATCAGTCTCGGAATCCCGGCTACAAGACATTTCGACAGTAATAAAACAAGACCAGCAAAGCCGCCCGATGCGCCGACAATCCCGATAGGAGCTGCACATATCTCGTTCTCAGGGCAACACCGGATAAACACTACGTACGGCAACCGACGATACCCCAAGTTGCCTAGGGGCGGCACCGCAAGTGGCTCTGGTTTGGACCAACACTTAGACAAGCATTGGCCCGGGGGCTAAATAAAGATGACCCTTGGGTTAATTACTCCCAAGGGAAAGGTAGGTGGTGGTGAGGCAAATGGTAAAACCAAGGTTGGGCCTTCTTTGGAGGAGTCTTATTCAAAGCGAACTGTCAAGGGGTCCCATAAATCACCCAACCGCGTTAGGGACGCAAAATCCGGGAACATAATACCGATATGACGGAAACTAGGGCGGCAAGAGTGGAACAAAACACCAGGCATAAGGCCGAGCCTTCCACCCTTTACCAAATATATAGATGCATTAATAATATAAGAGATATTGTGATATCCCAACATAAACATAATCCAACATGGAGCAATCTTCATCTTCACCTGCAACTAGCAACGCTATAAGAGGGGCTGAGCAAAGCGGTAACATAGCCAAGCAATGGTTTGCTAGGAAGGGTGACAAAGGTTATAGGTTCATGGCAATTTGGGAGGCTTGAGCATCAAGTGATAGGTAGCGCAGCATAGCGAAAGAACGAAGCAACTAGCATAGCAATGATAGTAATGAGATCCAAGGTGACGGTCATCTTCCCTGAAATCCCGCAAGGAAGAAGAACGAGTCCATGAAGAAGATGAAGCCACGAAGATTTAACCAAGCGTGAGCGAGCGAATCCTCACGATCGCAACGAAACGGGAACTATTGAGAAGAAGCACACAACATGGTAAACACACCACACATAGACAAGACATGATGCATAACCAAGCATGATGCATGACAAAGCTACATGAAGCTACTCATGGCAAGAGACGATGCAAACAAGAGCAACACATCAAAGCAAGTTTAAATTAGGCCGGAACAACATATAACAATTCCGCTAAGTCCTCATATGCAAATTTCGAAATTGGTCCAGATCTGAATAAACCTTATGTTCAAGTTGTTAAACAGCAAGTTAAGATGCATCACGATGATCTACACGAAATTCTAGTCAAGTTACATATGAAGTTCATTAGATTCGGTGCTACGGCCTAGAAGATATGAGCAAAACAAGATAAGCATGGCATTGATACAAAATGCACCCAAACATCAAGCAAACACCTCAAAACAAGGATGCAACATGATAATATGAAACTACATGCAAAATCAAGCAAGTTTTATATAGAGCACACTCAAAACGGAGCAACGGTTCAACACATACACCCTATACAAGTCATGACAATAATCTGTCCAAAACAGCAACTAGGCATATTGCAAGCATCAAAACACTATGCTACAGCATCTCAACGTGAAAACAAAAGGCATGGGCATGATGTACAGGTAAAGCATGACAAAACATGAACACTGAGCTATCTCCAGAAATCACTAGAACATGCTCAAAAGGACATGGAAAGATTGCAAATAATAACAGTTTCAGACTTTGCAGAAATAACATCAGGCTGCAATATTTAGAGCTATCAAACAACATGCTACAGGAACTTATCATGGCAAACAAAGGCATGGAATGATACTACTAAATGCATAGAACAAAAGTCCTTTACTGACCATGAGCCAAAAAGGAACAGAAGATATGATGGCACCCATGTAAACATGGCAAGTTATATGACAGATTCATACATGGCAGGAACAACAATAAGTAGACATGTTGGTGAGCTTAAACCACTCACCACAGAGCAATACATGGCATGGCAAGGAAACTCACAGTAAGAAGACATGTTTATGAAGCTAAGCATGGCAAGAGCAAGTTCATAGAGTACATGGATCACTAACAACAATCATGGCAACATTGAACTTAATGTTAACAGGCTGACAGCAACATTATTTAGCAATCTTGAGGGCAATATAAAAACAAGTTACAGCAGACTATAATTGCAAAAAAGGGCATGGATGGATATAGCAAGACATGTATAACAAAACATCCTTAGTGAACATCTTCAGATTATGCACAGAATGACTTGTAGTAGCAGGTTTACATAGCATCATAATATAACAGAATCAGCCTAGCAAAACAGCAACAGCAAGTACCCTACTTAACAAGCTCGATGCACTCACTACAAGGCTCACACAAATACATGGATGGCACCACTGTAAAGATGGCATGATGTATCACAAAA
The DNA here is from genome assembly GCA_021605205.1 of Aegilops longissima. Classification (NCBI taxonomy): domain Eukaryota; kingdom Viridiplantae; phylum Streptophyta; class Magnoliopsida; order Poales; family Poaceae; genus Aegilops; species Aegilops longissima. The sequence continues at coordinate 354,380,423 of CM038681.1, forward strand.
CACATGTAGAGCTCATGTTCATAGGATGCACACATCAAATGCAACGAAAATGACAAATCACCAAGTTATAACAGTTTCAGCATGTTAACATCATATAGCACCCTTGCAACGAAGATTCAGGCATCAAGATGAACTCAAATGAACATGATGCAATGGAATGAAATGAAGTACTCGTCGAGAAGAACAATTTGACATATTACACGCACGAAACGGAGCAGTATGCAGCAAGTTATGATGCGATGAACAGGACATGAAAATGTTGCAGAAACAGGGACTTAGTGAAATCTCACCCCGCGGAAAAAGTCAACGGGACGACGCGGTACCGGGACGGAGTGGATCGGGGGAGGCGTTTGGTTCGGGGAGTGGGTGGATATGGTCCCACTCCCAGATCTGGCCGGAGAAGACTCCGGCGAACGGCGGGGCGGCTCCGGCGAGCTCCATGGCGTCGGGAGGTGCGGACGCGAGGAAACCCCGGCGGCGGCGGAGGACGACCGGGCGAGGCTCGGGCGACCGGAGGCGGCGGGGGCAGGCTGGTCCGCCGGATCCGACCGATCCGGCGCCGGCGCTGGCGGAGGGCGGCCGGGCGCGACGCAAGCGGAGGCGAGGGCGGCGCGAAAGCGTCTGGCGGCGCGGGCGGCGCTGGCGGCGCGGCGGCTGGCGGCGCCCGGCGCAAGGGCGGGTGTAACACCCCGGATTCGATCGCGCCAGTGTCCGCCGATTATTATTGTCTTTGCCATGTCATGTGCTTGCGTGTCTCTCTTTGCCATGTCATCATCGCATTTCATATCATGTCATCATGTGCATTTCATTTTGCATACGTGTTCGCCTCATGCATCCGAGCATTTTCCCGTTGTCCGTTTTGCAATCCGCACTCCTATGTCTCCGGCGCGCCTTTTACCTCTTTTTCGTAAGCGGGTGTTAAACGGTTTGGAATGGACCGAGGTTTGTCAAGCGGCCTTGGTATAGCACCGTAGACCGCTGTCAAGTTTCGTGTCATTCGGAGGTCGTTTGGTACTCCAACGGTTAACCGGTAACCATAAAGCTCTCTTTGTTACAGCCCAACTCCCTTTCTAACTGGCCCAAAACCCACCAAACTCCCTCCATGCTCTCGATTCGTTCGATCACGATCGCGTGGCGAAAACCGCACCTCATTTGGACTCTCCTAGCTCCCTCTACCTATAAATATGCCTCTCCCCAAAATTCATGGATCAAATCTCGGTTGAAACCCTAGCCCCGCTCCTCATGCACGGACATGTCCAACCTCACGGACATGTCCGCGGCCACCTCGCCCGGCCAATCCCGTTCGCCACGTCACGCCACTCAGCCGCCTCCTAATCGCGTCGCCACCTCATCCCCCTTGGCTCCTCTCTCCTCCTCCTCCTTGTTGGCTCATGAGCCCGTCAAGGCCCTCCGGCCCGAGCCGCCGCCACAGAGTTCACGACCGCCGCGCCGCCGCCCGCCGCCGCGGCCGCCGCCCGCCTCTCACTGGCCGCCCATGGCCGGACCCGATCGCCGCCTCGCCCGCCCGCCCAGCCGGCGCTTCGCCGCCGCCCAGCGCCAGCCGGCATCGCCCGCCCGCCCGTGATCGCCGCCACCGCCTGGCCTCGCGGCCGGTCGCCCCATCATCGCCGCCGCGCTGCCGGCGTCGCTCCTCCGGCCGGCCCGTCTCGTCGCCTCCTTCCACCTCCGTCGCGGCGCCCGCCCGTCGCCGAGTCGCCCTCCTCGCCTCGTCGCCTCCTCCTCCATCCTCCGTCGCCGGCCGACCCCCGCCGCCGCCGCCTCGCCGGAGAGCTCGCGGAGCTCTCCGGCGGATCCATCCGGGTGGATGAGATCCACCACCACGCCAACCAAACGCGCGCCCCATCCCGGATCCGCTCCGTCCCGGGATCTCCTCGTCCCGGGTTGACTTTCCCGGAGGTATAAATTTCATCTAAGTCCCCGATCTGCAGTAATTTTGTGTCATTTTCATTGCATTATATCTCTGTCATCGTAGCTCCGTTTTGCGCGTGTAATATGTCAAAATGTTCGTCTCGAAGAGTAGATCATTTCATCTCATTGCATCATTTTCTTTTGAGCTCATCTTGATGCCCGAAATGCTGTTGCAAGAGTGCTATGTGATGTTAGTTTCTGATTTTTATCAGAACTTGCACTTTTGTCATTTTTGCCATGATTGATGTGTGCATCCTATGGACTTGAGTCCTACATGTGTTTTGAAATATGCCATGTCTTCTTTCCTGTGGTGCTTGCTATGTATTTTTGTGATCTATGTGGTGACTAGCACAAGCATGCAAACTAGGTGTCTTGTTGTTGCTGATTTCAGCCCTGTTTTAGCTGATTTTGATGCCATGTTAACTTGATGCTACAGAGAGTTCCATGCATATTTTGAGATACTTCAGTAAGGGTATTTTGTAAAACATGTCTTGCTATATCCATTCATGCCCTTGTTTGCAATTATGGAGTGCTATAGCTTGAGTCAATCGAGCTCTACTTTTGCTATCAAATGTTTCCTGGCAGATTGTATACATGTTATTCAATTTTGCCTAGGTTGTTGTGGTTGATCCATGTATGCTATGTTATTGTTCTTGCCATGTATGTCTTCTATGCCATGTCTTCTTGATGTATGTATGCTTAGTTTATCATTTAAGGCTCTGTAGTGAGTGCATTGAGCTTGTAAACATGCCTACTTGTTATCAGTTTTTGACATGCCATGTTGCTGAATCTGTTAACGGGACTTTCGATATTGACATGGGTGTTACTATATTTTCTGATCCTTTTTGGCTTATGGTCACTAAAGGACTTTTGTTCTATGCTTTGAGTAGATTCATTCCATGCCTTTGTTTGCCATGTTAAGTCCCTGTAACATGTTGTTTCATAGCTCTAAACATTGCAACCTGTTGTTATTTCTGCCAATGCCTGAAACTGTTATTAGTTGCAATCTTGCCATGTCATTTTGAGCATGTTCTAGTCATTTCTGGAGATAGCTCAGTTCTCATGTTTTGTAATGCTTCACCTGTAGATCATGCCCATGCCTTTTGTTTTTGTGTTGAGGTCCTGTAGCATGTTGTTTTGATGCTTGCAATATGCCTAGTGGCTGTTTTGGACAGCTTGTCCTTTAAACTTGTATTGGGTGTATGTGTTGGACCGTTGCTCCGTTTTGAGTGTGCTCTATATGGAACTTGCTTGATTTTGCATGTAGTTTCATATTATCATCTTGGATCCTTGTTTTGAGAGTGTTTGCTTGATGTTTGTATGCATTTTGCACCAATGCCATGCCTACCTTGTTTTGCTCATATCTTCTAGGCCGTAGCTCCGAATCTAATGAACTTTATATGTAACTTGACTAGAATTTCGTGTAGATCATCGTGGTGCATTTTAAATTGCTGATTAACAACTTGAACATAAGGTTTATCCAGATCTGGACCAATTTCGAAATTTGCATATGAGGACTTACCGGAATTGTTCTATGTTGTTTCCGGCCTCATTTAAACTTGCTTTGATGTGTTCCTCTTGTTTGCATCATCTCTTGCCATGAGTAGCTTCATGTAGCTTGTCATGCATCATGCTTGTTTATGCATCATGTCTTGTTCATGTGGAGTGTTTACTATGTCGTGTGCTTCTTCTTGTTAGTTCCTGTTTGCTATGCGATCGTGAGGATTCGCTCGTCACGCTTGGTTCGGCTTCATCCGTTCATCTTCTTCATGGACTCGCTCATCTTCTTCATGGACTCGTTCTTCTTCCTTGCGGGATTTCAGGCAAGATGACCGCTACCTGGATCTCACTACTATCATTGCTATGCTAGTTGCTTCGTTCTATCGCTATGTCTGCGCTACCTATTACTGCTTATCAAGCCATCCCAATGGCCATGTCAGCCCCTAACCTTTTTGCACCCTTCCTAGCAAACCGTTGTTTGGCTATGTTACCGCTTTGCTCAGCCCCTCTTATAGCGTTGTTAGTTGCAGGTGAAGATGAAGTTTGTTCCTTGTTGGAACATGGAGATGTTGTTCCTTGTTGGAACATGTTTACTTGTTGGGATATCACAATATATCTTATTTTAATTAATGCATCTATATACTTGGTAAAGGGTGGAAGGCTCGGCCTTATGCCTGGTGTTTTGTTCCACTCTTGCCGCCCTAGTTTCCGTCATATCGGTGTTATGTTCCCGGATTTTGCGTCCCTAACGCGGTCGGGTGATTTATGGGACCCCTTGACAGTTCGCTTTGAATAAGACTTTTCCAAAGAAGGCCCAACATTGGTTTTACCATTTGCCTCACCACCACCTATATTTCCCTTGGGAGTAATTAACCCAAGGGTCATCTTTATTTAGCCCCCCCCGGACCAGTGCTTTTCTAAGTGCTGGCCCGAACCGAGCTACTGTGGGCCACCTTGGGGCAACTTGAGGTTGGTTTTACTCGTAGCTAGTCTCATCCGGTGTTGCCACGAGAACGAGATATGTGCAGCTCCTATCGGGATTGTCGGCGATCGGGCGGCTTTGCTGGTCTTGTTTTATTGCTGTGAAATGTCTTGTAGCCGGGATTCCGAGACTGATCGGGCTTCCCGGGGAGAAGGTCTATTCCTTCGTTGATCGCGAGAGCTTATCATGGGCTAAGTTGGGACACCCTGCAGGGTTTGAACTTTCAAAGCCGTGCCCGCGGTTATGTGGCGATGGGAATTTGTTAATGTCCGGTTGTAGAAAACCCGAAGTTGATCTTAATTAAAATACACCAACCGTGCGTGAATCGTGAGTGTCTCTTTTGGGGTTGATCGAGAGGAGAACACGGTTTCGGGTTATGTTTGACGTAAGTAGGAGTTCGTGATCACTTCTTGATCATTACTAGTTGACGACCGTTCCTTTGTTTCCTCCTCGCCTCATTTGCGTATGTTAGCCACCATATATGCTTAGTCGCTGCTGCAACCCTCACCACTTTACCCTTCCTTTCCCTTTAAGCTTTGCTAGTCTTGATACCCATGGTAATGAGATTGTTGAGTCCTCGTGGCTCACAGATTACTACACCACCAGTTGCGTGTACAGGTTTGCGATGATCATGACGTGAGAGCGATGTTACTTGTTTTGGAGTTCTTCTTCCGCTTCTTCTTCGATCGGGGATAGGTTCCGTGTCGGCACTGGCTAGCAGGTGGATGTCGTTGGAGCTTTGTTTATGTTTCATCCGTAGTCGGATGTTGATGTTGTATGATGTTGATGTATCCTTGTGGCATTTGTGCCTTATGTATGTATCCCCACTATTATGTAATGTTGATGTAATGATATCCACCTTGCAAAAGCGCCTCAATATGCGGTCTATCCTTGGTGGGACCGTCGAGTTCTTTTTGGATAGGGTCGCATATTTGGGCGTGATAATGGGCAGGCGCGATCCCGCGACGGAGGCGGATACTGGCGGCGCCGGCGAGGAGCGAAGGCGGCGAGGGCGGCGCCAAGGCGCAGGCGGAGGAGGAGCGAGGCGAAGGCGGCGCGACTGGTTCAAGGGCCTGACCGGGCCCAGGCGGTCCCAAGCGGCGGGGCGACGCGGAGGAGGCACGTGGCGGCGCGCCATTGGCTACGGACGGCGGCGAATCGTCCGCGCAGACAGACATGTCCCGGCCATGGAGGCGATTTTAGGGTTAGGGAAGATTCATCGCGAAAAATGAAGGGGGGGACTTATTTATAGGTAGAGGGAGCTAGGAGAGTCCAAATGAGGAGCGGTTTTCGCCCACATGATCGTGATCGAACGACCGAGAGCATGGAGGGGAGTTTGCTGGGTTTTGGGCCACTTTGAAAGGGGTGTTGGGCTGCAACACAAAAGAGGCCTTTGCGGTTACCCGGTTAACCGTTGGAGTATCAAACGACCTCCAAATGGGACGAAACTTGACAGGCGGTCTACCGGTGGTGTCCCAAGGCCGCTTGACAAACCTCGGGCCATTCCGAGAAAGTTTAATACCCGCACAAAAGAAGAGGCAAAAAAGGGGCGCCGGGAGACATAGGAGTGCCGGATTGCAAAACGGACAACGGGGAAAATGCTCGGACGCATGAGAAGAACACGTATGCAAATGCGATGCACATGATGACATGATATGAAATGCATATGATGACATGGCAAAGTGCAACACGCAAGCAAATGACATGGAAACACCGACGAATAACTGAAGGACACCTGGCGCATCGAATCCGGGGCGTTACAGATGCGCCGCCCAAGGGACGCCTTCGTGCATCGTTGCCGACCGCTCGCCCGCGCGGTCTCCACCGTCGGTCCGTCTTCGTCGTCATCGCCCAGGACATCACCGACAACGTCGCCATCGACTCCAATCTGCGCGTCGTCCCCGCCATGGCGTGTACAGCGTCGCCGTCGGTCTGAGCAACAGATCACGCGCCTGTCTTCGCCAAGCCCGTCCCCGAGCACGTGCCTACTGCCGATCGAGCCACGGATTGCCGTCACGTCGTCCCTTCGAACCATTGCGTTGCCGCCCGAGGTCTTCCCGTCGGCTACCCCGACCCGCGCGCAGCTCCCGCCGACGCCCCTTCGGGCCGTCGTGTCGCGGCCCGCGGTCCACACCGTCGCCCCGAGATCCTCCCGCCGACTACCCCTGTTGCCTGCTGCCGCCTCTGCGTCGCCCCATAGGGCTATCGCGCCGCTGCACGCGGTCCATGCCGCCTCTCGTCGGGCCATCGCCCCCGGCTAGTGGTTCTCCACGTGGCTGCCCCGACTTGCGAGCCGCCGCTACACCGCCTCTTCGGGCTGTAGCGTTGCGGCATGCGGTCACCACCACCGCCCGAGGCCGTCCCCGCGGTTGCACTGACCTGCGAGCCACCGCTACACCACCTCTTCGGGCTGTAGCGCTGCGGAACGCGGTCCCCGCCGTCGCCCCGACCTGCCAGCCGCCGCTGTGTAGCCCCTTCGGGCCGTAGCGTCGCGGCCCGCGGTCACTCCGTCGTCCGCGCGCGTCGACTTCCCATGGTATGCGCCGCGCTGCCTCCCTTGACGCTGGAAGCACCACCATCTGCGCCGGTCTTCGTCACGTTGTCAGGTTCCTCGCCTACTTTGAGCACCGCCGCCGCACTCCTAACCTAGCCGTCGCCGCCGTCGTCAAGCCGCCGCCGCCGCTCTTCTTTGGTCGCCTCCGCTGCTACCCCTGTAGCCGCCGCCCGTCCACCCCCCTCGTCTTCGTCCAAGCACCAGCCTATCGCCAGCGTCGCCGTAATCTACCCCGACCACTTCGTCTACTCCGACAACCGCAGGCGACATCGGCACGCGCCGATTGGCGCCAAGAATCGTTGCCGAGTCCTTCTTTTTGGCCCCTCGACTTCTCCGACATGGCGCATAACTCGTGCAGGTCCCTCGTCTCACGCATGCCCGGCTACCGGCAACACCGATGCGTTCTTCGCCCACGACGTGTCCCCGCCTAGCAAGCTCGTGCGGGCTTCGTCAACTTCGACTTCGCGATCACGCATGCCCGGCGTCGGCAACACCGGCGCGTGTTTTCGCCCACTATGTGTTCCCGGGCTTGGCAAACCCGACGCGACGCGTCGTCAACACCATTATCCTTCCTGGCGCACCACTTCTTCGACACCACTGCGCCCATGACTAACTCGGCGCCTCCTTGCGCCCGTGGCTCCACGGCGACTCCATCTACGCTGGCTACCCCGACTCGACATCGACCATGACGTTCTTTGCACGGCTACCTCGAGTACGGCTACACCACCCTACGCTCTCGTCTACATCGACATCGGCACAAAGGGTTATCATCGGCTTGAGCAACTCGTCGACTTCCTCTATAGTCAGCACGTCCGCGACGCGACACCGTCCACGACGCTCCCGCTAGGACTGCGGGGGGATGTCATTCCGTCAGCTGCTATTCTCTCCAATCTGACCGTCTGCGTCGCTCCTGTTGTTCACAACGCTACCGCTACGACTGCGGGGGTGTTAGAGATATATTTGGTAGTCTAGGATTTGTAATCCGTCTCCTACCTTATCTCTTATCTCTAGAAGAGACGTCTCTCTAGAAGAGACGTCTCTCTAGAAGAGACGTCTTGCCCTTCAAGCCTTGTACTCACTTGTACTCAATATATACTCGTCCTCGAGGCTCAATAATACACCCATCATATTCTGCACCAAATCCCTCTCTCCCTTCTAACAACCACGTCTACCAGTCAACACAGCCGCAGTGAATTTGGGACCAGGGTTGTACGCCTTCAATACATTTGGGACCCAAATCTGCACTTTTGAAGTTTTAGGACTAGATTGACAGACATCGCATAGTTGTAGGACTTATGATGCATTTTACTCTAAAAATTTACTGCGTAGAAAGTAACACGCCACCCACACTATTTATGCCTCGCTTTGAGAAGTCATAGGAAGAACGGAACTGATGTGCACTAGCAGAATGGAGCAATCTTTATTCGTTAGATAAAAACTTATGTTCATCATAGGAAGCTGGATCAGCAGACTCGTCTATATACTCAACCCAAACAACAAAGTTTTGAGTCAAGGATCCCGTTACTACGGAATGACCAAGCAAGAATCAACAGTATCTTCTTACAACGATGGATTGAAAAGAAAAGAAAAGAGAATACTCATTTCCACAATTGCTTCTTTTCCAACTCAATAAATGAGCTGAGATATTGTACAGCCGAGGAATCCAGAAGAAAATAAAACTTTCCGTTGGGAAAGTCAAAACAAGGGATGAGCAGAGAAATGCTACCCGAATAATTCGTGTTTCCAATCCAGACGTTGCTCCCCTAAAGCTCTTGTCGATATATCAGTTTGTCCATGAGGCGGACCTTCTCAAAACTGGCTTCATTGCCTTGTCCTCTTCCAAGGCTATCATACCAAGATGCGAAGGATCCTCCAGCAGCATCTTGGCGACCAAATACCCGGCAATGGACCAAGTCTGAAATTTCCTTGCCTGCTTGCCAACATATTTTCCAAGCTTACCATCGTAATACTCAGGCCAGCCATCCTTCAACAGCCTCCTCTCAGCTAGGTCAATTGCTCTTCTTGCAATTTGCGGCCGTCCAGTTTTGATGCTTGCTGCTGTGAGCAGCCAGAGAAGTACTGCAGGAAGAATGTTTGATGCATGAAAAAAGTTGTATGCAATGGTTGTTGCAGCTTAACTCAATGTCATGTTTCAGATTTCTACTAGAAATATGAGAAAACTAAAACAAACCAAAAAAATGGAGCACAAAAGGAGAGATCATGCAGATCTTTCTCTTATCAACAGAAAAAGCGGCTCATTAAAAAACATATGGAAGGTGTAAATCACAGTTCATCTTGTTGACATGCTTAGCATAAGTTTACCTTCCTCTACGTGCTAAAAAATAAAGTTATGATGGTTATCATTGAATTTAATTTAAAATCTAAGGCAGTGCTAGGCATTATGGTGGATTATGGTAATCTCGTTTGATCAATCCACTTTTCCCTATTTTAGTGTTTGTTTGGTCTTTTTTTGCCTATTTTAGTGGCTAATTTCCTACAATGGATTAAAAATTAAGAACACAACATGATTCAGCAACCACAAACTAAGCCTAATTCATACACGAACTTAACAAAAGCACGATAATTTTCACATATATTACATAAAGAGATCCAAGTAACACAAAGTGCAATAACCTGGCCAAGATCCTCCATTGTGGTAACTCCATCTCGTATTTTTTGGATCACATCCCGTCACGATACGCCATTCATGGTTCTCAATAGCAGGATAGCATATCTTCAGAGGCATCTCACCAATTAACTCTTCCCAGCGCTCCTCAATGAGATCCATTATGGCCATGGATTGCTCAGGTGTAGCAAGAGATGATACTATGGCAATCATGTTTCCAAGTGCAAACCAACGGAAGTCCATCCTTGCAGGACTGACATTACCAACAAAAAAACCACCCTCGCAAGGCATGAAATCAAATAGCCAGTCCGGAATAGAATCTGGAATAACATTAAATTTGTTGACAGCTGTATGAGAATATTCTTCCGTCTTGTAACGATAAATATCATTTAGCTGCTGGAAATCTAGCCAAAAATAACTCCGCATGTGATAACTTAAAGCATGAAGACGAGTTGCAATCCGCTCCACAAAATCTTTCCCTTCAGCGTCATGTTTAAGCATTAGAAGAGCACACCTTAGTGCCATGAAGAAAAGGGATTGAATTTCAATGGGGTAGCCATACACACCCTACAAAAAAAAGATTGGAGTGAGAATGGGGAAAAGAAGCAAAAATAGAGACCATGATAGCATTTCCATTAATTAAAGAGAATTCATAGCTCATAGAGGACATTTCACTTAATTAAAGAGAATTCATAGCTCATATAGGGCACATGCATACGCAAAAACGAGCAACATGCATCATCCAAGAAATGGTTATTGCTAACAAATAAATGGATGTTTTAATATTAGTCATATTCCTAATCTGCAGTTCTACAGAATGAAAGGAATACTTGTGAATTTACACATCACAGAAGGGTAGCTGTGTGCACAACATGATGCAGAGGTTGGGGGATATCCTCCATCAGAAAAACATATCACAGAAGGGGAAATGTTGCCGAATTCAATGATAGTGCAAGGTTGCTCACATGCAGATGTAACAACAGGTTCAGGTGGACCAATTGAAGGAGGCAGTGGACCTGGGAAGCCCGTATCGATGGGGGCATATCGAGCGTTGCAGCGTCGTGGATATAGTATGATTTGTCTATCTAACTGGACCTCGTCAAACAAAACACGGGCATTCGGATTGCTTTTGGGCCAAGGATATTGCACTCTAGTATATCAGACATGAAAATTTGGAGCACCGTTGTGGTATGAAAATCAGCACATCGTCAAACTAAAACAATTAGATATTTGATGGAGAAAAATGACCAAAGGCATACAAGTCCAAATCGCCGTGAACTCACCAGAACAAAAGGAAATGAAATTTGCAAGTCCAATAAGTATGAAAAGGGGGCACCACATTTATTTATATGAAGATACACAATAAGTGAAACGGCAACAAAGCTATGAGCACATTGTTCGTCATATATTATGTACTTGAACAGAGAACAACAAAAGCAAACAAACCATTAAAACCTCACAAACTAAAGATGACAATGTTACAGCAGTAAATGTCAAACTGAAATATATTGTTTTGGAGATATATCTCGAAAAGATTTAGCGTTCGTTTCAGACCTAGATGACTTCGACCAAGATATTTGATCTTTAATTAGGATAATACTCCCTCCGTTCCATAATATTAGGTGTATAAATTTATATGAATAAATTTTACAGAACTAGCACTATTTTTTTCTTACTTATAAGACTTCTATGGCCAATTCGACAATTATACCGACCTACCATTACCTTGGGCTAAGATACCACAGTGCTACAATTTGTTTGATAGATCTTCAATTATATAAAAAATTATGGAAGTACTGACATTTGCTGAAACAGACATGAGACTTGTTTGAGCTTCTCTGGGACTTGATGAAAAGACATGTATTTGTCTATATGACAAGAAACTTGTTGAATTCCTATCTCATATTCAGTTGTTAAATGATTGCGTAAATTTGATAGAACTTTCACTGATCACCCTTGTTTCAGCAAAGTACAATCAATTGTTTCCTAATTTTGAAAGTTTAAAGAAATATCCACACATCGGTAATTCTATGAAATGTTAGCCCAAAAAGAATGGTATGTATGTCAGTAGTCACAGATGTGGTAATTCATTGATTAATAGAACAGGAAATTTGCAGTCCTGTGAAATGTACTCTTATTAGACTTGAACATATTAGAAGTGCCAGTCCATAACTTACCATCCTACGATCTATCATGCAGCAACCATCAGCACATAACAATGTCGGGAAGGTATCAAATCCCTCAGACAAGCACAAGCTCAGAATGAGCCTCATCGCCTTCTGGCATTCCGGCCTCTCTGCCAGAGTCAAATCCCCGGTGGACTTTGTGTAGGCCCGCAATAGTATGATCCACCAGAAGCCCGAATCCACTGGTGCAACCCGCCCAATTGCGCTCTCACCAAAATCCGCGTGCAGGGTATCAACACCCTTCTTATCGTCATGAAGCACTTTAAAGCTTGCAGGCATGGCCCCCTCGCCAAGCTTAAACCGATCAACCTTCTTCTCCCAACCCTGCAGCAACACGGTCTTGAGCAGGAAGTTCTTGACAATCTCCGGCTCGCCATTCATCAGAAACGCCATGGCGCTGGGCACGAAATCTCTCACAAACACCTGCATCGAAACCACCCATAAGTCAGATAAGCATATGTCGATAACATGCTACTCTTTCATAAATTTAATTCTGATTTGAAATTTTGATTCATTATAACATTGAGAAAGAAAAAAAATACATTGCTTGTACTACCTGATCATAGTTTAGGACTTCCTCGGATGCATGGTCGAAAGCGGCGATGGTACCAAGCGGCTGGCCGCGGAAAAAGACGAGGGAGCGGCGGAGGGCCTCCCAGGCGTCGCCCACTATGGGGTGGGGCTCGAAAGAGTGGAGCGCCGAGGAGGCCGGCGTGCCGACCAGAGAGCGTAGACCGCCGCCCGGGGAGTACATGCCGTCGAAGCCTCCGCCTCCTCTGGCGTGGCCACCGGAGTAGGAGACGTCGCTGAGCGAACGGTCATCGAAGGAGCGCTGGCGCTCGACGTTGATCCGCGGCTTGTTGAGCAGGTGTGTGAGGTCGAAGTCATCGGACCCGGACAGCGAGTTGTGCGACGCCGACCGCCGCATCCCGGCCGCCCCCAGCTCCATGGCTCCCCTCCCTCGTCACGAATCCGCGGCCGGCCTCCACCTACTCGCCCCAGCCAGATCTAAGCCCAAAGCGCCGGCGAAGAGCGAGCTGAGAGATCTAGCTCAGGACGCTAGACAACGGAAGCGCGGACCCAGAGGCAGACACGGCTTCGCGAATCTCGAGGCGAGGGGGGTTCCGCGGAGGTAAATGGGAAAAAAAAGAGCAGTAGCGGGAGGGGCGCGTACTTATAGAGAAGCGGAGCCTGGCGCCGACGGGGACGCGCGCGATAAACCCGTGACCTTTTGTCCATGACGAGTGGGACCATCTCGCCCGAGGGACCCGCGGTGCTTGATGGTGGGTGGGTGGGTGATGTGAGAGGTGGTTTTGGGTTACCGGGTGCGGCCGGTGTGCAGCAGCAGCAGCACGTGGGGGTTGGTGTGGTTGGGAATTGGGATGAGATGAGGACGAGGCGCTGACGTGGAACGGCGACCCCGGTTGAGTGCTGGGGGCGGTTGTTGGGTGCCCAGGAAAGGTGAGCATCGTGGTGGCCGACCGGAGATCGTCTGCCTGCCGATTTCCGGAAGCGCGGGCGGGGCTGGGCGGACGAGGCTTGGGCTGCTCTCAGGCTTGCTCCGGAGGCAGTCGTGGCGAGTATCCGATTACCCGTCGAGGTAACGAATCTGACCGTGATAGCAGGATACAAACAGGGGGCGGAACCTGCTATACAGATGGACACTTGGATTTACTAGTTCAGACCTCTCCTGAAGAGATAACAACCCTACGTATTGAGCTTTCAAGTTTTGTTTTCTTTGGAACATCTGATTACAATAGGTTGCGAACCCTTGTCATGGCCCGCCCTCATTACTGCTACGTTAGAGCATCTCCAGCAGTTAGCCCCCAGGCGGCGATTTTACGCGCCCCTTAAGGCCAGCCGGCGCTAAAATCGGCGTGAGCGAATGGTTCTCACCGCCGCTTCTGTGGTCGCCAGACGTTTTTTTATTTTAAAAAATTAGAATTTGGCAAAGTACGGCTAAAATTCGGCAAACTTGATATTCATATTAAACATGTTCGGCGTTTTACATAAATTATTAAAAAAAGTAATCTAAAAGGCAAAGAAGCCGATCAGCGCGGCGAAGTCCCCGACGTCGCCGCCGTCCTCGTCGGCGGCGGCAGCCTTCTCCTTCTTGACGGCGTGGCCGCCACTGCTGGACCCCTGCCCGGCGACTCCATGACTGACAGGCGATGGCGGCGTGTCGTCGTCGTCACTGTCGTCGAGGACAACGATGCCTCCTCGTCCGGCCAAGGGCGACGAAGCTTCGAATCAAGCGAGGCGGCGACCGGCGCCCTCTCCGTTTACTACCAATCATCGCGCACCCATTTGAGGGCCGCCGCTGCCGAAGCGCCGCCTTGACGCATTGGCGAAGCCCAGACTCGCTCTTCACGACGGGAGCCTCGTTCCGTTTTCACAACGGGAGCCTCGCTCCGCTTTTGCTTGACGAAGTCGTGGACGAGCCGAGGACGAGGCATGGCCGCCGCCTTCGTTCATGACGATGCCAGCCGAGCGGGTGCGCCGGCCGAGCGAGGTCTCCGCTGCGGGCTCGGCCTTGACACCGAACACCGCCGAAGAGCCGGAGGAGTGGGAAGAGGAGTGGGAGCAGGAACGGGACGAGGACGACGAGCCGGAGACAAACCTCCTTGGCATCCATTGCCTGGTGCCGCCGCAGTGCACCGGAGCGACGGCCGGTCCTCGAGGGTATGTGAGCGGCGAGTTGTTGCCGCCCTCGAGGTGCACGAGAACCTCGCAGAGCGTCCGGCCGGGGACGGACCACCACAGGTGTCGCCCTTCGCTGTTCCACCGGCCACCCGCCGCCACCAGTGCCCCGTTGGTGGAGGCGAGGCGTTGCTCCTGACGGTGCTGGAAGTACGCCGCCCACGCCTCGTGGTTGTCGGGCCGCGATCTTTGGGGACGCGCTGCTCCTCGGTCGGCCGACGCATCAACACGGTTGACCTCGCCGGCGAAGTAATCGGGACGTGCGACGACGTCCGGCAGGGGGGATGGGGACGCCTCTAGCGCTAAGCCTCCATCCTGTCGGCCCAGCGCGCATGTCTGGAGGCGCCGAAATGTTCGCCTCGAAAAGCAGGTGCGCCTCCCACGTTTGCAGCGAGCGGCGGCCGAAGCCGTTGGCCGCCGCTCCGTCGCCGGGGAACCGCTCGCACATTGTCGTGGATGGGGCTGGGAGAGAGGAGAAGTTCGTCGGCGGCTGAGAGAGAGACAGAGAGGTTCGTCGACGGCGGAGAGAGAGACAGAGAGCACGGCGTTTGTGGCCAACAACGGGGGGGGCGACGCTTTTTATAGCCGCCGGGGAGGTGTGTGTACGCGGGGCGGGGAGTGATAACCCACAAGTGTAGGGGATTGCAACAGCTTTGGAGGGTAGAGTATTCAACCCAAATTTATTGATTCGACACAAGGGGAGCCAAAGAATATTCTCAAGTATTAGCAACTGAGTTGTCAATTCAGCCACACCTGGATAACTTAATATCTGCAGCAAGGTATTTAATAGCAAAGTAATATGATAGTAGTGATAATGGTAACAAAAGAGTAATGAAAGCAAAAGTAATATTTTTGGTGTTTTGTAGTGATTTGTAAAGAGTAACGGAAAGTAAGTAAGCGTAAACCAGTATATGGAAAATTCGTAGGCATTGGATCGGTGATGGATAATCATGCCGGATGCGGTTCATCATGTAACAATCATAACATAAGGTGATACAGAACTAGCTCCAATTCATCAATGTAATGTAGGCATGTATTCCGAATATAGTCATACGTGCTTATGTAAAAGAACTTGCATGACATCTTTTGTCCTACCCTCCCATCGCAGCAGGGTCCTAATGGAAACTAAGGGATATTAAGGCCTCCTTTTAATAGAGTACCGGACCAAAGCATTAACACACAATGAATACATGAACTCCTCAAACTACGGTCATCATCAGGAGTGGTCCCGATTATTGTCACTTCGGGGTTGCCGGATCATAACACATAGTAGGTGACTATAGACTTGCAAGATAGGATCAAGAACTCACATATATTAATGAAAACATTATAGGTTCAGATCTGAAATCATGGCACTCGGGCCCTAGTGACAAGCATTAAGCATAGCAAAGTCATAGCAACATCAATCTCAGAACATAGTGGACACTAGGGATCAAACCCTAACAAAACTAACTCGATTACATGATAGATCTCATCCAACCCATCACCGTCCAGCAAGCCTACGATGAAATTACTCACGCACGGTGGTGAGCATCATGAAATTGGTGATGGAGGATGGTTGATGATGATGACGGCGACGAATCCCCCTCTCTGGAGCCCCGAACGGACTCCAGTTCAGCCTCCCGAGAGGTTTTAGGGCTTGGCGGCTCCGTGATCGTAAAACGCGATGATTTCTTCTCTCGATTTTTTCTCCAAAGCAAATATATAGAGTTGGAGTTGGCGTCGGAGGAGCTCCAGGGGCCCATGAGGTAGGCGCGCCTAGAGGCGCGCCCCCACCTCGTGGGATGTGTGTGGGCCCCGGTCTTCATCTTTGCAAGGATTTTTATTATTTTTGACTAGATGTTCCATGGAGTTTCGTGTTATTCCGAGAACTTTTATTTTCGCACATAAAACAACATCATGGCAATTCACTGAAAATAGCGCCATCCGGGTTAGTTCCATCCAAATCATACAAGTTAGAGTCCAAAACAAGGGCAAAAGTTTTTGGAAAAGTAGATACGACGGAGACGATCAACTCCCCAAGCTTAAACCTTTGCTTGTCCTCAAGCAATTCAGTTGATAAACTGAAAGAGAAAAGGAAAACTTTACAAACTCGTTTGCTCTTGTTGTTGTAAATATGTAAAGCCAAGATTCAGGTTTTCAGAAAGATTATAACTAACCACATTTGCAATAATTCTCAGGTCTCATGTTTACTCATATCAATGGCATAATCAACTAGCGAGTCATAATAATAAATCTCGGATGACAACACTTTCTCAAAACAATCATAATATGATATAACAAGATGGTATCTCGCTAGCCCTTTCTAAGACCGCAAAACATAAATGCAGAGCACCTTTAAAGATCAAGGACTGACTAGACATTGTAATTCATGGTAAAAGGGATCCAGTCATAGTCATACCCAATATAAATTAATAGTAATGGATGCAAATGACAGCTGCGCTCTCCAGCTAGTGCTTTTTAATAAGAGGGTGATGACTCAACATGAAAGTAAATAGATAGGCCCTTCGCAGAGGGAAGCAGGGATTTGTAGAGGTGCCAGAGCTTGATTTTGAAATAGAGATAAATAATATTTTGAGCGGCATACTTTCATTGTCAACTTAACAACTAAGAGATGGCGATATCTTCCATGCTACACACATTATAGGCGGTTCCCAAACAGAATGGTAAAGTTTATACTCCCCCTCCACCAACAAGCATCAATCCATGGCTTGCTCGAAACAACGAGTGCCTCCAACTAACATCACGTCCCGGGGGGAGTTTTGTTTGTAATTATTTTGATTTAGTTTGCATAAAGCATGGGACTGGGCATCCCGGTGACCAGCCACGTTCTCGTGGGTGAGGAGCGGATTCCACTCCTCTTGAGACTAACCCGCCTAACACGGAAGATAAGGGCAGCCTTAGTTGATACATGAGCTATTCGAGCATACAAAACAGAATGTTTAGTTGAAGGTTTAGAGTTTGGCACATACAAATTTACTTGGAACGGCAGGTAAATACCGCATATAGGAATGTATAGTGGACTCATATGGAATAACTTTGGGGTTTAAGGGATTGGATGCACAAGCAGTATACCCGCTTAGTACAAGTGAGGGCTAGCAAAAGACTGAGAAGCGACCAACTAGAGAGCGACAACAGTCATGAACATGCACTAAAATTAATAAACATTGGATGCAAGCATGAGTAGGATATAATCCACCATGAACATAAATATCGTGAAGGCTATGTTGATTTGTTTCAACTACATGTGTGAACATGTGCCAAGTCAAGTCATATAAATCATTCAAAGGAGGATACCACCCCATCATACCACATCACAACCATTTTAATAGCATGTTGGCACGCAAGGTACACCATTATAACTCATAGCTAATCAAGCATGGCATAAGCAACTATGATCTCTAATTGTCATTGCAAACATGTTTATTCATAATAAGCTGAATCAAGAATGATGAACTAATTATATTTACAAAAACAAGAGAGGTCGAGTTCATACCAGCTTCGCTGGAATCTGCGAGCATTCAATAAGCAGGAGAAGACAAGGCAATATGGGCTCTTGGTTAAATCAACAATAATGCATATAAGAGTCACTTCAACAATTTAATCATGGTTTTCTCCTATCGACCCCCAAAGAAAAGAGAGGAAATAAATATATTTACACGGGAAAGCTCCCAACAAGCAAAAGAAGAACGGGAAATATTTTTGGGTTTTTTTAATTATTACTACAGCAGCAGGAAAAGTAAACTAACTAGAAGCTACACTGATTTTTTTGTTGTTTTCTTAAAGTTTAATAAACACACAAGAAGAAAACAGGAAAAAGAAAATAAACTAGCATGGATATTACAGTGAAAGAGTATGAGCACCGACATTTAGTAATGAGTGTGTGTGAACATAAATATAATATCGGTGGAAATACGTATTCCCCAAGCTTAGGCTTTTGGCCTGTTGGTTCATTGCCGAGGATGGCTGGCGGATACCCGTAGGTGTAGCTGGGTCGTCTTGTGATGCAGTGGCTATCGCCTCTGATCTGCAGGTGGCGCCGAGCTGCCTCCGCCTCCTCTAGTACTCATTTGCCTCCTCTCCGTAATAACATATCTTCCTTTGTCTCGAGAATCAAATAAGGCAGGAGCAGGAAGAGTAATACGGACAACACGCCGCTTATCAAAGATTAGTCGATATAAGAGAGGTGATTCAGCCTCTCGACAAACTGGTGCGGCCATAGATTTATAATCTAAATATGCGGAGGTATCTCCATATCACCCTCACGAACGTCTACCTCAAGAAAATTTGCTAAGCGGGTTGCATAAATTCCTCCAAAGAAATCTCCATTATATCTATTATGATGCAACCTACGTGCTACAATGGCTCCCATATGATAAGATTGGTCTCCCAACACGGCACTCCTAAGAATGCTAAGGTCAGGGACACACATGTGACATGCTTCATCCTTACCAGTTATGCATCTACCTATGAAGAGAGCAAAATAATGTATAGCAGGAAAGTGAATGCTCCCTATGGTAGCTTGTGTTACGTCTCTAGATTCTCCCACAGTTATACTAGCAAGAAAGTTTCTAAATTCAGATTTACGTGGATCAATAGTACTACCACATTGTGGAAGTTTATAGGCAAAAGTAAAATCCTCTAAGTCCATGGTATAAGATTTGTCATAAAGATCAAACATGACTGAAGGAGAATTATGCGAAGATGAAAATTCAAACCTCCTCACAAAAGCTAGTGAGATCATGATACTGTGGGCATTTGTCTGCCTCAAAGTCCACAAGATCAGCGTTACGGAAATATGCGTTAAATTCTTCTTTGATTCCTGCACGATCCATAAAATTTTCTGAAGGCCACTCACAAGGTCAAGACTGGAGCATCCCTTGGGGTTCCTCATCAAGATCACGCATTGCAAGCCTGGGCCTTGCTTCCTTGAAGAACCACCTTGGAACATCTTCCTAAGCATATTGCTTCCTCTGAAAAATTTCTGAAATTTTTAGTAACTTAAAACAAAAGTGAGCCAAGCTCAATAAAATTGATAGCAACTACTCCTACAAGTGCCTAGAGGATATATCATGCATTAGAACTACTTGGAACCATGTAAATTTGACATGCAAGCTCAAGAACATGGTCACCTATGCAGCACAAATTTGCAAAGAATAAAGCACTAGAACAAAAACTAATTGGAGCAATGGAGGAGTCACATACCAAGGAACAATCTCCCGAAGCAGTTTGGTGAGAGGTGCTTTGAGCAAGGAGATAAAAAATCACAGCAAAGTGAGCTGAAACTCGTGTTTGAGCCGGATATTTGTGTTTGTGGGAGGAAGAAGAAGAGGATGGGTGTAGGAATAAGTGGAGAAGGGCCACCGTGGGCCCACGAGGCAGGGGGGCGCGCCCTCCACCCTCGTGGCCAGGTGGCAGCTCCCCCTGCGGTATTTTCAGTTCCATAAATCCTCAAATATTCCCGAAAAAATCATATTAAATTGGCATGGCATTTGGAGGACTTTTATTTTCGGGGTATTTTTATATTGCACAGATAAATTAGGAAACAAACATAAAAATACTATTTTAACTTTATTTCAACTAAATAACAGAAAGTATAAAGAGGGTACAGAAGGTTGTGCCTTCTAGTTTCATCCGTCTCATGATCATCAAAAGGAATCGACTAACAAGGTTGATCAAGTCTTGTTAACAAACTCATTCCGAATAACATGGAACCGGAGAAATTTCGAATAACACTATGTTACCTCAACAGGGATATGCACATCCCCTATAATAAGAATATCATATTTCTTCTTGACAGTAGGAAGAGGAAATTCAAAACCTCCAAATATAATCGATGGAATTTTTCCAATAGAATTGATACCGTGAACTTGAGGTCGTTTCCTCGGAAAGTGTACCGTATGCTCATTACCATTAACATGAAAGGTGACATTGCCCTTGTTGCAATCAATAACAGCCCCCGCAGTATTCAGAAAAGGTCTTCCAAGAATAATAGACATACTATCGCCCTCGGAATATCAAGAATAACAAAGTCCGTTAAAATAGTAACGTTCGCAACCACAACAGGCACATCCTCACAAATACCGGCAGGTATAGCAGCTTGATTTATCAGCCATTTGCAAAGATATTTCAGTATGTGTCAACTTATTCAAATCAAGTCTACGATATAAAGAGAGAGGCATAACACTAACACCGCTCCAAGATCACATAAAGCAGTTTTAACATAATTTATTTTAATGGAGCATGGTATAGTGGGTACCTCGATCTCCAAGTTTCTTTGGTATTCCACCCTTAAAATTATAATTAGCAAGCATGGTGGAAATTTCAGCTTCCAAAGATCTTTCTCTTATTGGTAATGATATCCTTCATATACTTAGCATAAGGATTTGTTTTGAGCACATCGCTTAATCGCATACACAAAAGATAGGTCTAATCATTTCAAAGAAAGCGCCAAAATCCTCATCATCCTTTTTCTTGGATGGTTTGGGAGGAAAATGCATGGGTTTCTGAACCCATGGTTCCCTTTCTTTACCATGTTTCCTAGGAACAAAGTCTCTCTTATCATAACGTTGATTCTTTGATTGTGGGTTATCAAGATCAACAGCAGGTTCAACTTCTACATCATTATCATTACTAGGTTGAGCATCATCACGAACATCATCATTAACATTTTCGCTAGGTTCATGTTCGTTACTAGATTGTGTTTCAACATCAGAAATAGATATATCATTTGGATTCTCAGATGGTTCAGCAATAGGTTCACTAGAAGTTTGCAAAGTCCTATAATTTTTCTTTTTTTCCTTTTAGAAGAACTAGGCACATCAGTATTATTTCTCTGAGAATCTTGCTCAATTCTCTTAGGGTGGCCTTCAGGATACAAAGGTTCCTGAGTCATTCTACCAGTTCTAGTAGCCACTCTAACAGCATAATCATTTTTCTTACTATTCATTTCATTGAGCAAATCATTTTGAGCCTTAAGTACTTGTTCTACTTGAGTGGTAACCATAGAAGCATGTTTGCTAATGAGTTTAAGTTCACATCTAACATTAGCCATATAATCACCCAAGTGTTTAATCATATAGGTATTTTGTTTTATTTGTCTACCAAAATAAGCATTAAAATTTTCTTGTTTGACAATAAAATTATCAAACTCATCCAAGCATTGTCTAGCAGACTTATAATGAGGAATATCACCTTCATCAAATCTATAGAGAGAATTTACCTTTACTACCTGTGTCGGGTTATCAAGACCATGTGTTTCTTTAATAGGTAATGGATTAAGATCATATGTTTCTTCAACAGGCGGTAAATTAAGACCATGTATTTCTTCAATAGGAGGTACACTTAACATCTTCGGCTTTAATACCTTTTTCTTTCATAGATTTCTTTGCCTCTTGCATATCTTCAGGACTGAGAAATAGAATACCCCTCTTCTTAGGAGTTGGTTTAGGAATAGGCTCAGGAATTGGCTCAGGGAGTGTCCAGTTATTTTCATTTGTCAACATATTATTCAATAGAATTTCAGCTTCATCCGTGTTCTTTCCTAAAAAGAACCAGCACAACTATCCGTAATCTCTGGAAGCATCGGTTAGTCCATTATAAAAGGTATCGTATTTCATTTTTCTTAAGAGGATGATCAGCAAAGCATTATAACTTGAGAAGCCTCCCCAAGCTTGTGGGAGACTCTCTTCTTCAATTTGCACAAAGTTGTATATTTCCTTTAAAGCAGCTTATTTCTTATGAGCAGGGAAATATTTAGCAGAGAAGTAATAAATCATATCCTGGGGACTACGCACACAACCAGGATCTAGAGAATTAAACCATATCTTAGCATCACCCTTTAATGAGAATGGAAATATTTTAAGGATATAAAAGTAGCGAGACTCTCATCATTAGTGAACAGGTTGGCTATATCATTTAATTTAGTAAGATGTGCCACAACAGTTTCAGATTCATAGCCATGAAAAGGATCAGATTCAACCAAAGTGATTATATCAGGATCAACAGAGAATTCATAATCCTTATCGGGAACACAAATAGGTGAAGTAGAAAAAGCAGGGTCAGGTTTCATTCTATCTCTAAGAGATTCTTTACTCCATTTAACTAATAGCCTCTTAAGTTCGTTTCTATCTTTGCAGGCAAAAATAGCTGTAGAAGCTTCCATCTCAAAAACATAACCCTCAGGAATAAAAGGCATATCTTCATCATCAATTTCATCAACATTATCAGTTTCAGTAATTCCTTTCTCTCTAGCCCTAGCAATTTGTTCATCAAGAAATTCACCGAGGGCACGAGAGTATCAAGCATAGAAGTAGTTTCATCATAAGTATCATGCATAGCGAAGTGGCATCATCAATAACATGCACATATCGTAATGAATAGCGAAGCAGGTTTAGGTGTTGCAAGCTTACTCATAATGTAAGGTGAATCAAGTGCGAGCTAGTGTAGCGCGCCTCGATGCGGCTATATCTCCCACGTGTCGAAGCACGACTTAGAGGCATAACCGCATTGAAAGCAATGTCGCAAGTGAGGTAATCTTCACACAACCCATGTAATACATAAGGAAAGAGATACATAGTTGGCTTACAATCGCCACTTCACACAATACATGAGTAAAGCATTACATCATACAGATACAAACAAGGTCCGCCACGGAACCAAAATAAAAGAAGACTACCCCAAATGCTACACAGATCCCCGATCGTCCCAACTGGCTCCACTACTTGATCAACTGAAATGAAACAACACAATGAACGAGATCTTCATCAAGCTCCTCCTTGAGCTCGGATCGCCACCGCACGGTTTCATCGGCACCGCAAACTGGTTTTGAAGTATCCGTGAGTCACGGGACTCAGCAATCTCACACCGCGAGATCAAGACTATTTAAGCTTATGGGTAGGAGAAGGTAGTGAGGTGGAGCTGCAGCAAGTTTACTAGCATATCTGGTGTCTAACATACGCAAATGAGAGCGAGAAGAGAAGGCAAAAGCACGGTCGAACAACTATGATCAAGAAGTGATCCTAGAACAACCCACGCCAAGCATAACTCCAACATCGTGTTCACTTCCGGACCACGAGAAGAGACCATCACGGTTACACACACGATTGATGTATTTTAATTAAGGTCAACTTCGGTTTTCTACAACCGACATTAACAAATTCCCATCGCCTCATAACCGCGGCACGGCTTTCAAAGATAATACCTGCAGGGTGTCCCAACTTAGCCCATGATAAGCTCTCGCGATCAACGAAGGATATTCTTCTCCCGGGAAGACCCGATCAGTCTCGGAATCCGGCTACAAGACATTTCGACAAAGAATAAAACAAGACCAGCAAAGCCGCCCGATGTGCCGACAAATCCCGATAGGAGTCGACGTACCTCGTTCTCGTGGCACACCGGATAAGTCAAGCTACGAGTAAAACCAAGCCTCGAGTTTCCCGTGGTGGCCCCTTGCAGTTGCTCGGTTCGACCAACACTCGGAGGAGCACCGCCTGTGGGGGGCTAAAATAAAGATGACCCTTGAGTCTGCAGAACCCAAGGAACGGGTATATGTGGTAGGTAGTCAAATGGTAAAACCAAGGTTGGGCCTTGCCGGAGGAGTCTTATTCAAAGCGAACTGTCAAGGGGTCCCATAAATCACCCAACCGCGTTAGGGACGCAAAATCCGGGAACATAATACCGATATGACGGAAACTAGGCGGCAAGAGTGGAACAAAACACTGCATAAGGCCGAGCCTTCCACCCTTTACCAAATATATAGATGCATTAATTAAATAAGATATATTGTGATATCCCAACAAGTAAACCTGTTCCAACAAGGAACAACATCTCCATGTTCCAACAAGGAACAAACTTCATCTTCACCGCAACTAACAACGCTATAAGAGGGCTGAGCAAAGCGGTAACATAGCCAAACAACGGTTTGCTAGGAAGGGTGAAAAGGTTAGAGGCTGACATGGCAATAAGGGAGGCATGATAAGCAAGTGATAGGCATCGAGCATAGGCATAGCAAAAGAGCGAGCAAC
Source organism: Aegilops longissima (assembly GCA_021605205.1). Taxonomy (NCBI): domain Eukaryota; kingdom Viridiplantae; phylum Streptophyta; class Magnoliopsida; order Poales; family Poaceae; genus Aegilops; species Aegilops longissima. The sequence continues at coordinate 354,404,925 of CM038681.1, forward strand.
TAGCAAGCAAAGATAGAAGTGATTTCGAGGGTATGGTCATCTTGCTCGAAATCCCGCAAGGAAGAAGAACGAGTCCATGAAGAAGACAAACGGACGTAGTCGAACGAATCCTCACAACTCCGGAAGGAAACCGAAGCTAACGAAAGAAGCAACCCGGAAACAAACAAACAACACGGTAAACCAACAAGCACAAACATGGCATGATGCACAACCAAGTATGATGCATGTCCGGTTTAAATAGCATGGCATGGCAATATGCACAAACAAAACTACAAGTTAAATGGAGCCCAATATGCAACGAGTTGCATATTGACGAAACACCACATCAATTATTTAGTTTCTCTCTCGGTTATGGACCCAACAATATTCAGTGTTATTAAACATGGCAAGGGGTGAAGCATAATTAAACTACCTATTTAGGCAAGTTTAAATGAGGCCGGAAACAACAAACAACAATTCCGGAAAATCCTCATGTTATTTAGCAATTTAAAACAACAACAATTTTAACAATTTAAATGTTGTTAACATGATGCGGATGACATATACAAGTCTTATGCAATTTTATGAAAATGTTGACATCTAATATGATAGGGAGCATTTGGTCACCATGGCGGAACAAAAGGGGTGCCACGGCAACGATAACGAGAATGGCGTCACGGCAACATTCCGGTTCCGATAGCTCATGGAGATACCGGTGCAAAAGGAAGCGTGGATGTGCAGAACATGCAAAAGATGGTGGGGTGATCCCGGATACCGGGTGTCCCACATGACGGTGGCATGGCAAACGAGGAACGTGCAAAGACAATTCGATCACGGTGCAAAACTCGAGCATCTCATCAACATGCATTCGTTCACGGCGGTCGTCTCGGGGTTATACCTTCGAAGCATGCATTTCGGAGTGGAACGAGTTCGATGCGGTGTAGATGGAAGTAGACGTTCTCACGACGGTAGTGGAAGTAGTGGTACACGGCCGTAGTGGAAGTAGTCGTTCTCGCGGCGGTAGTGGAAGTAGTCGTACACGGCGTCGGTAGTGGTACACCATTGGAGACGTACACGTTCCGTAGATGAACTTGGCGTAACCGTGCGGTAGTCGAACTTGGCGCTCGTGGTACACGTGCCTTCGGGCGACGGTAGATGTACACGGCAATCGTAGTGGTACTATGCATCGGTCGTCGTGGTACTTGGCGTTCCAAAACAAAGCAACACCGAAAAGCCTCGGTCTTGGCCCTTGACGAATCCAAGTAACACCAGCACACGCCCACGGCCAACCCCAATGAGTGTACAGAGCCAAAACTTGGTGGTGCTGCACATACGCGGTTGCTAGACGATGGATGACGCCGGGTCGAGGCTGCGTCTTGGCGGTTCAACGAGGGTCGAATAGGAGCACGGCGAAGCTCGTGGTGGACGGGAGCGCAGCTCGGAGGCAGCAGCAGCGGTTGGAAGCAGAGTTGGCCGGAGGGGACGGCTCGGGCAGCGGGATGACGCGAGGTCGCCTGGGACGGAGGACGAAGGAGCTTGGCGGCGAGGACGTCGTCGGGGAGGAGCGAGGCCGTGACCCTAGGGCGCTCGAGATGGAGGAAGGGCCGGGACGCCGACGGCAAGGGCGACGCGGAGGTCGTCGACGCGCCAACGCGCTCGGTTTGCCTCGAGGAGGTCAACGAGGGGAAGGGGCGCGGCGGAGAGGATGGGGCCACGCGCGGGGTGGCCCTCCTGGTGGTCGCCAACGGCGGCGGGTGGCGATGGGTCACCGGAGCGGGCGGTGGCCGGACGGGTCACAACGGAGATGGCCTGGAGGTTGAGGCCGAATGGAGAGAGGAGGAGGCACGGGCGCTGACGAGGTTGGGGCGCCGGATCACGGTAGCGGCAGATCGGGAGCCTCTCCCGATCGAGACGAGGATGGAGGGGGCGAGCGAGTGAGGGGATCGGGCACGATGCGGGACTGAGAAGAGGGACGCTCGCGCGCGAGGGAGGAGATCAGGAGAGATGGGGATCGAGCGCAGGGAGGCTAGGGTTAACAGGAGGGGCGCCGACTGGGCCTAGGCCTGGGTAGTGGGCTGCGGGAGGCCGCGGTGGCCTGGGCCGACTGCTGGGAGAAGGCCGAGCTGTGGCTGCTCTCCTTCTTCTTCTTTTTCCAAAAAAAACAGAGAAAAATGTCAAAGAAGAAAAAGAAGAAGAACGGAAGGTAGAGATAGAATTTGGGCAGGCAGATAATCTTCCCGGACTCACAAAATTGAGCTTGATCCAAGAAAAATAGAAAGTGAGCATGGGTGAGAAGTTGAATTCAACCTCATTTGAATTGATTCCAATTCAAAAGGGTTCGGACTAGGGCTAGGATTTAGAAGTGCCCAAAAATGTTGAGAATTTAGAAGTGCCCAAAAAGGGTTCGGACTAGGGCTAGGATTTAGAAGTGCCCAAAAATGTTGAGAATTTAGAAAGAGCCTCGATAGATGGGAAAAGAATTATAGGCAAGGTTAGGGTGTCAAAACTCGAAGAAGGAAAAGGCCAAGGGATTTAACATGCACGTGTGTTGTGGTAAATTCCAAACTAATGGAATATTTTAATATAGCTCCCTAATATTGGGAGGATATGTTATAAAGAGAAGTCACCATGTGAATCCCTCGATTTAAATGGATCGAAAAATCCATACAATTTATTTAGAAGAGTTATAAAAAATTAATGATATGATGGCATGATGAAACGATGCAATGCAAGAGATGACAAGATGCAATGCAACAAGCAAATAAGACACACGGCGAAACTCGGAATAGCTGGAAGTCTTCTGGGCCGCCAGGCTCGGGGCGTTACAACACTCCGCCACTACAAGAGGATCTCGTCCGGAGATCTAGGATGGCACTGGAGAAAAGCGGAAGAGAAAGAGGTAAAACAAAGTTGCTTCTTTGACAAACGAGTAAAACCACGAACCTTGAGAGGTTGACAAAATTGAAAGAAAAAAAATACAATGAAGATGACGAGATTGCAAACACTCCGTAAGATAAGAAGAACATGGGATACAATGAGAACCATGAGGTTAAGTGACAAGATAGATATTGACACCACTCCAGTTAAAACAAGATAGAGAAGGAATAAGAATGATATAATTTGGGCAGCACTCCGACTGAAAATGGAAGGAATTAGAATCATGAACTTGGCAAAATGGAAGCACCTGGATGAGACTCCGGTTAAAAGAGGAACGATAGACACAACACTCCGGTTAAATCGATAAGCAAGGAAAAGGACATGGTCTTGACAAAAGAAGATGATGGGTCGAAGATAGCAACATCACAATGCCTTCGGGACAAATGAAAGAGTGGAATCAAGAGAAAAGAGAAGAGAACAACAACTTCTATCACAAATGAATTTGAAAGAGCCTCCTTGCAAGAAGGTTAGAATAGAGTTGTTGGAAGACCAACAACGAAAAGAATAAGTTTGTAGTGGGCTTATGGAAACATCTCAACATTATGAGGTGAAATTCTGCCACTAATGGAAGCAATAGATTGGATCGGTATGAACAAGGAGACGAGAAACTTATTTCACCGAGAGGACAAATGAAGAACTTGGGTCATTTATAAGCACCATAATTAGCAACAATCCTTAGGGAAAGCTTTAGGTGAAATATAGCCCAAGATAACTCCAATGAAGAGATTTATGGATTTAAAATACCTCATACTTGACAACATGTGAATCATGAAGCATGAAGGAAAATTGTCAAGAATGACATAACACCATCTCAAGAGATAAGGTAGAAAGAATTGCACTTCGGAATGCAAGATGAAGAATACTTGAACTCCTCAAAGCAAAACATGTGTTGAACACCATGTTTATTTTGAGTATAGCTTGACGGATCTTAACTTCGAGAAAAATCTTGAAGAACAATTGAAGAATGAAAAGAATCCTTGACGAACCACCATGTAGAGCCTCCATGAAGAACTCCGGTAAACAAAAGGATGATAGAAAGAAGAGAAGTTGACAACACAAGGTGAAGCCTTGCAGTGATAAGAAGAAGCTTTGAAATGATATAACCGAGAAAACTTTGAACTTCGGAAAGAAAGATGAACAAATGAAATCAAGAGTTATGATGATCCTCCGGAATAAGGAATTGAACTTACTCGATGAAACAAGAATAAGAATTACATTATGCTGATCCTTCACCAATTAAATTGATGTCAAGCAATGGATTTGGCATACTACATATTCTCGTGGAGAGGATTAAGATAGATATGGCGCAAACTTGGGAAGGTCTTCAACGAACCACCGGTAGGATTGGAAAGAACGAATGAATCTATATGAGAACATAGGAAGAGGAATCTTGAACAAACCGCCGTAAAAATTGAAATTGAACGTAGCAAAGGCACAATTCACCGTGAAGAATTAGAAAATGAATAAAGATGCTTGACAGAATTTAGATACATTAGAACGAAGAGATCATGAAGTGATTAGAGGATATTTCGACGATGCACCGGTGAGATTTGGAAAACAAGAGTTGAACGCTTGAATGAATAATTCTGAGATGATGGGCTCCGAGAATCAAACTGAAAAGACTCTGAAATGCTCCGGTGGGTTAAAAGAATTCTCACAATCGAAAATAATTATGAGAGGATGGCATCAAGCTAGAACCATGAATCTTGAAGAGAATGGAGCAAGATTAAAGAGAAACTCTTCTTCGGTCTTCAAAATTCGAGAATGACGACGAGAAACACCACCATGAATTGTTGAGGCACTCCGGAATGAAAATTAGAAAGGTTGAACCAAAGATGAAAAGAATTTGAAAGATCTTGGAGAAAGCCTTGACTGATGAAAACCCATTCTTACGTCAAACTTAGAAAAGAATTTTTAGAAGCTCCGGAAAAATTAGAAGAGTCAGGTAAGATCCTGGGAAAAGACATGTGGGTTAGGGCCCACTCAAAAGAACCACCGTTGAACGATTTAAAGAGAGATTGCACCGGTTGAATTAAATGGCTTGAATGAGATAGCATCCTCAAAACAACTTGAGTGAATTGAGAATGGAAACTTGAATCTTCTGAGATATCTTCATCACTCCCAACCAAATGAATAGCGAGAAGTGAATGATTAGGAGATACACCGGCATGAGAAAGCATTGTGAAAAGAGGAAAAGGGATAAGATCAACACCGAAAACTTGACTTGAGTCCACCGGAGAAGAAAAGAACGAAGAATAATAAACTCGAAGCTTCCTTTAGCATCTTCATGAGAATCACCGGATAAGAGCATTGAGGAAAAGAATGAAGAGACTTCACAGCAATAAAATGGATACTTGATTAAGAAATCTGAGTCCTTGAAGAAAAGGGTGGGAGGGCGGGGAAAACAAAGACAACTTGGGACGGATGAAGCAAGCACCGTTGCAAAGAACTGAGAATTGATCTCGCGAATGTTGGAATGATCGGATTTAATTGGCGAGAAGCACACGGTTGGAAAGGATTGAAAAGACGAATTCGATGAACAAGAAGGATTAGCATCCACATAGAAATATGAGAACACCATTTAGGAAAGGTATGGAATCAACACTTGACATTGAAGCAACTCGAATACCACGAAAACAAAACAAAAACAAAGGATTTGGCTTGTGGTATAAGCCGGAAACAAACATATGATAGATCCCATATCGTATCATGTGTCTGTTGGAAAGATATCCTACGAGATACTTGAATTCCCACTTATAAACTCCCGAAACTTTCGGTTATGCAATCTGGTGTTGGGGATACAGGGGACACAAAATATATCACCCTAACTAACAATACCTAGATCCAGCTGTATCCATCCTTCAACACATAACCAAGAAACCATCGGAAATCGTTTACCTCAACCTTCGAAAAGCATCCGTTATCGAGTCATGGCAATACTCTCGAGCTCGCCCGAAGATCGGGTTATCGAGGTTATCTCACCAACAACTGTATAAAAGAGATTTTCGATGTCGGCAAAGCTCGGTATTCCGAATCGCAACGATAAAATTGTGACGACAACACCTCGGAGCTCAACTCCCAGGACACCGCCACAACCCCTAAATGTCGAGGCACCAAGAACAATGTTCTCGTCACAAAACCATCGAACGATTCCAAGATACCAGCGTGATCCTAAAAAAATTTAGTGAAATTTGAGAAGAGAAGAGTCAAAACTTCTACGTCGGGAGACCTCACCAGAGCGATTTAAGGGACCGAGGAGTAAAAAGAATCCTACTCTCCGATATATATAATCCTAAGACTCAAAACATTTCTGTTCTAGACTCAACAACGCCAAACAAACAATCAAGCGAGGGGCTCCTAAGTCGGGATGGCTCGATTACCAACTTGTACGCCCTCGATGCGGCTATATCTCCCACGTGTCAAGCACGACTTAGAGGCATAACCGCATTGAAAGCAATGTCGCAAGTGAGGTAATCTTCACACAACCCATGTAATACATAAGGAAAGAGATACATAGTTGGCTTACAATCGCCACTTCACACAATACATGAGTAAAGCATTACATCATACAGATACAAACAAGGTGCAGCTACGGAACCAAAATAAAAGAAGACTACCCCAAATGCTACACGGATCCCCGATCGTCCCAACTGGCTCCTCTCGATCAACTAAAACGAAACAACACAATGAACGAGATCTTCATCAAGCTCCTCCTTGAGCTCGGATCGCCACCGCACGGTTTCATCGGCACCGCAAACTGGTTTTGAAGTATCGTGAGTCACGGGACTCAGCAATCTCACACCGCGAGATCAAGACTATTTAAGCTTATGGGTAGGAGAAGGTAGTGAGGTGGAGCTGCAGCAAGCGACTAGTATATCGGTGTCTAACATACGCAAATGAGAGCGAGAAGAGAAGGCAAAAGCACGGTCGAACAACTATGATCAAGAAGTGATCCTAGAACAACCACGTCAAGCATAACTCCAACATCGTGTTCACTTCCCGGACTCCGAGAAGAGACCATCACGGTTACACACACGGTTGATGTATTTTAATTAAGGTCAACTTCGGTTTTCTACAACCGACATTAACAAATTCCCATCTTCCTCATAACCGCGGGCACGGCTTTGAAAGATAATACCTGCAGGGTGTCCCAACTTAGCCCATGATAAGCTCTCGCGATCAACGAAGGATATTCCTTCTCCCGGAAGACCCGATCAGCCTCGAATCCGGCTACAAGACATTTCGACAAAGAATAAAACAAGACCAGCAAAGCCGCCCGATGTGCCGACAAATCCCGATAGAGTCGACGTACCTCGCTCTCGTGGCACACCGGATAAGTCAAGCTACGAGTAAAACCAAGCCTCGAGTTTCCCCATGGTGGCCCAAGAAGTTGCTCGGTTCGGACCAACACTCGGAGGAGCACCGCCTGGGGGGCTAAAATAAAGATGACCCTTGAGTCTACGTAACCCAAGGAAGGGGTATATGTGGTAGGTAGTCAAATGGTAAAACCAAGGTTGGGCCTTGCTTTGGAGGAGTCTTATTCAAAGCGAACTGTCAAGGGGTCCCATAAATCACCCAACGCGTTAGGGACGCAAAATCCGGGAACATAATACCGATATGACGAAACTAGGGCGGCAAGAGTGGAACAAAACACTGCATAAGGCCGAGCCTTCCACCCTTTACCAAATATATAGATGCATTAATTAAATAAGATATATTGTGATATCCCAACAAGTAAACCTGTTCCAACAAGGAACAACATCTCCATGTTCCAACAAGGAACAAACTTCATCTTCACCTGCAACTAACAACGCTATAAGAGGGGCTGAGCAAAGCGGTAACATAGCCAAACAACGGTTTGCTAGGAAGGGTGAAAAAGGTTAGAGGCTGACATGGCAATAAGGGAGGCATGATAAGCAAGTGATAGGCATCGTAGCATAGGCATAGCAAAAGAGCGAGCAACTAGCAAGCAAAGATAGAAGTGATTTCGAGGGTATGGTCATCTTGCCTGAAATCCCGCAAGGAAGAAGAACGAGTCCATGAAGAAGACAAACGGACGTAGTCGAACGAATCCTCACAACTCCGGAAGGAAACCGAAGCTAACGAAAGAAGCAACCCGGAAACAAACAAACAACACGGTAAACCAACAAGCACAAACATGGCATGATGCACAACCAAGTATGATGCATGTCCGGTTTAAATAGCATGGCATGGCAATATGCACAAACAAAACTACAAGTTAATGGAGCCCAATATGCAACGAGTTGCATATTGACTAAACACCACATCAATTATTTAGTTTCTCTCTCGGTTATGGACCCAACAATATTCAGTGTTATTAAACATGGCAAGGGGTGAAGCATAATTAAACTACCTATTTAGGCAAGTTTAAATGAGGCCGGAAACAACAAACAACAATTCCGGAAAATCCTCATGTTATTTAGCAATTTAAAACAACACCAATTTTAACCATTTAAATGTTGTTAACATGATGCGGATGACATATACAAGTCTTATGCAATTTTATGAAAATGTTGACATCTAATATGATAGGGAGCATTTGGTCACCATGGCGGAACAAAAGGGGTGCCACGGCAACGATAACGAGAATGGCGTCACGGCAACATTCCGGTTCCGATAGCTCATGGAGATACCGGTGCAAAAGGAAGCGTGGATGTGCAGAACATGCAAAAGATGGTGGGGTGATCCCGGATACCGGGTGTCCCACATGACGGTGGCATGGCAAACGAGGAACGTGCAAAGACAATTCGATCACGGTGCAAAACTCGAGCATCTCATCAACATGCATTCGTTCACGGCGGTCGTCTCGGGGTTATACCTTCAAAGCATGCATTTCGGAGTGGAACGAGTTCGATCGCGTGTAGATGGAAGTAGACGTTCTCACGACGGTAGTGGAAGTAGTGGTACACGGCCGTAGTGGAAGTAGTCGCTCGCGCGGTAGTGGAAGTAGTCGACACGGCGTCGGTAGTGGTACACCATTGAGACGACACGCCCGTAGATGAACTTGGCGAATCGTGCGGTAGTCGAACTTGGCGCCGTGGTACACGTGTTTTTCGGGCGACGGTAGATGTACACGGCAATCGTAGTGGTACTATGCATCGGTCGTCGTGGTACTTGGCGTTCCAAAACAAAGCAACACCGAAAAGCCTCGGGTCTTGGCGTCCTTGACGAATCCAAGTAACACCAGGCACACGTCCACGGCCAACCCCAATGAGTGTACAGAGCCAAAACTTGGTGGTGCTGCACATATGCGGTTGCTAGACGATGGATGACGCCGGGTCGAGGCTGCGTCTTGGCGGTTCAACGAGGGTCGAATAGGAGCACGGCGAAGCTCGTGGTGGACGGGGAGCGCAGCCTGGAGGCAGCAGCAGCGGTTGGAAGCAGAGTTGGCCGGAGGGGACGGCTCGGGCAGCGGGATGACGCGAGGTCGCCTGGGACGGAGGACGAAGGAGCTTGGCGGCGAGGACGTCGTCGGGGAGGAGCGAGGCCGTGACCCTAGGGCGCTCGAGATGGAGGAAGGGCCGGGACGCCGACGGCAAGGGCGACGCGGAGGTCGTCGACGCGCCAACGCGCTCGGTTTGCCTCGAGGAGGTCAACGAGGGGAAGGGGCGCGGCGGAGAGGATGGGGCCACGCGCGGGGTGGCCCTCCTGGTGGTCGCCAACGGCGGCGGGTGGCGATGGGTCACCGGAGCGGGCGGTGGCCGGACGGGTCACAACGGAGATGGCCTGGAGGTTGAGGCCGAATGGAGAGAGGAGGAGGCACGGGCGCTGACGAGGCTGGTGTTGGGGAACGTAGCAGAAATTTAAAGTTTTCCTACGTGTCACCAAGATCTGTCTATGTAGAAACCAGCAACGAGGGGAAGGAGAGTGCATCTACATACCCTTGTAGATCGCTAAGCGTAAGCGTTGAAGAGAACAGGGTTGAAGGAGTCGTACTCGTCGTGATCCAAATCACCGGAGATCCTAGTGCCGAACGGACGGCACCTCCGCGCTCAACACACGACAGCCGGTGACGCCTCCCATGCCTTGATCCAGCAAGGAGAGAGGAGAGGTTGAGGAAGACTCCATCCAGCAGCAGCACAACTGGCGTGGTGGTGGTGGAGGAGCGTGGTAATCCTGCAGGCTTCGCCAAGCACTGCGGGAGAGGAGGAGGTGTCACGGAGGGAGGGAGGCGCCAAGGCTTGGTGTGGCTGCCTCCTCCCTCCACTATATATAGGGGCAAGGAGAGGGGGAGGCGCAGCCTTGCCCCTTCCTCCAAGGAAGGGGTGCGGCCCAGGGGGAGGAGTGCCTCCCAAGTCAAGTGGAGGCCCTCCCCTTAGGGTTTTCCCTTCCCATGCGCATGGGCCTTGGGGGCTGGTGCCCCTGGCCCATTAGGCTAGGGCGCCCCTACAGCCCATGCTACTGTATTGGACGTGGTGGAACTATTTCCGACCTCCGACCCTCCGAATCCTCCGAACCTTCTAGAAGCTTCCTACACAACACCGAAAAACCCGAACTTTTCCTAACCCAACAACAACTTTCCATATATAAATCTTTACCTCCGGACCATTCCGAACTCCTCGTGAAGTCCGGGATCTCATTCGGGACTCAACAACATTCGTAACCACATACAAACTTCCTTTATAACCCTAGCGCCATCGAACCTTATGTGTAGACCCTACGGGTTCGGGAATCATGCGACATGACCGAGACGTTCTCCGGTCAATAACCAACAACGGATCTGGATACCCATGTTGGCTCCTACATGTTCCACGATGATCTCATCGGATGAACCACGATGTCAAGGACTCAATCGATCCCGTATACAATTCCCTTTGTCTAACGGTATTGTACTTGCCCGAGATTCGATCGTCGGTATACCGATACCTTGTTCAATCTCGTTACCGCAAGTCTCTTTACTCGTTCGTAACACATCATCCCGTGATCAACCCCTTGGTCACATTGTGCACATTATGATGATGTCCTACCGAGTGGGCCCAGAGATACCTCTCCGCTTACAGAGTGACAAATCCCAGTCTCGATTCGTACAACCCAACAGACACTTTCGGAGATACCGTAGTGCACCTTTATAGCCACCCGATTCACGTTGTGACGCTTGGTACACCCAAAGCATTCCTACGGTATCCGGAGTTGCACAATCTCATGGTCTAAGGAAATGATACTTGACATTAGAAAAGCTTTAGCATACTGAACTACGATCTTTGTGCTAGGCTTAGGATTGTCTTGTCCATCACATCATTCTCCAAATGATGTGATCCCGTTATCAACGACATCCAATGTCCATGGTCGTGAAACCGTAACCATCTGCTGATCAACGAGCTAGTCAACTAGAGGCTTACTAGGGACATGGTGTTGTTTATGTACCCACACATGTATCTGAGTTTCCTATCAAAACAATTATAGCATGGATAATAAACGATTATCATGAACAAGGAAATATAATAATAACTAATTTATTATTGCCTCTAGGGCATATTTCCAACAGTCTCCCACTTGCACTAGAGTCAATAATCTAGTTCACATCGTCATGTGATTAACACTGATAGGTCACATCGCCATGTGACCAACATCCAAAGAGTTTACTAGTGTTTGTAAACTAGTTCACATCATCATGTGATTAAGACTCAATGAATTCTGAGGTTTGATCATGTTTTGCTTGTGAGAGAGGTTTTAGTCAACGGGTCTGCAATATTCAGATCCCTATCTATTTTGCAAAACTTTATGTCATATCATAGATGCTGCTACCACGTTCCACTTGGAGCTATTCCAAATTATTGCTCGATTATACATATCTGGTATCTCTACTCAGAGTTATCCGGATAGGTGTTAAGCTTGCATCGACGCAACTCTTTTCGTCGAACTCTTTATCACCTCCATAACCGAGAAACATATCCTTATTCCTCTAAGGATAATTTTTGACCGCTGTCCAATGATCCATTCTTGGATCATTCTTGTACCCCTCGACTGACTCATGGCAAGGCACACTTCCGGTGCGGTACACAACATAGCATACTATAGAGCCTATGTCTAAGGCATAGGGGACGACCTTCGTCCTTTCTCTCTTTTCTGCCGTGGTCGAGCTTTAACTCTTAACTTCATACCTTACAACTCGTGCAAGAACTCCTTCTTTGATCGATCCATCTTGAACACCTTCAAGATTATGTCAAGGTATGTGCTCATTTGAAAGTACCATTAAGCATTTTGATCTATCCTTATAGATCTTGATGCTCAATGTTCAAGTAGCTTAATCCAGGTTTTCTATTGAAAACACCTTTCAAATAACCATGTATGCTTTCCAGAAATTCTACATCATTTCGATCAACAATATGTCAACAACATATACTCATCGAAATTTATAGTGCTCCCATTCACTTCTTTGGAAATACAAGTCTCTCATAAACTTTGTATAGACCCAAAATCTTTGATCATCTAATCAAAGCGCACATTCCAACTCCGAGATGCTTACTCCAGTCCTTAGAAGGATTGTGGAGCCAGATACCTTTTAGCATCCTTAGGATCGACAAAACTTTTCTCGATTGTATCACATACAACCTTTCCTTACGAAAACTGGTAAGGAAACTCGTCTTGACATCCATCTGCCAGATTTCATAAATGCAGCTTGTGCTAACATGATTCCGACGGACTTTAAGCATCGCTACGGATGAGAAAATCTTATCGTAGTCAACTCCTTGAACTTGTGAAAAAACTCTTCGCCACAAGTCGAGCTTTATAGATGGCGACATTACCATCCACGTCTGTCTTCTTCTTAAAGATCCATTTATCTCAATGGCTTGCCGATCATCAGGCAAGTCCACCAAAGTCCATGCTTTGTTCTGATACATGGATCCTATCTCGGATTTCATGGCTTCTAACCATTTGTTGGAATATGGGCCCACCATCGTTTCTCCATAGCTCGTAGGTTCATTGTTGTCTAGCAACATGACCTTCAAGACAGGATTACTGTGCCACTCTAAAGTGGTACGCATCCTTGTCACCCTACGAGGTACGGTAGTGACTTGATCCAAAACTTCATGATCACTATCATAAGCTTCTACTTCAATTGGTGTAGGTGCCACAGGAACAACTTCCTATGCCTTGCTACACACTAGTTGAAGTGATGGTTAAATAACCTCATCAAGTCTCCACCATCCTCCCACTCAACCTTTTCGAGACAAACTTTTCTCGAGAAAGGACCCGATTCAAGAAACAATCACTTTTGCTTCCGGATCTGAATTAGGAGGTATACCCAACTATTTTGGGTGTCCTATGAAGATGCATTTTATCCGCTTTGGGTTCGAGCTTATCAACCTGAAACTTTTTCACATAAGCGTCGCAGCCCCAAACTTTTATGAAACGACAACTTAGGTTTCTCCAAACGGTGTCGTCTCAACGGAATTATGTGGTACCCTATTAAAGTAAGTGCGGTTGTCTCTAATGCCTAACCCATGAATGATAGTGGTAATTCGATAAGAGACATCATGGTGCGCACTACATCCAATAGGGTGCAACTATGATGTTCGGACACACCATCACACTATGGTGTTCCAGCGGTATTAATTGTGAAACAATTTCCACAATGTCTTTGTTATGTGCCAAAGCTCAGAACTCAGATACTCATCTCTATGATCATATCATAGACATTTTATCCTCTTGTCACGATGATCTTCAACTTTACTCTGAAATTACTTGAACCATTCAATAATTCAGACTTGTGTTTCATCAAGTAAATATACTCAACATCTACTCGAATCATCCGTGAAGTAAGAACATAATGATATTCATCAGATGCCTCAAAGACTCATTGGACTGCACACATCAAAATGTGTTACTTCCAACAAGTTGCTATCTTGTTCCATCTTACTGAAAACGAGGCTTTTCGGTCATCTTGCCCATGTGGTATGATTTGCATATCTCAAGTGATTCAAAATCAAGAGAGTCTAAACGATCCATCCGCATGGAGTTTCTTCATGCGATACACCAAGAGACATGGTTCACATGTCTCAAACTTTTCAAAACGAGTGAGTCCAAAGATCCATCAACATGGAGCTTCTTCATGCTTTATACCAAAGATGACTTACATGGCAAATTGCCACAAGTAAGTGGTATTATCATTACTATCTTATATCTTTTGGCATGAAAATGTGTATAACTACGATCGAGATTTAATAAACCATTCGTTTAGGTGCAAGACCATTGAAGGTATTATTAAAATAAATAGAGTAACCATTATTCTCCTTAAATGAATAACCGTATTGCGATAGACATAATCCAATCATGTCTATGCTCAACGCAAACACCAAATGAAAATTATTCAGGTTTGATTCTAATCTTGATGGTAGAGGGAGCGTGCGATGTTTGATCACATCAAACTTGGAAACACTTCCAACACATATCGTCAGCTCACCTTTAGCTAGTCTCCGTTTATTCCGTAGCTCTTTTATTTCGAGTTACTAACACTTAGCAACCGAACCGATATCTTAATACCCTGGTGCTACTAGGAGTACTAGTAAAGTACACATTAACATAATGTATATCCAATATACTTCTATCGACCTTGCCAATTTTCTCATCTACCAAGTATCTAGGGTAATGCTGCTCCAAAGGCTGTTCCCTTATTACGAAGCACTTAGTCTCGGTTTGGGTTCAACCTTGGGTTTCTTCACTAGAGCAGCAGCTGATTTGTCGTTTCATGAAGTATCCTTTCTTGCCCTTGCCCTTCTTGAAACTAGTGGTTTCACCAACCATCAACAATTGATGCTCCTTCTTGATTTCTACTTTCGCGGTGTCAAACATCGTGAATACCTCAAGGATCATCATATCTATCCCTGATATGTTATAGTTCATCACGAAGCTTTAGCAGCTTGGTGGCAATGACTTTGGAGAAACATCACTATCTCTGGAAGATCAGCTCCCACTCGATTCAAGTGATTGTTGCACTCAGACAATCTGAGTAAAAGCTCAACGATTGAGCTTTTCTCCCTTAGTTTGCATGCTAGAAAACTCGTCGGAGGTCTCATACCTCTTGACGTGGGCACGAGCCTGAAATCCCAATTTCAGCCCTCAGAACATCTCATATGTTCCGTGACGTTTCAAAAACCGTCTTTGGTGCCTCAATTCTAAGCCGCTTAACATTACCGAACTATCACGTAGTCATCAAACGTGTGTCGATGTTCACAACATCCGCAGACCACGCTTGAGGTCCAAAGACACCGAGCGTGCATTAAGGACATAAGCTTTCTAACGACCGCATAATTGCTCTGTCAACTTTCAACTATATTTTCTCTAGGAACATATCTAAACAGTGGAACTAAAGCGCGAGCTATGACATAATTTGCAAAAGGCTTTTGACTATGTTCGGGATAATTAAGTTCATCTTATGAACTCTCACCGATAGACATCCTCTAGTCATCTAAGTGATTACATGATCCGAGTCAACTAGGCCGTGTCCGATCATCACGTGAGACGGACTAGTCATCATCGGTGAACATCTTCATGTTGATCGATCTACTATACGACTCATGCTCGACCTTTCGGTCTCGTGTTCCGAGGCCATGTCCGTACATGCTAGGCTCGTCAAGTTAACCCTAAGTGTTTTGCATGTGTAAATCTGTCTTACACCCGTTGTATGTGAACGTAAGAATCCATCACACCCGATCATCACGTGGTGCTTAGAAGCTTATTTAACTTTAGCAACGGTGCACGCTTAGGGAGAGCACTTCTTGAAATTGTTGTAAGGATCATCTTATTTACTACCGTCGTTCTAAGTAAACAAGATGCATAAACATAATAAACATCACATGCAATTATATAGTAGTGACATGATATGGCCAATATCATATAGCTCCATTGATCTCCATCTTCGGGCTCCATGATCATCATCGTCACCGCATGACACCATGATCTCCATCATCATGATCTCCATCATCGTGTCTTCATGAAGTTGTCTCGCCAACTATTACTTCTACTACTATGGCTACCAGTTAGCAATAAAGTAAAGTAATTACATGGCGTTGTTTAATGACACGCAGGTCATACAATAAATAAAGACAACTCCTATAGCTCCTGCCGGTTGTCATACTCATCGACATGCAAGTCGTGAATCCTATTACAAGAACATGATCAATCTCATACATCACATATCATTCATCACATTCTTCTTGGCCATATCACATCACATAACATACCCTGCAAAAACAAGTTAGACGTCCTCTAATTGTTGTTTGCATGTTTTACGTGGCTGCTATGGGTTTCTAGCAAGAACGTTTCTTACCTACACAAAACCACAACGTGATATGCCAATTGCTATTTACCCTTCATAAGGACCCTTTTCATCGAATCCACTCCGACTAAAGTGGGAGAGACGGCACCCGCTAGCCACCTTATGCACCAAGTGCATGTCACCGGTGGAACTGCCTCACGAAGAGCACGTAAGGTTGGTCCGGCCGCTTCATCCCACAATACCGTCGAAACAAGATTGGACTAGTAACGGTAAGCATATTGAATAACATCAACGCCCACAACTACTTTGTGTTCTACTGCAAAGAATCTACGCAATAGACCTAGCTCATGATGCCTTTGTTGGGGAACGAGCAGAAATTCAAAATTTTCCCACGTGTCACCAAGATCTATCTATGGAGAAACCAGCAACGAGGGAAGGAGAGTGCATCTACATACCCTTGTAGATCGCTAAGCGAAGCGCTCAAGAGAACGGGGTTGAAGGTCGTCGACTGTCGTGATCCAAATCACCGGAGATCCTAGTGCCGAACGGACGGCACCTCCACGCTCAACACACGACAGCCCGGTGACGTCTCCCATGCCTTGATCCAGTAAGGAGAGAGGGAGAGGTTGAGGAAGACTCCATCCAGCAGCAGCACAACAGCGTGGTGGTGGTGGAGGAGCGTGGTAATCCTGCAGGGCTTCGCCAAGCACCTGCGTGAGAGGAGGAGGTGTCACGGGAGGGAGGGAGGCGCCAAGGCTTCAGGTGTGGCTGCCCTCCCTCCCCTCCACTATATATAGGGGCAAGGGAGAGGGGGGAGGCGCAGCCTTGCCCTTCCTCCAAGGAAGGGGTGCTGCCAGGGGGAGGAGGCCTCCCAAGTCAAGTGGAGGCCCTCCCTTAGGGTTTTCCCCTTCCCATGCGCATGGGCCTTGGGGGGGCTGGTGCCCCTGGCCCATTAAGGCTAGGGAGCCCCCCTACAGCCCATACTACTGTATTGGACGTGGTGGAACTATTTCCGGACCTCCGGACCCCTCCGGAATCCTCCAGAACCTTCTGGAAGCTTCCCGTACAATACCGAAAAACCCGAACTTTTCCGTAACCCAACAACAACTTTCCATATATAAATCTTTACCTCCGGACCATTCCGGAACTCCTCGTGACGCCCCGGATCTCATCCGGACTCAACAACATTCGTAACCACATACAAACTTCCTTTATAACCCTAGCGCCATCGAACCTTAAGTGTGTAGACCCTACGGGTTCGAGAATCATGCGCACATGACCGAGACGCGTTCTCCGGTCAATAACCAACAGCGGATCTGGATACCCATGTTGGCTCCTACATGTTCCACGATGATCTCATCGGATGAACCACGATGTCAAGGACTCAATCGATCCCGTATACAATTCCCTTTGTCTAACGGTATTGTACTTGCCCGAGATTCGATCATCGGTATACCGATACCTTGTTCAATCTCGTTACGCAAGTCTCTTTACTCGCTCCGTAACACATCATCCCGTGATCAACCCCTTGGTCACATTGTGCACATTATGATGATGTCCTACCGAGTGGGCCCAGAGATACCTCTCCGTTTACAGAGTGACAAATCCAGCCTTGATTCGTACCAACCCAATGACACTTTCGAGATACCGTAGTGCACCTTTATAGCCACCCGATTCGTTGTGACGTTTGGTACACCCAAAGCATTCCTACGGTATCCGGAGTTGCACAATCTCATGGTCTAAGGAAATGATACTTGACATTAGAAAAGCTTTAGCATACGAACTACGATCTTTGTGCTAGGCTTAGGATTGGGTCTTGTCCATCACATCATTCTCCAAATGATGTGATCCGATTATCAACGACATCCAATGTCCATGGTCAGAAACCGTAACCATCTGTTGATCAACGAGCTAGTCAACTAGAGGCTTACTAGGGACATGGTGTTGTTTATATACCCACACATGTATCTGAGTTTCCTATCAAAACAATTATAGCATGGATAATAAACGATTATCATGAACAAGGAAATATAATAATAACTAATTTATTATTGCCTCTAGGGCATATTTCCAACAGCTGGGGCGCCGGATCACGGTAGCGGCAGATCGGGAGCCTCTCCCGATCGAGACGAGGATGGAGGGGGTGAGCGAGTGAGGGGATCGGGCACGATGCGGGATCGAGAAGAGGGACGCTCGCGCGCGAGGGAGGAGATCAGGAGAGATGGGGATCGAGCGCAGGGAGGCTAGGGTTAATAGGAGGGCGCCTGACCGGCCTAGGCCGGGTGGTGGGCTGCGGAGGTCATGTGGCCTGGGCCGACTGCTGGGAGAAGGCCGAGCTGTGGCTGCTCTCCTTCTTCTTCTTTTTCCAAAAAAAAACAGAGAAAAATGTCAAAGAAGAAAAAGAAGAAGAACGGAAGGTAGAGATAGAATTTGGGCAGGCAGATAATCTTCCCGGACTCACAAAATTGAGCTTGATCCAAGAAAAATAGAAAGTGGGCATGGGTGAGAAGTTGAATTCAACCTCATTTGAATTGATTCCAATTCAAAAGGGTTCGGACTAGGGCTAGGATTTAGAAGTGCCCAAAAAATGTTGAGAATTTAGAAAGAGCCTCGATAGATGGGAAAAGAATATAGGCAAGGTTAGGGTGTCAAAACTCGAAGAAGGAAAAGGCCAAGGGATTTAACATGCACGTGTGTTGTGGTAAATTCCAGACTAATGGAATATTTTAATATAGCTCCCTAATATTGGGAGGATATGTTATAAAGAGAAGTCACCATGTGAATCCCTCGATTTAAATGGATCGAAAAATCCATACAATTTATTTAGAAGAGTTATAAAAAATTAATGATATGATGGCATGATGAAACGATGCAATGCAAGAGATGACAAGATGCAATGCAACAAGCAAATAAGACACGGTGAAACTCGGAATAGTGGAAGTCTTCGGTCACGGGCTCAAGGCGTTCTGACTAGATGGCAGTTCCTTATCTCCCTCGTAGTTGAGGGATAAATTTTGTCTTAGCGTCTTTCAAATTCTTCATAGTGTCCAACAGATATAAATCCCAAGTGACTCAAAGAATAGAGCTATGCTCCCCAACAGCGCGCCAGAAATTAGTCTTGATAACCCACAAGTGTAGGGGATCATAGCGACTTTCGAGGGTAGAGTATTCAACCCAAATTTATTGATTCGACACAAGGGGAGCCAAAGAATATTCTCAAGTATTAGCAACTGAATTGTCAATTCAGCCACACCTGGATAACTTAATATCTGCATCAAGGTATTTAGTAGCAAAGTAATATGATAGTAGTGGTAATGGTAACAAAAGAGTAATGAAAGCAAAAGTAATATTTTGGTGTTTTGTAGTGATTGTAACAAAGAGTAACGGAAAGTTAGTAAGCGTAAACCAAGATATGGAAAGCTCGTAGGCATTGGATCGGTGATGGATAATTATGCCGGATGCGGTTCATCATGTAACAATCATAACATAGGGTGATATAGAACTAGCTCCAGTTCATCAATGTAATGTAGGCATGTATTCCGAATATAGTCATACGTGCTTATGGAAAAGAACTTGCATGACATCTTTTGTCCTACTCTCCCGTGGCAGCGGGGTCCTAATGGAAACTAAGGGATATTAAGGCCTCCTTTTAATAGAGTACCGGACCAAAGCATTAACACATAGTGAATACATGAACTCCTCAAACTACGGTCATCACCGGGAGTGGTCCCGATTATTTTCACTTCGGGGTTGTCGGATCATAACACATAGTAGGTGACTATAGACTTGCAAGATAGGATCAAGAACTCACATATATTCATGAAAACATAATAGGTTCAGATCTGAAATCATGGCACTCGGGCCCTAGTGACAAGCATTAAGCATAGCAAAGTCATAGCAACATCAGTCTCAGAACATAGTGGATACTAGGGATCAAACCCTAACAAAACTAACTCGATTACATGATAGATCTCATCCAACCCATCACCGTCCAGCAAGCCTACGGTGGAATTACTCACGCACAGTGGTGAGCATCATGAAATTGGTGATGGAGGATGGTTGATGATGACGACGGCGACGAATCCCCCTCTCCGGAGACCCGAACGGACTCCAGATCAGCCCTCCCGAGAGGTTTTAGGGCTTGGCGGCGGCTCCGTATCGTAAAACGCGATGATTTCTTCTCTCTGTTTTTTTCTCTTGAAAGCAAATATATAGAGTTGGAGTTGGCGCCGGAGGAGCTGTGGGGCCCACGAGGTAGGGGCGCGCCTAGGGGGCGCCCCACCTCGTGGACAGGTGTGGGCCCCCGGTCTTCTTCTTTGGCAAGGATTTTTTATTACTTTTGACTAGATGTTCCGTGGAGTTTCAGGTCATTCCGAGAACTTTTGTTTTCTGCATATAAAACAACATCATGGCAATTCTGCTGAAAACAGCGCTAGTCCAGGTTAGTTCCATCCAAATCATACAAGTTAGAGTCCAAAACAAGGGCAAAATTGTTTGGAAAAGTAGATACGACGGAGACGTATCAGGGAGTCAGGCGGCACCGCGCCTCCCGTGAAGAGCCGCCCCGTGAGAAATCAATGGAAGGCTGACCGGCGGCAGCCTTGGCATTGGTTCCCCACGGGAAACCGAGGCGTTCGCAGGACGACGAGGCGAGTGTCGCTGACTCGGCGGGCCCGCGGCTCTTTCGCGCCAAAACCATTTCGCCCGGTGCCCCCAGTAGCCGGGTTAGGCTCGGTCCATGGCGCCGAATTGGGCCTGGGCCGGTGAAATTGGACTCTGGGGGGCGGTGGCCGATTTTTGCGCTTGGCAAAAAAATCGCTCGGGAGGGCGGTTGGGGCTCATTTGGAGATGCTCTTAGGCTGGTCATAGTGGGAGTAACATAGGTAGTAACATAGATGCCACATAAGCAAAAATGATGATGTGGCAAGTACTTAATGAGGAGAGAGGCAAATAGAGTAACATAATATGTTACCATCACATAGCGCTTCCCAATGCATAATGAGTCTACAAAGTAATAAATGAAGGCATCTATGTTACCACACCTATGACACTACTCACTATGAAGGTAGTAACATGCACTAGTAATATATGTATGTTACTAGTCTAAGTTACTCTCCACTATGACTAGCCTTATAAGAGGGGCAGTAACTATAGGCGTTACTGGAAACTACCGCTATAACTACACTTGAATCCCAACGTTTTCGACCGTTGCAGCTTCCATGTCGCCCCGAGTGGTATTGGTGAGGTCGAGTGGTGGGAAGACATCCGAGTGGATAAGCTCTATCCGAGTGGATGCCATGGAGTGCGCATCTGAATGTGCCCATGGTCCGAATGTGCCAATCATTAGACCTCCACTTGGTTGAGGTCTCGTAGGACGAATGGATGAATGTCGGAATCGGGGCTCCGGGGACCCAAGGAAAGGTTCAAACTCTGGGGTGTGCGCAAAGAACTTCGCTAGGCTACAACGCACTGCTCGCTGCCTCACGGCCTTGCTCCGACGTGCTCGAGGAAGAGGGAAGGAGGAAGGAACAAGATGATTTGCCTAGGTTCGGTGATGCATAGCATTCCAAGGCCATCCCCATGGACCTATCATCGCCTCACCAAGTGCCTAGTGGACCCATGACACGAGCACGTGCAAGAGCTCTCAAAACTGAGGTGACATCTCTCCTCTCACAATTCCACTTTGATGCACGTGAGACATGGCTACTATCTCAAACAGAGAAATTATGCATACTCAGGTACCAAGGAGTTAGCCATGAAGAAGCTAAGGAGCAAAGAGAATCGAACAAGGAAGACATGCGTGAAGATGGAGAAGAATTCAGCCAAGTCCCAGGCTGGCCGGACCAGACCCCAGCCTGGACGATCCGGATAAGTGGTGACCCGAGAGCACCCGAAGCTGCACCCCGAAGCCGGACCATCCGGACATGTCCCGGATCATCCGGACCCCAGCCGAACGTCTAGACCCCCCTACGGACATCCGGGCCGCCGACGACGCCGCCCGCCTCCTCGCCTCGTCCGGACCACCTCCCGGACCATCCGGGTCCCTGAAGCCCGGATCATCCGGCTGCCCTGCCGGATCATCCAGACCACCACCTGCGTGTGCGTGTCGGGCCGAAGCCCATGTACCCCTTTGCCCCCTTTGCGTATATAAACGACTCCTCCTTCGCTTTTCTAGGATTAGCAAAGGATTAGCTCATTTGAGAGATAGAGCTTTGCTCATCCACTTGGGTACCTTCTCCTCGGAGTTCACGACCTCTTCGGAGAAAATCCCCCAAGCGGATTCAAGACCTCCTCACGGAGAAGACCTCAAGACCTCCTCACGGAGAAGAACCGGTTACCCTATGTATCGTCCTTTGTTGGATTTGGATCGTGTATCTCTTTGTGTTTCGAGGATCTAGCGCATGTGTAATCGAATCTTGTTGGTTTGAGTGATTCTCTCGTGTTTCCCCTCGTGTTCTTCGTGTTCTTCGCGGGATCACCTCCAAATCGTGAAAGATCTCCCCTTAGGGTTCCACCCTACATCATTCGGGCCACCTTACGATGTAAGACCCTACTCCTGCTTTGTGGTGGATTGCCTCGTGGAGAGGATGATTATGAACTAGTACAAGGATAAACTGCACCGTGAGGGCTCAAGGTTCGACCAGGGCACCGTGAGGGCTCACTCCGTCGACTTAGCCCGCGACTTCGTCGTGTGGATGGACAACTCGCCCCGCACCTTGCTCCAGCTCCCGGACTCCTTCACGGAGGAGCTGGTGGCTGACGCACCCTTAGGACTGTGGCTGCAGCTAGATAGCCGTTGCAAGAAGTCCTCCTGGGTGGCGGCCGAGTTCACTCCATCCGGCTACATGTGCTTGACGCGGGGGTGGAAGTTGTTCGCCCACGCCTGCAGCGTGAAGGAGGGACACACCCTTCACTTCAAGTTCAACGGGGCCGCGACGCTCTTCATGAAGATCTTTAGGGCGGCCGGCGATCGCCTGGAGTGTTGCATGGAGAGCCACAACAGCAGCAGCAGCCACTCCTACGGCTACGACATCAACGATGGCGGCAGCGCCTCCTTCGGGGGAAGCGGAGCAATGACGACTCCGACGAGCCCCCTGAGGGAGGAGGAGGACTCCGACTAGGCACTGGCGACGCTGGAGCCCAGGCCACGGGAGTGGCGGCCACCTGAGGGGATTTCTTTTGTTTTCTTTCATTTCCTGCACCAAAAATGTCGTGGGCCCCACGGGGGCGTGTAAGAACTCTGTTGCTCGCGCCTTTAGTTTAAATGATTCTAGCTCGTGTTCAAGTTATTGTGGTGCTTCTCATTTGGGCTCAGCCTTTTCTTCACGATCACTTAGTGCTCTGCAACGCCGGGACCCAGTCCCCAAGCAAGCCTCAGCCGTCGTTGGTATGTCAGGTCGCAATGCTTTGGGCAAGGCCAGGAGGTGAGGGGCTCGTGGTCTGGTAAGAGCTCCTAAGGCGCGTTGCTCAAGAGGTCCCCCTTGACGCACAAGCAACTCACGAGAGAAAAAGAGCTTCCGCCCCAGTGAGATTGCGAAGGTAAAGGCGAAGCTTTATGGGTAAGACTCGCGCATGGCGCGAAGAGGACGACTTAGCTTAGGGTGCAGCATGGGGGAATCCGCGGCCTGTTGGGAATCCTTACGACATGCGGGCGCGCTTCCTTAGAGCTTGGCTTCATGTCCACCTTCCGTTCCGCGGCAAGTTAACACAAGTCCCGCGAGGAGTGCGTGAAAAATCGACGTCCTTTGCGTCAATCAATATAAACGCAACTAAACTGCAACCATTCGTCCCAAACCTCCTCGCGAGGCATGCCTCTCTTTTTCTTGCTCCTCAAAGTGCTCTACGTCCTCAGGGCCCGACCCTCGAGAGAAGTTTAGCCGCCGCTGATATGTCAGGTCGCGATGCCTGGGACAAGGCTAGAGGGCGAGGGCTCGAGATCCAGTAAAAGCTCATGAGACACGATGCTCGAGAGCTCCCCTTTTAACGTGCGAGCGACTTGCGCGGAAAAGAGGCGACGTGCTCCGCAAGGTCGTAGGGTAAGGGATCCCGTCCGGCAGCGGCGCGACGTATGAGATGCATGTACTTAGCTTTTTGCGGTTGGTGATGCGAGTCATGTCATCATCCGACCAAGGCCGATCCTCCCAAGGCGGTGAGGCACTGCTCAAAGCCGCCAAATGCCCGCTTCGCATGTCGACAGATTCTGAGGTAGATAGGGCAAAGCGTTGGCGGACCCAGATTGGCCGACGCCCAAAGTAGAAACTAAGGGCTAACATCTACGGAAAAAAAACTACGGTTTCAAGGCATACGAAAGTCAATGGGTGTGTTTAGGTCATCGACCGAGACTTAACCAAGTCTCTGTCAAGTGACATAGTTTGAAAAATAAATTGTGTACGGATCTCCATGCAAGATCAAAGGAATACTACATCGGTTGACACATAGCTAAGTCTCAGTCCACTAAGACGCAAAATTGGAAGTCAATCTATGTTGCATAAGTGCATAACTAATAAGAAACCAAACATAATATTCAATGATAACATTTGTTTCATGATGGTTCAACTAACAAAGCAAGACAAATCAAAAGACAATATGTAGCATATATATGGATGATCCGAAAGATTGATATACCAAATAAAAGGATTGGTTGATCTGGGCCTCCCATGACTACATTTTCAATTGCAAAAGAAGCTAAGCCTTCCATCAAATTTTTACTCATCTTGAGTTGAAGGACCATTGTTGCATCAAGTGGTTCAAACTTGAAAAAAGAATTCAACGCCTTGTTTGTTTTACTTGTCTTGCCTTCCTCAATGTCTAAATCAGTTCCCACATCTAACAAATTGTGGCATCAAGCAACAACAATGGCATCTAG
Organism: Aegilops longissima; assembly: GCA_021605205.1. Lineage (NCBI taxonomy): Eukaryota > Viridiplantae > Streptophyta > Magnoliopsida > Poales > Poaceae > Aegilops > Aegilops longissima. The sequence goes on from CM038681.1 coordinate 354,429,947, forward strand.
AAAAGTCATCATCAAACAAAGGACAATGTGGCATCTCTAGAAACAAAAATAGTGGCATCACATGGGCATCAAACCATCAAATATCAAACCAAGACTTTGTGTCGGGAAGCACGGCCGATTTTTAGGACCACCTCACGGACGACGGGCAGGCGAGAGATGCAGCGGAGCAACCTATGAAGAAGACGGAAGGGGAGATGGGGATGCCTTGGGATGTGGGGGGGGGGAGCATGGTCTTTGGGAGGGGAGCCGGGTGGCGAAGGGCGGCCGACGGCAGCGCCTAGGGTTCGTGAGACGGCCGAGTCTGGGAACGGGGAAGAACGGGCGACTACTGGCTGGGTTCTGCCGGCGAGGCGATCGGCGGGCGGCGGGCTGGGCCAGTTAGCTGGGCTACTGGGCTTGGCTGGCTGCACCCAGGCCGAACTTGTTTTTCTTCTAGATATAGGTCGAGGAAATTCCCCACGCCCCAGGCAATGGCCTGGGCTGCCTGGGGCCCAAATCCGCCCATGGGGCAAAGTGATGTACACATCTGTAACGTGGCTATACATGCAACTCCTACACTTGGACCTATGACTAAAGCGTGTGTGCGACAATAGATATTCAGGTACTATCGCTTCTTCGTACGCATGATCTAACTGACAAGAATATAATGTTACACCCATATTTTAATCTACTTGTTCCAGGAATAAAATGATCGACAATCAATCAGAGAGAGTTGCATGGAGATTGAAGATGAAGACTGTTTTACCTTAAGCTCAATCGACATGCATGTGTTTCATCGAACGCATGTCATGTACACAGGGGCCAAGGAATATGGCCTGCACCATGGACCAAGATGGGCCACGTGGGTGATGGGACTTGGGCTGCGCCAAGTGCTTCTTTCATGTCAAGAGACAAGAAGCGTGAACTCGTAGCCAGGCCATGCATGTTCGCTAGTTACAGCCGAACCCTGGACGACATAATCTACATGGAAACCAACAGCTACGACGGGCGGCCGTCCATAATCTTTACCTAATAATATCTTTACCAAATCTTTACCTAATTTTTAATAATAAAGTAAATTGGATTTCTGTCGTCCGTCATTATAATTACCCTCCAAATTAGTAAAAATTACTCACCAATGCCACCCGTAAGTGGAAAACGATTCAGTTTTTCGGACAAAAATCGCAGCCCCATTGGTTGTTTTAAAAGGCCGCGACAGTTATAATCATGGAACTATGGGTGGCTGAGTGGTTGTGCGATCGCTCCTTCAGTGATGAGACCGGGGTTCGATCCACACCTTCCACATCTTTTTTATCTTTCTTTTCTCACGCATTTTTTCCATTTTACTTTTTTGTCTTTTCTTTTCTCATTCTTTCTTCTTTCTTCTTTAAATTAATTCAGGATTTTAATATTCCAAAGTTGTGACTATTAAAAAAAACTTTGAGAAATCATAAAAAATACAGATTCAAAAAATGTTGGTGGTTTTGCAAAATGTTTGCAAAATTATAAAAAATCACAATTTGAAAAAATGATCGGAAAATAAAATCATGTTCATCATATAAAAAATGACTGTGTATTGAAAACATATTCGGGAATCTGAAAAATTTCCATGACATTTTAGAAAATGTTCACAAAAATGTTTTTAAATTTTCTCCAATTTTTAAAAGTTCATCGACTCAAAAATGTTTATTGAGTCAATTTTTAATGAATTCGAAACTGGTTCATGCATTTAGTTTCTTGTAAACAAAACTAATGTTTATGATTTTTTTGAGAAAATAAAAAATTTCAACAGAAAATGTTTGTCGATTCCAAAAACTGTTCACTTATTCAAAAGTATTTTATGTCTAGGATTTAATTAGTTTCTTGAAAGTCTTTATATGTCTTGGCGTTGGAAGTAGTTCGTGGTCAGCGAGATTTGTTTCTAAAATTTAAACATTTCCTTGCGCAACATAATGACAAGTGTGGCATGCACTGACAAACTCATAGCCTTGGGATTTACCACGTCGAATACATTGTGATCATGTGGACATCGCGACCATCATCAGCTAGGGTGAGAAAAAAAATGGCAACATGGTGAACCACTGTGTTAAAATAGAGTACGCTCATATATCAGGATACTGAGTCATACTCATTTGGTTAGCCATAATTTTTTGTCTTCCGTTGCAACGCACGGGCATATTTGCTAGTAATAATAAAGAGAATTGGGTTTCTTCCGTACGTCATAAAAAATACCCTCGAAGTTGGCAAAATTTACCCACCAATGCCACCCGTAAGTGGCAAAAAACGGTTCACACTGTTGGTTCTGGTTTATATAAGGTTTATATAAGGCGAGATCCCCTAATATAGCATGAAGATACACTGAGCGCAGTTGCCACTGCCGCATGCTTCCACTACAGAGACCAGGGTTCGATCCCCAGGCTACCCACCTTTTATCTCTTCTTTTTCGTCTCACAAGTTCGCCTACTCCTCCCGCACACAGTAATGGGCCGGCCCATTTGCAGGTTGCAACGTCCCTGTTTTTATTTCTTTTTTTGCCTTTCACGTTCTTATTTCTGTTTTAGTTTTTTCTTCTTTAAATTTATTCGTGATTTCCAGGAAAAAAATATTTTGAAAAAAGTCTTGAAAAATTATAAATTGTTTGTGAACTAAAAAAACATTTGGAAACCGGCCCATTTGCAGGTTGCAACGTCCCTGTTTTTATTTCTTTTTTTGCCTTTCACAAGTTCGCCTACTCCTCCCGCACACAGTAATGGGCCGGCCCATTTGCAGGTTGCAACGTCCCTGTTTTTATTTCTATTTTTCCTTCATACACAACTAATTATTATAAACACCGTAATTATTATAAACACCGTAATGGGCCGGCCCATTTGCAGGTTGCAACGTCCCTGTTTTTATTTCATTTTTTGCCTTTCACAAGTTCGCCTACTCCTCCCGCACACAGTAATGGGCCGGCCCATTTGCAGGTTGCAACGTCCCTGTTTTTATTTCTATTTTTCCTTCATACACAGCTAATTATTATAAACACCGTAATTATTATAAACACCGTAATGGGCCGGCCCATTTGCAGGTTGCAACGTCCCTGTTTTTATTTCTTTTTTTGCCTTTCACAAGTTCGCCTACTCCTCCCGCACACAGTAATGGGCCGGCCCATTTGCAGGTTGCAACGTCCCTGTTTTTATTTCTATTTTTCCTTCATACACAGCTAATTATTATAAACACCGTAATGGGCCGGCCCATTTGCAGGTTGCAACGTCCCTGTTTTTATTTCTATTTTTCCTTCACAAGTTCGCCTACTCCTCCCGCACACAGTAATGGGCCGGCCCATTTGCAGGTTGCAACGTCCCTGTTTTTATTTCTTTTTTGCCTTTCACGTTCTTATTTCTGTTTTAGTTTTTTCTTCTTTAAATTTATTTGTGATTTCCAGGAAAAAAATATTTTGAAAAAAGTCATGAAAAATTATAAATTTTTTGTGAACTAAAAAAACATTTGGAAAATCATAAAATGATCATGATTTCAAAAAATTGTTCACGTATTATAAAAAACTATCACGGTTTCAAATAAATTTTCAGGAAATAAAAAATGTTCATGATTTTTTAAAAATATCCAGTATTCAAAACATATTAGGGAATTTAAAAAATGTCCATTAAAGTTTGGAATATGTTCATAAAAATTAAAACAGATCCACAAATAATGAACATAATGAAACGTCGCAGGAGATCTGTAGGGGTCGCTTCATGATTGTATTCAGTCCCTCGATTTGGATAAAAAAAGTTTTCCATGTCTTGTACACCGCTGAGCCCTAAAAAATTGACACAACTTTCTAAGGGTTAATTTTTGTAAGCTATATAAAAATGACTAAATTTCTATTTTTCCTTCATACACAGCTAATTATTATAAACACCGCTACTCTAGGTCAAGGGGAGGCACTCACTCATCGGTCTAGCTCATGCAGTGTCCATCAATGCAGTTTTATCACCGACATTTTTTCGTTATGACGTGTTAGAAAATCAAGTCGTGATGAGACCATCACATTTTTTATTTTTAAAATGACTTTTTAAAAGTCCCTTATCTCGTCATGACATCACCCAGACATACTTTATGAAATTACATTCTAAAAGTCCTTATCTCATCCTGGCATTTGGTTCATAATTTTTTTTATATCTATCGCATGTGCATAATCTAATAGCTTTTCTCCCGTTGCAACGCACGGGCATATTTGCTAGTAAAGACAATACATCTTGTAGGATTTAGACAAGGTTTTGTTAAGAGAAGCTTAACTATTGCTACTTTGATTTGTCTATCGGCTAGTGCGACCGTCAAGACATTCTATTGGAACCCCAAATATTTGTCTCGTGAGATTTATTTCATCTAGCATATTCACAATTTCAAAATGCTTGGCTATTATTTTCTTACATGTTCTTCAATTTGCTTGCAGGAAAAATCCTTCATGGATAGGTCGATCGCGCCGTTGGCTCGGTCGATAACACCGTGGAGTTGGTTCAGCGATTATCGTGGATATCAGTTGTGTATGGTTTTTGGTTGCGGGTCAAGTCTCATCCAAAAATCATAATTATCTCTCTCTCGTCAAAAGATCGGGTCCTAATTCACATCAAATGGTATCAGTTTTCACGTTCATTGGTGAGAGATTTACAATTTTATTAGGTTAAATTGTTTTTCGGTCCTACAACCCAAAAAAAGCCAAAAAATATTAGATTAGTTCATCTATCACACCTACCTTTTTAGCCTTTAGCAATTTTTGCATCTAGTATGTGTGTGTTGAATTTTTGGTTGCATTCATCTAATACTAGTGCCGGTCTAGATTAGTCTGAGAGAAAATTATCTATTAGATCTCTACTCCTAGGGAAGGATTCCGTTGTCGTTTCGTCTCGTACCACCCACCTCATCGATGGAAGTCCCCCCACGGATTTTTATTGCTCGCTAGGCTCCATCGATTTTTTTTTAGCGCTACAAGCCCACCTCCCGTCTGGTTTTTAAAAACTAACCATACTCAAATTAGCAATTTCCTTCTCGTTTTTTCAATCTTTCCGCAGCGATTGATCAAAGATGGAAATTTTATTCTGGGCGACTCTTTTTTCAATCTTATCTTACCATATACAACACCAATCATCTGGAGCACTATCAGCCGACCTCCCATTTTACCATATACTCACTTCGTTCCAAAATAGATGGTTAGGTGAACAGTGGTATCTCTAACTCATCATGTTTCAAATCCTGGCGTTGCATTATTGCTGGATTTATTTCAGCATTTTCGGCGATGCGCTTTCAGTGGAAGGAGACGTTCCCGTCGACAACGAGGCGCCTACGGTGACTTCGTAAATCTCAACATGATATGCCAGCTCAGTCTCTCGGAGGTGCTCATAGGGGTAGAGTGTGCGTGTGTGCGTTCATAGGGGTGAGTGTATGCGCATGTATATGAGCGCTTGCGCCTGTACTGATGCTCAAAAAACTTTAATACAAAGTTTGTATAAAATTGAGTCATCTATTTTGAAACGGAGGGAGTACAACATCAACACTTTCCTTCTCTTTATTTAATCTTTCCATATACAAAATAGATCAGCGATTGAACAGAAATCAGCGATCAATCAACAGAAATTTTTTATTCTCGGCGCCTCTTTTTCAATCTTACCATATACAACATCAACCATCTGGTTTTCAAAACTTTCTCCTGAGGCGGGAGGCGAGCCCTGGTTCTCCATGATTCCAAGTCTGGCCAGCAATCTTTCTCCTGGGCGGTGCTGCGAGCACTGATTCTCCGCGACTCCAAGTCTCGCCGGTGATCCCTGGGGCACGAACGCTTTTCCACCAGAGAAGGAGGCACAAGTCAGCCGCCTTGATCATTGCCCTGTTCATGATATATACTTGCTTTATTATAGATATGATATGCTACAGATGCTTTCTAGCTCACCTTTCTTTTAACACTATCTGATGCTTTCTAGCTCACCTTCTAACAAAAACTAGTATAATGCCCGTGCGTTGCCACGGGCTCTTGAAATATTTTGTAAGAGATATACATTAGAATATCAAAAGCCATGCTATAGTGCCACCAGATATTTGAGGTCGATCTTAGACAACAAATGTTCCCACCAACAACGAGAACTGCATGGCAAACAGCTAGATAAGCAAAAAATATACAAGTACGATAGAATATCAGCTTAAAACAACGTAGCGGCCTTAACTAATTCCTAGGAGTCCACTCCGCTGACGAAGACCGCAACATGGTGAATCCTTGCACCCATAAAGTACCATATTTCAGAAATCAGCTATCCTGACAAGGATACTCCATTTAAACACATGCCACTTGGTACCGACATAGCAGCCATCTTTAGCCTAGGCACATCCTCACAAGTCTCACCAATGAACCCAGTGCTCTATTAAAAATACAAATTAAGACCCCCATTGTAAGTTTGATAGCATAACTATCACCAAACTTGAAGCTGTGTTTTATCATGTAGACATTCCTCAAACACATACCCATATCCTTCTTGAAAGAAACCTGGGTTGGAATAATTGTACATACCTAGGCAGGAGAAAAGGAAAGCAAACAATGATATGATTGAAACTACCTCGCAAGAGTAACACTAACTGTTACCTTGTTTTTCTTAGCTCTCCATTACTCCATTCACATAATAACAAAACTCTGTAATTGAACCGATAAAGGAATAGGTTGCCATACAAGCATTACATCAATGTTAGTAATCTAGCTCATGTGATATTTCCAAAAACAGTAGTTCGGTCACGACCGGTGGGGGACTTTGTGCCTTTTGTATCTGTAGGTTTTTGCCTGGTTTCCACTAAATAGATAAGATATATTTCTCAGATAAGCATGTATGGAACCGGGCAACTTTCTTCTTCTTTATATAAAATGCAGAACCCCTTGGCTCTCTCAAGGTAGTACTCGGAAAAAAGTATACTGCTTTGTGTCCAGTTTATTTTTAAATGTAGAGGATTGTGCATGATTTATATCAGCTAATAAACCGCAGGACCATTTTTCAGTTCTAATTTCCAGAGCTCTAGGTAGTGTGTACTAACTTTGTTTTGGCAAATGCGAGGAGAGCCATGAGAAGCCAAGTGCCACTTGATATAGTAGATCAAACAACCTACGAGGCTAAAAACTTTCTACTTCTTAATCAAGGTCAAAATAGTTCACGAAAACAATCAAAATAATAGTAGTTACCATGTCTTGCAAGAAATATACAATGGATGTTCATGTATATCTATAAGACTATAACTAAATGCAGCACATATATTATTCCAGCTCCAAACTTGAAACAATATATAATTTACGAACATTACTCCACTGCCACAGAACCTGCAATTTCGAATATGATCTTTCAGATCAAGAACCATATTCTGACATGGCACTCATATTTTACTGTATGAATAGTACAATGAAATTTGAATAACACAACAGTAAAAGGTTCACATGTGATATTCATTAGGAATTTGTGCCAGATAACAAAAATTTATGGTGCCCCTCATTATGACTAACTTCTTCAACATGAGCATACTCTCATGGATTAAGAGGCCACAAAAACTCCTAAACTGAAAGGTTATCAATGAGTGCCACGAAAGTCAAGCCAACTAACACTCCCTCATACTGTATGCCATGACATAAAACATTAAGAAGAGATGTTTGAAGTAGTACCTCTCTCATAATAAGGGGGGACACTAACTACTTTGAGCCATAAAAGAAAACTGGCGTAGTCAAGTTAGCTCCGAGCAGTCAATACATTGCAGGATAATTTGAAGTTCATATCTGCAACCACATCAACATATGAGATAAAATGGTCAGATACAGAATCATGTACAACTCAAAGTACGTTTACACTAACCATTCTGTAGAAAGAAGATAAATGTCTATGCATGTTCTAATTTGTATTTAGTGCAATTAAACTTTGTCTAGTAGAAAATGTTAGCAATTATGTCAAGACCACTACGACACTACTGGTCTCTCCATGTAATAAATCAATAAACTCTACTCTCTTAACAATCTAGAACTGCACAATGAACACTACTGAAGAAAAATGTAAAACTTGGTCAATGAAAATAAATACACGGGTTGATGACCCTTAAACGAATAGTAAACACGAGAGAACAAACACTTACTTAAGGTAGAGAAACTTGTCCCATAATGCTTCGCATGGTTTTGATCACCCCTATATAGTCTGTCAAGCATGTATCTAACTGTTTCAAATATATACATAGCGGCGTTCATCTTAACACCAGCTTTAGCTTCACAAAAATTCTTAGCTCGGTTAATCTGCATAAACCATGAAATCTATAGGAAGTTAAATGTGTTACGCTGAAAATAATAATACATCAGCACTCTAGAAAGAATGGGAGGTTTGATGTTAATTAATACACTAAAAAATGGAGTGCATTCAAATGGACAAAAAGAAACACATAAGAGACTATTACCTTCTTTGATAGTAGAGAAGCACTATCAATAATCTCAATAAAACTACATAATATTCAGTTCGAAGGCAAGCGAAGCTTGTAGCCTTTTTACTGGGACTATGGCGGCTTACGCCAGCCTGAACCACTTCATAAAACTGAGAACTATACAAAGTCCAATGAGTACACAGGGATTAAGAGAAGTCTTAGGCTTCGTGGCATTTATCACGCTTCTGGGACCCGAGACTCTTGAGGAATCTTTTTCCATTCTTTGGTTATGTCTGGGAAGATAGAAATAAAATGACTACAATTTTGGGTATTCACTTAATTTTGTTAGGTCTAGGTGCTTTTCTTCTAGTACTCAAGGCTCTTTATTTTGGCGGTGTATATGATACCTGGGCCCCTGGGGATCGTAATTTTTCGTTAGGTATTTGACCAAATAGGATCGTCCAGTTCCTATAAAACCTATCACTAAAATACCCGATAGGGCTAAGCGGAACGAAAAGGGTTTTCCATGAGATGGTAAATGAAAACGATTAGTCCCACACGAGGTTACTTAAATTTAATAATATTAATCTAATATGCCCATTGGTGTTCCAAAAGTACCTTACCGGATTCCTGGAGATGAAGAAGCGACTTGGGTTGACTTATACAATGTTATGTATCGATGAGTACACAGGGATTAAGAGAAATAATAGAAGGAAAAAATTAAAATCTCCTAGATAGGTGATACAGTAGAGTACTCCAATCCGTAAGGTGCCATTTATTAATTTCATGTGAATACCTGTTGGACCATGGTATCAATCATCAGCAATCTTGCTAGCAGTAATGTGTAATTCCTCAAAACATCCCGGAGACCTTGGAGTTTTTGCGCTTCCATATATTCCAGAGGACAATGATAACAACATTATAGAGTGAATCTTGTCGAAATAATTTTTCCAAGAGATCTTTGACTGAATCAACATTGAGTGGATGAGAACTTTGAAGTTCAGACCAAACCAAAGCTAGGGAGGAGCAACTGATTAACATATGAGGAGTAGTCTCAGATTCATTCGAGGAAGGACAATGCCCGGACTGGCTTATGAGCACTATACAATCCCGCCATCCCACTTTACCTATCAAATTGAGTACAATCCTACTATCAGCTGCAATCGACACTGTATATCAGGAGCAATCAGCAGTCTACATATATCATTAGCAGCATATGAAGTAATCAGCCACACACCCCAATTATCTCTCGTATGTTCTCACCACAGCATGGCCCAGCGCTGCCTCAGTAATATGATATACAAATCAGATCATAGTATACACTGCTCAGAAGAGCGGCTAAAATAATTTAACAAATTTCAATGACCTTAATTGAGATCATCTAGGTTCAGAACTATCTGATGTGAAATAAATCAAGATAAATTTCAGCAAGGAATAAAGTAAGCTGGTTGCAGCACAAACATTGTTAATTGTACATATGTACATCAACAATGATAAGCATTAAGTTCCCTATTTAATAGTTGATACTATTCTGATCGGAGATTCAGAGTAGGTGGTGGTGCTGACCATGGGAGGAGGAACAGACGCCTTGAAGAAAAAGGTCAGTATTTTTTAATTATGATTTCGATTTTAGTGGTATTCAGACATTCACTTGATCCAAATACCTCTAATTACTCGAGAACATTCATTCTACTGGACTAAGATACTATAAACACAGAGAAACAATTATATTTAGGCACACTAATAGGAGGGCCTACTATCTAACAAAGTTCAATGAGTATAGATCAAGCTTTGCATAATCAGATAGAAAGAGTATAAGTGGTATAACTGTACTTGGTAGCCTACAATAAAATCTTGTGTGAAGTGGAGAAGAGAAACTAAAAGATGAGCTAAAAGACAAAGCATAATATAAATAGATTAATTAAGGTTAAGTAAAATCTAATCAGCACCATGATTCGACAACCAAGAAATCAAAGTTTGGGAGTATCACTCCTAAAAATGTTTTCCTCGCCCACATAAAAAAGACAAACATCACAGCGAATGAGGTCGGAACCTGGATAATATAAATGTGTTCAAAAATTAGTGAAGGGTGCATCTGATGCACTACAGGATTTCATAATCTATTAACTCTATGCTCCTTTATGTTGTCAAGATTTTAGACGATGTTCTTCCTAATGTAACAACTGACTTTGTAGAAAAAAAACAATAACTCTATAAATTCAATAAATATTAGCCATGTTATTCCTATACTTCTATAGGTAACAAATTTCCAAACCAGCGACTGTTAAATCTACCAAACCTAACATTGCATAATTTTCCAGACTGAATAAGAGGTAAGGGCGATATCCCTTTTGCACCTTGTCCACATTGCTGATGACGAAGGCATCCAGGTGGTGCTGATGAGCCTATTCTTCTCGAGCGACCCTGCAGCCACCTCACCTCAAGCGCCCCCGCTACCTGCACCTCCTTCTCCGCGTCAGCATGGTGCCCACAGACCCGCCACATCCATATCCCCGGATAAGAAAATCACCACCAACATCACACCTTTAGGAGAACTTTGCAGCATTTACAGGCCAATTGTCAGCTCTGGTTGCTGCTCTATTATCCTCCTCCTTGCAATTCTTCATAGACTAAAGAGCAAAAAAACATTCAAAGCAAACTATATCCAGGCAATGAATTATATATATCAAAGATTAATCTTAGCAAGAGTGTACTTATATATATATCACTGATACTGCTTATGAGCAGCTAAAGATGGGCTAATGCTTGCACTGGAGACCTTAATATAAAAGAATAAAGGCCTTAATATGTGTAATTTGCATTAGAGTAAATAATTTTCTATGCTGAGTTTCCAAATCATCTCCATAATTGAAAACCTGGATGGCTTCAATTTTAAAAGGAATAGCCTACGACTATGAGATGCTAAGCATGCTTTGCATCATGACCAAACTTCTCTGAACCATATACTCATACTATAGCCAAAAAACCATTTGCACACGTACGTGATAAATTATGACATTTGTTGGCGAGGAAACGACATGAAAAGCTGCTGCTACAGACTGGGTTAAGTGAACAGAACAACAATACCAAATCGAAACAAAAATAAATTGTACTATCATTAAAAAGAATCCATTGTAAGAGCTGCTACAGACCTTGAAGTACGGTAGCAGTATTCAAACACCAACATCGAGCACCTTCAGCGAGAGATCCGGATTAAAACACCAACATCGAGCACACATATATTTGATAGCTCCACTCCAAAAGTATGAAATTCCTCAAGTTGAATACCTATAAACAAAAGGTGAAATAAGGATCTCTTTTGGACATATCAACAAAAAGAGGAAAGGTTATGTTAGAGACCAATCGAAATCATCGAAAGTTCAGCACATCAGTCTTTCAGCAAATGTACATGCAAAGCAATTCTTTCTCGGAGTGAACTCCGAACTCTTCTGTCACACCGAGACGGTCTATACAGGTGCCGCCGCCGCCGGCGACGCCCTACCGCAGAAGATCGTCTTCGAGTCTCGAGTTGCCGCAAACAACCCCAAGGACCTGCAGCACCACAACACCCAACATACGTGACGGCAAGGTGTTGTGCTTCGACGGCAGTGAGTCCCGGCCGCTGCAGGGTGCCCTTTGGTAGCAACGCAGCATTGCCGGGCAGTGGGCATCCCGATGCCATGAAAAGCAAAGAAAAAATGTAAAGTGAAACTGATGGAAAAATCACAAGAACAATAAGTAAGACATACCATGAAAAGTTGAGGGCATACTTCTTGTCCATTCAATGTAGTTTTCTTCCCATTCACGCCAACCCATCTCTCTCTCAAGATTGGCTGATCAATAATGCACATAACCTAAATAAAAGAAAAATAGTGAATGGCAAGTATTATAGAACAAATATCTAACATACATGACGATTAGACAACATGTCCAGAAGAGACTTCAGTATATAAATGATATGCTGAAATTAAACAAAAATATTTTACAGGTTGCATCAAGTATGTCGCAGCAGTAGTTAGTTGTTGACAGTATCATTAAAATGAAGCTAAATCACTCGGTACATGTAACTATATATGATAGGCTGCTATCCAGTACAGTTTCCTTCAGGTAGTAGTGAAGAAAAATGGACAAAAGATGGAGAGCTGATATGAGAAAGAGAAAATTAGCATACCGGCATGAGCTATAATTGAGTGCTAGTTCAACATACATAGACTCAATAGAGCAAATCACAGTGCATGTTTCACGATCTAAAAAATTCTAGTTCAATTGAGAGAGTCACCAGAGTACTTTATATGGTCTTTCTGCACTTTTTCTTGTCTAAGTAATATAACTTGGTGGAGGAACTCAAGATTAGCCGATCCAGTTTACTTCAATATGCAGGACACTCGCACAAATAACTTTATGAAAGAAACTGTAGCTGCCCTTATGGGATGCACATCTATACCTGTACGCTGCACGAGCTCACCCTTGGCGGCGACCTGTATGACACGAAGCACATGTTCACGACGGAGTAGATGTATTGGTCACCAAGCGCAGGGGAGCACATGCACGAAATGTCTTCCGAGTGGCGAGTTGCCGCACCCAACCCCAAGGACCTACAGCACAACAACACGCAACATAAGTGGCGGCGAGGTGCCGTGCTTCGACGGCAGCGAGTATGAGAAGCTCACCTTCCGACCAGTTACAAATCAGCTGGTGCTTCCACACAGCTGACGCCCGAGCTCTCCAAACAGAAGTATTCTTATTTGAATAAGGATGAGCATGAGCATGATCAAGAATATAACTGAATCAGATGGTGTTTCCAATATAACTGAATATAACAAGAATGAGCATGATCAATAGCAGATTGAAATGGCTAAACAGACAACCACCATCTTCCCGAATCAACGAAGACTACACGGCAGGGAACGAAGTGCTCATGGAACCAGCCAAAATTCACACCATCGGACATGGATGCCTCTACCGACGGCGGATAGGACGAGAGGCCGGGTAGATTCGTCCCCGCGAAATTCCACACAACCGTGGCTGGATCCTACGAGGTCGTCCCCGTTGCCGTCGGATTCATCCACGTACATCACGGTAGGGGGAGGGGCGAGAAGGTGAGCATCTTCTCCTCGGCGAAGGTGAGCATCACCCCATTGTCTTTTCGCTGCAGCTGCATGAGCACGACACAGGGGACAGTAAGCAGCAGTAGCACGAACACACAGGGCGGCCAGCCACAGAACAACATCATCAGTACGGGCCGGCCACAAGCACACGGGGCCGACGGCAGGTAATAGCAGCACCTGCAACATGACGGGGCGGCGGCGTCTCGCTGGTAACCCTAACCCTAGCTCGCCGGCCCAGGCAAATTGGGTGAGCCAGAGAAAGAGGACTGACCTAGCTGTCGCCTCCGCCGAGGACCACGGGGAATCGCTGGGAGGAGCTGCCTCGTCTTCCGTCGAGCACCAGCAGAGACATAGGGGCGGCGGGTTTCGACTTTTGATCCAGGTGGATGGGCGAAGAGGAGAGCGAGAGGGATCTGTAGAGAGGCACGTGATCTCGGCGGCGGCGAAGGGCGACTCCTCTCGGATATCGATGCCGGCTCCTCGATAGCCTCTCGGCGGCGGAGCGGGAGGCGGGGCGGCGGCGGTGGAGTGGGAGAAAGAGGGAAAGAGAGAGGTTGCAGCGGGAGGGGGTGGATCGAGAGGAGGGGTCGCAGCGGGAGGGAGAGAGAGAGGGAGCGTTCGTTGGGTTTTTTTGGCACCGGTTTTTTTCGCAGAAGGTTAGTGACTTAACGGAGGTGGGAGGATGACGAAAATAAAACGGAGGTGGGAGGATGACGAAAATAAATCAGCGAAAATAAACCGTGCGGACTATTAGGAGTAGAGATACAATAGAAGACTATTAGGAGTAGAGATACAATAGAAGACTATCTCATGCTTTCTAGCCAAACTTCTGAACCATAACACTTGCCAATTCGTTTGGTCCAGAGGCTCCGTCGGCTACATAAAAACAAAAGCAGCCACATGTTATTATTGTTTGCACTTTCTTCTGAAAAAGAAGAAATATACTTGAATGTATATAGAAACGAGGACTGTGGTCAGTACACATCTCATTTAGACAACTGCCATATAGAAACTAAAGGTGTTGTTCATGATTTAAGAGGACTGTTGGAGCCATGTTTGAAATCAAGACAAGCATTACATATAATTCTTGCGATAAACATAATTAGTTTCCTTCCTTACAGCAAGATGCTTTCTAGCTCACCATCTAATTCCATGATCGCCGATTTTAACATTATCTAATGCTGCTGAGATTCTTTCGACACCATACAAATAAAAAAGGAACACACATATGCTAAACTTCTGAACCATACCACTTGCCAATTCGTTTGGTCCAGAGACTCCGTCAGCTACATAAAAACAAAAATAGCCACATGTTATTATTGTTTGCACTTCCTTCTGAAAAATAAGAAACATACTTGAACGTATATAGAAACATGGACTACGGTCAATACACGTCTCATATAGAAACTGAAGGTGTTGTTCCTGATCTAAGAGGACTGTTGGAGCCATGTTTGAAATCAAGACAAGCATTAGATATAATTCTTGCGATAAACATAATTAGTTTCCTTCCTTATATAAGATGCTTTCTAGCTCACCTTCTAATTCCATGATCGCTTTGTTTTAACACTATCTGACGCTACCGAGATTCTTTCGACACTATACAAATAGAAAAGGAACACACATATGCCAAACTTCTGAACCATAACACTTGCCAATTCGTTTGGTCCAGAGCCTCCGTCAGATACCTAAAAACAAAAACAGTCACATGTTATTATTGTGTGCACTTCCTTCTCAAAAGAAGAAATATACTTGCACGTATATAGAAACATGGACTGCGGTCAGTACACGTCTCATATAGAAACTGAAGGTGTTGTTCAGGATCTAAGAGGACTGTTCGAACCATGTTTGAAATCAAGACAAGCATTAGATATAATTCTTGCGATAAACATAATCAGTTTCCTTCCTTATACTGCAGTTAACATTTCTGCTCTGGCCGGTTTTCCCGACCGTACACACCAGGGTATCAAGACCGTGACCTACCTGCTCGAGGTATGCATGCAATCCTGCCGCTGTTTGTGTGCACTTTTTTTTTAATTTTCTTAGGAGCTTGGACAGATAGACTGACAACCTTATGTGCTTAGGAGTTTGGAGGAAAGGTAGATTTAATTTCATTACACTCTACGCCAAGAGACACTCTTATTTTGTTGCGTGCATTTCTTCTTCCAAGAATTATCACTCTACGCCAAGAATACCTAATGTTTCGTTTACTTTCATTTCGGTGGTGTTTTTCAGAACATGCCTCTTGATGATAAGGAGGCACCAAATATGCCACGGCCCCTGATGGTGATGCTTCTGCCCGAGCCCCTCTTGGTGACATATCTTGAACATCATTTTCGAATTACTCCAACGACAATGCCAGGTATTTGGCTGCATGATTTGTTATTATTTATCATAATCGCATGCATATTTGGTGAGATTTTTCTACTATTATTAATTGGTTGAAACATTGCTAGCGTCACACGACCTTACCCCGTATGGATCTCGTTGGGAAAGGGTAAACCTTGCTAAGCAACACAGACGTACAAAGGAAAACGATAAGATCGATTCGATAAATGCCAGTCGACGCTCTCTTAGCAGCATCTGCACTAATGGTCGACTCTCCAACTGGAATCCAGGTATAATGAGTGAATTGCAAGAAACCACCACATTTGGGGCTTATCTTGCAGAAAACAACCTGGTCGCTAATCATTTGCAAAATCCACCGCGATTCAAGATAATGTTGTTGCAGATTGCATCGAACAAGTGATTTCGCCAGCGGTTGAGGGTGTTTCCGGCGGTGGGGCCCAATATGCGGACGGGCGAACGGACGCGTGACGGCGTCGCGCTTGCTGCGTGTTAAACATCCAATATTATGGGCCGCCAAGAGTTATTCTTGGGCGCCACTTCTAGTAGATAGAGATAGTTTTCCTTTCTGCTTAAGTTACATCTATCTCGTATTCCCCAATCTTCTATAAACTCTTCCTGCTAGTCCTCTAACCGACGCTATGTAATCTCCTCGAGAGGTTTTCTCGCCATCAATATATAAGCACGCTGGCTCCCGCCCGTGGGGTTGAGACGCTCGACAATACTTTACATGGTATCGAGCAGCCTTTTCCATCGTGATCTAGCTCATCTACCTCCATCGATCATCCCCATCGACCTTCATCGATCAACTCCATCGCCGCCATGTCCTCCTCCTTCACTGCCCTCCTCCAAACTTAAACTACAACATCTCCGAGCCTCTCACCAGATCTAACTATGTCCTTTGGCGAGCTCAAGCCCGATCCCAAACATCGGGCGCCGGCTTGTATGGCTACGCCGACAAAACCATAGCGGAGCCTCCCAAGACAATCATCGCCAAGAATAAAGATGGCAAGGATCGAGATGCCAAACCCCGCTTATGCCCCCGGCTAGTCCAGATCAAGAATCGTTGCCTACCTTCTCCAAACCTCTCCAATGAGGTCCTCGTCCAGTGGCTTCACTGGAGACCTCGTGATGCAATATGGACGGCGCTCTCCAACATGTTTGCCGCAGCCTCCTCTCTCGCACAACAATCTTCGTGGTTGCCCTCACCAACGCCTAAAAGGGCACACAATCTGCCTCAACATACTTCGCTATATGCTCCTCTCTCGACGAGCTCAGGGCGGTGGCAGACCTCTTGGAGAGCCGAACTCATCTCGCTCATCGTCAGCCGCCTTGATATGGATTACCACCACTTATCTCCGCTTGATGTCCGCACCGAGCCTATCACGGCCGATCTCCTTTTCTCTCTCGTGGCCAATTTTGATCACGGGTCGAACTATACCACGGCAACAACGGAGGTGGGTTCAAATCTCAAGAAACTCGCTTCCCGAGGCGGTAGGGAGGCAGAGGTGGCTATCGCAACTGTAAGAACAGCCCGCAACGGATCCCGTGGAGGCCCGGCAGCGGCGGCCACTCTGGTGGCGGCGGTGGCCCTCATGGTGGTGGTGGTGGCTACCAAGGAGTGGTGGTGGCGGCGGCTACTGCAGCAATGGTGGTGGCGAGGCTACAAGGCGGCTATCACCATAACAATGGTGGTGGCGGCTATCGTGGTGGTGGTGGCAATGCGGCTACTATCACTCCTCCAACAACAATGGCAAGAATAATAATCCATTTACCCCCTCCAACAACAACCGCGCCTTCCAAGGCTATGAGGGCTATGAAGGAAAGTGCCAAATATGTAAGAAAACAAACCACATTGCTAAGGATCGTGATTGGCGCCACGCCGATAACAACTCCTTAAAAAGAAAATTGCAAATGCAGCAGAAGGATCATATGGTGTCGATACCAATTGGTACATGGACACGGGTGCAACAAACCACATTATCGAGAGTTGGAGAAGTCGACCACGCATGACAAATATCGTGGCCACGATCGATCTACACCGCCGCTAATGGTGCGGTATGGAGATTAATCGATTGGTCAATCAATTATCAAAACCCACATAAAGATCTTGTCCTAAAAGAAATTTTGCATGTTCCTAATGCTTCCAAAACTCTTCTTTCAGTCCATCGCATTGCTCTTGATAATAATGTCTTTCTAGAATTTCACCCTATTTCTTTTGATCAAGGACCGTGCCACGAAGAGAGTTCTCCATAGGGGTGTCTCAGATTCAAGGGTTGTATGCGCTGCTTCCTCAATACCGCAAGTTTAATAAACAAGTCTATGGTGCCATCAAACTCTCCACCGAAAGGTGGCACAAATCGCCACGCCATCCGCCTTTTTCCACTGCTCATCAAATTCTTAGTAGAAATAAACTCCCAGCTTGTTGGTGAGAGAGATTTAGAAACTATTTGTGATTCATGTCAAAGAGCAAAAAGTCATCAATTACTGCACTGCTTCCACTAGTATATCTACCAAACCTTTACAACTTATTTTTCCGATGTATGGGGTCCCGCACCCACTTCGTTGGTAGACATTCTTACTATGTAAGCTTCATGATGATTTTAGCAAGTATACCGGATTTATCTTCTTAAAAACGCCGGATGTTTTTGAAGTCTTTCACAATTTCCAAGCTC
This sequence comes from Aegilops longissima, assembly GCA_021605205.1. Classification (NCBI taxonomy): domain Eukaryota; kingdom Viridiplantae; phylum Streptophyta; class Magnoliopsida; order Poales; family Poaceae; genus Aegilops; species Aegilops longissima. The sequence continues at coordinate 354,448,455 of CM038681.1, forward strand.
TAGTAGAACGCAAGTTTGATAGCAAAATCATTGTCGTAACTGATTGGGGTGGGGAATATGAGAAGCTGAATTTTTTTCAAAAGATAGGTATTTTCATCATGTGTCCCGCCTCACGCCCATCAAGAAATGGTTCCATAAACGGAAACATAGACACATTGTTGAGGTAGGCCTAGCTCTCCTAGTCGGCCTCCATGCCTTTGAAATTCGGGACTAAGCTTTTCATCACTGTCCATCTTATCAACATGTGGCCTAGCCGCACTATTGCCAATGAAACTCCCATCAACGCCTTCTTCAAGTCACCCCGATTATACTACACTTCGTGTTTTTGGGTGTGCGTGTTGGCCTAATCTTCGTCCCTACAATGCTCGCAAACTCATGTTCCACTCACAACAATGCGTTTTTCTTGGCTATAGTGCTCAACACAAGGGTGTCAAATGTCTAGATATTCCAACCGGTCGTGTATATTTCTCGCGATGTTGTCTTTGATGAAACCCGTTTCTGCTGAAAACTACATCCCAATGCCGGTGCCCTTCTACGAAGGAGATTCTTCTCCTCCTTCTAATCTATCCGGAGTTGATTGTGTGGGCAAAGATGATTGTATTGATTCAATTACGACTAATTCTTCTAATTTCGCATCCGAGTGTGCTGCCACAGTGCCAACAGGTGAAAACGGTGCAAAACGGCAAGAACGATGCTCCTACACATCCCGCAGCCGCCACGGACGATCCGATGCGATCGCCGGATCTCGCGCCTCGATCGCGCCAGGGCCGACAACATCGGCCTCGGATTGCCGATCGCTAAGCGCCCCGCGCTTCACGCCGCCCGTGATCCACCGCGGCCGGGGCGCTTCCACCCGCCCGACCCACTTGTCCGCTGCCACGCCAGCCCTCCGGCCGGGCTAACGCGGTTTGCCCTCGAGCCCGCGTCTACATCAAAGCGGGTCCACTCCTATCAATCGCGCCAGCGTAGGCGTCCGTGTGGGATCCGACCCGATCTTGCCGCTTCCGGGATCTTCCGTGGCTCCTTCCTCATCTCCCGTGCTTCGTTCGCCACGACGATCCGGCGGTCGTGGAGGCTACAACGGCCAAACAACCGCTTTCTCGGGATCGATTCCGAGCCCTCGGTGATTCTTCTTCACCGGTCACCGGATCTTCGGCCGCAAATCGCTACACCACCACGCACACGCCTCAAGCGGTGTTATTCAGCCTGTAAATTACAAAACAAAATTTGGTTTGGCTGCATCCACAGGAGAACCACGCACACATCTTGAGGCTCTTGCCGATCCGAAGTGGAAGGCAGCCATGGATGATGAATTTCAAGCTCTTCGTAAAAATCGATTTGGCATTTGGTTCCTTCGCGACAAGGTAAAATGTGATTGATTGCAAGTGGGTATTCCACATAAAACGAAAGTCCGATGGTACAATAGATCGTTATAAAGCTAGGCTTGTTGCTAAGGGCTTCAAGCAAAGGTATGGCATAGATCGCGAGGATACTTTCATCCAGCTTTTAAAGTCGCTACTATTCGCCTTGTATTGTCTATTGTCAGTATCTAGAGGATGGAGTCTCAGCGCTAGATGTGCGTAATGCGTTTCTTCATGGTGTTCGAAGAGGAAGTATATATGAAGCAACCTCCCGGGTTTGAAGACAAGAACAAACCGTATCATGTGTGCAAAGCTTGACAAGTCTCTCTATGGGTCAAGCAAGCTCCTAGAGCATGGTACTCTCGCTTAAGTACAAAATTGCAAAGAACTTGGTTTTGTTCCTTCAAAGTCCGACATTTCACTGCTCATCTTCAACAAGTCTAGTACATCAATCTTTGTGCTTATTTATGTTGATGATATCATTGTTACAAGTTCTTCCAATGAAGCAAAGGATGCCTCTTTTGTCGATTTGAATTCAGAATTTGCTCTCAAGGATCTAGGAGATTTGCACTTCTTCCTTGGTATTGAGGTCAAGAAAACAAGGAAGGTGGTCTTCATCTTTCTCGTGAAAAATATGCAATCGATATTTTGAGGAGAGTTGGGTTGCGAATTGTAAACCTTCACCAACACCATTGTCCATTCGTAAAAACTCTCTTCATCAAGGTGAACCTTTGAGTCGAGGATGGCACCAACTATCAAGCTTGGTAGGTGCACTACAAAGATTTGACCCTTACTAGACCTCGACATTGCTTTTTCATCAATAAAGTCTCCGCCAGCTTTCTTCATGCACCCACTACGCCCATTGGACCGCAAAGAAAACGATATTGAGATATGTGAAACACACTTTGAGTGTTGGATTGACCTTCAAGAAGTCCTCATCCACGCCAGAGTGCTTTTTCAGACTGATTAGGGTGTCTGTTTGGATGATGACGGTCAACATGGAGGGTTTGCGTTTTCCTTGGTCCAAATTTGATCTCATGGTGTGCAAAGAAACAAAGCTACAGTTTCAAGGTCAAGTACTGAGGTGGAGTATAAGGCATTGGCAAATGCAACATCAAAAGTTATTTGGGTGAAAGCTGTTCTTAAGGAACTTGGCCTTCATCACACAGAAACTCCTTGTCTTTGGTGCGACAACCTTGGTGCCACATACTTATCTGCTAACCCTGTGTTTCATGCAAGAACTAAGCATATTGAGATAGATTATCATTTTGTTAGAGAACGAGTTGCCAACAAGGAACTGGACATTCGTCTTGTACCCTCAAGAGATCAAGTTGCGGATGGTTTCACGAAAGCTTTGGCCACAAGACCGTTTGAAGAGTTTAAACGTAATCTCAACTTGAGGAGTTTAGATTAAGGGAGGGTGTTAAACATCCAATATTATGGGCCGCCAAGAGTTATTCTTGGGTGCTACTTCTAGTAGATAGAGATAGTTTTCCTTTCTGCTTAAGTTACATCTATCTCTATTCCCAATCTTCAGAACTCTTCCTGTTAGTCCTCTAACCGTGACGCTATGTAATCTCCTCGAGAGGTTTTCTCGCTATCAATATATAAGCACGCTGGCTCCCGCCCGTGGGGTTGAGACGCTCGACAATACTTTACAATACAGACATCCGGTCGAGCTGCATCGACCGCCGACGGGCGCCTCGACCAGATCAGATCTGCCTGTCCTCTCCCTCCAGCCCAATCCATGGCGACGACGAAACTCGGCGGCGTGGGACAGCGGCGGGGAGTTGTTGCCAGTGGGGATGCTCGGCGGTGGTGCCGAGATCCACCAGAGTTCTCAAGGATCTCCAATCCTCGAGCTCGCCGCTTTTCCCCAACCGCCGCCGCCAAAGTCGTTATAATACGTGGCACATCGCGTTCGCCCAGCGGTGAAGGCCAATTCGACGGCAGACACCATTTTGCCTCCTCCTTCAAGTGAGTGGAGTAAGTCATCCTCCTCCTCCCTTGTCATTTCCGCGATTTGTATTCTAGGGTTAGGGTTGTAGTGTTAGGGTTCTATGGTTGGTGTTCTTGGGTAGTTGTAGTACTGTTAAGGTTGTAGTGTTAGGGTTCTAGCATTAGGTTAGTGTTAGTGTTAACTGAATTTTCAAAGAACTCGTTAACTGTGTACTAAATTTATTGAACATCGTTAATGGATTTTAACACTGTTAACTCAATTTCATTGCCAACAATCTTAACTCGTTAACTAAATATTGTGAACACGTTAATCGTTAACTCAATTTATTGATAAGTGTATGTCGTTAATCAATTTTGTTTACACTGTTAATCGGATTTTAACACTATAAACTGAAATTATGTTGGCACCAATAAGACCTCTTAACAATAATTGTGAACACCGTTAAATGCATTTTATCTGAATTTGTAGCTTGGATGATGAAGAATGGGAAGTGAGGTTCCATTTCCTAGACAGAGATAACTTGGAAAGAACAATCTGTTTATCGACATAACCTTCTCGAATCTCATTGCCCTAATAGAGGTAGAAGGCTATAGTTCAAGGGATTTTATGTATTATGTTAGAGATCCAGAGTTGGTGTGTCGTGAATGGAAGAATTAACTGATGATGACAAGGTGGAAGAAATGTTGGATGACATAGCTAGGAAAGGAAAGAATGTTGTTAACATTACAACTATGAGAAGTGATGCACCTAGACCAGCTTGATTTGAACATTGGTCATGCTTATGAAGAGCAGGTTCCTTTGTCGAAATAGGTGTACCAGCTTGTCTATGAGGTAGACAATTCAGAGTTCTTTTCCCACCCGTTGAAACCCCAACCACCGCCACCAAGTAGTGAGCACATAGGACATCTCTTGTTTGTTGAAGCAAAGGGCCCAAGTGAACCTGAGTTTGCTTTGGACAATGGTAATGAGAGGCATGAGTATTTCATGGAGACAGTATCAAGAGCAAGAGCACATTGAGTAGATGATGGAGCAGAAAAGAAATGAAGAAATTCAGAGGTACAGGAGTAACATGATACAAAGAGAGAAGTACAAGGCAGCAAAAGAAAACTCCCACAAATGCTTTTGAGGAGTTCACCGATAGTGAAAGTGAGGATGAAGATCTTGAAGATGAGGACATAATGGCAAGGTTGGAGGCAATGAAGAGGCATAGGATGATCCACTACATCACTTTGAAGGAGACACGATGTAGAAGAGCTATAAGGACAAGATGAGGAGGAGGAGGAGAATGAAGGAAGAGATGAAGAGGAAGGACAAGAGGAGCAACTAGATGAGGGCTTGAGAGGAGGAAGCAGTGTAGGAGGAAGCAAGGCAGGAGGTAGCAGCAAAGACAGGAGGAAGTAAGAGGAGGGGAAGGGCCAACAACAAGATCCCATGCAAGTTTGGATCAAATCATAGAGCAAGACTGCACCTTCATCCGATGAGGAGAGCAACCTGTGTGACTTAAGTCAGAAGAGAATGATTGTGCTCAGCTTCCACCATTTAAGCTACCAAATGGTAGGAAGAGCAGGCCAAAAAGAATAAAGTTAGGGTTTGGTATGATGAGGAGAGGGAAACCCACAAGAACAATTTGTCAAGCAACTTTGTTTCCTAGATGTCCAGCAGTTCAGAGGGCACTCCTTACATTTCACATCTCACAAACAGAACTACTCATTTCATAGGAATTGCTCAGATAGAGTTATTGTAGTTTGCAATCAGATGATGTCCTGTCCTTTTTCATTGTTGCTTCCCAAATTGCACATGAGAAGACATTTTGCATGAAGAAAATGAACTTGTATCACAGCTGTCCTGCTGTTGGAGAGAGCACCAAAGTCACTACAAAATGGTTGGCACATGAGTGTGAGCAACAGTTAAGGTCTGACATAAACACACCAGTCCAGGCAATAATTGACAATTTGAAGAAAAAACATGGAATTGAAGTGTCCATTCACATGGCCTACAGGGCAAGGAAAGCAGCTAAGGAAGTTGTCCAAGGAGATTAGAGGGCACAATACACTAGGATAAGGGATTACCTCCAAGCTGTGCTGGATACCAATCCTGGAAGTAGATGCATTGTGACAACAAAGCATTTAAAGCTTCATCCTAGCAAAAACCCTAGATTTCATGGCTTGTTCATGTGCCTCAATGCTTGCAAAGAGGGCTTCCTAAATGGTTGTAGACCCTTCATAGGTACTTGCATAATTATTTTCCCAACATATTTGCCATTGCTTTTGTTTAAGTTTGGTGCTAATGTGTTATGTTTGGTTGTAGGTGTTGATGGTTGCTTTGTTGTTGACAACAGGCAACAAATATTGGCTGAATGGAAGAGATGGTAATAACAACATATTTCCCATTGCATTTGCTATTGTTGACAAGGAGGACACCGCCACTGGTCACGGTTTCTAACCCAGCTCAAGTATGCTCTTGGTGGTGAGTCGGGGAAGTATGGCAAGTACACTATCATATCCGATAGACAAAAGGTACCTCATACATCATAATTTTATTTTTCTGAAGTTTTACCATGCTTAGTCTTGTCAAATAGTGTGTTGTTGTACTATATTTTGAACACTAGTTATTTAAACAGGGCCTTCTTAAAGCCATAAACAATGTCTTCCCAAATTGCCCTCAAAGATACTGCCTTAGACATATTTATCGTAACTTTCAAACAGTGGCTTTAGAGGTGAAGAGTTAAAGAAGTATATGGATCAAAGCTAGTTATTCATATATCGAGCATGGTTTTGAACAAGCAATGGAAGGCATGAAAGAGAGTGTGAGGCAGCTTGGAAATGGCTTAGAAAGATACTCAAGCATACATGGGCTAGACATGCCATGGACAAGAATTGTAAAACTGATTTGGTTGTTAACAATATTAGTGAAGTGTTCAACAAAATGATACTTGATGTGAGAGGGAAACCAATTAAAACCATGGTTGATGGCATCAGAACAAAATTGCTAGTTAAGTTCAATGCCAATAGGACCAGGATCGAGACGACCAAGTGGGCGATATGCCCAACATATGCCGAGAAGCTAGAAGAAGCAAAACACCATGCTAGATATTGTCAATAATCAAAGCAGGGCCTGATCTATACCAAAGTTAGCAAGTGGAGAAAGCACATATGTTAATCCGCAAGTGCACACATGTGGGTGTAGCAATGGGACATGACCGGTGTTCCTTGCAAGCATGGTGTTTCGCAATTAACAAGGCAAAACTTCATCCAAGATTTTGTTAGTGATTTCTTCAAGAAACCAATGTACCAAGCAGCCTACAATCCAATTGTGTATCCTGTGCTCGGGCACGATCTATGGCCAAATCTGGGACCCCGACATAGAGCCACCGGTTTTCAGAGGCAAGCCAGAAAGAAGCAGACTAAGAGGAGAAAGAATCAGTTTGAGAAGCCAGCCCCAAAGATACTTCAAGGATGGCAACAATAACTCGCAGAATTGCAACTTGACAGGCATAGGTACACTAGCTGCCACAAAAATCTGAAGCCATCCCTAGCAATGAGAAGGAACCAACACCAGGTTTGATCTTGTTTATATATGTTGTCAATGCAGGTTAAATCTTTGTATATTTAATACTATGTTCTAATCTATCTATATGTTGTCACCGCAGAAAACAGAGAGTTGATGCACCAAGGGCAAGAGCTCCTTCTCGCAACGAAAGGTAACAAAGAAGGACAGCTCCACCAAAGAAGAAGGGCAAGAGCTCCGGTGCAGCTAGGACTGCAACTAGGGTTGTACCTAGGGCAGCTCCTTACGCTCCTGCTCCAACAAGGCCAAGTTCATCTTCTGCTCTGCCGATAGGCCTAGTTCATCTTTCTCGCTGTTGCTAGGTCAAGGGCAAAGAAAACATTCATACCACCAAGACTGTCAGGTACTGGAAGAGTGAGAAAGCCATCATACAAGATGTCTGAATGGTTCAATTGTTCTCAAGGCAGCAAGAAGTGATGTAATGTTGAAACATGTTTAATTCAGCCTTTTTTGGCTAGTTTGTGATGAAGAATATTAAGAATTTCATGTTGAAACCAGTTAAATCAAGTCCAAGTGGTGGACTATGTAATGTACCTAATGGTTGTCATGCACTATGATACTCTGGTTATGATGATGTGATGATGAACTTATTAGTTATGATGTTTTGCAAGAAGTTTTCATTCTGTTGTTGTGATGACTAGCATAGTTTCATTGTTGATATGATGATGATCTTAATTTTTTAAATCCAAAAAAATTACACACAGATAAAAACCCTATTGGTGCATAGTTACCGACATATTAATTTTTTAAATTCAAAAAAATTGCACAAAAATAGTTTGGCCTGGGGATCGAACCCAGGACCAGTGGGTAGTAACCAGGGGTTCAATACCAATAGGATAGTGCTAGTGATGTTGTTTTAGTAGCATCCGCAATTTTACTTATATTTAGTTAGGTACATTGAGGCCGGCAGCGTGGTGAACGTCCGTTTTGTATAACTAGTCGTTTCGGTTTCTGCCTTTAATACGTGTCCACCTACCGCTCGCCGCCCGCACCGCCCACTCCTCTTCCCCCCTCTCCCGTCGAAACCACCGCCGACAGCCACCCCCACCGCCGTCGCCATGGAGTGGCAGCTGGCCATCGAAGAGCTCGCCGGCAACAACCACGAGATGCGCGCGCAGTATAGGGAGATCGCGCGCTGGTTCCCCACCGGCGATGCCGAGGAACCATGCCCGCGCTCGGTGAAGGTGATGACACCGCCGAAAGGCAGCGTGCATTCCCCGCCGCCGCGACAGTCCCGCCGCCGACCATTCTCCTGTAGGCGCGCGAGGTGCAGCGCTCCTCGACCCCAGCAGCAGCGCCGTTGGTGGATGTACCGCCATCCACCACGCCGCCGCCGGATGACATCACCGGCGCCGTCCTCGCTATCCCAGCCCCCATCAACAACGCCTACTGGGAGAGGCGCAATCCATGGGTGCTCCGGCCAGACGATGACTCTGACGCCGAGTCCGAGTCCTCTGACGACTACGACTCTGACGAATCTGACGACTACTCCTCCTACTCCTCTGACGACGAGGTGGACGAGGTCGTCGTACTCTCCTCCAACTCCTCCTCCGACGAGCCTGATGTGCAGCTCCTGGCGCCCGTCCTCCATGCTGTCGAGGGGCAGAAGAACAGCCCAATTGATGTGGATAAGCTGCCGGAGGTCGTCGACAACCAAGAGCTCGTCGTTGTCAAGCAAGAAGAGGAGGGCGGTGGTGAAGAGGTGGTGGAGCCAGCGCCGGCCAAGAAGAAGAGGGCAGCGGTGAACAACAATGAAGTGCGGCGCTCCCAACGCCTGAAGATGCTGAAGAAGGAGGAGTGACATGTCTGTCTTGATTTAAAGAAGAAGAAAAGTTCATTTACAAGATGTTAGCATGCTAGTTCTATCTATGTCGGTTCTATCTAGGTTAGTATGAACTTGCTATCTATGTTAGGCTATATATGCGTGTACTATCTATGTCAGTTCTATCTATGTTAGTATGAACTTGCTATCTATGTCGCTATCTATGCAGTACTATATATGTATGCCAAGCAGATATGTTAGTATGCCGTACAAACCGAACTTAATCCAACCCGATAATTAATGACAAACATAGTACTCTCGTAAAGAAGATACAATCCAAGGTTCACCACAATAAAGCTTAACACATTCCAAGTTTCCTCCATAGCTAGTACAAAAGACATCATTGACACACATGGTCACCAACAACACAACTTAGTCCTCATCACAAATAGCCTTGATCCGGTGAAGCTTCCTCTTGTTGCTATCACTTGTCTGTCTTCACTCAACAATGCAGAAGCAAGAGTGCTCTTCTCCATGGTCAACTTCTCCTTCACTTTCATCACTCAAAGAATGCAACAATCCAGCTTATCCTTCTCTTTCCTCAGTCATCCTTCTCTTTCTTCAGTCAAGATAGCAAATCTCCAACATCCTCTTATCGAGCTCAACTTTTCCTTCTCTTTAAGATGGTTGAACTTCAAATTCCTAATGACATTGGCTTGAGCTACATGAATTTGCTTTAAGCTCGACAACAACAGCCTTCAATTTCTTGATCTCAAGATCCTTTGTCATGCTGCTTTCCACACACACTAAAATGTTCTCAAAGATCATTCTTCCGGTTTACCTCAGGTGGCTATCCTTATAATCCAATAGGTTGTTCACATCTTCAACAAGCTTCTCATATGTCTCCCCGCAACTCTTTTTTCTCGTGTGTGAGATTGTATAGTGCTTGAATGCTCCTGCATGCCATCTTGTTATCATGTTGGCTATGCTCATACATAAGCCACAACTTATGAATAGCATTCTCGCAGATGCTCCGCCAATGCTCATCTACCCACCTGCACTAATCCACAATTTCCAACACCCTACAATACAAAAATTCATTACATGAACAGTACCTATGAACCCTAGAACATGAACAGTACCTATGAACCATAGAACATGAACAGTACCTATGAACCCTAGAACATGAACATTACCTTTGAACCCTAGAACATGAACAAGAATTGGAATGCTGCAAACAAAACTTGAAACTTACTTGATGGCACATGCAATGAACCTCCTACCAAAGGCTTATCCCTCAAATGCAACATATTTCCTCCCCGATTCCCATGCTCACAAATCACATTCAAGTCACAAGAAGACCTCGAATGACGGATCATCAATTGTAGCCGGATCCGAGAAATCAACAAAAACTTGTTCAAATCGAGCAATGTTGAACCCTAGAAACCCTAGAACACAAATGAGCAACAAGGTTCGACCTTGAGAGGGAGTCGTTGAGGAGATGTATTATGCGGCGGAGCCCTCAAGGTTCTCACTGCCGCTCCAGACACCATGGTGGACGCGGCCGACGGCGACCGGAGAGGGGAGCGAGCGAGCGTGGGAGCAGAGAGAGCGAGCGTGGGAGCAGAGAGGAGAGCGAGCGAGATCTGGTCGGGCTGGGCGGTCTGTCTCGCCGACCCGACCGCGCTCGTTTTAAGCACAAACGGCGCGTCATCCGCGTCTGCTACGCCACGCCACCGCATATTGGGCCCCACCTGTCGTTACGCCTCAACCGCGAAATCACTTGTTCAAGGTAACTGCAACATCATATTGAATCCATGTGGATTTTGCAAATGATTAGCGACCAGGTTGTTTTCTGCAAGATAAGCCCCAAATGTGGTGGTTTCTTGCAATTCACTCAGGTATAATCGCATGGCTGAACCTCAAGGGTAATTTTTAATGTCTATTGTCTGGATGTGCTCTCCACTGGTTTTAATTGCCTCGCTACTCATATCATTAGAGATTGAACACAAGAAGCATCCCATGCCACGATATATGGCCGTGACTTCTCGGGTATGGTTCAAGGCACTGCTGATGTTTCATCATGATGGAGAACATAACAGGACCTCACAAGCACAAAAAAGGGACGTCATATACACGCAGAGAAGGACAGCTTGTAAGGAGAAACAAGAGAAGGAAAATTGTGTCGCTTATGTACCATCACAAGCACAGAGGGGTAAGAGAAACCCTAAACAATGGGCAACGTACCAGACGAAAAAGGGACTCTCCTTATTATGTCCTTTAGCATTGAGCCAATATTAACTAGCTCCGCATCGCTGCAGGTGCCTACATGGACGATAATTCCATCCTCATGGGTTCGGTGAATGGCAATCCCACGACTATGTCCGCATGCACGGACACAAGCACCTTCTTTTTTTCTCGAATACGCATAGGCATGCGTATCATTCATTAAAGGAGAAGGGGGAAAGACTCCCCAAGGTCATATTTACAAGTAAGTTTTTACATGCCGGGTTCTCCGACACAACCCACTCACTCAAGACTGACTACAACCTACGTCTCCTCCTCCCACCATGCTACCTCTACTCCATCTTGCCCTCCACCGGTGCCATCCTTGAGCAGACCAGCCTTCTCCCATAATGTGGCCTCCTCCCTAATTCTCTGCCGCACTATCGAAATGGAGGGTGAGGCTCCATTAAACACAATGTCGTTCCTATGTTTCCAGATCAGCCACATTACCAACAAGCACTTGGCCCTCATTGCTTTCTTGTTGTGTCCAACCGAATCCTGCCGAAGGAACCAAGCACTTAGCTTCTCATCAGACTGTGGCACAAGGCCAGGCGAACCGGCGATCAATCCCAACCAATGCCAGATTTGTCTCACGAACACACAACCGAGCAGGAGGTGGTGGACGGTCTGATGGTTTCATCAGACCGTGACACAAGCACCTTCGAAACGGATGGTAAATCTTTGCTCTTCGCTGCACCTTCTTTCTTTATGCAATGAACATTTAATTACTAATCAGTGTCATGGTGATAACGATGGGTGCAGGTGCCTACCTCAGCAGGACCATGGGTGTTAATGTTTCGCTAACAAATGCTAAAACGGTTCATCATGATGGAGAACATAAAAGGACCTCAATAGATGAAAAAAGGGATATTCTAAATGCCTGAAGAAGAGCGGCTTATAAGGCGAAAGAAGAAAAGGAAAAATGTTCCGGTTATGTGCCATCACAAGATAAAAGGGATGAGATAAACACTAAACGACAGGTAGCATACCGGAAGAAAAAAGAAGGTCAAACAAGCCCAGTTCATGTTGTGTCCCAAGAACAAAGGGACCTTATTAACAAACAGAGATGATCCGCTTACCGGTTGAATAAGGAACACGTAAGCGCGCATAGGAAAGAACGCCGAGATAGCTTGACACCTGAGCTAAAGTCTGAGAGGAGTGCTCAGCGCAGACATCGGGAGAAGGCTATGCGGAACACCCCATGCGCTGAATCCATTGCAATGGTTCGTCCAGATCCAAGTACCTCAGCTTCATCAAGCGTGGGCGGCTACACCTTCAAAGCAGACGGTATTCTCTTGCATTTACCCCACTTACTATGTTCTTTTAAAAAAGGGCAGCCCCAGTGCATGTAGCTCCTGCTTGCGCAGGGGCCGGGGAAGGGTCCGACCACTTTGGGTCTATTGTACGCAGCCTTTCCCTACATTTCTGCAAGAGGCTGTTTCCAGGACTTGAACCCGTGACCTCTTGGTCACAAGGCAGCAGCTTGAACAAATATTTACTACCTCTGTATCGCTCCAGACGCCTACCGTTACAATGTCATTGACGATAATGCCATCCTCATGGAGTCAGTGGATCAAAACATAGATCGAAAAATACATGGCAATCCTATGGCAGTGGGTACACGCACAGACACAAGCACCTTTGAAACAGATGGTAAAGCTTTGACCTTCACTCCACCGACTTTCTTTAGGCCATGAACAATTATTTACTAAGCAGTGCCATGTGTGATAATTATGGGTGCAGGTGCCTATCTAAGCAGGACCTTGGGAGATAATGTCATACAGGGTGACCGGATAAATGTCACCCATCATTATAGTGATTCGCTAACAAATGCACGAAATGTAGTTCAGGCATGAGTCCAGAGCTCAACGTAGGAGTCGAGAACGAGCGAGCAAGGAAAGTATGGGCGCGAAGATGCGTCAAGATAAAACCAACAAGAAAATGGGAGGTACGCAAAGCATACCACATGGTGAAAGGAAGACACTGATAGATCGTCGTAATGCTAGCTTTGCAGCTAGGGTGAAGACTCCACCTGTAAGGTCCTTCGCTATGCCGGGAACAAGCTCAATGAGACAACCTAGCGGATTTGATGGTCACGGTGCGTCAACCTCAACTAGCATGCCAGACTTCGCAATCAGAACAGAAGGTAACACTCCCAACTTTACTCTCTTTGTGTCCCTTAAAACTAAACCCTTATTTATTGGTTTGGCACACGGGCAGACGACATGGACGCGTACCTTAGTCGTCTCATGGATGATAATGCCAACCCTGAAGACCTCTTTGACGATGAGTATTACCTGTTTGCTGGTGAAGGTATGTCCACCCGCGGGCACAAGATCCACGCTCTTGCCATTTATTTTAATATGCACATCGCAGGTATCACACTATTTATAAACATTGCCTACAGGCTCGGATGTTGATGACGCAGAACATGATGAAGGAGACTTGAGTCAGGATACCTCTATGGACATTGATCCTCTTGACTATGTCTACTCGAACCTCCCAGATAGCACACACATCCTTAAGCACGCTGTGAACTGCGAGCACTGCAAGGCCAAGAAGTTTGAGTCTGAATCCCCTAGATTTTGCTCTCGCAATGGGAAGATCGAGCTGAAGGAACTAGAGCCCATCCCAGAGCTAATGAGGCTTTGGGCCAGCTCGGATGCAGACTCTAGGCATTTTCGGGAAAACATACGGTTCTTCAATGGCCACTTCTCCTTCACAACCCCCGGAGTCAGCCTCGATGAAAACTACACAAACATGAAATCAGGGGTGTACACTTTTTGGCCGCACGACACCATCTACCACAACGTTCATTCCTTCGGCCCAAGCTCCCGTCTAGAGCAGCTCCAGTTGTACTTCCACGACGACGACCCTGATCTAACCGATCGCAAGGCTGCCACCAAGCAATTGGACCAAAATGTCATTAGGAAGTTAGTGTACATACTCAGGGAAAACCTGTACTCCCAGCAGTTTAAGAGTTTGGGTGTGCATAGGGACAACCTTGACGATTATAGGATAGACCACAACACCGACCAGAGGCTAGACCAACGAAAATATAATGGACCAGTGTCATATAAGGTCCGGCAATCTGGGTAGAGGGTGGGGGAGTCCTGGATTTGGGGGTCCTCGGACAGCCGGACTATATACTTTGGCCGGACTGTTGGACTATGAAGATACAAGATTGAAGACTTCGTCCCCTGTCCGGGTGGGACTCTCCTTTGCGTGGAAGGCAAGCTTGGCAATTCGGATATGTAGATCTCCTCCCTTGTAACCGACTCTGTGTAACCCTAGCCCCTCCGGTGTCTATATAAACCGGAGGGTTTAGTCCGAGGACAAGAACAATCATAATCATAGGCTAGCTTCTAGGGTTTAGCCTCACGATCTCGTGGTAGATCAACTCTTGTAATACTCATATCATCAAGATCAATTAAGGTGAAGTAGGGTATTACCTCCATCAAGAGGGCCCAACCAGGTAAACATTGTGTCCCCGCCTCTGTTACCATCCGCCTTAGACGCACAGTTCGGGACCCCTACCGAGATCCGCCGGTTTTGACACCGACATTGGTGCTTTCATTGAGAGTTCCACTTTGCCGTCACCATAAGGCTTGATGGCTCCTTCGATCATCGGGAACGATGCGATCCAGGTGAGGTTTTCTCCCGATGATCTTCAGATTCGGCGGCTTCGCACTGCGGGCCAACTCTCTTGGCCATCTGGAGTAGATCGAGAGCTACGCCCCTGGCCGTCAGGTCAGGTTCAGAAACTTAAACTATACCGCCGACATCCGCGAAGACTTGGTCTTCGACGAATTCCAGCCCATGTCAGGTGCGCCGCACAGTCACGACGAGCATGACTTAGCTTTGCCGTCGGACGGTGTTCGAGAGATCACACCTGTGGCTACTCTGGCCCTTAATCCGGAGCAGATTGTGCCATCCATGGACGGGTGGATGGACCCCGCCACAGAGGCCGCACACTCAGCGGCGATAGAGCCGAATACTGACTTCACCTCTTACGTGACCTGTGTTGCCGGACCCTTGGATTCGCCCCTCGCCACGGCTCCAAACCCGCTGCGTCTGCGCTTCATCGAATCTGATTGGGCACCGATCATGGAGTTTACCTCGAGATATTTTCAGCGATGCCGCCCTTGGGCGACATGCATGATTCTTTAAAGTCTCTCTCCTTGTCGATCGGCGAACTATGTCCGCTCGGTGGGAAGTGGACGAAGAAGAAATTCGTTCCCCACCCACCACCCACTTAATAGCCATCGCTGACGATTTAACCGACATGCTTGATTTCGACTCAAGACATCGATTTATATGGACGACGATGCAGAGAGGAATAGAACCACCGCCTACGTATACCGGACAGCCACTTCATCACACGATATATATATGGTGGATACACCCAAAGAAAACAATGACGAGGAACGGAAGGATGCAGCGAAGGATAGTTCCCTCGAGAAGCAACCAAAGCGACGGCGTAGGCGCCGCTCCAAACCCCGCCTCGGCAAAAACAGCGATAACAGCGCAAGAAAGAATAATACCCTGGTCGACTCCAAAGGAAACGACGACCACATGGACCATGTGACAGAGCAAGATGGACCAGCGGACAGCGAACATAGTACGGAGCCGCTGTCCGATCACAATGACACCGAGGGTAAAGCTAATCAACCTGTCTCCGGAGAGGAGAACAGTCCGGACGACGATGCACACATCATCCCGGAAAGGCACTTGCAGCAAGAGAACCTCCATAGAAGGCTTATTGCCACCATGAGGAGTCTAAAGAAGCAGAAGCAAAGGCTTAAGGCCGCGCAAAATACACTCAACAGCAGATGGAACAAAGTGCTCGACACTGAAGAAAAGTACGGTGGCAGTCGCCACACAAAGAGTTGTCCAAAGCGCAAGCTGCTGCCTGAATTCGATGACGAGGCTTTAGAGCCTATACAGCCAAAAAATAAAACGGCCGATCAGCCGGATCGACCACCCCGTGGCCGCAATAGGGCGGCTAATGATGTCGCACATAAGTCAGCACACGAGGACTTGCACCAAAAAGCCGATATGACCAGGTCCATCTACGGATCTAGGAAGCGCGCTCCGGCACAGAATCAAAACCGAACACTACAACCGCAAGAACGCCATGACACATCCAAATACTGGGGGTGCCGCACACCCCCTATGCTTCACCGATGAGGTGCTGGATCACGAATTTCCCGAGGGATTCAAACCCGTGAACATAGAGGCATACGATGGAACGACAGACCCTGGGGTCTGGATTAAGGACTTTATCCTTCATATCCACATGGCTCGCGGAGATGATCTCCATGCCATCAAATACTTTCCCCTCAAGTTGAAAGGACCAGCTCGGCACTGGCTGAAGAGCCTCTCCAAAAAATCAATTGGAAGTTGGGAAGAGCTAGAGGATGCTTTTAGGGCTAATTTTCAAGGGACCTATGTCTGACCTCCGGATGCAGATGATTTAAGTCATATAATTCAACAGCCCGGAGATTCAGCCCGAAAGCTTTGGAACAGATTCCTTACTAAGAAGAATCAAATTGTCGACGCCGGACGCCAAGCCTTAGCGGCTTTCAAACACAAGGTCCGAGACTTAATGGCTCGCTGACACCTCGCCAGAAAAACCGAGGACAATGGCGGCCCTAACAAGCCTTATGATCCGCTTATGCTGGCGAAGATAGTTGGCTGGCCCGTAGCGGCACCAGCGACCTGCACATCCAAGTCGGGGATGGCAATGGAAAACCGCGACGCAATAAAAGCAAGCGTCAAAACAATGAAGACAGCCCAGACAACACGGAGGTAAACGCCGGATTCAGGGGCTCTCGACCCGGTTAATGGAAAAAGCCATTCAAAGGCAGCAGAGATGGACCGTCCAGCCTAAACAAGATTCTAGACAGATCATGTCAGATTCATGGCACCTCCGACAAACCTGCAAATCACACCAACAGAGAATGCTGGGTCTTCAAGCAGGCTGGCAAGCTAAACGCCGAACATAAGGGGAGGGAGACACCAAGTGAATACGAGGATGAGCCTCGCCAGCAAAACACTAGGGGACAGAAAAAATTCCCACCAGAGGTCAAAACACTGAACATGATTCACGTAACAAAAACGAGGAGAAAATGCGCACTCCGAGACATATGCGCCGTAGAACCCGTCACCCCCAAGTTCAACCCTTGGTCGGCCTGTCCGATCACTTTTGATTGCAGGGATCACCCGACTAGTATCCGGCACGGAGGATCGCCTGCCTTGGTGCTAGACCCAATAATTGACAGATACCATCTCACCCGAGTCCTTATGGACGGCGGCAGTAGTCTTAATCTGATATATCAGGACACAGTCCGCCAAATGGGGATAGACCCGACAAGAATCAGCCAAAGCAATACTACCTTTAAAGGAGTAATACCAGGCCCAGAGGCCCGCTGCACGGCTCTCTAGTACCAGAGGTTGTCTTTGGTTCTCCCGACAACTTCCGAAGTGAAAAGTTAACCTTCAACATCGCCCCATTCCGAAGCGGCTATCAAACACTACTCGGAAGAACGACCTTCGCTCGTTTTAATGCAGTACCACATTACACTTATCTTAAGCTTAAGATGCTCGGTCCACGTGACATCATCATAGTTAGCGGAAACACAGAGCGTTCCTTACATGCGGAAGAACGTGTGGCGGCTTTAGCAGCCGAACACTGAATGGCCTCTCGAACCAGAGTAAATGATCGGTCGTCAAGACATCGGACACGGCTAGACGAGTCCGGCGCACCCCTAGCTGTAACAGCTCAGATAAACCTGAGATTGGTTCGAGGGATATACCCCCATAGGTGGTGCTAGGGGCTTCCTGCATGTAAAAAGGACTACAGTTCACCTTGACCTTATTTAGATTGAATTTTAATGGTTTATTAAGAATAACCAATTTTTCGCACGAAGACTTTCACCTGGGTTTTTCTCTTTTACAGATGATAATCGTGCTAAACCCTTCCTGGACACGGCACAACGGAGACACAGCGCAGAGCGCAAGAGGGCCCCGCCAAAGGTTTCTTTTTAGATTAAGACCGTAAACCTTTTTTACTGTCTCTTGTTGCTTCACACCCTCCGGATACTCAACATAACCAAGAGGGATGCTGGCGTTATTGACACGTCAGACTAATGCATGTACCTGAAAATTCAGGGCTTATTATCGAGGGCGTTACTCAACCCAGTATACGTTGTAAAGACTGAATACCTTAGGGAGTGTTTGGCGTTGCGAGTTTGGCCTTATATGCATCAGCTCTGAATTATGTCTTTGGTCAATAGTTGGGTTTGCCCGACTCCCGTGTTTTGCTACCTTACGTTATGCTCTATCGGCTAAGGTGGCACCGGAGAACCATCACGAGGAGATCTCGGATGCGATCGCAATATCAAGACGTCATTATCGCGCCCCACCCAGCCCCTTGTTGACCCATGATGCCAGTTGTGGCGGGGGGCCCGAACGGAAGGCGGAGGCAGCTACCCATTTAGTACTTCGGGGAGCTGTGATGTAAAACCACTCCCGCTGCCATAAGTCGGAAATCTCTGGGAAGGAACCCTTTGGCCATGGAGCATCGGCGCCTTTGCTTATTATGGCACCTCCGCATTCTGCGTGTCGCCCATCGATCATCTTCGCTTCACATTGAAGGTCTTGAGCCATAAGTCAAGTGTGGGGTGATGTAGAGGAAGGCCTCACACACGACGATGAACGATTTAGATGTGAAGGATGGAACTGGAGCCGATCATGGAAATCGAGCCCGTAATAGAACATAAGCCCTCTAACAAAGGGATCAAGGCTAAAGCCTAGCCCTCGGAGGAAGTGGAAATGAATAAGACACTCGTTGGGTTCGGAGTGGGGATGACTGCCCTTGAGCAGCAGCACAGGCAAGATTTCGCGCCATATATCCGGCTTCTCTTAGCTTCTTGATGTCCTCCTCTGTGACTGAGGAGGCCATCCACCGGCCTTGAAGGTTGGATTCAGACATGATTAAAGGTCCGAAGCGCTTAGCCTGAGCCTTGGGTGTTGGAATTCGAGGTGGGGGAAGGGAAGGATCGAGCGCGAGAAGAAAAGGACAGGCCTTGGCCCCTTTGTAAAGAGGGTGAATATCAAGCGTCCTCCGCGTGGCCGTTTGGAACTTGCTTAAAATCGAGGAGTCATACCAGCAGGCACGATTGGGTTACCCATACCCGTATTGATGAGAATCCCGTGATAAGGGGAACACGATATCTGCTTCGACAAGATGTGCCAATAAAACCGCCTCGCAACAGTGCAGTGGCAGGCTGGGAAAAACGGTTCGTAATGACCGGACCACGGCAGGACGTCACGTTATGAAAAGTTGTCAGCAGATTAGATTTGTGGAAAGATTATACTCTCTACGGTGGTATGTGGAATTTGTTTCGCAAAGCCGGACACGATCCTTGTGTTCGAAATCTTCGATGGAGTATTCGGAGGAGGAACCCGCCTTGCAATGCCGAAGACAATCTGTGCGTCAGACTTATCGTCATTGAAGCCTGGTTCAAGGGCTACTGAGGGAGTCCTGGATTAGGGGGTCCTCGGACAGCCGGACTATATACTTTGGCCGGACTGTTGGACTATGAAGATACAAGATTGAAGACTTTGTCCCGTGTCCGGGTGGGACTCTCCTTTGCGTGGAAGGCAAGCTTGGCAATTCGGATATGTAGATCTCATCCCTTGTAACCGACTCTGTGTAACCCTAGCCCCCTCCGGTGTCTATATAAACCGGAGGATTTAGTCCGTATGACAAGAACAATCATAATCATAGGCTAGCTTCTAGGGTTTAGCCTCTACGATCTCGTGGTAGATCAACTCTTGTAATACTCATATCATCAAGATCAATCAAGCAGGAAGTAGGGTATTACCTCCATCGAGAGGGCCCGAACCTGGGTAAACATTGTGTCCCCCGCCTCCTGTTACCATCCGCCTTAGACGCACAGTTCGGGACCCCCTACCCGAGATCCGCCGGTTTTGACACCGACAGAGGGAACTGACCTAGCAAAGAGGTTTGATCACAGAATTACACTTTGCGGCAACGACAACCAGAGGCACACTTTACATGCGACTGATGGCTACTACGACCCGCTGTCTTACCCCCTCTTCTATCTAAGGGGGGAGCTCGGTTGGCATTCCAAACTCCCTAAACATAATGTCCCTTGGGAGGTTTTTCAACAACCAGGTCAACATGATGATGATGAGGACACAGGTAGGCCTTATGTGTATTATGATGTTCTGATAAATAGTATAATTCTCATATGAATTCTAATTTTCTTGTTACTCGTCCATTTGCACAGGGGAATAGCAGGTTATGCATCTCCGTAAGAGAGTACTACTATTACAGGCTGCAGAAACGGCCTGCAATATTCAATCCCATACTATGTGGAGCACGATTGCTCCAACAATGGGGTGTCGACATGTACATCAAGACTGAGAGTTGTAGGCTGAAATGGTATAGGAAGAACCAGCGTGCCGACCTATATAATGTAGTTGTTGATGCAATCACATTCGGAAAAGACGCGAGCAAGCGCTGTTGGGGTAAGGTTAGTACTTCGTGGAACATACCCAGGTGGCGACCGCGGCATGAAGTAAAGGCATATGGATGCAATGGCAATTGTCCATACGTACGGGAAGCCTGACATATTATTGAGACATGCAACCCCAACTGGTAAGAGATATCGAATGAGTTGTTTTCTGGTCAGACAGTGCAAGACCGACCTGATCTTGTGGCTCGTGTGTTCCATGGAAAGCTAGAGGCTATGAATGAGACGTTATTCAAGAAGCATATCCTGGTTGTTGTTGTTGTCGCGTATGTATACATGGTCGAGTTCCAAAAGAGGGGCCTCCCACACGCACACTTCTGTTGATCATGAATTCTGCATATAAGCTTGGCATTCTGGAGTAGTATGACCAGCTCATTTCCACCGAGCTCCCAGACAAGCAGAAGTATCCCGAACTCTCACTACTACAGGATGCTGCTAACGCGGCACTACAATCACAGACCCTTCGACGAAACTGTGTGCGATGCAATAATCGCAAACGGTGATGTAAAAAATCGTTAAAAAAGATGCAAAAAGTTTGTGATGACGGATGCATCAAACACGGTTTAGAATTTAGTTGCGTGTGCACTGAGGGGCATATAGTTCAATTCAATGAACTGTTTGCGACGAGGCAGAAGAACAGAAACGGGCAGCCAAATGAAGGTGTGTGCGATATAAGGCATACGGCTCACTCGGATGAACTGTTTGTGATTAGGCGGAACAAAAGAAACGGTCAGCCAGATCAGGTGTGTGCGATAGAGGGCAAACATTTCACTCAGATGAACTGTTTGCATTGAGCCAAGATAACAGAAACAGTTCAATTTAACAAGATGTGTGTGATAAGCGGCAAACAAGTCTGTGATCAGAAATGTGTGTGAAGACCGATAATAACATAGATGATTGCTGCTAGTAAGACGTGTGTGTTTTGCGTTGGGATTGCATACAGAACAACAACACACATATATACACACTTATAAGGACATGGTTGCATAACCAAATTAAACATCCAATTACATAGGTGGCTACTACACACATGACATTTGCACACACAAAAGTAAACTATTACATGCATAATTACATAGGTGGCTACTACACACATGACATTTCCACACACCAAAGTCAACTATATATTACATGCATAATTAATTAGGATAAACGATCATCTGATCATCATCTACTTCTTGTGCTGCTTGCCGCTATTGCTTTGCTTGTGGCTCGATCCGGCCTCGTCGACTTTGGTAACGAGGCACTTCCTCATGTCAACGATCCACTTGTGCATCTCATAGCATGTGTACACGCTCTTGACCACGAACCTGAGGTTAGGTTCATCCACTAGGCCCCGTGCCAGGATAGAGGGCGTGTTCTGTTGGCATCCTGCTTCATCTTTTCATAGTATGGGACGATGATGGCCGAGGCGAGTTCAACCAGGGAGTCCTTCGTGCTGCCCCAAACCCTCTAGTGCTCACGAATTTCAACAGGTTCTTGCAGGCCAAGCCGTAACCCTGAGCGCTTTTACATCGTCGGTGGTTTCCACTGTAGCGAACTTGTAGTCGGTGCTGTTGACAAACCTGGCGAAACGGTCGCAAGGCTCTGCGGCCATGCAATAGTGGTAGATGAGGACATTATGGCGCACACACAACTGGGCGATGGCAACCTTTTGATATATGTTGGGACGACCGCCGGTGTAGTGGAGGTAGATGCCGACCACCTTGTACTTGTCTCGAGCAAGCAACTGCTCAACGGTGTTGATGTAGCCGTCCACCACGGCCGGGTCGATGGTGTACACCACCGAGAGATCCATCTCCCTCGTGTGGGTCTCCACTTTATGCTCGCTGAACTCCATTGGAGCGCCGCTAGACATCCCCTCTCTATGTGTCGTCGTGGGCGTGCTTGTTGTGCTGTCGGGCGCGATTGAAAGGTTGAAGAGACTAAGTTTATAATGGCCGTGGGAATTGAAGGGGAAGTCGGACGGCCTGGAATATCGGCACGCCCAGATGGGAGTTCTAATTTGCAGCGCGTAACTCCATCATGCCACACGTAACTGCATCGTGGCGACGCTCACATCGCAACCGCATGCTATGGGGCCCTCGACGTGATCGTGCGCAGGCCCAACCACTGGCAGAGCGTGCGTAGAGGGACGCGAGCAGAGCGCTCCGCGGTCGTCTCAACGGCAAGCAAGCCATATATATATATGCATATAGCAGTTGAACACGCAAGGAAAAGCTGTCCACAAGCCGAGCGCGTGGAGGTACGTGAGCAGAGTGCGCCGCTGCGCCTAACGACGAGCAGAGCACGCCGAGGGGCGAGAGCAGAGGCCGGCACGATGATACATGGCAAAATAAGACGAACTGTGCGAGCGATGTCGAAGACATCAAGCACGAATCAAATTAGAGTTGCGTGTGTGATACGTGGCATACAGTTGATCCACCCGAGCTGTTTGTGAAGGAATAAGCCGTGTGTGTTGTGGGAAAACGCTTGCTGGTATAAAACCGTCTGCGATTGATGAATTCATGATCGACGAGTTCCCTAGTGTGGTCCGTGTGCGATGTGATATGCTCTATCTACATAACATCAACATATATACTTATAAGAACAACATTGCATGACCAAATTAAGCATATAATTACATAACTGACTACACACATAACATTACCACACACCAAAGTCAGCAATTACATGCATACTAAACTAGGAGAAATGAGCATCTAATCATCTACATCTTGTTGCAACGACGTTCTCTGCTTCTGGCTGGATCCCTGGTCGCGAATGGTTAATAAAATCTAAGTCTATTGGATATTAAGGTCAAAATAGTACTACCAATCTATGGGTCTCATATGATGCCATTTCAACGATTGTACCGCAAAAGCCTGAAATATTACAAGGTTAAAATTCCAGAGGTACATGGCTCAAATTCGAAGATTAAAAGGTTCAAACATATATTAGAAATGAAATTCAGATCATTCAACTGCAAACGCCCGTGATTATCAGCTGAACATGGATATAAGAGAGGTTCAAACTAAAAATAATAATAGTAAGGCCAGTTTCGAAACCTCGCCATTTCTGCAAAGGGATCAGCCACTGACAAGTCATGTATGGGGTTGACACAATGACTTCCAATTACTCTGTCATATGCACTTCCAATACGAAGTTTAGCTTTTTTGGAGCCTCTTCCATTATGTAGTAGACACCGGCTCTGATCGACAAACCATTCATATTTCCTATTTAAATGCATGTTCAGCCTTATTACCTTCAGCACCCTTGCTCTGGCAACAAAGAACCTCACGAATATAATCTCCAGTAAGGTCCCTCGGTAGGATTTCAAAGTAATTTCTGAGAGATGCATATCCAGGCATTCGATGTGATTGTCATTATAAACATTATCCACCTCCGGTCCTATTATTATCTGTAAAAGAAGAGAACGTGTTAGTGCCTACATGCAGTTTTGAACACTACTACATGACTATTTGGTTTGCAGGATTTGTAAAATGCACCAATGTGCCATCTTCGTTCTGACATGATTAACATGGGCATTTGATTACAATCTAGAAAAATGTAGCCTTCTTCACAAGAGGTTGGAGTGGATGAAAAATTCCCTAAGGAAACTAGTACAGATGAATCCAAAGGAGAAATGCTTATGGATTGTAACCATATAAATCAAGCAACCAATATGGGGTGGGGGTGTATGTCCTGAAATCCTCCAGAATTCCTTCAGAAATCGTAGTACATTGTCATTGTAAACTTGGGAAAAGGTGCAAAAAATTGAACTCCCTTATGGTTAACATTTAACCGGAAAGGAACATCACCTCGATATACAACTTCTTCAGGCACGGAAAGCATCTCAGGAAACTAACAACTTTGTCCAGGTTGGGGCCGGTAGATTCTAGTGCCAAGACCTACACTGTGCGCAGAATCTGGGTGAAGCTTTTATGGATGACAGATGAACATACATCTTCAAAACTAGAAATAATGTTGATATCAAGGAGAGGTAGAAGGCGACTGTTGTACCTAAAAGTAGGAGTATTTGACAGACGAGTAGCCCACCACTGTCAATTTCGATGCAGAAATGGCATTGATTCTTGTTGGACCTTGTTGATCAACTACAAGTAATCTGTCAAGTGAAGGTGTGTCCTCAATGACCATATTGTGGTCCACCTTTTGTGATCTCTTGTTGCAGCACCAGCAACACACATAAATAGTCCGGAGAGTCCTGGAGGTGATGTGGAAGATACTCGACAAATTCATCGCCTAAAGACGAAGGAACCCGAGTGCAGTACAGCAGCGGAGCAGGCGATCCATGTCATCTTTTGGGATGCAGAAGACGACGAGCTCGAGGTGCTTCAGTCATGGTAGAAAAAGAGTGGGCGCACTTGGCGAGGCACAGCGTGGGAGTGAAGCAGAGGGTAGCAAGCGCATATGCCCATCATTAAAACTAAGCTCCTCGAGCTGATCTAGGGCGAGGGATCAGAACCACTCCTCAAGCTTGGCTCGTTCCTGGCCATTGGAACGGAACTTGCCCGTGATAAGGCCTCTGATTGGGCCATGGTGACTGCCGAGGATCTAGGAGAACGCATCCAACCTTTTGCGATAGCCATGGCAGAGCTCGTGGGTGTCGAGGAGGTCGAGAGGGGCGGAGAGCCATAGGGGGGCCCACCACCGGGAAAGGGTGGTTTTCCTCGCCGCATTTGATTGGGAGGAGGGATATGATGACTGTCAACATATCATCGGGGAGGCCGCTGATGAAGTCTAGGCCTGCTGGAGTCTCTTGCGGTTCTTTCTCGACCCGCCTCCGCTTGTTGGCAACCTCGTTCTCCACCTCGTCAGCGGTGACAGAAACCTCTGTCTCAATATTCACGCCGTGCTCCGGTGCTTCAGCAGCCCCGACGTTGCCACTCCCTCCGATGGGGTGTTTCGGCGACATCCTGATACACTGATGGCTTTGAGGACTAAGAGCGGCGTCGAGGATGTGGGCGGAGAGAGAGGATTGTGTGTGTGGCGAGGATGGGGGTGCAGCCGCTCGGGCGCGCCATTAATACGGACCAGTGGGAGCGAGGTGGGCGGCGGTAAAAGGCTGTCTCGCTTCCCGGTGAGCATGCGCGGCGGACTTCTGGCATTCCTATACCATCATTTCATGGAGCGAGGAAGGCGGCAGTCAAAATTAAATTCTCAAGATCTGGCCACAAATTATTAGCACGCACGCTAACCCTAGTTGAATTATTAGCAAAAAATCATTTGTACAAAACAAACAATTAATCACTAACCATAGATACCATTCAAACAATCAATACACTACACGGATCTAACGAATCTTACTCTGATTTCATGGACTGGGTGAACATAACCAAGGGTTTCTGTTCCCAACAAAGGGGTGGGGGGGGGGGTGGCTAACGGTTTTTCCATCGGAGTCGGAGTCATTGCCGGAGTAGCCGTGGACGGGGTGTGCGGCCGCCTATTATGACCAGCGGATCGGGTGCGCCATTAATATGGAGCAGTGGGAGCGAGGTGGGCGGCGGTCAAAGGGCTGGCTCGCCTCCCGGTGAGCCTACGCGGAGGACTACTGGCACGTCTACCGTCATTTCACACAGCTACTAGCACGCCCCATGATGAGTGTGTAGCGAACACGCGCATGCCTCGGCCTCCCGGTCTACCTGCTAGCATGCGTCTCGTCAACTCATGCATGCTCGTACGACACACGGGGCGCGTGCGCGGCATGTATTATATTGATTTTTCCTTTTTGATGATTAATTCTGCCACTTTATTGATTCACCGAAGCACGGCACTTACATTGTTCACTGGTGCGCGTCGGTCCTAAACAAACGGTTTTTAACCCCTTTCCGCGACGGCATTTGGAACCGTCGCCAAGTGAGTTTGTTCGATAGGGTGTCCTTCCCACACGACCCAGAAATCGTCGGGGATAGGCCCTCCTGGGACCCAGGCTGGGGCCGTGTGTGATCGGGCGAGGCATCGAAACCCAATCATTTCCGTAGGTATAAATACCACACGGTAATACGAGAAAATCATTTCCGTAGGTATGTACATCCCACACGGTGAATCCCAGAAAAACATTTCCATTCGTATGTATATCACACACAGTCAATCCAAGGAATACGTTTCGGTTGTTATGTACATCCCACACAGTCAATCCAGGGAAAACATTTCCGTTCGGATGTACATCCCACACGGTTTTATGTATACGCTCGTGTGTGAAAGGTGTAACTATCACACACGCTCTACCTTGGTTAACTGTTTGCTTTCATTAACTACATCACACACGATTTGATGTAGAAAACTGTGTGGCATTGGGCTATTCGTCACAAGCACTTTTACTGCCAGAACCATTTGCAAAGTTCCATGACCGTCTGTTCTCTTTTTATTTTTGCCTGTAATTTATTATTCTAATTGGAAATTTTGAAATACGAAACGTGCAATTCAAATTCTCAGCACAATGGTTCAACAACGAATCCATAAATAAAATTGCCAGTACAATATGTTTAGTAATTACAGGATTAGGCAGCAATTAACTATGATGAACCACAATATTTAAAGGCGGTAAAGGTGAAGAGACAAGTGTAAATCATTTTGACTGCCGACGGTGTTGAAGAAGCGGAATGCCCATAATGTGCCTTCCTGCATGCCATAGGCACGAACCACTTTTGTCGAACCCCTTGTGACGATCGCCCGCCCATCCTTCACCGCCTTTAGGAAGACTTATAGAGCATTATCATGGTAGCATTAATTATATAATTTAACCTTAGTTGCCTCCACTCTGTTCATGTAGTTTGCAAGGTAATTGTCGGTGTCAAAACCTGCGAACCTGGGTAAACATCGTGTCCCTTGTCTCCTGTTACCATCGTCGAACAAGAGCGTTTCAGACGCAGGCTAATGGCCACGGCAAACAGCCTAAAGAAAAAGCAACAACAACTTCAAGCTGATCAAGACCTACTGGCCGACAGATGGACCGAGGTCCTCGCGGCCGAAGAGTATGAACTCGAACGCCTCTCAAAGTTACCCGAAGCGCAAGTTGCTCCCCGATTAGAGGAGGCAGCATCACCGGACCTGTCTGGCGGACCGACCACCTCGTGGCGCGATAGAGAGGCATGCAAGCCCACCACCAAAGCCGCACCCGGCATCGCTCTAAAAGCAGGAAGCCACGGGGAACGCGCGGACTTCGAGATATATTGGAGGACAAGGCAAGACAATCCAGATCTATCTATGGATCACGTGGGCGCCCCGACCCACGGCGAATACCGACGCACCGGATACAACTACTCGCCGGGCCGAACACAAATGACAACGCTCTCGAGCTACGTCGCGATATTGCTCAATACTGAGGCGCCGACACCCACTATGCTTCACCGACGAAGTAATGGATCATCAAATCCTCGAAGGGTTCAAACCCGTTAATATCGAATCCTACGATGGCACAACAGACCCAGCGGTGCGGATTGAGGATTATCTCCTCCATATACACATGGCCCGCGGCGGCAATCTTCACGCCATCAAATATCTCCGCTCAAGCTTAAAGAACCAGCTCGGCATTGGCTTAACAGCCTGCCCGCAGAGTCAATGGATGTTGGGAAGACACGGAAGCCGCATTCCTCGACAACTTCCGAGGCGCGTATAATGCGACCACCGGACGCAGATGACCTAAGCCACATAATCCGGCAGCTGACGAATCGGCGAGCAATTGCGACACGGTTCTTAACAAAGAAAAATCAAATCGTCGATTGTCCGGATGCGAGGCACTCGCTGCCTTCAAACATAACATCCATGACGAGTGGCTGGCCGGCACCTAGGGCGGAGAAGCGAAATCCATGGCAGCCCTCACTTCCCTCATGACCCGCTTACATGCGGGAGAGGATAACTGGCTCGCGAAGAATAACAACAAAGAAAAACGCTGGCGGTCCGGATACCAAGGACCGCAATGGCAGGTTGCGTCGAAACAAAACAAACGCCGCGTGCTGGCGGCGGCAATGAGGATCGGCAATCAACGCCGGATTCCGAGGCTCAAACCGGTCAGCGGAAGAAGCCATTCAAAAGAACCACTCCGGGCCCGTCCAATTTGGACCGAATACTCGACCGCTCTTGTCAAATACATGGAACCCCGAAAAGCCAGCTAACCATACCAACAGAGATTGTTGGGTATTCAAGCAGCGAGCAAATTAATCGCCAAAACAGTGACAAGGGGCTACACAGCGATGACGAGGAAGAGACCCGGCCGCCGAACAACAGAGGACAAAGGATTCCCCCTCAAGTTGGACGGTAAACATGATATCATACGCATATTCCCAAGAGGGAGCGAGCGTGCACTAAAGGGCGATATCGCTGATGGAGCGATCGCCCCAAAATTCAACCCATGGTCCTCTTGCCCGATCACTTTCGATCGAAGAGACCATCCGACCGATATCCGCCATGGCGGATTCGCGCATTGGTTTTAGACCCAATCGTTGATGGATTTCACCTCACGAGTCCCGATGGACGGCGGCAGAGCTGAACCTGCTTTATCGGGATACAAGATCGCAAGATGGGCATAGACCCTTCAAGGATTAAACCTACAACGACGACCTTCAAAGGCGTCATACCGGTGTCGAGGCCAATTGTGCAGGCTCGATTACATCGAAGTGGTCTTGGATCCCGGATAATTTCGAGCGAGGAGTTAATCTTCGACATAGTCCCGTTCGCAGCGGCTATCACGCTCTGCTTTCGGACGAACCGCGTTACAAAATTCAATGCGGTGCCGCATTATGCATACCTTAAGCTCAAGATGCCGGGCCCTCGTGGAGTCATCACGGTCAATGGAAACACGGGGCGCTCCCTCCGAGCGGAGGAACATCTGGCGGCTCTCGCGGCGAAATCTGAGCAGCCTTTTAAGGCAATTCTCGAGTCCGGCCGTTAAGCGACCGGACACGACCAAACGCGCCCGAGCAACATCAACCAAGACCACAGCACGTTCCGGCACGCAGCGTAGTAATGCGGCCCTAACTCCAGCCCTCGCAAAATTGCAAGACAAACTCTCCGCGTACATAATTACATACGGAGATACCATGGGCATAGGGGAAGGGCACAACCACAACAGACCAGAGTGCGGTTCGACCACACCGGGGGCTCCCAAGTGTGTCGCTCTTTTTCTTTCTTTTATTTTTCTCTTTTACAGAACTCGGTCCGTGGCGAACCTGCCGAACTCATGATGCAACAGCCGGGGAAGGACAAAGGCGCGGCGAACACTCGGTGGTCTCCATCACGAGCATTAAATTTGTTAAAATACAACATTCCGCTGCCTACCTCGAGGGAGAGGCGCCTTTAATTCGTCAATCCCTTGCTTTCCGTGACTATTTGTATCATTCCGACTTGATAGCATATCTTCTCGAATAAAATGCAGCACTTTTTGCCTATAATTGCATTACTTTATATATATATGTTCATTTACGACATGTTGCACCGTGCATCTTAGTACGACCAAACATACCAGGGCTTATGTCCTCCGCTTTATGGTGTGATAAAGTCCGCACACTTTCACAAGTGCGGCACCCGAACTTATAGCATTATATGAATCAGCTCGAATCATGCCTTGGGTCAATAGTTGGGTTTGCCCGGCCCCATGTTGGCACCTTGCGTTCCGTTCTATCGGCTAAGGTAGCCTTGGGAGAACCACTGCGATTGCGCCCGGTTGAGCGGGTTAACGCCTCGATGGAAAGCTAAAACTGTCCGGCATGATAAGGCGAGAGACTGGTCGCTGTTCGAGAGGTCCTTCGGGTCCTTAAAGACCTCGCCGCTCGAGCGAAGTTCGGATTATGTCCGATGAAGGCGTGGATAGCGCCCCAATTCGGTCTTCCGAATACTAGGGGCTTCACGAAATTTAAAATTATAGAATTCTATGGCTAAGTGAGAGTGTTCAAGCACTATAAGTCCGGTTGCCTTGTTCGTTGTGTTGGCGCCTCCTAGATGGACCCAAAATGGGAACAAGAGTGCTCAAGTTTATCCCGAACACCCCAAAGACTCGTGGCATGAGGGCTGAAGCCGACGACTTGCCATCTCTCGATTTAATAAGCGGCCGCCTGAAGGTAATATTTTAAATTAAACAAGCGTTGCTTAGCGCATATGAACAAAGTTTTCAGCGCCGGGATAACACATTGCGAATTCACTCAATAATTACATCCACAGGGCACTCATCCGCAATCTTGCGGGCACCCTTCAGGACAGCCTTATAGTAAATTTGGCGACGATGCTCCTTGCCCGCTGGTGGCGCGTCGATGATTAGCTTCTCGCATCCAGCTTGCCCCAATGCACCTTTTGCGCGGGCAAGGGCCCGACGAGTACCTTCAATACTGGCGGGGCGCTTGATAACCTCCACCCGGGGCACGCATCCACCAGCCGTCGCCGAGGCCGAAGTAG
This sequence comes from Aegilops longissima, assembly GCA_021605205.1. Classification (NCBI taxonomy): domain Eukaryota; kingdom Viridiplantae; phylum Streptophyta; class Magnoliopsida; order Poales; family Poaceae; genus Aegilops; species Aegilops longissima. The sequence goes on from CM038681.1 coordinate 354,479,343, forward strand.
CTCCAGGCATGGCCTCTCGAGCCTGGCCGGACTATGAGGCCCTTCATGGCCTGCTCGGCCACCTTGTGAAGCTCGACCACTGCTTCACTGGTCGCTAGGGGCACCGGATGGCGGCCTCGACATCTTGAGACCGAAGACCTTCTCCGTTGAGCTCCCTCCTCGGCTCGGTAGAATGCGGTGACATCGAGACACGCTGAGGCAGATCTGCAAACGCATACGAGAGCTCGAATTCGGGTAAGTAACACGTAATTTACATTCACATGCTTGCTTTGCATGAAAAATGCCTTACCGCCGCTATCTTCCTCATCAACTCAACCTCTGAAGGGACTTATGGGCCTCGGCCTTGGCGGTTTAGCACTTTCGAGAGCCGAGGCAAGCTCGGACTCTCGAGTCTTTGAGTCACGCCCAAACTCTCATGCTTTTCCATGAGAGCACTGGAGCTCTTCTTTGAACCACCGCCACCCGCGCCTCTTGCTTTTCTCGCTCTGCCCGTTCCGTGGCCACATTGCGTTCGACGCAGACACGGCCTCCTTGAGGTTGCCACCTCGTTCGTGGCCCTGCAGTACCCATGTTATCCTTGTTATTTTTTTCGCAACCTAGATCCTTTTCTGAAGGTACAAATTCAAAGTGGTGTTACTCACCTTCTTTGTCTTGGAGCTGCTTCTGGCGGCCGAGCTCTTGCCGGACCGCTCAAGCTCTGCTTCAACGCTCCGACCTCCATGATCGGTCTGGCGAGAGGTCGGCAGCGCCTGCAACCCATATTGACATAATTTTTAGCAACCCTGCGTATATCTTTTTAAGATCCTCGGTCCGGCTTTTCTTTCCGAACACGAACCGAGCATCGGGGGCTCTGTCTATGCGGTATTACATTGCATATTTTAACTTCTTACCTCAAAGCACGATAGAAGGCTCTGCAGAGCTTCGGTCAGCCCGCTCTTGGCGAGCTGCACCTTGGATCACCGCACTCATAATAGTGCGGTGTTCTTCCTGATGGAAGCGCTGCTGCAGCGCCTCAACAAATTACCGGCGCCTCGGTTGGGCCGGAAGCCACCGGCGTCACGGTCTTGCCCTTTGTTCGAAGGGGCGCGGCGGACTCCGGAACCACTGCGGGTTACATTGTGGAGTCGGCGCCAAAGTCCGGAGGCGCCTTGTGGCGCCTCGAGCCTCCCGATGGGTCCCTTCGGGATCCCACCTCGGCGTCTTCGGCGTCGCGAGGTGGGGCGGTCGGGATGGAGTCTACATCCGGCGAAGCCAGCGACCCACTCGATGAAGCGGGAGATCATCTTTGGTCGGACTACAGGCGTTATGCGGCATTAGAATGACACTATGTGGCAGAAAAAGAAATTATATATCATTCAGGAATCCGGATACTTACGATCTCGCGGAGGCTGGCCCTTGAAGGCCATTCTTCCTCGCCAACATTAATGTTGGCAGAGCTGTCCGAGAATAGTCCTTCCCTCTTGGACCCTCGGCCTCCCCTGTTGGGGAAGCTTTCCTCTTCCTCTCTCCCTCCTCTGGGAGAGAGTCCTCTTCCTCCTCCTCATTTTCGGGAGAGAGTCCGCCCGAGTCGTCGGACACACAGCGGGCACTCTTCGAGCACCCGTGGCCTCCTTCTTGGCCTTCTTCTCCGGCACCACGTGCGGTGCGGAACCAGCAACCTCGCTAGGCGGCGTCTCTGGATTTTACGGCATGGGGGCGGACGGGTGTCTGCTCCGCCTTCTTCATCCGATCTGTCAAAGAAAAGGGAAATTAAAACCGCATAGAGTCAAACTATGAATAACAAGTGTCCCGTAAAGGGTAGAATCACATACCTCGTCAGCCTGGCGCTGCGAGCGAAATCCACGATCTTAGGTCGCGGATGCGGGGGCTTCGGCGCCCTTGAACAGCACCTTCCAGGCGCCCGTGCGTTGTGTCGAAGAGCTTGTTCGGCGCTGGTGCTGTTCGGATCGAACTCCCATAGATTGAATGCCGCTCTTGGCATGGGAGAATCCGCGAGACGAGCATGACTGGACCACGTTAACCAGACTGAGCTTCTTCACGGCTTCTTGATCTGGGCTTGGAGTCCGTCGGCTCCTTCAAACTGCCCCACAGCAAGCCCTTCTCTTTCCGGAGGTGAGCTGCGTGGGGATACCAGATCTAAACTTCGGGGCGCCGCCCATTTAGGGTCGCGCGGCTTGGTGATATAGAACCACCCGATTGCCACCTTGGCGGATTCCACGAAGGCCCTTGAACCAAGGGCGTTGGGCATCTTGCCCAACATGGCGCCTCCGCACTCCGCTTGAATGCCCTTCACTACCTTGACTTGACATTGAAGGTCTTGAGCCACAAGCGAAGTGGGGCTGGATGCGAGAGGAAGGCCTCGCACCACGACGATAAGCGCCGAGATGTTGAGGATGAAGTTGGCGCGGATCATAAATCAGGCCGTAGTAGAACATGAGCCCCGGACAAAGGGGTGAAGTGGAAAGCCAGTCCGCGGAGGAAGTGGGAAAGAAAGACAACCCTCTCATGGGGCACAGGGGTGGGGATGAGCTGCCCTCGTCGGGCGGCCGGTCTTGCGATGTCGCGGAGAGGTATCCGGTGCCCTGCGGTTTGGCGATTTGCTCCTCTTTAGCGGTGGAGGCCAACCATTTACCTCCGCTCCGGACATGGTCGGAGAAGGTTGAGGCGAGATCTTGCGAACTTGGCGCTGGAGCTCAGTCTTGCGGAGATGGATAAGCAAAGGAGGAAGAAGGCGTGGGTGAAAAGGTGAATCCTTATCCCTTATATGGCGAGGCGAAGTCTTCGCGTCCCCATCGGCTGGTAAAACTCGCTTATCTCCCAAGCGTCACCATCAATGACGCGGTTGGGTTACCACGCCCGTATTGATGAGAATCACGGATTAAGGGAAACACGATCTACTGCCGACAAGGCGTGCCAAGAAACCGCCGCTAAATCGCTAAGGTGGTAAAGTAAAAAACAATTTGAGTAATGGCTTGGTAGTGGTGTGGCGTCATGCCGCGGAAAGCGTCGCAGATTGAACTCGTGTATATATTATTATTCTCTCTACGGTGGAATGTGGAATTTATTTTGCAGAGCGGACACTATCTGGTGTTCACAATCTTCTATCATTTGGAGGAGGAACCGCCTTGCAATGCCAAGCAATATACACGCCGGACTTATCGTCATTGAAGCCTGGTTGAGGGCTCTTGAGGAGTCTGGATTAGGGGTGTCCGGATAGCGGACTACCATCATCGGCCGAACTATCATTTGCGGGACTATCATCATCGACCGGACTCCAAGACTATGAAGATACAAGATTGAAGACTTCACCCGTGTCCGGATGGGACTTTCCTTGGCGTGGAAGGCAAGCTTGGCGATACGGATATGTAGATCTCCTACCATTGTAACCGACTCTATGTAACCCTAGCCCTCTCCGATGTCTATATAAACCGGATGGCTTTAGTCCGTAGGACAACAATCACAACAACCCTTACAATCATACCATAGGCTAGCTTCTAGGGTTTAGCCTCCTTGATCTCGTGGTAGATCCACTCTTGTAAACATCCACAATATCAATATCAATCAAGCGGGGCGTAGGGTTTTACCTCCATCGAGAGGGCTGAACACAGGTAAACATTGTGTCCCTTGTCTCCTGTTGCCATCCGCCTAGACGCACAGTTCGGGACCCCCTACCCGAGATCCGCCGGTTTTGACACCGACAGTAATCATTAGTAAATAGCTTCGGAAACCACTGAAAAGAGAAAAATATCAGATACTGAGGTCTAATAGAGCTTGTTGTGGGCAGGGGAAAAGGCAACACATTACTTACCATCCTAAAGTTCACTTGTAGTCTTTGACAAAGTGTAAATAAAACTTAATTCGATCACCCATTTCTTTAGCCTAACAATCTTTCTTAGTTTCCTCACTTGGCGTTTGTTCATGAATATCTCATTGCCCCATACGCAAAAGGGATCGAGCGTGGATCGATTACCCTCATATATGTACCTACAAGCAACGATAAATGTTAGAAGCTAAGCTGAGATTGCACAAATGGTGTAAAATACAACTAGCTATGTTCCTAAGTACAAGTTTTTTGAGATTTCAATATGAACTACATACGGATGTATATAGAATTATAGATATAGTTTAGATTAGAATCTAGATTCACTCATTTTGCTCCTTATGTAGTCTATATTGGAATATATAAAAATACTTATATTCAGGAATAGATGGTGTATAAGGCATGGGATGCAGCTAACCTCGACGGCAAACAACAGCATCACCCATTGTAGCCCTGTGTAAGTACATGGAAAGCCAATGTTAACTACAACAGGGTTAACATCCACCAAAAATAGAAAATGGTAATAAAACGACAACATCTGTAGTGATATCTTCATTTCAAAAGAGTAGCACGGTAGCAAAGGGATGGATTAAAAAATGGATACAACTGTTAATTGCAACAAGCTTAACAACATTCTAATTCATGTTTTGTAAGTTTGTAGCCATTGAAATACAACTCTTTAAAAATGGATACAATTGTTAATTGCAACAGGCTTAATGGCCATTGAAACCGGTACTGATAAAAATGCAATTGGCAGAGTAAAACATCATAGGGCGAGTCTTTGCCGGAGGCGAGATAATGGCCCGATTGTCTATAGAAGGTAGGGAAAATAGCTCAAACATGTTAGGCATGTTTACTACAACATGCTTAATACATCGATAGTACAAAGCATAGCCATTAATTGCAACTGGTATTGGTAAGATTGAACTGGTGGGTACATACTTGTTAAGTCCTGAGAGGTAATTGCTGGGGCACTTCACCTTGGCCAGAGCCCGCCCAAAGTCAGCGGCGGCGGAGACGAGCTGTTCCTCCGGGTCAAAGCATGGATCAGTGCCACTGACATGTGTACCTACATGCAACTAGTAAATGGCAGAAGTTAAACTGCAATTGCACAAATGATGTGAAATACTATAAGACATGGGATGCATCTAACCTTGACGGCAAACAACAACATCGGTCGTTTTGACCCTGCGTAAGTACATGGACAAGCATGTTAAGTACAAGAGGGTTAGCATCCACCAAAAATAGCAAATGGGGTAGCATCCCTAGTATATCTTCATTGCGGAGAGTAGCATGGTAGCAAATGGACAGATTAAAAAATGGATACAACTGTTAATTGCAAGAGGCTTAACATCATCCTAAGTCATGTTTTGTAAGTTTATAGCCATTGAAATGCAACTATTTAAAAATGGATTCAACTGTTAATTGCAACAGGCTTAATATACATTGAAACATGTACTGATAAAAATGCAATTGGCATAGTTAAACATCACAAGGCAGGTGCTACCAAAGCAGAGAATGGCCCAGATGTCTATAAAAAGGTAGGGAAAGTAGCAAAAACGTGTTAGGCATGTTTACTAGAACATGCTTAATACATCGACCATACAGAACATAGCCATTAATTGCAACTAGTATTGGTAAGATTGAACTGGTGAGTACATACTTGGTAAGTCACGAGAGGTAGTTCTTTGGGGCACTTCATCTTGGCGAGCTCGCCCAAAGTCACGACGGTGGAGGCGAAGCTGTTCCTTCGACTTCGAAGCATGGATCGGTGCCAGCGACATGTGTACCTACTGAGGCAACTTGATAAATGGGTAGAAGTTAAGCGCAATTGCACAAATTATGTGAAATACTGTAAGACATGGGATGCAGCTCACCTCGACGGCAAACAAAAGCATCGGCCGTTATGACCCTGCGTAAGTACATGGACAGGCATGTTAAGTGCACACGGCTGGAAACGATTTGGCCTGTATAATTGTATTTTTTAGCACAACTGTATGTATAACCGTATTTGATCGCTCGTTGGTCGCACACGACCTCATTTTGCCGAGCGTGTGTGCTAGGAGGGCATATCCCCGACAGTTTCTGGGTCGTGTGGGAAGGACCCCCCCTATCGCAGTCACTCACTAGGTGATGGTTCAGAACGCCGTTGTGGAAAGGGGTTAAAAACCGTTTGTATAGCATCTCGTTGTACCAGTGTCTATGCCTTGGTGGTCAAACATATGATGCATGGACCATGCGGTGCTCTCAACCCCAAAAATGTGTGCATGCAATAGAACGAGTGCAAGTGCAGATACCCGCGGCTGTTCAATGAAAACACGACACATGGCAAGGACTCATACCCAGTTTATCAGTGTAGAGATGATGGTCGTCAAGCTAAGGTCCGGGGTAAAATGTTGGACAACAGATGGGTTGTGCCTTATAACCCTTACCTACTGAGGATGTTCAATTGACACATAAACGTTGAGGTCTGCTCCAGCCACTACTAGGAAAAGGGCTATAGATAGGATTGACACTAATGGCGCACCAGGGATGTAGTGCGCCACTACTATATACTAATGGCGCACTAGTTGGTGATGCGCCATTAGTGTGGAAGACACTAATGGCGCACCAGAAAAACGGTGCGCCACTAGTAATAAAGTTTTTTTTCATTTTACATACATACTAATGGCGCATCCGATCGAAGTGCGCCATTACTAGTTCTAACTAGTAATGGCGCACTAGGCAGATGTCGCCATTAGTATATATTTTACTTTTTGCAAAACTACTAATGGCGCACCACTGCAGTGCGCCATTAATCTGCAGGCATACTAATGGCGCATTCTTTGGTGGTGCGCCATTAGTAACACGGGACTAACAAGATATTTTGGACAGCCACACCTACCCACTCACTTTCCCCACTTCATTCCTCCACCTCCTTCTCCAAACTTTCGTTTGCCTCCTCCTCCTCACCTCATTTGCACCATAGATTCATCAAAATTAAGTGGTGAAATTACCTTTTTTGATAGGTAAGTAAGGGAAAGCTATCTTCATGTTGTAGATCTACTTTTTTTCTCCCTAGCTCGCTCCAACAACGTGCACATGCACTTTTTGTGGCCTAGTTAGATCTATGTATGTTTGTGATGTTGCATATGTTTGTGGTGTTGCATATATGTTTGTGTTTGTAGGTACCAGTATTTGAAATGCGATAGTTGCCAATATTTTGCCGGAATGTTGATTCATTTCCGTTTCGGCGAGAATTTTGGCACTATGCATTCTTTTAGTCCTATTTTTAGGGAAGGTCATGCCAATTTTTTCTTGGTTCTAAAATGTCGTTTTGCTCTACCCTTGACGACCATAGTCCATACGATGACCGAAGGCATCGTGAATAGGTTTTGAGCTCCATGAAGGCGAGATGCTTCAAAAGAGCGAGGCGGAGATAAGATGTCCGTGTCGAAGATGCAAGTGAAGAGCCTTATTGCGGACCCGGATTCCGGCAGGTGCGGGACCACCTGCTCTTGCATGGTTTCATGGATGGCTATCGGTGGAAAGGTGATGAAGATGAATATGAAGTCGTCCATGGCACGCGGATAGGGAGGAGAAGAAGTGGGAAGATGACGGAAATGATCCGGAGATAAATAAAAAGACAAGATCTTTGAGTCACCCTAAGGATGCGAGCGGTGGCAACATGTCACGTCCGGAGGAAGTATAGCGAGGGCTTTACGACGAAGAGTGCATCTCCTCTGCATGAATTATCTAGGCATCGAGAACCCGTTGGTCTGCCGCGTCAGCAGGCACCTCGGCGGGCTCATTTGGATGGGGTCACCGTGAGGGTCGCCTTGAAATGCTTGTCGACTTGGTCGACTCGCCGACTTTGAAAGAGCAAACCTAGTCGCGCTACAACACATAGACATGGTCGATCCTTGGGTGGTAGAGCACAAAACCTTTATTGAGAAGGCGTACAATGACCGAGGCCAACAGAGGGACGGACAGAGATATAATCAAAGAGCACAACTCATGTTTCACGTGTTGGTTAGCGAAGCTTCATCGTACCCTTTACATGAGGTTTCTTCAGCGGAAGAACAACTCATATTCGCCTTGTCACAGAGCGCGAGCACAACGATGACCTATGAGGCGTACAATATCAACGGCTACACATTCTACACCGAGAACAAGGACATGAAGAGCGATGGTTATCGGAACTCCGGGGTAACGATGGAATCCTACACCGACAACGACAAGGACAGATACTACGGAAGGATCGAGGAGATCTGGGAGTTGAGCTCTGTTGGAGAGAAGGTCCGATGTTCCGTGTCGAGATGGGCCAAGAGCGTCCTAAAAGAAGACCAGTATTTCACCACCATGGTTATACGAAGCCAAATCCAAGACCCATGAGCATAAGCGTCACCATGAAAAATGAGCCATAGGTGCTGGCTTCCCAAGTGGACCAATGCTTCTTCATTACCAACCCGCCAAAGCCAGTCGTGTTGTCGTGAGGAGAGGCAAAAGGAAGATCATTGGAATGGATGGAGTAGCCAATGAGCAAGACTTGACAAATCTGGCGACCCAAAGATCGAACATGACGGCGGACGATGAAGTAGCAGCACACACCACAAGAAGAAGCAGGACCACCCTACCTAAGGGCGTCATTCCACGAAGAACTCCATTTGCGAAAAAAGAAGGGCAAGAAGATTGTGAGCAGATAGCTAGCTAAGATCGGTTGTATTTAAATCGTAATCTTCATTTCTCGGGCACTTTTTGATATCATGAATATTTTTAAATTTCATGGGCACTTTTTGAATTCATGAATATTTTTTCAAATTTGATGATATTTTTTCATATTCAATATGAAAAATATTGAATATTCATGAGGACACTCGATCTCGATCCCCCTCCATCTCGATAGCTATCCGATCCCCTCACACTTGAGCACCCCGCACCCCCCGCTCCACCGCTTGAGCACCCCGCACCCCGCTCCACCGCCGAGCACCCCCGCACCTCCCGCTCCACCGCCGCCGCCGACACCCCGCACCCTCCCCAACTTTTTGATGATATTTTCAAATAAAAAATTTGATGATATTTTCAATTAACAAAAAATGATGATATTTTCAAAAAAAAAATTGATGATATTTGATGATATCTTCTGTTCTAGTCCTCATGAAAATAACAAATTTCATAAAAAAACAAATTATTAGATGCAACAAGAAATAATGAAAAAAAATTACTAATGGCGCACCCTAGGTGGGTGCGCCATTGCTGTCAGAAAAAAAAGTTACTAATGGCGCACCAGAGGGTGGTGCGCCATTGCTATAGTGTGTACCCCTTCGCCCGATCCCCTTCCCTCTCCCCCGCTTGATTCCCTCTCCTCGATCCACCACGCCGCTCCTTCCTCGTCCCTCCCTCCACCGCGCCGCCTTGCTGCCCCGACCCACTGCTTGCGCAGCCGCCCACGCCCCGCCGCCTCCTCTCTCCTTCCTCCCCTCGAGCCCGCGACCTCCTCAGACGGACGGTGGCCTTGAGCCTCCCAGCTCCTCGGCGGACGGGCACCTTGGCCAGACGGACGGACGGCGGCTAGCCTCGTCGAGCGTGCTCCTCGGCAATGGCCTTGAGCCTCTCCGCTGGCTGCTGCTCATCAACGACGGTTAGTCTCTGTCCCTCCCTCCCTCTCTCCCCCGCTCATCCCCATGCCCCCACGGGGCGGCGACCTAGGGTTAGGAGCAGGAGCTCGCCGCCGCCGCCCCGTCGTGCCGCCGCCGCTGCTTCTTGATCGGTTTTATTAGTTGGGGAATGCGCGTTAGGTTCTTGTTTGTCAGTTAAATTTAGTCACCATTCTGAATTTTGACAGTACTCTACAAACTGCTTCAAAATTAGTCAACACAAACAAGTGCATTTTAATTGTAAAATGGCAAAGATTATGACATGACAAATGCCTGACATGTTTAGTAAACCGTCTGATTGTAGTGCTCAAACAGACAAATGAGTTGTAAATGCCTAACATGTTCAGTAAACATGTTTAGTAAATGCCTAACATGACAAATGCCTACAAATGCCTAACATTTTAATTGTAAATGCCTATTGCAGATCTTGTGAGAATTGTAGTGCTCAAACTGTCTGATTTAAGAATCAACTAGCAGATTTTGGTTAGTTGTAGCAGGAGAGTGCCTGCTGATTAGTGTTTAGCATGGAAATGGTGGTCTCAAATGGAAGTTGCCACTTGCTACATACACTGTGTTTGATTATTGCCAACGTTCCTTACTTTTATGATTCAGAGCTAAACTCTATCACTGTGTTGCAAGGTTACCGTGTCGAAACTTGTAGTCTTCTGAATACCTACAATACCTAGGCTGTTGTTGTTAATTCACTTATATTCTGTTCCCGATAGCTACTGCATTTGTTGGGACCTAAGCTCCATTTGCATTCGAGGTCATATTTTTGCTGAACACTTGATCTGTGTTTCCCTTGGTCCATAAAAGGTTTTGTTGAATTCTTGTAGGCGTGAACATAGCAGATCCACCATGGAAGTCATTCATATATCTGCTTTGTGTGTTATTATTCGTCAAGATTTGTTACGAAAAAGCTGTGAGTTTTGAGGTGAAGTAGCACGGAACAAAAGTTTGATGTGTTCCAAGTTGAATGACACCATCTCCATGTGTATGCAGATGGTGGATGACTAAACTAGCTCATGCTCAAGTTGAATGACACCATCTCCATGTGTATATGATATTGATATGAAAGATGGTGCAAATACAAATCTCCCAATTAGGGAGTTTTTGAGCTCTTCCTTTTCATTTCCTACTATCCTTATCCTAATTATCTTAAATTGTTATGATGTGTGTAACAGGATTATATCTTGGATTTGCTAGTGGACTTTGGGAGTTTCTTAGCCAGCTTGGTGACTCCATATTTTCACTATTTCAACAAGTCTTTTGTAAGCATTAAACTTTCAGCACTACATTTTTATCTTATGTGTACATCTGTTTGCTTCCTAAAATAGGAATGGGCCTCCTTTCCTATATATGTGTATGATGATCCTCCTTTCCTCTGATAGTATAGCACTTGCGATAGTATGGCACTTGCAGTAGTATGGCACTTGCGATAGTGGTGCCTCACATGAATCTGATTCAGATTTGAATTGTTTGAGAAATTGGTATGACCAAAGATGCTATTGTATATAAATGGGCTCTTTGTAGAACTGTTCTTCATCTTTCTGAGTCTTTGTTGTATAAAAATATGCTGAATTTTCTGCTCGATTGTTGCTCAAAGAAATTTAGCAAAAAATGGGGTCTGGGAGGCGCTTGCTGCTGCTTGAGGCCCTTGAGAGGCCCTTCGTGTCGTGATGATTTTGCAGGTACCCGAGAGGCCCTTGAGTTTGCGGAATGTCGATTAACTTCCGTTCGGAAAATTCGGGTACTCCATATGTCCTTGACAAAGGTCATGCTGAAATTTTCCGTGAATTTTAGCATGACTTTGCTAAAATCGGACATATGGGGTACTTACTACTAATGCATGGGCGGGGTATCTTAGTACTTAATTAAGTAGGGGTACAATTGGCCTTTCGGTATAGCTTTGTTATCATGCATGTTTTATGATCTGTTGTAAGGGTACTAATTGGTCTCTTCTGCGCTTATCGGAGATGGCGGAAGCAGCCACCGCCGCTCTATGACGATCTGAGTTGGATGCTTCGAGTTCTTCATTATCATACTTGGGACTTGATTATCATCCATGGCGCAGGTATATAAAGCGAGAGATCTCTCATTCACCCATCTCATTATGATATCTATTGTTTGCTACATCACTCATTGTCCCAAACTGCAGAGGCTGCTGACAGTTTATGAACATCTTGATGGGTGAAGATCCGCCAAATAATCTGAAGCATGACAGGCCGGCAGCGGGTTTCGCGAGCGATGGGATGTGGAGTTGGTGATCAAGGAGGGCCACATGTACTTGTCTCGTGGGTGGGAGAAGTTCTACGTGCCTCGACTGCGGTGGGGTACTTCCTTCTCTTGAGTGACGACGCAGCGCCAACATGCTCATCGTGAAGGTGTTCAACGCGACTATGTGCATGCGCTTCTGCAGCGATGATGATGCGATGCGTTCGCCTCTTCTTATTCCTCTACATTTGGCTTTGTCTCACATCGATTGTTAGCGGTTATTGTTGCATTTGGACAGGTAATGGGGAGCGGCGGCGACAGCTACAGCCAAAGCGGCATCGACTATGGCTGTAGCGAAGCAACAACGATTCGGCTCTAGCGAAAGCAACAACGATTCTGGCAGCAGCATAGACAACAAGAAGGATGATCCGAGCTGGGGCGGGAGAAGAGGAGCGAGTGGGGATGAGGAGCTGCCGGATGACGATGGGCATCGGTGGGGATGACCTAAGCTGGTGGTGGTGACCAAGGGCAAGAGATGGTGGTGGTGACCATGGGCGGGAGATGGTGGTGGTGGTGACCATGGGCAAGAGATGGAGGTGGTGAGGATGACCTAGCGACGGTCGTGCCCGTCTGCTGAAGGTGTCCTCGCGATGGTGGTGGTGCGACAATGACCACTTGCCGGTGGTGGCGCTGGTGATTCCACGGTGGGCGACATGACCACGCCAATTGTCGTGAAGACTACATCCCTTGCCTCCACTTGCCCCCGCCTCGCCGCTCTTGGCGCATCAGTGAGGAAGGAGAAGAAGAACAATGAGAACTGAACTATGTCGGTATATCGGATCTCCAAAATGATATATATATATACTTAGTTACCTATGTTATCTCTAATATGCTCGATTTCCTATAGGTTAGCTTCATTTTACCTAAGTTGGCTCTAATATGCTAACTTAGAGCTTATTATATGCTTAGTTTCCTATAGGTTAGCTCCAAAATAACTTATGTTAGCACAAAATGATCAAGTTTACATAATAAGCTTATAGTCTTCTTCTTATTCTTCTTCTTTTCCAAAATGACATAGGTTAGCTTCATTTTACCTAAGTTGGCTCTAATATGCTAACTTAGAGCTTATATGCTTAGTTTCCTATAGGTTAGCTCCAAAATAACTTATGTTAGCACAAAATGATCAAGTTTACATAATAAGCTTATAGTCTTCTTCTTATTCTTCTTCTTTTCCAAAATGACATAGGTTAGCTTCATTTTACCTAAGTTGGCTCCAAAATTCTTCTTATTCTTCTTCTAGTGTTCTTCTTCTTCTAGTCTTCTTCTTCTTCTTCTTCTTCTAACTTCTTGTTTATCCTTTTGCAGATTTGATTTAATTCACGGAAGCTTGCATGGATGGAGTGCTTCTTTTCCATTTGTGTTTTTATTTTGTATCAATGTGAAACTTTTGTGAATTGATGGATAACGGTGTTGGATGAACAATGTGAAACTTTTGTAATATGTAACGATGGAACTATGTGTTGGCTATGTATGTATATATGATGGAACTTGTGTGTTGGCTATGATTGTTATATGGATGCTTGTTGTATATATATGTGTTGGATATCTCATATGTGAAATAGTGACTGAGATTAAAATTTTTTAAAAAACTTGTTACTAATGGCGCACTACCATGTAGTGCGCCATTAGTATCTTGATTACTAATTAGGCGCTTTGTGGGCAAAACTAATGGCGCACTACATGGTGCGCCATTAGTATACCAGATACTAATGGCGCACCAGTGGTGCGCCATTAGTAAAAAATACTAGTGGCGTGATACTAGTAGGCAAAACAGGTGCGCCATTAGTAGGCCTTTTCCTAGTAGTGAGCATAAAGGCCGTCAAATACCTTTACAAGTACTCCCTCCGTTCCAAATTACTAATGCGTGGTTTTAGTTCAAATTTGAACTAAAACCACGACAATAATTGGAAACGAAAAATACATATCTAAGGGCCATGATAGGGCTTCTTTCAGCACATACTAGCCCAATGCCGATGGTAACATTGATGAGATAAAAATATATGTTGACGCGAGTGAAGGAAATATGCCCTAGAGGCAATAATAAAGTTGTTATTTATATTTCCTTATATCATGATAAATCTTTATTATTCACGCTAGAATTGTATTAACCGGAAACTTAGTACATGTGTGAATACATAGACAAAACAGAGTGTCCCTAGTATGCCTCTACTTGACTAGATCGTTAGTCCAATATGGTTATGTTTCCTAACCATAGACATGTGTTGTCATTTGATGAACGGGATCACATCATTAGAGAATGATGTGATGGACAAGACCCATAGGTTAGCTTAGCATTATGATCGTTGAGTTTTATTGTTATTGCTTTCTTCATGACTTATACATGTTCCTCTAACTATGAGATTATGCAACTCCCGAATACCGGAGTAACACCTTGTGTGCTATCAAACATCACAACGTATCTGGGTGATTATAAAGATGCTCTACAGGTGTCTCCGAAGGTGTTTGTTGGGTTGGCATAGATCGAGATTAGGATTTGTCACTCCGTGTATCGGAGAGGTATCTCTGGGCCCTCTCGGTAATGATCATCACTATAAGCCTTGCAAGCAATGTGACTAATGAGTTAGTTACAGGATGGCGCATTCTGGAACAAATGTGAGACTTGCGGTGCGAGATTGAACTAGGTATGATGATACCGATGATCGAATCTCGGGCAAGTAACATACCAATGACAAAGGGAAACAACGTATGTTGTTATGCGGTTTGACCGATAAAGATCTTCGTAGAATATGTAGGAACCAATATGAGCATCCAGGTTCAGTTATTGGTTATTGGTCGGAGATGAGTCTCGGTCATGTCTACATAGTTCTCAAACCCGTAGGGTCCGCATGCTTAACGTTCGATGACGATCAGTATTATGAGTTTATGTGTTTTGATGTACCAAAGGTAGTTTGGAGTTCCGGATGTGATCATGGATATTACGAGGAGTCTCGAAATGGTCGAGACATGAAGATTGATATATTGGAAGGTTATGTTTGGACACCGGAATGGTTTCCGATGAGTTCGGGCATATACCGGAGTACCAGCGGGGTTACCAGAACCCCTCGGGGGTTTAATGGGCCTACATGGGCTTTAATGGGAGAGAGAGGAAGCGGCCAAGAGGTGGGGGTGCGCTCCCCCAAGCCCAATCCAAATTGGGAGGGGGGCTGGCCCCCCTTTCCTTCCTCTCCTCTTACCCTTCCTCCCCCCTCCTATTAGGACTAGGAAAGGGGGGAACCTACTCCTAGTGGGAGTAGGAATCCCCCCTTCGGGGCGCACCATGAGGGCCGGCCGGCCCCCTCCTCCCCTCCTTTATACACGGGGAGGGGGCCACCCCATAGACACACAAGTTGATTCTTAGCCGTGTGCGGTACCCCCTCCACATATTTCCACCTCGGTCATATTGTCGCGGTGCTTAGGCAAAGCCCTGCGTCGGTAACTTCATCATCACCGTCACTGCGCCATCATGCTGACGAAACTCTCCCTCGACCTCAGCTAGATCTAGAGTTCGTGGGACGTCACCGAGCTGAACGTGTGCAGATCGCGGAGGTGCCATGCATTCGTTACTTGGAGCGGTTGGATCGCGAAGACGTTCGACTACATCAACTGCGTTACTAAACGCTTCCGCTTTCGGTCTACGAGGGTATGTGGACACACTCTCCCCGCTCGTTGCTATGCATCTCCTAGATAGATCTTGCGTGATCGTAGGAATTTTTTTGAAATACCGCATTCCCCAACAGTGGCATCCGAGCCAGGTTTATGCGTAGATGTTATATGCATGAGTAGAACACAAAGAGTTGTGGGCGATAATAGTCATACTGCTTACCAGCATGTCATACTTTGATTCGGCGGTATTGTTGGATGAAGCGGCCCAGATCGACATTACATGACCGCATTCATGAAACTGGTTGTCGGTGTCAAAACCGGCGGATCTCGGGTAGGGGGTCCCGAACTGTGCGTCTAGGTGGATGGTAACAGGAGACAAGGGACATGATGTTTTTACCCAGGTTCGGGCCCTCTCGATGGAGGTAATACCCTACTCCTGCTTGATTAATATTGATGATATGGGTAGTACAAGAGTAGATCTACCACGAGATCAAGGAGGCTAAACCTAGAAGCTAGCCTATGGTATGATTGTTGTTAGATCCTCACGGACTAAAACCCTTCGGTTTATATAGACATCGAATAGGGTTAGGGTTACAGTCGGTTACAATGGTAGGAGATCTTAATATCCGTATTGCCAAGCTTGCCTTCCACGCCAAGGAAAGTCCTATCCGGACAAGGGCGAAGTCTTCAATCTTGTATCTTCATAGTCTTGGAGTCCGGCCAAAGATGATAGTTGGCTATCCGGACACCCCTAGTCCAGGACTCCTCGGTAGCCCCCGAACGGGGCTTCAATGACGACGAGTCCGTGGCGCATATTGTCTTCGGCATTGCAAAGCGGGTTCCTCCTCGAATACTTCATAGAAGGTTTTGAACATAAGGATAGTGTCGGCTCTACAAAACAAGTTCCACATACCACCGTAGAGAGAATAATTTTGCATAGATCTGCTTGGCGTATTCATGGCGTGACATCACACCACGGCCAGGCCTTTATCTGAATCGTTTTTTTCTTGTTCCACCTTAAGCGCGTTTAGCGAGGCGGTTTCCTTAGCACGTCTTATCAAGCGGAGATCGTGCCCCTTATTCAGGATTCCCATCAATACGGACGTGGGTAACCCATCCGCGCCATTGATTACGGTGCTTGGGAGATAAGTGAGTTTTACCGGGCTGGTGGGGGCGCATAACCGTCCGTCCATATAAGGGATAAGGATCCACCTTTTCACCTCGCCTTCTTCCTCCTTTGCTCATCCATTTCCTTTTCGAGCTCCGGCGCCCAAGTCCGCACATCCTACCTCAACCTTCTCCAACTATGTGGAGGCGGGAGGCGGTGGATGGCCTCCTCCGTCACGGAGGGCACATCAAAAGCTGCGGGAGGCCGGATACTTGTCCAGCAACATCGCGCACCGGCTACCCGGCGAGGCAGCTCATTCCAACCCCCAGGCCCTATGAGAGGTGGTGTTTCTCACCCACTTCCTCCGTGGACTAGGTTTTCCACTTCACCCATTTGTCAGGGGCTCATGTTCTACTCGGCCTGGATTTCCACGATCGGCCCCGAACTTTATCCTCAACATCTCGGCGTTTATCGTGGGTGTGCGAAACCTTCCTCGCATCCAGCCCCACTTGACTTATGGCTGAAGATCTTCAATGTCAAGCGAATGTAGTGGGCGGCGCCAAGCGGAGTCTTGGAGGTGCCATGGTTGGCAAGATGGCCAAAGTCCTATGGCTCGAGGGCTCCTTTGTGGAGACCATAAAGGGGTGGCAATCGGGGTGGTTCTACATCACCGAGCGGCGCGACTCAAATGGCGGCGGCCCCAATTCAGATCTGGCTCCCCACGGCTCACATCATGGAAAGAGATGGGCTGGCGTGGGGTGATTTGGAAGAGCTGACGGACTCAAACACATGTCCAAATCTGGTGGACAAGAAGCTCAAGATTGTCAGCGTAGTCGAGTTATGCTCATCCGCGGATTCTCCCATGCCCGACAACGGGCCTTCAATTTGTGGGAGTTTGATCCGGCCTGCACGGATCTTGAGCGGCTCTTGACACTATGTGCGAAGATGCAGGAAGGTGCTTGTTCAGGGCGCGAAGCCCCGCATCCGCTCACGAAGATCACGGATTCAGCTCGCAGCGTCAAGCCAGCGAGGTAAGTTATTTACCCTTTATGGGACTCTTGTTTTCATAGATTGACTCTATGTGGGATCTAAAACTCCCTAACCTTTGGCGGGACTGGTGAAGGCGTCCAGACAGATTAACTGTCCGGCTCCTTTGCCGAGAATACCAGTGGACGCCCGATTGTGGGGCTGCTGGCTCCGGTACCTCACGTGGTGCTTGGGAGAAGAAGGCCAAGAAGGAGGCCACGGGAACTCGATAGAGCTCCAGTGACAGTCTTGTCGGACTCACCGCCCGACAACTCGAGGTGGAATCCTCCTCGAGGAAGAGGAGGAGGAAAAGGAGCCTCTCCCAGGAGGAGGAGAGAAGAAAGGAAGGCCGCCTAAGCCCGGGAGGCGGAGAATCAGAAGGAAGGACCCTTCCTCGGACTTCTCTACCTGCCGACAATGGCGAGGAGGAGTGGCCAACAAGGGCCAAGCCTGGCGAGATCGTAAGTGTCCAGGATACTCATGGTTTTTCATTGCATAGTGTTCTCTAATGCGAACAATCATGCAGCCCGCCCAAGGGCGAGAGTTCGCCGCCGTCGGCGGGTTCTGAGTCGTCGGAAGTGGAGAGTACCCGCTTCGGCCGCCTCCTCACCTCACGCTGCGGATGATCTGAGGTGGGGCCCGAGGGGCCTGGTCAAGAGGAGGTGGCGCAGAGGCGCCGCAAGGCAGCCTCCCGGACTCAGCCTTGAGGCGAGACCCCGGGGCTCTAAGCCCGACCCTCGTCCGGACTCCATACCGGAACCTTCAGCGGTTCGAAGTCCGCAAGCGGTCCTTCGTAGGAAGGTAAGACACCGTGTCCTCCGTCCAGCAGGAGGCACCGGATAGCTCTTGGGCGCTTAACAGGCGCCTCCATCGAGGAGGAACACCGCCTTGTTATGAGTGTGGTGATCGAGAAGTTCGATCCGCCAAGGCGGTGATGTAGCTTATACCAGCCTTCTAACAGGCTTTGAGGTAAGTTTAGAATATGTAGAAATATTACCGCATAGGCGGTAGCCCTGATGCTTAGTTCGGTGTTGGAAAGAAAAGCGGACTAAGGATCTAAAAGATATCTGTGAGGAGTCTAACATAAGTATGTCAATATCACGAATCACGAGCTGCTATTCTTGACCTCTGCCCGCCTTGGCTCATGGAGGTCAATGCATTGAAGCAGAGCCTCGGCGGTCGAGAACGAGCTCGGCCTTGCCAAGAAGCAGCTCGAGGACAAGGAAGGTAAGTAATACTTTATTAAATAAATACCTTGTAGAAAGGATTTGGTTGCAAAAATAACAGGAATAACATGGGTGCTGCGGGGGCCACAGCGAGGTGGCGACCACAGAAGGAGGCGGTGTCATGGCCGAAAACAAAGTGGCTGCGGGCGCACCCAGCCTTGAAGGGGGCGCAGGTGGCGGAGGTGCAGCAAGAGCTCGAGGCTCTCGTGGAAAAACATGAGGGTTTGGGCGTGACTCGAGACCCGAGAGTCGAGCTTGCCTCGGCTCTTGAGAGTGCCAAAGCTGCTAAGGCCGAGGCCCAAAAATTCCTCCGGAGATTGAGGCAATAAAGAAGATCGCGGTGGTAAGGCATTCTTTATGCGAGCAAGAATGTAAAGTCAATTATCTAGTACTTACCCGAATCCGGAGCTCTCCGGGGCGTTAGTAGATCTGCCCGTGGTGTGTACGATCTTTGCTGGCGTTACGCGGCGCCAAGGAGGAGCTCGATGGAGAAGGTGTTACGGTCTCGATATCTTGAGGCCGGCCGTCGTGCCCTGGCGACCAGGTGAAGCAGCTGGTCGAGCTCCTAAGGTCGCGAACAGGCCATGAAGGGCCTCATAGTTGGGGTGTGGCCATTGGAAGTCATGCACAGGAGCTATTTTGGGTTAGTGCAGCGGTGGTGGGCCTTTGTCCATGGATTGAAATCATCAAGCGCCCGTCTGCATTGAAGGTGCCCGTCGGGCCTTGCCGTGCTAAAGTGCCTTTGGGGCAAGATGGATGCGGAGAAGCTTGTGACAGACGGACCACCAGAAGGGCAAGGATCATCATAAGCCGAAATGTACTATGAGGAGTCTGAAGGGTGCCCGCCAGTATAGCGGATGAGTGCTCCAAAGATGTAATTTTTAATAGACTCGCATTTGTTATCTGTCGCTGAAAACTTGTTCATATCGCTAAGCAACGCTTGTTAATTTAAAATATTACCTTACGTGCGGCCGTTTATCAAATTTGAGATATGGCAAGTCGTTGGCTTGACCCCCATGCCACAGTCTTTGGGGTGTTAGGGATAAACTTGGCGCTCTTGTTCCCATTCTTGGGTCCATCGAGGAGGCGCTCAGCGCAGCGAACAAGGCAACCGGACTTATAGTGCTTGAACACTCTCACTTAGCCATAGAATTCTATAATTTTAAATTTCGTGAAGCCCCTAGTATTCGGAAGACCGAGTTCGGGGCGCTATCCACGCCTTGGCCGGACAATGCCGACTCCTCGCTCTAAGCGGCATAAGTCTTTAGGGACCCGAAAAACCTCTCGAACAGCGACCGGCTCCCGCCTTATCATGACGATCAGTTTTAGCTTTCTCCACTGAGGTGGTCAACCCAGCTCAACCGGGGCACAATCACAGTGGTTCTCCCAGCGCTACCTTAGCCGATGAATGGAACGTAAGGTACCAAAACGTGGGAGCAGGGCAAACCCAACTATTGACCCAAGACATGATTCGGAGCCGATGCATATAATGCTATAAGTTCGGGGTGCCGCACTTGTGAAAGTGTTCGGACTTCTCACACCATGCTTTTGGGGTACTTAAGCCCCTGGTGTATTGGCCGTACCAAAGTGTACGGGTGCAACATGTCATGAAATGAACATATATATAGATAAAGAAAGGAGTGCAATAATAGGCAAAAGCTATGTATTGTTTATTCAAAAAAGCGCAAATAAAAGCGAGCGATACAAATTGTGCGATAAGCAAGGTATGGGACTATTTAACATGTCCCCCTCCAGGGGTAAGCTGCGGGATGGTATGTAAAACAAGTATAATGCTCGTAGTAGAGACCACCTGGACACTCGATGTAACTACGCTTCCCAGGCTGTTGCATCGTGAGTTCGGCAATTCTAGTGCGGACAGGACTTCTGAAAGCGGAGTCTGAAAGTAAAAAAAGAAGAAGAAAAGAAAAGAATGACACAATCGGGGCCCCAGTGCGGTTGAGCCGCATTTTGGGCGTGCGTGGTCGTGCCCTCCCTTATGCCCATGGTACCTCCAGGCGTAGTTATGTACGCGTAATCTTGGCTTCCTTGATTTCGCGAGGGCTGGGGTTGGGGCGGATTGCTAGCGTGCTTGGATCGTGCCAGGCGGTCTTGTTGTAGGTTACTCGGTAGCTGGAGCGGTGTCCGGACATTTAGTGGCGGACTCGAGAATTGCTGTGAGAGGCTACTTTGCACCTCCGCCGCGAGAGCGCCGTGTGCTCCTCCGTTCGAGAAGGCGTTCGGTGTTTCCATTGACCGTGATTACTCCTCGAGGGCTGGCATCTTGAGCTTGAGGTATGCGTGGTGCGGCACCGCATTGAACTTTACAAATGCGGTTCGTCCAAGCGATCGCGTGATAGCCGCTGCTTGAGCGAGACTATGTCGAAGATTAACTCTTAACCGGAAGTTATCCGGGGATCGAAGACCACTTGAGTGTAGCGAGCCTGTACAATTGGCCTCTACACCCGGTATGGCGCCTTTAAAGGTCGTCTTTGTAAGTTTAATCCTTGAGGGGTCTATGCCCATCTTGCGCACTGCATCCTGATAAAGCAAGTTCAGGCTGCTACCGCCATCCATCAAGACTCTAGTGAGGTGAAATCCGTCGATGATTGGGTCAAGAACCAATGCGGCGAATCCGCCGTGACGGATGCTAGTGGGGTGGTCCTTGATCAAATGTGATGGGCGGGAGGACCATGGGTTGAACTTGGCGTGGCTCCATCGCATATCGTCCCTTAGTGCGCTTCCGCTCCCTTTTGGGTATGTGGGTTGCATATATCATGTTCACCGTCCGCACTTGTGTGGGAAAGCCCTTCATCCTCTATTGTTGGTGATCGGGGCTCTTCCTCGTCATCGCTATACAGCCCCTTGTCATTGAGTTGGCACTTAACTTGCCCTTGCTTGAACACACAACAATCCTGTTGGTGTGGTTGGCTGGTTTTTCGGGGTGCCATGTATACGCACAGCGATCGAGTATTCGGTCCAAGTTGGGCCGGGCCCTAGGTATTTCTTTTGAATGGCTTCTTCCATCGACCGGGTTTAGAGCCTCTGAATCCGGCATTGGCTGCCGTATCTTCATCATTATCGCCGTTAATCGGCGCTTGTTCTTGTTGCAACGCGACCTGCCATTGCTGTCCTTGGTATCTGAACTACGGGGTTTTTGGTCAAGTTGTTACTCTGAGCTAGCCAGCTGTCCTCTCCCACGCAAAAGCGGGTCATGATTGTGGTGAGGGCTGCCATGGATTTCGGCTTTTCTGTCCTAGGTGCGGGCTAGCCACTCGTCATGGATGTTATGTTTGAAGGCTGCAAGGGCCTCTGCATCCGGACGATCAACGATTTGATTTTTCTTGGTTAGGAACCGTGTCCAGAATTGTCTGGCCGATTCTTCTGGCTGCTGAATTATGTGGCTGAGGTCATCAACGTCTGGTGGTCGCACATATGTGCCCTGGAAGTTATCAAGGAATGCGGCTTCGAGGTCCTCCCAACAACCAATTGATTCTGCTGGCAAGCGGTTGAGCCAATGCCGAGCTGGTCCTTGAAGCTTGAGTGCGAGGTATTTGATGGCATGTAGATCATCACCGCGGGCCATGTGGATATGGAGGAGATAGTCCTCGATCCAGACCGTAGGATCTGTGGTACCATCGTATGATTCGATGTTTACGGGTTTGAAGCCCTCGGGGATTTGATGATCCATTACTTCATCCGTGAAGCATAGTGGGTGTGCAGCGCCTCTGTATTGAGCTATATCACGACGCAACTCATATGAGCTTTGTCTACTGTGTTCGGCCCGACCGGAGTTGCTGTATCCGGCGTGACGGTTATCATCAAGTGTCGTGGGGCGCCCACATGCTCCGTAGATTGATCTTGTTTGCCTTGCCTTGTCCTCCAATATGTCTCGCAGGTCTGGCGCGTTTCCCTGTGCCTTGGTACTTTTCGGCGGCGCCGAGTGCAGCTTGAATGGAGGGTCTAGAGGCCTCTCTGTCGCGACCACGGGGTGGCGATCGGCGCATCATCTTATTTGGTGATGTAGGTTTGGGTGCTGCTTCCTCTAAGCTGGGGTAGCAACTGCGTGTGGGGTATCTCTTGGAGGGGTGTTGAGTTCATACTCTTGGCTGCAAGGACTTGATCCATCTGTCATCTAGCAAGTCTTGGTCAGCTCTAAGCTGCTGCTGCTTTTCTTGAGTCTGCTTGCCGTGGCCATAAGCCTGCGTTTGAAGCGCTCTGTTCGAGCGGGATCCTCGAGCACGACAAATTAAATGCGTAAATCGAGGCTTGCCTCATCTTGAGGGCGTAATTATCGTCCTCTACCTCTCTTTCTGCCAGACTTGTCATGCGGTCTTGCTTCTCCCTCCTCCTGCGCTGAGTCCTGCTTTGGAGGAGGTCGTCTTCAACCTTTGTCAGAAGTATTATTGTCTCCGTGCGGAATCGCCGTTTTTCTTGTGGCGGGATTTAAATGGCGCCACGGCGTCGGCGCTTGGGCTGTTTCTTGGAGGGTCATCCTCCATTGTTCCATCGCCGTTCCCATCTTTTGGGATGTCCACCATGTATATGTCGTATGGCGAGGTGGCCTTCGGTGCCACATGGCGCTGGTTCTTGGTAAATCTCCGGCATCGTCGTCCATACCGTCGATGTCTTGGTCGAAGTCGAGCATGTCGGTTAAATAATCGGCAGTGGCTACAAAGTGGGTGGTGGGTGGGCGTTGAATTTCTTCGTCGTCGCATCCCAACCTTCGACCGTAGTCCGGCCAGGCTCTCGAGATAAAGAGACACTTTAGTGAATTCAGGATGTCGCCAAAGGCGAGTCTTTGAAAGATGTCCTGACGATGAACTCCATGACCGGCGCCCAATCGGATTATTGGCGGCGCGGAGGTTCGAATCCGGAGAGAGTCCGGCACCTTGGAGTCACGGTCTTCGCAAAGGACAGGATGGAGTTGGCTCAATCGCCGTTAAGATCGTGCCGGCGGTGTCCAACCACTCGTCCTCGATCGGGGAGTCGGCTCGAGCTAAGGGTCGGGCGGACGCTGAGTGCAGCCTCGAGACCTTTGTTGGCGGCGAGCTAGATCACGCCCATCGAGACGGTCGCGGCGCGCTTGGCTGTGGCTCGAATCCGTCGAAGATCAAGTCTCCGCGGATGTCGGCCGTGTAGTTCAAACTCCCAAATCGACACGATGGCCAGGCGTAGCTTCGATCTACTCGGATGGCCAAGTGAATTGGCCCGCGATGCAAAGCCGCCGAATCGAAGATCTATCCGGGAGAAAAGTCTCACCTGGACGCGTCGTTGTTGATGATCGATGGAGCCATCGGGCCTATAGGTGACGACACGGAGGAACTCTCAATGAAAGCACCAATGTCGGTGTCAAAACCGGTGGATCTCGGGTAGGGGTCCCGAGCTGTGCGTCTAGGCGGATGGTAACAGGAGACAAGGGACACGATGTTTTACCCAGGTTGGGCCCTCTTGATGGAGGTAATACCCTACTCACTGCTTGATTAATATTGATGATATGGGTAGTACAAGAGTAGATCTACCACGAGATCAAGGAGGCTAAACCCTAGAAGCTAGCCTATGGTATGATTGTTGTTAGTCCTCGGACTAAAACCCTTCGGTTTATATAGACACGAATAGGGTTAGGGTTACAGAGTTGGTTACAATGGTAGGAGATCTACATATCCGTATCGCCAAGCTTGCCTTCCACGCCAAGGAAAGTCCTATCCGGACAAGGGACGAAGTCTTCAATCTTGTATCTTCATAGTCTTGGAGTCCGGCCAAAGATGATAGTTCGGCTATCCGGACACCCCCTAGTCCAGGACTCCCTCACTGGTTCTACCGTCGTGCTTCGCACACAGTTGTCTAGTGGGTGTCTGTTTCTCCAACTTTAGTTGAATCGAGTGTGACTATGCCTGGTCCTTGTTGAAGGTTAAAACATCACACTTGCCGAAAAATCGTTGTGGTTTTGATGTGTAGGTAAGCACGGTTCTTACTAAGCCCGTAGCAGCCACGTAAAACTTGAAACAACAAAGTAGAGGACGTCTAACTTGTTTTTGCAGGGCTTGCTGTGATGTGATATGGTCAAGACGTGATGATATATAATTGTTGTATGAGATGATCATGTTTTGTAACAGTTATCGGCAACTAGCAGGAGCCATATGGTTGTCGCTTTATTGTATGAAATGCAATTGCCATGTAATTGCTTTACTTTATCACTATGCGGTAGCGATAGTCGTAGAAGCAATAGTTGGCGAGACGACAACGATGCTTCGATGGAGATCAAGGTGTCAAGCTTGTGATGATGGTGATCATGACGGTGCTTTGGAGATGGAGATCAAAGGCACAAGATGATTATGTCCATATCATATCACTTATATTGATTGCATGTGATGTTTATCCTTTACGCATCTTATTTTGCTTAGCTCGGCAGTAGCATTATAAGATGATCTCTCACTAAATTTCAAGGTGTAAGTGTTCTCCCTGAGTATGCACCGTTGATACAGTTCGTCGTGCCGAGACACCACGTGATGATCGGGTGTGATAAGCTATATGTTCACATACAACGGGTGCAAGCCAGTTTTGCACACGCAGAATACTCGGGTTAAACTTGACGATCCTAGCATATGCAGATATGGCCTTGGAACCTTTGAGACCGAAGGTCGGCGTGAATCATATAGTAGATATGATCAACATAGTGATGTTCACCATTGAAAACTACTCCATCTCACGTGATGATCGGACATGGTTTAGTTGATATGGATCACGTGATCACTTAGATGATTAGAGAGATGTCTATCTAAGTGGGATTTCCTAAGTAATATGATTAATTGAACTTTAATTTATCATGAACTTAGTACCTGGTAGTAGTTTGCATGTCTATGTTGTTGTAGATAAATAAATGGCCCGTGCTGTTGTTCCGTTGAATTTTAATGAGTTCCTGGGGAAAAATAAGTTGAAAGATGATAGTAGCAATGATGCGGACTTGGTCCATGATCTGAGGATTATCCTCATTGCTGCACAGAAGAATTATGTCCTTGATGCACCGCTAGGTGACAGACCTATTGCAGGAGCAGATGCACACGTTATGAATGTTTGACCAAGCTCGGCATGATGACTACTTAATAGTTTAGTGCACCATGCTTTACAGCTTAGAACCGGGACTTCAAAAACATTTTGAACGCCACGGAGCATATATGGTGTTATAAGAGTTGAAATTGGTATTTCATACTCATGTCTGTGTCGAGAGGTATGATACCTCTGACAGTACTTTGCCTACAAGATGGAGGAGAATAGCTCAACCAGTGAGCATGTGCTCAGATTGTCTGGGTACTACAAATGCTTTAATCAAGTGGGAGTTAATCTTCCAGATAAGATAGTAATTGACAAAGTTCTCTAGTCACTATCACAAAGTTACTAGAACTTAGTGATAAACTATAATATGCAAGGGATGACGAAATTAATTCCCAAGCTCTTCGCGATGCTGAAATCGGCAAAGGTAGAAATAAGGAAATAGCATCAAGTGTTGATGGTTAACCAGACCACTAGTTTCACGATAAAGGGCAAGGGAAAGAAAGGGAAACTTCAAAAGGAATGACAAGAAAGTTGCCACTCCCATGAAGAAGCCCAAAGTAGACCCAAGCCTGAAACTGAGTGCTTCTACTGCAAAGGAAATGGTCACTGGAAGTGGAACTGCCCTAGATACTTGGCGGATAAGAAGGATGGAAAAGTGAACAAAAGTATATTTGATATACATGTTATTGATGTGTACTTTACTAGTGTTTATAGCAACCCCTCAGTATTTGATACTGGTTTAGTTGCTAAGAGTAGTAACTTCGAAGCGGGAGTTGCAAAATAAGCAGAGACTAGTTAAGGCGAGGTGATGATGTGAGTTGGAAGTGATTCCAAGGTTGATAAGATCACCATCGCACACTCCCTTTACCTTCGGGATTAGTGTTGAACCTAAAATAAATGTTATTTGGTGTTTGCGTTGAGCATAAATATGATTGGATCATGTTTATTGCAATACAGTTATTCATTTAAGTCAAAGAATAATTGTTGTTCTATTTACATGAATTAAACCTTCTATGGTCATACACTCAATACAAATGGTTTATTGAATCTCGATTGTAGTGATACACATATTCATAATATTGAAACCAAAAGATGCAAAGTTAATAATGATAGTGCAACTTATTTGTGGCAGTGCCGTTTAGGTCATATTGGTGTAAAGCGCATGAAGAAACTCCATGTTGATGGGCTTGTGGAATCACTTGATTATGAATCACTTGATGCTTGCGATCCATGCCTCATGGGCAAGATGACTAAGACTCCGTTCTCCGGAACAATGGAGAGAGCAACAGACTTGTTGGAAATAATACATACTGATGTGTGCGGTCCAATAAGTGTTGAGGCTCGCGGCGGGTATCATTTATTTCTGACCTTCACAGATGATTTGAGAAGATATGGCTATATCCACTTGATGAAACAGAAGTCTGAAACATCTGAAAAGTTCAAAAAAATTCAGAGTGAAGTGGAAAATCATCGTAACAAGAAAATAAAGTTTCTACGATCTGATCGCGGAGACGAATATTTGAGTTACGAGTTTGATCTTTATTTGAAACAATGTGGAATAGTTTCGCAACTCATGCCACCTGGAACACCACATCGTAATGGTGTGTCCGAACGTCATAACCGTACTTTATTAGATATGGTGCAATCTATGATGTCTCTTACCGAATTACCACTATCGTTTTGGGGTTATGCATTAGAGACAGCTGCATTCACGTTAAATAGGGCACCAGCTAACTCCGTTGAGACAACACCATATGAACTGTGGTTTGGCAAGAAACCTAAGCTATCGTTTCTTAAAGTTTGGGGTGGCGATGCTTATGTGAAAAAATTTCAACCTGATAAGCTCGAACCCAAATCGGACAAGTGCGACTTCATAGGATATCCAAAATGAAATATTGGGTACACCTTCTATCACAGATCCGAAGGCAAGAAATTCGTTGCTAAGAATAGATCCTTTCTAGAGAAGGAGTTTCTCTCGAAAGAAGTGAGTGGGAGGAAAGTAGAACTTGATGAGGTAATTGTACCTGCTCCCGAATTGGAAAGAAGTTCATCACAGAAATCAGTTCTAGTGATGCCTACACCAATTAGTGAGGAAGTTAGTGATGATGATCATGAAACTTCATATCAAGTTACTACCGAACCTTGTAGGTCAGCCAGAGTAAGGTCCGCACCAGAGTGGTATGGTAATCGTGTTCTGGAGGTCATGTTACTTGACCATGACGAACCTACGAACTATGAGGAAGCGATGATGAGCCCAGATTCCGCGAAATGGCTTGAGGCCATGAAATCTGAGATGGGATCCATGTATGAGAACAAAGTGTGGACTTTTATTGACTTGTCCGATGATCGGTGAGCCATTGAGAATAAATGGATCTTCAAGAGGAAGACGGACACTGATGGTAGTGTTACTATCCACAAAGCTCAACTTGTCGCGAAAGGTTTTCGACAAGTTCAAGGTGTTGACTATGATGAGATTTTCTCACTCATAGCGATGCTTAAGTCTGTCTGAATCATGTTAGCAATTGCTGCATTTTATGAAATCTGGCAAATGGATACCAAAATTGCACTCCTTAATGGATTTATTAAAGAA
This sequence comes from Aegilops longissima, assembly GCA_021605205.1. NCBI lineage: Eukaryota > Viridiplantae > Streptophyta > Magnoliopsida > Poales > Poaceae > Aegilops > Aegilops longissima. The sequence continues at coordinate 354,507,676 of CM038681.1, forward strand.
GAGTTGTATATGATGCAACCAGAAGGTTTTGTCAATCCTAAAGGTGATAATAAAACGTGCAATCCCCAGCGATCCATCTATGGACTGGTGCAAGCATCTCGGAGTTGGAATATACGCTTTGATAAGTTGATCAAAGCATATAGTTTTATACAGACTTGCAGTGAAGCCTGTATTTACAAGAAAGTGAGTGGGAGTACTACAACCTTTCTGATAAGTATATGTGAATGACATATTGTTGATAGGAAATGATGCAGAATTTTCTGGAATGCATAAAGGAGTGTTTGAAAGGAGTTTTTGAAAGAAAGACCTCGGTGAAGCTGCTTATATATTGGGCATCAAGATCTATAGAGATAGATCAAGATGCTTGATAAGATTTTTCAATGAGTACATACCTTGACAAGATTTTTGAAGTTGTTCAAGATGGAAGAGTAAAAGAAGGAGTTCTTTCCTGTATTGCAAGGTGTAAAGTTGGGTAAGACGCAAAACACGACCACGGCAGAAAGTAGAAAGAGAATGAAAGTCATTCCCTAGGCCTCAACCATAGGTTCTATAAAGTATCTATGATGTGTACCAAACCTTTTGTGTACCTTGCCATGAGTTTGGCAAGGGGGTACGATATTGATCCACGAGCGGATCACTTGACAACGGTCAAAATTATCCTTTGAATACTAAGGATATATTTCTCGGTTATGGAGGTGATAAACAGTTCGTCGTAAAGTGTTAAGCCGATGCAAGCTTTTACACCGATCCGGATGACTCTGAGTCTCAATCTGGATACATATTTAAAGTGGGAGCAATTAGCTAGAGTAGCTCCATGCAGAGCATTGTAGACATAGAAAATTTGCAAAATACATACGGCTCTAAATGTGACAGACCCATTGACTAAGCTTCTCTCACAAGCAAAACATGATCACACCTTAGTACTCTTTGGGTGTTAATCACATAGCGATGTGAACTACATTATTGACTCTAGTAAAACCCTTTGGGTATTAGTCACATGGGGATGTGAACTATTCACATGGTGATGTGAACTATTGGTGTTAAATCACATGGCGATGTGAACTAGATTATTGACTCTAGTGCAAGTGGGAGACTGAAGGAAATATGCCCTAGAGGCAATAATAAAGTTGTTATTTATATTTCCTTATATCATTATAAATGTTTATTATTCATGCTAGAATTGTTTTAACTGGAAACTTAGTACATGTGTGAATACATAGACAAAACAGAGTGTTCCTAGTATGTCTCTGCTTGACTAGCTCGTTAATCAAAGATGGTTATGTTTCCTAACCATAGATATGTGTTGTCGTTTGATGAATGGGATCACATCATCAGAGAATGATTTGATGGACAAGACCCATCCGTTAGCTTAGCATTATGATTGTTGAGTTTTATTGCTATTGCTTTCTTCATGACTTATACATGTTCCTCTAACTATGAGATTATGCAACCCGAATATCGGAGGAACACCTTGTGTGCTATCAAATATCACAACATAACTGGGTGATTATAAAGATGCTCTACAGGTGTCTCCGAAGGTGTTTGTTGGGTTGGCATAGATTAGGATTAGGATTTGTCACTCCTTGTATCGAAGAGGTATCTCTAGGCCCTCTCGGTAATGATCATCACTATAAGCCTTGCAAGAAATGTGACTAATGAGTTAGTTATGGGATGATGCATTACGGAACGAGTAAAGAGACTTGCCGGTAACGAGATTGAACTAGGTATGATGATATCGACGATTAATCTCGGGCAAGTAACATACGGATGACAAAGGGAAACAACGTATGTTGTTATGCAGTTTGACCGATAAAGATCTTCCTAGAATATGTAGGAACCAATATGAGCATCCAGGTTCCGCTATTGGTTATTGGCCGAAGATGAGTCTCGGTCATGTCTACATAGTTCTCGAACCCGTAGGGTCCGCACGCTTAACGTTCGATGACGAACTGTATTATGAGTTTATGTGTTTTGATGTACCGAAGGTAGTTCAGAGTCCCAGATGTGATCATGGACATGACGAGGAGTCTTGATATGGTCGAGACATGATGATTGATATATGGGAAGGTTATGTTTGGACACCGGAATGGCTTTGGATGAGCTCGGGCATATACCGGAGTACCGGGGGGTTACCCAAGCCCAATCTGGATTGGGAGGGGGGCCGGTGATACGTCTCCAACGTATCTATAATTTTTGATTGTTCCATGCTATTATATTATCTGTTTTGGATGTTTATGGGATTTATTAAACACTTATATATTATTTTTGGGACTAACCTGTTAACCTAGAGCCCAGTGCTAGTTTTTGTTTTTTCCTTTGTTTCAGTGCTTCGCAGAAAAGAAATATCAAACGGAGTCCAAACGTGAACCAGGAGACTTGGAGTTGAAGTCAGGGAAGCTTCAAGGTGGCCACGAGGCAGGGAGGCGCGCCTGCCCCCTGGGCGCGCCCCCACCCTCGTGGGCCCCTCGTGGCTCCCCTGAACGACTTCTTTTGCCTATATATATCCACACACCCTAAAAACTTCGGGGAACAGAATAGATCGGGAGTTCCGCCGCCGCAAGCCTCTGTAGCCACCAAAACCAATCGGGACCTGTTACGCACCTGCTTTGGAGGAATCCTCACCGTGGCCATCTTCATCATCCGGTGCTCTCCATGACGAGGAGGAGTAGTTCACCCTCGGGGCTGAGGGTATGTACCAGTAGCTATGTGTTTGATCTCTCTCTCTCTCGTGTTCTTGAGGTGATACGATCTTGATGTATCGCGGGCTTTGCTATTATAGTTGGATCTTATGATGTTTCTCCCCCTCTACTCTCTTGTAATGGGTTGAGTTTTCCCTTTGAAGTTATCTTATCGGATCGAGTCTTTAAAGATTTGAGAACACTTGATGTATGTCTTGCATGTGCGTATCTGTGGTGACAATGGGATATCACGTGATTCACTTGATGTATGTTTTGGTGATCAACTTGCGGGTTCCGTGACCTCGTGAACTTATGCATAGGGGTTGGCACACGTTTTCGTCTTGACTCTCCGGTAGAAACGTTGGGGCACTCTTTGAAGTTCTTTGTGTTGGTTGAATAGATGAATCTGAGATTGTGTGATGCATATCGTATAATCATACCCAAGGATACTTGAGGTGACAATGGAGTATCTAGGTGACACTAGGGTTTTGGTTGATTTGTGTCTTAAGGTGTTATTCTAGTATGAACTCTATGATATATTCAACGTAAAGAATAGCTTCGTGGTATTTTACTACGGACTCTTGAATAGATCGATCAGAAAGGATAACTTTGAGGTGGTTTCGTACCCTACCATAATCTTTCGTTCGTTCTCCGCTATCAGTGACTTTGGAGTGACTCTTTGTTGCATGTTGAGGGATAGTTATATGATCCAATTATGTTATTATTTTTGAGAGAACTTGCACTAGTCAAAGTATGAACCCTAGGCCTTGTTTCCTAGCATTGCAATACCGTTTACGCTCACTTTTATCATTAGTTACCTTTCTGTTTTTATATTTTCAGATTACAAAAACCTTTATCTACCATCCATATTGCACTTGTATCACCATCTCTTCGTCGAACTAGTGCACCTATACAATTTACCATTGTATTGTGTGTGTTGGGAACACAAGAGACTCTATGTTATTTGGTTGCATGGTTGTTTGAGAGAGACCATCTTCATCCTACGCCTCCCACGGATTGATAAACCTTAGGTCATCCACTTGAGGGAAATTTGCTACTGTCCTACAAACCTCTGCACTTGGAGGCCCAACAACTTCTACAAGAAGAAGGTTGTGTAGTAGACATCAAGATCTTTTCTGGCACCGTTGCCGGGGAGGTTAGTGCTTGAAGGTATATCTTTAGATCTTGCAGTCGAATCTTTTTGTTTCTTGTTTTATCACTAGTTTAGTTTATAAAACAAAACTACACAAAAAATGGAATTGAGTTTGTCTCATGCACTTCATCTTTTTAATATCTTTCGTGAGAATGATGGAAAGGAAAATTGTGCTCAAGTGCTAGGAGAAGAAATCTATAAAATGTTTGGCACTAGATCTTTGAATGATGAGCATGATTGCAATGTTGTTAGTATGAACTCTTTGAATATCCATAGTACTAATGATGATTGCACTAGTGATGATGAAAATGTCTCTTATAAGCATGTCGATTTTTTGTGGAGTGCATAGAGTTTGCAAGTACACAACAAGTAGGGAAGATAGATTTTGCAAGAGGCATAAGTATTTAGAAACTAAATGGTTACAAGAAAGGCTAGATGTTAGTGCTGAAAATTGAAAATATCTTCACCATACTTGTGAACTTTGCAGCGAACATGGTCATGTAAATCTCCGATGCAAATTGTTTCATGATAGAATTGTGTCCAAAAATTGTGATGATTTGATTTCCCTTGCACATCATAATGAACTTAGTTTTCTTTTGGGTTATGAAGAAATGAAACATGCAACTGAGGGTATTCCAAAATTTAACCTTGATAAATTCCTTGATGTTGATCTAGAGGAAATTTATATGTATTGTGTGGTGAATTGCATTGAAAATCCCTATATTGCCAATTACATAAAGAAAAGAAAGCAAATAGAAGATGAAGAGAATACTAATGAAAGGGAAGAGACTTCCCAATATCCTCCTGTTATTTCTTATGATCAATCAGGTAACGAGGAGGAGCCTTCTATTCAACCAATCTCATTAATAAGGAGCTTAAAAAAGAGGGTTAAACCCACACACGATGTGAATAAGAAAAAGAAAAGATGGAGAAGCAAAGGTAGAAAGGTATCCTCCCAAATGATGTTGCTCCTACTATTCATTGTGATGATGATAATTGCTATACTATTGGTGCTATCCATACTATTAATGATGAGAGTGATTATGCTTATGATATGAAGAGGCCCAAGCTTGGGAATGCTATGTTTGATGAGAATGACAGGTTTGAGAATATATTTGCTGCAATTAATGTTTGTCCCAAGCTTGGGGATGCTATGTTTTATGAAGATGATATTTTTAGCCTTCGAAGTTTTGATGAGCAAATTTATTATGATGATAGCATGCCTCCTATTTATGATGATTATTGTGATGAAACTTATGCTAGAAAAAGTAGTGATGATTATATTTATAAAGCTTGTCATGATTATGATTACCCTTTTTCTTAACAATACTCTTTTAATGTGGAAACAATTTATAGTATTCGAGTCTCTTATGATACTCCCACTATTCCGAATGAGAAGAAATTTGCTTATGTGGAGAGTAATAAAATTTCTATGCTTGTGGATCATGAAAAGAATGATTTAGGTGCTGGTTATATTGTTGAATTCATTCATGATGCTACTGAAAATTATTATAAGGGAGGAACATATGCTTGTAGGAATTGCAGTAATATCAAGTTTCCTCTCTATGTGCTTAAAATTTTAAAGTTATGCTTGTTTTGCCTTCCTATGCTAGTTGATTATTGTTCCCATAAGTTGTTTGCTCACAAAATCCCTATGCATAGGAAGTGGGTTAGACTTAAATGTGCTAGTCATATTCTTCATGATGCTCTCTTTATGTTTCAACTCTTATCTTTTAGGTGAGCATCACTGAAATCATCATGCCTAGCTAGGGGCGTTAAACGTTAGCGCTTGTTGGGAGACAACCCAATATTTACCCCTACTGTTTTTGTGTGTTCACATGATTAATCTACTGTAGTAATCATGTTTTATAGTTTTTGTTTCAATAAAGTGCCAAGTAGAACCTTTGGGAAGACTTGGGTGGAAGTTAATGTAATCTTGCTGTAAAAAACAGAAACTTTGCGCTCACAAGTTTAGCTATCATTTTTTACAGAAGCGTGCTTTCAAGTTTATTCTTTTTTAAGATGATTAATAGACAAATTCCTCAGGTCCACAATTTATTTCAGAATTTTTGGAGTTCCAGAAGTATATGTTTGATACAGATTACTACAGACTGTTCTGTTTTTGACAGATTCTGTTTTTGTGTGTTGTTTGCTTATTTTGATGAATCCATGGCTAGTATCGGAGGTTATGAACCATAGAGAAGTTGTAATACAGTAGGTTTAACACCAATATAAATAAAGAATGAGTTCATTACATTACCTTATGATGGTGATTTTCTTTGTTATACTAACGGAGCTTACGAGTTTCCTGTTGAGTTTTGTGTTCTAAAGTTTTCAAGTTTTGGGTAAAGATTCGATGGACTATGGAATAAGGAGTGGCAAGAGCCTAAGCTTGGGGATTACCAAGGCACCACAAGGTAATATTCAAGGACAACCAAGAGCCTAAGCTTGGGGATGCCCCGGATGGCATCCCCTCTTTCATCTTCGTTCATCGGTAACTTTACTTGGAGCTATATTTTTATTCACCACATGATATGTGTTTTGCTTGGAGTGTCATTTTATTTTGTTAGTATTTGGTTGCTGTAATTTATAATAATGTTTTACATCTCTATTTTCAATAAAAATATCAAGGATAGCCTTTACCATGCATATTTTGCAAGTATACATGTTGCTGTTTCAAAACAGAAAGTTTACCGCTGTTGCAAAAATTCCCTAGAAAAGTCAGAATGTGGTAAAATGTTGAAACCTTTTGCATAATAAGCTCTGATAAATTTACTACAGTGGGAATTTTCTCTCATAATTTTTGAAGCTAGGGAAGTATGGATCTTGCTGCATTCTTTACAGACTGTCCTGTTTAGGCAGATTGCTGTTATGTTTGCATTGTTTGCATATGTTTGCTTCTTTAATGATTCTATTTGAGGATAGGACTGTTAAATATGCAGAGGCATTTAGTATGCAATGTTGAATAATAATAGTGATTTGCTACAATAGAGTATGATAAGGTTTTTGCATTGGTTTATACTAACTTATCTCACGAGTCCTTGTTGAGTTTTGTGTGGATGAAGCTTTTGAGATTTAGGGAGACCGTGATATGAGAGGAATTAAGGAGACATGAAAGCTCAAGATTGGGGATGCCCAAGGCATCCCAAGATAATATTTCAAGAAGTCTCAAGCGTCTAAGCTCCCGGTTGGCATCCTACCTTTCTTCTTCGACAACTATCGGTTAGTATCGGTTGATCCTAAGTTTTTGCTTCTTCACATGATGTTTGCTATTCTTATATGCCATTTTATTTTCTTTTGTTTTGCTTGATGTTCGAATAAAATACCAAGATCTGAAATTCTTAAATGTTAGAGGGTCTTCACATAGTTGCATAATTATTCGACAACTCATTGATCTTCACTTGTATCTTTTGGAGTAGTTTGTCATTTGCTCTAGTGCTTCACTTATATCCTTTTAGAGCACGGCGGTGGTTTTATTTTGAAGAAATGGATGAACTCTCATGCTTCACTTATATTATTTTGAGAGTCTTAAACATCATGGTAATTTGCTTGGGTTATAAAACTAGTCCTAATATGATGGGCATCCAAGAGGGATATAATAAAAACTTTCATATAAAGTGCATTGAATATTATGAGAAGTATGATTCCTTATGATTGTTTTGAGATATGAAGATGGTGATATTAGAGTCATTCTAGTTGAGTAGTTGTGAATTTGAGAGATACTTGTGTTGAAGTTTGTGATTCCCGTAGCATGCACGTATGGTGAACCGTTATGTGATGAAGTCGGAGCATGATTTATTTATTGATTGTCTTCCTTATGAGTGGCGGTCGGGGACGAGCGATGGTCTTTTCCTACCAATCTATCCCCCTAGGAGCATGCGCGTAGTACTTTCTTTCGATAACTAATAGATTTTTGCAACAAGTATGTGATTTCTTTATGACTAATGTTGAGTCCATGGATTATACACACTCTCACCCTTCCACCATTGCTAGCCTCTCTAATACCGTGCACCTTTCGCCGGTATCATACACCCACCATTTACCTTCCTCAAAACAACCACCATACCTACCTATTATGGCATTTCCATAGCCATTCCGAGATATATTTCCATGCAACTTACCACCATTCCGTTTACTATGACACGCTTCATCATTGTCATATTGCTTTGCATGTTCATGTAGTTGACATCGTATTTGTGGCAAAGCCACCGTTCATAATTCTTTCATACATGTCACTCTTGATTCATTGCACATCCCGGTACACCGCTGGAGGCATTCATATAGAGTCATATCTTGTTCTAAGTACCGAGTTGTAATTCTTGAGTTGTATGTAAATAAAAGTGTGATGATCATCATTATTGGAGCATTGTCCCAGTGAGGAAAGGATGATGGAGACTATGATTCCCCCACAAGTTGGGATGAGACTCCGGATGAAAATAATAATAATAAAAGAGGCCAAAGAAGCCCAAAAAAAAAGGTGGCCATAAAAAAGAGAAGGCCCAAAAAAACAAAAACAAAAATGAGAGAAAAAGAGAGAAGGGCAATGCTACTATCCTTTTACCACACTTGTGCTTCAAAGTAGCACCATGATCTTCATGATAGAAAGTCTCCTATGTTGTCACTTTGATATACTAGTGGGAATCTTTCATTATAGAACTTGGCTTGTATATTCCAATGATGGGCTTCCTCAAAATGCCCTAGGTCTTCGTGAGCAAGCGAGTTGGATGCACACCCACTTAGTTTCTTTTGTTGAGCTTCCATACACTTATAGCTCTAGTGCATCCGTTGCATGGCAATCCCTACTCACTCACATTGATATCTAACGATGGGCATCTCCATAGCCCGTTGATACGCCTAGTTGATGTGAGACTATCTTCTCCTTTTTGTCTTCTCCACAACCACTGTCGGTGTCAAAACCGGCGGATCTTGGGTAGGGGGTCCCGAACTGTGCGTCTAGGCGGATGGTAACAGGAGACAAGGGACACGATGTTTTACCCAGGTTCGGGCCCTCTTGATGGAGGTAAAACCCTACGTCCTGCTCGATTGATATTGATATTGTGGATGTTTACAAGAGTGGATCTACCACGAGATCAAGGAGGCTAAACCCTAGAAGCTAGCCTATGGTATGATTGTAAGGGTTATTGATGTTGTCCTACGGACTAGAGCCATCCGATTTATATAGACACCGGAGAGGGCTAGGGTTACATAGAGTCGGTTACAATGGCAGGAGATCTACATATCCGTATCGCCAAGCTTTCCTTCCACACCAAGGAAAGTCCCATCCGGACACGGGGCGAAGTCTTCAATCTTGTATCTTCATAGTCTTGAAGTCCGGTCGATGATGATAGTCCGGCTGATGATAGTCCGGCCGATGATGGTAATCCGGCCATCCGGACACCCCCTAATCCGGGACTCCCTCAGTAGCCCCCGAACCAGGCTTCAATGACGATAAGTCCAGCATGCGTGTAGTCTTCGGCATTGCAAGGCGGGTTCTCCTTCAAGTTCTACGTACCTGCCGAACAGTGTCCATCTTCCTCGTCAATGTTGCGCGTCTTGGCTTCCACGCCCAATAATGGCCTTCTTCCACGCGTCGTGCGAATGTGAAAAGCCAGGTGTCTTTTATGTTTTACCCCTAGTTGTGCGAACAATCTGCCTATAAGGGAGGCAAGAATCCAGATCCAAATCACCATCTTCCTCTCGCAAATACTCATCGGGCGCTTTCGACCAAGAATCCATTCCATCATGGACCGTCAACGGCTCCTCTTCTCGCGCTCGGCCCTTTGCCGGAGATTGGAGGAAATGCTCATTCCGCAACGAGCTGGTGAAGCTCCAAATGGGGATATCTCCTCGGCCTTCATGGTTCGGTTCGAGCCGGGCTGGCCACCTACAAAGGTGGGAAGCAAGCGGAGGTTACCCCAAATCCCAACAAAGGGGGCGGGTATTCGTCCCCTATCGATAAGGGGCTCGGATTTCCTGTACATCCATTCCTCCGCGGGCTCTCGGAGTTCTACGGACTCGGCTTCATCACCTCGCCCGCCTCAATCCTGCATATTGCGGGTTATGTAGCTCTTCTTGAGCTTTTCTGGGCGTCGAGCCCCACTTGTGTTGTGGAAGAGGTTGTTACGCCTTGTAGCCCGCTCTCACGAGGGGTCCATATATCAAGTGGGCGGCGCGAAATATGGCGCATTGCCGGACCGGATATCCATCCGGAACCCCTAAGAAAGCGTCCAAGGCGGCCTTGGATTGGTTTTATATAGAAGGCGCTCCGCTGCCGGACCTGTTCGGATCGGCCTCGCGGAGTTCAGCAATGCTCCTCTGAAGAAATGCCTCAGTTGGCGTCCGCGGAGCCCCCATTTGGAGGAAGACAAGAGCGTCCATTATTTGATGGGCCGAATAAGGTTACTGGCCCATGCCGAGTTGACCATGATTGGAATCATGGCAACATGCATTACGCGGGGGGTGCAGCCACTACAATACAGGGGCCACCCCATGTGGGATTTCAACGGGGAGGACGATGCCACCCGTCATGGCCGCAAAGGGCCGGATTCGGCCGAAGATCTGGTGACGATCTTGTCCTGTATAAGGGGGAGAAGGAGGATTTCCTTCGGAAGAACCTGTTAAATGGGTTTTCCATGAATAATCCCCGGCCTTGGGTAAGCGAACACTCAGCATGTCCGACCCGTGCCTTTCGAAACTTAAGTTTCTTATAGTGTGTTCTTCTTGCGACGCAAGAACTGCGCCGGACCGTGGAGGGCATGCTAAGTCCGGCTCCGCAGCCCGAGGATCCAGAGAGATCCCGGGATCCGCCTCCGAAGAGGATCCGAACATAAAGGTGGAGCTAATCGGCGGGTGTTCCACCAGCTCAGCATGGACAATGCTTTAGTCGCCATCACGGCCGACTATCCGGACTATATCCGGCTTCCCGGTGATTGCGGCGAAGCCACGACACCGTCATTCCTTCCTTGCTTATTTCGACCACTTGTATATGATGGCACTTGCAGGGAGGCGCCCTAGGCGAGAAGCCGAGCCCAGCGGTGGCTGACCAACAAGGGCCATCCGGACGAAGAGGTGGAAGAGGGCGCGGCGCGGATCAAACGTCGCCGCAAAGGTGTAGCTCACAATTCAGTATTTGAAACAACGTTCCTAGGAAGCGTTTGAGTGCTCATGACTTTTATAGGGAAAAAGCGTCCGCTGGACTGCAGGCGTGGAAGTTGTCAATCCAACCTCTACCAGCGGGCTCCCTTTTTGGTCGGGGGGAGGCGAGCGCAAAGCGCGAGCGGGACGTTCCTCCGACGGAGGATGCCGACAGACTGTCCGCCACCAAGTCTGAGGTGGAGAGTGCCCTGCCGCCGGACAGTATTTCGTGACGCGTGCTTCTCCCCCGAGGCGTTGAATGCCTTTAACACGGGGGACGCGCACCTTCGTGCTGCTCAAGATAGTTTTATCAGAGCCACGGAGCAGTATGTAAAAGACATACGGGTAAGAGAATTTAATAGTTATATATGCCAGTAGCCCCCGAGACTTAAAGTAGTGATATTGAACTGATTTAAGGATCATATGAAACGTAGGATCTTACCGAGAAGAATACCCAACTGTCTCAGGAGCTGCAAGAGTGCAAGGCCCAACTTGAGGCCGCATTGTCTGGCGCAGGAGGAAACGCAAGGACCTCTCCTGGTAACACATTATTTATAGAAAGATAAGTAGCGTTTGGCCTTTGCGCAAGTCTAAAAAACGACATTGCAGGTGCTGCCGGACAAGATCCGGACAAGCAAGAACTTCTGTGCCAACTAAAGGCCGGCGAGAGGGTCTGCATAAGGTGCAGCATGAAAGGAACAAGCTCCAGGATGCCCATGCCCAGCTTGGAGAAGAGCTGAAAGGCGTTCGGGCGAGTGTCGGGCTCAGATTAAGGAGAATCAGCGACTTCGTCGTGGCATATATAGTAAGTGCTTGGCGAACTCCTTTGAAAAGAAGAGTTGGCGAGGAAGTCAATTTGATGAGAATATGTCCGCAGGTATGCCGACAGTCGCCTGCTGGAGGAGATGCCGTAACAACGGGTGATCAACTTCAATTGTTGCAAGCGATCGAGCGAGTTCGGCAGGCTATGAGCGGCGTCATCCAGGCGTTATGGCCAGCCTTCTCCATACCCGAGGGGCTTGGGGAGCTTGCGGAGAAGCTGCAGGGAGTGTGGCAGCGCTTCCATATATGGAAGATTTCGGCCTGCCGCCAAGGTGCTGTGGAGGCACGGGCCATGGTAAAGACAGCGGTACAAGAAGGCGGATCCCAACCACATGGCTGAAGTCGGACCTGTGGGGCCCGATGGGAAGGAGATCCCTGTGAGTTTAGTATACGGCCAAGTGGAGTTGGCCGCTAAATTTTCCCAACAGGACTGTAAATTAGACAACCTGTTAGATGGGATTGAGGAAGAATACAATCAGTCGATTTGACAATGTATTATAAAATGACATACAAAATGCCTTCTAGCCGGATTGTAGATCGTTTGTCTTTGCCGACCTTTTCGCTTCAACCTCGGGACCCTAGAGTCCGGAGTGTGTCCGAATACCTTCTTGGTTATGAAACAACCGGGGTATGCATGGAGACCAGGCGTAGGGGTCATCAGTGCTTTATCAGACAAGTGCCCAACTAGTTATGTTATATTACATGGGTAGTAAGAAACATCTTCCAGGAGAATAGTTCCGTTAAGGGTTCCTTTCCTCTGGGGTGGCATGCCCTAAAGTGCATGTCCGGATGCTAAAAAGCAGAAAAACATCTGGGGCAGATAAATAAGTGTATAAAAATCATCTTTTAAGTCACCGACCGAATATTCCCTTAAGAACGCTAGCTTTCGGCTTCACCCTACCGAGGTACACATCCGGTGACCGGCAAGTAATAATCGCAGAGGTGCTCCTTTACCTCCTAGCCGAACAATCGGGAGCGAGGGGTAAGCACAGAGCGAGCAACCCAGCTTGGCCAAACTTAAGTCATATTGATGCATATAATGGTGAATAAAAGGTACATGTGGAGGCTTGACACATGTGCTGGGCATGAAGCCCGTATAATTAAGCTTCAGCCCCCAGGTAAAATGAGTGCGGATAGCACATCAATTGCGCGCGAACGTTGCGCAAGTAGGCCATTTAAGGTTTGGATGAATAGGGTTGGGAAGAAAAAGATAAACAAAAGGCAGCTGAAGTAAAAAAAATGGATGGGGGGAAAGGGACGAACTCTTAGTCCGGCGCTAGGCATAGAATCGTCGGAGGCGGGCTGCGTTCCATGGGTTCGGCTCGAGTCGGTTATCCGATGCATTTCATAGACGGTACGCTCCGCCGGTCAGGACTTGATCGATGATGAAGGGGCCTTCCCATTTGGGCTTGAGCTTGTCCTTTTCTTGTCCGCAGCGTAGAACCAGTTCGCCAACGTTGCAAGTCTTGGCCCGTACTTCTCGCTTTGATATCTTGAGCCTGCTGCTGATAGAATGCGGAGCGAGCCTTGGCGACGTCGCGCTCTTCCCCAATGTGTCCAAGATGTCCTGCCGATCCAACTCGGCTTCTCTTTCTTCGTACATGCGCTTTTCGAGGTGAGTCATGAATGATGTCACAGGCAAAACTGCTTGCGCCGTATACCATAAAAATGGTGTGAATCCGGTAGTACGGTTAGGCGTTGTCCGCAGCCCCAGTACGGAGTCGAGCTCCTCTACCCAAAGGCGTGTCGATTTCGTGAGGGACCGCACTAGTGCGGGTTTGATGCCGCTCATTATTAGACCATTTGCTCGTTCCACTTGACCGTTGGTTTGAGGATGATAGGCGAAGCGTAATCGAGCTTGATGCCCATATTTTGCACCACGATTTAACCTCATCGGCGGTGAAGTTCGTGCCGTTATCGGTGATGATCTTTGTGGGGACACCATAACGGTGTACTACCCCGGATATAAAGTCTATCACTGGTCCGGACTCTGCCGTTTTAAGCGGCTTGGCCTCTATCCATTTGGTGAATTTATCCACCATGACCAATAGGTACCTTTGCTTGTGGGTTCCCCTTTAAGTGGTCCAACCATGTCAAGCCCCTGCACCATGACGGCCGGTAATGGGTATAGTTTTGAGGGCGATGGGTGGCATATGGCTCGATTAGCAAAGAGGCGACAACCGACGCATCTTTGGACTAAGTCCCGAGCATCCGCTTTCGGGCCGTCGCCGATAAAATCCTGTCGGAATGCCTTTCCTACAAGGGCCCGAGCTGCGGCGTGGTGTCCGCCTAGTCCGCATGAATTTCAGCCGGGAGGTTTCGCCCTTCTTCTTCGGAGATACACCTTTAAGGACTCGGTTGTACTTTTCTTATAAAGTTCTCCCTCATAGACCTTGTAGGCTTTAGATCACGGACAATGCAGCGGGCCTCATTTTGGTCTTGGAAGCTCTTGCCTAAGCAAGTAGGCGAGAATGGTTCTGTCCACGGGCAATTACTGCCATTATGTCATGGGCGGAAGGTGTTATATCATCGGCTGAATCGCGGTTGGTGCGGCTTGTTCCGGTTTGTTAGTTCGGACTCCTCTTCCCATAATACGGATGGCTTGAAGAGCCGTTCGTGAAGATGTTAGGAGGGACAGCGTCGCGTTTTGCGCCAATGCGTGCCATCGTCGGCTGCTTGGTTATTATCCCTGCCACGTGATGGAATTCAAGTCCTTGAACCGGCTGACATTTTTAGGACAGCGTTGCGATATGCTGCCATTTTCGGATCTTTGGCGTCAAAGTCTCCGTTTATTTGGGATATTGCGAGGTTTGAATCGCGCACCTCTAGGCGTTGGATGCCCATGGAGATTGCCATCCGGAGACCATGTAAAAGGGCCTCAGATTCGCTGCGTTGTTGGAGTCCGTGTACATTATCTGAAATACGTATTGGATGTGTCCCGGTCGGGGACGCATCTGACGCTTGACCCCCATCCGCTAACATTTTAGAGCCGTCAAGTGCATAATCCAATTGGAGTATGCGCGTATTCTTTAGGGAGTTGACCCGGTCCATTCAGCGACAAAGTCAGCCAAAACTTGTGACTTTATAGCTCACGAGGTTTGTAAGATATATCAAATGGTAAGAGCTCAATGGCCCATTTTGCAATCCTGCCCGTCGCGTCGCGGTTGTTTATAATGTCGTTAAGTGGTACTTGAGGCCTTGTTATCGAACACTCTTGAAAGTAGTGTCGGAGCTTCCGGGATGCCATGAACACCGCGTATGCTATCTTCTCGATAGTGCGGGTAACGGACTTGCAGGGGTTAACACGGTGGATCGTAGTATACTGGTTTTGAAGAGAATTTATGCCCTTCATTTCTCGCTCGGCGACAGCAGTACCGCTTACAACTTGATGCGTAGCTGCGATGTATAACAACATTGGTTCGCCTGTGTTGGGCGCAGCCAGACCGGATTTGTTGCCAATATGGCCTTTATTTCTTCGAGTCCGGCGGTGGCAGCATCCGTCCACTCGAAGTGTTCGTGCGCCTAAGGAGGCGATAGAGGGTAATGCCTTTTCTCCTAGGCGGAGATAAAGCGGCTTAGAGCCGCCACGCATCCGATCAATTTTGTATTTGCTTGAGGTCTTTTGGGATATCTAGCTGTGTGAGCTCGGATTTTGGCTGGGTTTGCTTCAATTCCTCTACCGGATACGATGAAGCCCAAGCAGCTTTTCGGTGATGTACCAAAACGCATTTTTCCGGATTCAGCTTGATGTCATATGCTCGAAGGTTTCCAATTTGAAGCTCAAAGCCTCTACTAGAGTTTCGGCGTGTTTAGTTTTGACGACTACATCGTCTACGTATGCCTCTACTGTTTTGCCGATCTGGGTAGCCAGACATGTCTGAATCATGCGCTGATATGTTGCGCCGGCGTTTTTAAGTCCGAAGGGCATCATGTTGAAGCAGAATGGTCCGTATGGAGTAATGAATGCCGTTGCGGCTTGATCCACTTCGCCATCTTGATTTGATGATAGCGGAGTATCGTCCGTGAAGCACAATGAATCATGCCTGCAGTGGCATCGATGATTTGGTCGATGCGGGGGGGGAAGGGATCCTTTGGGCATGCTTTATTTAGGTCTTTGAAATCGACACATAGGCGCCTGGATTTGTCCTTCTTTGGTACCATTACCGGGTTTGCTAGCCAATCCGGTGCTTGATGTCTCGATGAATCCGGCTTCTAATAGTTTGGCTAGCTCTTCTCCCATTGCTGTCTTTTGGGTTCGGAAAATCGTCGAAGGGCCTGTTTGATTGGCTTGAATCCTTTTAGGATGTTTAGGCTGTGTTCTGCCAATCTGCGTGGGATTCCGGGCATATCCGAGGGGTGCCAGGCGAAAATGTCCCAATTTTCCCGTGAGGAATTTCGCAGATCTGGCGTCTACATCGGGGTTCAATTGTGCCCCGATGAAGGCCGTCTTTGTCGGGTCCGTTGGTGGACCTTGAATTTTACTATTTCATCTGCTGGTTTAAAGGAGGTGGACTTGGATCTCTTATCGAGTATCACATCGTCCCTATTCACCGAGAGCGCAGCGTGGTGAGTTCCTCTGCCGCTAGGGCTTGGATAGTGCCTCTAAGGCTAATGCGGCTGTCTTGTTTTCGGCGCGGAGTGCTATGTCCGGATCACTAACGAGAGTGATTATTCCGCGGGCCCGTGCATTTTGAGCTTCATGTACCCATAATGGGGTGCGGCTTGAAAAATTGTGAATGCCTCTCGCCCTAGTATAGCGTGATATCCGCTGTTGAGCAGGGCCACTTGGAGCGTGACTTCTTCGGATCTGTAATTGTCCGTGAGCGAATACCACATCGAGTGTGATTTTTTCTCAGGCAGCGCCTCCGGCTAGGGATTATTCCTCTAAAGGTTGTGCTGCTTCGCTCAATGCGGCTCCAGTCTATTTCCATTTTTTGAAGGGTTTCCTCGTAGATGAGGTTTAATCCGCTGCCGCCATCCATGAGGACTTTTGTAAGTCGAAAGCCGTCCACTATTGGACTAAGTACCAGTGTGGCTGGAGCTCGGGCTGTCCGGAATTTAGGTTCGTCGCTGGTGTTGAAAGTGATGGCTGTGTTGCTCCATGGATTGGTTGTTGCTACTTGGTAGACTTCGGCGAGGCCGCAGATTGTTCGTTTCCGCATATTATTTGATGCGGAAGTCTCGAATACTGTTGATACCGTACCGATGTTGTTGGAGTGGTTTTCCGGGGCTAGAAGCTCCTCTCCACTTTTGGCCACCTGCCGTAATATCCAACATGCTCGAAGGTTATGTGTTGGGACGGCGCCTTCATCTTGTGAATTTTACAGGTCCGCTAAGCCATCCCTCTAATGCAGTTCTGTGCCCTTTATGGGGTCTTTGCTTTTTGGTTTTGTATCCGGTGCCCGAGTGTAATGCACCCTTTTGTTGCGGACTAGGGTTGTATTCGGGGCGGATTGTCCCAAAAATTATTTTCGGTTGTCCGAAAACTCTCCATCGCACAAGATTTTCGTATTATGGACGCCTTGGTCGTGGCGTGTAATTTCAACGGCCGACGGCGTTCAAGAGTCCTCGTCCGTGCAATTATTGCAAAAATTGAGATTGCGTTTTCTCTCGGCAGTCCTTTATCCTGTCCATAACCGGGAGGAATCGCCCAAGAGTGATGTCTTGTCTTAGCGGGCACTTGCCGGATTAGAGATAGATCGCATATGTCCGGGCGGTGGGTGGAATTAAGTCCGAACCCTACCCATCTCAAGGCTCAAGGCCGAAGTTTCAATTTGGAAGCTTGGATTGCTGGACGTTGTCCAACGAGTGCAGTCCGATGCCCGACTTTAAGTTCGTGCTTGATCAAGTCCGTCCCTCCGCGGGAATCCGGCATGGGGGGTTCGGAAGCCCGGACATGACTAGTTTTCAATATAGGAGAAGCGTCGCCGCATTGTTCCTCTACCACTGCAACGTGGTGGGTGACCTTGGGAGAGTTAATCTCTCTCAGATCGGTTTTAAGCCCAATCTGTTTGTAGTCTGTAGCGACTCCCAGGGCGGCGATGCGATCCAAGAGCTCGTTTACGGACGAGAGCTCTATTGATCCAACCGCCGGCGAATTCGAGCTGACGTGAAAATTGCTTTTGACGACTTGAGAGGTCATTGTAGAAGCGGTGGCGGACAGCGGTCATAAGAAAACCACCTAGCGGATTGTTTGGCGGCGGCCGAGGCTCCTTTGGCGAAAATGCCGTCCTTGAAGACGGAGGAGGCATCCTTCCTATCGGTGACGCACGGAGGAACTCTCAATGAAAGCACCAATGTCGGTGTCAAAATCGGCGGATCTCGGTAGGGGGTCCCGAACTATGCGTCTAGGCGGATGGTAACAGGAGACAAGGGACACGATGTTTTACCTGTGTTGGGCCCTCTTGATGGAGGTAAAACCCTACGCCCCGCTCGATTGATATTGATATTGTGGATGTTTACAAGAGTGGATCTACCACGAGATCAAGGAGGCTAAACCCTAGAAGCTAGCCTATGGTATGATTGTAAGGGTTGTTGATGTTGTCCTACGGACTAGAGCCATCCGGTTTATATAGACACCAGAGAGGGCTAGGGTTACATAGAGTCGGTTACAATGGCAGGAGATCTACATATCCGTATCGCCAAGCTTGCCTTCCACGCCAAGGAAAGTCCCATCCAGACACGGGGCGAAGTCTTCAATCTTGTATCTTCATAGTCTTGGAGTCCGGTCGATGATGATAGTCTGGCCGATGATAGTCCGGCCGATGATGGTAATCCGGCCATCCGGACACCCCCTAATCCGGGACTCCCTCAACCACCATTCTATTCCACCTATAGTGCTATGTCCATGGCTCATGCTCATGTATTGCGTGAAAGTTGAAAAAGTTTGAGAACATCAAAAGTATTAAACAATTGCTTGGCTTGTCATCGGGGTTGTGCATGATTTTAATTTTTTGTGTGATGAAGAAAGAGCATAGCCAGACTATATGATTTTGTAGGGATAGCTTGCTTTGGCCATGTTATTTCGAGAAGACATGATTGCTTTGTTAGTATGCTTGAAGTATTATTGTTTTCATGTCAATATTAAACTTTTGTCTTGAATCTTATGGATCTGAATATTCTTGCCACAATAAAGAAGATTACATTGATAAATATGTTAGGTAGCATGCCACATCAAAAATTCTGTTTCTATCATTTACCTACTCGAGGACGAGCAGGAATTAAGCTTGGGGATGCTTGATACGTCTTCAACGTATCTATAATTTTTGATTGTTCCATGCTATTATATTATCTGTTTTGGATGTTTATGGGCTTTATTAAACACTTTTATATTATTTTTGGGACTAACCTATTAACCCGAGCCCAGTGCGGTTTACTTTTTCCCTTGTTTGATGTTTCAGAAAAGGAATATCAAATGGAGTCCAAACGGAATGAAACCTTCGGGAGCGTGATTTTTGGAACGAATGTGATCCAGGAGACTTGGAGTTGAAGTCAGGGAAGCTTCGAGGTGGCCACGAGGCAGGGAGGCGCGCCCCCACCCTCGTGGGCCCCTCGTGGCTCCCCCGACCGACTTATTTCGCCGATATATATCCATATACCCAAAAAACTTCGGGGAACATAATAGATCAGGAGTTCCGCCGCCGCAAGCCTCTGTAGCCACCAAAAACCAATCGGGACCCTGTTCAGGCACCCTACCGGAGGGGGGATCCCTCATCGGTGGCCATCTTCATCATCTCGGCGCTCTCCATGACGAGGAGGGAGTAGTTCACCCTCGGGGCTGAGGGTATGTACCAGTAGCTATGTGTTTGATCTCTGTCTCTCTCTCTCTCTCTCTCTCTCTCTCTCTCTCGTGTTCTTGAGGTGATACGATCTTGATGTATCGCGAGCTTTACTATTATAGTTGGATCTTATGATGTTTCTCCCCCTCTACTCTCTTGTAATGGATTGAGTTTTCCCTTTGAAGTTATCATATCGGATCGAGTCTTTAAGGATTTGAGAACACTTGATGTATGTCTTGCATGTGCGTATCTGTGGTGACAATGGGATATCACGTGATTCACTTGATGTATGTTTTGGTGATCAACTTGCGGGTTCCGTGACCTCGTGAACTTATGCATAGGGGTTGGCTACGTTTTGTCTTGACTCTCCGGTAGAAACTTTGGGGCACTCTTTGAAGTTCTTTGTGTTGATTGAATAGATGAATCTGAGATTGTGTGATGCATATCGTATAATCATACCCAAGGATACTTGAGGTGACAATGGAGTATCTAGGTGACACTAGGGTTTTGGTTGATTTGTGTCTTAAGGTGTTATTCTAGTATGAACTCTATGATATATTCAACGTAAAGAATAGCTTCGTGGTATTTTACTACAGACTCTTGAATAGATCGATCAGAAAGGATAAACTTTGAGGTGGTTTCGTACCCTACCATAATCTCTTCGTTTGTTCTCTGCTATCAGTGACTTTGGAGTGACTCTTTGTTGCATGTTGAGGGATAGTTATATGATCCAATTATGTTATTATTTTTGAGAGAACTTGCACTAGTCAAAGTATGAACCCTAGGCCTTGTTTCCTAGCATTGTAATACCATTTACGCTCACTTTTATCATTGGTTAACTTTCCGTTCTTATATTTTCAGATTACAAAAACCTTTATCTACCATCCATATTGCACTTGTATCACCATCTCTTCGCCGAACTAGTGCACCTATACAATTTACCATTGTATTGGGTGTGTTGGGGACACAAGAGACTCTTTGTTATTTGGTTGCAGGGTTGTTTGAGAGAGACCATCTTCATCCTACGCCTCCCACAGATTGATAAACCTTAGGTCATCCACTTGAGGGACATTTGCTACTGTCCTACAAACCTCTGCACTTGGAGGCCCAACAACGTCTACAAGAAGAAGGTTGTGTAGTAGACATCAGCTGGCCCCCCCTTTCCTTCCTCTCTTCTTCCCCTTCCTTCCCCCTCCTATTAGGACTAGGAAAGGGGGGAAACCTACTCCTAGTGGGAGTAGGAATTCCCCCTTGGGGGCGAACCATGAGGGCCGGCCGGCCCCCTCCTCCCCTCCTTTATATTAGGGGGAGGTGGCACCCCATTGACACACAAGTTGATTCTTAGCCGTGTGAGGTGCCCCCTCCAATATTTCCACCTCGGTCATATTGTCTCAGTGCTTAGGTGAAGCCCTGCGTCGGTAACTTCATCATCACCGTCACCATGCCGTCGTGCTGACGAAACTCTCCCTCGACCTCAGCTGGATCTAGAGTTCGTGGGACGTCGCTGAGCTAAACGTGTGCAGATCGCGGAGGTGCCGTGCGTTCGGTACTTGGATCGGTTGGATCGCGAAGACGTTCGACTACATCAACCGCGTTACTAAACGCTTCCGCTTTCGGTCTACGAGGGTACGTGGACACACTCTCCCCGCTCATTGCTATGCATATCCTAGATAGACCTTGCATGATCGTAGGATTATTTTTTGAAATACTGCGTTCCCCAACAGTGAGGTGGGTTACTCCTCCGAGGCGATGTGGAGGATATTTGGTTTCCCCCTATGTGCCAACTCACCGTTTGTCCTACAGTTGCCTCTTCATCTCTCGAATATGCACAGGGTGGCATTCAATGAGCAAGCTGACTTGACCCATGTCATCGCCTCTGAGAATGCTTCCTAATCCATGTTGATAGAATATTTCAAGGCCAACCAGGACCACCCGTGGGCTAGGAATATATTGTACAGGGATTTCCCTGGAAGCTTTACATGGTAGAAGGAACCGAAGTATTGGAAGCTGCGGGAGGAGCATTATCAAATAGGTTGAATCGTGTCTGCCAATCCCGCCGAGGGGGAGCAATACTATCTGCGTGTGTTGCTAAACCATGTTGGGCAAGACATCCTCCGAGGACCTGATCACCGTGGACGGAAGGCTATGTGGGAGCTTTCAAGAGGCTACTGAGATGTTGGGACTCATCGGGGCAGACAACACGCTCAATGATTGTCTTACTGAGGCAAAGCAGTGGGCAATGTCGTGTTCGCTTAGGAGGCTCTTCGCTACAATCTTGGTGCATTGTGAGCCAGGCGACGTGTGTGGTTTATGGGATAGGCACTTGGAGCCTATGTCTGATGACTATCATCGATCACACACGTGCCCGAATGAGGTGGAGCAGATGGGTGTTGCTTGACATTAGGGGTATGTTGCAGTCCATGGGCAAAGACATAGTTGATTTCGATCTTCCGAGCATCGACGATACGTTCGACCCAACCGGGAGCGAGGCCAGAGAGGTGATCGTGGAATCCCCCGTCGAGTTTGACGTGAACGACACTAAATTGGCATCATCGCGGAAGTTCAAGCAGAGGGTTGCGTACGATGAGATACTAGCGGCAGGTGACCGCGATGATGGGGGTGTATTCTTTGTTGATGGGCCGGGGGGGGGGGGGGTAAAGGGAGGACCTTCTTATACAGGGCGCTCGCCATGGTTTGGAGCGAGGGAAATATCACTATCGCTATTGCAACGTCGGGCGTCGCCGCTTATATCATGCCTGGAGGCAAGACTGCCCACTTGAGGTTCAAGATCCCGTTGAGCTGTGAAGATGGTGCCTCATGCTGCCTCACCAAGCAGAGTGGGACGGCCAAGCTGCTAAGGATGGCCTCATTGATACTATGGGACAAGGCCACCATAACTAAGCCACAGGCGGTTGAGGCACTGGACAACAGCATGCACGACATCATGGGAAGATGGGACTGACCCTTTGGAAGAAGACAATAGTTTTTGGCGGAGACTTCAGGCAGGTGCTTCCGGTCGTCAGGACGGGGTCCCAGGGTCAGATAGTCGATGCAACCCTTCGAAGTTCTCATCTTTGGAAGGGTATGTGCCAGCTAAGGCTCGTCACCAACATGAGGGCTCATAATGACACATGGTTTGCAGATTACTTGCTAAGGGTTAGCAATGGCACCGAGGAAGCTGACAATCAAGGCAACATACGACTCCGTGATGATACTTGTGTGCCTTATACAGGTGAAGTGGACAACCTGGAGAAGTTGATTGACCATGTATTTCCTAGTCTAGATGACAACATGTTTGATCCGAATTACATGACTTCTCGTGCAATCCTCTTCACCATGAATGACAACGTCGACAAGATAATCATACGCATGATAGAGCGTTTTCAGGGAGAATAAGTGATCTACCATAGCTTTGACAATGTAGAGGACGAACCATATGGCTACTACGCTCCCGAGTTCCTGAACAGATTGACTCCCAACGGTCTACCTCCGCATGCACTCAAGCTGAAGCTGAACTTCCCTGTCATACTTCTGAGGAACATTGATACGGCTAACAGGCTGTGTAACAGACCAGGCTTGTGGTCTGTGGTTTCGAGAGGAACGCCATTGACGCAGAAATCATGATTGGACAACACGCGGGTAGGAGGGTC
Source organism: Aegilops longissima (assembly GCA_021605205.1). NCBI lineage: Eukaryota > Viridiplantae > Streptophyta > Magnoliopsida > Poales > Poaceae > Aegilops > Aegilops longissima. The sequence goes on from CM038681.1 coordinate 354,530,891, forward strand.
TTCCTTCCTCGAAAACCCATATGCCCGTCTGACAACGACATGTGTGACGCCCTCGATTCAATCGTACACTAATCATACACACAAATGTGTACGATCAAGATTAGGGACTCACAGGAAGATATCACAACACAACTCTAGACACAAATTAAAGAAACACAAGCTTTATATTACAAGCTAGGGGCCTCGAGGGCTCGAATACATAAGCTCAAATACAAATGAGTCAGCGGAAGCACCAATATCTGAGTGCAGACATAAGTTAAACACGATTGCCTTAAGAAGGCTAGCACAAAAGCAACAACTATCGAAGAGGCAAGGCCTCCTACCTAGGAGCCTCCTAACTACTCCTGGTCGTCAGCGGCCTCCATGCAGTAGTAGGCTCCATTGGGATAGTGGTAGTCGTCGGCGGTAGCATCTGGCTCCTGGGCTCCACCATCTGGTTGCAACATCCGAGAAGAATGGAAAGAGGTGGAAAACGAGGAGCAAAGCAACAGTGAGTACTCATCCAAATTACTCGCAAGCAAGGATCTACACTACATATGCAATGGTATAAAAGGAAAGGGGCTGTATATGTGGATTATACAGCAGAATGCCAGAATAGAGGGGAAAGCCTAGCCTATGGAAGACTAGCATCTTCTTGAAGCCACCATCTTGCAACATTTAGAAGAGTACAAAATAGCATTTTATAATTAGCAAGCATGTTGTAGCATTAACGCCCAGAGATCCTTTCTCGACTCTACGAGAAAGCAATCCCGGGCCATCATATCCATTCCACATCTCAGTATCCTGTTCTAGTTGTAAAGATCGGAATACAACACCAAGTCGTCCTGTTACCATGGACACGTATATTCAAATAGATTAACTTCCCTGCAGGGGTGCACCACATTACCCCACACGCTCGATCTCTCTGGCCAGACACACTTTCATGGGTCATGCCCGACCAAGGAAGATCAACATGACGCAGTCCTACCTAGGCTCAACAGAGAGGCCAGGACGCCAGTCTAAATCCGAAGCGTGCATGTGTCGTGTGCGCATCACCCTTTTCACTCCTGCATGTTGCGAGGGCGGCCGGTGAGCAGACCTAGCAGCCTCCATTACAAAGGAGGGTGCTTTACATGGTCCAACCCGGTGTGCGCCGCTCAGCCGCTGATGTCTGGAAAGCTCCGGCTAATACTACAACATCGAGTGCCCATAATTGTTCCCACGGGGTGGTTAGTGCGTATAGGCCAGTGGACAACTCAGATCAAATACCCAATATCGTTAGTGGCTTGGGAGCGCTCGGTAACAAGCAGAGACACACGATCATGTGACCCGTCGCTCCGTCTCATGAATTTACGGCAAGGGCTCGGAATGCCCGGCCGTGCCACGTAGAAATCTTGTGGGCACCCTCCAGGTCAACCCGACATCACATCAACTCGCGGGTACCCCTCACGGCCGACCCGACTTCAGTAACATGGTGCTGTGGTAAAGTCAAAGTAACCGTGTGTCGAAAATAGCAAGGGGAAACCCAAGGAATAACCCTCGATGGATTCCCACTCGATGTAACCGCCAAGGTGGACTTAGAGGAATCACCCTTGATGGTCACTCGAGGGATTGCACGACAGGGTCGTTATCGGGAGTGATGAAGGAGGAATCACCCTCGAAGACCACGACCGATTAGCTACACTACAGAGTTAACATCAGAAGTGCTATATGAGGTATCACCCTCAGCACTCGATAGTAGCTTCGTAGAGTCGTACAACTAAGGGGGTTGTTGCATGATGTGTCGGGCTCTGGACGTCAATCACATTGAGCGAGTCATCGAACATGAAGCGAGGGTAACTGGGACAAGGTGAGGGGTCACTGGTGGATCACTAACCAACCTATGCCAAGCAGTTTAGGATAAGCAGGTAAGGTACAAGACCAGGTTACGAAAGCAGGCTATGCATCCTATTAGGAGCAATCAAGTACAGTAGCTTAATCAAATGCAAGCAAGAGAATGGAATGGGCTATATAGGAATGATCAAGGGGGTTTGCTTTCCTGGAAGCTCTGCAGACGAAATCTTTGGAAGCGTTGCCGTAGTCGAACACCGAAGCATCAACGATCTCGGGGTCTATCGGCGAGGAAGGAGGGGAGAAACAATAAATAACGGGCATACAAAGCAACAGAAAGCATGGCATGACCGTAAGCAGTGCTAGGGGTTTTCTAACGCGGTACTAGACATTGCAGACGGAGAGGGAAAACATCCGGGAAAATATTCCCGGTGTTAGGCATTTTCCGGACAGATGAAAGAGAGGGGACTGTTCCAAGTTCGCTTTGCTAGAGGCATGTGACAAGAATGTGGATAGCATATTCGGATTCGTCATATTTTTCTGAGCAACTTTCATATATAAAATATTTTCATCTGACTTAAGGATTATGTTACATGATTTTTCAAAGTTTAAAAGATTTTCTAAAAATTTACAGGATCTATTTTAATTCGAAAATATACCAAGTGTAATTGCTATGGGTACACACAGTGTACCCAGTGATGTGTAATTGTGGATGACAGTGGGCCCCACTACCGAGTCAGCGGCTGACTGTGTCAGCCCTATCCAAAACAACAGTGACCGGGGCCCCACTTGTCATTGATAGGGGGTTTAAGGCGGGTTTAATTTAACCGGGGTTAACTAGTGGGGGGTCGACCCATGTGTCAGTAGCACATTAGGTTAGCTAGTTAGGCTGTAGTTAGTTAGACCGAGGTTAATTAAGGGGTGGGTCCTGTGGGGCAGTGTCTTTGGGCGAGATTAGCTTAGCGCCAATGACGCGAGGTCAGCGGCGCAGGAGGGCTGCCGCCGCCAAGACAGAATGCGGTGCAGGGGCTCGAGCCATGCCGAAAAATCACCTACATGGCTTCATGTGGAGTGTGAGGCGGCGCGTTCGAACACCCGCTCGATGCCGCACGCGATGGCAGCGGTGGCCTGATCAGAGCCGGCCTGTAGCGACGACAGTGAATACCAAGGCGGACGCCGGTGTCGGTGTCAAAACCGGCCGATCTCGGGTAGGGGGTCCCGAACTGTGCGTCTGAGGATGGAAGGTAACAGGAGACAAAGGGGACACGATGTTTACCCAGGTTCGGACCCTCTTAATGGAGGTAAAACCCTACTTCCTGCTTGCTTGACTTTGATGAGTATAGGGGTTACAAGAGTTGATCTACCTCGAGATAGTAGTGGCTAACCCTAGATGTCTAGCCTATATGAATTCTGATTGCCTCTACGGACTAAACCCTCCAGTTTATATAGACAACGAAGGGGCCTAGGGCTGTACAGAGTCAGTTTACAACAGAAGGAAACTATACATCTGGACACCAATCTTGCCATCCACGCAAAGGAGAGTCCCATCCGCACACGGGGAAAGGCCTTCTACCTTGTATCTTCACGACCCATCAGTCCGGCCCATAACACATGGGCCGGACAGCCGAGGACCCCTTAATCCAGGACTCCCTCAGTAGCCCCCGAACTTGCCTTCAATGATGATTAGTATCCGGATTATGTATTCGGCTTTACAAGGCGGGTTCTTCATTATACTTCGGACCAATGACATTCTGGCCGTGACCTCAGTGTTTCTTCCTTTATGCTTCCTCCCTATTGTTACTTTGATTTCCGCGCACTGGGTGAATACGAACAGTCCATGCTTTTTTTCAAATAAGCCCCTCACCATGCTCGGATGGCATCTATATAAGGAGATGTAGATCCCCTAATGCCATCTCACATCACGCAAAAGGAAAACTGCCAAGTTTAGCCACGAACAAAGCCTTCCATCATGGCCAGTGCCCTAGGCTCCTTTTCGCGCCCCCAAGGACCTCAAGAGGGTGATTAGCAAAGTTGCTCCGTGCCTCATCTTCAGTTGAGCCAACTCCAGACGCAGGGTTACCTTCCCCTCGCGGATCTAGTCTCTGTTCAAGCGGGATTGGCCTCAATCGGCAACGACATGATGGCTGAGAACTTCCCCAACCCCAATAAGGAGGAGAGGGTGTGTTTCATCCCATTCCTGTTGCGGGGCCTAGGATTTCCAATCCATCCCTTTCTCAGGGGGTTATTGGAATTTTACGGCATCCAACTGCACAACCTTACCCCAGGTTCGATTCTGCACATCTCAGGCTTCGTCGCCTCTGTGAGCTATTCTTAGGCATCGAGGCCCATTTTGAACTATGGAGAAAGTTATTTTGCCTCGTTCCCCGCCATCGATGAGGTTCCATATTTGAAGTGGGCGGTGCCGAAGTATGGTGTATAGCTAGATCCAGATACTTCATAGGAACTCCCAAAGAGGTATACCCGCAGTGGTCTTTGGAATGGTTCTATATGGATGACGTCCCATTGCCGGACCCAGTTTGGCGCGGCCTCCCTGAATTTTCCAGTGCTCCTTTAAAGAAGCGCCTCAACTGGCGTTCCTGAAGTCCCAAGGAAGAGGACAGTGTGGAGATAAAGAGGGTTGGTCAGCAAGGTCAGGTTGTTAGCCCTTATCGAGCTCTCGATAGTTGAGGTCATGGCTATTGCAATAAAGAGGTGTGTCTAGCCTCTCCAATCCAGAGTAACTTCCTTATGGTGTTACAGCAGAGAAGACGGCGCGTCCCATTACAGACGAAAGGGTCCGGATACCCCAGCCGAACTAGCCACAATCTTGGCCGATCTGTATAAGGGAGAGCAAGAAGATTTTCTCCGGTTAAACTACCGGGAGGGCTATTCCATGTACAACCCTATTGAATGGGTAAGATTTTGATCGTCTGTGTTATCTTATTGCCGTCACAGACACTAATCAAATTTGCCCTTTATTGCCACAAACAGTCGTGGAGGAAGATGACCGAGGACGTCCACTATCATGCTCCCCAACCAGATGATCATAACCGTGATAAAGACCCTGGCTTTTGCAAGGATCAGGACATATATATATAGAGTTCGATGACGGGGTATTTTATCAGGCGAGTTTTGACGGCTCAGAAGTGGCTATCACCGCCGACTATCCCCGCCTCTATCCCTTCTGAGTATTTGGAGGGCTCTTGAAAGGAAACCCTTATTTGTACTTTTTCTCATTATACTGATCCAGATTTTAATAGGATCGGTGCTCAGGGGACCGTACCTCCTCCAGGGTAGCCCCAACACGAGGTAGTCATTAGAAGCGAAGGGGGACCGGGAGCGCTGCAGAAACCTCACCACCTTCTAAGAGGTATGTCCGCTTTAATACATGCCTGTGTATGAGTTCGGATTGTTCAATGTCTCCTTTATTCTTGATGTCAGGAGAAACACGCGGTAGACGGTGGGCAAACGCCCTGTTAGCCAAATGTCTGCCAATCCGGCGCCGAACTAGCCAGTTAGGATGGGAGCCGATGCGACGCCCGTTCCACCGCCTCATGAGGATTCGGACGATGTATCTGTCACGAATTCTGAAGTGTAGAGCATGAGGAATCACCGTCGATTGAAAGAGGGCATGCGCGCTCCGGCCTTTTCTGAGCAGGAATTTACCGCACTCAGTTTGGTGGTTGCGTACATCCGAGCAGCTCAAGCAGGACTCGCTGGAGTCATTCAGCTGTTCTCAAAGGACATACAGGTAAAGGTTTATGCAATTTAAATAGCCATATACCAGTAGCCCCCGAGACATGAAGCAGTAAAGGAAAACTGATTTAAGGATCGTTACTATATGCAGGTTTTGAAAGAAAAGAACACCGCACTAGCCCAGGAGCTGGAAACAAACCAGACGCGGCTGAATGCTGTCACCGCCGAATTGGCGGAAATGAAAAAGAAGGTAATGAGCACATATGGGGAGAAAAATCACGAAGAGGAAAAATGCAAGAAATCCGAAGAGATAGAGAGCTTAAGGGCTCAGTTATCGGCTGTGTAGAAAGAAAATGAAAAACTGAAGGGCGGCATGTTCGGTATGTCTTTCCTTTTTATGTGCAAAAACACCCTAGGTGCTTATGTTTAGTCCATAGTTCGGAATATCATGACTCTGTTGCCGCAGGCCTGTTGACTGGGTGACCGGAGGAAGAAGTATCTAGATTCCAAGGCGACGTGCTGAAGGAACTGTCCATGGTACATGCTCGGGCCCGGAGAGCCATGAAAAGTTTGGTGAAGGTTTTATGGCCATCTGATACCCCTCCAGAAAGTATGGAGGGCCTGGCAGACCTGTTCAAAGGCGCCCGGCGCCGGTTTGAGCTATGGAAGACATCCGCCTGCCGTGAAGGCGCGCGAGAAGCCTGGGCCATGGTGAAGACACGTTTCACCAAACTGGATCCAAATCATATGGCCCGAGTGGGACCACAGGGACCAGATGGGAAAGAAATTCCAGTGAATTTGGTGTATGACCAAGTAATGGTAGCTACGAAGTATTCGCAGGAAGACTGTAGATTAGACAGTCTTATAGATGGAATAGATAAGGAATAGGTTTATGATTATAATGTATTAATCAACCTGTACCTTTATCTGAACATGTAAAAAGTTTGTCATCGCAGGCTTTTGGCTTTAACCTCCGAACCCAGAAAATGGTGGAGTGTTTCTGGATACTAATCAAAGTGAAAAGAATCATTCACTATGTCCGGAAACTAGGCAACCCAGTCATTGTGCTCGAATAGACAAGAGATTTTAGTTCAGGATGTATGTTACATTACATATGTAAGAAACATCTTCCAAGGAAAATAGTTCTGTTAAGGGTTCCTTTACTTGGGTTGGCATGTTGTGAGTATGCGTGCCAGGGCGTTGGTCCGCAATGCAGAAAGAGGTGTCCCGCTGTGTGAGAGTAGTTACAATAGTGTAACAATCTGTCATTTTGATTGCCGACCAATTATTATCTTAAGAACGCTAGCTTTCGGCTTCACCCGTCTGAGGTACATGTCCGGATGACCTAGTTGTAGCAATCGTAGAGGTGCTCCCTTTACGCCCTAGCCGAACAATCGGGAACGTAGGGCGTAAGCACATGAGCAAGGCAACCAGCTTGGCAAAAACTTAAGTCATAAAGGTGCATATAATGGCAAAAAAGATGTATATGAGTGAACGACACGTATATTGTGAGCTCCAGGCTCGGAATAGTAATAAGCTTCGGTGAAAGAAGCCCCCAGTTTATGGTGGGGTGTATACATTTAAGGATGTGTACCCCTCAAGTGTTCGGCTTATCCGAACACGTGTTGGAAATCGTACAAAAATGAGAAAACAAGAAATGAAGAGGAGAAAAAGGAACGAAAAAGAAGTATGGCCGAACTTATGCGTAGAATCTTCGGAGCCGAGCAGCGTTCCATGGATTTGGCTCGAGGCGATTATCCAATGCATTAGGAAGGCGGTAGGCTCCTCCTGTGAGAACTTCATCTATAATGAAGGGACCCTCCCACTTTGGTTTGAGCTTGTCCTTCTTCTTCTCTGGGAGGCGTAAAACGAGTTCATCAACATTATAAGTTTTGGCCCGCACTTCTCTGCTTTGGTATCTCCGAGCCTGTTGTTGATAGAATGCGGAAAGGGCTTTCGCAACATCGTGCTCCTCCACCAGGCCATCTAGGCCGTCCTGCCGATCAAGCTCGGCTTCTCTCTCTCTCTTCATAAATACGCACGAGAGGTGAGTCATGAATAATGTCACAGGGCAAGACAACCTCTATGTCGTATACCATGAAGAAGGGGGTTATATCCGGTTGTGCGATTCGGCGTGGTCTGCAGTCCCCAGAGTACGGAATCAAGTTCCTCGACCTAGTGTTTATCTGACTTCCGTAGGGATCGCACTAGTCTGGGTTTAATGCCGCTCATCATCAGGCTATTAGCCCGTTTGACCTGACCGTTTGTTTGAGGGTGGTATACGGAGGCATAATTGAACTTAATGCCCAGGTTAGCACACCAGTTTTTCACCTCACCGACTATAAAGTTAGAGCCATTGTCAGTAATGATGCTGTGCGGGACACCATAACGATGTACAAACACTACAAAAAAAAGACACACCCGTGACATTTTGGGCCGAACGAAATTTTTTTGTGTCATACTTATGACACTTCTATGACGATAATTGTTACAAAATCCGGTATCATCATAGACGTGGTGGGATCCTACTTCTATGACAAAAAATCATGACAAAAAATGGGCTTTTCATCCTGGGCGGGCCAGAGACGCAGCTGCATGACATTCTTTGGGCCGTCCATGACAGAAAAAACCGTGGTAGAAGCGAGGGCGAGGAAAATATCAGGGTGTTCCCGATTACGGTGGGTGGTCAGGGCCAAGCGATGCGCGTTTCTCTCATACACGCATGCGCATGGGTGCGAGGCGTTGGGCTCTAACTGAACCCGAGCGAGGCGTCGGGGTCTAACTGAACCCGAGCGATTGCACTGCAGAACACGCGTTACTAAACCCGAGCGATCGATCGATGGCTGTTAACTGAACCCGATCGAGCGATGCCTTCACTACTGCTGCTAACTGAAGCTGATCGATGCTGCCTCTAGATGAACAGTGAGTGTTCCTGGGGGGGGGGGGGTTTGGATGAACAGTTCCCGGTTTGGGTGGATGAACAGGACCCCGTGGTGTTGCCTCTAGATGAGCAGGACCCCGATCGATCAAGCCGGTTGGGGCTGGATGAACAGGACCCCATGGAGAGGGCTGGATGAACAGTAGATGGTGGAGGGCTCGATGAACAGTAGCCCGTGGAGGGGTGGTTGAACAGAAGCCCGTGGAGAGGGCTGGTTGAATAGTAGCCGGTGGAGTAGCGAGCGGTGGAGGCTGGATGAACAGGAGCCTGTGGATGAACAGTCGCAGGTGGAGGCTGGAGGAGGTCGACGGTGGATGAACAGTAGCCCGTGGAGGATGGAGGGGGTCGACGGTGGAGATGAATAGTATCCCATGGAGTCCCGTTTTGCGGTATGCCACACCCCTCCCGATGAACAGGACCCCCGTTTCGACCGTAGCGCTCCAACACAAGTCCGTTTCTTCTGTTTTGCGGTACGCCACACTCCTCCCGATCAACAGGACCCCGTTTCAACAGTAGGAGGTCCGTTTCCTCCATTTTGCGGTACGCCAGACCCCTCCCGATGAACAGGATCCCGTTCTGAACATGGCCGGTCGAACACAAGGCCGTTTCCTCCGTTCTGCGGTATGCCAGGCCTCGTTTCCATCGGCTGTTCCGCCCAAGCCCTCCCGATGAACACGATGACGCATTCCGTTCCGACCCAGCCGTTTGGCTCCCCATGAACACGACGACGACGCTGTTTCTCCATTCCGAGCCAGCCATGTACACTAGCCCTGGCCGTACATATGCGCGAGTAGGCGTTTGAGACCCCGCCCGTATGTAAGTACGTGGCCATATTTTATTTTTTGCACACTGGCTGCTGTACGTACGTGTACATGCTACGTGCGCGCCTCTACTATGACACATGCGCGCCTCTACATCAACCAGTATGTACGTACATGTTCGCGACCAGAATGACAACGCTACGTACGCTTCGACCAGGTGGGTCCCGACTGTCAGGCACTTCCTTGCGTGCAAAGATGTAGCTGGTGGGTCCCAGCAGTCAGGGGGGCGAATCATTTTTTTTGCCCGGACGCACTTCCTTGCGTGCAAAGATGTAGCTGGTGGGTCCCAGCAGTCAGGGGGAAATGTTTTTTTTCACGAAATACGGTGGCCCGTCCGGTGGGTCCCCGCTGTCAGGTGGAGGAATAATTATTTTGTGCGTAATAAGGAGGCACTTCCTTGCTGCGGCCGTGGACCCAGCTGTCAGCCTCTCCACGTATAGTCCACGTCCGTGGAAGCCGTTCCTTGACCACATTGACCACGCCACACCGAGAGCACCAAGGCGGTGGACGACGGCGAGGCCTAGGAAGGGGACGTCGTGGAGTCGGGGAAGACGCGGCAGTGGATGCCCACGCGTAGAGGAGTATGAGGGTTCACTGGTTCGCTGCGGTGTGAGGCTGCCGTCGCCGCAGAATAACAGGGGGTGTGGGTGAGTAGAGGATGGCCTGGCCAGCGGTGGGAGTAGTAGGGGGCGATGAGGCTTCCGCGGCATCGCAGCCGACCACGGGAGGCTGGAGCACGAGGCACGACCGGCGCTGGTTTGGGCGGCTGGAGCAAGAAGACCAGAGGTTGAAGAAGCACTACGACCGTTGGATGGACATCGTACGGTCACTGGAGCTAGAATTGTGCATATTGACTAAGTTGATAAAGCCCTCCGTCCCCATCAACTTAGTAGGCCCACAAGTCAGCCTGCCACTATACTGGGTCCCAGCTAGCAGGGGGAGTATTCATTTTTTTGTGCGTAATAAGGAGGCACTTCCTTGCGTGCGAAGATATAGCTGGTGGGTCAGAGCTGTCAGCGGCGGGTTTTTTTCCGCAAATACAGAGGCCCTTTCGGTGGGTCCCAGATGTCAGGTGGAGGAATCATTATTTTGCTCGTAATAAGGAGGCATTTCCTTGCGTGCGGCCGTGAACCCAGCTGTCAGCCTCTCCACGTACAATCCACTTCAGATGCATGTCGGTCGTTGACCATGTTGACCAGGCCGCGCCAAGAGCACCAGGGCGGTGGACGACGGCGAGGCCCAGGAAAGGAACGACATGGAGCCAGGGAAGACTCGGCAGTTGTTTCCCACGTGGGGAGTACGATTGACTGAGGGTTTCTTGGTTAAATCTACCGTCGCCAGAGAATAATAGCAGGTGTGGGTGAGTAGAGGGATGGCTAGGCCAGCGAAGGGAGTACGGTGGGCCAGTGAGGCCTGCACGGCAGCACAACCGGCCGCGGGGAGGAGGGAGCTGGCAGTCCCGCCGGTGCTTGTTTGACCGGCTGGAGCAGGAAGAGCAGAGATTGAGGAAGCCCGACAGCCATTGGATGGACATCCAACGATCCTTTGCTTGTCGCCAACCTTTTAGGAAAGCCTCAAATCTATGGAAAACAGCATACAACCCATCTGCCATTATTTCTAATAATTTATAGCCCATTTGCTAATTCTTCAGGTCTTTTTGGAGCCCATATTCTTTTTGTTAGCATTACAGCCCATATTGTGGCCACGGTTAAAAAATTATACGAAATTTTGCATATTTCGATGCGGTCCGAACTGTTTTTAATCCCGAAACTTCGAGTCACATTCAAACTAATTTAAAAAATAAATGTATATCAATATAAAATCCAACAAATTTTCCACGCATAAAAATCAATGCAATTTAAAATCTCAAAATGAAAAAAAGAAATTTGAAACTAATTGCCGGTTTGATGTGTTTTAAAAATGTACAACCCATTTCTCATTACTGATAGGCCATTTTCTCGGCTAGCCGAATGAAGCTCTCCTCATCTTGAAAGGTTTACAGCCCAACAGGCCTGATAAACGAGTTACTTGGCAAATCACATAAAACCTGGGCTATGGACGTGGACCCAGCTACGACCATGGACCCAGCTGTCAGCCTCTCCATGTACAGTACTCTTCCAATGGAAGTCGGTCATTGACCACATTGACCACGCTGCGCCGAGAGCACCAAGGCGGTGGACGACCGTGAGGCCTAGGAAGGGGACGACGCGGAGCCGAAGAAGACGCGGCAGTGGATGCCCATGCGGAGAGGAGTACGAGGGTTCACTGGTTCAGTTGCGGTGTGAGGCTGCCGTAGCCGCAGAATAACAAGGGATGTGGGTGAGTGGAGGGATGGCCTGTCCAGTGGTGGGAGTAGTATGGGGGCGGTGAGGCCTCCGCGGCAGCATAGCCGGCCACGGGAGGCAGGAGCAGGCGGCACGACCGGCGCTGCTTTGGGCGGCTGGAGCAAGAAGACCAGAGGTTGAAGAAGCACTATGGTCGTTGGATGGACATCGTTCGGTCACTGGCGCTAGAATCATTCATATTGACTAAGTTGACAAAGCCCTCCGTCCCCGTCAACTTAGTAGGCCCACAAGTCAGCCACCCACTATGGTGGGTCCCAGCTAGCAGGGGGTATTCATTTTTGTGTGCGTATAAGGAGGCACTTCCTTCCGTGCGAAGATATAGCTGGTGGGTCCGACCTGTCAGCGGGGGAACATTTTTTTCGCGAAATACAGAAGCCCTTCCCGTGGGTCCTAGCTGTCAGGTGGAGGAATCATTATTTTGCACGTAATAAGGAGGCATTTACTTGCGTGCGGCCGTGGACCGAGCTGTCAGCCTCTCCATGTACAGTCCACTTCCGATGGATGTTGTTCATTGACTACGTTGACCAGGCCGCGCCGAGAGCACCAGGGCGGTGGACGACGGCGAGGCCTAGGAAAGGAACGACACGAAGCCAGGGAAGACTCGGCAGTTGTTTCCCACACGGAGGAGTACGAGGGTTTACTGGTTCGTCTGCCGTCCCCGGAGAATAACAGCAGATGTGGGTGAGTAGAGGGATGGCTAGGCCAGTGATGGGAGTATGGTGGGGTGGTGAGGCCTGCGTGGCAGCATAGCCGGCCGCGGGAGGGAGCAGGCAGTCCCGCCGACGCTTGTTTGAGCGGCTGGAGCAGGAAGAGCGGAGATTGAAGAAGCACGACAGCCGTTGGATGGACATCCAATAGTCACTGCTCTCGTGTGCATTATTTCTAATAATGTACAGCCCATTTGCTAATTCTTAAGATTTTTTTTGGAGCCCATCTTCTTTTTGTTAGCATTACACCCCATATTGTGGCCACGGTTAAAAAGTATACACAATTTTGCATATTTGGGTGCGGTCAACTGTTTTTAATCCCGAAATATTGATTCACATTCAAACTATTTTGAAAAATAATTTATATAAATATAAAATCCAAATAATTGTCCACGCATAAAAATCAATGGAATTTAAAATCTTGTAATGAAAAAAATTGAAACTAATTCCCAGTTTGATGTGTTTTAAAAATGTACAATCCATTTCTGGGCAAACCGAATGAAACTCTCCTCGTCTTGAAAGATTTGCAGCCCAGCAGGGCTGATAAAGCAAGTAGGCCTCGTTTGGGTATTTCTTTAACAAAATAGAACTGGGCTAGCCATTTTCAGCAAGAAAAAAACACAAATGGGCTCGTGATGTGGTAAACATAAATAGAACCCTGGCTAGACGGGCCACAGCCCCCGCACAGCCCCGTTGTTACCATGATCCGCCGCTAAAACTAGTATAAATAACAACTGCTTGTTCCTCAAAAAAAAAACTACGCAACCTGTTGGGTCCCTGGTGTCAGCCGCTCGTAGTGTAATTCTCCCGTTTATTGACTACGTTGACAATGTCGTGAGCCCCAGATGTCCAACCATTAGGAGGAACCATATTTTTGGGCTTGTAATATAGAGGCACTTGCTTGCGTACTGCCATGACGCTGGTGGGTCCCTACTGTCATCCTCTCCACGTACACTCATCTCCTTGTTCCTCTCGGTTGTTGACGACGTTGACAACACAAGAGGGCGGCGCACCGCACACGGTGAGCGAACCAAGGCCACAAGGCGGAGGACGACGACGTGGCCTCAGATAGAACGAACAGGAGCCGTGGAAGATGCGCCGGTCCAGTCGCAGGCGGAGGGGAGTATGAGGGTTGACTGGTTCCGGTGCGAGTGCGTGTTGGGGCTGACGTCGCCGGAGAATAACAGGACGTGTGGGGGAATAGAGGGATAGACTGGCCAACGTTGGAGGGTACATACGGTAGGGCGGCAGAGGCGCATCCAGCCATGGGAGGCGGGAGCAGGCGAAGCCGACGGGGTGGTTTGGTTTGGGTGGCTGGAGGAAGAAGAAGACAAGTGATAGAAGATACACGATAGATGTTGGATGCCAATCCAACGGCTGGTAGGCAGAATCGTTTGTTGACTGGCTAGTAAGTCGACACCACCTTGGATAGGCTATTTCCTCGCGAGTCCCAAATGTCAGAATCCAAATCTATCACGGTCATGCAGCCTTTCCTATGAAAATTTACAGCCCATTTGATGTGCTAGTTCAAAATAAGTTTGTGGGTGCTGGTGGGGGCTAATAACTTGGCTTCTGTAATGCACAGTGAGCTCAAGAAGCCGGCGAGAGTGATGTTATTTCCCTTGGTTGGGATTTGTTAGTTGTTACAATATTTCACTCTAAATTAAACGACTGGCAAGCCATTTGCCTTGCTTCAAAGAAAATATGATAGTCACAGCCGAGTTGAAAAGGGCAAGAACATCTAACTCCAGCTTACAAACTGTACAAAAGCACGAGGGTTAATTGTTCATCAGGTTTACAAAAAAACCCAGGTTGAAAAGGGCAACAACATCTAACTCCAGCACTATTTTTGGCAGTCACAGTCAAATGGAACGGTCAGGTCCATAGAATGAACATCCTGGGTTGTAAAATTTACTGGATTATGGCCATAATATGTTGTAAATAGAAGCCCGACATGTTCAGAAGCTCTTTTGCCCACCTGAAACTCCTTTTTTTGCTCTTCCACATACCCATTCGTCAAAACCATGCTGCTGATAAACTTAAGCCTGATGGACAATAGTAATCTCGCATTCAGCAGAAAGAATGTGACAAATCTAGTGTTTGCACGGTTGGCTACATATCGTTCTAGCGTTATTGTCTTCAATCGAATCTCATGAGAAGTGAGAAAATCACGATGCTTACGAATCCACCGATTGGTTATAACTTTCTTACCCCGTCCTGTTGCCTAAATAGACGTGAAGATTGAAAACAGTTAAGGTCTAAAAAAAGAGTGTCGAAATAGCAACAGCTGAACGGTTAATTCTAGTACACTATATGCGGGCTTCCAATGTGCGTGAAATTATCACCTTTATATACAACTTCTCCAGACATGGAAAGCATTGCAGCAAGCCAATAATCTTGTTCAGATCAAAACTATTCATTTGGATGCATAAGATCTTGACAGAATCCATCACCATTGATAGGCCATCCATGGAGAAACTCTTCATTGAGCATAGAACATAATATTAGTACAAAATGTGTACTCCAAGATGACATATAACTTATGCGCAGAAATTTAAAATGCAGCTTATGGTTACAAGTGTAGATGATAATATAAAGTACCTGAAGAATTGTGGAGCCAAACACCATATTGCAATGAGCACAGAGATCATGTATTACACCCAAGGTCTCCAGTTTAGGCGCAGAGAGGACGGTTATTTGCAACGGTGAATAACTAGAATCAAGGATCAACCTTTGAAGTGAAGGGGCATCTTGGATGATGAGTTGCCTTCCACCAAAAGAAATTCCAATTCTTACAGGGTTAGGCGATTTTATTTGGATACAACCGTTTCTAACTGTGAAAACAAGTACCAAGCACTCCAGGGCAGGGCAACTGGAGCGGATGATGCTATGCAATGAGGCCTCCGATATACGAAACCGCACAAGTGGATGTTTCTTGAGAAATGGGAGTCGAAGGTTTAGTACCAAATTGTCTGGTAGGTCGCATAGCGCAAAGGTGGCGGTGTGGAGAGAGGAGGAAAACGCGAGATGGACATCGGTGCTGAGGGCACAGGTAGATGGTGTTCGGTATCTGGTAGGTGATTTCCAGGCGAATAGTAGAACTCAAGCAGCTGTAGTTACAGAATTTGGGATTTCAGCCAAAGGCCCACCGTGCAGGGCATGGTATGCTTGCTCAGGTAGCATGACGGGATGCAGAGGCTTTGAACGGAGCCTTGGTGGGAGGAGATGATGGCTCTGGGGATTTCAAAATCATTGAAGAGAGATAGCTGACGATAGTCGAGATTAAGGGGCATGGCGCGCCATAGAGGGCGCCACTGAATTGAGAGGACTTGGGTGCGGCAACAATCCTTGGTGGGGAGAAGCGAGATGATCTCCCCAAGGACGGCGTCCGGGAGATCGTTGATGAGGTCCACCCGAGATTCTAGGGGTTCCTGGGATCCGGTGGGGGCGGGGTTGCCGCTTCTCCCCGCGCTGCCGAGTGCGGGATCTACAATAGGCGTCGCCGCTGGCGGGAGCCTCATCTTCTTGGCGCTGGGTTAGTCGACTCCATTTTCCATGAGGGCGTCGCGTCGCGCTCACGGATTTGAGCAGAGTAACAAATGACGAGCCTAGTTGTAGTGCGAGTGAAGAAGAAGGGGAGCTAGAGTTTTCTGTAGTAGTGAGGAAGAAGGGGAGCTAGGGTTTTCTGTAGGAGTGAGGTGAGGAATTTGGGGGTACGAGTGGAGCGAGCTGACGTGAGGTGGGTGGGAGTGAGGAGGAAGAAGAACACCCATGTTTTTTGGGGGGCGGTGTGCTGGGTGTGGGTAACGCCTGTCATTCAGTAAATATATGGACTTCTGGCTACTCCTAGGTCATCGAAACGTCTCCCTCTACTAAATTCCATTATACTTTTGTTCACCGATATGCGGGCCATGCAGCACACGGGCCCAAATGCCATCCACCAAATTAGAAGGCAGTATGCAGGCGGAGAGTCACCCCAGTCATAGCGCGGCAGTAACGAGCCGTCGTGTCACAAAACCCCACCTCCCCGCAGTCTAAGTTTGACGGACGAAGCAACCATCATTTCACTCTTCGCTGAATCCTCTTCTGCCTCACCGTCTTCAAGAAAGGCAACACTCGCATCTTCCACTGTTCTTCTCTCCCAACGAAGGGAAGGTAAGCGGATCCGTGATGTTGGTATATTCTCGTTCGGAGAAAAAAAAGAACTTTTGCAAAGTAGTAACCGAACCTCACTCTCTTTTTGTTTCAATGTCATTGAGATTGTGTTTTCCTTTCAGTGGTCTCCTAGTATTCGTCAGTTTCATGATGGACCAAGGAGAACCAGGCAAAGATCTGCCGATATTGGAGCAGACGCAGGAGGTTGATCCCCATGAGACAGAGAGCTCCAAGAAGATTGAGGCAGCCACCGAGCCGACCCCAGATACGCTCACGGCCACTACTAAGATGGTCCACGCCCCGTTTGAGGTTACAGCCACCGTGGCACTGCAGAAGCAGTTTTCCCCCTTCGAGGATGTGTCCCCCCCGCTGAGCTGCCCAAGGTGATTTTCTTCTTTGCCCATCTCGATTGTGGTTTTTCATCTAAGTATGTGGTGATGAATAATGCAAAATTTTATTAGCTTCGATGCCATGCTATACATAGTGGTTTAAATAACTTGTGTTTCTTATACTGGAAAGTAATTCAGAATTTGTTTCTGTTTCAATTAGATCCCTAATGCAGACAAGGATTGCGTGGTTGTACATGTCACTCGCTATGAGGCGGATGACCTGAATATACGCACTGGTAAAACGGAGTTTTTAGGCTATTGGATCCTGGAAGCCATTTGCGCTTATACCAATGAAGAGTTGTATTACAGCCTCACTGTTGTCAGGCGTGTTGTCCAGGGTGTACTGAAGCACAAGAAGTTCAAAGCTACTCCTTTGTTTGTGAGGCATACTGTTCTTGTCAAGCTTACGCAGGAAGATGACATGGCATGCCTCCACAAACAAGTTTGTGAGTGGCAAGGCCACAAGGTTGTCTTCATGAAGGTTCACAAGATTGAGTTGCTGCCGGACGTCCTCGATGATGTTCATGGCAAGGTCCGTCTTGTGCCCAGCCCAAGTTAGATCGAGGCATGAAATAGTTGCCCCAGCTAGTGTTTAATAGTAGTTTGGATTGTGTCTAATTATCCGAACCTTGCCTGTTATCGAGCCCTCTGGGGCTAGTACTTTGTTTGAATCCGTCTATGGGAACTGCTGCTACTTTTGTGTGCCTGTGAATCATGTGAGAACCATCGTAATTGTTGCCGAAACAGATGCGTCCTCACTAGTTTTTTCATGAATATGGCATGGTAAGACATAAGTTGTCACGGTTTATCATACGAGCAGTGTGTGTTTTGATGAAATAGAGTACTCATTCCAGAACTGTGTGCCGAAGTATACATAAGTACTTGTAAACACTGTTGGTGCTACCCCACTTGTAAGCAGTTGTGCAAAACACGACACATTGGCTCAGCTCGCGTCAACACTGGGCTATCGACCAGCTAACAATCAACAATCTGCTACCTGACATATAAGCAACTATGTATCTTGTTACAGTGGTTCATGCAGTTAACTAAGGCCACAATATAAATTCCAAACGTTCACACGCTAGTCCAGCGTTCATGTGGAGCACTCACATTAAACCCGGCTTCATAAAAAACTTGAAAAGCATAATTTAAGCAATTTTATACATCTCAATGATTCATAGAACATAACAAACATATACTAGTTCACAACAAAAGACAAAGTTGTGAGAAATTTTACAAATCAGGAAAAAACAAGAAAGGCTTCTCTGAGCAAAGGGCCTCCCGGCAGGCTTAAATTTCCTGGAGTTCACTCTAGTTTTTTCTTGTTGCCACCATCTAGGGTTAGGTTCTCTCATTCTAGAATAACCAATTATAATTGTGTTCTCAGCTGGAATGCTGAACTGAACCATGTAGTGTACTGACCAACTGAAAGTCTTGTGCATTCCACTAAACTTAAGCACCGCTATTTGCAGAAATAAGCAGACCACAATGCCTCTTGTCCGCGCAGCTGTCCAAAAAACCGACGTGCAGCAGTGCCAGCTAGTCCTCAGTCCATGGATGAACTGGTAGAAAGTGCATTCCGGACTAGGATGCAGTTGTTTTCGCTCGTTCGTACACTGCAATCAGGAACTAAAACGTACGAATCAACTTCTTTTATATTGCGTTGGTCATTCTACCTAGTAACTACAGATGTAGGAATACCTGGAAGACGGGTGGTTAGACAACGACAACGAGGGATAGCCATCTCATTTTGGGAAGTTCTACTAAAACCGAGGTGTGTGCTTTTGATTACGCCGATAGAAACGATACGGACACAGACATCCCGAAACGATATGGAGACAGACATCCCTGTTTGCGCAAATACGAAATACGGTTATTTAAACAGTGACAGATATTTGCAGTGACGTATGATTAACACCAGCATCTATTGTTATAATTGGCACTAGATTGACAGTACGAAAGTGTCCTTAAGTAAGTAGCATCACATCACATCAACACTGCCACTAGATTAACATGTAGAACAATAGCATTAGTATTACTGTCATGAGAGTAGCACATGGTCAGTAAATGTGCAATCAAATTTGTGCAGTTCCACTGGGATGAAGCAATGTTAGCGGTGTGGGAAATAAAGCAAGACGGAAGCACTTCATAAAATGGTGGTGGCATTGCTTCAATTTATCGATGGCACTAGCCATTACTTATAGTGACATTAGGTGGCATTGCTTAATGCTTCATGTGATTTTACATTAACGGTAGCGATATGGGCGTAGGGACAGCAGGGGCATAAAGTGGTGAGGCAGATGTGGTTGCCAAGAGCGGCAAACACTCAGGCAGCATGTCTGCATTTGTCCCATTTTGTCTCCTCGGCGACATTTTCCTATGTGAGCACATGAAATCTAGACTTGCTCATTCTCATTTGCGTTTTCCCCCAACACCCGTCACTTTATTTCCTTTTTCAACCAAGAGATAGGTCCACTTCCCCCACTCTTCGCCATCCACCATGCTTTCTTCGTCTTTTCAACCAAGAGACTGGTTGGGTAGCCAGTATCTACTACTTTCCCCTGTTTCCTCTTAGAACCAAGTCCTAGATTCATGCTACAGCTTTCCCACTTTCTTCCCTGTTTGAACCAACTCTTAGAGTCGACTGTATGAACTAGCTTTACCTCTAATAATAGTAAAAGTCTAGGTGGCTTTGGAACAGCGGACAAAAGTAGAAAAAGATCCACACGAAGCCAAGTGGGGAGCTGGGGCAGTAGAGCAAGGCAGGTTTCAAAGGAATATATACCTGAGGGTCGTCGGCATGTGGCAAAGATGGCTTCGGGAGGCCGCATGTTGGCCACAATACCGCAGGGAGGAAGAAGGGGTCGGAGGCCCTCCCGAGCCGGCGCTCTCTCGGAGAGAACGACACGGCCATCGATTGGGACACGCGGGCAGCCGTTGGTCTTCTCCCTCGCCGCTGACGACAGCGTGAACGATGCACCTACACCCCTGCCCTGGTCGAGGTTGTCCGGCCGAATTTGTGACCAGCTGTGAGCTGAGAGAGAGTGTGGCCACCTATGTCTTGCTTAGATCCGGAGAGCATGAGAGAGTGAACGAGAGGAACCCTAGTAAAGCAAGCGCTAAGGCTCCTGCTTATATATATAGTGGAGTGACTTTGTTGTATCGGCTTTAAAAAAATGCGCTCCTACGTGTACCCGCGAGTGGGTGTGAGAGAACTAGTGCGTGCGTGCACCGCTTCTCCTCATGAGAGTACAATATACTATGCCCAAAGAATGTTCGCCACAAGAGTAATAGTATAAGTGTGTGACGTGTGAGCTAAAATAAAATGTGCGCGACGTCTTTTGTTTTTTAGAAGTTCCGAGGGTAGGGCGTGAAGAGCACATATGTGTGTGACGTCGACCTGTAGATAGACGGTGGGTGCGACAGGACTCGGGAGAGTCGTGACTCGTGAAGGTACGTGTGCGTGAGGGAGTGGGGGGCACGTATCAATGCAGTGCATGTGTCCATAAATCATTATCCGACAAACGTTCGCCACAAGCCTTTTCCTGAAGAACGCCATAAGAACCGTTAGATCGGCATCCGACAGTGTCAGTTTTGCCATGTCATTTAACAGAACAGCCACTCCTCCTACACATAAAGCTTCCATGTGAGTGTTAGCAACTGAAGTATGCTTCCTCCGTTCCAAAATGCAGTGCATATAGCTTTATTGAAAATTCGAACCTCACAAACTTTTATCGAGTTTTCGTGTACCAAATTGCACTTGTAGAATACCCTATATATATATCATTTCATTCATCTTCGAGAGGTAACTATAAAGATGGGGGAGGAGTCTACAAAGAAAGACCATCGTATCACCTGCAGCAATTTCAACCATCCTTTGGTGTGGGGGAATATCATAGGAACTCTATATGATATGATTTTTATAGGATTTTTTCCTTTAGAGCCAATTGGTTCATAAGAATAGATTCATATACTCCACATTTCAAAGGACATAAACATGATATCATTTCTATAGCTTTAGAGCCACCTGGTTCATATGAATGGATTCCTATACTCCCATAATTTCAAAGGAAAATAAACATTAGCGTATATTCAATAGAAAAGTTCCTATGATATGAACCAAATTACATCTCTTTTCTAATCCCTCCTCATAGGAATTGAGATACATGTCATCTCTAGATTTAATAGAAAAGTTCCTATGATGTGAACCAAATGACATCTCTTTTCCAATCCCTACTCATAGGAATTGAGATACTCCGGTGCCCATCTTTTGCTATATGAAGTCTTTCGCCCTGGAAAAAATAAGGAGGAAGCTTTCGGGACGAAGATCCGCCGTCTCGAGGCGGAACCTGGCGAAACCAATCTAGGGCTCCGACGGAGCTGTTCTGCCGGGGAAACATCCCTCCGGGAGGGGGAAATCATCACCATCGTCATCATGATCCTCTCATCGGGAGGGGGTCAATCTCCATCAACATCTTCACCAGCACCATCTCATCTCAAACCCTACTTCATCTCTTGTATCCAATCTTTGTCTCAAAACCTCAGATTGGTACCTATGGTTCGCTAGTAGTATTGATTACTACTTGTAGTTAATGCTAGTTGGTTTATTTGGTGGAAGATCATATGTTCTGATCCTTTATGCATATTAATACCCCTCTGATTATGAACATGAATATGATTTTTGAGTGGTTACGTTTGTTCCTGAGGACATGGGAGAAGTCTTGCTATAAGTAGTCATGTGAATTTGGTATTCGTTCGATATTTTGATGAGATGTATGTTGTCTTTCCTCTAGTGGTGTTATGTGAACGTCGACTACATGACACTTCACCATTTTTTGATCCTAGGAGGCATTGGGAAGTAATAAGTAGATGATGGGTTGCTAGAGTGACAGAAGCTTCAACCCTAATTTATGCGTTGCTTCGTAAGGGGCTGATTTGGATCCATATGTTTCATGCTATGGTTAGGTTTACCTTAATTCTTCTTTCGTAGTTGCGGATGCTTGCGAAAGGGGTTAATCATAAGTGGGATGCTTGTCCAAGGAAGGGTAGTACCCAAGCACGGGTCCACCCACATATCAAATTATCAAACTAACAAACGTGAATCATATGAGCATGATGAAAACTAGCTTGACGATAATTCCCATGTGTCCTCGAGAGCGTTTTCCTTTATATAAGAGTTTGTCCAGGCTTGTCCTTTGCTAAAAAAAGGATTGGTCCACCTTGCTGCACCTTGTTTACTTTTGTTACTTGTTACCCGTTACAAATTACCTTATCACAAAACTATTGGTTACCGATAATTTCAGTGCTTGCAGAGAATACCCATTGAAAACCGCTTGTCATTTCATACGCTCCTCATTGGGTTCGACACTCTTACTTATCGAAAGGACTACGATAGATCCCCATACTTGTGGGTCATCAGATTCTTTTCGGCGCCGTTGCTGTGGAGTGAAGCGCCTTTGGTAAGGAAAAATTTATATAGTGTGCTGAAATTTACTGTCACTTGTTACTATGGAAAGTAATCCTTTGAGGGCTTGTTCGGGTATCTTCGCCCGACCAAGAGAGCAAAGAGTTCCTCCTCAACCTATCTGAACCTACTGAAAATGTTTACTTTGAAATTCCTTCGGGTATGATAGAGAAACTGCTAGCTAATCCTTTTACAGGAGATGGAACATTGCATCCCGATTTGCACCTAATCTATGTGGATGAAATTTGTGGATTATTTAAGCTTGTAGGTATGCCCGAGGATGTTATCAAGAAGAAGGTCTTCCCTTTATCTTTGAAGGGAAAGGCATTGACATGGTTTAGGCTATGTGATGATATTGGATCATGGAACTACAACCGATTGAAAGTGGAATTTCATCAGAAGTTTTATCCTATGCATCTGGTTCATCGTGATCGTAATTATATATATAATTTCTGGCCTCGCGAAGGAGAAAGTATTGCTCATGCTTGGCAGAGGCTTAAGTCAATGTTATATTCATGCCCCAATCATGAGCTCTCAAGAGAAATTATCATTAAAAATATTTATGCTCAGCTTTCTCTCAATAATCGCTCCATGCTCGATACTTCTTGTACTGGTTCTTTATGATGAAGACTATTGAATTCAGACGGGATTTATTGGAAAGAATTAAATGCAACTCCGAAGATTGGGAACTCGACGAAGGTAAGGAGTCAGGTATAGCACCTAAGTTTGATTGTGTTAAATCTTTTATGGATAACGATGTTTTCCATGAATTTAGCTCTAAATATGGACTTGACTCTGAGATAGTAGCTTCTTTCTGTGAATCCTTTGCTACTCATGTTGATCTCCCCAGGGAGAAGTGGTTTAAATATCATCCTCCCATTGACGTAAATGTAGTTGAACCTATTAAAGTTTAAGAAAATACTATCACTTATAATGTTGATCCTATTGTTCCTACCGCTTATATTGAGAAACCACCTTTCCTTGCTAGAATAAAGGATCATGCTAAAGCTTCAACTGTGGTTCGTAAGAGTAATACTAGAACATCTACACCCCCTGAGAAAATTAAAGTTGAACCTAGTATTGCTATGGTTAAAGATCTCTTGGTCGACAATATTGATGGGCATGTTATTTACTTCTGTGATGAAGCTGCTAGAATTGCTAGACCCGATACTAAAAATAAACATAGACCTGTTGTAGGCATGCCTGTTATTTATGTTAAAATAGGAGATCATTGTTATAATGGCTTATGTGATATGGGTGATAGTGCGAGTGCAATACCTCATTCTTTATACGAAGAAATTATGCATGATATTGCACTTGCTGAGTTAGAAGGTATTGATGTAACAATTAAGCTTGCCAATAGAGATACTATTTCACCAGTTGGGATTGTTAGATATGTTGAAGTCTTGTGTGGGAAAGTTAAATATCCTACTAATTTTCTTGTTCTTGGTTCCCCACAAGATGGCTTTTGTCCATTATATTTGGTAGACCCTTCTTGAATACTGTTAATGCTAAGATTGCAAAAAGGAGGTTGGTACTATTGGTTTAGGGGATATGTCTCATGATTTTAATTTTTCTAAATTTCATAGATAACCCCATAATAAAGAACTGCCTAGTAAAGATGAAATTATTGGTTTTCCTTCTATGGCCGTGCCTCCTAATGATCCTTTAGAACAATATTTGCTAGACCATGAAAATGATATGTTTATGAATGAAAGAAGGGAAATAGATGAAGTATTCTTTAAACAGGGACCTATTTTGAAACACAACTTTCCTGTTGAAATTCTAGGGAATCCTCCTCCACCCAAGAGCGATCCCATGTTTGAGCTTAAACCATTACCGGATACTCTTAAATATGCTTATCTTGATGAAAAGAAGATATATCTTGTTATTATTAGTGCTAACCTTTCAGAGAAGGAAGAAGAGAAATTATTAAAAACTCTAAAGAAGCACCGTGCTGCTATTGGATATACTCTTCATGATCTTAAGGGCATTAGTCCCACTCTATGCCAGCACAAAATAAAACTGGAAAAAGACGCTAAACCGATTGTTGATCACCAATGATGGTTAAATCCTAAGATGAAAGAAGTGGTAAGAAAAGAAATACTAAAGCTTCTGGAGGCAGGTATAATTTATCCTATTGCTGATAGTCAGTGGGTAAGTCCTGTCCATTGTGTCCCTAAGAAGGGAGGTATTGCTGTTGTTCCTAATGATAAAGATGAATTGATCCCACAAAGAATTGTTACAGGTTATAGAATGGTAATTGATGTTCGCAAAGTAAATAAAGCTACTAAAAATGAGCATTACCCTTTACCTTTTATTGATCAAATACTAGAAAGATTATCTAAACATACACATTTTTTCTTTCTAGACAGTTATTCTGGTTTCTCTCAAATACCTGTGTCAAAAGAGGATCAAGAAAAGACCACTTTTACTTGGCCTTTTGGTACCTTTGCTTATAGACGTATGCCTTTTGGTTTATGTAATGCACCTGCTACCTTTCAAAGATGTATGACTGCTATATTATCTGACTTTTGTGAAATGATTGTTGAGGTTTTCATGGATGATTTCTCTGTATATGGAACTTCTTTTGATGATAGCTTAAGCAACCTTGATCGAGTTTTGCAGAGATGTGAAGAAACTAATCTTGTCTTGAATTGGGAGAAGTGCCACTTTATGGTTAATGAAGGTATTATCTTGGGGTATAAAATTTCTGAAATAGGTATTGAAGTTGATAAAGCTAAAGTTGATGGTATTGAAAAGATGATGTGTCCTAAGGACATTAAAGGTATAGGAAGTTTCCTTGGTCATGCCGGTTTTTATAGGAGGTTCATCAAAGACTTCTCAGAAATTTCTAGGCCTCTGACTAATCTCTTACAAAAAGATGTTCCTTTTGTCTTTGATGATGATTGTGTATAAGCATTTGAAATACTTAAGAAAGCCTTGATTTCTGCACTTATTGTTCAACCACTTCATTGGAATTTACCCTTTGAAATTATCTGTGATGCTAGTGATTATGCTGTAGGTGATGTTCTAGGACAAAGAGTTGATAAGAAATTAAATGTTATCCAATATGCTAGTAAATCTCTAGAAAGTGCCCAGAGAAATTATGCTACTACTAAAAAAGAATTTTTAACAGTTGTATTTTGCTTGTGATAAGTTCAGACCTTACATTGTTGATTCTAAAGTAACTGTTCACACCGTGTCGGGGGTTGGGTGCGACATATGCCAAAGGATGGCTTATCATGGAGGGGCGAGTAGAACGTCGCGGTGCTCGAAACAGGATGAGGCGAAGGCATGCACGCCGCTGAATCTTACCCAGCTTGTGGCTCTCCGTGGAGATAACACCCCTACTGCTGCTCTGCGGGGTCTCCGCATGATCACTATGGCAAAGTGTGTACAAGGTTGCTCCTTGAGCTGTTCGGGGTGAGGAAGGAGAAGGGCACGGCTAGCTCTTCTCTTCGTCCTATGTGTGTGTCAAACTACTAGGGTCCAACCCCTTGCATGGGTGCCCCGGGGGGTTTATATAGGCCTACCCCCCGGGGGTGCAATGATAATCCGGCTGGGCGCAGGTCCCAGCCGTCAGTCTCTTAAGTCGCCGTCTTCTCCGCCGACTTCTGGGGCCCGCCGACTAGTGGGCCCCGCCGACGGTCAAACATGGGGCCGACAGCCCTTGTCCGCCATGGCGGGTCTTGCCGCTGCGGATTATCAGAGCCGTGCTTCTAATGACGCGAGCTTGGTCATGGGGTCATGGAAGCAGTGCCGCCGCCGACGGGCGATCATTATTGCCACTCCTGTCTTTGTTCGGTTAATGGCGACGGAGCCCGTGAGAGGGCGGCCGACTCTCGAGGCCGACTCTCGGTGGGTCCGTCTTTTGGGTGCTCTCGCCGTCTTCGCACTCTTCCCGACAAAGCGGTCCCGCCGTCTTTGGGTCGTACAGACAGGCCATCGTGGGTACAGGGATCTGCCCACGGGGCTGATGTCAGGGCCGACATGGCAACAATGCTGCGCCGGACGGAGATCTTCGTCAGTACGACGCTCTGTGGCCATGCCTGTCCTTCGTGAACGGGGCAGGGATGGGCTGCGAGGCGGCCCCATCCCGTCCCGTCAGTAGTCGCATCAGTAGGAGGCGGTTGGAGTCGCGGGCCGACTCCCCGTAGCCGGCTTCACCGGAAGTCGCTGGCTGGGAGTCGGCTTATCTTGAGGCCGTCTCTGGGACTCGGCTGGGAGGGGCAGTCGGCGGCTCTGTCGCCGACTCTCAGAAGGCGGCTCTTCGTCTTGGGGTCTTGAAGGGCGCAGTCTGCCCCGATGTTTTGGAAGGTCCAGGGGCTCGGGTTTGCCTACCCGTGGCCCATTACTCCGACACACCGATCATGCTGCTATTAAATATCTTATGGAAAAGAAAGATGCTAAACCTAGACTTATTAGATGGGTTCTCCTACTACAAGAATTTGATTTACATATTATTAATAGAAAGGGAGCTGAGAACCCCATTGCAGACAACTTGTCTAGGTTAGAGAATGTTCTTGATGACCCACTACCTATTGATGATAGCTTTCTCGATGAAAAATTAGCTGTCATAAATGCTTCTCGTACTGCTCCATGGTATGCTGATTATGCTAATTACATTGTTGCTAAATTTATACCTCCTAGTTTCACATACCAGCAAAAGAAAAAGTTTTTCTATGATTTAAGACATTACTTCTGGGATGACCCACACCTTTATAAAGAAGGAGTAGATGGTGTTATTAGACGTTGGGTACCTGAGCATGAACAGGAACAAATCCTATGCAAGTGTCACTCAGAGGCTTATGGAGGACACCACGCTGGAGATAGAACTGCACATGAGGTATTGCAATCCAGTTTTTATTGGCCTACTCTTTTCAAGGACGCCCGTAAGTTTGTCTGGTCTTGTGATGAATGTCAAAGAATTGGTAATATTCGTAGACGTCAAGAAATGACTATGAACTATTCACTTGTTATTGAACCATTTGATGTTTGGGGCTTTGATTATATGGGACCGTTTCCTTCCTCTAATGGGTATACGCATATCTTAGTTGATGTTGATTACGTTACTAAGTGGGTAGAAGCCATTCCAACTAGTAGTGCAGATCATAACACCTCTATTAAGATGCTTAAAGAAGTTATTTTTCCGAGGTTTGGAGTCCCTAGATACTTAATGACTGGTGGTGGTTCACATTTTATTCATGGTGCTTTTCGTAAAATGCTTGCTAAGTATGATGTTAATCATAGAATTGCATCTCCATACCATCCACAATCTAGTGGTCAAGTAGAACTAAGTAATAGGGAAATTAAATTAGTCTTGCAAAAGACTGTTAATAGATCTAGAAAGAATTGGTCCAAAAAACTTGATGATGCATTATGGGCCTATAGAACTGCATATAAAAATCCTATGAGTATGTCTCCATATAAAATGGTTTATGGAAAAGCATGTCACTTACCCCTCGAACTAGAACATAAGGCATATTAGGCCATTAAAGAGCTCAATTATGATTTCAAACTTGCCGGTGAGAAGAGACTATTTGACATTAGCTCACCTGATGAATGGAGAACCCAGGCCTATGAGAATGCCAAACTGTTTAAAGAAAAAGTTAAAATATGGCATGACAAAAGGATACAAAAGCATGAGTTTAATGTAGGTGATTATGTTTTGCTATACAACTCTCGTTTAAGATTTTTTGCAGGAAAACTCCTTTCTAAATGGGAAGATCCTTACGTTATCGAGAAGGTCTATCGTTCCGGTGCCATAAAAATTAACAACTTCGAAGGCACAAATCCGAAGGTGGTGAACGGTCAAAGAATCAAACATTATATCTCAGGTAATCCAATAAATGTTGAAACTAATGTTATCGAAACCGTAACCCCGGAGGAATACATAAGGGACACTTTCCAGAACGTTTCAAACTCCGAAAAGGAATTTGTATGTGGTACGGTAAGTAACCCGACTCCAAAATAGTTCTAATAGCAATTTTTCTCCGTTTTAGAATATATAAGAAAATAGGAAAATAAGAAGTAGTCTGAAAGGGACACGAGGCATCCACGAAGGTGGAGGGCGTGCCCTACCCCCCTGGGCGCGCCCCTGCCTCGTGGGCACCTCGTGTGCTCTCCGGACTCTGTTTTCTTGCACAATACTTCTTTTGGTCGATAAAAATTCATTATATAATCTCCCAAAGGTTTTGAACCTCGTATCACGCAAATATCCTCTGTTTTTTTTTCGAGCTGTTTTCCGCCAGAGTTGTCAAGGCCAGGCATCATGTCGTCCCCCTCCTCCAACAATGAGGGCAACAATGCTTGGCTAATGAAGAGAGAAGAACCCGGGGAGATCAACAAGGATGTTAGGATCAAGAAGGCCATGGAGGATCAAGCTCCGGCAGCAGAATAAGAAGACATCCTTCAACCACATTACAATCTTCTCACCCCTACTGAAATTGAAGCTTTCAAGATGATTGAAATAGTTCGGGTGCAGAACAAGTATCTAACTCATGAAAATATTCTGTTGCAAGAGCATATCTCCGCACTCAAGGGCATTATTTGTAAGTTGGAGCACCTCCTACGCTCGATGTTGGATGACAAGCCTATGTCATCAACAACTCCATCATCACAACCTCCGAAGAAAGAGACATAAATACATGGGTATGGGCACTCCCCTTGGCAACTGCCAAGCTTGGGGGAGGTGCCCCGGTATCGTATCACCATCACACTTCTATCTTTACCATTTTTCTTAGTTCGATCCTTTTGGTAATATCTTGATCTAGTAGAATAAAGTTTTAGTATGATTTAGTTTTGAGTTTTGCTTTATGATCCTTCTATGTAATCAAGTCCGTGAGCTATATATAATAAAGATTAGTTTTGAGTCAAGGGCTTTGCTATCTTGCTATGATCTCGAGGGAATAAAAGAAAGAATAAAAAGAAACAAAAAGACCATATTGATCTTATGGAGAGTAATGACTTCACATATAAAGAGTATGATGAATAAAAGTTGTTGAGAGTTGACAAACATAGTTTTGGTCATCGTTGTAATTAATAGGAAGTAATAAAGAAAAAGAGCTTTTCACATATAAATATACTATCTTGGACATCTTTTATGATTGTGAGCACTCATTAAAATATGACAGGATAAAAAATTGTTGTTGGACAAGGAAGACAACATAATGGGTTATGTTTTCTTATATCCGAAATAAAGTATATTGTCATGGATCATCCAACATGTTGGGCTTGCCTTTCCTTCTCATGCTAGCCAAATTCCTTGCACCAAGTAGAGATACTACTTGTGCTTCTGAATATCCTTAAACCCAGTTTTGCCATCAGTGTCCACCATACCTACCTATGGATTGAGTAAGATCCTTCAAGTAAGTTGCCATTGTTGCATGCAATAAAAATTGCTCTCTAAATATGTATGATCTATTAGTGTGGAGAAAATAAGCTTTATACGATCTTGTGATATGGAGGCAATAAAAGCGAAGGACTGCATAATAAAGGTCCCTATCACAAGTGGCAATATAAAGTGACGTTCTTTCGCATTAAGATTTTGTGCATCCAACCATAAAAGCACATGACAACTTCTGCTTCCCTCTGCGAAGGGCCTATCTTTTATTTTTGTCTTATGTCTTATGCAAGAGTCGCGGTGATCTTCACCTTTCCTTTTTACACTTTATCCTTAACACATTGTGTTGGAAAGATCTGATATATATATATATATATATATATATATATATATATATATATATATATATATATATATATATATCCAATTGGATGTAATTTATCATAAATTATTATTGTTGACATTACCCTTGAGGTAAAAGGTTGGGAGGCAACACTATAAGCCCCTATCTTTCTCTGTGTCCGATTAAAACTCCATACCCATAAGTATTGTGTGAGTGTTAGCAATTGTGAAAGACTAAATGATAGTTGAGTATGTGGACTTGCTGAAAAGCTCTTATATGACTCTTTCCAATGTTATGATAAATTGCAATTGCTTCAATGACCGAGATCATAGTTTGTTAGTTTTCAATGAAGTTTCTGATTCGTACTTGACATTGTGAATAGATTGTTACTTTAGCATAAGAAATCATATGACAATATATATCCAAACATGTGGACATATTTTATTTATCATGATGCCCTCATGTCCGTATTTTATTTTATCGACACCTCTATCTCTAAACATGTGGACATATTTTTCGTTATCGGCTTCCGCTTGAGGACAATCGAGGTCTAAGCTTGGGGGAGTTGATACGTCCATTTTGCGTCATGCTTTTATATCGATATTTATTGCATTATGGGTTGTTATTACACATTATGTCACAATACTTATGCCTATTCTCTCTTATTTTACAAGGTTTACATGAAGAGGGAGAATGCCGGCAGCTGGAATTCTGGGCTAGAAAAGGGCAAATATTAGAGACCTATTCTACACAACTCTACAAGTCCTGAAATTCCATGGAAGTCAGTTTTGGAATATATTAAAAATATTGGGTGAAGAAAGCACCAGAGGGGGGCCACACCCTGTCCACGAGGGTATGGGGCGCGCCCTACCCCCCTGGGCGCGCCTCCTGCCTCGTGGGCCCCCTGGCAGGCCTCCGGTGTCCATCTCTTGCTATATGAAGTCTTTCTCCCTGGAAAAAAATAAGGAGGAAGCTTTCGGGATGAAGCGCCGCCGTCTCGAGGCGGAACCTGGCGAAACCAATGTAGGGCTCCGGCGGAGCTGTTCTGCCGGGGAAACATCCCTCCGGGAGGGGGAAATCATCACCATCGTCATCACTATCGATCCTCTCAACGGGAGGGGATCAATCTCCATCAACATCTTCACAAGCACCATCTCATCTAAAACCCTAGTTCATCTCTTGTATCCGATCTTTGTCTCAAAACCTCAGATTGGTACCTATGGGTTGCTAGTAGTGTTGATTATTACTTGTAGTTGATGATAGTTGGTTTATTTGGTGGAAGATCATATATTCAGATCCTTTATGCATATTAATACCCCTCTGATTATGAATATGAATATGATTTGTGAGTATTTACTTTTGTTCCTGAGGACATGGGAGAAGTCTTGCTATAAGTAGTCATGTGAATTTGGTATTTGTTCGATATTTTGATGAGATGTATGTTGTCTTTCCTCTAGTGGTGTTATGTGAACGTCGACTACATGACACTTCACCATTATTTGATCCTAGGGGAAGGCATTGGGAAGTAATAAGTAGATGATGGGTTGCTAGAGTGACAGAAGCTTAAACCCTAGTTTATGCGTTGCTTCGTAAGGGGCTGATTTGGATCCATATGTTGCATGCTATGGTTAGGTTTACCTTAATTCTTCTTTCGTAGTTGCGGATGCTTGCGAGAGGGGTTAATCATAAGTGGGATGCTTGTCCAACGAAGGGTAGTACCCAAGCACCGGTACACCCACATATCAAATTATCAAAGTAATGAACGCGAATCATATGAGCATGATGAAAACTAGCTTGATGATAATTCCCATGTGTCCTCGGGAGCGTTTTCCTTTATATAAGAGTTTGTCCAGGCTTGCCCTTTGCTACAAAAAGGATTGGGCCACCTTGCGGCACCTTGTTTACTTTTGTTACTTGTTACCCATTACAAATTACCTTATCACAAAACTATCTGTTACCGATAATTTCAGTGCTTGCAGAGAATACCTTACTGAAAACCGCTTGTCATTTCCTTCTGCTCCTCGTTGGGTTCGACACTCTTACTTATCGAAAGGACTACGATAGATCCCCTATACTTGTGGGTCGTCAGAGACATCTATCGGATCCATCTTTTCGGAGTGTTCGAGGCTGATGCGAAGGTGATGTTTAGCGATTGCGGGGGCTGCCTTTGGCTTAACGGCCAAGCGGACGCCCACGGTGAAACCGCCTAGCTGGAGGAACTATCCTGGAGCTAGGGCCCTTCTAGAGGTGATGCTTTCATTAATGACAAGGCGATCCATCGAACCTTCCATCGATGACACAAAGGAACTCTCAATGAAAGCACCAATGTCGGTGTCAAAACTGGCCGACCTCAGGTAGGGGGTCCCGAACTGTGCGTCTGAGGATTGAAGGTAACAGGAGACAAAGGGGACACAATGTTTACCCAGGTCCGGGCCCTCTTAATGGAGGTAAAACCTACTTCCTGCTTGATTGAATTTGATGAGTATAGGTGTTACAAGAGTTTATCTACCTCGAGATCGTAGTGGCTAACCCTAGATGTCTAGCCTATATGAATTCTAATTGCCTCTACGGACTAAACCCTCCGGTTTATATAGACACAGGAGGGGCCTAGGGTTCTACAGAGTCGGTTTATAGAAGAAGAAAACTATACATCTAGACACCAATCTTGCCATCCATGCAAAGGAGAGTCCCATCCGGACACGGGGAAAGGCCTTCTACCTTGTATCTTCACGGCCCATCAGTCCGGCCCATAACACACGGGCCGGACACCCGAGGACCCCTTAATCCAGGAATCCCTCAGCTGGAGTCCGGGCTGACGGTTAGGGCGATGCGGGGCATAGGGAGGCTGGCAAAGGGGCTTAACGGGGCCTTGGGGGAGCCAGGAGCACACGGGGGTCGCCGGTGCTATAGTGCCCAAGATGCGATTCTATCCCAATCACGTGATGAATTCATGATTGGGGCAGAACCGCATTTCGTGCACCTAGCAAGGTGGATATCATTACAACATACCATTACAAGATAAAGTCTTACACTCGCCACAAGCTACAACATCAATACAATAGTTCATCAATACATAGCAATCATCATACAGAAGAGCAGGATCCGACTACGGATGAAATCATACGAAAAAGAAGAACGACATCCACCCTGCTAATCCCAGGCTCCGCGACCCGGAACCTATCCCTTGATCAAAGAAGAAGAAGTAGAAGAACTCGAAAACAATCAAGCATCGCTCTCACGTCATGGCATCACATTACCTGTACCTGCAACTGTTGTTGTAGTAATCTGTGAGCCACGAGGACTCAGCAATCCCATTACCATGGGTATCAAGACTAGCAAAGCTTAATGGGTATGGAATGGATAAGTGGTGAGGTTGCAGCAGCACTAAGCATTGTATGGTGGCTAACTTACGAGTATAAGAATAAGATGAGAAACCACACAAACGGTTGCAAACTAGTAATGATCAATAAGTGATTTTGAACTACTTATGTTCAAACGTAACCCCACCGTGTTCTCTTCTTGACCTTATCTGAAAAGAGATGGGCACGGTTACACACGCGGTTGGTGTATTTTAATTTGAATATGGTGTCAAGTTCTCTACAACCGGATATTAAAAACTCCCATCTGCCACATAACCGCGAGCATGACTCTCGAAAGTTTAAACCCTGCAGGGGTGTCCCAACTTAGCCCATGACAAGTCATGATCCGCGGAAACAATCCTCCATAGCGGGACAACCGATCAAACTCGGGATCCCGGTGCACAAGACATTTCGACAATGGTAAAACAAAACCAGCAAGACTACCCGGTGCGTCGATACCCCGATAGGAGCCACGCGTATCTCGTTCTCAGGACAACACCGTCTATGCGAAGTGGACGATATCGAAAATACCATCGAGTTGCCCCGAGGTGGCACCGCCGACTACTAGGTAGGTGGACCAACAATCATGTGGAGCACTGGCCCGGGGGGTTGACTAAGAGACCTCAGGGGCAACAGGTCCCTATGCAAGCTTTAGTTGTTATTAGGCAAATGGTAAAACCAATGTTGGGCCTTCCTGGAAGAGTTTTATTCAAAGCGAACTATCAAGAGGGGCCCATAATCCCTCACCATGTTAGGGACGCAAAATAAAGGAACATAACACCGGTATGACGGAAACTAAGGCGGCAAGAGTGGAACAAAACATTGAGCAAAAGGCCAAGCCTTCCACCCTTTGCCAAGTACATAGATGCATTAATTAGATAATAGATATTGTGATATCCCATAATATTCATATCCCAACATGGAACAACCTGCAACTAGCAATGCTATAAGAGGGGCTGAGCAAAGCGGTAACATAGCCAAACAACAGTTTGCTAGGATGGTGAAAAAGGTTAGAGGCTGTCATGGCAATTTGGGAGGCTTGATAAACAAGTGGTGGGTAGCGCGACATAGCGATAGCATCGAGATAACTAGGAAAACAAAAATAGTAGTGGTATCCAGGGTAATGGTCATCTTGCCTGAAATCTCGCTAGGAAGAAGACCGGATCCATGAAGAAGATGAACGGGCGTAGCCGAACGAATCCTCACAATCGCAATGTTACCGGAGCTATCGAGAAGAAGCACAACTGAAAAAAAGCAAAAAACATGGTAAACAACCATCACATAAGCATGGCATGATGCACAATCAAGTATGATGCATGTCCAGTTTAATGAGGCTTGGCATGGCAAAGTGCAACACACAATACTACAAGTTAAGTGGAGCTCAATATGCAAAGAGTTGCATATCGACGAAACACCACATTCGAATATTTAGTTCACTGTCTACGCTACCCATCAATATTAAATGTTGGTTAACATGGCAAGAGGTGGAGCATAATAAAACTACCTATCTAGGCAAGTTTAAGTGAGGCCGGAAACAACAAACAACAATTCCGGTAAATCCTCACATGCATATTTCGAATTTGCTACTGTTCTGTCCTAAACCATATTTTATTATTGTTAAACAGGAAAATAAAGTGCACCATGTTAATCTATGCATTTTTCCACCCCATTTACATATAAACATTTAATTCGGAGCTACGGTTAATTGACTATTAAATAAATCATTTTAGCATGTCATTTGAGCAAATTTAATCAAACAGCATTTTAAACGTTGTAAACATAGATGAAAGTGGCATATTATGAAACTAGATGAAATTCTAACCATCTTACATATTTAAATCATTTTAATCCAATGCACGGTTATGGAGTTATTATATGCATGATCTAGAGGGACTTTTCTATAAAACTGTAAATCTTGGGATAATTAGCAAATCGTCCAGAACTGGAAAAAACGTCCACGGGCTGAAACTTGAACCGGCCCAACAGGAACATGCACTGGGGGCAGCTCACCATGGGCTGAGGTCCAGTTGGTGGAGGCAGTCTGAGGGAGGCCGCTAGGCAAGGGCGCGGTCAACGGCTGAATCCTATTTGGCGCCTTAAGTGCCCGTTTTAGTTGTTCCCGCAATCGGGCGCATACCCCCTCTCCCCGCGTCACGTTTTTGGGCCTGGCCCGTTCTGCTTCCCGCAATCGTGAAGCAAAAGAAAAGCGGGCGAACCGGGATTCGAACAGGCAACCTCCTGCTTCATAGTACACATCACTAACCACCACGCTAGCAAGCCTAATGTGGTTATGTGCATCTTTCTTGTTCTTTTCTTCCTTGTCTTTTATTTTTTCCTTTTTCGTTTTTATTTTTCTTTTTCCCATTTTCCATTTTTCTTTTTTCCCTTTCTTCCTGGGTTTGATGCAAAATCGATGAACTTTTTCTCTAATTCGATGAACTTTTAAAATCGATGAACTTTTTAAAAATCTCGATGAACTTTTTTGAATCCGGAGGAACTTTTTTCAAACTCGGTGAACTTTTTTCAAGCTCGATGAACTTTTTCTCAGCTTGATGAACTTTTTCTCAAACTCGATGAACTTTTTTCAAACTCGATGAACTTTTTTCAAACTCGATGAACTTTTTTGGAACACTATGAACTTTTTTCTCAAATTCAATGAACTTATTTTTAAAGTCGATGAACTTTTTTCTAAGACAAGAGTAAATACCGTAGCAAACCGGTTTTTTCTAAGAAAAATAGTCTGTACTGTAGCAGTTTTTAGAATGAAGAAAAAAAGATCAAGCGGGAGCCAGCGATCGAGCGGGCAGCGATAGCCAGCGATCAAGCGAGCAGCAGCAGCCATCGTTCACTGCTGGGCCAGGCCCATGCTAGTGACACAGTGGGCGCTGGAATCGCCAAGGAGGAGCTCTCCGGTCAACGCGCTCGGCAGCGATGACCCGCATCGCTGCAGGCGCGCGAGGTCGCAGCGAGCAGGGGAAGTAGAGGATGCAGCGGCGCGACGGAACTTGGGGGCGGCGGCGGCGGCGGCGCTTGGCGCGATGTAGGGCTCCGGTGGCGCAGTCAACGGGCAGGAGAGACTGGATCCGCCAAGTGGGGGAAGAGGTCCATGCGGTGAGGCTGGTCAGAGGCTCCGGTGGCCGGAGGAAGCGGGTCCGAGCGGCGAGATCCTGGACAGACTCCATCCATGGTGTTGGCTGCCATAACGAGAAAAGGACAGAGAGAGCGGGAGTGTAAGTGCATGTAGTGCCCCTTAGTGATTTTGGTGTATTGAAGACTTATAGGTTAAGGAACTAAAGCGTTTGTGAGTGTACACAGGTCTATAAGTCTATGAGGAGTTTGATATTTACAGAGAAAGTCGACCCCTAAAAATGAAGTTCTTCGACTGAAGACTTTGATATTTCGAAGTCTTTCTGAAGACTTTGAAAGTGAAGAAATTGGTGTGACCTTGAAGACTTGGTATTCATTTGAGGAACATGAAGCGTGAAGACTCTTGTTTTCGTAGTTTTATTTTCTCTTTCTTGAGTCATAGGAAACACCGTACTGTTAAAGGGGGTCGAGGAAATACTAAGGAAAAATTTCCATGTGATGCTCAACTCAAAATCCTACACCTACCAATCCCTTCGAGTGAAGCCTTTGGAAAACTCATACAGATTCAGTCAATTTCTTGATGTGAGACGAAGCTCTTACGGTGTTGAGGAATTTGTTCGACCGAGGAGTTAGGAATTCTTGATCGGATTGCCTACAGTGAGGAACATGATATACGAGGAATTTGAGATTCAAATTTCCGACCGTTCTTTGTCTTCTTGCGCCACCTGTCCCAAAATATCTTATCCACCTAACGGTCATATCATTGAAGGGCATTTATGTCTTATCATGTCGGGCTGCTCCTCAGGCTATAAATAGCCGCCCCTACAACCACTAGCTGGTTGGCTGCTCGAGAGAACTTGACACTTGTCATTTGAGAGCAACCCATCCTCCGAGGACTTTGGCGAAAATCATCGAGTGAGGAAAACCCAAAACCAAACACCTACAAACCCAAAGTGATTGAGCATCATGAAGAGATTGATCTGCGTGGATCCGACGCTTGTTACCTTTGAAGACTATGCTTCTTCCAGACGGTTAGGTGTCATGGTCTAGAGCATCCAAGAGGAATTGTGGATCGCCGAGTGACCAAGTCTGTGAAGGTTTGGAAGTCGCTGAAGACTTACCACGAGTGATTGGACGAGGTCATGTGACCTTAGTTCAAGGAGAATCTGGTGAGGACTTGGTGTCCGAGCTGCGTGTTCTTTCGATCTGGCGTCCGGGACTGTGTGTCCTCGAGTTTAAATACTCAGCCACTCCAACCAGACGTATAACCGAGAGACAGCGGTTGGAACTGGTCTACCAAATCATTGTCTTCACCAACCTAAATGGTTCTATTTCCTCAACCCTTCCATTTCCTCATTATTGTGTTGAGTGTTTGTTCATATCTGTGCTTGAAGACTTTGATCAAGACTTTCTCAATTTCCTCAGTTCAATTTCTTGATATGTTTGACTTCATCTTGTGCTATCTGTGTTTACGCTTTACATGTACTCTTTGATTGTCTTCATTTCATCATGATGACCATGCCGCATTCTCTTATGCTTACATCGAGTACCTATTCCATCAAGTAGCTCTTAGCTAAGGAATTTCCTCACCGGCAAATTCCTCGTTGAAGAATTCATAAAATCGCCTATTCACCCCCTCTAGTCGATATAACACACTTTCAATTGGTATCGAGCAAGGTACTCCTTGTTACGTGTGATTTAGTTTAACCACCGGAGTTTTAGTTATGTCGACCGCAGGTATGATCAAGGTCTCAGCAGGGTGTCCTACCTTTGATGGGACGGACTACCCCTACTAGGGCTGGAAAAAAAGCTTGAAGCTCACGAGCTAAATGAGTAGCTCGTGACTCGGCTCGAATCGACTCGAACTCGAAGAATAACGAGTCGAGCCGAGCTTTAGTTTAAGATCGTTTATAGACCAAGTTAAATGAGCCAATCTCACGAGTACTCGTGTAAATCGTTAGGCTCGGTACAAAAGATCAGCCACTCCCAATACAAAAAAAGATCAACCACTCAGCACCCTATGTCCCAGGTGCACAACACAAGGCCTAGCCATTGAAGGCCCAACCGCCTAGGAGACTCATGCGTTACAAGGAAATTACTATTATTTAGTGACATATATGTTTAATATATACATAATCATTTTATAATATATGAGGGTTTTATGTTCATATCTTTAACGAGCTTAACAAGCTAAACGAGCCAGCTCGCGAGTTATACGAGTCGAGCCAATCTTGGATTTGAGCTCGTTATAATAACGAGTCGAGTCGAGCTAGCTCGTTAACGAAACGAGCTCTAGTGAGTTGAGCCGAGCTGGCTCGACTCGGCTTGAATTCCAGCCCTAACCCCTACTGGAAGAACAAGATGCGAGTGCATCTTGAGGCAATTGACAACGATCTCTGGTATGTTGTGGAAAATGGTGTTCCCTCAGTCACACCTTCTCTGAATGCTGCCGATGTGAAGAGATTCAAGCTACTCGATTCTCAAGCGAAGAATATCATATGTGCCATCGGAGCAAAGGACAATATGGAAGAGTGAGTGCTTTGGAAACTGCCAAGCTCATCTGGGACAGGCTGTCCAAAGTAAATGAAGGAGTCTCAACTCAGCGTGACTCTCGAGTTGATGTTCGTCGCAATCTCTTCAACCGCTTCAAAAGACTCGACAACGAAAATGTTCAACAAACCTTCGATCGCCTCACTGACATCTCAAATGAGCTTCAAGCACTTGGCGCCACTGACATCACCGACCATGAGGTGGTGAAGAAATTGTTGAGATCGCTTGATTCCTCATTTGATACTCCGCACCGATGATACAAGAGCGTCTCGACTACAAGTCACTTGATCCGGTGATATCCTCGAGAGGCTAAATACTCATGAGTTCGACTTCTTCAAAAGAGAGATCTCTATGGTTCTAGCTATGGAAAACACGTGCCACGAAGGCCAAGGCTGTGTCTCGAATCTGAGTGTGAAGACTCGGTAGTAGCCTTGGAGATCTGAAGAATTAGGCCAGAGCTAGCACCGCTCGTGAAGAAATTCGAAGTTCTCAAGGCGTGGTCGCTTTGGAAAATCCTCAAGAAGCGGTGATTCCTCATCCGGTGACTATAAGAGAAGACTTTGTCACAAATGCAAGAAACCTGGTCACTACATCCAAGATTGTCCTCAATGGGAAAAGGAATTAAAGAAGAAGAAACACAAGGATTACAGTTCGATGACGCCTTGAAGAAGAAGAAGAAATCATCGAAATCTTCATCATCAAAATCCTCAAAGCCTTCTTCTCACAAGAAGAGCAGCTCCAAAAAGGCTCGGGCATTCATTGGCAAGGAAATGGACTCGAAGCTGAATCGAGGAACATGAGGAAGAGGAGGCATCGAAGAATCTGAGTGCGGTGTGGCGAGTCTAGCTCTCGCTCATTGCTTGCGTCGACAAGTCCATCTTCAACTCAAGAAAATGACCTCACCAACAAAGTGATGAAGATAGTGATGACTACGCCCCACCTATTGCTTCATGGCAAAGGGTGCCAAGGTACTCAAATATACCTCCTCTGAATCTAGTGAAAATGAATCTAATGAAGATCTAAAGCCCAGATTACTCAAAACTTGCTAAGATTGCTGTAAACCAACAAAGGGCTTTTGAAAAGGTTCAAAACATGCTAGATAACAGTGATGATATGTCAGGTGAAGAAATGGATCGCACTAAAGCCCCGATTGAAAATCTTCAGAGACTTGATCTAGGTTTGACAGCCTTCAAGGTCATCATAACACTCTCTTATCGATCATGAGAAACTTTCTTATGAATTTCTTCAAAGAAACCAAGATCTTGAGAAGCTAAGAGTGAATTATGAAGATCTTCGTAAGAGCGCGATTCATTACTTGCTCAACAAATCAGCGCTTCTCGGGAAGAATTTGTTCCTCCATGCTTAAAGTGCATTGAACGTGAATCGCTAATTCTTCACTGAATGTTCAAATGCTTCAACTATTACAAATTCTTCACTGCCTCTGCTATCAATAATTCCTCATCCGAGGACATTGCTAGTATCTTGACGATGCAGGCTGAAGGAATTGTATATGACGAGCATGTACAAAAGCCTCAAAGGGCATCAGACTCTTTGTGATGTGCTTAAAAGCAGATCCTCAACAGAACCCTAGGAAAGAGGGTATTGCCTTTGAGAGGAAACTCAATCTTGATGGAATATATTGGAAGCCCGAGCAAGTATCCCAAAACCTCATGGGTTCTGCAAAGGGACCTCCAGTTGATCCATCTAACTTATCCGGCTTTACATGCGAATCTCCTCATTCTTCCGATGAGTCATTTGACTCCAACTATAAACTGTTCAAAAATCAGAATGGTGAAGTATTTGCTAGATATGTTGGCACTAATCTGCAGGAACGGTTCCCTATGAAGAAAATCTGGGTTCCCAAGAAGTGCCTTGAAAGTCTTCAGTGAATGTCCTCATGACACCACCGTGAAGAATAGGAACCCCAGATCAAATTCTTCATATGGACCAAATTCTTCATATGGATCCAAGTCCTCATACGGACCAAAATCCTCACGTGGATCAAATTCCTCAAAAGGATCAAAGTCCTCATATGATTATCATCGTGCTAATAACTCGTTTCGCAGGTAGAGCTAAGGGCTATGAATATGTGCATTATTCTTCAAACCAATATGTTCATAAGTCCTCGAAAAATTTCTCCGCTTATTCATATGCTTACCCTAACCCCTCTTATGTGAAACGAAATGGATTGGCCTCTATGCCACCATTCTCATATGGTGCTCGCAGAGTGATGAACTCTTTGCCACCCCTCGATGTGGGTGGTGAAGAAAAGAACTAACTTCTTCTGCAGGGTCAGGTCTCGGGCGTGTTTTAAACGTCTCAAGAATTTCTTTGGGGCCCGACAAAATGCTCGAAAGGACGCAGCTAATCATGATGAAATGAACTTTCATTTCACACGTCCTCATACTACTTATCTGTTATACTACCCTGATGAAATTCATCTGATGAACTTGATATCATATTCTTCACTGATGAAGTATATGAGATCGTAAGTTGCACTAATTCATCTGCAGGATGATCAACCCAAAGCCACTGAGTGGGTTCTCGATAGTGGATGTACAAATCACATGACTGGTGACAAGAATCTATTGATGGATGCTCCTTATCACCGTCTCATCTGAAGCATATCATCTTTCTTGACAAAGGCAAAAGTCGGTATTGGGTCTTGGTAAGGTTGTGATCTCTAAGGACATACACATGGACAAAGTCATGCTTGTTGAGTCCTTAGGATACAACCTCATGTCAGTCTCAATGCTTTGTGATCTTGATATGGTTGTTATCTTTGGCAAGTATCGTTGTGTTGTGATTATGGAAGCTGACAATTCCAAAGTCTTCGAAGGCTT
The DNA here is from genome assembly GCA_021605205.1 of Aegilops longissima. Classification (NCBI taxonomy): domain Eukaryota; kingdom Viridiplantae; phylum Streptophyta; class Magnoliopsida; order Poales; family Poaceae; genus Aegilops; species Aegilops longissima. Next base: position 354,572,742 of record CM038681.1, read on the forward strand.
TAGGAGAGGAGACTTGTATATTGTTGATTTCTCTACAGGACCACAACCAGCCATGTGTCTACTTGCAAAAGCTTCAGAAGGCTGGCTATGGCATCGACGACTTGGTCACGCAGGCATGAGGAATTTGAACATGCTTGCAAAGAAGAAGCATGTCATTGGCATTGAGAATGTCAAATTCCTCAAGGATCACTTGTGTGGAGCTTGTGAAGCTGGAAAAATGACCAAGGCCAAGCATCCAAATGAAGACTATCATGACCACTACTCGTCCCTTCGAATTGCTTCACATGGACCTCTTTGGTCCTATTCATTACTCAGCTGTCACTAATGACGCATCTCTATATGGCTTTGTTATTGTTGATGATTACTCTCGTTACACATGGTACACATTGTTACTTACAAAAATGAAGTGCAGGAAGTCTTCAAACGATTTTTCTCGAGGGCTTCAACTAACTTTGGTGTGAAGATCAGACACATCAGGAGTGACAATGGATCTGAGTTCAAGAATTCCGGTCTTGATGCCTATCTTGATGAACTTGGTATTACTCATGAGTTATCTCGCTCCCTATACTCCTCAAAGAGAATGGGCGTCGTGGGCGCAAGAACATAACTCTTGTTGAGATGGCTCGCACTATGCTTGATGAATACAAAACGCCTAGTCGTTTTTGGATTGATGCAATTGATACTGCGTGCCACATCATCAACAGAGTATATCTTCACAAATTCTTCAAGAAGACTGCCTATGAACTCCTCAACGACAAGAAACCCAATGTAAGTTATTTCAAAGTCTTGATTGCTAAATGCTGGATTAGAGATCCTCATCACAATTCTAAATTTGCACGAAAGCACATGAAGGTTTTATGCTTGGTTACGGAAAGGACTCGCACACCTACTGAGTCTTCAACATCGCTCTTCACAAGATTGTTGACACTATAGATGTGCGGTTCGATGAAACTAATGGCTCGCAAAGAGAGCACATACCTTCTGTGTTAGATGAACCAACACCTAAGGAATCTATCAAGTTCAAGGCAACCGAGGATGTCATTACTCATCAAGAATCAGTGAAGAATTCATTCCGAAGATGCGAAGAACGTCGAGTGATGCACTCAAGATAATGTCAAGACAATGGTCTTTGAGGAAAATGATCAAATTCCTCGACGACAACCAGCTCATCCTCGCGTTGCAAAAGAAGTACAAGTTGACAAGATCATCGATGACATTGAAGCGCGGGTCCTCTCACACGCTCAAAAGCTTCACATTTATCTAACTTTTGTGGGCACTATGCTTTTGTCTCTATCACAGAGCCCACTAAGGTAGATGAAGCATTTCGAGCCCGAGTGGATTCAGGCCATGCAAGAAGAATTACATCAGTTCGAGCTCAACAATGTCTGGGAGCTGGTCAAACGTCCAGATCCTCGCAAACATAATATCATTGGCACAAAGTGGATCTACCGCAACAAGCAAGATGAAAATGGCCTTGTGGTGAGGAATAAGGCACGACTTGTAGCTCAAGGCTACACACAGGTTGAAGGAATTGATTTCGATGAAACTTTTGCACCTGTTGCTAGATTGAGTCTATTCGCATATTACTCGCCTATGATAACCATCACAATATCACTTTTATATCAAATGGATGTGAAAAGTGCATTCCTCAATGGTAAGCTTGAGGAAGAAGTATATGTTGCTCAACCCCCAGGTTTTGAAGATCCAAAGAATCCCGACAAAGTCTTAAGACTCAACAAGGCTCTCTATGGTCTCAAACAAGCCCCACGGGCGTGGTATGATACATTGAAGGAATTCTTCGTGAAGAATGGCTTCACACCTGGTTCACTCGACCCTACTCTCTTTACTAAATCATATGATGGTGAACTGTTTGTGTGCCAAATATATGTTGATGATATTATCTTTGGCTGTACTGACCAACGTTATAGTGATGAATTTTCCTATATGATGAGTAAAGAATATCAAATGTCTATGATGGGAGAGTTGAAATTCTTCTTAGGTCTTCAAATTAAATCAACAACACAATGGCATATTCATATCTCGGAGAAATACCTCAAAGATGTCTGAAGAAATTGGCATGCAAGATTGCAAAGGCGTCAAAATTCCTATGCCCACAAATGGCCATCTATGCAATCGATGAAAATGGTATTGACTTTGATCACAAGGTATACCGCCCATGATTGGTTCTCTATTGTACTTATGTGCATCTAGGCAGATATAATGCTTAGTGTTTGCATGTGTGCCCGATTTCAAGCTACACCAAGGAGTCACACCATAAGGCTGTGAAGTATATTCTTCGATATCTAGCTCACACACCAACACTAGGATTATGGTACCCCAAGGGCTCTACTTTTGATCTCATTGGATATTCTCGACTCGACTATCTTTGGTGATCGTGTGGACCGCAAGTCAACATCTGTTACTTGTCATTTCTGACGATCTTTTGGTGCGTTGGTCCTCGAAGAAAGCAGAACTGCGTATCACTATCTACTGCGGAAGATGAATACATTGCTGCTGGCTCGTGTTGTGCTCAATTGTTGTGGAGGAAGCAAACTCTCAAGGACTATGGCATCAACGTGAAGAATGTGCCTCTCTACTGTGACAATGAGAGTGCCATCAAGATTGCTCACAACCCAGTTCAGCACTAGAAGACAAAGCACATTCAAATTCGTCATCATTTTCTTCATGATCATGTGTTGAAGGGCGACATCTCCATCGAGCATGTGAAGACTGAAGAACAGCTAGCCGATATCTTCACTAAGCCCTTGGATGAGAAGAGATTTAGCAAGTTGCGGTGTGAGCTAAATATCTTAGAATCTTCGAACCTTCTTTGAAAAGGACACACATCCTGACACTTATGCAAAATTGATGACTTAGATGTGCAACACATGAAGAAACGTTTTTCTTCAATCAATGAAGAATAACACTCTAAGTGTGAAGAAATTAATGAAGAATTTGATTCTCAGAACCCTACGACAATTGTACGCGGTGTCTGAAATCATCATTCTTATACGGTGGGTCACGCCACCACCAAAGTTGAAAATCTTCAATTTGAGTTTTTCCTTGAAATTCTTCAATTTTTCAAATTCTTCAACTTTGCAAAATCTTCACTGTTTCCGTCGTTTTTCTTCACTGGCAATACATATATATATATGGGTTTATGTCCTCTACATCATTCACTTATGGCTATTTCTTCAAGTCGCTTTTTCTGCTAAGTGAATGTGATCGGACCCTTCCCCCTCTATGCTATACTCAACCCAATCTATTCACAATTTCTTCATGTGCGTTCTATTTGAAACTCGTTCAAAATCTTCACTGTGTCCTTGTCAGCTGAAGAAATTGCGAACGAAACTTTAAAACTGATCTTATCCAAACTTTCGGTTTTGCCGCTCAAACCGTTCCGCATCCCACGATGCATTATTTTACTCACCCACGATCATACACGATCTCCACTACACAGTACGTGGGTGACACATGTCGTGAGAAGGAGAATGGTCAGGGGCACGTTCGTCCTAAATCTTCGGGCGAACAGTTTTTCACTGCCTCTATAAATAGCCCTCTCTCCATCCTCACTTCTTTTACTCCGCTCGACCTCTCTCTCCCGCTCAAGCTCCTCAAACCCTAGCGCCGCCGCTACTCCATCGTCGCCGATGAGGAAGAGCTTCGCTGCCTCGACCTCGTCGCCGACGACTCGCTACCGATCATGGAAATCCTCACTCCACCGCCGCCGTAGCTGTCTTCCTCCGCCAAGTAAGGGCGTGGAAGATCTGAACAGACGAGCTTCACATCTACAACACCCAGTTTGTCGTGTTCTTCATTTAGGGTAATTAAAAGTTACTTTTACTGCCCTCGTTGATCCAAATTTTACATTACAAAATCTTCAAAGGTGTTTTATTCTTCAAATCCTCACACACCAACACCTCACTAGTTATATGCTCTTGATTCGTTTCTCTAAGCAATCATTTTTTTCTTCAAGATTCCTCAATTGTGTGGATCCTCGATCTGTACAACTCTGGAACCTAAGACAAAGAATGCTTAGTGAAATTCTTCAAGGCTCATCCGTCAAAATCCTCAAAACTTGTTCTTTTGAAAACCTTCGAGAACGCATATGACCTCTCCAAATTCCTCGCAACTATACTCATTCACGGTACTCATGTCCGCCGAATCACTAGGTTCTCATCAACTTAACTCATTTGCAACATTCCTCGAAGAAAAGTTGCATACTTCTTCGAGAATTCGTTTGTTCAAATTCCTCACCAAGAATATGGCGAAGGAAAGAAGCCACAGAAAGGAGGAAAGAGGCCTGAGGTCATGACCGCATTTGAAATCCCTGAGGAAATATATGCTGATTATTGCACACCTGATGAAGCCGAGTTCGGCAAAGAGAACAAAAATCAGTGCAAGGTGCGCATCCAAAGGATTGAACGGAGATGGGCACGGGAATGGAGGGAGTACCGATATGTAACTCCAAAGTACATGAAGAAATTCGCACTCAATCCTCCATGCCCAAGAGCTCCATTGGCACCTGGTCAAGAAGCTGACCCCACCAGCATCAAGCGTGGTGAGGACTTTCCTGAAGAATGGGCCAAGCGCCAAGCCAAGTTGGCAAGACAAGCCAATGAGGCAGTGAGGAAATTCAATGAGGACTCTGCCACTGCTGCTGCCCCTGAGGCCTCTGTCAAGCCAAGAAAATCTATGGCAAAGAAGCCCGCACACAAGCCAAGTGCTTCACCAACAGTGCCCTCACGGCCAAGTTCCTCAGCAGTGCCCTCACGGCCAATTCCTCATGCTGCTCCTGCTCCTCCAAAATCCTCAGCTCCTCCAAAATCCTCAGCTCCTCCCAAGTCCTCAGCAGTTCCGACAAAGTCCTCAGCACCTGTGCATCTGGCCACGTGCCAAAGGACTGCAGGCTTCTCCATTGCCTCTGGTGTCTCAGCAAGTTCCTCAGCTGCACCAAAGTCTTCATCTGGCCCGACTCTGCTGAAGACTAAGGCCACAGCTGGACGAGGTCCTCGGCCAAGTCCCAAGAAGAAACAGGTCGCGTTCCAAGAGCCACCTGAAGATGATGAGGCTGATGATGATTAACTTGCGGAAATCATCAGAGATCGCCAAGAGAGGGCCGCTAGAGCCAAAGGCACATCTGTGCCACTGCTGTTGGATCCGAGGAAAATCCTCGATTATATTGATCTCTGGCACAAGGATCCAAACACCCCTATGCCTGACTTTCATCTGACTCCTGGACAAAGTCATATGTTGACCCATTTCATCATCAAGAGAAATGGAAGTTTGAAAAGACAAGAGAGATCAAGAAAGCTCAATACGTAAAGGAGAAGTTCTCGAAGAAAAACGTTGTCGTAATGACACCGAGGAACTTCTCAAGGTCCATCTTGAAATTCAAGACCTCAAAGCAAAAACTTCGATGCTTATTATGCTGATTGGCAAGGGCCAAGGTCGATTAATCAACCCGACAAAGAAGTTCACCAATGTTGCTGCCCTAACGCAACATGAAATTCCTCAGTGGAGCCTCACTCAGCCGATCGAAGAACATGCCAAGACCACTGATGAAGTTCAGGCTCTGAAGAAAATGCAGTTCGAGGCTGATGATCCCATTCCACCACCGAAGAAATTGCTGGGGCATCCACTAGTGGCGCGCCAAGAAACCGAACAAGTATGGGCAATCGCATCGATTGCGCTACCGAGGAAAATCAACCAGATTCGTCAGCTCCTCCTGCGCCAACACCAACTCCAATTCTTCCATCCGCCTCTGATGTGAAGAAGACCAAGGCTGCAGAACGAGCTGCTGTGAAGAAAGGAAAGCATCAGCTGCGTCAAATTCTTCGGCTGCTAAGAAAATGAAGCCAATGACCAGCTCCTTTGAAAATCCTATTGATGCTGTTCCAATTTCCTCAATTCCATCAAAGGACCTTGTTCCTTTTGATGAAGATTATGTGATCCCAAGCGGATCTGATGAAGAAAATCATTCTGCTGCTTCGTCAGAGCAGATTGATGAAGAAATTGAAGTGGAAGCAATCCCTTCAACCCCAATCATTTCCTCGCCTATGCCTCAGTTCACAGCTGAAGAGGCCGGTGTTGAGGAACTTGAGGAAGATGTGGATATTGGAAGCACAACGCCCGGTGATGAGCGATGACTTTTGGGAAAGTCAAGATCCAAATTCTCCACTCTTCACCCCAATCCAACAGATACCTCTACCCCCTGCTCCAACTATTCAAATGGGCTCAAGAAACTCATCCCACTTGCTCAAGAAACTCATCCCACTTCATCATCCATGAAGAAATTCCAGCCACTAGCATCGATGCACCAAGCTGCTGCCGATCCTCGATCGCACTGTTGAGGAACAAGAAATTCCTCACCAAGAACCTGAGATTGCGATTCACGAGGTCGTGATGCAACTCATCGACACTCCACCGCCAAAGCCAAAGGATCCCTTCTCAACAAAGCAAAAGTTCAAGATCGAAGACTTCTTCGCGAGCACGTATTCTTCACCGATTACAATCCATATGATTCGCTCGCATAAGGAAGAGGCATTTCTAGACTGCCAGCCAAGCCAATTTCTATTCCTCAGTGCTCTTCAACAAAGACAAAGTCTTTGATCATGCTCATATTCCTCATGTGGACATGGAGTCTCTGCCAGCTTCGAGCCAGTCCTCCTTGTTCTTCACGATGCGAGGACTTCGAATTTCTGCACCGATATTCGTGGTGGAATGAAGAACACATTCTTCAATTCTATGCAACGCTGCACATCACCGGAGACGCTGAAGACGTGAACTCATGGGTATTAGATGGATGTCTGAAAATACTCACTACAAGGCACCAAGAACTGAATTGCTTCGTGCTCTACCACTCGATCCTCCACTTGATGGTGCTCTTTGTATTTACAACGAACCTGAACTTTCAAATCACTATATGCAAGTCTTGATGAAGCCTTTGAAGCCAAGGCAGGCCCCAAGAACCAAATTCTTCGTCAAGGAATTATTGTATGTGCCTCGGATCTGTCTATCGGATTCGACGAAGACAATGAGTCCTATCAAAGGCCACGACTCGAATGATGAAGAAGTCGTTGGCATCATGAAGAATATGCTTTTCAATATCATTCATGGCGTTCCGTCAACTTCCATGATTTCTTCATGAGGACTCGCAAACATTGCTATGTCACCATTTGAGCTAAAGCCTTATCGCCTTGGATAATGAGATTCATCAGACAAGGTCTTCACTCAATTACAAGTGACACATTGAACCACTGCAGCTACTTGCCCCGATTGAAGTCCTCAAACAAACATTTACCTTAGCTGATGACAAGGGCAAGGCTACTGTTGTGATCGATGAAGGCATTCGTCCATTGGATGGACAGTTTCGCAAAGCGACATCCTACTCCAGCAATGATGACTCGCCACACATGACTCGCCGCAAATACCTCGGTCAAGCAAAGTCCTCAAGCTATCGCACCTGTGGTGATGGTCGATCGTGAGTTACTCCTCGTCTTCATCGGAAGGTTGATCGCAATCATAAATGGGTCAAGCGTCGGTTTGGTTCAATTCTTCACAACATGACCTCTACACACAATGCGGTGAAGAAAACCACTACTACCTCCATGAAACCTTCAAACACACTGGACTGTTCTTTCAAATGTCTACAAGGCGGAAGAATCGATGACAATGGGACTCAAGGAAGAATTTGGTGGTCTGCACCTCCTCAGAAGAAATACAAGAAGTTCAAAGTTCCTTCCTTGGTGGCTAGCTCCTATTCTTCATCGTATGCGACATCGATGAAAATGAATACTTGGACGACACCGCGGCAGGCCCTACTACAACCACCGACCCCAACAACGCTGGCGCTCCTTCTTCAACTTGAAATGCTTGATGCGTTAGTCCTCGCCGATCCTTTTGGTCATTCGATGACAAAGGGGGAGAAATTTGAGTTAGTCTTCAAGCGGGTCTATTATATGGGCAAATTTTTTGTTAAGTTACAACTCTCGTTCTTCTAAAACTTTTATTGGATCGAGTTGTAATCTTAAACCCGATGGTGCTTTGATACTTTTTGATGCACTGTGCTCTTGCACTATTCTCTGATACTAGCTGAAATTCTCTTGAGCTCTGATACTCTTGATGTGTTATTCTGCATGCTTGTTCCTCATTAATGTTATCGCACGCATGCTGAATTACATCAAGAACCATATTTCGTCATGCATTTCAAATTCTTCATACTATATGTCAAATGCGTGTATGAATTACAAGATATAGGGGGAAATCTCCATGATTCAACTCTTCAAATGCACATTGCCTCAAAAGCAAATTCCTCACTATGCACATCTTCAGGGGGAGTTCTTCTATATCTTGCAATCAAATTCCTCAATATCAGTATTTACACTTCATATGTTTATCCCCGTTGAAAACTTAACCTATATTGTCATCAATCACCAAAAAGGGAGAGATTGTAAGTGCATCTAGTGCCCCTTAGTGATTTTGGTGTATTGAAGACTTATAGGTTAAGGAACTAATGCGTTTGTGAGTGTACACAGGTCTATAAGTCTATGAGGAGTTTGATATTTACAGAGAAAGTCGACCCCTAAAAATGAAGTTCTTCGACTGAAGACTTTGATATTTTGAAGACTTTCTAAAGACTTTGAAAGTGAAGAAATTGGTGTGACCTTGAAGACTTGGTATTCATTTGAGAAACATGAAGCGTGAAGACTCTTGTTTTCGTAGTTTCATTTTCTCTTTCTTGAGTCATAGGAAACACCGTACTGTTAAAGGGGGTCGAGGAAATACTAAGGAAAAATTTCCATGTGATGCTCAACTCAAAATCCTACACCTACCAATCCCTTCGAGTGAAGCCTTTGTAAAACTCATACAGTTCAGTCAATTTCTTGATGTGATGAGACGAAGCTCTTACGGTATTTGAGGAATTTGTTCGATTGAGGAGTTAGGAATTCGCCAGTCTTGGATTGCCTACGATGAGGAACATGATAGCCCCGAGGAGTTTGAGATTCAAATTTCCGACCGTTCTTTGTCTTTGCGCGCCACCTGTCCCAAAATATCTTATCCACCTAACGGTCATATCATTGAAGGGCATTTATGTCTTATCATGTCGGGCTGCTCCCTAGGCTATAAATAGCCGCCCCTACAACCACTAGCTGGTTGGCGTCTCGAGAGAACTTGACACTTGTCATTTGAGAGCAACCCATCCTCCGAGGACTTTGGCGAAAATCATCGAGTGAGGAAAACCCAAAACAAAACCCTACAAACCCAAAGTGATTGAGCATCATCAAGAGATTGATCCTGCGTGGACCCGATGCTTGTTACCTTTGAAGATTGTGCTTCTTCCAGACGGTTAGGCGTCATGGTGGAGCATCCAAGAGGAATTGTGGATCGCCGAGTGACCAAGTCTGTGAAGGTTTGGAAGTCGCTCAAGACTTACCACGAGTGATTGGACGAGTGCATGTGACCTTAGTTCAAGGAAAATACGGTGAGGACTTGGTGTCCTGAGCTGCGTGCTCAGCGACTGGGTGTCCGGACTGTGTGTCCTCGAGTTTAAATACTCAGCCGCTCCAATCAGACGTACAACTGAGACAGCAGTTGGAACTGGTCTACCAAATCATTGTCTTCACCAACCTAACTGGTTCTATTTCCTCAACCCTTCCATTTCCTCATTATTGTGTTGAGTGTTTGTTCATATCTGTGCTTGAAGACTTTGACTGAAGACTTTCTCAATTTCCTCAGTTCAATTTCTTCAGTCTGTTTGTCTTCATCTTGTGCTATCCTGTGTTTACGCTTTCTGTACTCTTTGATCGTCTTCATTTCATCATGATGACCATGCCTGCATTCTCTTATGCTTACATCTGAGTACCTATTCCGCTGCAAGTAGTTCTTCGCTAAGGAATTTCCTCATCGGCAAATTCCTCGGTGAAGAATTCATAAAAATCGCCTATTCACCCCCCCTCTAGTCGATATAACGCACTTTCAGGGAGGTTAGCGAGGGAAGAGAAGAAAGGGAGCACGGGAAAATGAGAAGGCAAGGGAGAGGCTTGGCTCACTGGCCTGGGACTCTTGCCGGCGGCGGGCACGCGCGGTGGAGCTGCTTGTCCTGTGGTGCTGCAATGAAGACGGAGGGCGACGAGAACGAGTGGAGGCACGCACGGGACGAGCTCGGGAGGGCGCCATGGGTCTTGGTGAATGCTCGAGCAGCGAACTCCTCTCGCTGGGACGCGGGCGTATAAGATGGAGCTCGGGAGGCGCGAAGTAGAGGAGGCCGGTGCCTCGCGGGTTGTGCGGGGACGAGGAGGCGTCGGGGTGCGCTGCTGGGGAAGGAGCACGGGCGGCGGGAACGGCGCGGGAATGGAGGCAGGGCACGGACTCGGCCGGTCTTGGTGGCGTACGGCGCGACGACTATGAGGAACGCCGGCGAGCTTGCTTCAGGACGAGGCGGCTGCCATGCCTTTTCATGGAGAAACGGAAAAGAAGAGACTCGAGGTGAGGTGTTGTAGTGAGAGAGAGAGATCCGGAGCGCGGAGGAGAAGGAGAGGACTGCCCCTTCGGTGCAGGTCACCTGCCTTTGTGCCTATGACATGTGGGCCCAACAGGTGGATGGTCCATACATCAGTGACCCAAAGGCAGGTGCCTTTATGGCACTGAAGCTGCGTCAAGAAGGAGAGGGGCACGGGTGAGGGGACAACCACGGTGGAGCTGGTCGCCGGCATGCGAGGTCGGACGGCGGCCTGAGTCTGGGAGCAGAGGAGAAACTCGGGCAGAGAGGTGGCTGGGGATCGAGCCTCCTGCTTGATCTGGAGGCGGGCACGACGATGGATCGAAGGGAGGAGGTGGAGGCTTTTGGGATCGGGGAAGACGGAGGCTGGTTGGTTGGGGATAGATCTGGAAGGATCCCGATGGAGATGGTGAGTGGGTGGCGGCGACGCGATGGGAAAGGATGGATGGGACATGAGACTAGGCTAGTAGGGTTGATCGGTTATATATATAGCAGGTGGATAGGCTCAGGGTCGCTTGGTCTCTTCGATCTTAATCGAACGGTCCAAGATAAATAGGTTAGGAGAGTTCAACAAAGAACCAAAGATATTTTAAGAATGTTTGGGGATGGTCCGAATCCAATGGTGATGATTAAGCGGGTCAGGTTTGAGGAAGTTTTCAAACGCGTGGGAGGGGTCGATGCACTGTGCAGAGAGACTCCGGTTTAGGCAAAAGAGAAAAATGAAGAACAAGAGAGAGACGTGGCAACTACGAACGTATGCAAGTTTTTGGAAAAAATGACGGCAACAGAGTGCCGATGCAATGTGAATGATGCTATGATGAATGCAACAACCAAATGAAACACACGGCAACAACGAAAAACATGGAAGGCTTCTGGAGCATCAGTCTCGGGTCGTCACAGGTGTGGCCAGAGGTGCAGGGGGTGCGAGCCCGACGGTAATGGCAGGCGGTGGAGCTCGACACAGCGACGGGGCGGCTATGGGGCACGGGCGAGCTAACGGCGAGGAGGAGGAGGAGCGCATGCTCAGCAGGGAGCCGGTCGTGGAGGGCAGCTGGCTCGAGGGAGGCTCGGGGCGGCGGATCCCAGCGACGGTGACGACGGAGCAGAGGAGGAAGCCGAGCTCGTGGCAGCGTCGTGGGGGCCCCCGGGTCCTCGTGGCTCAGTGTAGAGGAAGAGGAAGATGCGGCGGGGCTCGTGGACAACCTGGCAGTGCTCGGGGGGGCCGGTGGCCGCCGCAACGGCGACGAGCAGCGACAGAGGCGCTCGGATGAGGGGTGGGAGACGACGCAGGAGGGGGAAACAGACGAGGTAGGGATTAGGGTTTCGCCAGTGGCCTTAGGGGAGATTATATGCGCGCGCGAGGGTGGTGGATGGATGACACATGGGGATCCGAGGAGTGGATGCTCGGGCGAGCTCCACCGCGACACCATGAACAGGAGGTTAGGGAAGACCAGGAGGTGGGCTGGGCCGTGCAGTGGGCCAAGGCCCAGGGAATTAAGGGGGGGGGGGGGCTTTTTCCTTTTTGTCATTTTTGACTTTTTTTCTTTTTAAACTTTTCTGTTTTCTATTACTTTTCAAGACCTTTTAGCTTTATAAAATACAATCACCTAAAATAACATTATAAACTAGGTTACTGCCAAAATTAGTTTGGCTACAAAATAAAATAGCTTCGTAATTTTGTAATTAAAAAAAGCAATTACATTATTGTTTAGGCATTGTTTTAATTACTTTAGGGCACTTAAACACTTTGCAAAAATGTTGGTTCACCACCAATATTAACAAATGAATATTTTCCACATGATGAGCATTTTATTTTTCATGTTTGAGAAATTTTGAATTTCACTTGTTATTTGAATTTGAACTAGTTTGAAACAAGTGAGGTTTAGCAAATTTTTTAATCATGATGACCAGGAATCATTAATAGGGGTTTACTGTAGCTTAACTACCGGGGTGTCACAAATCTCCTCCACTACAAGAAATCTCGTCCCGAGATTTAAGAGGTGGAGTAAGGGGGAAAGTTCTGGATACGAAATTCTAACTGATCCTTTTGTTCGTGGTTGCTATTCTCGAAGAGGTTGATCCCTTTCGTTGATGTATGATGAAGTTGTCATCCTTTCTTTGGGAACTCCAACGTACTTACGAAAGGATGCACTACAAAAAATAATACACTTCCGTGATGATACGTGTGTCACAGTAGGTCACGTTTTCTGTCATGCATGTACATCCATAATGATTTTATGTCAGAATCAAGATAGTCATACCTGTGCTGTCGTAGAAGTGTTCCATGACATTACCAAAATTATCATCACGGAAGTGTCCACTTCCATGACGGTTAATTGCGCGTCATAGAAGTGCTTTCGTCAAGAGTGAATGACACGTGGCATCCACCGTAACGGGTCGCTGTTAAGCTATCGGGTTCCAGTTTGGATTCGATAAACCATTAACAGCCCCGACCAATGGGGATTTTCCATGTGTAAAATTCTCATTCACCGGATAATGCACGTGTCAGCTCATCGTTAGGACAGATGTCATCCCTAGAATGGACGGAAGACATCTATGATATGCCAACACGTGGCACAGCCCAACAAAGGCCCATTTAAGGTAAAAAGGCCCACCATATTTTTCCAGACACTAGTGGGTTGGCCCGTTAACAGCCTACCATGTTTTGGGTCAAATTGAGGCCCATATCAGATCAGGCCCGTTCACAGCCTGCCGTGTTTTGGGCCAAATTATGGACCATATCAGATCAGGCCCGTTCACAGGACACTGTTCTTTTGGGCCCATTCTAAGCTAGGTTTGTATTTCAGCTTGTTAAATGCCCGTTTACCAGTTCGACCCGATAATAGTTTCGGCATGTTAGCGGCCTGTGGTGCATCTGGGATGTTGTCGGCCCGGTTTAACTTTAGGCCATTTATCGGCCCATGCAGAAACTGGGCTATTTCTTGTCTGAAGTAACTTTAGGCCTCTTAACGGCCCGTAGTCTTCATGGATAAATTTCAGCCCAACTGGCCTATCGGCCTGTTAATGGCCCGTGTAACAGTTGGGCCTAGTTACAGCTCGCATTGAATCCGGCCTGCTTATAGCCCATATGATAATGGCCCGTGACACTTTTGGGCGTACGGCCCACGTGGATACCGGCCTGCTTAAAGCCCATAATTTTATTGGGCCAAACAGGGCCCGAGATATATTTTGTCCTGTTAACAGCTCGTCCTATTTGGGCCAAACATGGGCCTTAGGCAGTTTCAACATGTATTGGCCCGTGAATTTTTCGGCTCAATGCTAGCCCAATCTAGTTGTTAGCCTATTAAAAGCCCATGGTATTCTCTGGCCCAGTTGGCCAGAACTTTACTCGGCCTGTTAAAGGCAGAAAACTATTATACATTTAGACCTGCTAATGGCCCAAGATGATTATAGGCCCATGTTTTGGCCCATATGAGTAACGGTCTAGCCTGAAGACCGACAACACTGAGATCCATTGAAGCTTTCGGCCTAAATTACAGCATACCGACCAAGAATAAACCTAGACTATACAATAAAGAAATTATGGAATATTACATCCACTGGGAATCAAAGTTCGCCACTGGTGATAATAAAGCGCAACATGACCGCATATTACATACACCGGGCATCAAAGGTCGCCACCAGTGCATATAAACGCGCCACAAAAGAATATACAAAACTGAGAGCACTTCAGAAGGCATTAGGACTGGCCAGGATGGGCACCATAAGCAGCCGAACAAGCTGATGAGACCTCAGTTGTGTCAATAATAGATGCTCCATCCCTAGCTTTATAGCACCATAGCGTGCAAGGCAGTCCTCTGAGATCTTCATTGCATCATTGACATCAAGTCGGAGCTGAGCTGAAGCAATCCTTTCCGCTTTAAGTTGAGACTGAAGAAGTCGAACTGATTGAGGCAGCGACTGCACAGAGGTTGTCTCACAGCTACTGGTGAGTAGCTTCAACTCACTGTCTTCATCAAGATAGGACCTTGGCGTCATCTCGCTCTCTTGAAGATGGTTTGGCTCACTATCTTCCCTAAAGTTCTCCCTGTCATAAGAGATACGGATCTGAAAAAGAAACAAGGAGACACGTAACAGGTTTCACAATTATATAAGGAAATAAATGGATTTGTTTTGCATAAGGAACATGTTTTAACAACTACAATTTAAAACTGGTAGTTGTTCCAAACATCCAACCAGATGTAAACAACAAAGTAAATAACAGTGGAGAATGATGCCTATGCAAGTCTATACTAGAACAAAGTTTGAAGGCTTGAGAAGGATGAACTTACATTACATGTTAACACGGGCTGCACAAAGCCCTTCTCCATGTCGATGGAAGGATAATTCAATAAATTCCCCGAAGAACCTTCTTTATAAGTGTTGCCATTATTCTACATTTTGCAAAGAGTAAATATAGATCAAAGAATATTGGAAGAAACAGAGGATAATGAAGCTCAGGTGCAAACTGATGATACATAATCAAATAGCAATTAATTAAGTACATCGTTACAAGGCAAAAGGTACTAACAAGAGGAATCCAAACATCAACGTGTGCAGCGGCATTGGCTTTATTCAACATTTTGGTAATAGTAAATGTAGATATGATAATTTGGAGAAACGGGAGGGGAGGGTAGATAAGATGTAGAGTAATGCTAGACAATCAACTATCTCACGATGCAAGTACAGTAATACCAGCACCATCTGTTATTACTTGTCGCTCAAATGGATGTATCTAGCACTATTAAGTTCTAAATACATCCAATTGATCAACAATTAATTCGATACAGAGGGAGTACATGACAACATGTACTTACATGAGCAATCCAAAACTTCATAACCATTGTGTTAATTCTACATTTATCCAGTAATAAATATAGATATTATAATTTCGTGCAAAGCGAGGATAAAGAAGCGAACATTTACAGTGATGCTACATAATCAAACAACAATGAGTGTAAGTATGCTTTGACAAAGGGCAAGTGGTGCTCGACAAGAGCAATGCAAATTGCCCAAGATTGTTGTGAGATCCTATGATCCTTTGAGCAAGGAGATTCATCTGAAATTAGTTTTCATACAAGAGAGAAGGTAAGGCACATGCAGAAATTTAGGAGTTCAAATTTTGAAGTGATATCATAGACAAAGACCGATTTGGGCTCTCAGCAGTTCTAATAGGGGTTTGGCCAGTGGAGTAGGGGTAAAGTGTGGTACAGTTGGGCCTGTGTTTTCTGTGGCTGCTGATCTATCTAATTTAACAGGTATCGCTACCTTTTCCAAATACCTAGTTTGTCCTCCTTGGGGATCTGCAATCACCCTCTTCCTTTTGGACATCTATTACGAAAGAACAACATTTGACTAGAAAAACATAGTATGATGACACATGGAATAGGTACAGAAAATGGATAGGTATGGCATATACTCATATATGATGCTTAAACTAAGCAGATGGTGGTGTAACAAAGTAGAAGTAATGCAAGAGGTCATATGCGAAATATGTGCGACCAATACAACCTTGCCAAGGTAGAGCAAGCACCTTGATGGCTGAATAAGATAGGCCATCCTCCACCATACCAAGTTTGTTAGTCAGTGGATTGTTCCGCAATATTCCTCTCATGCTCCCATTCTCATGTTCAATATGTAACATGCATGAAAACATAAAACAAGTGAGATTATCTTTGTAATGCAGAAGTGATTCTAATCCAATACTGCCCCCCTGTAAACCCTTTGGTGCTATCTCTGCAATTCTTATGAGAGATGCCATACATGTTGTAATTTGGTCTGTGCAATAATATACCATGGCCTACTACTCAAAATATGAGAGCTCCAGAAGTGATGATACTTCGCAGATGACAACTTCAACATATAGTAAAGAAGAACAAGTCGACCTGACCCGACAGATTCAAAATATACTAAGGGAGAACAACTTGACCTAACCAGTGGACAACAAATGTGAGAAGAGAAGAGGATCATGTCAAAGAAGAGCAGAAGAGCAAGCACATTGAAGATATTACAAGTCTTTCTATACAATGTGTGTTGCCCACCCATGATGAACCAGAGCGCACAGAGAAATACTATTCCTTCCGGTCTCTCCATATGTGGCTCACATGCATTTCAAAACTAAACTAGGAACATTTAGCTGACCAATTAAACATGTCTCAGTTTTACTAATATCAACATAGTATCGGATTTGAATTTGTACAACTAAGCTTGTTTAGCTCGATGGGTGGACAGTGCTATTACGACACGAACCACGTAGGCTGATCGTGGTCATCATAAAATGGGGAAACCGTAAGCATGATGAGTATAGTATTGACCGTGGCAGTGGGATGGCAGATCTGAAGCTGCAAATCATGCAAAGGGTAGTTAGCAACTGATATTTGCTTCGAAATAACAACTAAGATTTGGTATGGACAAGAAAGTACATTCAACAAGTGACAAAGTAATGCAATTCTGTTGTCTCTCTATATGTCGCAACATGCATTTGGAATCTCAAGTGGGACCTTTAGCTAACCAATTAAATGTGCCTGTTAACTAATATCAGTATCATATCACAATCATATTTGAACAATTAAGCTTTGGAATTATGAGTGTTGTGTTGTTTAGCTTGAAGGGTGGAGTACTGCTAGTACGACAGAAAGCACCTACGTAGATCATAGTAGAGTAGATAAAAGGGGAAAACCCTAAGCATCAAGAGTATAATCAGGAAAGTGGAACTAGCTGGACCAGTGGGTGGCGCACATGCTTTTCGAAATGAATATATGAACATTAGGTGACCAATTAAACATTCTCTGTTTTAGTAATATGAGCATCATATCCGATTCGTATTTCAACAACTAAGCTTTGGAATTATGAGTGGCATGTTGTTTCGCTTGATGGGTTGAGGTCTTGAGGAGTAGTGCTAGCACGACATGAAGCACCTACAATGATGGTAGTGAATATAAAGGGGGGAAACCATAAGCTTTATCAGTATAGTGACCGTGCCATGGCAGATCTGAAGGTGCAAACCGGACAAAGCTACTTTGCAACCAATGTTTGCTTTCGACTAGCCACTACGATTTGGTACCGACAAGAAAAGTATAGTAAACAAGTTACGATCTATTTTCCGGGTGAGATCAAAAACTTAAGCAGATATGAAAGAGTACCACCTCTCTTGCGACGCCGTGCAGGCTCCTATTGATATGTTGAGGGTGTTGTGGGTGCGATGGCTGTCGGCGGCACGGAAGAAGACTTTAGATGGCAGACGGCCGGGTCGGGGGATAAGTCCTGTTGCCGTGGACGAGGTGGTCATAGGAGTGGCAACGTCAAGGTGGACGACGACACCGATGAAGCGAGAGGACGTGATGAAAGGATCCTAGTCCGGCGCCATGCATGAGAGACGTCCATCTCTTGCAGTGGACGACGGGGTACAGGTAGCGGCTCCAACAAGGTGGAGGATGGGGTGCCGGACGGAGGAGGCTGGCCGCAGTGGGGAGGTTGTTGTGGCGCCGATGGTGTATGAATGGGGAAATGGTGGGGAGGGGGGATCTCAAACTTTGGAACGCGCTTGTCTGAAATGTGGGAAAGTTATGAACTTATCCCCGTTTTAAAATTTCGGACATCACGTCGGTTGGGGATAGGACGGTAATCTCGCATCTCCCCAATATTTGCCGGTAGCGATTTCGGGCGTGGAGAGGGTGTTTTGCCGTCCATGGTTGGCGCTCACGGTGTATGAACGGGGCTGACAGGTAGGGCGGTTGTGTCACGTCTGAGTGAAGTTACACATCTGCCGCTATTTAAAATATTTGCCTAGATCGATTTGAGACAAGGAGAGTTTGTTTTGCCGCCCACCGTGTATGAATGGGAAATGGAGGGAGAGACACATGTCTTTCAGACGAGCTTGAATAAAATGTGATTTGCCGCCCATGTTTGGCGCCCATCGTGTCTGAATGGGCTCAGAGGCGGCCGTGTCACGTCTGATTGAAGTTACTAGTCTACCCCTATCAGCAACAGTGTAAATCCGGTTGATTAGGATGTCAAGTGTCAGGGGTAGACAGTAATTTCCATCTTGCAAACACTTGCTTCGGGCAGCCCACAAATGGTAGTGGGTGTTTAGCCGCTTCGTTCAAAGTTTGGTAGAATTAGCATTCACGTTTACCCTGGGTCCTGGCAACTAAATTCAAATCCAATTTGTATTCGATTACGAATATCCATACACAATTCTATGTTTTGTTATTTATTTCTTCAAAACCACGGCAAAGATTTATTCCACCTTTATATATGATTATGATTTAAAAATGCCGCGATCTTCGAATTCCATAGGTTGGATACACTTTGAGTCAAACAGTTATTTCATCCACTACAATATGCTCACTGCCGGTGTACAAAAGAAGGGGCACACCCTTGTACGCCTTTACCTGTGCATGGACAGTCGGAGCCGCGCCCACAGCCGCACCCAGCAGAGCAGGGAGGTGAACCGAGGTGAAACCGAAGCCCAAGACAGCCAGAGCAACACCAAGGCCGAGACCACAAAGAGCAGAGGGACGAAGCAGGTTCCCCCGGCAAGACCCTTGCCGGGGCAGCCTCTGCGGCCCCGGCAAGGCCCTTGCCGGGACAGCTCGTCCAACACCAGCAGAGCACACCATCCTTGAGCCCACGGTCCCCAACACCATCAACCACGTTGGGCCAGGGCTCGGGAGGCACCTCCATAGTGGCATGCAGATCTTTGTGAAGACAAGGAATATTCAAGATCAGATGAGGATTAAAAGACAACGATCCTCGGCAAGATCCTTGCCGAGGAGAGCCACAAGACCCCCGGCAAGATCCTCGCCGGGGACGATAGCATTCCACGACAAGGCACTTGCCGGGCCACCCGGCAAGGCCCTCACCAAGGACGCCAGCAGGGCCACTTTTGGGCCCGCATCAGCCAAGTCTCCACCGCCGTTCGCATGCAGATGCCAGCCCAACCAGCTGGGCAGGCACCTGTGTCACAACATGCAGCTTCCAGGCCAACTCGGCAAGCGTCTACGTGGCGGCATGCAGATCTTTGTGAAGACCTTATCACCATGCCACCTCAGCTGCCTGCCTGCCTACATGGCGCCACATGCAACTCTGGCCAGGGCGTGTGTCGAAGAAAGGAGGAGCAGCGACGGACGGGACGGGCCTCGTTCCCGTCCCCAATAAAGCAAGGGGACAACTAAGCAATGCATTAAATGCTCCTTGTCCTGTAATACGGGCGATAGGCTCGTAGCACTGTACGCCTTTCCACCTCCTGTGTGCCACTATGGCAGCCCCTTTTGACTATAAAAGGACGCCCATGGCGTACTGGAGAAGGATTCGGCTCTTTGGAATGACTCAGCCACCGTAGCTAGTTGGAGGGCTCAAGAACACTCAGTACATCCACCAAAGCAGGACTAGGGTTTTACGCATCCTCGCGGCCCCAACCTGGTTAACGATCCTTGTGTTGATTACTAATCCTGCTCTTCTTGCAACCCTGCGCCTCGACAACTGTAGTAGGGATTCTTGTGATCCCATAGGTGTCGTTTTCGACCGACATCTTTGGCGCGCCAGGTAGGGGGTGCAGTTGTGAGAATTTGGTCTAGTAATTAGCCTAGCGTTTCTTCATCGCCAAGGCTCCCAAGAAGAAGACGGCCATGGGGATTGGCTCGTCGGGGGCCGAACGGCCCATGCCAGTATGGGCGAGCAGTGGCCCGGTCGTGGGATGAACCCGAGCAGCGTCCGCGAAAGCACCAAAGATCGCTCTGGCGATCGAGCTCGGCGGCGGCACCGTTCAAGCGCCAGCGACAGCCCACATCACCAAGTCTAAAGATGGGGCTGGGCCCTCTGCAGGCGACGCGGGTCCTCCAGGAGTGTCGTTGTGCCACCCACGGGCGGCGCAGCAACCTCCAAGACGCCCATGCCGGCGACCACTGCGTGATCTTCCCATGGTGTGCACGACGAGCAGTGTCACCACACCGGTGACCCTGGGCCCCGCCGTGGGAAGAGCCCTATGCGTCGTCCGCGGGACGAAGGAGTTCAGCATGCCCGCTGAAGTGCTGGCGAAAATGGCGCACAGCCGCTGGGTCGTGATGGGGCTCCTTCTAACGTGGTTAGAAGTCGAAGCGCGCCACGGTCCACGCAGCTGTCGCCGCCACCCACACCAGCAGAAGCTTTGGCACGCGCAGCTGCTCCTCGACTTCCCTCCTACTATGGAGAAGCTCGACGAGTGGAGGGACACCATCCGGAGCCTCGTCACCGTCGCCAACAAAGACGATCCGCGACCAGCGGGACCCCCGGGCCGGCGCTCCACCGAGCCACCACGTGCTAGCACTGGGAGGACCGGGGGAGCTGCGGTCACGGTGCACTCTCCTCCTCCTCGCCAGCCGCCACGGGCATCGGACCGTCGTCACGACGCTTGTGATAACATCTATAGAGCATCGTCTGACCCGTGGACCCACCGCAACCAGCGCCAAGTTCTTCGAGAATGAGCTCACGAAGATGCTCCAACCACTATTGAGCGCCGGCATGATACACGCCACCAGTCGGACAAGCGGGCGGTGTCGTGGGAACGATTCCGACAATAATAAGGTATAGGGTAACGGAGCATGATCTATGGAGATGCATATGGGTGACACGATGGTTTTAGCGAGTTCGGGCCTCTCACGATGGAGATAACAACCCTACGTCTCGTGCTCCGGAGAGGCTTTGTTTTATCTGAGTATATATCCGGAGATTACAATGTGTGTGTGTGAGAGAGGAACGGATCCCCATGCCTGAGCTAAGTCCCGAGACTAATGGTGAAAAGAGAGAGGTGGAAGAAAAGCCCCGAGTCTAGTGGTGGGGGTGGCTTATATAGAGTCGCCACCCCTCACCCCTTATGTTACAGTGGAGCATCGGTGCCATAATGCCTGCCCACTACAAAACCGTCATGCTGACTATTGGTCTTTGCATATCCGAGTGAGTTACATGGTCGAGTGGAATGAGCTCGTCGAGTGAAGTGCCATGCTCCGAGTGGTTGTTGCCGTCCGAGTGACTTTCAAGTTGCGGTACATCTAGACGGCTATCTCGCCCAGGGGCCCAGTACAAAGTATACGGTGTCCATGGGTAGGGCCTTTAGGTCAGGCCTGTTACCCTACCCCTAATACATGTCCTCGTCAGGCGGGACCCGCTATGGACCACTGCTACCTCTTGAGCTTGCGTTGGATTTCCTTGAAGAGGAAAGGTGATGCAGCATAGTAGCGTAAGTATTTCCCTCAGTTTTTGAGAACCAAGGTATCAATCCAGTAGGAGACTACGCGCGAGTCCCTCGTACCTACACAAAGCAAATAACTCCTCGCAACCAACGCGAATAGGGGTTGTCAATCCCTTAACGGTCACTTACGAGAGTGAGATTTTTTGTATTTTTGGTATAAAGATGCAAGTAAAATAAAAAGTAAAATAAAAGCAAAGGCAATAATAAAGTGATAGAGATTAATATGATGAGGATAGACCCGGGGGCCATAGATTTCACTAGTGGCTTCTTCAAGAGCATAAGTATTCTACGGCGGGTGAATAAATTACTATTGAGCAATTGACAGAATTGAGCATAGTTATGAGAGTACATAGGTATGATCATGTATATAGGCATCACGTCCGAGACAAGTAGACCGACTCCTGCCTGCATCTACTACTATTACTCCACTCATCGACCGCTATCCAGCATGCATCTAGAGTATTAAGTTCAAGAAAACAGAGTAACACCTTAAGCAAGATGACATGGTGTAGAGGGATAAATTCATGAATATGATAAAAACCCCATCTTGTTATCCTCGATGGCAATAATACAATACGTGCCTTGCTTCCCCTACTGCCACTGGGAAAGGACACCGCAAGATTGAACCCAAAGCTAAGCACTTCTCCCATTGCAAGAAAAACCAATCTAGTAGGCCAAACCAAACTGATAATTCGAAGAGACTTGCAAAGATAACCAATCATACATAAAAGAATTCAGAGAAGATTCAAATATTGTTCATAGATAATCTTGATCATAAACCCACAATTCATCGGTCTCAACAAACACACCGCAAAAAGAAGATTACATCGAATAGATCTCCACGAGAGAGGGGGAGAACATTGTATTGAGATCCAAAAAGAGAGAAGAATCCATCTAGCTACTAACTATGGACCCGAAGGTCTGAGGTAAACTACTCACACTTCATCGGAGGGGCTATGATGTCGTGGTGGATTCCCCTTCCGGTGGAGCTCCAGAACAGGCCCCAAGATGGGATCTCGTGGACACAGAAAGTTGCGGCGGTGGAATTAGGTTTTTGGCTCCGTATCCGATCATTTGGGGTTACGTTGGTATATATTGGAGGAAGGAGTACGTCGGTGGAGCTTCATGGGGCCCATGAGGGTGGGGGGGGGGGGGGGCGTGCCCCCCTAACTCGTGCCCACCTCGTGGCTTTCTTGACGTAGGGTCCAAGTCTCCTGGTTCATATTCGGTGAGAAAATCACATTCTCGAAGGTTTCATTCCGTTTGGACTCCGTTTGATATTCTGTTTCTTCGAAACACTGAAATAGGCAAAAAAACAGCAATTCTGGGATGGGCCTTCGGTTAATAGGTTAGTCCCAAAAATAATATAAAAGTGGAAAATATAGCCCAATATTGTCCAAAACAGTAGATAACATAGCATGGAGCAATCAAAAATTATAGATACGTTGGAGACGTATCAGGAATTCCCAAGCTTAATTCCTGCTCGTCCTCGATAGGTAAATGATAAAAAAGAATTTTTGATGCGGAGTGCTACTTGGCATAATTTCAATGTAATTCTTCTTAATTGTGGTATGAATATTCAGATCCGAAAGATTCAAGACAAAAGTTCATATTGACATAAAAATAATAACACTTCAAGCATACTAACAAAGCAATCATTTCTTCTCAAAATAACATGGCCAAAGAAAGTTATCCCTAAAAAATCATATAGTCTGGCTATGCTCTATCTTCACCACACAAAGTATTTAAATCATGCACAACC
This sequence comes from Aegilops longissima, assembly GCA_021605205.1. NCBI lineage: Eukaryota > Viridiplantae > Streptophyta > Magnoliopsida > Poales > Poaceae > Aegilops > Aegilops longissima. The sequence goes on from CM038681.1 coordinate 354,596,232, forward strand.
CCGATGACAAGCCAAGCAATTGTTTCATACTTTTGACATTCTCAAAACTTTTTCAATCTTCACGCAATACATGAGCGTGAGCCATGGATATAACACTATATGTGGAATAGAATGCTGGTTGTGGAGAAGACAAAAAAAGGGGAAGATAGTCTCACATCAACTAGGCGTATCAACGGGCTATGGAGATGCCCTTTAATAGATATCAATGTGAGTGAGTAGGGATTGCCATGCAACGGATGCACTAGAGCTATAAGTATATGAAAGCTCAAAAAAAGAAACTAAGTGGGTATGCATCCAACTCGCTTGCTCACGAAGACCTAGGGTATTTTGAGGAAGCCCATCATTAGAATATACAAGACAAGTTCAATAATGAAAAATTCCCACTAGTATATGAAAGTGACAAAATGAGAGACTCTCTATCATGAAGATGTAGCGACCCGACCCGAATGGATCAAGTCTCTGTGCTTAAGTGTCATCCACGGATCAAGATCTTTGTGAGACCACGATACTCGAGGATTTATAACGGAGGTAAATCACATGTATAAATAACGTAAATACTATTACCTCAATCCAATATAGCGGAACTAACAAGGTTGTGGATTCCCATCAACACCAACGGCAAAGTTGAGTGTAGAAATCGTAACCCTAACGTATCACTTACTGTAAATTCGAAAAGTCGCAACATGAAACGTTGCAGCCCGAAAATGGGTCAGCACATGGTATATGCTCGCAATGTAACACATAGAGAGTAATGAAAGAATAAGCCTATACTATATGCATATATGGCTGGTGGAAAGCTCTATGGTTACAGTTTTTGCGAAAAGCCAATTTTTCCCTACTGCAAAGGAATAAATTTATTTAACTATCATGGTGGTTGTTAAACATTGAGAATGGTTGACAGCATCCTCAATCCCAATTAAAAGTACTCATTAAACCCAACAAGATTAATTAAAGTAACATGATGAGATCAATAGGATAATCCAAGAACTAGATACTCAAAATGTCCATAACCGGGGACACGGCTAACCATGATTAGTTTATACACTCTGCAGAGGTTTGTGCACTTTTCCCCACAAGACTCGATCGCCTCCGTTGCATTTCTCGCACTACATGATGTTTGAGAAATGGATGACCGAGACATAGTCTTTCGGAAGCGCTAGCACCTTACATGGGGGTAGACCGGTACACCTACTTTCCCCTAGATCTGCTAGTCTACCCGTAAGAGTTCGCACAACTTAATCAACTATGCCAGAGCCCATAATGGCTTGTGGCTGCACACGTAAGTTTCTAGTTTGAATAATCTCATGATCCCTTTGAGCCTGGGTGGCGGTCCGAAGAAATACAGGCAAGTCCTCATGGAAACCAGGTGCCTCAATCCACCCAGATGTGTGTTTAAGTTGCCACCTTAAATAAACCATTAATTAAAAATCTCACATCTGTCATGGATACACTCACCCAATCCACGTCTACTAGTATAGCATGGCAATATAAGCATACGTAGAAGTAACTCCCAAGGGTTGATAATAAAACAGGTAATAGGTACTACCTCATCTACTTCCCATCCCACAATTTAATTAGATCCTAATCATGTAATGTTTGAGGATAGATCTAATGCATAAAAACTGGGTAGTAGAAAAGGTATGATCAAAGTGTTACTTGCCTGCAATGTTGATGAAGATAATTCGCACTCAAACTCTTGATAGTTCTACTCGTCACACTCCGGTCAATCTATCGTAATTAAGCAATAGTAACCACACATAAGCAATCACTCAAAAGATCGGAAAGAACGAAGCAAAAAATTCGGAAAACATCAAGACCAAGCAAATAACTCTTGCAACATAAAACAATTTCTAACAGTACCAAAATTATGTGAATTTGGCCTTATCAGAAAGTTTAGGTCAAGAGCTTCGATTTGCAAAAAGATTCAATTAAATCGGAGTTACGAAACTCAAGTTATGATCAAACGAAGTTTGAATACAAATCTGTTTGAAAACAAATTTTAAAATTTTCAAAAACATGTTTAAGTTGATTTTCTGGTTAGAGGGGATCATAACGAAGAAGTGGGCATTGGTTTCGTTGAATTTGGACAAACGAGTAAAAAGTTATAGTTGTTTGAAAACCAGGGGCTAATCTGTAAAGAAAATAATCACAGATAGGTCCCTGACCGAAAATAAAAGAAAAGGAAAAATCTATCGAGCGAACGCTCGCTACAGAATGCTAACGAACGGAAAACCGTTTGCTATGTACATTAACGGACGAACGTCCGCTAATTAAGCTAACCAAAAGAAATAAACCGGGTTTTAAAACAAAAACCGGAAACCCTAAAAACGGATCGGAGTCGGCGGTTTATACCGGTTCGGCCGGTTCGGGCAAATCAGACGCGGGAATTGCGGCGGCGTGGTCTGGCGCCCGGCTGCACGCTGGGAGGCGGCTCGGTGGGTCTCCAGCGGCGGCGAGGGCGTCGGGGCCCTCGGAGCGGCACGACGGTGAGGATGGAGTGGGCGGCGTCGGTCCGGAGTGGCGGGGTGGAGCGGGGCGACGGCGTGGATCTCCGGCGGCGGCGGCTAACTCCGGCGAGGGCGCGGCGGTGCTGCGGGGCTCGGGGGCTTCGGGTTTTGAGGGAAACGGGGCCGGGGTGCTCCGTTTATATAGGAGGGGAGGAGGAGAAGACTTGGAGGAGGGGCGAGGCGAGGCGGTGGAGAAATCCGGCGAGGACACGGCAGCGGCGGCGGTGGCGTGCTGGAGCTGGTCTTCGACCGAGGGTCGGGGACGACCGGGAGGTGGGCTGCTGGGCCGCGGCTTGCAGCTTCATGTGTGGCGAGTGGCTTGGCTAGGCTGGCTCGGCCTCTGGCTGGGCCGGCCTGGCTCGGTCGGCTTCGACCTAATTGTTTTTTTTAAATAAACACATTTTTTAGCACAGACAAACAAAAGTAATAAAAAAAATAAATACAGATATTATATAGGCATATAATATATCAAATTTTTCAGAAAAAGATTTTCTACAACCTGGACATTTTTATAATGCCAAATAAAATCCACACAAATTCAGATAATTCAAAGAGTGCTACTGCTCTAATAAAATCCACTGAAAATCATTTTAAAAATACCAAAATGACTTCAAATTAATTTCTCTCCAATTTTCTGATGTAGGAAATCATGTTACCCTATTTTCCATATATTGTATTTTTGGAGAAAAATAATTTGAATAAAACTCAAATAACTCCAAATTGAAAATAATTACAAAAGAACTTTGAATTTAATTCTTTGAAACTCCCAACTCATATTTCATATGTTTTGAAGAAGTCATTTTATCTTCTCGTGAAAATCATTGAGTTGCATAAAGTTCCAGAATTGGAAATATTTTCCAAATGAAATTCAAATATTTTCCAACACCCCTTGTCATTTAAATAAATGGAAGAAGTCATGTCATCTTCACTCCAGGGTTTTGTGATGAAAAGAATTTGAATTCTCGGAGAGCATAAAAGCAAAAATGAAAGTTTGGGAAAGTCCTTTTATTACCTCTCATTTAACTTTCAAAAAGTTTCAAATTCACTCACTTTCAGTCAATCAATCAAACAATCAATCAAATCTATCTATTTATTATAACATTCCAAAATTTAGAATTTTGGGATGTTACAAAACTACCACCCTTAAAATGAATCTCGTCCTCGAGATTTGGAGAGGCTAGAAAGAAATAGGTTAGGGTAGGGGGTCTTCTCAAAATCCATCGATCATCTCCGGGGGTCTCGGGTGCTACCACCCTTAGAAGCATGGTTATGGTTCCATCAAAACTCATATGCTCCATCCTTATTACTGATAGTATCGGTCTTCGCAGATCTCGAGAAAATTCCTTCACTGATCGTTCCGGTAGCGGCATAACCTTTTCCTCAATTCTTTTGTCCTTTCCTCTTGGTAAGGTTATTCCGAGATTGGCTCTTCATAGCTGATAGGTCTGGCGCCAATACTAAACAACTATCGATATCTCATGGTGGTCATCAATTTATGGTTTCTCCTGCAGAAAACGGGTCTGGGTTGCATCTCACCGTATAACCTACGGTTGGCAAAAGCTGCCTTATACAAGGGAAAAAATTCTTATACCATTCTAAGGTTTAAACAGGGTTTTGATCGTCGTCTCTCTAGGAGAGTCACTCAGATTTACCATCCCATATAGCAAGGTGAATAATACGAGTAAGTCAGTATGGTGGTCAATACATCCCGCACCCAAATCATTATCTTGTATATGGTTTAGCGAATCTCGCATTCTAACACTCGGCCATCCTCACAAGCATTGCAGAATTTCTCTTGTCGACGAACCAAGTTCGGAAAATCCATTGATTCTGCAAGCCAAACAAACATCTATCATTCCTTAACAACTCTCAGGTTTTGCGTAAACTCCTATAAAATCGTCTACCGATAAAATCGTAACTTCTTCGAGGGTTTTTCCTTCAGCAAGAGTGTGCTTGCTTCTTAGCAAGTCCTGGGGCCTGTGGGTTATGGCCCATCTCATCACTTGTAGTCCTTGAACTTATCCTCGGGCTTCTGATCATTATTCCAACTTCCAACTTCCTAGTATTCTTAAATCCATCCAATTGTACTGTTTCCTTCCTTCTATTGGCACCAAACTAGGACATGATTACTCAGACTCATCATGGAATTTCCATTGATCCATATTTCCAACATCACACCTCCTTTATATCCAATAGTAATTCATCTCTTCATCCTCGTGGGATATCCCACATACCAAGATAAAAAATTATACTTATGAAGTCCATACTCCACTTCGTGGAACATCATTATCCTTTCCAGGGTCAAGCGTCCTTACAGGGGAATATCGGCCATCTCTGCATGGCACTTCTTCAACTGGAAACGTGAAACACATCATGAACTCCTTACAGTCCTTCGGGTGACTCCAACTTGTAGGCCACTTCTCTCATATGCTCCAAAACTCGGTATGGTCCTACAAATCTCGGGGCTGACTTTTCCTTAACTCCACATCGTTTAATTCCTCGCAGAGGGGACACATGAAGACATGCTCTGTCTCCAATTTCATAGACTACCTCCTTGCGTTTTGAGTGCATAACTCTTACGCTCGGGTGAGCTACCTTCAGTCTATCTCGAATCAACTTAACATTCTCTTCTGATTCCTTGATCACATTTGGTCCAAACAACTGATGGTCTCCAACTTCATCCCATATCAACGGTTTCTCGCTCCTTCTCCCATACAAAGCTTCAAAAGGGGTCATCTTTAAACTGGCTTGGTAACTGTTGTTGTATGAGAACTCCGCGTAAGGTAGATTATCATCACTACTAGATCCATAATCTTGCGCACACGCTCTCAACATGTCCTCCAGAATCTGATTGACTCTTTCGGTTTATCCATCTGTCTGCGGATGAAAGGCTGTACTAAACTCTAGCCTAGTACCCAAAGTGTGGTGCAGCTGATTCCAAAACTTTGAGGTAAACTGTGTTCCTCTATCTGATACGATGGTCCTCGGAACTCCATGCAGACATATGATCCTTGTCAAATATATCTTGGCCAACTTCGCACTTGTATAGGTGGTTTTCACTTGGATAAAGTGAGCCACTTTGGTCAAGCGAATCAACTACTACCCAGATAGAATCATATCCCGATCGGGTTCTGGGAAATCCGGTAATGAAATCCATGCCAAGCTTATCCTACTTCCATTCGGGTATCGGCATAGGTTGTATTAATCCTGCTGGCTTCTGATGCTCTGCTTTTACTCTATCTGGCATACATCACCTATGACTACATACTCGGCAATATCCTTCTTCTTACCAGTCCACCAGAAACTGTCCTTCAAATCCAAATACATCTTGTTGTTTCAGGGCGAATCGAGTATGGTGAGTCATGAGCCTCCTGAAGTATTAACTTCCTGATCTCTGCATTATTGGGTACATGTACACTATCCTCAAACCATAAGGTGTCGTGCTCATCCTTACAAAAACCTTTGGTATTTCCTTTGCTCGTCCTCTCTTTTACCTCAGCAATCTCTTTGTCATCCTTCTGAGCTTCACGGATCTTTCTCAACAATGTAGATTGAACTTCCATTGCTGCAACAAAACCTTTGGGAACAATCTCCAATCGAAGTTCCCTGAGATCCTCGGCTAACTCCTTTGGTAATCCTCCACTTATGAGGGTATTCGTCCTTGTGTTCTTTATGGTTGTGTCCTATTTCTCCATAAAGCTTGCATGGACTTTCTCCATATCTTTTCCATAAGGCTTCAACTTCTGGGACACAAGCCGAGACTTTAGCAAGGTCAACTTAAATTCTTCCCAAGTGGTTACTCTTTGCCATCCATTGATGGTTTGGTACATCCTCCACCAAGTAGCAGCACCTCTTTCAAAGCACTGAAGAGCATGTTGGGTCATATATTTTCCAGCTATAGTGTTATTCTTCATATGATCTTCCATGTTCTAAATCCATTGGTCCATCTTCGATTGACTCATCGGTCCAGAAAATATAAGCTCATCTCCATTCATCCTCTATTGGGTCCATGGGTTTGGGGTGGGATAAGAGAGATCGAGAGGGATGCACACAATACAAACAATAGTTTTGAAAAGACAGATTTATTTTGTGGCTGTCGGAAAAAACATCAAACAAATGACAGCTCACAATCGTCGCATCTAACGTAAGTATATAGCAGGGGTTTGGTCTTCTAAAGGTCAATAAATCTTCAACGTCATCAAACTCTTCGATTCTTGTTCATGTCTCCGATGGCTTCTTCCGATCATGCCTGCCCTTCTCAAGTTCTTATGCCAAATCTCTGTTGTCGCGAAGTCTATCATGGCGTCCTTCAATATTCCGGGGTTACGTTCCAACTTCTGGATTTCATCAACCTCGACATGAACCATGATCCTACTGTCCTTCAGTTCATGACGAATCTCTGGTACCTCGGGGTTTAGCTCCTCCTGCTTGGCTATTTTAATCTTCTGGGACCTGGGTTCTTCACGAACTGCTTCCTTGTCAAATACGGCTTCCTGCAGATCCACCCTAAACTTCTTGATGTAATACTCCAGATCCTGGTGATGCACCAGCTATGTTAAAACTGCATCCTTCGCTGACAGATGCTCCTTCAGCCTTCTACCATCCAATTCTTCCATGCATCTACACGCTTAACTCCGCATGGTGACAATAGCATAGGCGGTCAATAACACCATGGTTAGCCATGTCTATGCCCATGTTACTGCCATGAGCTTTCATTCCATAATTGATATCTCCTGTCTTAGGGTTTTCCTGACAAAACTTTGAGTTTCTAACTCTCCATGTTCCGGTCTTTCTCCGATACACCTTGATCTCGGGTACTGCCAGCTTCCATATTCTGCCAAATTCCATAAGTGTAACCTTCCTAGGTCATAAAAATCTGGGAATTCTTCAGAGCCTTCAAAATCTCCTAGTCTTCGGAGTCTTCAACAGTTGTAGTTTCCATTTACACGGTTAAATCCTCTTCATTCCAAATGGTCTTAGTTGTCCGATATCTTGTCTCCTTGGAGTTGTCTCATCGGTCGAATCTTCAAGAGGTCAAAAGGGAAAAGGGGTATGGTCTCACTAAAAGGAAATATTTGAATAAGCTCAGAAGAGAAGAGAGGTAAAAGATCTTTTTGAAAAAGAAAGTTGTAGAGAAAAATCTTTCCTATGGGCTTGGGTTTCTAGGGTCACGTCCTCTGATCAACATGTGCTCGATACCATCTTGTAGCGACCCGACCGAATGGATCAAGTCTCGTGCTTAAGTGTCATCCACGGATCGGTATCTTTGGCCTTTACGTACTCGAGGATTTATAACAGAGGTAAATCACATGTATAAATAACGAAAATACTATTACCTCAATCCAAAATAGCGGAAGTAACAAGGTGGTGGATTCCCATCAACACCAACGGCAAAGTTGAGTATAGAAATCGTAACCCTAACGTATCACTTACTCGTCGTCTGAAAAGTCTGCAACATGAAACGTTGCAGCCCGAAAATGGGTCAGCACATGGTATATGCTCGCAATGTAACACATAGAGAGTAATGAAAGAATAAGCCTATACTATATGCATATATGGCTGGTGGAAAGCTCTATGGTTACAGTTTTTGCAAAAAGCCAATTTTTCCCTACTGCAAAGGAATAAATTTATTTAACTATCATGGTGGTTGTTAAACATTGAGAATGGTTGACAGCATCCTCAATCTCAATTAAAAGTACTCATTAAACCCAACATGATTGATTAAAGTAACATGATGGGATCAACAGGATAATCCAAGAACTAGATACTCAAAATGTCCATAACCGGGGACACGGCTAACCATGATTAGTTTATACACTCTGCAGAGGTTTGCGCACTTTTCCCCACAAGACTCGATCGCCTCCGTTGGATTTCTCGCACTACATGATGTTTGAGAAACAGATGACTGAGACATAGTCTTTCGGAAGCGCTAGCACCTTACATGTGGGTAGACCGGTACACCTACTTTCCCCTACATCTGCTAGTCTACCCGTAAGAGTTCGCACAACTTAATCAACTATGCCAGAGCCCATAATGGCTTGTGGCTGCACACGTAAGTTTCTAGTTTGAATAATCTCATGATCCCTTTGAGCCTGGGTGGCGGTCCGAAGAAATACAGGCAAGTCCTGATGTAAACCAGGTGCCTCAGTCCACCCAGATGTGTGTTTAAGTTGCCACCTTAAATAAACCATTAATTAACTATCTCACATCTATCATGGATACACTCACCCAATCCACGTCTACTAGCATAGCATGGCAATATAAGAAAACGTAGAAGTAACTCCCAAGGGTTGATAATAAAACAGGTAATAGGTACTACCTCCTCTACTTCCCATCCCACAATTTAACTAGATCCTAATCATGTAATGTTTGAGGATAGATCTAATGCATAAAAACTGGGTAGTAGAAAAGGTATGATCAAAGTGTTACTTGCCTGCAATGTTGATGAAGATAATTCGCACTCAAACTCTTGATAGTTCTACTCGTCACACTCCGGTCAATCTATCGTAATCAAGCAATAGTAACCACACATAAGCAATCACTCAAAAGATCGGAAACAGGTAATAAAACAGGTAATAGGTACTACCTCCTCTACTTCCCATCCCACAATTTAATTAGATCCTAATCATGTAATGTTTGAGGATAGATCTAATGCATAAAAACTGGGTAGTAGAAAAGGTATGATCAAAGTGTTACTTGCCTGCAATGTTTATGAAGATAATTCGCACTCAAACTCTTGATAGTTCTACTCGTAACACTCCGGTCAATCTATCGTAATCAAGCAATAGTAACCACACATAAGCAATCACTCAAAAGATCGGAAAGAACGAAGAAAACAATTCGGAAAACATCAAGACCAAGCAAATAACTCTTGCAACATAAAACAATTTCTAACAGTACCAAAATTATGTGAATTTGGCCTTATCAGAAATTTTAGGTCAAGAGCTTCGATTTGCAAAAAGATTCAATTAAATCGGAGTTACAAAACTCAAGTTATGATCAAACGAAGTTTGAATACAAATCTGTTTGAAAACAAATTTTAAAATTTTCAAAAACATGTTTAAGTTGATTTTCTGGTTAGAGGGGATCATAACGAAGAAGTGGGCGTTGGTTTCATTGAATTTGGACAAATGAGTAAAAAGTTATAGTTGTTTGAAAACCAGGGGCTAAAATGTAAAGAAAATAATCACAGATAGGTCCCTGACTGAAAATAAAAGAAAAGGAAAAATCTGTCGAGCGAACGCTCGCTACAGAATGCTAACGAACGGAAAACCGTTCGCTATGTATACTAACGGACGAACGTCCACTAATTAAGCTAACCAAAGGAAATAAACCGGGTTTTAAAACAAAAACCGGAAACCCTAAAAACGGATCGGAGTCGGCGGTTTATACCGGTTCGACCGGTTCGGGCAGATCGGACGGCGGGTCACCGGCGGCGGTCTGGCGCCCGGCTGCTTGGGAGGCGGCTCGGTGGGTCTCAGCGGCGAGGGCGTCGGGCCCCTCGGGCCGCGGCGGTGAGGATGGAGTGGGCGGCGTCGGTCGGGAGTGGCGGGGTGGAGCGGGGCGACGACGTGGATCTCCGCCGGTGGCGGCTAACTCCGGCGAGGGCGTGGCGGTGCTGCGGGCCTCGGGGCTTTGGTTTTTGAGGGAAACGGGGCCGGGGTGCTCCGTTTATATAGCAGGGGAGGAGGAGAAGACTTGGAGGAGGGGCGAGGCGAGGCGGTGGAGAAATCCGGCGAGGACACGGCAGCGGCGGCGGTGGCGTGCTGGAGCTGGTCTTTGACCGAGGGTCGGGGACGACCGGGAGGTGGGCCGCTGGGCCGCAGCCTGCCGCGGCGCGTGCGCGGGGGCAAGTGGCTTGGCTAGGCTAGCTCGGCCTCTGGCGGGGCCGGCCTGGCTCGGTCGGCTTCGGCCTAATTGTTTTTTTAAATAAACACATTTTTTTAACACAGACAAACAAAAGTAACAAAACAAAATAAATACAGATATTATATAGGCATATAATATATCAAAATTTTCAGAAAAAGATTTTCTACAACCTGGACATTTTTATAATGCCAAATAAAATCCACACAAATTCAGATAATTCAAAGAGTGCTACTGCTCTAATAAAATCCATTGAAAATCATTTTAAAAATACCAAAATGACTTCAAATTAATTTCTCTCCAATTTTCTGATGTAGGGAATCATGTTACCTTATTTTCCATATATTTTATTTTTGGAGAAAAATAATTTGAATAAAACTCAAATAACTCGAAATTGAAAATAATTACAAAAGAACTTTGAATTTAATTCTTTGAAACTCCCAACTCATATTTCATATGTTTTGAAGAAGTCATTTTATTTTCGCTCGTGAAAATCATTGAGTTGCATAAAGTTCCAGAATTGGAAATATTTTCCAAATGAAATTCAAATATTTTCCAACACCCCTTGTCATTTAAATAAATGGAAGAAGTCATGTCATCTTCACTCCAGGGTTTTGTGATGAAAAGAATTTGAATTCTCGGAGAGCATAAAAGCAAAAATGAAAGTTTGGGAAAGTCCTTTTATTCCCTCTCATTTAACTTTCAAAAAGTTTCGAATTCACTCACTTTTAGTCAATCAATCAGACAATCAACAAAATCTATCTATTTATTATAACATTCCAAAATTTAGAATTTTGGGATGTTACAGAAGATCATGGTGCTACTTTGAAGCACAAGTGTGGTAAAAGGATAGTAACATTGTCCCTTCTCTCTTTTTCTCTCATTTTTTATTTTTTTATCTTTTTTTTATTTGGGCCTTTTCTCTTTTTTTTGTGACCTCTTTTTTTTCATCCGAAGTCTCATCCCGACTTGTGGGGGAATCATAGTCTCCATCATCCTTTCCTCACTTGGGACAATGCTCTAAAAATGATGATCATCACACTTTTATTTTTCTTACAACTCAACAATTACAACTCGATACTTAGAACAAAATATGACTCTATATGAATGCCTCTGGCGGTGTACTTGGATATGCAATGAATCAAGAGTGACATGTATGAAAGAATTATGAACGGTGGCTTTGCCACAAATACGATGTCAACTACATGATCATGCTAAGCAATATGACAATGATGGAGCGTGTCATAATAAACGGAACGGTGGAAAGTTGCATGGCAATATATCTCGGAATGGCTATGGAAATGCCATGATAGGTAGGTATGGTGGCTGTTTTGAGGAAAATATATGGTGGGTGTATGATACCGGCGAAAAGTGCACGGTATTAGAGAGGCTAGCAATGGTGGAAGGATGAGAAAAGTGTGTATAATCCATGGACTCAACATTAGTCATAAAGAACTCATATACTTATTGCAAAAATCTACAAGTTATCAAAGCAAAGTATTACGCACATGCTCCTAGGGGGATAGATTGGTAGGAAAAGACCATCGCTCGTCCCCGACCGCCACTCATAAGGAAGACAATCAATAAATAAATCATGCTCCGACTTCATCACATAACGGTTCACCATACGTGCATGCTACGGGAATCACAAACTTTAACACAAGAATTTCTCAAGTTCACAACTACTCAACTAGCATGACTCTAATATCACCATCTTCATATCTCAATACGATTATCAAGCATCAATCTTTTCTTAGTATCCAACGCACTCAAAAGAAAGTTTTACAAATCTTGAATACCAAGCATATTAGGATTGTTTAAGCAAATTACCATGCTATTTAAGACTCTCAAAATAATCTAAGTGAAGCATGAGAGATCAATAGTTTTTATAAAACAAATCCACCACCGTGCTCTAAAAGATATAAGTGAAGCACTAGAGCAAAACTATATAGCTCAAAAGATATAAGTGAAGCACATAGAGTATTCTAAGAAATTCCAATTCATGTATGGCTCTCTCAAAAGGTGAGTACAACAAGGATGATTGTGGTAAACTAAAAAGAAAAGACTCAAATCATACAAGACGCTCCAAGCAAAACACATATCATGTGGTGAATAAAAATATAGCTCCAAGTAAAGTTACCGATGGAAGTAGACGAAAGAGGGGATGACTTCCAGGGCATCCCCAAGCTTTGACTTTTTGGTGTCTTTAGATTATCTTGGGGGTGACATGGGCATCCCCAAGCTTAGGCTCTTGCCACTCCTTGTTCCATAATCCATCAAAAGATTTCACCCAAAACTTGAAAACTTCACAACACAAAACTCAACAGAAATCTCGCGAGCTCCGTTAATGAAAGAAAACAAAAGACCACTTCAAGGTACTGTAATGAACTCATTCTTTATTTATATTGGTGTGAAAGCACTGTATTCCAACTTCTCTATGGTTTATAAACTATTTTACTAGCCATAGATTCATAAAAATAAGCAAACAACACACGAAAAACAGAATCTGTCAAAAACAGGACAGTCTGTAGTAATCCGTAACTAACGCAAACTTATGGAACTCCAAAAATTCAGACCAAATAGGATGACCTAGGAAATTTTTTTATTGATCAGCAGCAATTGGAATCACTATTTTATCATGTTCTGGTGATTTTTAACAATTGTTTTCGTGAACCGAAAGTTTGTGGAAATTACAGCAAGATCAAATAACTATCATCCAAGAAGATCCTATAGGTTTAACTTGGCACAAACACTAATTAAAACATAAAAACACATCTAAACATAAGGTAGATGTATTATTTATTCCTAAACAGAAGTAAAAACAAAAAAAAAACTAAAAATAAAATTGGGTTGCCTCCCAACAAGCGCTATCGCTTAACGCCCCTAGCTAGGCATAAAAGCAAGGATAGATCTAGGTATTGCCATCTTTGGTAGGCAATTCTTCAATGAGGCATCTACCTTCTTTAGAAATTTCTTTCTTTCCAGTAATTATCAAACTTTTAGGCAAAAGATCGAAAAATTCATTCGTAGCAAATGGTTCCTTAATGATAGCAAAAAGATTGGGATGAACACTTATAGATTTAAGATCCGCAGTTTCTTTACTAGAGGATTCACCCTTATTTTTAGGAACATACATAAGCTTAGCAACTTTAGTAGGAGGACTTGGAGTATTCTTTACGGAAGAAAAAGCGGTTCCCAAGTTGGTAATGATACCCTCAAGTTTATCGATTCTAGTGGAATCTTGATTAATTCTCTCATTAACTATGGGTTCCTTCTCCTTAATATTTTTCAAAGTTACTCCTACCTTAGATCCATATTGGGTAATTTGGTTGTGGATCTTTTTATCTTGATTTTCAATTAACTCAATGGTAGCAACTTTATTTTCAATAATTTCCAGTCTTTGCATTACATGCTCTAAAGTTAACATAGTTCCATTAACCAAAAGAGGTGGTGAGCCAAATAAATCTATCATAGCATTATAAGAATCAAAGGTATGGCTACCCAAGAAACTCCCTCCAGTAATGGTACCAAGGATATATCTATACCAAGGATTAGCACCTACATAAAATTTGCGGAGAAGAACTGAAGTACATTGCTTCCTGGTAGATCTATTTTGAGCATTGCAAATTCTATACCAAGCGTCTTTTAGATTTTCTCCCTCCCTTTGCTTAAAATTTAGAACTTCATTCTCGGGAGACAACAGAGAAGATATAAGACTAGCCATAACGACAAGCAAGCGAGAAAAAGGCAAACGGGAAAGAGAGGGCAAATAAAATGGCAAGGGTGAAGTGGGGGAGAGGAAAACGAGAGGCAAATGGCAAATAATGTAATGCGAGAGATACGGGATTGTGATGGGTACTTGGTATGTTGACTTTTGCGTAGACTCCCCGACAACGGCGCCAGAAATTCTTCTTGCTATCTCTTGAGCTTGCGTTGGATTTCCTTGAAGAGGAAAGGTGATGAAGCACAGTAGCGTAAGTATTTCTCTCAGTTTTTGAGAACCAAGGTATCAATCCAGTAGGAGATTACGCGCGAGTCCCTTGTACCTACACAAAGCAAATAACTCCTCGCAACCAACACGAATAGGGGTTGTCAATCCCTTCACAGTAACTTACGAGAGTGAGATTTTTGGTATTTTTGGTATAAAGATTCAAGTAAAATAAAAGGTAAAGTAAAAAAGCAAAGGCAATAACAAAGTGATAGAGATTAATATGATGAGGATAGACTCGGGGGCCATAGATTTCACTAGTGGCTTCTCTCAAGAGCATAAGTATTCTATGGTGGGTGAACAAATTACTGTTGATCAATTGACATAATTGAGCATAGTTATGAGAGTATCTAGGTATGATCATGTATATAGGCATCACGTCCGAGACATGTAGAACGACTCCTGCCTGCATCTACTACTATTACTCCACTCATCGACCGGTATCCAGCATGCATCTAGAGTATTAAGTTCAAGAAAACAGAGTAACGCCTTAAGCAAGATGACATGATGTAGAGGGATAAATTCATGCAATATTATAAAAACCCCATCTTGTTATCCTCGATGGCAAAAATACAATACGTGCCTTGCTGCCCCTATTGTCACTGGGAAAGGACACCGCAAGATTGAACCCAAAGCTAAGCACTTCTCCCTTTGCAAGAAAAACCAATCTAGTAGGACAAACCAAACTGATAATTCGAAGAGACTTGCAAAGATAACCAATCATACATAAAAGAATTCAGAGAAGATTCAAATATTGTTCATAGATAATATTGATCATAAACCCACAATTCATCGGTCTCAACAAACACACTGCAAAAAGAAGATTACATCGAATAGATCTCCACGAAAGAGGGGGAGAACATTGTATTAGGATCCAAAAAGAGAGAAGAAGCCATCTAGCTACTAACTATGGACCCGAAGGTCTGAGGTAAACAACTCACACTTCATCGGAGGGGCTATGATGATGTAGAAGCCCTCCGTGGTGGATCCCCCTTCCAGCGGAGCTCCGGAACAGGCCCCAAGATGGGATCTCGTGGATACAGAAAGTTGTGGCGGTGGAATTTGGTTTTTGGCTCCGTATCCGATCGTTTGGGGTACGTAGGTATATATAGGAGGAAGGAGTACATCGGTGGAGCTTCATGGGGCCCATGAGGGTGGGGGGCGTGCCCCCTACCTCGTGCCCACCTCGTGGCTTTCTTGACGTAGGGTCCAAGTCTCCTGGATCATATTCGGTAAGAAAATCACGTTCCCGAAGATTTCATTCCGTTTGGACTCCGTTTGATATTCCGTTTCTTCGAAACACTGAAATAGGAAAAAACAACAATTCTGGGCTGGGCCCCCGGTTAATAGGTTAGTCTCAAAAATAATATAAAAGTGGAAAATAAGGCCCAATATTGTCCAAAACAGTAGATAATATAGCATGAAGCAATCAAAAATTATAGATACGTTGGAGACGTATCAACAACCCACCACCGGGGGGATCCGGCGGCCTACCTTACGAGGTGGGATGCCCGGCCTTTACCCGCGAGCTGCGGCAGTTCCAGTGGCCGTCCCACCGCACGTTCAAGCCCGACGTTGGCGAGAAGTACACTGGCAAGACCCATCCGTCCGAGTTCCTCAGCATCTACCCCATCGCGATGCAGGCTGCCGGAGCTCGCGACGACAAGGTGCTTGCCAATTATTTCCAGCTGGCACTGAAGCCCAATGTTATGTCTTGGTTGATGCACTTGCCGGCGGATTCCATTTCTTCTTGGTCGGATCTGTGCCATGAGTTCTTTGGCGCCTACACAGGAGGCCACCAAGCTCATGCCCTGACCAGTGATCTGCATATCATTCCCCAGAAGGAAGGGGAAACCCTGCACAAGTACATCCAGAGGTTCAGCCGGGTGCTGTCGTGGTTTTGTCACGGCAGATGTCCTCGTGAAAGGACTTAGTCATGGAGCCATCACTACGGATTAACTTGAAGGGGTTAAAGCGGACGCAAAGGCACGAGAGTTTATACTAGTTCGTCCCCTTTGATGAAGGTAAAAGCCTACGTCTAGTTGTGATGAGATTGATGTGGTTTCGATGACTAGGGAGCAAATAAGCTTCGCCTAGGCCTCGAGTTGTTGTTGTCTGTCTTGAACCGCCGCCGGTCGTCCCTTTATATACACAAAGTTGGCCTCGGCGGCGGTCTCTAAGAATCGAGCCGACCTATACAAAGTGTCCGCTCGGTCTCTCTCCTTTCTAACTTATATTACAAGTTTACATAATCATGGCGGTTTACCACTACGGGCCCTAATCCGCCTTTGGGCCGTGGGCTTCCAAGCTTTACTAGTTGAATGCCATCTTCAAGACCTTCATGGGCTTCAACACAGTCTAAGGTGAACCGGGCCCTCCTGGCCGGTTTATACTTAGTAGCTATATCCTCAACATTAGGCCCCGGATTGATTTCAATTTATTCATGTCAATCTTCAACACTAAAAATATCTTGTAAACATCCTCTTGTATTTTCGTAAACCGCCATATTGACTTCTCCTGTGAATTTTTGTAAACCGCCGTGATGTCATCTTCGGAGCACCGCAACGGTCCGTCATGACATCATCTCTGCATAAAAGGATTAAAAAGATTCCCTTCTCATTAATGATTATCTCGAAAATCGAGGCGACAGGCGCGCCCACTCGGCCGCTTCGGACGCCTTGATTCTCGCGCCTGCCATTTACTCTTTCCCTTATAAATAAAGCCTGAGGGCTCCTTTTTCTCTTCCTATTCTGCATCTTCTTCTTCCTCGCAACTCCCTCAGCTCTGAAGCTCCGCCGCCGTCCGCGACCTTCGAGAACTGCACCAACCAAGGCCGCTGCATCAACCTGAGTTAGATCAGAGGCTCATCGCCCCCCTCCGCCGTAATCTACAACGGTAAACTTCTTCTGTTCTTCGTCCTTAGATCTGCATTAGGTTTTTGCAAGCTCATCCGCACAGTTCTCCATTTTTCCTCTTCATCCTACCTTCTGCCGCGGTAGTTTTGATCCAAAAACGGTATAGATCTCCTGCGGTAGTCATTCCGCATCTGTTTTTAATACTAGTAGCCCTTCCTTTTCTTCTTGTAAAGTATGCATCCTTCTCTATTCTACTTGAATGCCTTTTAAAGAACGCAGTAAAAACTGCTTTATAGATGTGCGATAGATCCAAATAGATTTGAACATTGTGTAAAACCTGTTTCTGTCAACACTTAGCAGAAATTTTGAATCTTGGCCTTTTTGCCTATGGGCGGTCTAATCCTTGATGGCCAATCCGCCATATGTCATTAGCCCTCTCTTAAACCGCCAACTGGACCTTGCATTGTATTTTCACCGGTTTAACACTGAAATTTTCACTTACAAACCGTAGACAGTAAACCGGCACCTGTTTGATTTTCTTTCAGCTCCCCCCTTCCGGAATGGCGAAACAATTTGCTGCTTGCAATTGGGTTCCGCGCCGGATCACGGAAACACAACTCAACGGCTACGTCACCACTGGCGTTTTAGCCTCAAAAAATGTTCTCCACTGGCGAGTTCCGGAATCGGAATGTCCACCTGAACCTCAAGAAGGAGAGGTGATTGTTTTTATGCAACACCTAGACCGGGGACTCAGCCCGCCCGGATCAAAATTTTTCCGGGATGTCCTCGCAAGCTTCCAACTCCATCCACAAGATATTGGTCCGAACTCTGTGTCCAATATATGCAACTTTCAAGTATTCTGCGAAGTCTATCTTCAAGAAGAACCAACCGTGGAGTTATTTCGAGATTTCTTTCATTTGAACCGCCGTACAGAATTCTCGGACGGTCCTAACACAGAACTTGGCGGCGTTTCAATCCAGAAAAGGAAGGAAGTGGACTTCCCTCACGCCAAACATCATAGCCATCCTAAAGATTGGGATCAAACCTGGTTCTATTGCCGGAACACTGCTCCTAACGGAGAAAATCCCTTGTCGGGTTATCGCCCTCACCGGCTTAGCAACAGCCACCCATTGCCTTCGCGCTTGACCGCCGCAGAACGGAAGAATTTTGCACCTCAAATTACCAAGCTCCGGGCTCTGATGGCCAACGGTTTAACTGGTATTGACCTTGTCCGCTGCTGGGTTTCTTGGGGCATCTTTCCATTAAGCCGCCGCCCCGGATTGATGCACGAATATACTGGTGAAGTCAAAGATCCTCAACGACATCACGAACTATCAATAACTGAGCTTGAAATTACCAAAACAATGAAGAGAATGCTCGATGAACCGATCTCCGCATGCAGCCAAACCGGGTTGGCTCCGTTCTGCATCTCCAACAAACCGCCCGCGGTAAGGTTCCTCTCATTACTCTACTGACTTTGATTCCATATTGATTGTATTAATCCCTCTGTATTAATTTTCAGGCTAACAACTCCTTTTGGAAACGAACTAAACCGGCCTGGGTTCCTCGTGCAAAGACCAAGACCACCAAGAAAACTGGCAAGAGGAAAACCGCCGAGTCTTCGAACCGCCGAAGATGAAGAATCGATCTTGAGGTAGAGCTTGACTCACTTGGTTCTTTTTCATTCATTTTATTGACAGTTACAATTCCCGTGATGACGCCGAGGCCAGCCATGCGTAACTGTTGAGGTAATCCTTCTTTCTTCCGATTCGATCTTGTACGGTTAAAAGAATTAGCCGCCGACAGTCCGGAAAGTGAAACAATCTCACTCCTATGCTCATTTGGATCCAAAATTTTCTTTGAAGACACAGCAAACTGAAGAACGCCGTACGACCCGGCATAGCGGTCAACAAATTACGTCGTCCGGTTTAGCTGACGCACCAACCCGGAATCATCGTCCAGAGGTGACTTGTTCTCCTTAAAAGCGTTATCCTTTGAAAGGTTTCTTCCGATGCCCTCTCAATCCGTCTGACCCGAATTACCAGGCTTCTTCCAACTCGTCTGGCGGTTCATCAACCACTCAGCTACCTCCTCTCAAAGTTGCTGCTGGGTAAGTATATTACTCCTTAATTTGTTCCTTGTATTTGTCGGTTTATCATATTCTAACCCTTGATGTTGTAGCACCAAGGCTCGACTTAGTAAAAAGGCCAAGACCCTCGACCCTACTGTGGATGTTGATTCGGAGAAGACTCCAGAGCATCATGGTGAAAATCCCGAAGTTGCTAAAGACAACTCTGCTGGGAAATCGGTTTATCATATTCTAACCCTTGATGTTGTAGCACCAAGGCTCGACTTAGTAAAAAGGCCAAGACCCTCGACCCTACTGTGGATGTTGATCCGGAGAAGACTCCAGAGCATCATGGTGAAAATACCGAAGTTGCTAAAGACAACTCTGCTGGGAAAAATCAAGATGCCAATGCTAATCCGCCAGAGGTTGAACCTGATGTCCAAGTTGAGACTTCACATCCTCCTGCTCCTCCGAGTCCTGCAGCAGAACAACGAGACTCAACTGCTGATCCGCCAAGCCCGGGTATGAAAGCGCCAAGCCCTGTTGAAAATGCTAATTCGGCCAGTCCGACCAAAGATGATGATGTCGTAGTTACGGGCACCGCATATACCGCCCCTGGCAATCCGGTTGCTCTATCAAAGCACACTGCCAAGGAAGAACTTGCTGCCATGAGCAAAGGGAAGGAAAAAAACTGATCTGTCACTTATAACAATCTCTCGCCCAAGACCTTCACTCAAGCTTTCGAACCGGCTCTACACAAGCCGTGATTATGAAGCCGGTTTAGTAAATCTTATGAAGGAGCTCTATGAGGTAAATAGTTGTGCCCTTCTCTTGTACCTTCATTGCATAGTAGCCCCCAAGGGCGGTTTGTCCCTAGAAAGTCAAACCGGGACTTTGCACATTCATAGTACTTTGTCTTATATATTTCGATCAAACACACATTAGCCCCCAAGTGCCATGATTAACACTTGTATTAATCCATGGGACTTCAATAATCGATATAAAAATGATCCGCATTAGCCCCAAGTGCCAAGTGTATGACTGGTTATGCGCTTGGGACTTCTAATGAAGATATTAACATGCTCTCTTTTTGTTTTTTTACACTTGAAACAGTAGGAGAGGCTCCTACTGTATATATTCAATTAAGTGACAAAAAGTCTTACAGAGTTATAACCTTACATCCATAGCCATGATGAAACTAAAAATAGGGGGGGTGGGGTCTAAAACTAGAAAGAGGGAACAAAAGACTAAAGTTATATATTATTTACAAAAGAGGACAAAAAGGGTTGAAGTTTGTCTCCCACTCTATAACGAAGAAGGAAAAGGTCCTCCTTCAACCTAGCCAGCCAGGATGATTTTGTAGGTGAAATCCCCATGCTCTCGTTTTGTTGTAGAGTGAGATACGCCAACAAGTCTCACAAATCAATGTTCTTCAAGGAAATCTAAAATCTCAACAAGCAGAAACCTCCAAGGCCAAGGATGAGCTGAAAACCGCCTTGACTACCATGGAGCAGCTCAAGGAGTGGTTCAAGTCTGAGCGGGCCAGCTGGGATACTGAAAAGGCGGGCTTGCTAAAATGGGAGGAAGATGCTGAAGCAGCTCTTAAACCGGTGACGGAAGAGCTCACTGGATTAAAGCGCCAAATCAATGCCATGACTTCTGCAATATTTGGTAAGCAATGTTTACCGAAGATTTATAAATATTCCGTTTTGAAATTGCATGCGGTTTAACGTAAACTTCTTAAACCGCTATAGGTAGGCGCATTGCTCATCTGGGCTCTGACATGCGGAAAAAACTCAAGGCCGCATATACATTGATTGAGCAGCTGTATACCGGCGCCCAGCGGGTTATTTGTGCCACTTCTTATGATAATGCGGCTCCAACACTAATCAAGGACACACTGGACCGGCTATCTATGATACCACCACAGATAGAAGAATTGAAACGATCCGCTGCCCGGGCTGGCACCTTATTGGCGCTAACTCGCGCCAAAGCATGGATAGCTGACCTTGATCCGGCTGACATAGCCAAGGGATTCCCCAGTGCTCAAGAAAACAGCGAAATATTTGATAATGATGCTCTCAAACGGGTAACAAGGGAGATGCGTCCTCTGGCGAGTCAACTGGCACAAGAGGCCAACCTGACGATTCACCGCTCCTTCTACGACGCGAACAACAGACGAGTTGAAGCTGTTATTCCGGAAGTGCAGAACCTTGTTCCACCAACCCGTAAGCACACTTACGCCCCTGACGTTCATCCAGCTGAGCTTATAAGTGAAGAGGCTGTCTTTCAGGCTTTAACCCGGATTGACTGGACCACCAATGACTTCCGGCCATTGGATGGTGAGGAGGAAGAAGTTGAACTGACGCCAGACGACCCATCTACTTCACGTCAACCCGGCAATGAAGCTTAATCCGTCAAGTCGGTTGATACGTCAGAAACTACCCGTTATGAAGCAATTCCAAATTTTGGGCCTCTGAATGCCTTGTAATAAAACTACCTGCCACCCTTGACGTTTATATGCCTTCGTGCATACGTTTTGCAACTTATGCCTCCGTTTGATTTGTCAATGATAAACTATTACCTGCAGCGAAAATCTTAAAGCGCCATTGTGGTTGTACCACCAGGCGGGTCATAATATCGATGAAATCAAGAATAACTTAATTTAAACATATCATTAAATAATACCTGCCATCATAAGGCATGGAGTTGGCTGTGCCAATCGTAAACCGGAGCGCTTTGTGAAAAGCACTGTCATAGGAGAAACAACTCCTGCGAATGCAAGGTCAGGTCACCAAGATACGATGTTTTAGTTAAAAAATTAAACCGGGCAAAACGTCTCCGGATCAAGAATAGTCCGTGTTCCGTCAATTGATAGTCAAACCGGCGCAACAGTCGTTGGTGAAAAAACACAACAAAAAATATGCAAATCGGAGGAAAGACAAATAAAATCATTTCCAAAAAAGAGGCTATCTGAGCCGATCAAGTGGTATTACCATGGTCGGACACGACCAAGCCCCCGGAGGCGTCGCTATGGTTCCAGTCAGCCAAGGTCCCCAAATGATGCAGTGTCATTACGCCGATCAAGAGGTGTAGCGATGGTTCGGGTTCGACCAAAGCCCCCAAGTGATTCTGTGGCCTTAGGCTGATCAAGAGGTGTAACTGGTTCAGACATGACCAAGTTCCCAAGTGATCTTTGTAGCTTTCGCCGGTCGAAAAGGTGTTACATTGGTTCGGATGCGACCAAGCCCCCTAGTGACATGATACAAAGCTTTTTTGAAAAAGCTAACTCAAGGGGTAAACCGGAGGTCGCTTTAAGATAAAAACTCCGTGTAACCACACATGATATGAAAAGAACAGAAACCCCGCTTTAGCTAAGGCTCCGGTTTATTGTATTGATCATAATATATACATTGTCATAATATGTACATGAGTAAAAATCTATGGCTTAAGTATAATAAGGCCGAAGATGAGCTATGTTCCAGGGTCGTTTGGTCTCCTCCTCTGACGTGTGTGAGTCTTTATGCTCTCGAACATCGATCATATAGTACGACCCGTTGTGCAGATTCTTGCTGACCATGAAAGGTCCCTCCCAAGGTGGGGATAACTTGTGCATATCAGTCTGGTCATGGATCAGTCGAAGCACCAGATCTCCTTCTTGAAAAGTTCTGGTCTTAACTCGGCGACTATGATATCAACGAAGATCCTGTTGGTAGATCGCCGAACGGGCAGCTGCGATGTTACGTTCTTCGTCCAACAGATCCAAAGCGTCTTGCCGTGCCTCCTCGTTGTCCGTTTCAACATATGCCGCTACACGAGGTGAATCGTGACGGATATCACTGGGGAGGACCGCCTCTGCGCCATAGACCATAAAGAACGGTGTGTATCCTGTCGACCTGTTGAGTGTAGTATTGATACTCCATAACACAGATGGTAACTCCTCCACCCAACATCCCGGCGTTCGTTGCAAAGGAACCATGAGCCGGGGCTTGATACCCCGCAGGATCTCTTGATTGGCCCGTTCTGCTTGTCCATTAGACTGTGGGTGAGCTACTGACGATACATCAAGCCGGATGTGCTCACGCTCACAAAATTCCTTCATGGCGCCTTTGGACAAGTTGGTACCATTATCAGTAATGATACTGTGTGGAAAGCCAAACCGGAAAATCACCTTTTTAATGAACTGAACCGCCGTGGCTGCATCACACTTGCTAACGGGCTCCGCTTCAACCCACTTGGTAAATTTGTCAACCGCCACCAAGAGGTGGGTCTTCTTGTCCTTGGACCTTTTGAAAGGTCCGACCATATCCAGCCCCCAAGTCGCAAACGGCCAAGTAATTGGAATCATCCTCAATTCTTGAGCCGGCAGATGAGCACGCCTTGAAAATTTCTGACAGCCATCACATCGTCTAACTAGATCCTCCGCATCAGCATGAGCTGTCAACCAGTAGAAACCGTGATGAAACGCCTTAGCTACCAGAGACTTTGAACCGGCGTGGTGACCACAATCCCCTTCGTGGATTTCGCGTAAAATTTCACAGCCTTCCTCAGGGGACACACTGCGTTGAAACGCGCCTGATACACTGCAATGATGCAACTCGCCATTGATAATGGTCATGGACTTGGATCGCCGGACTATCTACCTGGCCAGAGTCTCATCCTCTGGCAACTCGCCCCGGTTCATGTACGCAAGATAAGGAACTGTCCAATCCGGTATGACATGCAGGGCTGCCACCAATTGCGCCTCCGGATCAGGAATAGCCAAATCCGCTTCACCAGGGAGCTTGACTGACGGGTTATGCAGAACATCCAAAAAGACGTTAGGCGGGACCGGCTTATGCTGAGAGCCCAGCCGGCTTAAAGCGTCCGCCGCATCGTTCTTCCGTCTATCCACGTGATCCACCTGATAACCCTTAAAGTGACCTGCAACAATGTCCACCTCACGACGATAGGCTGCCATGAGTGGATCCTTGGAATCCCAAGTGCCAGACACCTGTTGAGCCACCAGGTCCGAGTCACCGAAGCACTTAACCCGGCTAAGATTCATCTCCTTCGCCATCCGAAGACCATGGAGCAAAGCATCATACTCAGCTGCATTGTTAGTACAAGGGAACATTAAGTGGAGAACGTAACAGAACTTGTCACCTCGTGGGGAAGTTAATACGACTCCAGCCCCCGAGCCCTCCAATTGCCTGGATCCATCAAAATGAATCGTCCAATAAGTGTGATCCGGCTTCTCTTCAGTGCCCTGTAACTCCGTCCAATCATTGATGAAATCCACAAGTGCTTGAGATTTGATCGCCGCTCGAGGCACATACTTCAATCCGTGCGCCCAAGCTCTATAGCCCACTTAGCAATCCGCCGATCGCTTCGTTCAATTATATCACCCAATGGAGCAGAGCTGACCCTTCGTGATCGGATGGCCCTGGAAGTATTGCTTAAGCTTCCGGCTCGCCATAAAAACTCCGTATACTAGCTTTTGCCAATGCGGGTACCGTTGCTTGGATTCAATAAGCACTTCGCTAATATAGTAAACCAGCCGCTGAACCGGATATTCCTTGCCTGCTTCTTTGCGCTCTACCACAATAGCCACGCTAACTGCACGAGCATTAGCCGCTACATATAGTAATAATGGTTCTTTGTTGATTGGAGCTGCAAGAACGGGCGGATTGGCTAACTGCCGCTTTAAGTCCTCCAACGCTTCATCGGCGGCTGGACTCCAGACAAACTGATCTATCTTTTTCAGCATCTGGTACAAAGGATGGCCTTCTCCGAGGCGGCCGATAAACCGCTCAACGCGCAATCCGCCTGCCAAACGCTGGACATCGCTAATACACTTCGGTTTAGCCAGGGAGGTAATAGCCGTAATCTTTTCCGGATTAGCTTCAATTCCCCTGTTGGACACGAGAAAACCCAATAACTTGCCTGCCGGAACACCAAAAACACATTTGGCCGGGTTGAGCATCATCTTGTAAACCCGTAGGTCAAAGGTTTCCTTCAAATCGTCAATCAGTGTCTCTTTCTCCCTTGACTTGACCACAATGTCATCTACATAGGCGTGCACATTACGGCCGATCTGCTTGTGTAGGCAATTCTGTACACATCGTTGATAAGTTGCCTGGGCGCTTTTGAGCCCAAAGGGCATGGATACATAGCAGAAGGCTCCAAAGGGGGTGATAAACGCCGTTTTCTCCTGGTCCTTAACTGCCATTTTGATATGATGATACCCAGAATATGCATCCAAAAAACTCAATCGTTCACAACCCGCAGTGGCATCAATAATCTGGTCAATGCGGGGAAGGGCAAAAGGATCTGCTGGACAAGCTTTGTTAAGATTTGTGTAATCCACGCACATGCGCCAATTGCCGTTCTTCTTAAGGACCAGCACCGGATTAGCAAGCCACTCTGGATGGAAGACTTCAACGATAAAACCAGCTGCTAAGAGTCTGGCCACCTCTTCTCCAATAGCCTTGCGCCTTTCTTCGTTAAACCGGCGGAGAAACTGCTTCACCGGTTTGTACTTGGGATCAACATTAAGAGTGTGCTCAGCGAGTTCCCTCGGTACACCTGGCATGTCAGAAGGCTTCCATGCAAAAATGTCCCGATTCTCACGGATGAACTTCGATGAGCGCTTTCCTATTTTGGGTCCAAGTTGGCGCCGACAATGAACTGCTTGGACGAATCGCCAGGCACGAAGTCAACAAGCTTAGTCTCAGCCGCCGATTTGAACTTTAAATCCGGATCATGCTCTGTAGTCGGCTTCTTCAAAGGGGTCATGTCCGCCGGATCAACATTGTCCTTATAATATTTCAACTCCTCTGTAGCACAAACCGACTCAGATAGGCCGCATCACCTTCCTCACATTCCAAAGCAATCTTGCGGCTTCCATGAACCGTTATTGTCCCCTTGTGACCCGGCATCTTGAGCTGTAAATAGATATAACAAGGCCGTGCCATGAACTTGGCATAAGCCGCCGCCCAAACATGGCGTGATATGGGCCCGGATTTTCACCACCTCAAAGGTCGGTGTCTCGATCGGGAATCATGATCATCCCCAAAAGCCACTTCCGAGCTATCTTGCCAGCAGGTATGCAGAATTACGGTACCACACCATGGAACACCGTATTACACGGTTTTAAATTTTTGTCTGTTAGCCCCATACGGCGGAATGTCTCATAGTACAGGATATTAATACTGCTCCCTCCATCCATGAGCACTTTGGCAAACTTATAACCTCCCACCTGAGGGGCTACCACCAATGCCAGCTGGCCCGGATTGTCAACCCGAAGAGGGTAATCCTCCCTGCTCCACATGATTGGCTGTTCCGACCAGCGTAAATAACGTGGTACGGCCGGTTCAACAGAATTCACCGCTCACTTGTGAAGTTTCCGGTCTCGCTTATCCAAGCTAGTTGTGAAAACGTGATATTGGCCACTGTTCAACTGTTTCGGATGGCTCTGATAACCCGACTGCTGCTGCTGCTGCTGGTTGTAACCACCTTGGTTATTCTGACTATTCGATTGTTCTCGTCATACGATTGCCATTGAAGCCTGAACCGGAAGCTCCTCCATCGTGACCCGACCCATGAAAACCGGATCCTGAGCCACCACCGGACCCATGATCATAACGGAAAGCATTAGAGTTTCTGAACTCCTGCATAATGTAACAGTCCTTCCAAAGGTGGTTGGCTGGCATCTCCTTCGTCCCATGTTTTGGACAGGGCCGATTTAATAAATAGTTTAAGCGATCCGGGTTAGGATTCGGAACCCCACCACGATTTGCCGCTTTACCTCTGCGTCGCTGACCCTTGTCCTGCACATTAGTATTAGCCACAAAGTCCATGCTGCAATCCGCTTTACGTTTGCCTCCGTTCCCGTGGCCAGCCGGATTGTGCTGATGCCCCTTGAGTTCTTGTTCTTCTTTCCTTCCTGCCTTGTCATCCTCGGACTCGGGATCCTTGGTACTATCGTAATCAGCATACTTCAATAAAGCGCCCATGAGAGTTCCCATGTCATTACAAAATCGCTTCATGCGCCTAACTTTAACTTCCGAGGCTGAAACCGCAGTTGCCCTCCGTGGTTAAGATCGCAGAGTCGGCGTTGATCCGGTCGACGAGTGCAAGATTTTGAAACGCGCGTACCCAATGGGTTGTTGACTCCCCTTCCTCGACACAAGCCGCCAAGTCCACTATGGACATGGGCTGCTTACGGTATCTTTGAAATTCTGGTTAAACCGGTTCGCAATCGGGCCCATGAACTGATAGAATTGGGCGGCAAGCTCTTTAACCAAGTACGGGCCGTCCCTTCAAACATCATGGTAAAATACTTTGCACACGCGGCCTCATCCACATCTAGCATCTCCATGGCCATCTCATAGCTCTCTATCCATGCTTCGGAGATAAATCAGCGGTGTAATTTGGCACCTTGCGGACCTTGAAGTCTTTGGGCAAGCGCATGTCGCGTAAAGCGGGGATCAAACAGGGCACCCCCAAGCTAGAAGCGACCCCTGGCTCGACTGAGGTGGTGGGGCGAACCGGCGTAAGTACAACATCCCCAACGTTCATCCCGCCGTTGTGATCAACGCGTTCCATCAGAACGTGTGTAACCGCAAGATGCGTGAAGAGCTGGCGATGACCAAGGTTAAGGATGTGGACGGACTCTATGTTCTGGCCGATAGATGCGCCCGGGCTGAAGAGGCAAGGAAGTACCCCGGCGAAGACGCCGACGTGGATACCGACTCTACCGACAAAGACATCGCTGCCCCGACGAAGAAGGGTCGGCGTCATAACAGGAAACGGAAGGGCAAGGCCATACTTGCCGTTGAAGGATCTGACGACACCGGTGCTGCCAAGAAGGTTAAGGCAAACGGCCCCGGCAAGGAGATTGCGGGTGCGCCGCCTGCCGGGCCTTAGCAGCTGCCGATAGGCTAGGGGGCTCCGGCAAGCAGTACTACAAGATCCACCGCACCAAGGGCCACGACCTCCAGAACTGCCGGCAAGTCGAGCTGCTTGCTGAAAAGAAAAAGGCTGAGTATGAGAGGCGAGACAAGGAGAAAGGTCAGGACGGTGCCGAGGGATCCGGCAAGATGCGTGGAGGCCAAGGAGGCCGCCCCGGCAAGGACAACCAGCAAGAGATGCCCGCCCGGGGCCGTGACAAGAAGCAAGAAGACGATGATCACGACGAGGACGACGAGTCCGGTGAGCAAGAGTTCCAGAAGGCTACGGAGGCCATGTGCGTCCATGGTGGCGCGTCGCTGCATACTTCTCACCGTCAGCTCAAGAAGTGGGCGCGTGAGATTACAGCAGCAGAGTCATCGTTCGATGCTCAGAAGCCGCTGAAGTGGTCCAGCACACCCCTCATCTTTGACGCCGAGGACCACCCTGACCGAACAACCGCGGTCGGGTGTTTGCCATTGTTGGTCTCACCAACGATACACAACCTCAAGGTGAACAATATGTTGGTCGACAGCGGGGCCTGCATGAACTTGATCTCGCCCGTCATGATCAAAAGGCTGCAAATTCCTGATGGAAACCTCGAGGAAACGGGCACGTTTCAAGGGGTCAATCCGGCGAGGAGCCAGCCGAAGGGGAGGGTCACACTGCCCGTGACGTTTGGAGGAGAGTTGAACTACAGGACGGAGAGGATCGTCTTCGACGTGGCCGAGATCCCCTTGCCCTACAACAGGATCCTCGGCCGCCCGGCACTAGCCAAGTTCATGGCGGCGGCACACTACGCCTACAACATGCTAAAGGTGCCCGGGCCGTTGACCATCATCTTCGTCCCTTTCGACAAGAAGGATGCGCTGATTTGTGCCGACCAACTCTACTGGGAAGCAGTTGCAGCAGCTGCCGTCAAGGCACTTGCTCCTGCCGTCGAAGGCCCGAGAGGGAAGAAGAAGCCTGGCAAGACCTCTCGCACCCACTCCGGCAAGTGCACCTCCTCGGAGTGTTGTGCTACCGTCGAGGACGTGCCAAAGAGCTCTACCGGCAAGAGCAAGAAATCCAGAGCTGAGCCACCGCAGACCAAGAAGGTGTCCGTCAGGGAGGATGGCTCGGGAGGGGCCTTCACCATAGGCTCCACCCTCGACAGCAAATAGGAAGGCGCGCTCGTCACCTTCCTGTGGGTGAATGTCGACGTGTTTGCGTGGCAAGCATCCGACATCCCCGGTGTTCCCAGGGAGGTGATTGAGCACCACCTAGCTGTCTGTCCTCATGTGCGGCCCGTCAAGCAGAAGGTCAGAAAGCAGGCTCTGGAGAGGCAGGAATTCATCACAGAGGAGATCAGGAAGTTGGAAGCGGCAGGTTTGGTGAGAGGAGTGCTCCACCCGACGTGGTTGGCCAATCCGGTAGTGGTGCGCAAGGCAAATGGGAAGTGGAGGCTGTGTATTGACTACAAAGATATCAATAAGGCTTGTCCTAAGGACCCCTTCCTGTTGTCGTGCATCGACCAGATTGTTGACTCCACGGTCGGGTGTGATCTGCTATCATTCCTCGACGCCTACTCGGGCTACCATCAAATCTTCATGACAAGAGAGGATGAAGAGAATACAACATTCATCACTCCATGTGGTACGTATTGCTTTTTACAGATGCCTTTCGGGTTGAAGAGTGTTGGCTCGATGTTTGCAAGAGCAGTCCAAATTGGTTTTGAACCCCAGCTTCATAGAAATATGGAAGCATACATGGATGACATAGTGGTCAAAACCAAGGATGGGGCAACTCTTGTGCAAGATCTGGAAGAGACGTTTGCCAACCTGCGCAAGATCAACCTTAAGCTGAACCCTGAGAAGTGTGTCTTCGGCGTTCCGTCTGGCAAGCTTCTCGGATTCTTTGTGTCGCAGCGTGGGATCGAGGCAAACCCAGACAAAATCAAGGCTATTGAGCAGATTGAGGCACCCAAGCGGATCAAAGATGTGCGTCGGCTCACCGGTTGCGTCGCTGCCATGAGCCGATTCATCTCCAAGTCCGCCGAGCGTGCCCTTCCCTTTTTCAAAATCTTGAAGAAGGCAGGCCCAATGGAGTGGACCCCAGAAGCCAAGGCGGCGTTGCAGGATCCGAAGAAATACCTTTCCTCCACGCCAATACTGGTTGCGCCTAAACCACAAGAGCCGTTGCTGCTGTATCTAGCGGTGACGAATCAAGTAGTCAGCACCGCAGTGGTGGCACAGAGGGAGGTCGACGAGGAGGCAGTGGCGATGGCAGAACCAGCGGATGGCAAGCCAAAGATTCCCCCGATAGGGCCTGGTGCTGGCAAGGCGAGGCCCCCGGCAGAGTCTGATACCACCAAGGCAGTGCCCGCGCAGTCAAGTGAGGTGGTGCAGAAGAAGAAGATGATGCAGCACCCGGTTTACTTTGTCAGCTCCCTCTTGCAGGGGGATAGGTCAAGGTACTCCGGTGGGCAGAAATTGCTCTTCGGCCTCCTTATGGCCTCGAGGAAGCTGCGTCATTACTTCCAAGCCCACGAGATCACTGTCATCACCTGCCTCCCGTTGCAACGGATACTGCATAACCCAGATGCGACCGGAAGGATTGTGGAATGGGCCCTGGCGGAGTTCATTGCAGAATGGACCTCAACGCCCGACGAAGAAATCCAGGAGACCGTTCTTCCCGACAAGGAAGCAGACCGCGACTAGATCATGTACTTTGATGGGGCTTTCTCGCTGCAAGGCGCCGGTGCGGGTGTGCTGCTTGTCGCACCCACCGGAGAGCACCTCAAGTATGTGATCTAGATGCACTTTCCTAGGGAGATGTCCACAAACAACACTGCTGAGTACGAGGAGATGCTTGCTGGTCTCAGGATCGCGGCAGACCTCGGGGTGAAGAAGCTCATCGTCAGGGGTGACTCGCAGCTTGTCGTCAGGCAAGTTAACAAAGATTACCAGAGCCCATTGATGGAGGTCTACGTAGATGAAGTGAGGAAGCTGGAGGAGCGCTTTGACGGTATCCAAGAGGTGCACGTTCCTCGAGTGGAGAACAACATTGCTGATTACCTGTAGAAGCGTGCTGCATTCAAGGTACCTGTGGAACCAGGTAACTTTTTGCTCCGGTTAACTCAGCCATCCGTCGAACCGTCAATGGGGCAGAACAAGCGAAGGAAATCAGGTCCCGGCAAGTACTTTCCCGCCGAGCCCCCTGGGGCTGCCGGCAAGGATGTTTCCGTGCACACTGAGCCTGCCAAAGAGCAACTGGCTCCGGCAGGGCGTCAAGCCCTGGCCATGGAGACAACCGCTCCCATGCCAGAAGAGATGCCTTTGGTCCTTGCCGTCGAGCCCCAGGCTCCGGCATGGGCGCAGCATACCGTCCGATTCCTCCAAATAGGGGAGCTTCCTGAGGAGCAGGAAGAAGCGGAAAAAGTAGCCCGTCGGTCTGCCCTGTACCAGTTCGTCGATGACATCCTGTACAGGAGAAGGCCGAACGGTGTGAAATTGAAATGCATCCCCCGGAAGGAAGGACTGGAGCTGTTGGCGGAGATACATGGAGGCGTATGTGGCTCCCACATAGGGTCGAGGGCCCTTGCCGGCAAGGCGTGCCGACAAGGTTTCTTCTGGCCCACCACCCTCCAGGATGCGACGACACTAGTAACCAAGTGTGAAGCGTGTCAGTTCCATTCAAAGAAGCTTCATCAACCAGCTCAAGCCCTTCAAACAATCCCTCTCTCCAGGCCATTCTTGGTCTGGGGGCTCGATATACTGGGCCCCTTCCCCCGTGCTATCGGGGGCTTTGAGTACTTGTACGTTGCAATCGACAAGTTCACAAAGTGGCCGGAAGTGGTAGCGATGAGAAAGGTGACAGCACAGTCAGCCGTCAAGTTCTTCAAGGGACTAGTCTGCCGCTTTGGTGTGCCAAGCAGAATTATCACCGACAACGGCACGCAGTTCACGAGCCACACCTTCATGCACCACGTTCAAGACCTCGGCAGCAAGGTCTGTTTTGCTTCCGTGGCACCCCCCGGAGCAATGGCCAAGTAGAGAGGGCGAATGCTGAAGTGTTGCGAGGCTTGAGAACGAAGACCTTTGACAGGCTGCACAAGAGCGGAAGGCACTAGATTGATGAGTTGCCAGCGATTCTTTGGTCGATCAGGACGACACCAAATCGAGCCACCGGTCAGACACCCTTTGCCCTAGTATATGGGGCGGAGGCAGTTCTCCATTAATTTGAAGTAGAGGACGAGTCCCACCGTCAGGCTGTGGATGCGAGCAAACGTCTTCCATACACAGCAGAGGTACATGACCCGAGGAGCCGGGAAGTCGACGTCAACCCGCGTGCCCCCATTCCCACAGCCCCTCATGTGCAATCTGAGGGTCTGGGGTGGGTCATGCTCCATCTCCCAAGCAAACGGGGCGGGAAGACGAAGACGGCGATGCGGAGGCCGGCGCAGCCTGATAAAGAACTCGCGAGGCTGGTCTCTAACGTGGCCCTCCATCGGGAAAGGCATCATTGGCGGCGGCGAGGCCGGCGCGCCGCCCCGTCCTCCTCTTCCCCGGGCACCATGACCTCTGCCATGACCTCGCCCACGGCCTCGCCCCCTCCCCCTTCCCCTCGTGGCCGGCTCCGCCATCGCGGGCTCAGGAGGAGGAGGGATGCACTGTCGAGCGGCGACCCTTGCCGCCACCGTCGAGGGACCGGGGTTCCCCTTCTCCATGGCAGATTAGAGGAAGAAGCAGAAGCAGGAGGAGCTAGAAGATAGAAGAGTGCGGAGTGCCATTCCCCCCTTCCCTGTCCTTATAAAGGGGCGAGGTCGGAGCTCGGCCGCCCCACTCAGCCAATCCAGCCATCGGGGGCGCAGGGAATCGGGACCGACCCGCTGCCCCAACCAGCGACGGCCCGGTTTCCCGCCTCCACAGCTTGCCTTCTGCATGAAGGACACGTGGCGAGCGTGTGGGGTCGAAAGGACGGGTGAGGCAACCGTTCCCCGCCCCGTGATCGGTGGGGGGGCGTGGGCGCCTTAAAGACTGCGGCCCGAGTCCATCCAGTAAATGAGTCGCGCCTCTGCGCCTCCCTCTTTTTACGGAGAAGGCGCGAGCCGCTTCTTTACCACGATGTGACGCATTAATGTCTACTACGCAACCTTCTTCTTGTAAACGTTGTTGGGCCTCCAAGTTCAGAGGTTTGTAGGACGGTAGCAAATTTCCCTAAAGTGGATGACCTAAGGTTTATCAACCTGTGGGAGGCGTAGGATGAAGATGGCCTCTCTCAAGCAACCCTGCAACCAAATAACAAAGAGTCTCTTCTGTCCCCAACCACCCAATACAATGGTAAATTGTATAGGTGCACTAGTTCGGCGAAGAGATGGTGATACAAGTGCAATATGGATGGTAGATATAGGTTTTATAATCTGAAAAATATAAAAACAGCAAGGTAGCAAGTGGTAAAAGTGAGCGTAAACGGTATTGCAATGCGTTGAAACAAGGCCTAGGGTTCATACTTTGACTAGTGCAAGTTCTCTCAACAATAATAACATAATTGGATCATATACCTATCCCTCAACATGCAACAAAGAGTCACTCCAAAGTCACTAATAGCGGAGAACAAACGAAGAGATTATGGTAGGGTACGAAACAACCTCAAAGTTATTCTTTCAAATCAATCCGTTGGGCTATTCCTATAAGTGTCACAAACAGCCCTAGAGTTTGTACTAGAATAACACCTTAAGACACAAATCAACCAGAACCCTAATGTCACCTAGATACTCCAATGTCACCTCAAGTATCCGTGGGTATGATTATACGATATGCATCACACAATATCAGATTCATCTATTCAACCAACACACAGAACCTCAAAGAGTGCCCCAAAGTTTCTACCGGAGAATCAAGACGAAAACGTATGCCAACCCCTGTGCATAGGTTCATGGGCGGAACCTACAAGTTGATCACCAAAACATACATCAAGTGAATCACATGATATCCCATTGTCACCATAGATATGCACGGCAAGACATACATCAAGTGTTCTCAAATCATTAAAGACTCAATCCGATAAGATTACTTCAAAGGGAAAACTCAATCGATCACAAGAGAGTAGAGTGGGAGAAACATCATAAGATCCAACTAAAATAGCAAAGCTCGCGATACATCAAGATCATATCATCTCAAGAACACGAGAGAGAGAGAGATCAAACACATAGCTACTGGTACATACCCTCAGCCCCGAGGGTGAACTACTCCCTCCTCGTCATGGAGAGCGTCGGGATGATGAAGATGGCCACCGGCGAGGGTTCCCCCCTCCGGCAGGGTGCCGGAACAGGTTCCCGATTGGTTTTTGGTGGCTACAAAAGCTTGCGGCGGCAGAACTCCCGATCTATTCTATTCCCCAAAGTTTTTAGGGTATATGGATATATATAGGCGGAAGAAATACGTCAGGGGAGCCACGAGGGGCCCACGAGGGTGGAGGGCGCACCCCTACCTCGTGCCTCCCTTGTTGCTTTCCTGACGTGCACTCCAAGTCCCCCACCTTCCAAAAATAACTTCTCCAGTTGGTTTCATTTCGTTTCGACTCCGTTTGATATTCCTTTTCTTCGAAACACTGAAACAAGGGAAAAAACAGGAACTGGCACTGGGCTCTGGGTCAATAGGTTAGTCTCAAAAATAATATATAAGTGTTTAATAAAGCCCATAAACATCCAAAATAGATGATATAATAGCATGGAACAA
The DNA here is from genome assembly GCA_021605205.1 of Aegilops longissima. Taxonomy (NCBI): domain Eukaryota; kingdom Viridiplantae; phylum Streptophyta; class Magnoliopsida; order Poales; family Poaceae; genus Aegilops; species Aegilops longissima. The sequence goes on from CM038681.1 coordinate 354,631,166, forward strand.
TAAAAAATTATAGCTATGTTGGAGACGTATCAGCATCCCCAAGCTTAATTCCTGTTCGTCCTCGATTAGGTAAATGATAAAAACAGAATTTTTGATGTGGAATGCTACTTGGCATAATTTCAATGTAATTATTCTTAATTGTGGTATGAATATTCAGATCCGAAAGATTCAAGATAAAACTTTAATATTGACAAACTAAGAAATTATGTCTTCTCAAAATAACATGGCCAAAGAAAGTTATCCCTACAAAATTATATAGTCTGGTTATGCTCTATCTTCACCACACAAAGTACTTAAATCATGCACAACCCCGATGACAAGCCAAGCAATTGTTTCATACTTTTGACATTCTCAAACTTTTTCAATCTTCACGCAATACATGAGCGTGAGCCATGGACATAGCACTATATGTGGAATAGAATGGTGGTTGTGGAGAAGACAAAAGGAGAAGATAGTCTCACATCAACTAGGCATATCAATGGGTTATGGAGATGCCCATCAATAGATATCAATTGGAGTGAGTAGGGATTGCCATGCAACGGATGCACTAGAGCTATAAGTATATGAAAGCTCAACAAAAGAAACTAAGTGGGTGTGCATCCAACTCGCTTGCTCACGAAGACCTAGGGCATTTTGAGGAAGCCCATCATTGGAATATACAAGCCAAGTTCTATAACGAAAAATTCCCACTAGTATATGAAAGTGATATCATAGGAGACTCTCTATCATGAAGATCATGGTGCTACTTTGAAGCACAAGTGTGGTAAAAGGATAGTAACATTGTCCCTTCTCTCTTTTTCTCTCATTTTTTATTTGGGCCTTTTCTCTCTCTCTTTTTATGGCCTCTTTTTTTTTGTCTGGAGTCTCATCCCGACTTGTGGGGGAATCATAGTCTCCATCATCCTTTCCTCACTTGGGACAATGCTCTAAAAATTGATGATCATCACACTTTTATTTTCTTACAACTCAACAATTACAACTCAATACTTAGAACAAGATATGACTCTATGTGAATGCCTCCGGCGGTGTACCGGGATATGCAATGAATCAAGAGTGACATGTATGAAAGAATTATGAACGGTGGCTTTGCCACAAATACAATGTCAACTACATGATCATGCAAAGCAATATGACAATGATGGAGCATGTCATAATAAATGGAACGGTGGAAAGTTGCATGGCAATATATCTCGGAATGGCTATGGAAATGCCATGATAGGTAGGTATGGTGGCTGTTTTGAGGAAGGTATATGGCGGGTGTATAATACCGGCGAAAGTGCGCGATATTAGAGAGGCTAGCAATGGTGGAAGGGTGAGAGTGCGTATAATCCATGGACTCAACATTAGTCATAAAGAAATCACATACTTATTGCAAAAATCTACAAGTTATCAAAGCAAAGTATTACGCGCATGCTCCTAGGGGGATAGATTGGTAGGAAAAGACCATCGCTCGTCCCCGACCGCCACTCATAAGGAAGACAATCAATAAATAAATCATGCTCCGACTTAATCACATAACGGTTCACCATACGTGCATGCTACGGGAATCACAAACTTTAACACAAGTATTTCTCAAATTCACAACTACCCAACTAGCATGACTCTAATATTACTACCTCCATATCTCAAAACAATCATCAAGCATCAAACTTCTCTTAGTATTCAACACACTCATTAGAAAGTTTTTACTATTCCTGAATACCTAGCAAATTACCATGCTATTTAGGATTCTCAAAATAATATAAGTGAAGCATGAGAGTTCATATATTTCTTCAAAATATAACCACCGCCGTGCTCTAAAAAGATATAAGTGAAGCACTAGATCAAATGACAAACTACTCCGAAAGATATAAGTGAAGATCAGTGAGTAGTCGAATAATTATACAACTACGTGAAGACTCTCCCATTTAATAATTTAAGATCTTGGTATTTTATTCAAACATCAAGCAAAGCTAAAGAAAATAAAATGACATGACGCTCCAAGAAAAACACATATCATGTGGTGAATAAAAATATAGCTCCAAGTAAAAGTTACCGATGAACGGAGACGAAAGAGGGGATGCCATCCGGGGCATCCCCAAGCTTAGGCTCTTGGTTGTCCTTGGATATTACCTTGGGGTGCCTTGGGCATCCCCAAGCTTAGGCTCTTTCCACTCCTTATTCCATAGTCCATCGAGTCTTTACCCAAAACTTGAAAACTTCACAACACAAAACTTAACAGAAAATCTCGTGAGCTCCGTTAGCGAAAGAAAATAAAACACCACTTCAAGGTACTGTAATGAACTCATTATTTATTTATATTGGTGTTGAACCTACTGTATTCCAACTTCTCTATGGTTTATAAACTACTTTACTAGCCGTAGAGTCATCAAAATAAGCAAACAACACACAAAAAACAGAATCTGTCAAAAACAGAACAGTCTGCAGTAATCTGCAACTAACGCAAACTTCTGGAACTCCAAAAATTCTAAAATAAATTTGTGGACCTGTGGAATTTGTCTAGTAATCATCTGCAAAAAGAATCGACTAAATAGCACTCTCCAGGAAAAAAATTAGGCTAATCTCGTGAGCGCTAAAGTTTCTGTTTTTTACAGCATGATCATAAAGACTTCACCCAAGTCTTCCCAAAGGTTCTACTTGGCACAAACACTAATTAAAAAACAAAACCACATCTAAACAGAAGCTATATGGATTATTTATTCCTAAACATAAGCAAAAATTAAGAAACTAAAATAAAATTGGGTTGCCTCCCAACAAGCGCTAACGTTTAACGCCCCTTGCTAGGCATGATGATTTCAATGATGCTCGCATAAAAGATAAGAATTGAAACATAAGGAGAGAATCATGAAGAATAGGACTAGCACATTTAAGTCTAAACCACTTCCTATGCATAGGGATTTTGTGAGCAAACAACTTATGGGAACAATAATCAACTATCATAGGAAGGCAAAACAAGCATAACTTCAAAACTTTAAGCACATAGAGAGGAAACTTGATATTATTGCAATTTCTACAAGTATATATTCCTCCCTCATAATAATTTTCAGTAGCATCATGAATGAATTCAACAATATAACCAGCACCTAGAGCATTCTTTTCATGACCTACAAGCATAGAAAATTTACTACTCTCCACACAAGCAAAATTCTTCTCATTCGGAATAGTGGGAGTATCATAAGAGACTTGAATACTATAAATTGTTTCCACATTAAAAGAGTAATGTTCAGAAAAAGGGTAATCATAATCATGACAATTTTTATAAATATAATCATCACTACTTTTTATAGCATAAGTTTCATCACAATAATCATCATAAGTAGCAACTTTGTTCTCATCATAATCAATTGAAACCTCTTCCGAAATAGTGGATACATCACTAAATAAAGTCATGACCTCTCCAAATCCACTTACATAAATATTATAAGATTCAACATCCTCCAAAATAGTGGGATCATTACTTCCTAAAGTTGACACTCTTCCAAACCCACTTTCATCAATATAATCATCATTATTAAACATAGCATCCCCAAGCTTGGGACAAACATTAATTTCAGCAAATATATTCTCAAATATGTCATCCTCATCAAACATAGCTTCCCCAAGCTTGGGCCTTTTCATATCATAAGCATAATCACTCTCAGCATTAATACTATGGATAGCACCAATAGTATAGCAATTATCATATTCTTCCAAGCAAGTGCAAAAAAGATTTTCAAGATCATAAGAAGTGTCATTATCTTCCCAATCATAATCATCAAACAAGCAATAGGCATAACAAGATCATCATCAAGTGCATCATCTTCCATAATTATTTTTGGTTCATTTTCATGGGGCACAACAATAATAGGAGCAACATTATTTGGGAGAGATATATTTTTACCTCTCTTCCTTTTTCTTTTCTTCTTCTTCACCTCATGTGTGGGTTGAATCCTCTTTTTGGAGCTCCTTATTAATGAGATTGGTTGAATAGAAGGCTCCTCCTCATTTCCTGATTCATCATAAGAAATAATAGGAGAATATTGGGAAGTCTCTTCCCTTTCGTTAGCATTCTCTTCATCTTCTATTTGTTTTCTTTTCTTTATGTAATTGGCAATATAAGGATTTTCAATGCAATTCACCGCACAATACATATAAATTTCTTCTAGATCAAAACCAAGAAGTTTATAACGGGAAATTTTGGAAGATGCCTAGTTATATGTTTCATTTCTTTGCAACCCATGAGCAAGCTAAGTTCATTATAATGTGCAAGGGAAATCAACTCATCACAATTTTTGGACACGATTAGATCATGAAACAATTTGCATCGGATAGCTAAATGACCACTTTCATTGCAAAGTTCACAAGTACGGCTAATAAAATTTAAATTATCAGCACAAACATCTAGCCTTTCTTGCAACAATTTAGTTTCTAAATGCTCATGCCTCTTGCAATATCTATCTTCCCTATTTGGTGCGTATTTGCAAACACAATGCACTCCACAAAAATTGAAATGTTTATAGGAGACATTTTCATCATAACTAGTGCAATCATCATTAGTACCGTGGATATTCTAGGGGTTTATACTAACAACATTGCAATCATGCTCATCATTCACATATTTTGTGCCAAGCATTCTATGTAATTCTTATTCTAGTACTTTGGCACAATTTTCCTTTCCATCATACTCACGAAAGATATTAAAAAGATGAAGCATATGAGACAAACTTAATTCCATTTTTTGTAGTTTTCTTTTATAAACTAAACTAGTGCTAAAACAAGAAACAAAAAGATTCGATTGCAAGATCTAAAGATATACCTTCAAGCACTCACCTCCCCCGCAACGGCGCCAGAAACTGCTTGATGTCTACTATGCAACCTTCTTCTTGTAGACGTTGTTGGGCCTCCAAGTGCAGAGCTTTGTAGGACGGTAGCAAATTTCCCTCAGGTGGATGACCTAAGGTTTATCAATCCGTGGGAGGCGTAGGATGAAGATGGTCTCTCTCAAGCAACCCTGCAACCACACAACAAAGAGTCTCTTGTGTCCCCAACATACCCAATACAATGGTAAATTGTATAGGTGCACTAGTCCGGTGAAGAGATGGTGATACAAGTGCAATATGGATGGTAGATATAGGTTTTTGTAATCTGAAAATATAAAAATAGCAAGGTAGCAAGTGGTAAAAGTGAGCGTAAACGGTATTGCAATGCGTTGAAACAAGGCCTAGGGTTCATACTTTCACTAGTGCAAATTCTCTCAACAATAATAACATAATTGGATCATATAACTATCCCTCAACATGCAACAAAGAGTCACTCCAAAGTCACTAATAGAGGAGAACAAACGAAGAGATTATGGTAGGGTACGAAACCACCTCAAAGTTATTCTTTCCAATCAATCCGTTGTGCTATTCCTATAAGTGTCACAAACAGCCCTAGAGTTTGTACTAGAATAACACCTTAAGACACAAATCAACCAAAACCCTAATGTTACCTAGATACTCCAATGTCACCTCAAGTATCCGTGGGTATGATTATACAATATGGATCACACAATCTCATATTCATCTATTCAACCAACATACAGAACCTCAAAGAGTGCCCCAAAGTTTCTACCGGAGAATCAAGACGAAAACGTGTGCCAATCCCTATGCATAGGTTCATGCGCGGAACCCACAAGTTGATCACCAAAACATACATCAAGTAAATCACGTGATATCCCATTGTCACCACAGATACGCACGGCAAGGCATACATCAAGAGTTCTCAAATCATTAAAGACTCAATCCGATAAGATTACTTCAAAGGGAAAACTCAATCCATTACAAGAGAGTAGAGGAGGAGAAACATCATAAGATCCAACTAAAATAGCAAAGCTCGTGATACATCAAGATCGTATCATCTCAAGAACACGAGAGAGAGAGAGAGAGACAGAGAGAGAGAGAGAGAGAGAGAGAGAGAGATCAAACACATAGCTACTGGTACATACCCTCAACCCCGAGGGTGAACTACTCCCTCCTCGTCATGGAGAGCGCCGGGATGATGCAGATAGCCACCGGTGAGGGTTCCCCCCTATGGCAGGGTGCCGGAACAAGGTCCCGATTGGTTTTTGGTGGCTACAGAGGCTTGCGGCGGCGGAACTCCTGATCTATTCTGTTCCCCGAAGTTTTTACGGTATATGGATATATATAGGCAGAAGAAGTACGTCAGGGGAGCCACGAGGGGCCCATGAGGGTGGAGGCTGCGCCCAGGGGGGTGGGCGCGCCCCCCTGCCTCGTGCCTCCCTCGTTGCTTTCCTGACGTGCACTCCAAGTCCCCCGGGTTGCTTTCCTTCCAAAAATAACTTCTCCAGTTGGTTTCATTCCGTTTCCACTCCGTTTGATATTCCTTTTCTTCGAAACCTGATACAAGGGAAAAAACAGGAACTAACACTGGGCTCTGGGTCAGTAGGTTAGTCCCAAAAATAATATAAAAGTGTTTCATAAAGCCCATAAACATTCAAAATAGATAATATAATAGCATGGAACAATAAAAAATTATAGATACATTAGAGACGTATCACGCATGCATGTGGGAACTGCCCCACGCATGCCGCCCATGTCACGCGCACCCCTCCACGTCGCCCATTCAACGCAGGTCGTGGGGAAGCGCAGCAGACGGAAAGTTTTACCGCGGTAAAAACTGCCCCGCCTGCCCGCGCACCGTTTTGGGCTTGGCCCAAAAACGTGTCACGCTTATGTGTGGCCCAGGCCCGGGGGCTCCTGTCGGTGTACAAAAGAAGGGGCGCACCTTTGTACCCCTTTACCTTTGCACAGACAGTCGGAGCCGCGCCCACAGCCGCACCAAGCAGAGCAGGGAGGTGAACCGAGGTGAAACCGAAGCCCAAGACAGCTAGAGCAACGCCAATGCCGAGACCACAGAGAGCAGAGGGACAAAGCAGGTTCCCCCGGCAAGACCCTTGCCGGGGCAGCCTCCGCGGCCCCGACAAGGCCCTTGCTGGGGCAGCTCGTCCAACACCAGCAGAGCGCACCACCCTTGAGCCCACGGTCCCCAACACCATCAACCACGTTGGGCTAGGGCTCGGGAGGCACCTCCATAGTGGCATGCAGATCTTTGTGAAGACAAGGAATATTCAAGATCAGATGAGGATTAAAAGACAACGATCCTCGGCAAGATCCTTGCCGAGGAGAGCCACAAGACCACCGGCAAGATCCTTGCCGGGGACGACAGCACGCCATGACAAGGCCCTTGCTGGGCTACCCGGCAAGGCCCCCACCAAGGATGCCAGGAGGGCCACTTCTAGGCCCGCATCAACCAAGTCTCCACCGCTATTCGCATGCAGCTGCCAGCCCAACTAGCTGGGTAGGCACCTGCGTGGCAACATGCAGCTTCTAGGACAACTCGGCAAGCGCGTGCGTGGCGGCATGCAGATATTCATCAAGACCTTACCACCGCGCCACCTCAGCTGCCTGCCTGCCTACATGGCGCCGCATGCATCGTTGGCCAGGGCGCGTGTCGAAGCAAGGAGGAGTGGCGACGGACGGGACGTGCCTCGTTCCTGTCCCCAATAAAGCAAGGGGACACCTAAGCGATGCATCAAATGCGTCTTGTCCTCTAATACGAGCGATAAGCTCGTAGCACTGTACGCCTTTCCACCTCTTGTGTGCCACTGTGGCTGCCCCTTTCGACTATAAAAGGAGGCCCATGGCGTAATGGAGAAGGATTCGGCTCTTTGGAACGACTCAGCCACTTTAGCTAGTTGGAGGGCTCAAGAACACTCAATACACCCACCAAAGCAGGACTAGGGTTTTACGCATCCTCGCGGCCCGAACCTGGGTAAACGATCCTTGTGCTGATTACTAATCCTGCTCTTCTTGCAACCCTGCGCCCCAACAACCGTAGTAGGGATTCTTGTGATCCCATAGGTGTCGTTTCCCACCGACATTCACACAAAAAATAGTTCACCTTATGTCAATCATACAAGTACTAAGGATTACCTCGCCTAAAAAATTCGGATCATTACAACATAGGGGGTCTTATAACATAATCCATTCAGAGACGTGACACAACATGCAAGTATAATAATCTAATGACAATTTCAACTGGTATCTAAAGAAGAATTGGGATTACCCTGGGCTTCAGATAGTAGAAGCAGCAGGACCTCCTCCTCTTCAAATGCAACAGTCTTACTTCCTCCAATTCTTGGATTGCTTGCATAATGCGTGCATCTAATTGCATAATTTCCAGCCTCAAGATCAAGATTACCTCATTCATGGCAGCCACACCATCTCTTTCTGCCTCTAGTAGAGCCTCAAGAACTATAATATATGTGCTCAGACTGCTCTCCGGTAGTGTTGCCTCTGAACTGCTGCCATCTGGTAACATGGATGGCGCACTGCTTCCACAAATAGATTTTGGGGTTGTACATTGTGTCCTAGTGTGAACGGCATCCTGAAAGGTTTCTGCTGGACATAAGTAAGAGATAGTTATCGCATGATCCAGGCAGTAAGCTTACATGGTAAACGACATATGAATTATTGCCGAGCATGGCAAGCTATATTTAAATGGTTCGAAGCAGCATCAGCCGAAAATAAATTAAAATGGTAAGATGAAACTAGGGATGTAAGTGGCAAATAAACGACATCCACCAGTCCCATCTAGTTAGTTTTTTTCTAGCTCCCTAGTTCATTTTAATCGGGATTAAACGGGAGCCAGTTGACATCCCTAGTTGAAAGGGAGTGTACCGCCGCTATATTTAAGTTGCCAAGGCATCTAAGTAGTTGAAATAATCTGAGAAATCACTTAACAGTGTGGCCTCATATAAACTACGAAGATAGTCTTGTGATGAAGTTCATAGGAAAGTTACGGACTCAAATGAACTAGGCATGCATTTCTTTATGATAGTATAATAGGCACTGCTGACATATTGGCCAACTCATGTATAGCCTAACAAGTAACAAACAAGCATTCGAATCAAGCAATACAACAAAGCAGACAACTGAACTATTTGTAATTCTGTAGGATTACAGGTTGAGGGCCCAAGCCAAGAAAGCAGCCCACACGCATTACATTTCACATGTACTAAAACACACTGGCTTACCATATGTTGTTGTGAAGCCTCGCTGCTGTTGCAATGTTCTTTGAAGATATCGTCAGCATCCCGTGGTTGCAAATCTAGTTGTTGTAGTTTATTCTACACCCTCTATTTAGGTAAAATTAATTTTAATTGCATGCACTGGTTCGAATTGATCATCAATGGTTCATCTTAGCTAATGAAAGAAGGGTGTGTGCTTACACGATGTGCTTCACTCTATTTTTATGCTTGTTCGAGGTGCCAGCCCCAAAAGAACAAATATTTTGCTTGATGGGGTTGGCAGCTCCATAATTAATAGAAGCATCAATTTAGTCATGCAACTTGGGAAGATGAAGAACGCACAAAAAAGTAATGAACAGAGGCTCGTAGCAGTGATGTAATAGCTAGCATCAGAAAATGTAGGGTAAAACAAACAAAAAGCAGCATGACCACATGCTAGTTTGCTGATGTGTAATTAAGCATAGACAACATGAAGCAGTCTGATGGAACCAACAAGTGGAATCAGAACAACACCATTATCATAAAGGGCCATTTACATTTGTGTCCCTAACTCGAACCCACTACTCAGATTTGCCCCTAATTTCGAAGCATGCTCAAATTTGCCCCTCCGCTGTTAGTTCACCTTATAAAAATGCCCTTCTGTGTCGTTACCATCCGGTCAAAGGGCTTTTACCGTTTAAGGGGCGTTTATTGGACATTTTGCCCCTGCCTCCATGTGTCACTTACATGTGGGACCCACTCAGAAAAAATAAAAAGGAAAAACTCTTTCTCTCACCCCTCTGTCCCTTTCACTTACATGTGGGCCCCTCATGGCCTCTCTCTCTCACCTCCCACCTCTCTCCCTCTACCTCACAGCCTCTCTCTCTCAACTCCGGCGACCGCCGGCTGCTCAGAGGCCGTGCGCTGTCGCCGCCAGCTCGCCGAGCGCCGCAACCCTCCGTCCATCAATCCCTCCCTCTTCCTCCCTCCCCAATGGCCTCTCCCTCTCTCACCTCTGAAGAGCGCCACTGTCCCTGCTGCCTTCATCTCCACACAACCAATGGCAACCCCAAGCGCCTCCACCTCGCCAGGAAGCTCTTATGAGATGCCCTCATCCTAAAAGCCAACTAATTTGACGAGAGATGACCAGTGTCGAGCACCACAGCACATCTTCCCCGCCTCTGACCTTGGTCCGCCGATTTTGATTCGATGCCGTTGAAGCACGTCGGACGATTCCTTCTGCCAGAGGCTAGCTCGAGACAAAGGAGCATGACCATGAGCACTACAGGCCAGCTCTCGTCTAGCCCATGCGGTGAATCAGGCAGGGGACACCCGTAGACGACGCCCAGGATCCCGTCCTCTGCCACGGTCGTCGCCGTTGACCTCCTAGATTCGACCGCCCCAAGCCACCGTAGACCTCCCTGACATCCGTTTCGACATCACTGTAAGGTCACGCCCCTAACGCCTCTCCCCCCTCTAGATTTCGCGCCTGTAGCTCCCAGCATGAAGCCGCCCGCCATGACCGACCTCGGGTGGTCGCGCGCGCGCATTACCACCTATCGCTGCGGCGCCCAACTCGCTTGGTGTGCGTCGCGCAGATACACTTTGCGCCTCGGACCCTCCTCTCGCGGTTGTCAGGCCACCAACAATGAGCCGCCGGCAAGCGAGCCGCTCACGGCCACGCATGTCTCGCCGTGGACCAATTTTGACCTTGACCGTGTGTCCCGTGGCTCACATGTCAGGGAAGGGACGGGGCTTGTGTGTGACAAAAATATTTTGTTTTTATTTCGGTGGGATCCACTGGTAAGTGAGAGAAAGGGTGAGAGAGAGTTTTTTATAATTTGGGGTAGGTCCCATATGTAAGTGAGAGAGAGATAGTTCTTTTTTTACACTGGGTGGATCCCATGTGTAAGTGACATGTGCATGGAAGGGCAAATATGCCCATTAAACACCAAGTAGACGGTCAAAGTCCTTTGACCGGACGGTAACGACACAGAAGGGCATTTTTATAAGGGAAACTAACGGCAGATGGGCAAATTTGAGCACGCTTGGAAATTAGGGGCAAATCTGAGTAGTGGGTTCGAGTTAGGGGCACAAATGTAAATGGCCCTATCATAAATATAGCATGCAAGAAGTAAAATAGTAGGCAGTGATATCTAGGAAGTAAAGTAATACTTAGGACAAAACTAAAGCATTGTAACTATATGTGCACTGCTTTGTAATTTAGCACATGTAACATGTTCACTGCCAGAAGTATGGCCCTACAGGTGCAAGAAGAATAACGCATCTCATGAAAAATTGAATGATGCCCTGAAGAAATTCAAAGGTGCGGTGCTTATGCTAAGAAATTGAATGTAGGCGCTGGCCGTTGGATAATAGTTCCTGATTCTCGGCGGCGTATGGGTATCGTTGTCATACTTGATAGATAAGGATCATCGATGGTGCTCGTGTTGCGGTTGAGTTTGGGCCGGCTGTCGCCATTGCTGAACCGGCTCTGGTGCTTCAGTTGCGGCGCCTGTCAACATATAAGAAAGCTCATCTGTGGTAAGTGAAAAGTTCCACGATAATGAAGAGAAAAACCGAAGGAGTACAAATTGAAATAACCTGATGAGGTTGTGGCGTCAGTAAAGCAGGGCCGATGGAGTTGAATATGGCGTCCGTGGAGCGGGTCCGGTGTAGTGGACGAAGGCGTGGGCGAAGCACATTCGACGCGGTGTGCAGCGCTTTCGGTGAGGCGGATCTGTTGCGGCAGACGAGAGCTTGTATGAAGGGCCAGCGATGGGGCGGACGAGGGAGTGAGTGAAGGGCCTACACTGTGGTGGACAAGGGCGTCAGTGAAGAAGATCCAGTGCGGTGGACCATGACGGCGGTCAAGGAGATCTGGAGCGGTGGACAAGCCAGTCGCTGAAACGGCTCCGGTGAAGTGGTGAGTTGGCAGTTGGGGGTTCCAAGGTGCGGAAGGTAGATCCGGCAGGGTGTGAGGTCCAACGCTACGGCGGAGGAGTAGATTCGGTGGCTTGGCGTGGGTTGGGGGGGGGTCGGGGAGGAGAAGGGGAGGGGCTCTAGGAAAGAATGTTGGGGACAAAGAGGGGAAAACAATGGAGTTACCAAAGCAGCCCTTTTCCGCTCATGTGACAGGGGTAAAACAGGAATATCACAAGGCTAAACTTTCGGGCGCGAGATATTTTGATGTGAGCGGGAAGTTTGAAAGCTTTTGGCGCCTGAAATTAAGTTTTCTGCTCTTGTACGGCCGACTATGATATCATGGTCGAGAATTTATTTGTTTTGCACGCACAAAAGGTGCAAGTTTCGAAAATCAATGTCTCCAACTCGAAACTTAGATTGTCCATTCAGTTACAATATGGATCATTGAGCTAGTGCAAGAAAATACCATCATACGGTCCAATTCAAATGAAATTCCAAATGTGTTTATCCTAAATATGATGACAAAAGCAAAAATGTGTATGTGTATGAATAAAGTGGATGATTATAAAGTTGAACATGCCCGTATGTGTATATCTCTAGGTTTGATATATTAATTTGAAATCACAAAATCCTGGCTTAAAAAATGTACCTCCGTTTAAATGAATTATAAAAGCTAATGATGGAGCTGAATTCCAAAATTCCAATCTTAGGTTTGTAATTCTGGTACTTCAAGGTATATCACGCATGTTCAAAAGTATCGTTATCTCATTGTCCAAACTGTGAAACAAATTGATCAACCAGGATGGCACACACTATTGACCATATATATCTCAATTATGCTAAAGTCCCTCAAATATAGACACCTCACTCTTTATCTGAAGCCAAATCCCCCGCGCCCCCACACACAAGTTGTTCTCTCCCACGGACACGAACATACGAGCACATTAACACCCCCTCTCTTCTAAAGTCCGGACCCCAATATAGATCTCTATCACTTTGTCTCTCGGGCATGCACACATCTCTTCCCCCACTCTCTAGGTCTCCCAGCATCTCTCTTTCCCAAGCACACACACTATATAGAGTAGATCTTTCCCATACACACAAAACGTTGCCCCGAAACGTCTATCTCCCTAGTTATGTGCTTCTCGCACACTCACCTCACACACCACCCCCACTACAAACAAGCACACTTTGTCTTCTTGTGCACCACTCTCCTCTTTCTATCTCTCCCACATGCGGACCCACCCCATCTCCTTCCCTATATACATATATGTCATGACTCTTTCCATAGCTCCCTAATGTATCATCGTTCTCAATCTCGCACATTGTTCTCTACACCATCTATTCTAGATCTCTCATGAAGTCCCTATCACACACACGATGACTCGCTTCCCTTGCATCTCCATACATAGGCCACTTTCGAACAACATCAACATTGTCTCCCTTTCTATACGCCACTTCTGCACACAAACGACCCCTCTCTCCCCCTCTCTTCCTCTATCTCCCTCGCTAGCTCTCTCTCTCTCTCACACCCCTCTCCCACACACACTCAATGTCTCTTCCAAATAGTCTGATCCCCGCGCGTACCCATGCTATCACTACTAGGAAAATGCTTATACATAGAAGTTTACCAGTAGTGTTTGTTTGTGTCCCCACGCTACTGGTAACTACCAGTAGCGGTGGGTACAAACCGCGCTACTGGTATGGTTTAACAGCAGTGTTGGTTTCTTTTGGGCATGCTACTGGTAAGTGTGTCACACCACACCACCAGATCAAAAAATATTAGAAGCGTGGGATGTAAAACCGACGCTACTAGTAAGTACATAGTTGTAACGCAGGTGGGACAACTGTCCTACCGCTAAGCGCGTCACTCCAATCCCACCGCCACCCCCCCCTCGTGGTTGGGAACCGTCCCAGATCTAGATCGAGATCCCCTCCACCTCCTCTCCTCTCCTCCTCTTCGATCGTTGTCGTCCCAGTGTCCGACCAAACCCAATCATGCGCGTGATCAAGCAAGGCCCCCCCTTGAGCATGTTGGTGTCGGATTTCGGGTTCCGGCAGACCCTTGAGGTTCGAACTCTGGGGTGCGCACGAATATCTTTCCCCTACCAGCTCACGCGTTAATGGTTTGCAAGGATCTAAACTAGGAACGATGAACATCACAAGAGACACAAGATTTATACTGGTTCGGGCCACCGTTGTGGTGTAATACCCTACTCCAGTGTGTGGTGTGGTGGATTGCCTCCGGGGCTGATGAAGAACAGTACAAAGGAAGAACAGCCTCGCGAGGGGCTGTTCTTGAGCTGGTGCGATGGACTGCTTGGGTGAGTCCAGTCGCTTCTCTCTCTCTCTCTCTGGTAGGTTCGACCCGTCCCCTCTCTCTGTGGTGGCTAGTCCTGTTTATAGAGGGAGGCCCTGGGCCTCTTCCCAAATAATGAGCGGGAAGGGCACCAACAATTGGCCATTTTGAAGGGGAATATCTAGCACACTTATCTTGACTAATGTTGGTCTTCGGCTGCCAAAGGCTCTGACGGTGACGCCGTCCTAGGCTCCACGATGACCTCCGTCCTGCCGCTCTGCTGGTCTTGGTCTTGTTACACCGGCCGTAACCTTTGCTCGATGCCTTGGCTGTGCTTGCCTCCTTTGCACCAAAGGGGAACGAGGACATTCTGAGTCGTGGCGCCCCTTGATCTCGATCGTCATGGCTTGCGTCACGGGGCACCCTCATGAGGTACCCTGCCTTGATCTCTCCGCCTCCTTGTGAGCCTACCTGACGACGCTGCTCCTGAGGAAGGATCCTGTCGTCCGCCCCGCGAGGCTTGGCCCCTCGCGAGGGTCTTGGGCTTGAGCTGATGAAGTTGGGCCACGTTGGGCCCCCACTTGAGCCACGCCGCAGGCTGCAGGCAGGCAAGTCTGGGGACCCTCATTCCCAGAACACCGACAGTAGCCCCCGGGCCCAAGGCGCGCCCGGACTTGGCTTAGCAGAGAAGCGAAGGGGCAAGTGCGAAGCGCCGCGGGCCCCAACATCATGTGGCCTCAGGCGCCGCGTGGCGATTGATTGAACTTGGGCGTCTCCGCTTCCCCACGATCCCTCGGCAACCGCATGACCTGACAAGTCCTTGCATGCAGAATTGGGTCATGATTACCTGTGATCGTGGAGGCCGACGGTTGGCCTCCTCCAACTATAAGTACGGAATGGCGCAAGCCCTTCCAGTCCATCCCCTCTTGCTACTCCTTTCTCTCCATGGCTCTACCGAAGAGGTTCTCGGCCGCGGAGAAGGGAAAGGCCCGCCAGGTAGGGCCTGACTCTCCCCCGGCCAAGCGCGGTCGAGGCCGTCCTCGCAAGCATCTTGTGGCTCCCGTAGCGGCTTCGCGCGGTCGTGGAGGTGATCCCCTGCGCGGCGATGGGCGCCAGGTTGTCGATGGGGGTGCGCCGTGACTGGGCGGCCCCCTAGGCCGTGCTTCCACTCGGCGAAGGTGCTGCCGGAGTTTGTCATGTGGTCGGTGGAGCCGACCAGCACCTGGCTCCAGCTTCCCCGCTTCTTTGTAGGCGAACTTCCGGCCGGCGCTCCGGGCGGCCTCTGGCTTCAAGCGGACGGTTGTTGCAGCAGGGCCTCCTGGGCTTCCTTAGAGGTCTCCGTCGCCGGGAATACGGCCCTGACCGGCGGCTGGCAAACATTTGCCCGCGCGCGTGGCCTGAGCCGGCGGTGCACCCTGCACTTCAAGGTCGACGGCGACGCCACCCTCTACGTGAGGGTGTTCGGAGAAGACGGTCGTCGTGCCGAGTGCTGCCCCGAAGACGATGCCCGCGGCCGTGTACCCAGCCCCGTCGATGATCGGGACGAAGATGACAGCAGACGCGTGGTCGGCGGCGCTCGGGGCTCGTCGAGCTTCGGCGGCTCTCCTTCGGACAGCAGCTCCTCCAGCGGTGGCCGCGCCCAGCCCCCGTGCCGTCGCGCCCGCCTGGAGGGAGGTAGCGGGTCAGCCCGCCGTCGTGCCTCGGTGAAGCGCGAGGAGGAGTCTGAATGAGCTCCGGAGGCAGTACGAGCCTTCGCCGCGAGTTGGTGCCGAGCAAGTCGTGCCTATTCTGTTTTTCTCCCTTCCCTGTGCAAAGAGAAAGTATTGTAGGGCCCCGTGGGGGCGTGCTGAACTGTTGCTGTTAATTATCATGTTGTTTCCGCTATTTCTGTGCTGTGCTTTTGTGTCGCATGCCCGCGTGCAGGAATTACTTAGCTCGGGGGGACCTGTCGTGTTCTTCGCTTCCCGAGGCCGAGGCCTCGTCGCGCGCTTCATGTCCTGCAAGGATTAGTCAGGAGGGGTAGCTTCTGGCCTTGATTGTGGAGGCGACCGACCCGGGTCCTGTGTTCGCGTCGCGATGCCCGTGGGGCATGGACTGGGAGGGGTGCTCCCGTAGTGGACCTGGATAGGGAAGCTTCAAACGACAGGGGCAGAAAACACTTGCGAGGGTGCCCGCGTTGCTCCCTCGCGAGACTTGCGCGAGAGAAAACGAGGCAAGTGAGCGAAAAAGACAAAGAGTCACAAGCTAAGGACGGCAACAACTTCAATAAAACTTCAAATAGGAACGAACAAGCCAATTGCAGAAAGCAAATGAAAAAGCCGCGTCCGTCACCTAATCTAGTCTTCGACGTCTTCTCACCAGCGCGGAGCTAAGTGCTGCCACTGGGCGTGGGCGGGAGCCCCCGAGGCCCGAGGGTGGCTCTCCGGAAAGTCCGGGGCGTGTACAGCCCCAACTCATTATTACGTGAGAGTGTCACGGGCGGCGAGCTTCACAGGCATTGGCCTTCTTCACAGGCTTCGGGCCTTTCTCGGGGAAATGAGCTTCACAGGCGTTGGCCTTCTTCATAGGCTCCGGGCCTTTCTCGGGGAAATGAGCTTCACAGGCGTTGGCCTTCTTCACAGGCTCCGGGCCTTTCTCAGGGAAATGAGCTTCACAGGCGTTGGCCTTCTTCACAGGCTCTGGGCCTTTCTCGGGGAAATGAGCTTCACAGGTGTTGGCCTCCTTCACAGGCTCTGGGCCTTTCTTCAAGGGTAGAACTTCCGGAGATGCTGGATGTTCCACGCGTTCAGGATGGGAACCCCCTCCTGAGTCTCCAAGCGTGCGGAGCCGGGCCTGGAAACATGAACAACCTTGAACGGGCCCTCCCACATGGGAGAAAGCTTATGCAACCCTTCCCTGGAGAGGACCCGTCTGAGCACGAGGTCCCCTACCTCAAGAGTCCTGGGGCGGATGTTGCGGCAGTGGATGACGCGTGATGAGGAAGCCGGCCCTCACGAGCCCTCCGTACCTGGAGCCTCGGGAGGCTCCTGGGACACGGGGGGTTCCTCGAGAGCCATCTCCATCTCTGCTAGGACCGCGCGCTGCTTGACCTCCTGAGCCTCTAGAGCGCACCTCAGCAGGCGCTGATGGACGGCGACCGCGTTCGGCAGGCCGAAAGGCATGCGAACATAGCTGTGAGGTGGCCCTCACAACGCCCACGCGTGAGGGCCAGTGGCGCTCCTGAGACGCGGCCCGGTTGAGCCCTGGTATGTAAATGCAGACTCGCAACCCACCATCTTCTCCTGGATGTGGGGCCACGGCGGGCAAGCTGCGACAGCCGCGCATGACTCTTGACTCCTGTAGCTCCTGGATGTTCCTCATGATGAACTCTTGAGGGTTTGGCCCTCCTTGCCTCATACCTTCCTGAGGGAAACGTGCCTTGAAGCACACCTCCAAGTGGTGCCCGAGCGCCTACCTCGTGACCCCGGCTAGGTCGGTGGCTCGCCATGAAAGAGCCCCCGAGCCCCGCCTGAGGAGGGCGCCGGACGCGCCTTCCTATGCGGCAGAGGGTGGCGCCCCTTGAACGGGCGCGGGTCCTGTTGCCACACCTCCGGAGGTGCCTACCCCATGAGGGCTTGGACCAGGCGAAGCCTTCTTCTTCTTAGGGATCGCCTCGGGAAGTCTCCCGCTCCTGTGATCTGGGTCTTCGATTGCTGCGGCTTGGAAGGCACGCTCAAGAGAGCACACTGCATCCCTTTCCTCACAAGGCACTGTGATGACTCCTCAGCTTGCTGGCATCTTGAGGACATTGTAGCCATGGTGAGTCACTGCCATGAACTTGCCAAAGCTGGGTACCCGAGGATGGCATTGTATGGCAGACGAATGTGGGCGATGTCGAAGTCGATGAGCTCGGTGTGGTATTTGTTGCGCTGTCCGAAGGTGACGGGAAGGCGAACTTGCCCTATCGGGACGGTGGAGCCATCGGTGACTCCTGAGAAAGGCTTGGTCGGTTGAAGCTGATCGTATGGCACTTGGAGATCGTTGAGTGTCTCGACAGATAGGACGTTGAGTCCTGCTCCGCCGGCGAGGGTCCCGTGACTTGTGAGTTCTTGATGGTAGTGAGCAAAGCATGGGAGGACTCCGGCCGTTGCAAGACTTGAGCAGATCCGCTGAGCTGAGCGTGATAGCGCATTTACCACCACCGAGAGGCGTGTGGAATCGGGCTTGGAGAGGACTGCATTCACCTCGCGAGCAAACTGCTTGAAGATGCGCTGAGAGGCTGGGGCCAGAGCGCCACCCAGGATGCAAGCGATCGCGCGCGGCTCTTGGAAGCCCCCAGCCCCCTCGTCCTGATGATGGTCATCGTACCTCCTTGGCGGCTGCGGTAGAGGTGGGATCCCTGCGTTTCCTTGAGGGCGGTCCTCACGAGGCTGTTCCCTCCAACCTCCCTCGCGAGGCTGGTCCTGCCAGCGGTCCTCGTGAGGTCTGTCACGCCATCCTTGGCGAGGGCCACGGTCTTCCCAGCATCCTGCAGCTCTTCCTCCTCCTCGGCCGTAGCCCCGATCATTGCGCTCGGGGCGTCGGCCGATACGCCCTTCTCGCACGGCCCTGAGCTCCTGGCATTCGTTGGTGTTGTGGGTGTGGAGGTCATGGTATCTGTGATACCGGCTGCCTTTGGATGACTCGGGCTGATCCTGCCTCGCTTGGTGTGCGGTTACGCATGAGCACGGCAGCCCCCTTGCGCTTTGTTGGGTTCTATGGTAGGGTGCATAGACTGCAAATTAAAATTTTCCTACGCGCAGAACATCCAGGAACATGCTATGGGAGATGGATCACAGTTCGTTACCACTAGACGCGGTGCCGTGCAGCGAAGAAGAGTTGGGGCAGCGGCGTCGCGTGGATCGTCTCCTCCGCGTCCGATCTCCCTGGAACAGCCGGTCGTCCGATCCCACGTACGAGTTCGCCGGAGCGGCGCAAGTGCACCGCCTCTAACGGTATCCGCGCGTGCAGGAGGAACACCGTGCGGCGGACTGCTAGGTCCGATCACACAGTCGGCGGCGAGTGGAGGTGGCTATTCGCAACACATGCAAACCCTAGTCGTAGCACCGAAGCGATCAACCGCATGAGTGTCCCGCACCTCCACTTTATATAGGTGTCCATCGCAGGCTCAACACTTGGGTCTTGCACGGACCCTAAAGCTCAAAGTCTACTCGGTCACATTCCTAGTCCAGTTCGGATCACATCCGACCAGTGTCCTATGAAACGACATCGTAGGTTCCTTCCCTTAAGCGCGCGACCCCTTAGGTTCAAGTCGGCTTGGTCACAGTTCGGATCACCTCCGACCTGCACGGTTGGTAGCGGCCTCTAGCAAGGCGTGCCGACCACCAAGCAGACTATGAAGCTGGTTAGGCGAACCTGCACAACGTGTCACACTTCTATTCCCTTTGCCACACGATATATGTTGTCGAGCTCAAGGCGAGACTGTCATCCTTGTGCTAGCCCGACCTCTTTCTCGTTCCAGTGATACCGACCACTATCCAGATTATCACATAATCCTTGTCGCATGGCCATGCTTATCCTGGTCGGATCACATGAGGGGCCCAGAGTATATCTCTCCTGATCGGAGGGGCAAATCCCATCTTGCTTGACCATGTCTCGCAGCATGGGTCTGGACAAGCCCGAAACCTATCTTTGTAACTACCCGATCCACGGAGTAGCGTTTGGTCGGCCCAAAGCAAGTCTGTCACCATCCCGAGTACATGCATCAGCTCAGGTCTTAGGACATAGAACGTATGTTGTACTAGAGACTCACAGATGACATATCGCTGCGTCTCATAGTTGGGTCTGTCCGACTCAGACCTTATCTCGACTCGGATCCGACTACGTCGAATCCGACCAAACCTTTCCAAGTCCATATTATCCGGTTAGCATCCAATGCTCCATGGCTAGTGAGACCAAGCCATCGACCGTGTCATATGCTAGTCTAGTCGGCTGCACGTCCTCACAGCCCTTTCGACTAGGGACCTTTTAGGACAGTCATCATACAATGCATAGTCCCACAATCAAGTCACGTACTTGCTGATACACATCATTGATAATGTCCAAGGACTATCTTTATTCATAAACACATAGGAAATATCATCATACATTATTGCCTCCAAGGCATATCTCCAACACTCTTCACGTCCTTGACCTTGGGCTTCTTCTCTTCTGGATCGGCAGCCGGAAGCTCGAGGATGGAGAGGCGCCCTTCCTCAGCCCTGGCGCATTCGGTCGCCAAGTTGAACAGCTCCAGGGATGTGCACAGGTCTTCATGCATTGCTAGCTCCTCCTTCATCTTGACGTCACGCACGCCATCGGAGAAGGCTGAGATGATGGCTTCCTCAGTCACCTTGGTTCCGCGAAATGGCTTGAGGCCATGAAATCTGTGATGGGATCCATGTATGAGAACAAAGTGTGGACTTTGGTTGACTTGCCCGATGATCGGCAAGCCATAGAAAATAAATGGATCTTCAAGAGGAAGACGGACGCTGATAGTAGTGTTACTATCTACAAAGCTAGACTTGTCGGGAAAGATTTTTGACAAAGTTCAAGGTGTTAACTACGATGAGATTTTCTTAGTCGTCGCGATGCTTAAGTCTGTCCGAATCATGTTAGCAAATTGCCACATTTTATGAAATATGGCAAATGGATAACAAAACTACATTCCTTAATGGATTTCTTAAAGAAGAGGTATATATGATGCAACCAGAAAGTTTTGTCGATCCTAAAAGTGCTAACAAAATGTGCAAGCTCCAGCGATCCATCTATGGACTGGTGCAAGCATCTCGGAGTTGGAATATACGCTTTGATGAGTTGATCAAAGCATATAGTTTTATACAGACTTGCGGTGAAGCCTATATTTACAAGAAAGTGAGTGGGAGCACTACAACATTTCTAATAAGTATATGTGAATGACATATTGTTGACCGGAAATAATGTAGAATTTTCTGGAAAGCATAAAGGAGTATTTGAAAGGAGTTTTTTCAAAGAAAGACCTCGGTGAAGCTGCTTACATATTGAGAATCAAGATCTGTAGAGATAGATCAAGACGCTTGATAAGTTTTTTCAATGAGTACATACCTTGACAAGATTTTGAAGTAGTTCAAAATGGAACAGTCAAAGAAATAGTTCTTGCCTATGTTACAAGGTGTGATATTGAGGAAGACTCAAAGCCCGACCACGACATAAAATAGAAAGAGAATGAAAGTCATTCCCTATGCCTTAGCCATAGGTTCTACAAAGTATGCCATGCTATGTACCAGATCTATTGTATACCCTACCACTGAGTTGGCAAGGGAGTACAATAGTGATCTAGGAGTAGATCACTGGACAACGGTCAAAATTATCCTTAGTGGAATAAGGATATGTTTCTCGATTATGGAGATGACAAAAGGTTCGTCGTAAAGGGTTACGTCGATGCAAGTTTTTGACACTGATCCAGATGACTCTAAGTTTCAATCTGGATACATATTGAAAGTGGGAGCTATTAGCTAGAGTAGCTCTGTCAGAGCATTGTAGACATAGAATTTGCAAAATACTTACAGATCTGAATGTGACAGACCCGTTGACTAAAATTATCTCACAAGCAAAACATGATCACACCTTAGTACTCTTTGGGTGTTAATTACATAGCAATGTGAACTAGATTACTGACTCTAGTAAACCCTTTGGGTGTTGGTCACATATCGATGTGAACTATGGGTGTTAACCACATAAAGATGTGAACTATTGATGTTAAATCACATGGCGATGTGAACTAGATTATCGACTCTAGTGCAACTGGGAGACTGAAGAAAATATGCCCTAGAGGCAATAATAAAGTTATTATTTATTTCCCTATATCATGATAAATGTTTATTATTCATGCTAGAATTGTATTAACCGGAAACATGATACATGTGTGAATACATAGACAAATAGAGTGTCACTAGTATGCCTCTACTTGACTAGCTCATTGATCAAAGATGGCTATGTTTCCTAGCCATAGACATGAGTTGTCATTTGATTAACGGGATCACATCATTAGGAGAATGATGTGATTCACTTGACCCATTCTGTTAGCTTAGCACTTGACCGTTTAGTATGTTGCTATTGCTTTCTCCATGACTTATACATGTCCCTATGACTATGAGATTATGCAACTCCCGTTTACCGGAGTAACACTTTGTGTTCTACCAAATGTCACAACGTAACTGGGTGATTATAAAGGTACTCTACAGGTGTCTCCGAAGGTACTTGTTGGGTTGGCGTATTTCCAGATTAGGATTTGTCACTCCGATTGTCAGAGATGTATCTCTGGGCCCTCTCGGTAATGCACATCACTATAAGCCTTGCAAGCAATGTGACTAATGAGTTAGTTGCCGGATGATACATTACGGAACGAGTAAAGAGACTTGCCGGTAACGACATTTAACTAGGTATTGAGATACCGACGATCGAATCTCGGGCAAGTAACATACCAATGACAAAGGGAACAACGTATGTTGTTATGCGGTTTGACCGATAAAGATCTTCGTAGAATATGTAGGAGACAATATGAGCATCCAGGTTCCGCTATTGGTTATTGACCAGAGACGTGTCTCAGTCATGTCTACATAGTTCTCGAACCCGTAGGGTCCGCACGCTTAACGTTCGGTGACGATTTGTATTATGAGTTTATGTGTTTTGATGTACCGAAGGTAGTTCGGAGTCCCGGATGAGGTCGGGGACATCACGAGGAGTCTCGAAATGGTTGAGACGTAAAAATCGATATATTGGACGACTATATTCGGACATCGGAAAGGTTCTGAGTGATTCGGGTATTTTTCGGAGTACCGGAGAGTTACGGGAATTCGCCAAGGAGTATATGGGCCTTATTGGGCTTTAGGGGAAAGAGAGAAGAGAGGCTGCGCCCCCCCCCAAGGCCTAGTCCAAATTTGACTAGGGGAGGGGCTGCGCCCCCTCCTTCCTTCACTTCTCTCTTCCCTTTCCTTGACTCCTACTCCTACTACTTGGAAGGGGGGGGGGGAATCCTACTCCCGGTGGGAGTAGGACTCCTCCAGGGCGCGCCATAGGGGCCGGCCCTCTCCCCCCTTCTCCACTCCTTTATATACGTGGCTAGGGGGCACCCCATAGACACAACAATTGATCATTGATCTCTTAGCCATGTGCGGTGCGCCCCTCCACCCTAATCCACCTCGGTCATATCGTAGCGGTGCTTAGGCGAAGCCCTGCGTCGTAGCATCATCATCACCGTCATCACGCCGTCGTGCTGACGGAACTCTCCCTCGAAGCTCTGCTGGATCGGAGTTCGTGGGACGTCATCGAGCTGAACGTGTGCTGAACTCGGAGGTGCCGTGCATTCGGTACTTGGATCGGTCGGATCGTGAAGACGTACGACTACATCAACCGCGTTGTCATATTGCTTCCGCTTTTGGTCTACGAGGGTACGTGGACACACTCTCCCCTCTCATTGCTATGCATCACCATGATCCTGTGTGTGCGTAGGAATTTTTTTGAAATTACTACGTTCCCCAAGATATTTATACACTTCTATATTATTTTTGGGACTAACCTATTAACTGGAGGCCCAACCCAAATTGCTGTTTTTTTTGCCTATTTCAGTGTTTCGTAGAAAAGGAATATCAAACGTTGTCCAAACGGAATGAAACCTTCGGGAGAGTTATTTTTGGAACAAACGTGATCCAGGGGACTTGGTGTGGATGTCAAGAAATCACCGAGGAGGCCACGAGGCAGGGGGGCGCGCCTACCCCCCTGGGCGCGCCTACCCCCCTGGGCGCGCCCTCCACCCTCGTGGGCCCCTCATGGATCCACCGACCTACTTCTTCCTCCTATATATACCTACGTACCGCCAAACCATCGAAAAGCACCACGAAAACCTAATTCCACCGACGCAACCTTCTATACCCGTGAGATCCCATCTTGGGGCCTTTTCCGGCGTCCTGCCGGAGGGGGCATTGATCACGGAGGGCTTCTACATCAACACCATAGCTTCTCCGATGATGTGTGAGTAGTTTACCTCAGACCTTCGGGTCCATAGTTATTAGCTAGATGGCTTCTTCTCTCTCTTTGGATCTCAATACAAAGTTCTCCTCGATTCTCTTGGAGATCTATTCGATGTAATCTTCTTTTGCTGTGTGTTTGTCGAGATCCGATGAATTGTGGGTTTATGATCAAGATTATCTATGAACAATATTTGAATCTTCTCTAAATTCTTTTATGTATGATTGGTTTGGCCTACTAGATTGATCTTTCTTGCAATGGGAGAAGTGCTTAGCTTTGGGTTCAATCTTGCGGTGCTCGATCCCAGTGACAGTAGGGGAAACGACACGTATTGTATTGATTCCATCGAGGATAAAAAGATGAGGATTATATCATATTGCATGAGTTTATCCCTCTACATCATGTCATCTTGCTTAAAGTGTTACTCTGTTCTTATGAACTTAATACTCTAGATGCATGCTGGATGGCGGTCGATGTGTGGAGAAATAGTAGTAGATGCAGGCAGGAGTCAGTCTACTTGTCACGGACATGATGCCTATATACATAATTATACCTAAATATTGTCACATCCTAGCTAGTCCATGCATTAGAGTGTTGCATCATGTTTACCTTTCATCAGAAACTTGAAATGGGGAAGACAGAACCCCCAGAACCCCTCTGAATCCAACTAGGGTTTACCAAAAATATTTTCAATGAACCTGAAAGGCCTTCTAAAAAGTTCACCCTCTTTGTCTTGGGTTAGAACCTCTGGCAAAATAGGTGCACAATTTTCTAGGTCAACAGAAGGTCATTGAATTAAATCATATGTGATTTGCATTTGGGCATTTAAATGCTAGTAAATATTTTGGATGCTCAAATAATTCTGAAAATAAGTGTGGGCTGTTGGAGATATTCTAAACAGAGCCCCTGATTATTTCCAGGATTTATAGAAGTGCCTAACTATTTTTAATAGGTCTACAAACTTACAGAAAAAATAGAAAAAGGAAAACAGAAAGCAAGGCTCACCTGGCAAGCCCACCTGCCGGCCCAGCCCAGCCACCGCTCCAGCGAGCTGCTTGGCTTGGCCAAGCAGGCAGCCAGGTGCTCGACGGCGGCACCCGAGCACACCACGCAGCTGCTCGCCGCCCTGCCTCCTCCCCGCACCGTCCTGCCGCCTCGGTTCTGTCGGCCACTCCTTCCCCGAGCTCGCAAACACCCCTTCTCCTCCCCAGCTCCTCTCCCTCGCTCGCCCGCACCATGGCCGACGCCGTCGCGCCCGCGCCACCGTGAAGCTCGCGCCCTCCGTCGTCTCCGTGCTGCGCCACCGTGTCCGTTCGCTCTGCCATCGTCGACTACATCGAGCAGGCCGAGCCCCGAGCGCTCGCACGCCCTGCAACACTTCACCGACTTCGTCTCCGTTGATCACCGCCGGAGATCCCCATCACCGTCGCCACCGCATCACCTCATCCCCGACCTCACCGACTGCTTCGCCGTACTCGCCGTGAGCCCAGCTACCTCCCCGTCCTCTCCATTTGCCTTCCCGTGCACCGTAGCTGCCGCACGAAGCATCACCGCACGCGCCACCGCCGAGCTCGTCGCCGACGTGACTCCGGCCACCCTCTGGCCACGCCACCTTGTCCACTAACTTCACCACATCCCCAGGAACCCGTAGCACCACTCCACGCACCTCGCCGTGTCCCGAAGCCTCGGGTTCACTTTCACCCGACTCCGGCGACCGCCTAGCTCGTCGCCGGCGACGTTTCCGGCCACCCCGAGCTCAACCACCGCCACCAAACGCCGCGGCTTGTCTCCGGCTACCCGTAGATGGTCTCCGCCGTCCATTTGGTCGCCGGAACGCACAAACACACTCTCGCCGCCGCGTCTGGCTTCGCCGGCGGCTAAACGTCGGCGGGTTTGACCCTGTTGACGGAGTTGACTAAGTGGGGCCCCTCTGCTAATTAACCCAGTTTAGTTTAACTAAAATTAGTTAGTTAAATTAACTACTGACATGCGGGACCCACTGGTCAGGTTGACCTGGATGCCCCCGTTGACCTCTGACGTCACCCTGACGCACTGCTGATGCAATAACTAATTTCTGGATTTATTTGTATTCAGGAAATTCCAGAAATTGTTGCAAACTTCAAAAAATCATAGAAATTAATCTATAAATCCAAATGCAAAGTTCTATATATGAATTTTGATCAGAAAAATACAATCTATCCATTGGTAATGGTTTCATGCATGACAGAACAAGTTAACCTTGCTGTTTAATCAGAATAAGATAATGCACTATTATGGCTATGTTAAATGAGCTAACATTTGAATCTTTGATTCAAATGAGTTCATTCCTTTCTATTCTAGCTTGCATTAGGCCAACACACATTCATATTGCCATGTCATAGCATGCATCATATTGTTGCATATCGTCATGTGTTGTTTATGTTCGGTGTGTCTTTTGTGATAGGTTCTGCCTCCGAGGATAACCCCGAATATCCGTCTGAAGGGCAGTATCCTAATACCACTACATCAGGCAAGCAACCCATTGATCATTCCGATACAAACCCATGTTCTCGCTTCTGCTCTTGTTTACTGCATTAAGACAACGCGATTGAAACTGTTGTGTGCTGCGGTAGTTGAACCCACTTCCTTTGCATGACCTGTCATTGCCACAGTAACTAGATGAAACCCACTAGCATGTGTAGGAGTTGATTGAGCCATATTTGTGTTTCCTACCATGCTATGTTGCTATGCTTAGAGTTGTGTCAGGTCTGGCTCATCGGGATGATGAACTAGAGTGAAAGGTTGTGCCGGTTTCGAGAGTGAAAGTGTTGAATATGATTTGGTAAAGGAATCGATGAGAGTCCATGTAGGAGTACATGGTGGGTTGTTTCATTGAGGCCGTCCCTAAGAACTGAGATCTGTATGTGTGATTTAAAATCAGCTACTACCACACGTTGGGCCCTGAAATATGACCCCGCTCGACTTACCGACCCCTCTCGTCCTCTGTCCAGGAGTTGCAAGTAGTTTCTGGTTTTTGTAGTATGCTGGGGGCCGCACGCAGCGCTGACCTTAGGGGTGGGCTGTGTTGCGGTAGGCATGTGGCCCGGTGTACCGATTCGCCCGTTTGGTGTCTCGGGAACCCTGCACACATCGTTCGGGGCCGTTAGTGGAACCTCGGCCGGACTCCCTGCGGATGGAACCCGAATAGGCGATAAACCTGGACTAGAGACTTGTGTGGTTGGTTAGGTCATGGTCTACACCCACGTCGGCTTTCGCTTGAAGTCTGCCGAGCACATATCGTGTGCAGACGCTAAGTGGTGGAAACATGTGTGACGAAGTACACCCCTGCAGGGTATAAAACTATTGGAATAGCC
Organism: Aegilops longissima; assembly: GCA_021605205.1. Taxonomy (NCBI): domain Eukaryota; kingdom Viridiplantae; phylum Streptophyta; class Magnoliopsida; order Poales; family Poaceae; genus Aegilops; species Aegilops longissima. Next base: position 354,658,815 of record CM038681.1, read on the forward strand.
GCGTCCACGGTAAAGGACTACTTGGTCGCCTATGCAGTTCATAGACAAGTAAATGGATACTACTAAAAGCCTCAAGATAAGTGTGAGTACAGCGGCTGGCCCTCTCGTAGGTTGTCGAGAGAGGATCCACGGTGGAGTATTGTGATGGTGATTAGTGGACTCGTGTGCGAAAAATGCTTTTCAAGTGGTGTCACGTAGGATAGCTTAGCCAAGAGTCAAAGATGGCTTGCTGCAATAACTCCACTACCTTCTTGAGAATGTGCATGTATAATAGGATTCTGTTGTAAGACTTGCTGAGTACCTCCGTACTCATGTTTGCTTAATCAATGTTTTCAGATGACAACACCGCCCCCTCCGATGGGTTCTATGTAGACCTTGACCTCGACTAGTGACTAGCCACCCAGGTGGTGATCCAAGGCTTGTGAAGGGACACTGTAGATAGAAGGGCTTCGTCGAGCCTTCTTTCTTTTTAGTGTCCGTACTCAGACTAGTTTGCTTCCGCATGTGCTTGTATGCTTGTATGACTTGAGTGTTGGGTCATGTGACCCCTATTTGTACGAATATGATATGTATGGCTCCTCGGAGCCTCTTAAATAAAGTACTTTGAGTTGTAGAGTTTTGTTGTGATTCCATGTTGTATGTACTCATATCGGGCATATTGTGTGTATGATTGAAATGCTTGGTATGAGTGGGATCCGACAATCTAGTTGTTTATCCTTGGCAGCCTCTCATATGGGGAAATGTAGTCTAGTGCTTCCTGAGCGATAGTAGTCCGCTACAGCCCGGTTCACGGAGTCCTGCTAGCCCAAGACTACTGCTCTGGACACTTGACTTCGCCGCATGTGTTTCACTTTGTTCTGTGTTCGTCCCTTGCGGAAATGTCACGCGGTGACATCCGAGTCCTGCCTAGCCTGCTACAGCCGGGTTACGGAGTCCTGTTAGCCCAGTGCTACAGCCCGATTCATACGTTGATGACCGACATGCTCGATGTGATTCATGTATGCCTGTCCCCATGGGTTAGCGCCGCTTTGGGTTCACGACTAGCCATGTCGGCCCGGGTTCTCTGTCATGTGGATGCTAGCGACACTATCATATACGTGAGCCAAAAGGCGCAAACGGTCCGGGGCCATGGTAAGGAGACACCCGTGGGAATACCGTGCGTGAGGCCGCAAAGTGATATGAGGTGTTACCGGCTAAGTTGATGTGACTTGGAATCGGGGTCCTGACAGCGTTGGCATCAGAGCCGGACTGCCTGTAGGTTCGCTAAGCCAAACTGGTCGATGTCGAGTCTAGAAATGCTTTAGTTATATGTAGGGGAATTGATTGTGGGAGGGACGTAAGGCTCTTTTTACTTCTTTACCTTATGCCCTCTGATCTGAGTCATCCTCTTCTCATTCTATGTGGGTATAGGACTAGGCTCTCTTCTCTCTATCAGGTTCACGTGTTACTAATCAGTAGTAACTTATAGGGTTGTTGGTTACCAGCCTCAGTTCAGTTTCTACTACCTTTAGAATGTTATCAGTTGAACCAGAACCTTGATATGATGTTGTTGAGTGGTTTTGCAATCTGATTTTGAATGTCTCAAATCTGTTCTTGAGAATTTACAGATGGTATGCTGTCCGATTTTCCCTAGAAATTCTAATGTCTTTGCATTGTGGCTGTGCTTTCAGATGGCCCCTCGTGCTCAAAACCAAGTGGTTCGCCTGACCAGGTGCATCGATGTGCCCGGTCATACGGCTATGTTAGTCCGGGTTATGATTGAGACGGGTTACAGTTGGTATCCCGAATACACCGTCAAAGAGCAATTCTGAGACTTTAATCAAAGCCAATACCCTCTGCACTGTCAGGATATTTCCTTCTTATCCTGGATCGACTGAGCCCCTTCACCACTCCTATGGACTCGGGGTCACTATTGAGATGCTGTGCAGGATGCTGCATACTCTATGATGACCATCATGCGAGTCGGGGACTGGCCTGCTTGAACACCGACTTCCGTTATATGCCGCCTTCGCTCCCGGGCGCAAGGGTATCTTCAGGCCATCTATGTTGATTCCACTCAGGAGGACTCACTAACCCGCACCACTGCTGAGATGCTCGAGGATAAGGACCGAGAGAATCGGGCCTTGAGAGTGGAGCTTTTCAACACCCGTGCCGATCATTGGGCCACTTTGACTCGGTTTGCACCGGCTGTGCAAGCTGGATGCATGGATATGAGGGATCTGTATCCTGTGAGATCTGCTTTGCCAGACATGATGGATTGGCATGATGTGGGAGGCGTCACCCCACCCCGTGGTCCCCGCAGGCCACCGTTTGTTGGTCCAAGACCTCATCCTAGCCCCTATGGTCCACAAGCTCCTCAGGACCGTCTGTTTCCGGATAATCATGTTGAGCTTCCAGGCTATGGAGGTGACTTCTATGAGGACTACTATGGAGCTGTCTGAGTTAGTAGTAGTATCTCTAGTATTGTAATAGTTGTAGTTCCACCGTCCTGCGTGACCTGTGGAATATGACTTAGTGTGTATCAATTCCGAAAGTGTAGAAAAATAATGTATAGGAGTTTGGAATGCTTCCGATGAGATGTAACGCATTTCACCGTAGTTGTACTCTAGCCGGGCTTGTACTAAACTATTAATGGTGTGTACGACCGTTGGTATATATATGGCAGTTTCTATATTACCATGTCATACGGATGAACATCTCTGCATTCCGTGTTATCCATTACATTCCGCACTTCCTTGCCAAATTTTGCCATCATTGTCTAAACCGTTGTTTTGTTTCCTAGGATGGTCAACACCAAGAATAACCCTGCTGCTCGGAGCAGGGAGAAGCCAGCGCAGCTAGAATGTTAATCTGCCTCAACCGCCTTCTTTGGCCGGGTTATGATGGAGGCGAACGCAACAAGCGTGAGACCAACCGCTTGTCGGAGCGGATTGAGCAGAATACCGCACGCCCGCCAAGGAATGACCTGGTGTCAATCAATGACTTTGTCAAGCTGTATCCACGAAGTTTAAGCACTCCGCTGAGCCTCTCGATGCGGATGATCGGCTTCACAAAGATCACCCACAAGCTACGCTTCGCCAACGTGGCTGAAGCTGATAAGGTTACCTTTGCTGCCTATCATCTCAAGGCCCTGCTAGCCTTTGGTGGAGAATTTCGAGGCTATCGCCGGTTGGCCAAATCACTACCAGGCTGAGTTCGGTGCGGCTTTCCGTGAGCATCACATCCGGAAGGTCTCAAGGATCGCAAGCGGAAGAGTTCGCAACTTCACCTGTGGTAGACTGATTGTGGATGCATACGGTCGAGTTTGGAAATCTAGCACGATATGCTCTCAAGAGGTATCCACCGACGCCAAGAAGGTGCAAGGTTCCACAAGGGACTTAGCCCCGAGCTTTGCCGTGATCTTCGCTCGCACGAGTGCACCTCCTTCCGTGGTTAGTTAACAAGGCTATCGGTTAAACCGGACAGTCGACTTTGAAGCTTCACGCAGCACTCCGTGACTCTGGTTCTTCATCCGGCTCGATCTCGAAGCGCCGAGTGTGGATTCCAAGCACCGCTCGCCACCCAGATTCACTCCGAGGCCATCCTTTGAGGCGCCTCGCCCCAACCAGCAGCTTTGCACCGCCCAAGGCCTATGGTGGCCCGCTGCTAGTGCTGCTCCACGTCCCAATGTGATAACTTGTTTCAAGTGTGGAGAGACGTGTCACTACATCCGTGAGTGTCCCCAGAACAACCCCAGTCAGATCGGAAAGTCTGTTGGCCGTGGTAAGGCAACAGGAAAGGTGCTCACGCTAAACCAGCCGCCATCGCTCGTGGGCCATGTCAACTACGTTTGGTGAGGAGACCCATGAGGATCCCAACGTCGTTCTCGGTACGCTCCTTGTTAATTGCCATCAGGCAACTGTTCTCTTTGATATTGGAGCATCTCATTCATTTATTTCTGAGAGCTATGCTCGATTGCACAACACCACATTTTGTGACATGCACACCTCCATGGAAATTCAGACTCCTGGTTCTAGATGGCAAACCTCTAGAATCAGCCATGGAAATGAAATCCTTGTCGACAGGTTAGTCTTCCTTGCATCACTAATAGCTCTCAAGTCCTCGGACATAAACATCATCTTGGGTATGGACTGGATGTCAGCCCATTATGCTAAGATTGATTGCTCTACTAGAACTGTTCAACTCACCCATCCTTCGGGCAAGACAGTTAATGTTTTGACCCGAGTGTCTAAGCGTCAGCTCTACTCCTTAAATGCCAACCCCCTTCCAGACCTTGAAGATATTCCGGTAGTCCGTGATTTCCGGATGTCTTTCAGAAGAACTACTGTGTGTTCCACACGACAGGATGTCGAGTTCGTGATAGACCTTGTTCCAGGAACCGTCCCAATCTCTAGAAGACCTTATAAGATGGCACCCTTAGAACTAGCCGAGCTTAAGAAACAATCGATGAGTCCTTGCAAAAGGGTTTCATCCGTCCTAGTTCTTCTCCATGGGTTTGCTCCGTCCTCTTCGTCAAGAAGAAGGATGGAACGGATCAGATGGTTGTAGATTACCGACCTGACAATTTGGTCACTATCAAGAACAAGTATCCGCTCCCCAGGATCAACGACCTGTATGATCAGCTCGCTGGGTCCTCAGTCTTTTCCAAGATGGATTTGAGGTTGGGCTACCACCAAATCAAAATCAAGAACGGGGACATTCCCAAGACGGCCTTTGTTACTCGATATGGCCAATACGAGTACACCGTCATGTCCTTTGTTCTAACCAATGCCCCAGCCACCTTCTCTCGGTTAATGAACTCGATCTTCATGGAGTATTTGGATAAATTCGTCGTGGTTTACCTCGATGATATACTCATCTACTCCAAGAATGAGGAAGAACATGCCGAACATCTAAGGCTAGTATTGATGAAACTTCGAGAGCATCGCCTTTATGCCAAATTCTCTAAGTGTGAGTTTTGGTTGCCAGAAGTAACCTATCTAGGCCATTTAATCTCTGGTAAGGGCATTGTTGTCAATCCCGAGCGAGTTCAAGCCGTCCTTGACTGGAATCCACCTGAATCGGTCAAGCAAGTTCGGAGTTTCCTCGGTTTAGCGACCTATTGCCGCCGCTTCGTCGAGAATTTCTCCAAGGTTGCTAAGCCTCTAACCGAACTCCTCAAGAAAGATAAAAAGTTTGAGTGGACCCCACAGTGCGAGTTCAGCTTTCAGGAGCTGAAAAGACGCCTGACATCTGCACCCGTACTTGTACCACCAGATTTTTCCAAGGACTTTGTTATCTATTGCGACGCCTCGCGACAAGGACTAGGTTGCATACTCATGCAAGATCGTCATGTGATTGCCTACGCTTCTTGACAGTTGCGTACACATGAGGATAACTATCCCACACACGACCTAGAGCTTGCAGCAGTGGTCCATGCACTCAAAACTTGGCGAGATTACCTCCTTGGTAATCGTTGCGAAATTTACACCGATCACCAAAGTCTGAAATACATCTTCACCCAACCGGATTTGAATCTCAGGCAAAGACGTTGGGTCGAGTTGATTACGAATTACGACCTAGGAATATCTTACACCCCAGGCAAAGCCAATGTCATGGCCGATGCACTAAGTCGTAAATCTTATTGTAACAACCTGATGTTACAACAAAGTCAACCACTTCTCCACGAGGAATTTCCTAAGCTTAACCTACACATTGTTCCTCGAGGATTTCTTTCCACCCTGGTGGCGAAACCTAACCTTATGGATCAAATTATAGCTGCCCAGAAGCGCGATAAGGGCATATCTCGAATTAAGGAGAACATCGCTAGCGGAGTTGCTAAATGTTTTTCCATGGACGAACGAGGTGTGGTCTTCTTCGAGAACCGCTTGGTGGTTCCCAAGAAACAACATCTACGGAAATTGATCCTTAAGGAAGCTCATGAATCCCTCTCACCATTCATCCCGGTAGTACTAAAATGTATCAAGACCTACGCCAGAGGTTTTGGTGGACTAGGATGAAGAGAGAAATCGCTCAATTCATTGCTAATCGCGACGTCGTCTGCCGAAGTTAAAGCAGAGCATCAACGGCCTGCTGGCACCCTTCAACCTTTGGCTATTCCTGAATGGAAATGGGATAAAATCGGTATGGATTTCATTACCGGTTTCCCAGACCAAGAGAGGAATAATGCTATCTTAAATCGTTGTCGATCGCCTTTCCAAAGTAGCCCACTTCCTACCCATTCGTGAGAGTATAACCGCTAGCCAGCCTAGCTGATTTGTACATCTCCGAATAGTGTCTCTTCATGGTGTTCCATTGGAGATTAACTTAGACCATGGAAGTCTCTTCACCTCTCGATTTTGGGAAAGTTTCCAAAATGCTATGGAACTCGCTCTCCTTTAGCACCGCCTTCCATCCTCAATCAAGTGGTCAAGTAGAACGAGTCAATCAAATTTTGGAGGATATGCTTTGAGCTTCATCATCTCTTTCGCATGAATTGGGAGAAATGCCTTCCATTCGCCGAATTCGCTTATAACAATAGTTATCAAGCTAGTTTGGGCAAAGCTCCTTTCGAAGTTCTCTATGGACGGAAATGTCGAACGCCTCTTAACTGGTCAGAAACCGGGGAAAGACAACTCTTTGGCCCGGATATGATCCAGGAAGCAGAAGAGCAGGTTCGCGTTATTCGTGAGAAATTGCAAACAACCCAATCTCATCAAAAGAGCCAATATGACCGCAAGCATAAGCCTATGTCTTATGAAGTTGGCGAGAAGGCTTACCTTCGGGTTACACCTTTAAAAGGAACCCATCGATTCGGTATCAAAGGCAAATTGGCTCCTCGTTACATTGGACCCTTTCGCATTCTTGCCAAACGAGGGGAAGTTGCCTACCAGTTGGAGCTACCTACGCATCTTTCCAGAGTTCATGATGTCTTCCACGTCTCTCAACTCAGGCGTTGCTTCTCGGATCCCATCCGTGGAGTAGACCACGAAACGCTTGATCTCCAAGATAATCTCACTTATCGAGAATATCCTGTTCGTATCCTTGATCAAGCCGAGCGTACCACTCGACGCCAGAATATCAAGTTTCTCAAAGTTCAATGGTCAGACCACTCCGAGCAAGAAGCAACTTGGGAAAGGGAGGATCGTCTTCGACTTGAGTATCCCACCTTCTTCCCGACGGACCCTAAATCTCGGGACGAGATTCTTTTGAGTGGGGGTGAGTTGTCACATCCTAGCTAGTCCATGCATTAGAGTGTTGCATCATGTTTACCTTTCATCAGAAACTTGAAATGGGGAAGACAGAACCCCCACAACCCCTCTGAATCCAACTAGGGTTTACCAAAAATATTTTCAATGAACCTGAAATGCCTTCTAAAAAGTTCACCCTCTTTGTCTTGGGTTAGAACCTCTGGAAAAATAGGTGCACAATTTTCTAGGTCGACAGAAGGTCATTGAATTAAATCATATGTGATTTGCATTTGGGCATTTAAATGCTAGTAAATATTTTGGATGCTCAAATAATTCTGAAAATAAGTGTGGGCTGTTGGAGATATTCTAAAAAGAGCCCCTGATTATTTCCAGGATTTTTAGAAGTGCCTAACTATTTTTAATAAGTCTACAAACTTACAGAAAAATAGAAAAAGGAAAACAGAAAGCAAGGCTTACCTAGCGCTCACCTGGCAAGCCCACCTGCCGGCCCAGCCCAGCCACCGCTCCAGTGAGCTGCTTGGTTTGGCCAGGCAGGCAGCCAGGTGCTCGACGTCGGCACCCGAGCACGCCACGCAGCTGCTCACCGCCCTGCCTCCTCCCTGCACCGTCCTACCGCCTTGGCTCGGTCGGCCACTCCTTCCCCGAGCTCGCAGACACCCCTTCTCCTCCCCAGCTCCTCTCCCTCGCTCGCCCGCACCATGGCCGACGCCGTCGCGCCCACGCCACCGTGAAGCTCGCGCCCTCCGTCGTCTCCGTGCTGCGCCACCGTGTCCGTTCGCTCCGCCATCGTCGGATACATCGAGCAGGCCGAGCCCCGAGCGCTCGCACGCCCTGCAACACCTTCACCGACTCCGTCTCCGTCGATCACCGTCGGAGATCCCCATTGCCGTCGCCACCGCATCACCTCGTCCCCGACCTCGCCGTACTCGCCGTGAGCCCAGCTACCTCCCCCATCCTCTCAGTTTTCCTTCCCGTGCAACGTAGCTGCCGCACGAAGCATCACCGCACGCGCCACCGCCGAGCTCGTCGCCGACGTGACTCCGGCCACACTCTGGCCACGCCACCTTGTCCACTAACTTCACCACAACACCAGGAACCCGCAGTACCACTCCACGCACCTCACCGTGTCCCGAAGCCTCGGGTTCACTTTCACCCGACTCCGGCGACCGCCTAGCTCGTCACCGGCGACGTTTCCGGCCACCCCGAGCTCAACCACCGCCACCAAACGCCGCGGCTTGTCTCCGGCTACCCGTAGATGGTCTCCGCCGTCCATTTGGTCGCCGGTACGCACAAACACACTCTCGCCGCCGCGTAAAGCCGGCCGGCGGCTAAGCGTCGGCGGGTTTGACCCGCTGACGGAGTTGACTAAGTGGGGCCCCTCGCTAATTAACCCAGTTTAGTTTAACTAAAATTAGCTAGTTAAATTAACTCATCGACATGCGGGACCCACGGTCAGTTGACCTGGACGCCCTGCTGACCTCTCGCGTCACCTCGACGCCTCTGCCGACGCATTAACTAATTTCTGGATTTATTTGTATTCAGGAAATTCCAGAAATTGCTGCAAACTTCAAAAAATCATAGAAATTAATCTATAACTCCAAATGCAAAGTTCTATATATGAATTTGATCAGAAAAATACAATCTATCCATTGGTAATGGTTTCATGCATGACGGAAAAAGTGAACCTTGCTGTTTAAGCAGAATAAGATAATGCACTATTATGGCTATGTTAAATGAGCTAACATTTGAATCTTTGATTCAAATGAGTTCATTCCTTTCTGTTCTAGCTTGCATTAGGCCAACACACATTCATATTGCCATGTCATAGCATGCATCATATTGTTGCATATCGTCATGTGTTGTTTATGTTCGGTGTGTCTTTCGTGATAGGTTCTGCCTCCGTGGATAACCCCGAATATCCGTCTGAAGGGTAGTATCCTACTACCACTACATCAGGCAAGCAACCCATTGATCATTTCGATACAAACCCATGTTCTCGCTTCTGCTCTTGTTTACTGCATTAAGACAACGCAATTCAAACTGTTGTGTGTTGCGGTAGTTGAACCGACTTCCTTTGCATGACCTGTCATTGCCACAGTAACTAGATGAAACCCACTAGCATGTGTAGGAGTTGATTGAGCCATATTTGTGTTTCCTACCATGCTATGTTGCTATGCTTAGAGTTGTGTCAGGTCTGGCTCATCGTGATGATGAACTAGAGTGAAAGGTTGTGTCGGTTTCGAGAGTGAAAGTGTTGAATATGATTTGATAAAGGAATCGATGAGAGGCCATGTAGGAGTACATGGTGGGTTGTTTCATTGAGGCCGTCCCTAAGAACTGAGATCTGTATGTGTGATTTAAGATCAGCTACTACCACACGTTGGGCCCTGAAATATGACCCCGCCGACTTATCAATTCTCTCTCGTCCTCTGTCCGGGGAGTTGCAAGTAGTTTCTGGTTTTGTAGTATGTTGGGGCATGCGCAGCGCTGACCTTAGGTGTGGGCTGTGTTGCGGTAGGCACGTGGACCGGTGTACCGATTCGCAAGTTTGGTGTCTCGGGAACCCTGCACACATCGTTTGGGGCCGTTAGTGGAACCTCGGCGGACTCCTCATGGATGGAACCGAATAGGCGATAAACCTGGACTAGAGACTTGTGTGGTTGGTTAGGTCGTGGTCTACACCCACGCCTTTCGCTTGAAGTCGCCGAGCACATATCGTGTGCGTGACGCTAAGTGGTGGAAACATGTGTGACGAAGCACACCCCTGCTGTGGTATAAAGCTATTCAATAGACGCGTCCATGTAAAGGACTACTTGGTCGCCTATGCAGTTCATAGACAAGTAAATGGATACTACTAAAAGGCTCAAGATAGTGTGAGTATCATGGATGGCCCTCTCATAGGTTGTCGAGAGAGGATCCACGGTGGAGTATTGTGATGGTGATTAGTGGACTCGTGTGCGACAAATGCTTTTCAAGTTGGTGTCACGAGGATAGCTTAGCCAAGAGTCAAAGCTGGCTTGCTGCAATAACTCCACTACCTTCTTGAGAATGTGCATGTATAATAGGATTCTGTTGTAAGACTTGCTGAGTACCTCCGTACTCATGTTTGCTTAATCAATGTTTTCAGACGACAACACCGCCCCCTCCGATGGGTTCTATGTAACACCCCGGATACAACTTTCCATATTCGTAACTCCGACTCTTGCCCTTTCCGGAGATGTGATTTATTATTTCCTTCGTGGTTGGGTTTTATCTGTTGTTTTGCATTTTGTTATTGTTATGCATCTCGTCTCATGTCATCATTCGCATTGCATCGGCATCGTTTTCATAAAACTTGCATCCGTTCGGGTTCCGCCGTTTCTCTCCGTTGTCCGTTCCGAGTCCGGATACACTTGCACGCGCCCGCGGCACCTCCGAAATATTATTTTATAAGTGGCATAAAATGTTCTCGGAATGGGCTGCAACTTGTCGTGCGGTCTTATTACAGTGTAGACAGGTCGCCTGCCAAGTTTCGTCGCATTCGGAGTTCGTTTGACTGCCCAACCGTTATATTTATAACCGCGATATAGTCGGCCTAGCGTCAGACGTTTTCGATATCCGGAAGCTGCCACCGGGTCGCTCTGTTCCTCTCTCTTCTCAGCTCGAGGCATTCTACACAGTCCACTTGCAGCCTACCTAGTTCCCCCTCTGTCCGGAGCCGCTCGATCGCGATCCGAGGGTCCGAAAACCCCCTAAACCCACCAAACCCTAGCCTTTGTCTATATATAGACACCCCACCTACCCATTTTGGTCTAAACCTACCCTAACCTAGCCCCGTAGCCTGCCATAACCTCCAGCGCCGCCACCCTCATCGTTTTCCGTGCCGACCTTCTCCCTCTCCGCCACTTGGCATCGCCCATGCGGACAGCGCCGCCGCAGCCGCCCTCCTCCTCCAACCCACGCGCGCCACGCGCCCCTGCCTCCACTCCCGCCGCCGCGGCCTCCCGGCCCAGATCGGGCCCGCCTGACCGTGATCTGGGCCCCTGGCCCGCTCTGCGCGGCGCCAAGGCTTCCCGCTCCCGATCGGATCGAGGGAGGAGCCTCGACCCCGAGTCCTCGCGCGCCGCCCTGGTTCCCTCGCCACCGGCGACCCTCGCTGAATCGCCTCCGCGCCTGAAGCATCGACCAGGCGGAGCCTCGCCGCCCTGCCCTCCTTCCTTCTCCCTCTTCTCTCCCGACACCGCCTCTCTCTCTCTCTCTCACAGGTCACCGGCCCCATCGCTGAGTAAGCCATCTCGTCGCCGAGCCTCGTCATTGCCTCCGCGCCTCGGTCTTCGCGGATCCAGATCCTCACACCGGATCTCCCCATTCCGGCCATCCCGGCCTCCGCCCGGCCGGCGCCCTCCCCATCGCCGTTGATCGGCCGCCGCCGCCGCCTGGCAAGTTCGGGAGGAGCCCGAGCTCGCACCCAAGGATTGACTGCACCAGCGTGGGCCTCGGCCCGGCCCAGCCCACCGAAACCGGCCAAGACCCAGCGCCCCCTTCCGGCCTCACCTCCTCCACCGGCTGGCCCATGAGGCCTGGTGAGCAGCCCCGCCCCTGTGCATTCTTGGGCCAGCTTCAGATTCAGCCCGATGTTGTTTTTTTTCATACGCTGCGAATTTAGCTAATTTCCAGGGAATTACAGATTTACGAAAAACCCCTAGACTTCATGCATGTAATAACTAATTAACCGTGCATCGGATTTAAACAAACTTTATATGTAAATTGCTTAGAATTTCATGTAGATTAATTATATGCCATTTTCATCCATGTTTAAAATATTTAAATTGATGTTTGCATTAATTTGCTAATATGCCATGTTAAAATGATTTAATTCATAACTAAATAACCGTAACTCGGAATTAAATGTTCTTTATATGTAAATGGGGTGGAAAATGCCTAGATTAACATGGTCCACTTTATGTTGCTGTTTAACAACTCTAAAATTGTGTTTAGGGCAGAACAGTACCGAATCTAAAATATTGCTCATGGGGATTTTCCGAATTGATGTTTCTTATTTCCGCCTCATTTAAACTTGCCTAAATAGCTAGTTTAATTATGCTCCACCTCTTGCCATGTTTAACAACATTTAATATTGTTGTGTACCTAACCGAGAGAGAACTAAATAAGTGTTGTGAAATTCGTCAATATGCAACTCGCTGCATATTGAGCTCCATTTAACTTGTAGTTTTGTTTGTGCATATTGCCATGCCATGCATATTTAAACCGGACATGCATCATACTTGATTGTGCATCATGCCATGTTTATGCTTGTGCATTTATCATGTTGTTTGTTTCTTTCGGTGTTGCTTCTCGGTTTCGTAATGTTGCGATTGTGAGGATTCGCTCGACTACTTCCGCTCGTGTCTTCTTCATGGATTCGTTCTTCTTCCTTGCGGGATTTCGTGCAAGATGACCATACCTCGAAATCACTTCTATCTTTGCTTGCTAGATGCTCGCTCTTTTGCTATGCCTATGCTACGATGCCTACCACTTGCTATATCATGCCACCCACATTGCCATGTCAAACCTCTAACCATCATTTCCTAGCAAACCGTTGTTTGGCTATGTTACCGCTTTGCTCAGCCCCTCTTATAGCGTTGTTAGTTGCGGTGAAGATGAAGTTTGTTCCTTGTTGAACATGGAGATGTTGTTCCTTGTTGGAACATGTTTACTTGTTGGGATATCACAATATATCTTATTTAATTAATGCATCTATATACTTGGTAAAGGGTGGAAGGCTCGGCCTTATGCCCGGTGTTTTGTTCCACTCTTGCCGCCCTAGTTTCCGTCATATCGGTGTTATGTTCCCGGATTTTTGCGTCCCTAACGCTGTCGGGTGATTTATGGGACCCCTTGACAGTTCGCTTTGAATAAGACTTTTCCAGAAGGCCCAACATTGGTTTTACATTTGCCTCACCTAGCCTTTTTTCCCTTGGGAGTCGCGCTCTCAAGGGTCATCTTTATTTAACCCCCGGCCAATGCTTGTCTAAGTGTTGGTCCAAACTAGAGCCACTTGCGGTGCCGCCCCGAGGCAACTTGGGGTATCGTCGGTTGCCAGACGTAGTGTTCATCCGGTCGTGGCTCGAGACGAGATATGCGGCTACTATCGTGGTGTCGACACGCCGGAGGTCTTGCTGGTCTTGTTTTATTGCTGTGAATGTCTTGTAGCCGGATTCCGAGACTGATCGGGCTTCCGGGAGAAGGTCTATTCTTCGTTGATCGCGAGAGCTTATCATGGGCTTGTTGGGACACCCTGCAGGGTTTGAACTTTCAAAGCCGTGCTCGCGGTTATGTGGCAGATGGGAATTTGTTAATGTCGGTTGTAGAAAACCGAAGTTGATCTTAATTAAAATACACCAACCGCGTGTGTAACCGTGATGGTCTCTTCTCGGCGGAGTCCGGGAAGTGAACACGGTGTTGGAGTTATGCTTGACGTAAGTAGTTTCAGGATCACTTCTTGATCATAGTTGTTCGACCGTGCTTTGCCTCCTCTTCTCGCTCTCTTTTGCGTATGTTAGCCACCATATATGCTAGTCGCTTGCTGCAGCTCCACCTCACTACCCTGTCCTACCTTTAAGCTTAAATAGTCTTGATCTCGCGGGTGTGAGATTGCTGAGTCCCCGTGACTCACAGATACTTCCACAACAGTTTGCAGGTGCCGATGAAACCGTGCAGGTGATGGACCCGAGCTCAAGGAGGAGCTCGATGAGGATCTTGTTCTTTGTGTTTTTTCGTTTCAGCTTGATCAAGAGTGGAGCTCAGCTTGGGACGATCGGGATCTGTGTAGCATTTGGGGTAGTCTTCTTTTATTTTGGTTCCGTAGTCGGACCTTGATTGTATCTGTATGATGTAATGTTTTACTCATGTATTGTGTGAAGTGGCGATTGTAAGCCAACTATGTATCTCTTTCCCTTATGTATTACATGGGTTGTGTGAAGATTACCTCACTTGCGACATTGCTTTCAATGCGGTTATGCCTCTAAGTCGTGCTTCGACACGTGGGAGATATAGCCGCATCGAGGGCGCTAAGTTGGTAATCGAGCCTTCCCGACTTAGGAGCCCCTACTTGATTGTTTGTCGACGTTGTTGAGTCTAGAATGGAAAATGTTTTGAGTCTTAGGATTATATATATCGGAGAGTAGGATTCTTTTTACTCCTCGGTCCCTTCGTCGCTCGGTGAGGTATCCCGACGAGAGTTTTGACTTTTCTCTCCTCAAATTTCACTAAAATTTTTTAGGATCACGTGGGTATCTTGGAATCGTTCGATGGTTTTGTGACGAGAACATTGTTCTTGGTGCCTCCCGACATTTAGGGTTGTGGCGGTGTCCGGGAGTTGAGCTCCGAGGTGTTGTCGCCACAATTTTATCGCTGCAGTTCTGAATACCTGAGTTTTGCCGACATCGAAATCTCTTTTGTGCAGTTGTTGGTGAGATAACCCCGATAGCCCAGTACTGTGGCAAGTGCGGGAGTATTGCCATGACTTGTATAACGGATGTTTTTCGAAGGTCGAGGTACACGATTTCCGAGGATTTCTTGGTTATGTGTTGACGGATGGATACAGGTGGATCTAGGTATTGTTAGTTTGGGTGATATATTTTGTGTCCCCTGATCCCCAACACCAGATTGCATAACCGAAAGTTTCGGAGTTTATAGGTGGGAATTCAAGTAGCTCCTAGGATATCTTTCCGATGATGTATGATTTGAGATTGGGGTTCAACGTCTAGTGGTCCGCCCATTCACGGTCGATTTACAAAGTGGTCGTAGACGCCTTAAAGAATCCTTGGCTATGCTGATTCGGGACGCCTTGTTAGTCATTCGTGACGTCCGCTATACGTCAGGTCCGTGTGGGCCCCACCACTAACACTTTGGGCGTAAATTCTATCATGTGTTTGTTCCGGCTCATTCTTGAAGCCAATCCTTTGTTTTGTTTTGTTTTTGTGGTATTCGAGTTGCTTCGAAGTCAAGTGTTGATTCCATACCTTTCCCAATTGGTGTTCTCATATTTCTATGTGGATGCTAATCCTTCTTGATCACTGAGCTTGTCATGTTAATTCTTTTCCAACCGGCGTGCTTCTCTTCAAGTGAATCCGATCATTCCAACATTCGCAAGATCAATTCTAAGCTTTTTCTCAACGGTGTTCGTTTCATCCGACCCAAGTTGTTTTGATTTCCCGCCCTCCCACCCTTTTTCTTCAAGGACTCAGATTTCTTAATCAAGTATCCATTTTTATTGAGTGAAGTTTCTTCATTCTTTTCCTTTAATGTTTTATCCGGTGATTTCTCATGAAGACGCTAAGGAAGCTTTAACCTTATCATTGTTCCATTCTAATTTTCTTCTCCGGCGGACTCAAGTCAAGTTTTCAGTGTTGATCGTATTCTTTTCATCATTTCAAATGTTTTCTCATGTCGGTGCATCTCTTAATCATCCACTTCTCGCTATTCAATTGTTCCGGAGTGTTGAAGATATCTCAGAAGATTCTAGTTTCCATTTTCAATTCACTCAAGTTCTTTTGAGGATGCTAGCTCATTCAAGCCATTTAACTCTATCGGTGCAATATCTATTTCAAACAATTGTTCAACGGTGGTTCTTTTGAGTGGGCCCTAACCCACAGGTTTTTTCCCAGGATCTTACCTGACTCTTCTAATTTTTCAGGAGCTATTACCAAATTCATTGCAAAGTTTGACGTAAGAATGGGTTATCATCAGTCAAATGTCTTTCTCCAAGATCTTCCAAATTATTTTCATTGTTGGTTCAACCTTCCTAATTTTCATTCCGGAGTGCTTCAATAATTCATGGTGATGTTCTCGTCGTCATTCTCAAATTTTGAAGGCCGAAGAAGAGTTTCTCTTAAATCTCGCTCCTTTCTCTTCAAGATTTATGGTTCTAGCTTGATGCCATCCTCTCATAATTGTCTTGATTGTGAGAATTCTTTTAACCCACCCGGAGCATTTCAGGAGTCTTTTCAGTTTGATTCTTGAGCCCATCATCTCGTAATTATTCATTCAAGCGCTCAA
Organism: Aegilops longissima; assembly: GCA_021605205.1. Taxonomy (NCBI): domain Eukaryota; kingdom Viridiplantae; phylum Streptophyta; class Magnoliopsida; order Poales; family Poaceae; genus Aegilops; species Aegilops longissima. The sequence continues at coordinate 354,675,044 of CM038681.1, forward strand.
CTCTGGTTTTCCAAATCTCACCGGTGCATCGTCGAAATATCCTCTAATCAGTTCATGATCTCTTCGTTATAATGTATCTAAATTTTGTCAAGCATCTTTATTCGTTTTACAATTCTTCCCGGTGAATTGTGCCTTTGCTACGTTCATTCTCAATTATTATGGTGGTTTGTTCAAGAGTTCCCTTCCTTCGTTATTATATAGATTCATTCGTTCTTCCCAAATCCTACCGGCGGATCGTTGAAGACCTTCCCAAGTTTGCGCCATATCTCTCTTCAATCCTTTCAATGAGAATAAGTGGTATGCCTAATCCATTGCTTGTCATCAATTTAATTGGTGAAGGATCAGCATAATGTAATTTTTATTCTTGTTCCATCGAGTAAATTCAATTCCTTATTCCGGAGGTTCATCAAAATTCTTGATTTCATCTGTTCATCTTTCTTTCCGGAGTTCCAAGTTTTCTCGGTTATATCATTTCAAGCTTCATCTTATCACCGCAAGGCTTCACCTTGTGTTTTCAACTTCTCTTTCTTTCTATCATCCTTTTGGTTACCGGAGTTCATCATGGAGGCTCTACATGGTGCTTCCTCAAGGATTCTTTTTATTCTTCAATTGTTCTTCAAGTTTTCTCTCGGAGTTATGATCCGCCAAGCTATACTCAAAAATTGAACATGGTGCTCAACACATGTTTTGTTTTGAGGAGTTCAAGCATTCTTCTTCTTGCATTTCGAAGTGCAATTCTTTCTACCTTATCTCTTGAGATGGTGTTATGTCATTCTTGACAATTTTACTTCATGCTTCATGATTAACATGTTGTCAGGAATGAGGTATTTTAAATCCATCAATCTCTTCATTGGACTTATCTTGGGCTATTTTTCACCTAAAGCTTTCCCTAAGGATTGTTGCTATTTATGGTGCTTATTAATGACCCAAGGTCCTCTCGGTGAAACAAGTTTCTCGTCTCCTTGTTGATATCAATCCAATCGTTTGTTTCCGTTGGTGGCAGAAGCTCACCTCATAATGTGGAGATGTTTCCATAAGCCCACTACAAGCTTATTCATTTCGTTGTTGTTTTTCCAACAACTCCGTTCAATTCTTCTTTGCAAGGGTGCTTTTCCAAGTTCATTTGTGGCGAAGTTGTCATTTTCTTCTCCATTCCTTTATTCCAACGACCTATCTTCAATTTTTCTTCCGGAGGCATTGTGATGTTGCACTCTTGACCCATCATCTTTCTTTTGTCAAGATCATATTCTTTTCTTGCTTATCCATTTAACCGAGTGTCATGTTTTCATTCGAAGTTCTCTCATCTTATCAAGTTTTGCTGCTTCCTCAACCGGAGAGCTGTCTCAAATCTTTCTTACCCCTTGTGCCTTTTTTTTCAATAGTTCCGAGGCAGTATGTTGTTGATTTCATCAAGTATCATCCCATCTTCTCAAGTTCATGTTTTATTCCTTCCATGCTCAATCGGAGTGCTGCCCGAATTCTTCCTCTCTCATCTTGTTTTAAACGGAGTGGTTTCGAATTCTATCTTGTCCATTAAACTCTTGATTCATGCCTTTTCAACCTTCAAGTTATCGTAATGTTCCTTGTTCCTCTTTTCTAACGGATTGTTTGCAATCTCGTTCATCTTCGTTGTTTTCTTTCTTTCATTTGCTCAACCTCTCAAGGTTCATGGTTTCACTCGTTTGTCAAAGAAGCAATTTGGTTTGCCTCTCATCTTCCTCTTCCTTTTCCCTCCGGTGCCATCCTAGATCTCGGGACGAGATCCTCTCGTAGTGGTGGAGTGTTGTAACACCCCGGATACAACTTTCCATATTCGTAACTCCGACTCTTGCCCTTTCCGGAGATGTGATTTATTATTTCCTTCGTGGTTGGGTTTTATCTGTTGTTTTGCATTTTGTTATTGTTATGCATCTCGTCTCATGTCATCATTCGCATTGCATCGGCATCGTTTTCATAAAACTTGCATCCGTTCGGGTTCCGCCGTTTCTCTCCGTTGTCCGTTCCGAGTCCGGATACACTTGCACGCGCCGCTGCACCTCCAAATATTATTTTATAAGTGGCATAAAATGTTCTCGAATGGGCTGCAACTTGTCATGCGGTCTTATTATAGTGTAGACAGGTCGCCGCCAAGTTTAAATCGCATTCGAGTTCGCTTGACTGCCCAACCGCTATATTTATAACCGCTGATATAGTCGGCCTAGCGCCGACGTTTCGATATCCGAAGCTGCCACTGGTCGCTTCTTCTCCTCTCTCTTCTCAGCTCGAGGCATTCTACACAGTCCACTTGCAGCCTACCTAGTTCCCCCTCTGTCCGGAGCCGCTCGATCGCGATCCGAGGGTCCGAAAACCCTCCTAAACCCACCAAACCCTAGCCTTTGTCTATATATAGACACCCCACCTACCCATTTTGGTCTAAACCTACCCTAACCTAGCCCCGTAGCCTGCCATAACCTCCAGCGCCGCCACCCTCATCCTTTTCCGTGCCGACCTTCTCCTCTCCGCCACTTGGCCTCGCCCATGCGGACAGCGCCGCGCCAGCAGCCTCCTCCTCCAACCCACGCGCCACGCCACCTGCCTCACCTCCGCCGCAGCCTCTCAGGGCCCAGATCGGGCCCGCCTGACCGTGATCTGGCCCAAGGCCCGCGCTGCGCTGCGCCGCTGCCTTCCGCTCCCGATCGGATCGAGGGAGGAGCCCTCGACCTCAGTCCGCCGCCGCTGGTTCTCGCACTGGCGACCCTCGCCGAACGCCTCCGCCGCCTTGGCTGCTGCCGACCAGCCGGAGCCTCGCCCTGCCCTCCTTCCTTCTCCCTCTTCTCTCCCGACACCGCCTCTCTCTCTCTCTCGCAGGGTCACCGGCCCCATCGCGGAGTAAGCCATCTCGTCGCCGAGCTCGTGCTGGCCTCCGCGCCTCGGTCTTCGCCGGATCCGGGATCTCACACGGATCTCCCCATTCCGCCATCCCGGCCTCCGCCTTCGGCGCCCTCCCCATCGCCGCTGACGCCCGGCCGCGCCGTCCTCGGCAAGTTCGGGAGGAGCCCGAGCTCGCCCCGCGCCGCCGTTGACCGCACCCGCGTGGGCCTCGGTCCAGCCAGGCCCAGCCGAAACCGGCCAAGACCCAGCGCCCCCTCCCGGCCTCACCTCCTCCACCGGCTGGCCCATGAGGCCTGGTGAGCAGCCCCGCCCCTGTGCATTCTTGGGCCAGCTTCAGATTCAGCCCGATGTTGTTTTTTTTCATACGCTGCGAATTTAGCTAATTTCCAGGGAATTACAGATTTACAGAAAACCGCCTAGACTTCATGCATGTAATAACTAATTAACCGTGCATCGGATTTAAACAAACTTTATATGTAAATTGCTTAGAATTTCGTGTAGATTAATTATATGCCATTTTCATCCATGTTTAAAATATTTAAATTGATGTTTGCATTAATTTGCTAATATGCCATGTTAAAATGATTTAATTCATAACTAAATAACCGTGAACTCGGAATTAAATGTTCTTTATATGTAAATGGGGTGGAAAATGCCTAGATTAACATGGTCCACTTTATGTTGCTGTTTAACAACTCTAAAATTGTGTTTAGGGCAGAACAGTACCGAATCTAAAATATTGCTCATGGGGATTTTCCGAATTGTTGTTTCTTATTTCCGCCTCATTTAAACTTGCCTAAATAGCTAGTTTAATTATGCTCCACCTCTTGCCATGTTTAACAACATTTAATATTGTTGTGTACCTAACCGAGAGAGAACTAAATAAGTGTTGTGAAATTCATCAATATGCAACTCGCTGCATATTGAGCTCCATTTAACTTGTAGTTTTGTTTGTGCATATTGCCATGCCATGCATATTTAAACCGGACATGCATCATACTTGATTGTGCATCATGCCATGTTTATGCTTGTGCATTTATCATGTTGTTTGTTTCTTTCCGTGTTGCTTCTCGGTTTCGTAATGTTGCGATTGTGAGGATTCGCTCGACTACTTCCGCTCGTGTCTTCTTCATGGATTCGTTCTTCTTCCTTATGGATTTCGTGCAAGATGACCATACCTCGAAATCACTTCTATCTTTGCTTGCTAGATGCTCGCTCTTTTGCTATGCCTATGCTACGATGCCTACCACTTGCTATATCATGCCACCCACATTGCCATGTCAAACCTCTAACCATCATTTCCTAGCAAACCGTTGTTTGGCTATGTTACCGCTTTGCTCAGCCCTCTTATAGCGTTGTTAGTTGCAGGTGAAGATGAAGTTTGTTCCTTGTTGAACATGGAGATGTTGTTCCTTGTTGGAACATGTTTACTTGTTGGGATATCACAATATATCTTATTTAATTAATGCATCTATATACTTGGTAAAGGGTGGAAGGCTCGGCCTTATGCCCGGTGTTTTGTTCCACTCTTGCCGCTTCTAGTTTCCGCCATATCGGTGTTATGTTCCCGGATTTTGCGTCCCTAACGCGGTCGGGTGATTTATGGGACCCCTTGACAGTTCGCTTTGAATAAGACTTTTCCAAAGAAGGCCCAACATTGGTTTTACATTTGCCTCACCTAGCCTTTTTCCCTTGGGAGTCGCTCTCAAGGGTCATCTTTATTTAACCCCCGGCCAATGCTTGTCTAAGTGTTGGTCCAAACTAGAGCCACTTATGTGCCATTCCGAGGCAACTTGGGGTATCGTCGGTTGTCAGACGTAGTGTTCATCCGTCGTGGCTCGAGACGAGATCTGTGCTGCTACTATCAGGTGTCGGCACGCCGGAGGTCTTGCTGGTCTTGTTTTATTGCTGTGAAATGTCTTGTAGCCGGATTCCGAGACTGATCGGGCTTCCCGGGAGAAGGTCTATTCTTCGTTGATCGCGAGAGCTTATCATGGGCTGTTGGGACACCCTGCAGGGTTTGAACTTTCAAAGCCGTGCCATGTTATGTGGCAGATGGGAATTTGTTAATGTCCGTTGTAGAAAACCCGGTTGATCTTAATTAAAATACACCAACGGCGTGTGTAACTGTGATGGTCTCTTCGGCGGAGTCCGGGAAGTGAACACGGTGTTGGAGTTATGCTTGACGAAGTAGTTTCAGGATCACTTCTTGATCATAGTTGTTCGACCGTGCTTTGCCTCCTCTTCTCGCTCTCTTTATGTATGTTAGCCACCATATATGCTAGTCGCTTGCTGCAGCTCCACCTCACTACCCTGTCCTACCTTTAAGCTTAAATAGTCTTGATCTCGCTGGTGTGAGATTGCTGAGTCCCGTGACTCACAGATACTTCCAAAACCAGTTTGCAGTGCCGATGAAACCTGCAGGTGATGGACCCGAGCTCAAGGAGGAGCTCGATGAAGATCTTGTTCTTTGTGTTGTTTCGCTTCAGCTTGATCAAGAGTGGAGCCAGTTGGGACGATCGGGATCTGTGTAGCATTTGGGGTAGTCTTCTTTTATTTTGGTTCCGTAGTCGGACCTTGATTGTATCTGTATGATGTAATGTTTTACTCATGTATTGTGTGAAGTGGCGATTGTAAGCCAACTATGTATCTCTTTTCCTTATGTATTACATGGGTTGTGTGAAGATTACCTCACTTGCGACATTGCTTTCAATGCGGTTATGCCTCTAAGTCGTGCTTCACACACGGGAGATATAGCCGCATCGAGGGCGCTACAAGTTGGTAATCGAGCCTTCCCGACTTAGGAGCCCCTACTTGATTGTTTGTCGACGTTGTTGAGTCTAGAATGGAAAATGTTTTGAGTCTTAGGATTATATATATCGGAGAGTAGGATTTTTTTACTCCTCGGTCCCTTCGTCCGCCTCCGGTGAGGTATCCCGACGAGAGTTTTGACTTTTCTCTCCTCAAATTTCACTAAAAAAATTTTTAGGATCACGTGGGTATCTTGGAATCGTTCCGATGGTTTTGTGACGAGAACATTGTTCTTGGTGCCTCCTGACATTTAGGGGTTGTGGCAGTGTCCCGGGGAGTTGAGCTCCGAGGTGTTGTCGCCACAATTTTATCGCTGCAGCTCGAATACCCGAGTTTTGCCGACATCGAAATCTCTTTTGTGCAGTTGTTGGTGAGATAACCCCGATAGCCCAAAGATCGTATGAAAAGGGAGTATTGCCATGACTTGTATAACGGATGTTTTTCGAAGGTCGAGGTACACGATTTCCGAGGATTTCTTGGTTATGTGTTGACGGATGGATACAACTGGATCTAGGTATTGTTAGTTTGGGTGATATATTTTGTGTCCCTGTGATCCCCAACACCAGATTGCATAACCAGAAAGTTTCGGAGTTTATAGGTGGGAATTCAAGTAGCTCCTAGGATATCTTTCCGATGATGTATGATTTGAGATTGGGGTTCAACGTCTAGTGGTCCGCCCATTCACGGTCGATTTACAAAGTGGTCGCGAGACGCCTTAAAGAATCCTTGGCTATGCTGATTCGGGACGCCTTGTTAGTCAATCGTGACGTCCGCTATACGTCAGGTCCGTGTGGGCCCCACCACTAACACTTTGGGCGTAAATTCTATCATGTGTTTGTTCCGCTCATTCTTGAAGCCAACTTTGTTTTGTTTTGTTTTGTGGTATTCGAGTTGCTTCAAGTCAAGTGTTGATTCCATACCTTTCCCAATTGGTGTTCTCATATTTCTATGTGGATACTAATCCTTCTTGATCACCGAGCTTGTCATGTTAATTCTTTTCCAACCGCGTGCTTTTCTTCAAGTGAATCCGATCATTCCAACATTCGCAAGATCAATTCTAAGCTTTTTCTCAACGGTGTTCGTTTCATCCGACCCAAGTTGTTTTGATTTCCGCCTCCCACCCTTTTTCTTCAAGGACTCAGATTTCTTAATCAAGTATCCATTTTATTGAGTGAAGTTTCTTCATTCTTTTCCTTTAATGTTTTATCCGTGATTTCTCATGAAGACGCTTAAGGAAGCTTTAACCTTATCATTGTTCCATTCTAATTTTCTTCTCCGTGGACTCAAGTCAAGTTTTCAGTGTTGATCGTATTCTTTTCATCATTTCAAATGTTTTCTCATGTCGGTGCATCTCTTAATCATCCACTTCTCGCTATTCAATTGTTCCGAGTGTTGAAGATATCTCGTAAGATTCTAGTTTCCATTCTCAATTCACTCAAGTTCTTTTGAGGATGCTAGCTCATTCAAGCCATTTAACTCTATCCGTGCAATATCTATTTCAAACAATTGTTCAACGGTGGTTCTTTTGAGGGCCCTAACCCACAGGTTTTTTCCAGTGATCTTACCCGACTCTTCTAATTTTTCGGAGCTATTACCAAATTCATTGCAAAGTTTGACGAAGAATGGGTTATCATCAGTCAAATGTCTTTCTCCAAGATCTTCCAAATTATTTTCATTGTTGGTTCAACCTTCCTAATTTTCATTCCGGAGTGCTTCAATAATTCATGGTGATGTTCTCGTCGTCATTCTCAAATTTTGAAGACCAAGAAGAGTTTCTCTTAAATCTCGCTCCTTTCTCTTCAAGATTTATGGTTCTAGCTTGATGCCATCCTCTCATAATTGTCTTGATTGTGAGAATTCTTTTAACCCACCCGAGCATTTCAGAGTCTTTTCAGTTTGATTCTTGAGCCCATCATCTCGAATTATTCATTCAAGCGCTCAACTCTGGTTTTCCAAATCTCACCGTGCATCGTCAAATATCCTCTAATCAGTTCATGATCTCTTCGTTATAATGTATCTAAATTTTGTCAAGCATCTTTATTCGTTTTACAATTCTTCCCGGTGAATTGTGCCTTTGCTACGTTCATTCTCAATTATTATGGTGGTTTGTTCAAGAGTTCCCTTCCTTCGTTATTATATAGATTCATTCGTTCTTCCCAAATCCTACCGTGGATCGTTGAAGACCTTCCCAAGTTTGCGCTTATATCTCTCTTCAATCCTTTCAATGAGAATAAGTGGTATGCCTAATCCATTGCTTGTCATCAATTTAATTGGTGAAGGATCAGCATAATGTAATTTTTATTCTTGTTCCATCGAGTAAATTCAATTCCTTATTCCGGAGGTTCATCAAAATTCTTGATTTCATCTGTTCATCTTTCTTTCCGGAGTTCCAAGTTTTCTCGGTTATATCATTTCAAGCTTCATCTTATCACCGCAAGGCTTCACCTTGTGTTTTCAACTTCTCTTTCTTTCTATCATCCTTTTGGTTACCGGAGTTCATCATGGAGGCTCTACATGGTGCTTCCTCAAGGATTCTTTTATTCTTCAATTGTTCTTCAAGTTTTCTCTCGAGTTATGATCCGCCAAGCTATACTCAAAATTGAACATGGTGCTCAACACATGTTTTGTTTTGAGGAGTTCAAGCATTCTTCTTCTTGCATTTCGAAGTGCAATTCTTTCTACCTTATCTCTTGAGATGGTGTTATGTCATTCTTGACAATTTTACTTCATGCTTCATGATTAACATGTTGTCAAGAATGAGGTATTTTAAATCCATCAATCTCTTCATTGGACTTATCTTGGGCTATTTTTCACCTAAAGCTTTCCCTAAGGATTGTTGCTATTTATGGTGCTTATTAATGACCCAAGGTCCTCTCGGTGAAACAAGTTTCTCGTCTCCTTGTTGATATCAATCCAATCGTTTGTTTCCGTTGGTGGCAGAAGCTCACCTCATAATGTGGAGATGTTTCCATAAGCCCACTACAAGCTTATTCATTTCGTTGTTGTTTTTCCAACAACTCCGTTCAATTCTTCTTTGCAAGGGTGCTTTTCCAAGTTCATTTGTGGCAGAAGTTGTCATTTTCTTCTCCATTCCTTTATTCCAACGACCTATCTTCAATTTTTCTTCCGGAGGCATTGTGATGTTGCACTCTTCGACCCATCATCTTTCTTTTGTCAAGATCATATTCTTTTTCTTGCTTATCCATTTAACCGGAGTGTCATGTTTTCATTCGAGTTCTCTCATCTTATCAAGTTTTGCCTGCTTCCTCAACCGGAGAGCTGTCTGAAATCTTTCTTACCCCTTGTGCCTTTTTTTTTCAATAGTTCCGGAGGCAGTATGTTGTTGATTTCATCAAGTATCATCCCATCTTCTCAAGTTCATGTTTTATTCCTTCCATGTTCAATCGGAGTGCTGCCAAAATTATAATTCTTCCTCTCTCATCTTGTTTTAAACGGAGTGGTTTCGAATTCTATCTTGTCCATTAAACTCTTGATTCATGCCTTTTCAACCTTCAAGTTATCGTAATGTTCCTTGTTCCTCTTTTCTAACGGATTGTTTGCAATCTCGTTCATCTTCGTTGTTTTCTTTCTTTCATTTGCTCAACCTCTCAAGGTTCATGGTTTCACTGCTTGTCAAAGAAGCAATTTGGTTTACCTCTCATCTTCCTCTTCCTTTTCCTCCGGTGCCATCCTAGATCTCGGACGAGATCCTCTCGTAGTGGTGGAGTGTTGTAACACCCGGATACAACTTTCCATATTCAGAACTCCGACTCTTGCCCTTTCCGGAGATGTGATTTATTATTTCCTTCGTGGTTGGGTTTTATCTGTTGTTTTGCATTTTGTTATTGTTATGCATCTCATCTCATGTCATCATTCGCATTTCATCCGCATGTTTTCAAAACTTGCATCCGCTCGGGTTCCGCCGTTTTCTCCGTTGTCCGCTCCGAGTCCGGATACACTTGCACGCTACCGCTGCACCTCCAAATATTATTTTATAAGTGGCATAAAATGTTCTCGAATGGGCTGCAACTTGTCATGCGGTCTTATTATAGTGTAGACAGGTCGCCTGCCAAGTTTAAATCGATTCGAGTTCGCTTGACTGCCCAACCGTTATATTTATAACCGCTGATATAGTCGGCCTAGCGCCGACGTTTTGATATCCGAAGCTGCCACCGGTCGCTCTTTCCTCTCTCTTCTCAGCTCGAGGCATTCTACACAGTCCACTTGCAGCCTACCTAGTTCCCCCTCTGTCCGGAGCCGCTCGATCGCGATCCGAGGGTCCAAACCCTCCTAAACCCACCAAACCCTAGCCTTTGTCTATATAGACACCCCCCTACCCATTTTGGTCTAAACCTACCCTAACCTAGCCTCAGTAGCCTGCCATAACCTCCGCGCCGCCACCCTCATCGTTTCCCGTGCCGACCTTCTCCCTCTCCGCCACTTGGCGTCGCCCATGCGGACAGCCGCCACCAGCCGCCTCCTCCTCCAACCCAAGCGCGCCACGCCACCGCCTCCACTCCCGCCAAGGCCCCTCCGCCCAGATCGGGCCCGCCGACCGACCGCGATCCCGGGCCCGAGCCCGCTGCGCCGGCGCCCTAGCGCCTGCCCGATCGGATCGAGGAGGAGCCTCGACCCCGAGTCCTCGCGCCGCCGCTGGTTCCCTCGCCACGAGCGACCCTCGCCGAAGCTGCCTCCGCCGCCGCTGCCGAGCCGACCAGCCGGAGCCTCGCCGCCCTGCCCTCCTTCCTTCTCCCTCTCTCTCCCGACACCGCCTCTCTCTCTCTCTCTCCAGGGTCACCGCCCCATCGCCGAGTAAGCCATCTGCCGCCGAGCCTGTGCTGGCCTCCGATCCCTCGGTCTTCGCCGGATCCGGGATCCCGTCACCGGATCTCCCCATTCCGCCATCCCGCCTCCGCCGCCCGCCGGCGCCCCCCCATCGCTGTTGACTGCTGGCCGCCGCCGACTGGCAAGTTCGGGAGGAGCCAGAGCTCGCCCAAGGCCGCCGTTGACTGACTCACACAGGCCTGGCCCAGCCAGCCCATTAAACCTGCCAAGACCAGCGCCCCTCCGGCCTCACCTCCTCCACCGGCTGGCCCATGAGGCCTGGTGAGCAGCCCCGCCCTGTGCATTCTTGGGCCAGCTTCAGATTCAGCCCGATGTTGTTTTTTTTTTCATACGCCATGAATTTAGCTAATTTCCAGTGGAATTACAGATTTCTGTAAAACCCCTAGACTTCATGCATGTAATAACTAATTAACCGTGCATCGGATTTAAACAAACTTTATATGTAAATTGCTTAGAATTTCGTGTAGATTAATTATATGCCATTTTCATCCATGTTTAAAATATTTAAATTGATGTTTGCATTAATTTGCTAATATGCCATGTTAAAATGATTTAATTCATAACTAAATAACCGTAACTCGGAATTAAATGTTCTTTATATGTAAATGGGGTGGAAAAATGCCTAGATTAACATGGTCCACTTTATGTTGCTGTTTAACAACTCTAAAATTGTGTTTAGGGCAGAACAGTACCGAATCTAAAATATTGCTCATGGGGATTTTCCGGAATTGATGTTTCTTATTTCCGGCCTCATTTAAACTTGCCTAAATAGCTAGTTTAATTATGCTCCACCTCTTGCCATGTTTAACAACATTTAATATTGTTGTGTACCTAACCGAGAGAGAACTAAATAAGTGTTGTGGTGTTCCGTCAATATGCAACTCGTTGCATATTGAGCTCCATTTAACTTGTAGTTTTGTTTGTGCATATTGCCATGCCATGCATATTTAAACCGGACATGCATCATACTTGATTGTGCATCATGCCATGTTTATGCTTGTGCATTTATCATGTTGTTTGTTTCTTTCCGGTGTTGCTTCTCGGTTTTGGTAATGTTGCGATTGTGAGGATTCGCTCGACTACTTCCGCTCGTGTCTTCTTCATGGATTCGTTCTTCTTCCTTATGGATTTCGTGCAAGATGACCATACCTCGAAATCACTTCTATCTTTGCTTGCTAGATGCTCGCTCTTTTGCTATGCCTATGCTACGATGCCTACCACTTGCTATATCATGCCACCCACATTGCCATGTCAAACCTCTAACCATCATTTCCTAGCAAACCGTTGTTTGGCTATGTTACCGCTTTGCTCAGCCCTCTTATAGCGTTGTTAGTTGCGGTGAAGATGAAGTTTGTTCCTTGTTGAACATGGAGATGTTGTTCCTTGTTGGAACATGTTTACTTGTTGGGATATCACAATATATCTTATTTAATTAATGCATCTATATACTTGGTAAAGGGTGGAAGGCTCGGCCTTATGCCCGGTGTTTTGTTCCACTCTTGCCGCCCCTAGTTTCCGCCATATCGGTGTTATGTTCCCGGATTTTGCGCCCCTAACGCGGTCGGGTGATTTATGGGACCCCTTGACAGTTCGCTTTGAATAAGACTTTTCCAAAGAAGGCCCAACATTGGTTTTACATTTGCCTCACCTAGCCTTTTTCCCTTGGGAGTCGCGCCTCAAGGGTCATCTTTATTTAACCCCCGGCCAATGCTTGTCTAAGTGTTGGTCCAAACTAGAGCCACTTGCGGTGCCGCCCGAGGCAACTTGGGGTATCGCGGTTTGTCAGACGTAGTGTTCATCCGGTCGTGGCTCGAGACGAGATATGTGCTGCTACTATCGTGGTGTCGGCACGCCGGAGGTCTTGCTGGTCTTGTTTTATTGCTGTGAAATGTCTTGTAGCCGGATTCCGAGACTGATCGGGCTTCCCGGGAGAAGGTCTATTCTTCGTTGATCGCGAGAGCTTATCATGGGCTTGTTGGGACACCCCGCAGGGTTTGAACTTTCAAAGCCGTGCTCATGTTATGTGGCAGATGGGAATTTGTTAATGTCCGTTGTAGAAAACCCGGTTGATCTTAATTAAAATACACCAACGCGTGTGTAACCGTGATGGTCTCTTCTCATGAGTCCGGAAGTGAACACGGTGTTGGAGTTATGCTTGACGAAGTAGTTTCAGGATCACTTCTTGATCATAGTTGTTCGACCGTGCTTTGCCTCCTCTTCTCGCTCTCTTTATGTATGTTAGCCACCATATATGCTAGTCGCTTGCTGCAGCTCCACCTCACTACCCTGTCCTACCTTTAAGCTTAAATAGTCTTGATCTCTGGTGTGAGATTGCTGAGTCCCCGTGACTCACAGATACTTCCAAAACCAGTTTGCAGTGCCGATGAAACCTGCAGGTGATGGACCCGAGCTCAAGGAGGAGCTCGATGAAGATCTTGTTCTTTGTGTTGTTTCGCTTCAGCTTGATCAAGAGTGGAGCCAGTTGGGACGATCGGGATCGTGTAGCATTTGGGGTAGTCTTCTTTTATTTTGGTTCCGTAGTCGGACCTTGATTGTATCTGTATGATGTAATGTTTTACTCATGTATTGTGTGAAGTGGCGATTGTAAGCCAACTATGTATCTCTTTTCCTTATGTATTACATGGGTTGTGTGAAGATTACCTCACTTTGACATTGCTTTCAATGCGGTTATGCCTCTAAGTCGTGCTTCGACACGGGAGATATAGCCGCATCGAGGGCGCTACAAGTTGGTAATCGAGCCTTCCCGACTTAGGAGCCCCTACTTGATTGTTTGTTGACGTTGTTGAGTCTAGAATGGAAAATGTTTTGAGTCTTAGGATTATATATATCGGAGAGTAGGATTCTTTTTACTCCTCGGTCCCTTCGTCGCTCGGTGAGGTATCCCGACGAGAGTTTTGACTTTTCTCTCCTCAAATTTCACTAAAAATTTTTTAGGATCACGTGGGTATCTTGGAATCGTTCGATGGTTTTGTGACGAGAACATTGTTCTTGGTGCCTCCCGACATTTAGGGGTTGTGGCAGTGTCCCGGGAGTTGAGCTCCGAGGTGTTGTCGCCACAATTTTATCGCTGCAGTTCGAATACCTGAGTTTTGCCGACATCGAAATCTCTTTTGTGCAGTTGTTGGTGAGATAACCCCGATAGCCCAAAGATCTTGTGGCGAAAAGGGAGTATTGCCATGACTTGTATAACGGATGTTTTTCAAGGTCGAGGTACACGATTTCCGAGGATTTCTTGGTTATGTGTTGACGGATGGATACAAATGGATCTAGGTATTGTTAGTTTGGGTGATATATTTTGTGTCCCCTGATCCCCAACACCAGATTGCATAACCAGAAAGTTTCGGAGTTTATAGGTGGGAATTCAAGTAGCTCCTAGGATATCTTTCCGATGATGTATGATTTGAGATTGGGGTTCAACGTCTAGTGGTCCGCCCATTCACGGTCGATTTACAAGTGGTCGCGAGACGCCTTAAAGAATCCTTGGCTATGCTGATTCGGGACGCCTTGTTAGTCATTCGTGACATCCGCTATACGTCGTGTCCGTAGGGCCCCACCACTAACACTTTGGGCGTAAATTCTATCATGTGTTTGTTCCGCTCATTCTTGAAGCCAATCCTTTGTTTTGTTTTGTTTTGTGGTATTCGAGTTGCTTCAAGTCAAGTGTTGATTCCATACCTTTCCCAATTGGTGTTCTCATATTTCTATGTGAATACTAATCCTTCTTGATCACCGAGCTTGTCATGTTAATTCTTTTCCAACCGCGTGCTTTCTTCAAGTGAATCCGATCATTCCAACATTCGCAAGATCAATTCTAAGCTTTTTCTCAACGGTGTTCGTTTCATCCGACCCAAGTTGTTTTGATTTCCGCCTCCCACCCTTTTTCTTCAAGGACTCAGATTTCTTAATCAAGTATCCATTTTATTGAGTGAAGTTTCTTCATTCTTTTCCTTTAATGTTTTATCCGGTGATTTCTCATGAAGACGCTAAGGAAGCTTTAACCTTATCATTGTTCCATTCTAATTTTCTTCTCCGTGGACTCAAGTCAAGTTTTCGTGTTGATCGTATTCTTTTCATCATTTCAAATGTTTTCTCATGTCGGTGCATCTCTTAATCATCCACTTCTCGCTATTCAATTGTTCCGAGTGTTGAAGATATCTCGAAGATTCTAGTTTCCATTCTCAATTCACTCAAGTTCTTTTGAGGATGCTATCTCATTCAAGCCATTTAACTCTACCGTGCAATATCTATTTCAAACAATTGTTCAACGGTGGTTCTTTTGAGGGCCCTAACCACAGGTGTTTTTTCCAGTGATCTTACCCGACTCTTCTAATTTTCAGGAGCTATTCCAAATTCATTGCAAAGTTTGACGAAGAATGGGTTATCATCACCAAATGTCTTTCTCCAAGATCTTCCAAATTATTTTCATTGTTGGTTCAACCTTCCTAATTTTCATTCGGAGTGCTTCAATAATTCATGGTGATGTTCTCGTCATCATTCTCAAATTTTGAAGACCAAGAAGAGTTTCTCTTAAATCTCGCTCCTTTCTCTTCAAGATTCATGGTTCTAGCTTGATGCCATCCTCTCATAATTGTTTTGATTGTGAGAATTCTTTTAACCCACCGGAGCATTTCAGAGTCTTTTCAGTTTGATTCTTCGAGCCCATCATCTCGAATTATTCATTCAAGCTTTCAACTCTGGTTTTCCAAATCTCACCGTGCATCGTCAAATATCCTCTAATCAGTTCATGATCTCTTCGTTCTAATGTATCTAAATTTTGTCAAGCATCTTTATTCGCTTTTACAATTCTTCCCGTGAATTGTGCCTTTGCTACGTTCATTCTCAATTATTATGGTGGTTTGTTCAAGAGTTCTCTTCCTTCGTTATTATATAGATTCATTCGTTCTTCCCAAATCCTACCGGTGGATCGTTGAAGACCTTCCCAAGTTTGCGCCTTATATCTCTCTTCAATCCTTTCAATGAGAATAAGTAGTATGCCTAATCCATTGCTTGTCATCAATTTAATTGGTGAAGGATCAGCATAATGTAATTTTTATTCTTGTTCCATCGAGTAAATTCAATTCCTTATTCCGGAGGTTCATCAAAATTCTTTATTTCATTTGTTCATCTTTCTTTCCGGAGTTCCAAGTTTTCTCGGTTATATCATTTCAAAGCTTCATCTTATCACCGCAAGGCTTCACCTTGTGTTTTCAACTTCTCTTTCTTTTTATCATCCTTTTGGTTACCGGAGTTCATCATGGAGGCTCTACATGGTGCTTCCTCAAGGATTCTTTTCATTCTTCAATTGTTCTTCAAGTTTTCTCTCGAGTTATGATCCGCCAAGCTATACTCAAAATTGAACATGGTGCTCAACACATGTTTTGTTTTGAGGAGTTCAAGCATTCTTCTTCTTGCATTTCAAGTGCAATTCTTTCTACCTTATCTCTTGAGATGGTGTTATGTCATTCTTGACAATTTTACTTCGTGTTTCATGATTCACATGTTGTCAAGAATGAGGTATTTTAAATCCATCAATCTCTTCATTGGACTTATCTTGGGCTATATTTCACCTAAAGCTTTCCCTAAGGATTGTTGCTATTTATGGTGCTTATTAATGACCCAAGGTCCTCTCGGTGAAACAAGTTTTCGTCTCCTTGTTGATATCAATCCAATCGTTTGTTTCGTTGGTGGCGTAAGCTCACCTCATAATGTGGAGATGTTTCCATAAGCCCACTACAAGCTTATTCATTTCGTTGTTGGTTTTCCAACAACTCCGTTCAATTCTTCTTTGCAAGGGTGCTTTTCCAAGTTCATTTGTGGCAGAAGTTGTCATTTTCTTCTCCATTCCTTTATTCCAACGACCTATCTTCAATTTTTTCTTCCGGAGGCATTGTGATGTTGCACTCTTCGACCCATCATCTTTCTTTTGTCAAGATCATGTTCTTTTTCTTGCTTATCCATTTAACCGGAGTGTCATGTTTTCATTCGAGTTCTCTCATCTTATCAAGTTTTGCCTGCTTCCTCAACCGGAGAGCTGTCTGAAATCTTTCTTACCCCTTGTGCCTTTTTTTTTCAATAGTTCCGGAGGCAGTATGTTGTTGATTTCATCAAGTATCATCCCATCTTCTCAAGTTCATGTTTTATTCCTTCCATGCTCAATCGGAGTGCTGCCCGAATTCTTCCTCTCTCATCTTGTTTTAAACGGAGTGGTTTCGAATTCTATCTTGTCCATTAAACTCTTGATTCATGCCTTTTCAACCTTCAAGTTATCGTAATGTTCCTTGTTCCTCTTTTCTAACGGATTGTTTGCAATCTCGTTCATCTTCGTTGTTTTCTTTCTTTCATTTGCTCAACCTCTCAAGGTTCTTTGGTTTCACTCGTTTGTCAAAGAAGCAATTTGGTTTACCTCTCATCTTCCTCTTCCTTTTCCCTCGGTGCCATCCTAGATCTCGGACGAGATCCTCTCGTAGTGGTGGAGTGTTGTAACACCCGGATACAACTTTCCATATTCAGTAATCCGACTCTTGCCCTTTCCGGAGATGTGATTTATTATTTCCTTCGTGGTTGGGTTTTATCTGTTGTTTTGCATTTTGTTCTTGTTATGCATCTCATCTCATGTCATCATTCGCATTTCATCCGCATGTTTTTCAAAACTTGCATCCGCTCGGGTTCCGCCGATTCTCTCCGTTGTCCGCTCCGAGTCCGGATACACTTGCACGCGCCGCTGCACCTCCAAATATTATTTTATAAGTGGCATAAAATGTTCTCGGAATGGGTTGCAACTTGTCATGCGGTCTTATTATAGTGTAGACAGGTCGCCCGCCAAGTTTCGTCGCATTCGAGTTCGCTTGATCGCCCAACCGCTATATTTATAACCGCTGATATAGTCGGCCTAGCGCCGACGTTTTGATATCCGAAGCTGCCACCGGTCGCCTGCTCCTCTCTCTTCTCAGCTCGAGGCATTCTACACAGTCCACTTGCAGCCACCTAGTTCCCCTCTGTCCGAATCAGCTCGATCGCGATCCGAGGGTCCAAACCCTCCTAAACCCACCAAACCCTAGCCTTTGTCCCTATATAGACACCCCCCTAGTCCATTTTGGTCTAAACCTACCCTAACCTAGCCCCGTAGCCTGCCATAACCTCCTCGCCGCCGCCACCCTCATCCTTTTTCCGTGCCGACCTTCTCCACCTCCGCCACTTGGCGTCGCCCATCGCGGACAGCGCCGCCAAGAGCCGCCCTCCTCCTCCAACCCACGCGCCACGCGCCTCGCCTCCACTCCCGCAGGCCTCCTGCCCAGATCGGGCCCGCCTGGACCCATGGGGCCGGAGCTCGCTGCTGGCGCCAGCTTCCGCTCCCGATCGGATCGAGGGAGGAGCCTCGACCCCGAGTCCTCCTCGCGCCGCTGGTTCTCGCCATCGGCGCCTCGCCGGCGCCGCTCGCCCGCCGCCTCCTGCTGACCGGCCGGAGCCTCGCCGCCCTGCCCTCCTTCCTTCTCCCTCTCTCTCTCGACACCGCCTCTCTCTCTCTCCTCCAGGTCACCGCCCCATCGCGGAGTAAGCCATCTCGTCGCCCGAGCCTCCGTGCTGGCCTCATCGCCCTCGGTCTTCGCCGGATCCAGGATCCCGTCACCGGATCTCCCATTCCGGCCATCCCGGCCTCCGCCGCCCGGCGCCCTCCCCATCGCCGTTGGTCGCCGGCCGCCGCCGCCCCCGGCAAGTTCGGGAGGAGCCAGAGCTCGCCCACGCCGCTGTTGACTCAGACCACAGGCCTGGGGCCAGCCAGCCCAATGAAACCAGCCAACGCCCTTCCGCCGCCTCCCGGCCTCACCTCCTCCACCGGCTGGCCCATGAGGCCTGGTGAGCAGCCCCCTCTCCCTGTGCATTCTTGGGCCAGCTAGATTCAGCCCGATGTTGTTTTTTTTCATACGCTGCGAATTTAGCTAATTTCCAGGGAATTACAGATTTACAGAAAACCGCCTAGACTTCATGCATGTAATAACTAATTAACCGTGCATCGGATTTAAACAAACTTTATATGTAAATTGCTTAGAATTTCGTGTAGATTAATTATATGCCATTTTCATCCATGTTTAAAATATTTAAATTGATGTTTGCATTAATTTGCTAATATGCCATGTTAAAATGATTTAATTCATAACTAAATAACCGTAACTCGGAATTAAATGTTCTTTATATGTAAATGGGGTGGAAAAATGCCTAGATTAACATGGTCCACTTTATGTTGTTGTTTAACAACTCTAAAATTGTGTTTAGGGCAGAACAGTACCGAATCTAAAATATTGCTCATGGGGATTTTCCGAATTGTTGTTTCTTATTTCGGCCTCATTTAAACTTGCCTAAATAGCTAGTTTAATTATGCTCCACCTCTTGCCATGTTTAACAACATTTAATATTGTTGTGTACCTAACCGAGAGAGAACTAAATAAGTGTTGTGGTGTTCCGTCAATATGGGCTCCATTTAACTTGTAGTTTTGTTTGTGCATATTGCCATGCCATGCATATTTAAACCGGACATGCATCATACTTGATTGTGCATCATGTCATGTTTATGCTTGTGCATTTATCATGTTGTTTGTTTCTTTCCGTGTTGCTTCTCGGTTTCGTAATGTTGCGATTGTGAGGATTCGCTCGACTACTTCCGCTTGTCTTCTTCATGGATTCGTTCTTCTTCCTTATGGGATTTCGTGCAAGATGACCATACCTCGAAATCACTTCTATCTTTGCTTGCTAGATGCTCGCTCTTTTGCTATGCCTATGCTACGATGCCTACCACTTGCTATATCATGCCACCCACATTGCCATGTCAAACCTCTAACCATCATTTCCTAGCAAACCGTTGTTTGGCTATGTTACCGCTTTGCTCAGCCCCTCTTATAGCGTTGTTAGTTGCAGGTGAAGATGAAGTTTGTTCCTTGTTGAACATGGAGATGTTGTTCCTTGTTGGAACATGTTTACTTGTTGGGATATCACAATATATCTTATTTAATTAATGCATCTATATACTTGGTAAAGGGTGGAAGGCTCGGCCTTATGCCTGGTGTTTTGTTCCACTCTTGCCGCTTCTAGTTTCCGCCATATCGGTGTTATGTTCCCGGATTTTTGCGTCCCTAACGCGGTCGGGTGATTTATGGGACCCCTTGACAGTTCGCTTTGAATAAGACTTTTCCAAAGAAGGCCCAACATTGGTTTTACATTTGCCTCACCTAGCCTTTTTCCCTTGGGAGTCGCGCTCTCAAGGGTCATCTTTATTTTAACCCCCGGCCAATGCTTGTCTAAGTGTTGGTCCAAACTAGAGCCACTTGCGGTGACCGCCCGAGGCAACTTGGGGTATCGTCGGTTGTCAGACGTAGTGTTCATCCGGTCGTGGCTCGAGACGAGATATGTGCAGCTACTATCGTGGTGTCGACACGCGGGAGGTCTTGCTGGTCTTGTTTTATTGCTGTGAAATGTCTTGTAGCCGGATTCCGAGACTGATCGGGCTTCCCGGGAGAAGGTCTATTCTTCGTTGATCGCGAGAGCTTATCATGGGCTTGTTGGGACACCCTGCAGGGTTTGAACTTTCAAAGCCGTGCTCGCGGTTATGTGGCAGATGGGAATTTGTTAATGTCCGTTGTAGAAAACCCGGTTGATCTTAATTAAAATACACCAATCGCGTGTGTAACTGTGATGGTCTCTTCTCGCGGAGTCCGGAAGTGAACACGGTGTTGGAGTTATGCTTGACGAAGTAGTTTCAGGATCACTTCTTGATCATAGTTGTTCGACCGTGCTTTGCCTCCTCTTCTCGCTCTCTTTTGCGTATGTTAGCCACCATATATGCTAGTCGCTTGCTGCAGCTCCACCTCACTACCCTGTCCTACCTTTAAGCTTAAATAGTCTTGATCTCGCAGGTGTGAGATTGCTGAGTCCCCGTGACTCACAGATACTTCCAAAACCAGTTTGCAGTGCCGATGAAACCGCAGGTGATGGACCCGAGCTCAAGGAGGAGCTCGATGAAGATCTTGTTCTTTGTGTTGTTTCGCTTCAGCTTGATCAAGAGTGGAGCCAGTTGGGACGATCGGGATCTGTGTAGCATTTGGGGTAGTCTTCTTTTATTTTGGTTCCGTAGTCGGACCTTGATTGTATCTGTATGATGTAATGTTTTACTCATGTATTGTGTGAAGTGGCGATTGTAAGCCAACTATGTATCTCTTTTCCTTATGTATTACATGGGTTGTGTGAAGATTACCTCACTTGCGACATTGCTTTCAATGCGGTTATGCCTCTAAGTCGTGCTTCGACACGGGAGATATAGCCGCATCGAGGCGCTACAAGTTGGTAATCGAGCCTTCCGACTTAGGAGCCCCTACTTGATTGTTTGTTGACGTTGTTGAGTCTAGAATGGAAAATGTTTTGAGTCTTAGGATTATATATATCGGAGAGTAGGATTTTTTTACTCCTCGGTCCTTCGTCGCTCTCGTGAGGTATCCCGACGTAGAGTTTTGACTTTTCTCCTCAAATTTCACTAAAAATTTTTTAGGATCACGTGGGTATCTTGGAATCGTTCGATGGTTTTGTGACGAGAACATTGTTCTTGGTGCCTCGACATTTAGGGGTTGTGGCGGTGTCCCGGGAGTTGAGCTCCGGTGTTGTCGTCACAATTTTATCGCTGCAGCTCGAATACCTGAGTTTTGCCGACATCGAAATCTCTTTTGTGCGCTTGTTGGTGAGATAACCCCGATAGCCCAAAGATCTTGTGGAAAAGTGGAGTATTGCCATGACTTGCATAACGGATGTTTTTCAAGGTCGAGGTACACGATTTCGAGGATTTCTTGGTTATGTGTTGACGGATGGATACAAATGGATCTAGGTATTGTTAGTTTGGGTGATATATTTTGTGTCCCTGATCCCCAACACCAGATTGCATAACCAGAAAGTTTCAGGAGTTTATAGGTGGGAATTCAAGTAGCTCCTAGGATATCTTTCCGCGGATGTATGATTTGAGATTGGGGTTCAACGTCTAGTGGTCCGCCCATTCACGGTCGATTCTGATGGTCGCGAGACGCCTTAAAGAATCCTTGGCTATGCTGATTCGGGACGCCTTGTTAGTCAATCGTGACATCCGCTATACGTCGTGTCCGTGTGGGCCCCACCACTAACACTTTGGGCGTAAATTCTATCATGTGTTTGTTCCGCTCATTCTTGAAGCCAATCCTTTGTTTTGTTTTGTTTTTGTGGTATTCGAGTTGCTTCGAAGTCAAGTGTTGATTCCATACCTTTCCCAATTGGTGTTCTCATATTTCTATGTGGATGCTAATCCTTCTTGATCACTGAGCTTGTCATGTTAATTCTTTTCCAACCGGCGTGCTTGTATGACTTGAGTGTTGGGTCATGTGACCCCTATCTGTATGAATATGATATGTATGGCTCCTCGGAGCCTCTTAAATAAAGTACTTGAGTTGTAGAGTTTTGTTGTGATGCCATGTTGTATGTATTCATATCGGGCATATTGTGTGTATGATTGCTTGGTATGAGTGGGATCCGACAATCTAGTTGTTTATCCTTGGCAGCCTCTCATATGGGGAAATGTAGTCTAGTGCTTCCGAGCGATAGTAGTCCGCTACAGCCCGGTTCACTGAGTCCTGCTAGCCCAGACTACTGCTCTGGACATTTGGCGGGCGGCATGTGTTTCACTTCGCTCTGTATCTGTCCCTTCGGGAAATGTCACGCAGTGACATCCGAGTCCTGCCTAGCCTGCTACAGCCCGGGTTGCGGAGTCCTCATAGCCAGATGCTACAGCCCGGATTCATACGTTGATGACCGACATGCTCGATGTGATTCATGTATGCCTGTCCCCATGGGTTAGCGCCGCTTTGGGTTCACGACTAGCCATGTCGGCCCGGGTTCTCTGTCATGTGGATGCTAGCGACACTATCATATACGTGAGCCAAAAGGCGCGAACGGTCCCGGGCCATGGTAAGGCGACACCCGTGGGAATACCGTGCGTGAGGCCGCAAAGTGATATGAGGTGTTACCGGCTAGGTCGATGTGACTTGGAATCGGGGTCCTGACAAATATTCTCATAACTATGCTCAATTTTATCAATTGCTCGACAGTAATTTGTTTACCAACCGTAATACTTATGCTATTTTGAGAGAAGCAACTGGTGAAACCTATGGCCCCCGGGTCTATTCTCCATCATATTAATCTTCAGTCAACAAGCTATTTCTTGTTTACTTTGCAATCTTTACTTTTAATCTTTATCATAAAAATACCAAAAATATTAACTTATCATCTCTATCAGATCTCACTTTTGCAAGTGGCCGTGAAGGGATTGACAACCCCTTTATCGCGTTGGTTGCAAGGTTCTTATTTGTTTGAGTAGGTGCAAGGGACACGAGCGTGGCCTCCTACTGGATTAATACCTTGGTTCTCAAAAACTGAAGGGAATACTTATGCTACTTTGCTGCATCACCCTTTCCTCTTCAAGGGAAAACCAACGCAGTGCTCAAGAGGTAGCATACTGCTTCTAATTTTTCAAATTGACACTTATGACAAGACACTTTTAACTTGGCAGAGTAATATTGGTTGCATCTTTCATATGGTGTCTAGCTTGCATTATTTATATTTTCTTGAAAATCCTTCTGCTTAGTTTACACATCGTAGCTATGAATATGTCATGCCGTCCTATTTTTCTTACATATTCCATCCTCATACGGTTGTCTTACATCAAAGTATTGCTTGTCTGTATCATGCATCAATGAGTTCTGAAGAGCGATTTTATTCTTTTGTGTTGTTGGTACGGCTTGACAAGGCAAAGTCAAGAAGAGCAAGGAAAACAATATTGTAGGGAGTGGTGTTACTCGTCGGGTGAAACGGAAAAGGATCTGCCATCCAGATTCTACTGGTACTTATAGTGCAGTAGAAGGTCCAAGTCCACCGGCTAAATCTACAAACACAGTATCACCTGCTCCACCAGCTGCAACATCCGCTTCAACTGTACCAGTATCTCAACGAGTTACTCGTTCGCTTGCTCGAACGGCCAGTTCCCAAGCTGCCTTCACACCTAACACTACTTCCGAAGCACTGCTGACACAACATGACTTGGCAAGATCAGATTAACCTCATGAGCAACAACACCAAGACGGTACCTAACCGAGTCAAGTTGCAGTTGCATGCTCCTTTATATGTACTCTCACAATTTGATGTACACTAACACTTTCCATATTCGTTGTTGAACTAGCACCACAATGCAAGTGGAAACAGACATCAGGGATAATGCTTGACAGATTAACAAAATCTTAAGGAGGAAGAATGGAGATCCATTTTGAGGCAGGTTTAAAAAGGCCACGTGATGCCACAGAGTCAGCCAAGTTAGTATCAGAGGTAGCCGTTGCCGTTAGGTGTCATGCACGTATCCTCCCATCGTGGATCCAGTACAGGAATGAGAAAGACAATACCCAGTTTAATACCTTCCTTGACCATTTATCCATAAGTAATATTATTCATCGCAATTAGTAGTATTGTCTTGCTCTGTCCCATACTTTCTAGCTTCCTCCTAATAAGACTCACATTCTTTTTTCAACAAATGAGGTTCAAGTTGGATCCGAAAGATGATGCAAATAAACAAGCATGCACTCATGTTTTTCAGTATGCTCTGCAACAGTATCGGTACCACCTTAGAAAATCTCACTTTCAAGGCAAGGCTAACAATGACATCGCCCAAACATCTCGGTGGAATATATTACGATGAAGATGGACAGCCTCGTTAAACACCGGTCTGATCCAAAGTATCAAGTAGGCTATATGTATTTGATCAGACCACATATTGAACTTGTATTTATGTATGTGCCTTACAAGTGTATCTTCTTCTAGGCTAACTGTTTGAAGAACAAGACCAACCGTTCTAAAGTGAAATTCCAACATAGAACAGGATCTCGTAGCTATATTGCACATTGCGAGGCTCTTGTAAATAGCTGCTACTTCCTTATTTTTTCTGTGCCATATTATCGTATCTATATTGACTTGTTCCAAATACAGAGGAAAGACTGTGCGGACCAAAAAGAACCTGAACCGAATGCAGTGCAAATCTTCAAGGAATGCCACACCAGCAAGATGAAGGGCATGAGCACACCAGTTCAAGCCGCTGTTGTAAGTCCTTACTCCTCCTGCCTTTGAACTGATTGGTACTGTGATGTGTTCATTAACTACTTGGTTTGCAGCCAATGTCAGTTACTCTGTTCACTTTTATACACAGTTGTCTTAACGTATCATTCCACCTTACATGGTTTAAAAGAGATAAAGGATATTCTTTTGGTCTTGATCTGTAATCTAGTTGTTATGTTCACGTGCGCACACAATGATAAAATAGCATGTTTGTTTTATATCTGTTTGCCCATGATATGAATGATGTCATACTATGTTCATCCTACTTTAAACCATGTCTCTTTATCCTTAGATGTCAACGAATGTGAGGAAATAGACAATACAGTAGGCATGCTACATGGACATATGTTCCGAAAGTGATTTTATTATGTAGTTGGCACTACAATACATGCTAATGTATTACAGTAGTTCGCCAAAATAAGTTATGTATAAACATGTAACCTACTTCGTGTCTTTTTGTCTCATTAGTAACTTATCTGGTACACTAATCTACAAGTTCAAACTTTCAGGAAGCTATTGAACAAATGATTGAACAGCCACAACCACCTGAAGGTGATGAGGCTACCACAGGCACAATGTCACCTCTTGCTGCAGTGCGTCAGTATCTCTCCACTAACAGTGCAAAAAGCACATTCCTGCGTAAATCTGGGTTGGTTGTCAAGGTAACCTCGTCCAAATCGCCTACTGAACAAAATCTTCCTGCTAGACAGAGTGATATATCTGTGCTCCAGACACAAGTCCAATCCCTAATGGACGTTGTTTTGGAAACAAGAATAGTGGTTGACAAATGTCGTCAAGATATGAATGGTTTTGAAACCAGACTATCAGACATTCGCTTCATTGTTCAAGAGCAATGGCGGAAAAAAGGTGAAGATCGTGCCACTCCATCAGATTCTACAGCCTGAAACATTAGCACTCAGGTCAAACGATCTGTGCTTCTATACATCTGATGGTGCTTTTATCTGCAAGGACTGTAAACTTTATGCTAACAGGCCTTTTGTTGTATGGTTGGAATATATTTTTGTTGTGATACAACATTTATGCTGCTGCCAAAGGCTGCAATAATTACGACGCTATTTTTGTATAGTGTAGGTTTATCTTAGTAATGTATTCGACCGAAAGCTTCATAGGAGCCCAACATGCCAACATTAAATCGGGCCCATTCCAATTGGGCTAAAAACGATTATGGGCGAAATTTGCATGTAGCCCACTAAAATATCCTGGGCCTAAATCAGCATAAGATTTCATATTTTTCGGTAGGCTTGTGCCCATAGTGGGTCTTTAATGTGCCTAAACATAATTTGGGCCCTCAAGAATAATAGGCCGTTTACGGTGTAAATATCTCGAGCCCATAAAAAACATGGGCCTTTAAAATACCGAAAGTGAGATTGGGCCCTGATTGTGCCAAATAACCCACTAGTCTTAGCAGGCCAAAATGGTGGCCCATTTACGATGCGGATCTTTCACAGTCGAAATTCGGACGGGTCAGTAAATCGCCGACCTAATACACGGCCTTTAACAGGCGGAAGTTCGGTCGGGCTAGATTATTGTCATTTTTATATGGGTCGTTAATGGGCCGATGTGACGTTACACGTGATGGCCCATGGATTTCGTCCGATGTTAACGGGCGAAAGTCACAACAGCCGAAGTGGCCCAAATCTATAGTGGGCCTCTAACAGTCAATGTCGACATGGCGAATATGACCCAAATCCTTCACGGTCGTTTACAGGCCGGAAGTTTCAATGTCCTGTAAATGGGGCCAAATGAAGCAGGACCTTTAACAGGCCGAAAATACATCGGGCCGTAATTCGGCCCATATACTTAGCGGACTATTAATGGGCCAGAAGTGACCATGGACCGCGATGATGAAAAGTTTAGGACAGGCCGTTGACGGGCCGATTTGACACTAGCCCTACGGGCCTTAACTAAGAATGTTGGGCCTTTAGCTGGGCCGACCCATTATGGTCTGCAAAATCTAGTGGGCCTTTAGCTGGGCTGGCCCATTGTGGTCCGCTAAATCTTGTGGGCCTTTAGCTGGGTCGGCCCATTATGGTCTGCAAAATCTTGTGGGACTTTAGGTGGGCCGGCCCATTATGGTCCGCTAAATCTTATGGGCCTTTAGTTGGGCCGGCCCATTTAAACTTTATGGGCCACTTTTGGGCCCGTCCATGTGTCAACATATCATAGGCCCATCTCGACCATTGGACAAGTGACACCTGTGCCAACGCGGAGCTGACGCATGGTTCCGTCGGCCAATGAGAATTTTACACGTGGAAAGTCGGCATTGGTCGTAGCAGTTAGCGGGTTATCGGATCCAAAACCGGACCCGATAGCTTAACGGCGTCCCGTTACGATGGATGCCACGTTTCGGTCACCCTTGACGAAAGCACTTCAATGACGCGCGATTTATCGTCATGGAAGTGGACACTTCCTTGATGATAATTTTCGTAATGTCATGGAACACTTCTACGACAGCACAGGTATGACTATCTTCATTCTGTCATAAATTTGTCATGGATGTACATGCATGACAGAAAACGTGACCTACCGTGACAAACACGTATCATCACAGAAGTGTATTTATTTTGTAGTGTGATGGTGTGTCTGCCATCTGTCATTTCTGACCATTAGATCTACATCTAATGACTGTGAGGTAAGTTGTTGCCTTTTCTCAACAACATCCCACTTCTCTACCAATTTGGAAAAACCCTTAATTAGTATCTTAAAACCAACTACATCCCTCCCACATCTCACCAAAATAGCCCAAGGAATATATTCTGATTGACACATAATATATCTCTAGTGATATATGTATATAAAAATTAGAGTGTTTTCTGTCAAGTTTGTGAATAAGTATTATTCTAATTATGATCCGTTGCAACGCACGTGAACATTGCTAGTATTTCCAACCATGCAAGAAATGCTAGTATTTTCATAGTTTCGAGTTTTCCATCAAGATATTAGTCACTCATGGTTGATATTTAGTTTGAATTACGTACACATAGGCACTATGTAACTAGCCGTGCTTATTGGCTTCCAAAGCTTAACTTTCACTCCTACTTACAGTATGTAGAGTATTAAACAAAAAACTACCACTTTCACCCAACCCTAGGAAGAAACTATTGTACAAAAATAGCAAAAACATACCCAAATTTCTTAATCCGCGCCAAAAAACTACTATCTAGTGTCGATTAGGCTCGTTTAAACCTGTTTATGACAGGGTTGGCCCACACATCCATGCTGACGAGGCAACTTAAACCAACACATTTTGTTTGACCGTTGACACCAAGGACCGACATCAGACCTTCTATCATGTTCTTCATCCTCCAATCATTATTTTTCCTGAACATTACTTCAAACAGTATTGATGTGTGATCGTCGATGGCGCCGGTGATGAGTGAGTTGGCCGCCGCTCTGCCAGATGGGCCGGACGTCGCGCTGGCCTCCGCACGGGTTGGCTGGCTAGCCCGAGCGTCACTCACGTGCGAGCAAGTCGCCGCGCTGGCCTTCGCTCGAGCCAGATGGCTGGCTAGCCCGAGCGTGACTCACGTGCGAGCAAGCCGCCCCGCTGGCCTTCGCTCGAGCCAGATGGCTGGCCTTAGCACAGCGCGCGCGAGCAAGCCGCCGCACCGCCGTGCCAACCTAGCTAGGAAACCTTGCGGACAAGCAGCTGGATGCATCCAGTAGGGTGTGTGCTATCTTGGCTAGCTAGCTATCGCGAGCTCCGGATGGAGCTGGCATCTGGGCTGCCGCAAGATGGGCTCCGCACGACCGGCGGTTTTGACCTCGCCTTCTACCGACGGCGGTAGCTGGGTCCCATGGCCGAGGATGACTAGGTGGACGGACCGGAGGTAGGAGGTCACTCGGGGATTTTTTTTCCAGACTGACATGTAGGTCCCACAAGTCATAACACCTAACTTGCCGCTCAAATAGAAGGCGTTGAGTTAAGGGGCGACATGGATTGAAACGTGCCTATAACGACACTTTGTAGAGTAGTCGTTTTTTGGTAGGGCTGGTTGGTAAGTGGTAGTAGTTTCTTGGCATTATTAGTGGTTTCTTGTAAGGAACAATATACTAGTGACAAAAGGTGAATCTAGCTTGCGTTGTACTCCAACGAGTACTACTAGTGTTCGCGGGAGTGTATAGCTCGTTTTGTGGATTCGATCCTGGCCGAACACACGGCGGCCTTTTTTTTAAATAGTAACCTCCCTGCGAGCCAATATTGTACACTGGTATTTGACTTTCGAAGTCGAACGGACGTGTCGCACCACAATCTGGGTGTCACATCCCTAGTTCTGGTATGACCTAGACTAGCTAGTCATTGGTGCATCATGTTTAAATTCCATTTAAATTG
Organism: Aegilops longissima; assembly: GCA_021605205.1. Taxonomy (NCBI): domain Eukaryota; kingdom Viridiplantae; phylum Streptophyta; class Magnoliopsida; order Poales; family Poaceae; genus Aegilops; species Aegilops longissima. The sequence continues at coordinate 354,704,106 of CM038681.1, forward strand.
AAATGAGGATTTGTGAAACCCTCTGAATCATTTTCAGAAATGACCTAAATAAAAAGTGCTCCAAAAGGGTCCAAGAAAATGCTCATCTTGCTCTCTGAAAATATTGGACAGAGATAAAAATCAAACCAATATTATTAGGAGCTCATAAGTAATTATTTTGGGCATTTGGAATTAATGCAGTAATTAATTGCATTGGATAAATATTGTTATATATATATAATATTGTCAAAAAATTATGCCATTTATTAAGGAGCTCTGGAATAATATAACTAGCTCCTATAAAAATTGGCATAAGTTAGTAAAATGGTTTGGTATTTTATTAAACCAAACAAATGTCGAGAAAATAGAAAAGAAAACAAAAGGAAAAACTCACTGGACCTACCTGCTGCCCAGCCTCTCTGTCTTGACCCAAAGATCACAGCAGCCAAAGAACTGGCCCAGCCCGCCTCTTTCTGTCGTCTTCCTCCTGCCAGAGGGGCAGCGTTCAGGCGCGTGCCAAGACCGCCACGCCACGCCACCTCCTCCCTCCCTCGCTGCCTGTCCCTCCGCTGATGCGTCTCGGCGACGCCACGCCGCCTGGACCACTCTCCTCTCCCAGTCCTCTCCCTCCTCTCTCTCGCCCTCCCCCGCGAGCACCCAAGCGCCACCGTCGCCGCCCCACGCCATTGCCGCGGCCACCACCTCCCCCTCGCCCTCTCTTTGAGTCCAGAAGCCCCGCCACATCGCCGGCCACCTCTCCGTCAAGCCACGTGCCTCGGGAGGCCTTGGAGCGCCTCCATCGACGTCGTTTTCATCTCCGGTCGCCGGAGATCGCCTTCGCCGCCTCGCTGGTTCCAGCCCCTCCCCGAGCTCGCCGACCGCCTCGTCCGAACCGCCGTGAGCTCTACTTCGTTTTCCCCCTCCTCCCCGGCTCGTTTGCCCCGTCAACTAGCTCAACCCCCGCGCCCGCAAGCTCCTCGCCGCCGGCCATGGTGCCACCATGGAGACAGCTGCCACAGCTACAGAATCGAAGCTCACTGTCGTCCTCGGTGCCCTCCCGTGGCTGTTTGCACCCAACCGCAACCCCCTAGCGCCCGTAGCACCTAACTCAAGACGCACCCGACTCGGCCGCCGCTGAAGCTTCGCTCCGCGAGCTCGGTCGCCCGCCTCCCACTTGCTCCAATCGGTGCGGACGGCGGCTGCCTCGCCCGTGGTCTCCGCCGCCCAAATGGTCGCTGAGCGACGATCCCGAGCCTCCGCCGCGTTCGGCCTCGCCGGCGGCTAGACGCCGGCAGGATTGACCGGGTCAACCCCCGCTAACTAAGCTCCCTTGTGACGGTGACATGTGGGGCCCGGCCCTGCTAATTTTTTAGTTTAGGATTAGTTTAGCAACTAATTAACTCTGTTAACTAACTATGACACTAACGTGTGGACCCCACACGTCAGGTTTGACCCCAGTCAGTCGCAGTTGACTTGCTGATGTCATGCTTATGCAGTGCTGACGCGGTATTTGATTTTCTAGTATTAAAATAAATCAGGAAATTCCAGAATATATTCAAAACTTCAAAAATTCATATAAATTCAACCGTAGCTCAGATTGAAATAATTTATATATGAAAAATTATCAGAAAAATGCAATCTTTCCATCTGTACCAGTTTCATGCATGACAAACCAACCTAAACCTGCTGTATAAGTGAAAACATGTAAATGGCATTTATAAGAGCTTAATTTGGAGTTGCATTTTAACCCTTAGTTCAAATGGACTTCATTCAAATTGAATACTAGTTGCATTAGCTCAAACAGCATCACATCTACATGCCATGTTCATGCATCATATTGTTGCATATGATTGTGTATTGATTGCCGGCACCGTTCCTTCTCGATAGGTCCTGCTCCGGAGACGTCCAGTACTGTCATGAAGCGGTGCCCCCTTGTTGATTTACCGGGCAAGCAAATCCCTTGTTCATTCCGATACAATCCTACTCTCTCGCTCCTGCTCTCGTTATTGCATTAGGACAACAACGATTCATACGCTACTTTGTGTCTGCGGTAGTTGAACCCATTCCTCTGCATGACTGTCATTGCCACAAGAATAGTTGAAACCCACTAGCATGTGTAGGAGTTGATTGAGCCATGTTGTGTTCCTACCATGCTATGCCTGCTATTGCCTAGAGTTGTGTCAGTCTGATTCATTGGGAATGAATTGGAGTGTTACGATATGTTCCGATCTTTGAGAGTGAAGTGTGTGAACACGATTTGGTAAAGGTAGCGGTGAGAGGCCATGTAGGAGTACATGGTGGGTTGTCTCTTTGGAACCGCCCTAAGCCTCGAGTTCTATGTATGTCGTCCAATGACTCGATACTACCACACATTGGGCTCCGGCGCCCAAGCTCTCTCGACTTATTAACCAACTTGATCTCTGTCCGAGTCGCAACTAGTTTCGGTGTTTGTAGGTAGTGTTAGTAGTCTACCAAGTGGCACCCGCCAGTGGGCTTGGGATGACTAGGCACAAGTGGCACGGTGTACCAAGCGTAGATCCATCCGCGAGGTGGGCTTGGGAACCCTGCACACATCGTTTGGGGTCCGTGGCGACACCCCGGCCGGATCTCCTTGCGGATGGAACCGAATAGGCGATAAACCTGGCTAGAGTCTTGTGTGGTTAGTCGGTCGTGGATGACACCTCGCCAAAGCTTCCGCTTGAAGGTTGCCGAGGTACATGACGTGTACATGGTGATAAGTGGTGAGAGCGTGTGTGAAGAAGTACACCCTGCAGGGTTATCATGATCTATTGAATAGCCGTGTCCTCGGTTATGGACTTCTTGGATGCTTACGTGGTACATAGACAACTTGAAGTGGATACTCTAAAATGCTCAAGACAAGTGTGAGTGCTATGGATGGCCTTCTCGTATGGAGACGGGATGAATCCATAGTAGTGTATTGTGTGGTGACTAGTGGACTCGTGTAGCGCCATATCACCTCAAAGAAGTTCGGTAGTCGAGAACAGGATAGCCACAGAGTCAAAGCTGGCTTGTCGCAACTAAACTCCACATTACCTTCTTTATACTAATGCATGTATAATAGGATCTGATGTAAGTCTTGTTGAGTACCTTTGTACTCACGTTGTTTTATTTATGTTTTTGCAGCGGAGACTTGGTCTTACTAGTAGTTCCGCTTGGACTTTGACGAGTAGCTTGTTACCTCAGCTACGATCTTGTACCCTTGGGAGGGTCTTGTAGATAGTCGGGCTTCTCAGCCTTTTTCTTTTGTAGTTGTCGTACTCGGACATGTAATGCTTCCGCTTGTTGCTTGTATGTTTCAATGATGGGTCATGTGACCCTGCTTGTATTTAATACTATGTGGCTCTTCCGAGCCTTTATCTATATGAGTTTGCGTTATGTTGTGATGCCATGTTGTACAGCACATACTTGCATGTTATGCGACGTGTAACTTGTATTGCTATGTGTGGGATCCGACAACCTAGTTGTTTATCCTTGGTAGCCTCTCTTATGGGGAAATGTAGTCTCGTGCTTACGAGCGATAGTAGTCCGCTTCTGCCCGGTTCACCGAGTCCTGCTAGCCCAAAGACTACTGCTTGGACACTTGATCTGGCGGCATGTGTTTCACCGTTCCTATGTACGTCCTTCGGGAAATGTCACGCGGTGATATTCGAGTCCTGCTTAGCTCTGCTACAGCCGGGATACCGGAATCCTGTTAGCCCAGTGCTACAGCCTGAATTCATACGTTGATGACCGACATGCTCGATGTGATTCATGTATGCCTGTTCCCATATGTTAGTGCCACTTTGGGTTCACGACTAGTCATGTCGGCCGGGTTCTGTCATATGGATGCTAGCGACACTATCATATACGTGAGCCAAAAGGCATAAACGGTCCGGGCCATGGTAAGGCGACACCCGTGGGAATACCGTGCGTGAGGCCGCAAAGTGATATGATGTGTTACATGCTAGATCGGTGTGACTTAGGATTGGGGTCCCGACAGCTTTGGTATCAGAGCCTGATCGCTCAGAGGATTTCCAAGCCAACCTGGTCGAAGTTGAGTCTAGAAATGCTTTAGTTATGTAGGGGAATTGATTGTGGAAGGGAATGTAAGGCTCTTTTTACTCCTTATATCTCATGCCTTCTGATCTGAGTCGTCCTATCTTTTCCTACGGGGTTAAGGAACTAGGCTTTCTCTTCTGTCTATCAGGATCACGTGTTACTACTCCGTAGTCTCTTAGGATTGGTTGATCAGAGTCATACCCCAGTTTTCGAGTATTTCCGGTGTAGCCTGTTTAGTAATATCTCAGAACCTTGAGTGGAGATATGTTACTACCCCATTTTAGCAGGATGTCTCATTTTGAGCATTTTACTGCCGGTATGCTGCCGGAATTGCCCTAGGAGTTCGAGAGTTACTAATTTATTTGTCCTACATTTGACAGTCTGTAGTTGATGTTGATTCCGTCCTTGGTTTCGTTTCTCAGGATGTCATCAGTTAAGCGAAGTTCTGTAGCTCGTAGCCAGAACCACGGAGATGGTAGGGATGAGGATCCTCCCGACCAGCCTTCATTAGCAGAGTTCATGTTAGAGACGGAGAGGAACAAGCGTGAGTCTAACCGCTTGTTGGCACGTATCGAGGAGAACACCGCACATCAGTCTAATGGGTCTGTAACCATTCATGACTTCATCCGCTTGCATCCACCTACCTTTCATCATTCCATCGAGCCACTCGATGCAGATGACTGGCTCCGTAGTATCACACGCAAGCTCCATTCTGCGAACGTAGCTGAAAGTGACAAGGTCACCTATGCTGCATACCACCTGGAAGGTCATGCTAGTCTTTGGTGGCACAACTATGAGGCTATGCTTCCAGCTGGCCAGATTCCTACCTGGAGAGATTTCACTGAGGCTTTTCGCGAGCATCACATTCCTGAAGCCCTCATCGATCGCAAGAGAGAAGAATTCTGTAGTTACACCCAGAGTAAGATGGCTGTTGATGCTTACAGCAGAGAGTTTGAGAACCTTGCCCGTTATGCCACAGAAGAAGTGTCCACGGACGCCAAGAAGCAGGCTAGGTTCCGGAAGGGTCTCAACCCCAAGTTGCATCGTGATCTCCACCTACATCATTATGATACATTCCAAGCTCTTGTGAACAAGGCCATTAATGCAGAGACAGCTCAGCTCACTTACGAGGAGTCTCGTAAGCACACCCGTGAGTTGGGATCTTCTTCCGGTTCTAGTTCTCAGAAGCGCTGGATTTGGATTCCAAACTCCGCTCTTCCACCCGGATATTCACCGAGGCCTTCCCATGTGGCACCTCATCCAGTTCAGCAGTATGCCCCACCCAGGCCTATTGGTGGACCACATGCCAATACGGTTCCACGTCCTACCTCCAAGATTTGCTACAAGTGTGGAGAGCCAGGCCACATTGCCCGTATTTGTACTCAGACCGGAGTTGCTCCACCCCAGCCCGAGAAGTCTATTGGCCGTGGTAGTAAGCCATCACGCAAGATGATCAGTGCCAAGTCAGCTCCCACTGAACATGGACGTGTGCATCACGCCTCAGCCATGAGGCGCCATGATGATCCGGATGTCGTTCTTGGTACATTCCTTGTCAACTGTCATCCAGCTTCGGTTCTATTCGACATCGAGCATCTCATTCCTTCATTTCGAAAGCTATGCCCGCTTGCACGACATGTCATTCTGTGATATGCCCTCCCGCTACTCATTCAAACTCCCGGATCCAAATGGCAAACTTCTTGTGTAAGCCATGGTAACGAAATCCTTGTTGATGACTTGTATTCCTTGCCTCACTTATAGCTCTCAAGTCTTGAGATATTAACATCATCTTGGGTATGGATCGGATGACACTCATCATGCCAAGATTGATTGTCACACCAGTCTGTCCAGCTCACACACCCATCGGCAAGATAGTCTTTATCTCCACTAGATTTGCAAAGCGCCAACTCTATTCTCTTAATGCCAGCCCTCTTCCGCACCTTGAAGATATCCCGATAGTCCGTGATTTTCCGGATGTCTTTCAGAGGAACTGCCGGTATTCCACCGACGGAGATGTAGAGTTCGTCATAGATCTTATCCGAGAACCGCCCAATCTCTAGGAGACCTTATAAGATGGCACCCTTAGAACTAGCCGAGCTTAAGAAACAACTTGATGAGTCCTTGCAAAAGGGTTTCATCCGTCCTAGTTCTTCTCCTTGGCTTGCCCGTCCTCTTCGTCAAGAAGAAGGATGGTACGGACCGGATGGTTGTAGATTATCGTCCGTTAATTTGGTCACGATAAAGAACAAGTATCCGCTCCCCAGGATCAACGATCTGTATGATCAGCTTGCTGGATCCTCAGTCTTTTCCAAGATGGATTTGAGGTTAGGCTACCATCAAATCAAGATCAGAAACGGGGACATCCCCAAGACAGCCTTTGTCACTCGTTATGGCCAGTACGAGTACACCGTCATGTCCTTTGGTCTAACCAATGCTCCAGCTACATTCTCCCGCTTGATGAACTCGATCTTCATGGAGTACTTAGATAAATTTGTCATGGTTTACCTCGATGATATTCTTATTTACTCGAAGAACGAGGAAGAGCATGCCGAACATCTTAGACTTGTGCTAGAAAAACTCAGAGAGCACCGCCTTTATGCCAAGTTCTCCAAGTGTGAATTTTGGTTGCCGAAGTGACCTACCTAGGCCACGTAATCTCGGTAAGGGCATTGCTGTCAATCCCGAGAGAGTTAAGGCCGTTCTTGATTGGACTCCACCAAACCGTTAAACAAGTTAGGAGTTTCCTTGGTCTAGCCAGCTATTGTCGCCGCTTTGTTGAAAACTTCTCCAAAGTAGCTAAACCCTCACGGAACTTCTCAAGAAAGATAAAAGTTTGAGTGGTCCCCACGGTGTGAGTACAGTTTTCAGAACTGAAAAGACGGCTCGACTTCGCCCCCATACTTGTGCCACCGGATTTCACTAAAGACTTTGTTATCTCATGACGCCTCACGACAGGGACTAGGTTGCATTCTTATGCAGGATCGTCATGTGATTGCCTATGCATCTCGTCAGTTGCATCCACATGAGGAGAATTATCCCACACATGATCTAGAGCTTGCAGTCGTAGTCTATGCACTCAAGACATGGCGACATTACCTTCTTGGTAAACGTTGCGAGATCTACACCGATCACCAGAGTCTCAAGTATATCTTCACCCAACCAGATTTGAACCTTAGGAAAAGACGTTGGTTGGAGTTGATCTCAGATTATGATTTAGGGACTACCTACACCCCCGACAAAGCCAATGTCATGGCTGATGCGCTAAGTCGCAAATCCTATTGCAACAATCTCATGTTGCAGCAGGGTCAACCACTTCTCTATGAGGAATTCTGTAAGCTTAACCTGCACATGGCTCCTCACGGATTCCTTTCTACCTTGGTGGCGAAACCTGATCTTGAGGATCGGATTGTCGCTGCTCAAAAGCAAGACACAGGAATTTCTCGGATCAAGAGAAACATTAAGAAGGGAGTTAGTGGATGTTTCTCTATGGATGATTGTGGTGTTGTTTTCTTTGAGAATCGTTTGGTGGTTCCCAAGAATCAACATCTTCGACAATTGATTCTTAAGGAGGCGCATGAATCCCCTCTCACAATTCATCCCGGTAGTACTAAGATGTATCAGGACCTACGCCAGAGGTTCTGGTGGACTAGGATGAAGAGAGAAATTGTTGAGTTCATTGCTAACTGTGACGTTTGTCGTCGCGTTAAGGCAGAGCATCAGAGACCTGCTGGCACCCTTCAGCCTTTAGCTATTCCCGAGTGGAAATGGGATAAAGTTGGTATGGACTTCATCACCGGTTTTCCCAGGACCAAGAAAGGGAATAATGCTATCTTCGTAGTCATTGATCGTCTCTCCAAAGTGGCTCACTTCCTTCCTGTTCGAGAGAGTATCGCTTAGTCAGCTCACGACTTATATATGTCTCGAACAGTTTCACTCCATGGTGTTCCACTAGAGATCAATTCAGACCGTGGTAGTCTTTTCACTTCTCATTTCTGGGAGAGTTTCCAAACTGCCATGGGCACCCATCTTTCCTTTAGTACCGCTTTCCACCCTCACCAAGTGGTCGGTGGAAAGGGTCAACCAAATTCTCAAGACATGCTTAGAGCTTGCGTTATCTCATTCGGTATGGACTGGGAGAAATGTCTTCCTTTCGCCGAGTTTGCTTATAACAACAGCTATCAATCCAGTCTCAAGAAAGCTCCTTTCGAAATTCTCTATGGACGAAGATGTTGAACACCCTTGAACTGGTCAGAAACCGGTGAAAGACAATTCTTTGGACCGGACATGATCCAGGAGGCAAAAGAGCAAGTTCGCATCATTCGTGAGAATTTGAAAACAGCCCAATCTCGTCAAAAGAGCCAGTATGACCGTCGTCATAAGGAAGTGGCTTATGAAATTGGCGACAAGGCTTACCTTCGGGTTACTCCTCTAAAGGGTACCCATCGTTTCGGTATCAAGGGCAAGTTGGCTCCTCGTTACGTTGGTCCTTTTCGCATTCTCGCTAAACGAGGAGAGGTTGCCTACCAGTTGGAACTACCCCCACATCTTTCTCGTGTTCATGATGTCTTCCACGTCTCTCAACTCAGGCATTGCTTCTCGGATCCCATCCGTGGAGTGGACCACGAAACGCTTGATCTCCAAGATAACCTCACATACCGAGAGTACCCGGTTCGCATTCTTGATCAAGCAGAGCGTGTTACCTAACGTCAGAACATCAAGTTTCTCAAGGTTCAGTGGTCTCATCATTCCGAGAGAGAAGCTACTTGGGAGCAAGAAGATCGTCTTCGATTGGAGTACCCCGCTTTCTTTCCGTCGACCCCTGAATCTCGGGACGAGATTCTTTCAAGTGGGGGCGAGTTGTCACATCCCTAGTTCTGATATGACCTAGACTAGCTAGTCATTGGTGCATCATGTTTAAATTCCATTTAAATTGAAATGAGGATTTGTGAAACCCTCTGAATCATTTTTAGAAATGACCTAAATAAAAAGTGCTCCAAAAGGGTCCAAGAAAATGCTCATGTTGCTCTCTGAAAATATTGGACAGAGATAAAAATCAAACCAATATTATTAGGAGCTCATAAGTAATTATTTTGGGCATTTGGAATTAATGCAGTAATTAATTGCGTTGGATAAATATTGTTATATATATATAATATTGTCAAAAAATTATGCCATTTATTAAGGAGCTCTGGAATAATATAACTAGCTCCTATAAAATTGGCATAAGCTAGTAAAATGGTTTGGTATTTTTATTAAACCAAACAAATGTCGAAAATAGAAAAAAGAAAATAAAAGGAAAAACCTACTGGACCTACTGCGGCCCAGCTCTGTGGTTGGCCCAAGATCACAAGAGCCCAAACCAATGGCCCAGCCCGCCTCCTTTCCTTTCGTCTTCCTCCTGCCAGGAGGAGGGGCAGGCGCGTGCCCGGCAGCAGCGCACCGCCCGCCAGCGCCACCTCCTCCCTCCCTGCCTGCTGTCCCTCCGTGATGCCTCGACGACGCCACGCCGCCTCGACCGCTCTCCTCTCCCAGTCCTCTCCTCCTCTCTCTCGCCTCCCCATGAGCACCCGAAGGCCACTGTCGCCGCCAGACGCCATTGCCGCTGCCACCACCTCCCCTCGCCTCTCTTGAGTCTGAAGCCCGCCACATCGCTGCCACCTCTCCGTCAAGCCACGCGCCTCGGGAGGCCTTGCGCTCCATCGACGCTGTCTTCATCTCCGTCGCCGGAGATCACTTCGCCGCCTCGCTGGTTCCAGCCTCCCGAAGCTCGCCGACCGCCGTCCGAACCGCCGTGAGCTCTACTGTTTTCCCCTCTCCCGGCTCGTTTGCCCGCCTAACTAGTTTCAACCTCGCGCCCAAGAAGCTTCGCCGGCCATGGTGCCACTGTAGCCACAGCTGCCACAGCCGCAACCGAAGCTCACCGCCGCCTCGGTGCCCTCAAGGCTGCTTGCACCCAACCGCAACCCCTAGCGCCTCGTAGCACCTAACCCGACGCACTCGACTCGGCCGCCGCCCAGCCGCTCGGCGAGCTCGATCGCTTCCTCTCCCACTTTCTCCAATCGGTGCGGACGAGCGCTGGCTCCTCGCCCGTGGTCTCCGCCGCCCAAATGGTCGCCGGAGCGACGATCCCGAGCCCTCCGCTGCGTTCGGCCTCGCCGCCGGCTAGACGCTGGCGGGATTGACCGGGTCAACCCCCGCTAACTAAGCTCCCTTGTGACGCTGACATGTGGGGCCCGGCCCTGCTAATTTTTAGTTTAGGATTAGTTTAGCAACTAATTAACTCGTTAACTAACTATGACACCGACGTGTGGACCCCACACGTCGATTTGACCCCAGTCGATCGCGTAGTTGACTTGTTGACGCCATGCTTTACGAGGTCGATTTAATATTTGATTTTACGGTATTAAAATAAATCAGGAAATTCCAGAATATATTCAAAACTTCAAAAATTCATATAAATTCAACCGTAGCTCAGATTGAAATAATTTATATATGAAAAATTATCAGAAAAATGCAATCTTTCCACCTGTACCTGTTTCATGTATGACAAACCAACCTAAACCTGTTGTATAAGTGAAAACATGTAAATGGCATTTATAAGAGCTTAATTTGGAGTTGCATTTTAACCCTTGGTTCAGATGGACTTCATTCAAATTGAATACTAGTTGCATTAGCTCAAACAGCATCACATCTACATGCCATGTTCATGCATCATATTGTTGCATATGATTGTGTATTGATTGCCGGCACCGTTCCTTCTCGATAGGTCCTGCTCTCGAGACGCGTCCAGTACATGCGTGAAGCAAAGTGCCCCCTTGTTGATTTACCGTGCAAGCAAATCCCTTGTTCATTCTGATACAATCCTACTCTCTCGCTCCTGCTCTCAGTTATTGCATTAGGACAACAATGATTCATCGGCTACTTTGTGTTGCGGTAGTTGAACCCATTCCTCTGCATGACCTGTCATTGCCACGAAGAATAGTTGAAACCCACTAGCATGTGTAGGAGTTGATTGAGCCATGTTGTGTTCCTACCATGATATGCCTGCTATTGCTTAGAGTTGTGTCAGGTCTGATTCATTGGGAATGAATTGGAGTGTTACGATATGTTCCGATGTTGAGAGTGAAGTGTGTGAACACGATTTGGTAAAGGTAGCGGTGAGAGGCCATGTAGGAGTACATGGTGGGTTGTCTCACCGAACCGCCCTAAGCTAATCGAGTTCTATGTATGTCGCCTAATGACTCGATACTACCACACATTGGGCTCAAGGCGCCCAAGCTCTCTCGACTTATTAACCAACTTGATCTCTCGGCCCAGAGTCGCAACTAGTTTTTGGTGTTTGTAGGTAGTGTTAGTAGTCTACCAAGTGGCACCCGCCAGTGGGCTTGGGACAGACTAGGCACAAGTGGCACGGTGTACCAAGCGAGATCCATCCGGCGAGGTGGGCTTGGGAACCCTGCACACATCGCTTGGGGTCGTGAACGACACCCGGCCGGATCTCCTTGCGGATGGAACCCGAATAGGCGATAAACCCGGCTAGAGTCTTGTGTGGTTAGTCGTCGTGGCCGACACCCTCGCCAAAGCTTCCGCTTGAAGGTTGCCGAGGTACATGACGTGTACATGGTGATAAGTGGTGAGAGCGTGTGAAGAAGTACACCCGCAGGGTTATCATGATCTATTCGAATAGCCGTGTCCTCGGTTATGGACTTCTTGGATGCTTACGTGGTACATAGACAACTTGAAGTGGATACTCTAAAATGCTCAAGACAAGTGTGAGTGCTATGGATGGCCTTCTCGTATGGAGACGGGATGAATCCATAGTAGTGTATTGTGTGGTGACTAGTGGACCTGCAGCGCCATATCACCTCAAAGAAGTTACGGTAGTCGAGAACAGGATAGCCACAGAGTCAAAGCTGGCTTGCTGCAACTAAACTCCACATTACCTTCTTGATACTAATGCATGTATAATAGGATCTGATGTAAGTCTTGTTGGGTACCTTTGTACTCACGTTGTTTTATTTATGTTTTTGTAGCGGAGACTTCGGTCTTACTAGTAGTTCCGCTTGACTTGATTTAGTAGCTTGTTACCTCAGCTACGATCTTGTACCCTAGGGAGGGTCTTATAGATAGTCGCTTCTCAGCCTTTTTCTTTTGTAGTTGTCGTACTCGGACATGTAATGCTTCCGCTTGTTGCTTGTATGTTTCAATGATGGGTCATGTGACCCCTGTTTGTATTTAATGCTATGTGGCTCTTCCGAGCCTTTATCTATATGAGTTTATGTTATGTTGTGATGCCATGTTGTACAACACATACTTGCATGTTATGCGACGTGTAACTTGTATTGCTATGTGTGGGATCCGACAACCTAGTTGTTTATCCTTGGTAGCCTCTCTTATGGGGAAATGTAGTCTCGTGCTTACGAGCGATAGTAGTCCGCTACAGCCCGGTTCACCGAGTCCTGCTAGCCCAAAGACTACTGCTTGGACACTTGACTGGCGGCATGTGTTTCACTTCATTCCTATGTCTGTCCCTTCGGGGAAATGTCACGCGGTGATATTCGGAGTCCTGCCTAGCCTGCTACAGCCCGGGATACCGGAGTCCTGTTAGCCCAGTGCTACAACCCGAATTCATACGTTGATGACCGACATGCTCGATGTGATTCATGTATGCATGTTCCCATAGGTTAGTGCCACTTTGGGTTCACGACTAGTCATGTCGGCCCGGTTCTTCGTCATATGGATGCTAGCGACACTATCATATACGTGAGCCAAAAGGCTAAACGGTCCGGGCCATGGTAAGGCGACACCCGTGGGAATACCGTGCGTGAGGCCGCGAAGTGATATGATGTGTTACATGCTAGATCGGTGTGACTTAGGATCGGGGTCCCGACACTGGGTGCACTGGATAGCCCAGCCATGTGAACAGGTTTTCCCTCCCATTATCTCGTGGCTCGCGTACTAGAGTAGTACTCCTATATATCAATTCACACCATGCAAAGTTTCTCGCCTGCGTGCTCGCCCTAGCCGCACATCGCTTCCAGCTTCTTCATCAGCTAGCATATTTAAACTAGCGCCTCCCAATTAAGCCCGAGGAGCCCGAAAAGCCTGGCGCGGCATTGGAACAGTGCAATATGGCCCTGTACATAAAGTGCTAGTACTCTACTACTGTGTAGCTTGTGGCGTTGCACGCATGGACTTCACTCCATTATCGGCTCTATAAAAGAAATTCCTCTTGACGTGATTTTTTTGTTTTCAAACGGAGGCAAAAGCTTTGCCTCATCTCATTCATAAAGAAGGAACTACTGACAAAGTTCGACGAGATCCATTACACCTCCAAAAATGGAAGCGAAAATCCTAGTCTCGCTGTATCAAAGAACTCAAATGTTCTGCCCTGGCAGTAACCATCGCTGATAAACAGGCTGCTAGTGTGTGCATGAGAGGAGCGACTGAGTAGGCCAGCTACGCGCTTGAATATAGCATGGAGAGTACCCACTACGCAGGTGTACTTTCCCTGCATTGATAGTACAACGATGGTTCTAGGGGACAGTAGTACCCTCCACTTCCAACTGTAGCTCCTTGGCTCTGAGATTCAAGAGTTCAAAACTGGTGCACTATAGAAGTACTGTAAATCGCACTACTAGTTGAGAAAGTAGTACTACTACTGCTATAGTACGAGTACGTAGTAAATAATAGTCTCACCATTGCGGGGCACGAGGCACTACCACTATGCGTGCCCACATAATTTCCTTAGCGAAGGGACGAGGCCCTGCGGTTACTATGCTCTTATCTCCTCCTCACCAATTCCCCTCCGCCCGAAGAGAAGGCAGTTCATCGCTGCTCCCATAGATTCGCCAGGCGGTTCTTCTCCTCGTTGGGGCTGGGATACCTTGGACGACGATCCTCTAGGAGAAATCGCACACCGCTCCGACGTCCTCACCGCCGCAAGGCTCGGTGCTTCCTGCACCAACTTTTTTAAGACAGTGCTTAAACAGGCTTGGGAAAAGGCCATTCTTGTTGGTCTTCCATGCGTCCTCGAGGAGAAGGTTCTTCTATGGGACAATCCTTCGAACAGTCCACCGCTCCCTGGCCATGGTTGCATGTTGACTCCGCTAGAGTTGCCGACGTTGAGAGGTAGTCGGATTTTGTCCGATGAGTAGGTCAGTCATGGAGTTTGATCATGCAGTACTTAGTTATTCCATCCTGTAATTTCTCTGCCGCCCACCGTCTTATATATAGGTCTGGGTCAGTGCCAACGAATATTGGCTTGCATACCTCCGGCCGGATACCACCATCATTTTGCACAACATCCACAAAGAAGGCACTGCCGTTCCAGACCCTTCTCCACCATTGGGATCGGCCTTCCGGAGTGGCTGGGCTTGAATACGTATGATGATGCCTACATGAGACTGAAGAAGATAACACTTATCTATTTGGCTTGCCGAGGATCGCTGTGCCGTGCAATCTTCTCGTCCCTTGTCGAAGCCAAGTTCACAGCAGGAACTTCATGCAGATGAGAATGAATGCAGGATGCGATCCTATATATATGCATATGCAAATGCTCATGAAATGCTTGGGCAGTGATCTTGGTGTGCTCATGCATGCATGCAATCTTAGTTGGGGGCCCCCTACAGCGCTTCTTTATTTTCTCTTGCACAGGGTCATCGCCCCGGCTTTGTACAAGGGGTTACATGTAGCTGAGGAAAGGCTCGTACAAAAGGGTGGCTACCGGGCAGTGCCCGGCAGCCTCGCGCCCTACGGGTAGTACTTGCGGAGATGCTCAATATTCCATGAGTTTTGCAACTGAGTGCCATCTCCGGTCTCCAGACGGACTGTGCTGGGTCTAGTGACTCGTACCACCCGGTAAGGGCCTTCCCACTTTGGTGACAGCTTGTTTGTACCCTTGGCGGACTGAACGCGCCTAAGGACAAGGTCACCTTCCTTAAAACACCGGGCATGAACCTTGCAGTTGTGATAGCAACGCAGGGCTTGCTGGTAGCGTGCAGCGCGCGTAGCATCCCAGAGACGGTTCTCCTCGAGTAGCACAAAGTCGTCACACCGGTGCTGATCTTGCGCTACTTCATCGTAGGCAAGCACTAGAGGGTACCCGTAAATGAGTTCCGTGGGGATAATTGCTTCTGACCCGTAAACCAGGGAGAAGGGAGTCTGCCTGGTAGCTCGGTTAGGTGTCGTTCTGAGGGACCAGAGAACTACCGGCAGCTCCTCGATCCACCGCATGCCGTGCTTCTGCAGCGTCTCGAAAGTTCTTGTCTTGAGTCCACGTAGCACTTCAGCATTCGCCCTCTCAGCTTGTCCATTGCTCCGGGGGTGTGCCACAGAGGCGAATGAGATCTTCCATCCGAGGGTATGAACATATTGCATGAAGGCGTGGCTCATGAATTGGGTGCCGTTGTCGGTGATGATCCTTGCCGGAACTCCAAAACCCCACACCAATTCTTTCAAGAACTTATAGCTGACTGAGCAGTCACCTTTCTCACGGCAGTCACTTCCGGCCATTTTGTAAACTTGTCGATTGCGATGAACAAGAATTCAAAGCCCCCGATTGCTCGGGGGAAGGGGCCGAGGATATCGAGCCCCTAGACCAAAAATGGCCATGATAAAGGGATTGTCTGAAGGGCTTGGGCAGGCAGGTGTGTTCTCTTGGAATGGAACTAGCAGGCTTCACATGTCGTGACGAGCTCGACCGCATCTTGGAGGGCTGTGGGCCAATAGAAACCTTGCTGGAATGCTTTCCCAACTAATGCCCTTGATCCAATGTGTGAGCCACACATTCCTCTGTGAATCTCAGCCAACATTTCCTTTCCATCCTCCCGGTAGACACACTTCAATTTCACACCGTTGGGCCTCCTTATGTACAAAGTGTCATCAACAAACTAATACATACTGGCCCTCCGGGCTACTTTCTCAGCTTCATCTTGGTCACCGGGAAGTTCTCCGGTTTGGAGGAAGTGGACGATGTGCCTTGCCCAAGTTGGATCCTGGGGCTCGGCAACGAGGACTAGCGGCACCTCCTCTGTTGCGGGAGCACCAGCCTCGTTCGTGGGGTCCATGGGCCCGGCTGGAGGGGGTGGTCCAGCGGGCTGTGAGGAGTTGTTTCCGGCAGGGTTTCTGCCGGGAGTGTACGACTCGACCGAGAGAGGCTTACCATAGTCCAACTTTCTCCTTTTCCGAGCCATTCTGGCTGGTGATACGGTGGTCTGAGAGAGATGGAGAACAAAAGTTCCTGGTTCCACAGGAAGCTTCTGCGTGGCACACTTTGACAGGTGGTCAGCTACGCTGTTTTCCGCATGGGGTATATGCTCTGTTTGCAACCCGTCAAAGTGCTCCTCCAATCTCCTCACTTCCTCAACGTATGCTTCCATCAATGGGCTTTGGTAATCCTTGTTGACTTGTCTCACCACAAGCTGTGAATCTCCTCGTATGATCAGTTTCTTGATTCCCAATTTTGCTGCAATTCTGGGCCCGGCAAGGAGCCCTTGCACTACACCACAACACTACTTTCCCAACATACAGATTGGTTGGGAAAACAGCTTCTGCTGACAAACAGTCGGTTGGGAAATACTATTGCCGATCGACAAGGTCTGCTGGGGAAAGTCCAGACGGGAAAACCTTTTCCCGACCGACATATCTTTCCTGACCGACTATTGGACGGCTAAAGGAAACATTACCGACCAACTCTCTGCTGGCAAGGCACGAACCTTTAATGACCGATATTCTCTTACAAACCTTTCCCGGCCGACTGTTTGACGGCAATATCTTTGCCAACCAACTTTTCGTTGGCCCTGCCATGAAGCTTTCCCGACCAACAATCCGATGGTATTATCTTTGCCAACCAACTTTCTGTTGGCCCAAGCATGAACCTTTCCCGACCAACAGTAGGACAGTGCTTCCTTTTGCCGACCAACGGTTCATCTGCACTTTGGCAATGGTATTTGGCATATTATATCATCAAAACAATATCAATCAGGTTACATTTCTCATTATTATCTATCAAGTTACAATAACTTGCATGTACTCTCTAATATTAAACCAGAACCAAACAAAAATAACACTAATAATTCTCATCATAGAGGTAAGTAAATAAGAGGAAACATTTGTCTGGGTGACCAAAACACCTGATAGGTTTATAAAAGGATAGATGCATGTCCGATGATTCAATGCTTGGTCTTACACAAGATATCCTTTACAAAATGGTAGCTACAAGATGCATTCGTTTTCCTCCATTACAGAAGATATCTTGTTGACGCAAACTGACAGCTTCATGGTTCTTTCTTATTCCTCTTATCTTCCATACACAACCTAACAGCATCTTGGAAAGACAAAAAAGCATACAATTAATATACATGCAAGCTGATTAAATTTCCTTTTTGGTGAGTACTACTGTACTACCTGTTCAACTTGAGATTAAAGACCATCAGGCATGAAACATAGAAACAGAATTAATATACAACCAGCTAACTTTGAGGTGAATAAATTTGATTTGCACGCCTGTAAACTTGGAATCCTTACAGAAGTGTCAAACTAAGAAAAACCAAAGTCGACCAGGAGACGCGGCCCCAAGTTTTGAGAAATAATTGGATTCTTGAACCATTTCATGACGACAGGGTGAAAAAAATGTTGTGCACTGGCGATTTGTGTTATGATGTGAAACTGAAAATAATTCATGTTGAGGTGCATAACAGGGAACATAAATAAATGTTGTAGCTGTAGCTATGTCGACTTCTACACTCATTTTGTTATAACTACAGGAAGCTAAGTAATAGCGTCCTTGCGACAATGATGATGAAGAAAAGATATATTCTCACGTTTTCTTATCGACAATGAAATAAACAAATGTTGTCTTTCCACCACCATTAGAGATCTGCAAGAGAGAAAAATACGAGACATAAAAAGCAAAGGGAAGTCCAGTTCACTACAGGTTTCACATGCATCTGTCATCCGTTGATGTTTGACTTTCTGTAAGAGAATACGTCAGACAAGATTAACATGGAGTGTGGTTTAAGAGGCGTAATTGAAACTGTATTTTTTATTTCTTGAACACAAGAAAGAGCTATGTGTCCATGTAACTTGCTTTTATAGGGAACTTGTACCATATAGCTAAGTATTAGAGATACACCTTACTTGTGTTTTCTATCCATGTGAGAAGTACAGTATTTCAGTTATCTTTGTTCACTCTTCAGTAGTGGCCATAAATTGAATGGTACTGAAAGGGATGTTGCTATCTTCCTGGTGGCAGCAATAGATACATGGACACAAAAAACATAATGCTATATTCCTGGTGGCAGCAATAGATACATTGGGGATATTACTGTTTGTAGAACCATGGTATATACTTGGACCAAACACCACAAAGTATTTTCAAAACTGCAGTTTTTTTCTTTAGAAACTACGCTATTAAAAAATACTACATCCAAACTGGGCCTAAATGAACACAGGGAAGCAACTATTACTAAATAAGTAGCAGAAAGGATTCCATGATAAACTTATGGAATCTGGTCATCATGGAATCTTCATTCACTTTGAGCTAGGATTCCTTGATAAATTCCATGATGACCAGATTACATGATGCACTCTTCATGCACTCTTAGCTAGCTAGGGAGCACCAAGAAGAAGCTCTTGTACAATACCAAGTGGTCATGATAACAGCAGGATCACATAAATAGTGAATCACAACATAAATACCTTAGTGGCGGGATGAGGAAGATGCCCCTGGCTTGTAGGGTTTCATCTACCAAAGTGAACATGAATAAGTATGACACGTCAAACAATTTGAGCCAAGTAGACAAAACACATATTGTTGGTGATTACCTTGGTAGATGGCCATGCAATGGACCTTGTGACAACATCGGTGACAAATCATAAACCATCATATTCATAAGGTAGCGCTGCATCCCTTGTCATCTCAACATTGACAAAAACCTCATGAGAAGATCTAGGAGGCTACAAGAAAATTATCATATATATATTGTTTGTGACTCTTGCTCCCGGATGTATGAGGCACTTCATTGGCGCGGTTCTTTTTGGTGATAGCACTGCGAGACTATAAGAAAAAAGGTAAGGAGATTTATGATGAGTAGACATGTTTACAACAACACTGGCTACTATTTTGTTATAATATACCCCCTCCGTCCCAAAATAAGTGTCTCAACTTTGTACTAACTCTAGTACAAAGTTGTACTATGGTTGAGACATTTATGTTGGGACGGAGGGAGCATATTGTTTGTGTTTTGAGACTGATTACATGCATATGTGTTTGTTTATGTCCAGAACAGAGTCTGCTGCAGGGATATACTACAGTTTTAGTATGTGGATGGATATACTACAGTTTTGATTCAGCAGGATGACTTACTTCATTTTCTTCTATGGTCCTACTTCTCTGTAGTTTATACTCTACCGCTTTCAGTTGTTCCTGCGTGACCCCACCATCTTTAGCTTTTCCGCTTGCGCTTGCCATTGTCCCTCCTGCAAAAGACACACTATATGAGTGCATCACTGAAAATAGAAAATATTAGTGGATCAAACACAATACTTATGAGGCACTACATCAAGAAAATCATATACTGCTCCAGAGTATCTTTTGTATGCATCATAATTAGTCTACACAGTGTTAGTTTCTAGGTTAATTTTGGTTGTAGTTGCTTGCAGAGAAACATGACAACAATAAACCTGTCTATATGTCTACAATGATTCAAGACGAGCTTGATTCAGGCCATTGTGGGCCAGGTCCTTTTCTTTGAGTGGCAGGAAGTGAGAACAATGCAGCGGGAGTTCTGCATTGTGATTCCACGGTTCTTTCCTCCAGCTGGATGTGGTTCTCCAGCAAA
Organism: Aegilops longissima; assembly: GCA_021605205.1. Classification (NCBI taxonomy): domain Eukaryota; kingdom Viridiplantae; phylum Streptophyta; class Magnoliopsida; order Poales; family Poaceae; genus Aegilops; species Aegilops longissima. The sequence goes on from CM038681.1 coordinate 354,723,983, forward strand.
GTGGTGTACACTAAAATGAAATGAAACAAGGAAAGCAAGACAGCCATGTCGCAAGGCTGTCTATGTTTGGCTTGATCCATCTTACAAGCAAGGAAGAACTATTGTTGTGTTGTTTATCGTGGGTGGCATTAAGAAGAATTCAGTAAGAAAGTAAAGTATGAAGAAGATTTCAGTAAGAAAAAGTTAATTGAGTATTTGGGTAGTTGGATGGAAGTATGCTGACATGCCATTGTCGTGAACTCAGCCAAGAAATGTGATTAGATGGAGCGGCACAAACACTAGAAACACATCCATTTGTACTGCACAGAAGCTTAGCTTTCGAGAGAACCAAGTTATTTTCACAATTTTTGACAAAGAAACTGCAGGCTACCAACAGAACTCAGTACTGTAATAAAAAATAAATCTAACATAAATCGATTTCCATCTAACATAACTCAGTACTATAAAAAATATATTAAATCTACAAAATACCGACGGGGCAAATAACAGTCTTCTACCCATAATCCACGGCGAACTCCTTCACTCCCAGTTCATCTCTTAACAAACTTTGTAATACAAAATTGATGCGGCAAAATAACTTGACGCAAAGATAGAGGAATGTATGGAGGGAGGAGCTGCACCTCAGCCGCTTTAGTGCCCCTGCCAAGCCAAAGACAGAGAGGGATGCCCTTGACCAAGCGCACGCTGCCCCGATCCAAATCTGCCGCAGCGTGGGTCTTCGTGAGCTAGATGGTGGAGATGGGGAGGTCAGGCCAGGGATGTTGGAGAGAGGCGACCAGCCAGAGAGAGAGCACGAGGGTTTGGAGCCGGCGACGGAGAGAGGCAGGACGGAGTTAGGTTGTGCTGCAGGGACAGGGCGGCGTGGGGCGATGCTACAGAGGAAGGGCGCGTGGGGCAGCGGTGGGATAGACCACCGGACGGCGGTAGCCGCAAGAGGCGGTCGGGCGTGGGGCGCCGGCGTGCGTGGGGAACATCAGGAGAGATGGATTTCGTGGATGGGGAACGAATGGAGCGTGGGGCGGCGGCATCCTTGTGATTTTGAGGGGGAAAACTTCGCGGGCTGGGCCGGTTTGGCGCTAATTTTTTGGGCTATTGGCGTACGAGGCCCACTTTAGCGTCCAACTGTTGGTCGGGGTTATTTACCGACTGATGCTCCATGGGCCATAATAGAATCCCCGACCGACTGTTGCACAGTATATGTTGTACCATTCCCGACTGACAACAGGTCAGCGTACACAGGTTTCCCGACCCATAGTCTGTTAGAATTTTCCTCTCCGATTGTGGATCGGCAATAGTGACTTTTTCCCAAGAGACGTTAGTAGGGAATTCTGGTACATGGTGTAAATACTCAGCTGGTACATGGTGACAATAGTTGATCGGCAATAGTGCATTTTGACGACGTACTTCAAGTGCTCCCCGGAGGGGGCAACGAGAAGCACGCCGGCCCCTGCACCTTGTAGGGAAAAGCACCATCAAAATACATAATCCATTCTTGGGGTGATTCCTTACCGGGGATAGTTGTCTCTGTCACTTCCTCATCAGGGTTGGCGTCCATTCTGCAATAAACTCTACCAGCGCCCTGCTCTGAATAGTTGATGTGCTCTCAAATTTCAAACCACTATTCTGCCGATAGCCTCGGGGTTTTGGAGTATCCTTTGCAATGGAAAATGAGTGACAACCGTGAGCTCATGGGCTTGGAAGTAGTCGAGCAGTTTCCTTGAGGCCATAATAAGACCAAAGATCAACTTTTGCACGCTAGAGTACCTCGATCTAGCCCCTTGTAACAAGGAGCTGACGAAGTACACTGGGCACTGCACCACTTTCTTCCTTGCAGCGTCCTTGGGGTTGCTCTCGTTGTCGTGCTCATTGCTATTCTGATCCTTTTCTAGCTCTGCATCTGCCAACTTTCTGCCTCATCCACTTCTCGCTCTGACCAATTGGTTGGTTGCCGCCAAGTACAACAACAATGCCTCTTGGGGTTTGTGTGCAACCAAGGTAGGCATAGATGATAGGTAGGCCTTCAACTCCTGCAGAGCTGCATCTGCTTCCGGGGTCCACTTCATAGGCCCTGCCTTCTTCAAAATTTTAAAGAACGGCAGGACACGCTCGGCAGACATGGAAATGAATCTACTTAGCACGGCAACACATCCCATCAAGTGCCTCACATCCTTAACTGTCCTTGGTGCCTGGATCTGCTCGATGGCTTTGAACTTGTTGGGGTTAGCTTCGATCCCCCAATGGGACATGAAGAAACCAAGTAGCTTGCCAGAGGGGACACCCAACACACACTTCTTCGGATTAAGCTTTAAATTGATCTTGCGCAGATTAGCAAATGTCTCCTCCAAATCCTGGATAAGAGTTGTCTTATCCTTGGTTTTGACCACGATATCATCCATATAGGATTCTATGTTTCTATGTAACTATGGCTCAAAACCAATCTGAAGTGCCCTTGCAAAAGTGGACCCGACACTCTCTAATCCGAATGGCATGCAGACAAAGCAGTATGTACCACATAGAGTGATGAATGATGTCTTCTCTTCATCTTCTTTGGACATGAAGATCTGGTGATATCCGCAATACGCGTCCAGAAAGGAGAGCAAATCACACCCTGAAGTGGAATCCACAATCTGGTCGATACGTGGCATGGGAAATGGGTCCTTCGGGCAAGCTTTGTTCAGGTCTGTGAAATCAATGCAAAGCCTCCATTTCCCATTAGCCTTCCGACTACTTTGGATTTGCTAACCATGTAGGATCAAGATCTTGTCGGCATTCTAGGAACGGGGTCCCAGACTTGTTGTCACTGCGGCCTGGCGTGGCTAAGCCAAAGAAAGGCCGTACGACCCATCTTCATCAACAAGGCATGCAAGACCCACGCGAGGGGCCAAGCCTCGCGAGGCGGACGATGCAAGCCCTTCTCAGGAGTTGCCTAGTCAGGCAGGCTGACGAGGAGCGGAGATATCAAGGAGGGGCAAACCTCACGAGGCTCTCGTGACGTGAGCCATGACGACCGACACCAGGCAGGCGCCAGGGCATGCAGCATCCTTGTTTCCTCTTTGGTGCTAAGGAAGCAGGCGCAGGCGAGGAGTACCGAGGCATCAGACAAAGGTTGCCATATCGGTGCAACGAGACCAAGACTAGGAGGACGGCAAGACGGAGGTCATCGTGGAGCCCAAGATGGCGTCACCACTAGAGCTTTTCACAGGCGAAGACCGCTTTTGTCTGGATAGCTTGTACTGGCTGTCCCCCTTCAAATTTGCCCGCCGTTGTTGGCTCCCTTCCCGCTCAATATTTGGGAAGAGGACCAGAGCTAGCCACCACAATAGGGGGCATCGAGCAGTCTATCCAGCTCTCACCCGCTAAGTCACCAAGCACAAGAACACCTCAACCTCAGGAGGCTGTTCTTCCCTCTGTACTGTTCATCATCAGCCCAAGAGGCAATCCACCACCGCCACACTGGAGTAGGGTATTACACCACAACGGTGGCCCAACCGAGATAAATCTCGTGTCTTTACGTGTTGCGAGTTCGTCGAGTCCGTCCGCGAGATCTTAGCGAGCTAGGCGAGATCGGTGGGAGGAAAGACTTTGCATGCACCCGGTGTTGAACCTTAAGGGTTTGCGGAACCCACATCCGACATTTGGCCCGCCGGTAGGTGTGCCGGAGCTCCTCTCCACCAACTGCGCTTCACGCCGCACGCTCGCCTCCATGGCGGTGCCCGCCATCCGCCTCTGCGGCCGACATTGTGATGGGTCGTCTGGGTGCGAGCCTCGCCCCGCCCCACGGGCGAAAAGTCGATGGCCAACCAAGTTCAAGCCAGAGATGCCGCCGCGTTATGACGGCGCAGCAGACCCGTCGTCGTTCCTGCTGGCGTACGAGGAGGCTGTCCTCGAAGCCGGAGGCAACAACAAGATCATGGCCAACTGGTTCCCCATGGCCCTCGCCGGCGAGCCGCGTGCTTGGCTGCTCAACCTCCCGGAATCCACGGTGGCCTCCTGGGGGGAACTCCGCGACCTCTTCACCGCTCGCTACGCGGTTCCGGCGCACCACGTAGTCGCGGCCCTGCTGGGCGGCTCTCAAGCACCGCCTTCGGACCGCCACGTCAAGCCGTTCCTCCGTCAGATCGGGGCCACCTCCAAGCGCCTGGGGGCTCCGCCGGGTTGGGCCGCGCCGGAGGCCGACCTCACCTTCGGCTCAGAAGACCACCCCGACTCCACCACTGGCTCCGGCATGCTCCCAATGCTTTGCACGCCCACCATCTGCAACGTGGCCGTTACCAAGACCCTCATCGACGGCGGTGCCGGCCTCAACTTGCTCTCCGTAGAAGCCTTCAGCCTTCTTCACGTGCCGCTCGAGCAGCTCAGCCTCAGCAAGCCCTTCTCGGGAGTGGGTGGTGGAGCTGCCCACTCTCTGGGGTAGATCCGCCTCCCTGTCACCTTTGGCATGCGTGACAACTACCGCACCGAGCTGGTGGACTTCCACATCGCCCGCATCGGTCTCTCGTACAACGCCATCCTCGGATACCCAGCTCTCGCTCAGTTCATGGCGGCGACTCACCCGGCCTAGAACCTCATGAAGATGCCAGGGAGCAAGGGCATCCTCACCATCAAGGGGGACACTAAGGAGGCCGTGACGATACTCAGGCTCGCCTTCAAGACCGCGGCAGCAGCACAACCCGCCGGCGCTAGTACCCCCGACGCCGAGGAGGCCGCACCTACCAAGAAGAAACAGTTGTTCACCCAAGACAAGGCAGAAACCAAGGAGGTGCCGGTCAACGAGGACGAGCCTTCGGGAGCCACCTTTACCATAGGCGCCGGCCTCGACCCGGGTCAAGAAGAGGCCTTGGTGAGGTTCTTGCACGCGAACAAGGAGATATTTGCGTGGGAGCCCAATTAGCTGGTAGGGGTCCCGAGAGAGGTGATTCAGCATCATCTGAGGGTATGCCCCAACATACGCCCCGTGAAGCAGCGGGCGAGACGGCAGTCCACTGAGAAGCAGACTTTCATCATCCAGGAGACGCACAAGCTGGAGGCGGCAGGTGCCATTCGTGAAGTTTGATATCCCGAATGGCTGGCGAACCCCGTCATAGTGCCAAAGAAAGGAGGGAAGGAACGGATGTGCGTCTACTTCACCAACCTTAACAAAGCCTGCCCCCAAGATCCGTTCCCGCTCCCGCGCATTGACCAGATAGTCGACTCCACCGCCAAGTGCGACCTGCTGTGCTTCCTGGACGCATTCTCGGGGTATCATCAGATCAAATTGGCGATAGAAGATGTGGAGAAGACAGCCTTCCTGACACCATGTGGGGTATACTGCTACACCTTCATGCCCTTCAGGATGCACAACGCGGGCGCGACTTTTCAGCGACTAATGCACATCGCCCTGGGGCGGCAGCTTGGGAGAAACACAGAGGCCTACGTCGACGACATAGTGGTAAAGTCTCGCGAGGCGAGGACATTGATCCAAGACTTGGAGGAGACCTTTGAGAGCCTGCGCCAAGTGAACTTGAGGCTTAACCCAGAGAAGTGCGTGTTCGGTGTCCCCTCCGGCAAGCTGCTGGGATTCCTCGTATCCCACAGAGGGATCAAGGCAAACCCGGAGAAGATCAAGGCCATCGAGGACATGAGCCCACCACAGACACTCAAAGAGATGCAGAAGCTAGCAGGGCGGGTGACCGCATTAGGGCGTTTCATCTCAAAACTGGGAGAGCGCGCCTTGCCCTTCTTCAAGCTCATGAAGAAGAAGGGCCCGTTCAAATGGACCCCCGAGGCCGACCAGCCCTTCCAAGACCTCAAGAAATACCTTACCAACCCTCCGATGATGGTGGCACCACGGCCTCTCGAGCCCCTGGTACTCTACCTTGACGCCACCCTGTACTCCGCCAGCGCGGCGTTGGTGGCGGTTCGGGAGGAGCGCCAAGCCAAGGGCGCGCTTCGCCAAGCCAAAGATGAAGCGACGCAGAGTCAGGAAGGCACAACAAATACATCAGCAGTGGAAGACCAAGTTCGGCAGGGCAACGTCGTAGAAGCTCATGAGGACAGTCAAGTCTCCGGAACCCCTCTACCTTAGGAGATGCCCCAATCTCCGCAGGACCCGAGCCCCGACAGTGTGCCAGCCCTCTTCGAACACCCGGTGTACTTTGTCAGCACCGTGCTGCAAGACGCGAGGGCACGCTACCCCATGCCTCAGAAGCTCCTGCTCGCACTCTTGGTGGCTTCACGCAAGCTGCAACACTACTTCCAGGGGCACCCCATCAAGGTCATCTCAGCCTACCCATTGGAGAGGGTGCTTAGGAGCCCTAACTCAGCTGGAAGGGTCGCTGAGTGGAACATTGAGCTGCAAGCATTCCAGTTAGAGTTCAACACTACCAGGGTCATCAAGGGGGCCGCGCTCGCTGATTTTGTGGCAGAATGGACGGATGCCCTGACACTTGAGGAAGGCAAAGACCGGTCCACCTCCCCAGGGAGCGAGGCTCCAGACGGCTGGGTCATGTATTTCGATGGTGCCTTCACGCACCAGGGTGCGGGGGCTGGAGCAGTGCTCATCTCGCCCACCCAGGACAAGCTCTACTACGCCGTGCAACTCTTCTTTCAGCACGGCGAGAAGGTCTCCAACAATATCGCAGAATATGAAGGCCTCATAGCTGGCCTGAAGGCTGCGGCGGCCCTAGGTGTGAAGCGCCTTATCGTCAAAGGCGACTCGCAACTCCTCGTCAACTTCTCCAACAAGGTCTACGAGCCGAAGGACGAGCATATGGAGGCCTACCTCGCGGAGGTGCGCAAGATGGAAAAATAGTTCTCGGGCACAGGAGTTGCAAAGACGTGCCCGGGGCACCAACAAGGAAGCCGACGACATCACCAGGAGAGCGTCCAAGCGGCAACCACAAGAGCCCGGTGTCTTTGAGGAGAGGCTCTTCAAGCCATCAGGTACATCACCCCTTTCAAGCACGACTCAGCCTCGGGAGGAGCTCCCACAGCCTCCTGCCATGGGAACCCCAGCCTGTGGCCTGACCTCGGGAGCTCGACTGCTCTTGGCGCTCGAGCCCCAAGAGGAATGCTGGACCAAGGAATTCAAGGAGTACCTGACGCACGGGACGCTGCCGGAGAAGGAAGAGGACGCGGCCACGACATACTGTATCCAAGACGTCGAGTTGTACAGGAAACGATCGAACAATGTCACACTGCGTTGCATCTCCAGTGATCAAGGAAGGGAGTTGTTGATTGACATACACGGCGGGGACTGCGGACACCACTCGTCATCACGAACCCTTGTCGGCAAGGTGTTTCGTAGTGGATTCTACTGGCCAACAGCAACCAACAACGCAACCGAACTGGTGAAGTCCTGCGAAGCTTGCCAATTCCACGCCAAGCAAATCCATCAGCCAGCTCAGGGCCTCCAAACCATCCCACTCACATGGCCATTCGCGGACTGGGGGCTGGACATCTTAGGCCCGTTCCCTCGGGCGCCAGGGGGCTACCGCTATCTCTACGTCGCCATCGACAAGTTCACCAAGTGGGCGGAAGTGGAAGTAAATGCTGCACCATCCCGGCTCTGCTGTCAAGTTCATCAAGGGCCTCGTGAGCCGCTTCAGGGTCCCCAACCGCATCATCACAGATAACGGATCGCAGTTTACTAGTAATCTCTTCAAAACCTACTGTGCTAACCTTGGAACGCAGATATGCTACGCTTCGGTGGCCCACCCGAGGAGCAATGGTCAGGTTGAACGCGCCAACATGGAGGTCCCGAGGGGCCTCAAGACCAGGACCTTCAAGAATAAGCTGGAGGCCTGCAGCAGGGCCTGCCACGACGAGCTCCAGTCCGTGATGTGGTCCATCCGCACCACCGCTACCAAGCCAACAGGCGAGACTCCATTCTTCCTCATCTACGGAGCTGAAGCAGTCCTTCCTCACGAGGTCAAGCATCGCTCCGCACGGGTCCTAGCGTTCGACGAAACGCAGCAGGACGGCACGCGGGGGATGGATCTCGTCTTTGGGGAGGAACCGTCATGGGTCTGACCGAGGGCGGCAAGGTACCAAAGACTGCGCAACGATACCACTGCCGCAACATTCGCTCCAGGACGCTCGAGACGGGTGACCTAGTCCTGAGGGGGGTCCTCTCCAGGGAAGGGTTGCATAAGCTTTCACCCATGTGGGAGGGCCCGTTCAAGGTTGTCCACATCTCCAGGCCTGGCGCCGTGCGCCTGGAGACACAAGACGGGATACCTATCCAAAACGCCATGAACATCCAATACCTCCGGAAGTTCTACCCATGAAGCAAGGCCTAGAGCCTGTGAAGAAAGGCCCAAAGCCTGTGAAGAAGGCTCGGTGCCTGTGAAGAATTGCCGCCCGTGACACTCTCACGTAATAATGAGTTGGGGCTGTACACGCCCCGGAGTCTCAGGAGCGCCGGCCTCAAGCCCTGGGGCTCCCGCCCACGCCTAGTGGCAGCACTTAGCTCCGCGCTGGTGAGAAGACTTAAAGACTAGATTAGGTGCCGGACGCGGCTTTTCATTTGCTTTCCGTAGTTGGCTCGCTTTTCCTCAAATGGAAGTTTGCTTTCGGTGTTCCTTGCTGATTTGATTCCCTCGCCTCTTACCGCATTTTCGGGCTCTGGTTTGCTCGTATTCTCTCTCTTTCTCATACCTCGCGAGGGGACTTGGCAGGTGCCCTCGTGAGCGTTTTTCTCCTCTCTGCCTTCTCGCGAGCCACCCTCGTTCGAGCCCAAAAGCTGGCGCATCCCTCCTCGTCCGTGCCCCTCAGGTACCACGATACAAAGCGTCAGGTCAAGGCTTGGGTGGACGGCAAATCTTTTAACGCACTTCCTAACGAATTTTTGCACGTCCTAAGCGAATGCAGGCCACCAAGGCAAGATGGACACGAGGAAACAAACACCTCGTGAGGAAGAGGGTATCCTGAATATATCAGGTTAAGTTATCTTTGCGCAAAATAACAACACGGCACGGGAGCGACACGCGTAATGCAATAACCAAGGAACCATAGTTCACCCCCTGGGCCCATACTGGTTTCGTTCTTGATGCAGGAAAAAGAGCAAAACAAAAGCGGTGTTACGGCGATCCACGGAGGCAGGCGCCTAGCGACATCCCGAGCCTAGCCAGACCCCTCCTCGCGCTTCACGGAGGCACGGCGATGAGACGACCCGCTGCCGCCTTCGAAGCGGGCGCGGCGGCGCGGCGGCTGGTCGTAGCCACCACTGCTGGAGCTGTTGCCGGAGGAAGAGCCGTCGTAGCTGGACGAGGCACGGTAGCCGCCAGGGGCGGGCTCGCCCTCATCCTCGTCACGACCGCCCCCAAGGCCGAGCACCTCCTCACCGCCGTTCGTCTCGGGGTAGCACCCGGCGCGGCGACCATCTTCCCCAAACACCCTCACATAGAGGGTCGATCCACCATCATACTTGAAGTGGAGAGTGCACCGCCTACCCAGGCCGCGCGCGCGGGCGAACCTCTGCCAGCCGCGGGCCAGGGCTATGTTGCCCGCGGCGGAAGTCTCGATCGCGACCCAAGAGGCCTTGCTGCAGCAACCATCCGCCTGCAACCAGAGTCCGCCTGGACCAGTGGCCGGCAGTTCGCCGGTGAAGAAGCACGGAAGTTGGAGCCAGTTGCCGGCCGGGTTCTCCGACTAGACGACAAACTCCGGCGATACCTCGCCGTGTGGAAGCACAGACGGGGGGGCCACACCACCATAGCACGCCTCCCCTCGTCAACTGGACCGCCATGGCTGGGACGACCCCCTTCGCGTGCTGCGGCGCCGCCTCGACAGTGGGCCACGGTGGGCCACGCGGCGTGCTTGCACGGACGGCCGCGTCCGCGCTTGGGCGCCGGGGAGCCGGGTCCCTCGCGAGGGGCCTTACCCTTCTCTGTGGCGGAGAACTTCCTTCATGGCGCCATTGGTGGCACTGCAATAAATGGAGCGAGGAGGAAGAAGCGAGCAAGCGAGGAAGAGATGGGCGATGAGGGCTCCGCCCCCGTCCCCATTTATAACGAAAGAAGGCCAACCGGTGCCTCCCATGATCGCACATAATGATGGTTTTCCTTGCATGTCGCAGGGACTTGTCAAGTCGTGTAGATGCCGAGGCAGCGTGGGGAAGCAGAGACGCCCACGTCCAATCAACCGCCACGCGTCAACCGAGGCCGCAGGCTTTTGGGGCCCGCGGTGCTCCGTACTTGACCCTTGGCTTCGCCGCAAAGCCAAGCCCGAGCACTACTTGGCCCGGCGGCTACTGTCGGCGTTCTGGGAACGGGGGTCCCCAGACTTGCCTTCCTGCCGCCCACCGCGTGGCTAAGCCAGCAGGCCGTACGACCCATATGCATCAACAAGGCATTCAAGACCCACGCGAGGGTCCAAGCCTCGTGAGGCGGACGATGCAAGACCTCCTCCGGAGTGGCCTAGTCAGGCAGGCTCATGAGGAGCGGAGGTATCAAGGCGGGGCAAACCTCACGAGGCTCTCGTGACGTGAGCCATGATGACCGACACCAGGCGGGCCGTCAGGACCCCGATTCCAAGTCACATCGACCTAGCTGGTAACACCTCATATCACTTTGCGGCCTCACGAACGGTATTCCCTCGGGTGTTGCCTTACCATGGCCCGGGACCGTTTGTGCCTTTTGGCTCACGTATATGATAGTGTCGCTAGCATCCACATGACAGAGAACCCGGCCCGACATGGCTAGTTGTGAACCCAAAGCGGCGCTAACCCATGGGGACAGGCATACATGAATCACATCGAGCGTGTCGGTCATCAACGTATGAATCCGGGCTGTAGCACTGGGCTAACAGGACTCCGGTAACCCGGGCTGTAGCAGGCTAGGTAGGACTCCGGATGTCACCACGTGACATTTCCCCGAAGGGACAGACACAGGAACGAAGTGAAACACATGCCGGCCAGTCAAGTGTCCAGAGCAGTAGTGCTGGGCTAGCAGGACTCCGGTGAACCGGGCTGTAGCGGACTACTATCGCTCAGGAAGCACTAGACTCATATGAGAGGCTGCAAAGGATAAACAACTAGATTGTCGGATCCCACTCATACCAAGCATTTCAATCATACACACAATATGCCCGATATGAGTACATACAACATGGCATCACAACAAAACTCTACAACTCAAAGTACTTTATTTAAGAGGCTCCGAGGAGCCATACATAATATGTTCATACAGATAGGGGTCACAAGACCCAACACTCAAGTCATACAAACATACAAGCACATGCGGAAGCAAACTAGTCTGAGTACAGACACTAAAAAGAAAGAAGGCTTGACGAAGCCCTTCTATCTACATCGGCCCTTCACAAGCCTTGGATCACCACCTGGGTGGCTAGTCACTCGTCGACGTCAAGGTCTACATAGAACCCATCGGAGGGGGCGGTGTTGTCGTCTGAAAACATTAATTAAGCAAACATGAGTACGGAGGTACTCAGCAAGTCTTACAACAGAATCCTACTATACATGCACATTCTCAAGAAGGAAGTGGAGTTATTGCAGCAAGCCAGCTTTGACTCTTGGCTAAGCTATCCTATGTGACATCACTTGGAAAGCATTTGTCGCACACGAGTCCACTAATCACCATCACAATACTCCACCGTGGATCCTCTCCCGTCAACCTACGAGAGGGCCATCCGCGGTACTCACACTTATCTTGAGGCTTTTAGTAGTATCCATTTACTTGTCTATGAACTGTATAGGTGACCAAGTAGTCCTTATCATGGACGCGGCTATTGAATAGTTTCATACCCTGCAGGGTGTACTTCTTCACACACGCTCTCACCACTTATCGCGCTACATGACATGTACTCGGCAACCTTCAAGCGGAAGCCCAGCGAGGGTGTCGGCCACGACTGACTAAACACACGAGTCCCTAGTCCAGGTTTATCGCCTATTCGGGTTCCATCCGCAGGAGTCCGCCGAGGTTTCCACTAACGGCCCCGAACGATGTGTGCGAGTTCCCGAGACACCAAACAGGCGAATCGGTATTTTGCAGACCACGTGCCTACCGCAACACAGCCCACCCCTAAGGTCAGCGCTGCGCAGGCCCCAAAGATGCTACAAACACGAAACTACTTTGCAACTCCGGACAGAGGACAAGAGTGGTTAATAAGTCGAGAGGGTCAATTAAGGATCCCAATGCGTGGTAGTAGCTGAGTCTTAAATCACACACATAGATCTCAGTTCTTAGGGACAGCTTCAATGAAACAACCCACCATGTACTCCTACATGGCCTCTCATCGATACCTTTACCAAATCGTGTTCAACACCTCACTCTTGTTACCGACACAACCTTTCACTCTAGTTCATCATCCCGATGAGCTAGACCCGACACAACTCTAAGCATAGCAAGCACATCATGGTAGGAAACGCAAATATGGCTCAATCAACTCCTACACATACTAGTGGGTTTCATCTAGTTACTGTGGCAATGACAGGTCATGCAAAGGAAGTGGGTTCAACTACCGGAACACACAGCAGTTTGAAACACGTTGTCTTAATGCAGTAAACAAGAGCAGGAGCGAGATCATGGGTTTGTATCGGAATGATCAATGGGTTGCTTGCCTGATGTAGTGGTAGTAGGGTACTGCCCTTCAGATGGATATTCAGGGTTATCCTCGGAGACAGAACCTACCACGAAAGACACACCAAACATAATCAACACATGACGATATGCAACAATATGATGCATGCTATGACATGGCAATATGAATGTGTGTTGGCCTAATGCAAGCTAGAACAGAAAGGAATGAACTCATTTGAATCAAAGATTCAAATGTTAGCTCATTTAACATAGCCATACTAGTGCATTATCTTATTCTGTTTAAACAGCAAGGTTAACTTGTTCTGTCATGCATGAAACCATTACCAATGGATAGATTGAATTTTTCTGATCAAAATTCATATATAAATCTTTGCATTTGGAGTTACAGATTAGTTTCTATGAATTTTTGAAGTTTGCAACAATTTCTGGAATTTCCTTAATACAAATAAATCCAGAAATTAGTTATTGCATCAGCAGTGCGTGAGGGTGACGTCAGTGGTCAAAGGGGACGTCCAGGTCAACCTGACCAGTGGGTCCCATATGTCAGTAGTTAATTAAACTAGTTAAAATTAGTTAAAACTAATCTGGATAATTAGCAGAGGGGGGCCCCACTTGTCACAGACTCAGGGGAGTCAACCTGGGCCCACCCTAGTCAAAGTCAAGGGTCAAACACGTCGGTGTTTAGCCGCCGGCGAAGCCAGACGCGGCGGCGAGAGTGCGTTTATGCATTTCGGCGACCAAATGGGCGGCGGAGGCCATCTACGTGTAGCCGGGGACAAGTCGCGGCGTTTGGTGGCAGTGGATGAGCTCGGGGTGGCCGGAAACGTCACCGGCGATGAGCTTGGTGGTCGTCGGAGTCAGGTGAAAATGAACCCGTGGCTACGGGGCACAGCGAGGCACGTGGTGAGGTGCCTTGGGCTCCTGGGAGTGCGGTGGTGTGCTCGGAGTCGAGCCAACGTGGCTATGGCCACGACGGCGACGTGCGGTGGCGGCGGCGGGTGCAGCCGAGCTCGGCGCAGTCGATGCGGGGCTCGAGAGTGAGAACGAGAGGGATGGGGAGGTAGCTGGGCTCACGGCGAGTACGTCAAAACGGTCGGCGAGGTCGGGGACGAGCTGATGCGGTGGCGACGACGAAGGGGATCTCCGGCGGTGGTCGACGAAGACGGGGTCGGTGGAGGTGTTGCAGAGCGCGGCGGCGCTTCGGGCTCGGCCTGCTCGATGTAGTCGGCGATGGCGGAGCGAACGAACACGGTGGCGTGGCGCAGGACGACGGAGAGCACGGGTTTCACGGTGGGCTGGGCGCAGCGGCGTCGGCCATGGTGCGGGCGAGTGAGCGGAGGAGCTGGGAGGAGAGAGGGTGTCTGCGAGCTCGGGGTAGGAGTAGAACGGTGTGGGGAGGAGGCAGTGGCGGCGAGCAGCTGCGTGGCGCCTGGTGCCGCCGTCGAGCACTGGTTGCTGCTGGCCAAGCCAAGCAGCTCACTGGAGCGGTGGCTGGGCTGGGCGGCAGTGGGCTTGCCAGATGGGCGCTGTAAGATCCTCTCTCTCTCTTTTAGTTTTCTTTTTTATTTTTACGTAAGTGTTGGGCTTTTCTAAAAATACCTAGACACCTTCAAAAATCCTGCAAATAATCATGGGCTCTGTCAGATTATTTCCAACAGCCCACACTTATTTCAGAATTATTTGGGCATTAAAATATTTACTAGCATTTAAATGCCCAAATGCAATTTACATATGATTTAATTCAATGACCTTCATTGACCTAGAAAATTGTGCACCAATTTTGCGGAGGTTCTAACCCAAGACAAAGAGGGTGAACTTTTAGAAGGGCAATTCAGGTTCATTGAAAATATTTTTAGTAAACCTTAGTTGAAAGCGAGAGGGTTCTGGGGTTTTGTCTTCCCCAATTCAAGTTTCTGATGAAAGATAAACATGATGCAACACTCTAATGCATGGACTAGCTAGGATGTGACAACTCACCCCCACTCAAAAGAATCTCGTCCCGAGATTTTGGATCCGTCGGAAAGAAGGTGGGGTACTCAAGTCAAAGACGATCCTCCCTTTCCCAAGTAGCTTCTTGCTCGTAATGGTTTGACCATTGAACCTTGAGAAACTTGATATTCTGGCGTCGAGTGGTACGCTCGGCTTGATCGAGGATACGAACGGGATATTCTCGATAGGTGAGATTATCTTGGAGATCAAGCGTTTCGTGGTCCACTCCATGGATAGGATCCGAGAAGCAACGCCTGAGTTGAGAAACGTGGAAGACATCATGAACTCTGGAAAGATGCGGAGGTAGTTCCAATTGGTAGGCAACTTCTCCTCGTTTGGCAAGAATGCGAAAGGGTCCAATGTAACGAGGAGCCAATTTGCCTTTGATACCGAATCGATGGGTTCCCTTCAAAGGAGTAACCCGAAGGTAAGCCTTCTCGCCAACTTCATAAGACATAGGCTTATGCTTGCGGTCATATTGGCTCTTTTGACGAGATTGGGCTGTTTTCAATTTCTCACGAATAACGCGAACCTGCTCTTCTGCTTCCTGGATCATATCTGGGCCAAAGAGTTGTCTTTCCCCGGTTTCTGACCAGTTAAGAGGCGTTCGACATTTCCGTCCATAGAGAACTTCGAAAGGAGCTCTCCCCAAGCTAGCTTAATAACTATTGTTATAAGCGAATTCGGCGAATGGAAGGCATTTCTCCCAATTCATGCCGAAAGAGATGACAGAAGGTTGAAGCATATCCTCCAGAATTTGATTGACTCGTTCTACTTGACCACTTGATTGAGGATGGAAGGCGGTGCTAAAGAAGAGACGAGTTCCCATAGCAGTTTGGAAACTTTCCCAAAATCGAGAGGTGAAGAGACTTCCACGGTCTGAGTTAATCTCCAATGGAACACCATGAAGAGACACTATTCGGGAGATGTACAATTCAGCTAGCTGGCTAGCGGTTATACTCTCACGAACAGGTAGGAAGTGGGCTACTTTGGAAAGACGATCGACAACAACGAAGATACATTATTCCCTCTCTTGGTCCTGGGAAACCCGGTAATGAAATCCATACCGATTTTATCCCATTTCCATTCAGGAATTTCCAAAGGTTGAAGGGTGCCAGCAGGCCTTTGATGCTCTGCTTTAACTCGACGACAGACGTCGCAATTAGCAATGTATTGAGCGATTTCTCTCTTCATCCTAGTCCACCAAAACCTCTGGCGTAGGTCTTGATACATTTTAGTACTACCGGGATGAATGGTGAGAGGGGATTCATGGGCTTCCTTAAGGATCAATTGCCGTAGCTGTTGTTTCTTGGGAACCACCAAGCGGTTCTCAAAGAAGAGAACACCTCGCTCATTTATGGAGAAACACTTAGCATCTCCGCTAGCAATGTTCTCGTTGATCCGAGATATTCCTCTATCATACCGCTGGGCGGTTATGATTTGATCCGTAAGGTTAAGTTTCGCCACCAGGGTGGAAAGAAATCCTCGAGGAACGATGTGAAGGTTAAGCTTACTAAATTCCTCGTGGAGAAGTGGTTGACTTTGTTGTAACATCAGGTTGTTACAATAAGATTTACGTCTTAGTGCATCAGCCATGACATTGGCTTTGCCTGGGGTGTAAGATATTCCTAAGTCGTAATCCGTAATCAACTCGACCCAACGTCTTTGCCTGAGATTCAAACCCGGTTGGGTGAAGATGTATTTCAGACTTTGGTGATCGGTGTAAATTTACATAACGATTACCAAGAAGGTAATGTCGCCATGTTTTGAGTGCATGGACCACTGCTGCAAGCTCTAGATCATGTGTGGGATAGTTATCCTCATGTGGACGCAACTGTCGAGAAGCGTAGGCAATCACATGACGATCTTGCATGAGTATGCAACCTAGTCCTTGTCGCGAGGCGTCGCAATAGATAACAAAGTCCTTAGAAAATCTGGTGGAACAAGTACGGGAGCAGATGTCAGGCGTCTTTTCAGTTCCTGAAAGCTGAACTCGCACTATGGGGTCCACTCGAACTTTTTATCTTTCTTGAGGAGTTCAGTTAGAGGCTTAGCAACCTTGGAGAAATTCTCGACGAAGCGGCGGCAATAGCTCGCTAAACCGAGGAAACTCCAAACTTGCTTGACCGATTCAGGTGGAGTCCAGTCAAGGACGGCTTGAACTCGCTCAGGATTGACAGCAATGCCCTTACCATAGATTACATGGCCTAGATAGGTTACTTCTGGCAACCAAAACTCACACTTAGAGAATTTGGCATACGGGTGATGCTCTCGAAGTTTCATCAATACTAGCCTCAGATGTTCGGCATGTTCTTCCTCATTCTTGGAGTAGATGAGTATATCATCGAGGTAAACCACGACGAATTTATCCAAATACTCCCTGAAGATCGAGTTCATTAACCGAGGAAAGGTGGCTGGAGCATTGGTTAACCCGAAGGACATGACGGTGTACTCGTATTGGCCATAACGAGTAACAAAGGCCGTTTTAGGAATGTCCCCTTTCTTGATTTTGATTTGATGGTAGCCCAACCTCAAATCCATCTTGGAAAAGACTGAGGATCCAGCGAGCTGATCATACGTGTCGTTGATCCCGGGAGCGGATACTTGTTCTTGATAGTGACCAAATTGACAAGTCGGTAATCTACAACCATCCGATCCATTCCATCCTTCTTCTTGACGAAGAGGACGGGGCAAGCCCATGGAGAAGAACTAGGACGGATGAAACCCTTTTGCAAGGACTCATCGAGTTGTTTCTTAAGCTCGGCTAGTTCTAGGGGTGCCATCTTATAAGGTCTTCTAGAGATTGGGACGGTTCCTGGAACAAGGTCTATCACGAACTCGACATTTCTGTCAGGTGGAACACCTGGCAGTTCCTCTGGAAAGACATCCGGGAAGTCACGGACTACCGGAATATCTTCAAGGTCTGGAAGGGGGTTGACATTTAAGGAGTAGAGCTGACGCTTAGATACTCGGGTCAAAACATTGACTGTCTTGCCCGATGGATGGGTGAGTTGAACAGTTCTAGTAGAGCAATCAATCTTAGCATAATGGGCTAACATCCAGTCCATACCCAAGATGATGTTTATGTCCGAGGACTTGAGAGCTATTAGTGATGCAAGGAAAACTAATCTATCGACAAGGATTTCATTCCCATGACTTATTCTAGAGGTTTGCCATCTAGAACCAGGAGTCTGAATTTCCATGGAGGTGTGCATGTCACAAATTGTGGTGTTGTGCAATCGAGCATAGCTCTCAAAAATAAATGAATGAGATGCTCCAGTATTGAAGAGAACATTTGCCGGATGACAATTAAGAAGGAGCATACCGAGAACGACATTGGGATCCTCATGGGTCTCCTCAGCTGAAACGTAGTTGACATGGCCACGAGCAGTGGCGACTGGTTTGGCGTAGAGCACCTTTCCTGCTGGCTTACCACGGCCAACAGACTTTCCGATTTGACTGGGGTTGTTCTGGGGACACTCACGGATGTAGTAACCCGTCTCCCCACACTTGAAACAGGTTATCACATTGGGACGTGGAGCAGCATTAGCAGTGGGGCCACCATAGGCCTTGGGCGGTGCATACTGCTGGTTGGGGCGAGGCGCCTCAAAGGATGGCCTCGGAGTGAATCTGGGTGGCAGAGCGGTGCTTGGGATCCACACTCGGCGCTTCTGAGATCCAGAGCTGGATGAAGAACCAAAGTCACGGGAGTGCTTGCATGAAGCTTCAAAATCAGACTATCCCGTCTCAGCACTGATAGCCTTGTTGACTAACTTCTGGAAGGAGGAGCACTCGTGCAGACGAAGATCACGGCGAAGCTCGGGGCTAAGTCCCTTGCGGAACCTTGCCTGCTTCTTGGCGTCGGTGGATACTTCTTCAGGAGCATAACGTGCTAGATTTCCAAACTCACGACTGTATGCATCCACAGGCAGTCTACCTTGGGTGAAATTACAGAACTCTTCCCTCTTATGATCCATGAGACCTTCCAGAATGTGATGCTCACGGAAAGTCGCACTGAACTCAGCCCAGGTAGTGATTTGGCTGACCGGGCGGATAGCCTCAAAATTTTCCCACCAAAGGCTAGCAGGGCCTTCGAGGTGATAGCCAGCAAAGGTAACCTTATCAGCTTCGGCTACGTTGGAAGAATGTAGCTTGTGGGTGATGCTGCGAAGCCATTCATCCGCATCGAGAGGCTCGACGGAGTGTTTAAACTTTGGTGGATACAGCTTGACAAAGTCATTGATTGACACCAGGTCATTCCTTGGCTGGCGTGCAGTATTCTACTCAATCCGCTCCAGCAAACGATTGGTCTCACGCTTGTTTTGTTCTGCCTCCATCATAACTTCGGCCAGAGAAGGCGGTTGAGGCAGATTCACATTCCTAGCTACGCTGGCTTCTCCCTGCTCCGGAGCAGCAGGGTTGTTGCGGGTGTTGACCATCCTAGGGAACAAGACAATGGTTTAGACAAGGATGGCAAAATTTGGCAAGGAAGTGCGAAATGTAATGGGTAGCACGGAATGCAGAGATGTTCATCCGTATGACATGGTAATATAGAAACTGCCATATATATACCAACGGTCATACACACCATTCATAGTTTAGTACAAGCCCGGCTAGAGTACAACTACGGTGAAAGACGTTACATCTCATCGGAAGCATCCCAAGCTCCTATACATTATTTTTCTACACTTCCAGAATTGATACACACTAAGTCATATTCCACAAGTCACGCAGGACGGTGGAAATACAACTATTACAATACCAGTGGTACTACTACTAACTCAGACAGCTCCGTAGTAGTCCTCATAGAAGTCACCTCCATAGCCTGGAAGCTCAACGTGATTATCCGGAAACAGATGGTCTTGAGGAGCTTGTGGACCATAGGGGCTAGGATGAGGTCTTGGACCAACAAACGATGGCCTGCGGGGACCACAGGGTGGGGTGATGCCTCCCACATCACGCCAATCCACCATGTCTGGCAGAGCAGATCTCACAGGATACAATCCCTCGTATCCATACATCCAGCTTGCACAGCCGGTGCAAACCGAGTCAAAGTGGCCCAATGATCAGCACGGGTGTTGAAAAGCTCCAGTCTCAAGGCCCGATTCTCTCGGTCCTTATCCTCGAGCATCTCAGCAGTGGTGCGGGTTAGTGAGTCCTCCTGAGTGGAATCAGCATAGATAGCCTGGAGATACCCTTGCGCCCCCGGGAGAGAAGCTGGCATATAACGGAAGTCGGTGTTCCGAAGCAGGCCAGTCCTGACTCGCATGATGGTCTAGAGTATGCAACATCCTGCACAACCATCTCAATAGTGACCCCGAGTCCATAGGAGCAGTGAAGGGGCTCAGTCGATCCAGGATAAGAAGGAAATATCCTGACAGTGCAGAGGTATTGGCTTTGATTAAAGTCTCTGAATTGCTCTTCGACGGTGTATTCGGGATACCAACGGTAACCCGTATCAATCATTACCCAGACTAACATAGCCGTATGACCGGGCACATCGATGCACCTGGTCAGGCGAACCACTTGGTTTTGAGCACGGGTGGCCATCTGAAAGCACAGCCACAATGCAAAGACATTACAATTTCTAGGGAAAATCGGACAGCATAACAGCTGTAATTGCTCAGGAACAAATTTGAGACATTCAAAATCAGATTGCAAAACCACTCAACAACATCATATCAAGGTTCTGGTTCAATTGATAACATAATAAAAGTAGTAGAAACTGAACTGAGGCTGGTAACAAACAATCTAATAACTTACTACGGATTAGTAACACGTGAACCTGATAGAGAGAAGAAAGCCTAGTCCTATACCCACGTAGAATGAGAAGAGAATGACACAGATCAGAGGGCATAAGGTAAAGGAGTAAAAACAGCCTTACGTCCCTCCCACAATCAATTCCTCTACATATAACTAAAGCATTTCTAGACTCGACATCGACCAGTTTGGCTTAGCGAACCTACAGGCAGTCCGGCTCTGATGCCAACGCTGTCAGGACCCCGATTCCAAGTCACATCGACCTAGCTGGTAACACCTCATATCACTTTGCGGCCTCACGCACGGTATTCCCTCGGGTGTCGCCTTACCATGGCCCGTGACCGTTTGCGCCTTTTGGCTCACGTATATGATAGTGTCACTAGCATCCACATGACAGAGAACCCAGGCCGACATGGCTAGTCGTGAACCCAAAGCGGCGCTAACCCATGGGGACAGGCATACATGAATCACATCGAGCATATCGGTCATCAACGTATGAATCTGGCTGTAGCACTGGCTAACAGGACTCCGGTAACCGGGCTGTAGCAGCTAGGCAGGACTCGGATGTCACCGCGTGACATTTCCCGAAGGGACAGACACGAACGAAGTGAAACATATACCCGCCAGTCAAGTGTCGAGCGGTAGAGTTTGGGCTAGCGGGACTCCGTGAACCGGGTTGTAGCGGACTACTATCGCTCAGGAAGCACTAGACTACATTTCCCCATATGAGAGGCTGCCAAGGATAAACAACTAGATTGTCGGATCCCACTCATACCAAGCATTTCAATCATACACACAATATGCCCGATATGAGTACATACAACATGGCATCACAAAAAAACTCTACAACTCAAAGTACTTTATTTAAGAGGCTCCGAGGAGCCATACATAACATGTTCATACATATAGGGATCACAAGACCCAACACTCAAGTCATACAAACATACAAGCACATGCGGAAGCAAACTAGTCTGAGTACAGACACTAAAAAGAAATAAGGCTTGACGAAGCCCTTCTATCTACATCGGCCCTTCACAAGCCTTGGATCACCACCTGGGTGGCTAGTCACTCGTCGACGTCAAGGTCTACATAGAACCCATCAGAGGGGGCGGTGTTGTCGTCTGAAAACATTAATTAAGCAAACATGAGTACGGAGGTACTCAGGAAGTCTTACAACAGAATCCTACTATACATGCACATTCTCAAGAAGGTAGTGGAGTTATTGCAGCAAGCCAGCTTTGACTCTTGGCTAAGCTATCCTACGTGACATCACTTGGAAAGCAGTTGTCGCACACGAGTCCACTAATCACCATCACAATACTCCACCGTAGATCCTCTCCCACAACCCACGAGAGGGCCATCCCATGTACTCACACTTATCTTGAGGCTTTTAGTAGTATCCATTTACTTGTCTATGAACCTGTATAGGTGACCAAGTAGTCCTTTACCGTGGACGCGGCTATTCGAATAGTTTCATACCCTGCAGGGGTGTACTTCTTCACACACGCTCTCACCACTTATCGCCGCTACACGACATGTACTCGGCAACCTTCAAGCGGAAGCCCAGCGAGGGTGTTGGCCACGACCTGACTAAACACACAAGTCCCTAGTCCAGGTTTATCGCCTATTCGGGTTCCATCCGCAGGGAGTTCGGCCGAGGTTTCCACTAACGGCCCCGAACGATGTGTGCAGGGTTCCCGAGACACCAAACAGACTCCTACATGGCCTCTCATCGATACCTTTACCAAATCGTGTTCAACACCTCACTCTTGTTACCGACACAACCTTTCACTCTAGTTCATCATCCTGATGAGCCAGACCTGACACAACTCTAAGCATAGCAAGCACATCATGGTAGGAAACACAAATATGGCTCAATCAACTCCTACACATACTAGTGGGTTTCATCTAGTTACTGTGGCAATGACATGTCATGCAAATGAAGTGGGTTCAACTACCGCAACACACAGCAGTTTGAAACACGTTGTCTTAATGCAGTAAACAAGAGTAGAAGCGAGATCATGGGTTTGTATCGGAATAATTAATGGGTTGCTTGCCTGATGTAGTGGTAGTAGGGTACTGCCCTTCAGATGGATATTCGGGGTTATCCTCGGAGACAGAACCTACCACGAAAGACAGACCGAACATAATCAACAAATGACGATATGCAACAATATGATGCATGCTATGACATGGCAATATGAATGTGTGTTGGCCTAATGCAAGCTAGAACATAAAGGAATGAACTCATTTGAATCAATGATTCAAATGTTAGCTCATTTAACATAGCCATATTAGTGCATTATCTTATTCTTCTTAAACAGCAAGGTTAACTTGTTCTGTCGTGCATGAAACCATTACCAATGGATAGATTGAATTTTCTGATCAAAATGTATATATAAATCTTTGCATTTGGAGTTACAGATTAATTTCTATGAATTTTTGAAGTTTGCAACAATTTCTGGAATTTCCTGAATACAAATAAATCCAGAAATTAGTTATTGCGTCAGCAGTGCGTCCCGCATGTCAGTAGTTAATTAAACTAGTTAAAATTAGTTAAAACTAATCTGGATAATTAGCATAGGGGGCCCCACTTGTCACAGACTCAGGGGAGTCAACCTGGGCCCACCCTAGTCAAAGTCAAGGGTCAAACATGTCGGCGTTTAGCCGCCGGCGAAGCCAGACGCGGCGGCGAGAGTGCGTTTATGCATTCCGGCGACCAAACGCGTGTAGGCGGGGACAAGCCGCGACGTTTGGTGGTGGTGGATGAGCTCTGGGTGGCCGGAAAGGTCGCCGGCGACGAGCTTGGCGGTCGCCGGAGTCGGGTGAAAATGAACCCGTGGCTACGGGGCACGGCGAGGCACGTGGTGAGGTGCTTTGGGCTCCTGGGTGTGCGGTGGTGTGCTCAGAGTCGAGCCAACGTGGTTGTGGCCACGATGGCAATGTGCGGTGGCGGCAGCGGGTGCGGCCGAGCTCGGTGCAGTCGGTGTGGGGCTCGAGAGCGAGAACGAGAGGGATGGGGAGGTAGCTGGGCTCACGGCGAGTACGTCGGAACGGTCGGCGAGGTCGGGGACGAGCTGATGCGGTGGCGACGACGAAGGGGATCTCCGGCGGTGGTCGACAAAGACGGGGTCGGTGGAGGTGTTGTAGAGCGTGCGAGCGCTCGGGGCTCGGCCTGCTCGATGTAGTCGACGATGGCGGAGCGAACAAACACGGTGGCGTGGCGCAAGGACGACGGAGAGCACGGGTTTCACGGTGGCGCGGGCGCGACGGCGTCGGCCATGGTGCGGGCGAGTGAGGCAGAGGAGCTGGGGAGGAGAGAGGGTGTCTGCGAGCTCGGGGTAGGAGTAGAACGGTGCGGGGAGGAGGCAGGGCGGCGAGCAGCTGCGTGGCGCACGCTGGTGCCGCCGTCGAGCACCTGGCTGCCTGCCTGGCCAAGCCAAGCAGCTCGCTGGAGCGGTGGCTGGGCTGGGCCGGCAGGTGGGCTTGCCAGATGGGCGCCAGGTAAGATCCTCTCTCTCTCTTTTAGTTTCTGTTTTTTATTTTTCTGTAAGTGTTGGGCTTTTCTAAAAATACCTAGACACCTTCAAAAATCCTGCAAATAATCATGGGCTCTGTTCAGATTATTTCCAACAGCCCACACTTATTTCCAGAATTATTTGGGCAGTTAAAATATTTACTAGCATTTAAATGCCCAAATGCAATTTACATATGATTTAATTCAATGACCTTCTGTTGACCTAGAAAATTGTGCACCAATTTTGCCAGAGGTTCTAACCCAAGACAAAGAGGGTGAACTTTTTAGAAGGGCAATTCAGGTTCATTGAAAATATTTTTAGTAAACCTTAGTTGAAAACAGAGGGGTTCTGGGGGTTTTGTCTTCCCCAATTCAAGTTTCTGATGAAAGATAAACATGATGCAACACTCTAATGCATGGACTAGCTAGGATGTGACATGGGCGCCAGCGCATGCAGCGTCCTTGTTTCCTCTTTGGTGCTAAGGAAGCAGGCGCATGTGAGGAGTACCGAGCCATCAGGCAAAGGTTGCCATATCGGTGAACCGAGACCAAGACCAGGAGGACGGCAAAACGGAGGTCATCGTGGAGCCCAAGACGGCGTCACCACCAGAGTTTTTCGTAGGCGAAGACCGCTTTTGTCAGGATAGCTTGTACTGGCCGCCCCCCTTCAAATTTGCCCACTGTTGTTGGCTCCCTTCCCGCTCAATATTTGGGAAGAGGACCAGGGCCTATATAAGTAGAGCTAGCCACCACAGTAGGGGGCATGTAGCAGTCCATCCAGCTCTCACCCGCTAAGTCACCAAGCACAAGAACACCTCAACCTCAGGAGGCTGTTCTTCCATCTGTACTGTTCATCATCAGCCCAAGAGGCAATCCACCACCACCACACTGGAGTAGGGTATTACACCACAACGATGGCCCGAACCAGTATAAATCTCATGTCTTTCTGTGTTGCGAGTTCATCGAGTCCGTCCACGAGATCTTAGCGAGCTAGGGCGTAGATCGGTAGGAGGGAAAGACTTCACGCGCACCCAAGTGTTCGAACCTTAAGGGTTTGCCGGAACCCCACATCTGACAAGTACTCCTCTAACCAAACCAGCTGCCTCCAGTTTCTTGATCTCCTTAGCAATGAACTGCTGCCTTTCCAAGGCCAGCTTCCGGAATTTCTGCTTGATAGGTCGGGCGTCTGGGTAGACAACAAGGTGGTGCTCGATTACCTCCCTGGGAGCACCGAGGATATCAGATGGTTTCCAGGAAAACACATCAAGGGTGGCGATGATGGTGAAAGTACCGTCAACGCCAGCCAGCCCTGCCGGGACCTTCTTCACTTGGGGTGCAGCAACCTTGGATCTCTTGTTGTTGGAACACTCCGGCACGTCGTCAACAGGTGTCGTGCACTCGGAGGGGGCATGCTTCTCGGACTCCTTGCTGGAGGTCCTACAATCCCTTTTCTTTCCTTTCCTTTCCTTGGCGGGAGATGTTGCTGCCGCAGCCTGTGCTGCGACTGCGTTCCGGTACATCTTGTCCATGCAGACAATTGCATCCTTCTCATCCAATGGGATAGTGATGACTCTGAGTGGCTCGGGCATCTTCTGAGTGTTATAAGCATAGTGGGATGCTGCCATGAACTTGGCCAAGGCTGGGCATCCAAGAATTCAATTGTACGGCAGGAGGAGGTCAACCACATCAAACACAACCTTCTCTGTCCGGTAGTTTAGTTCTCCCCCAAACATCACCGACAACGTAATCTTCCCTTTAGGATGACTCCTGCCGGGGTTAACTCCTTGAAACGTGCCGGTAACTTCTAGCTCTTCTTCTCCTATCTGAAGCTTGCTGATAACTACTGGGGAAATCAGATTCAACCCAGCCCCGCCATACACTAACATCTTTGTGACCTTGAGGTTGCGAATTGTCGGGGAGAACAACAATGGCAAGCATCCTACGACGGTGGTGCGGCCAGGGTGATCCCCCTCATCAAAGATGATTGGCGTGCGGGACCATTTGAGCGGTTTCCGGGCCTCTGGCGCTAGCTCCACAACATTGATCTCTCGTGCACATCGCTTGAGCTGGCAGTGGGAGGTGTTCAAAGATGCACCCCCATCAATGCATAGGGCGTTAGTGGCCTTCTGAAAGTCCTGCTCACGGGTTTCCTCTTCATTCCCTTCATCACTCACATCATCAGAGACTTTCTTCTCTTGACCCCTGGCGGGTTTTCCTTGGTTCTGATAGGGTTTGCCGTGGCGATTTGCTTCACCGCCTCGGCCCTTTCTGCCAGCGGCATTCTGAACTTTTTCCTTGTCACGCTTATCATATTCCGCCCTTTGTTTCTTGACAAGCTGCTCAACCTGGTAACACTCCTGAAGGTCATGGCCCTTGGTCTAGTGGATCTCGCAGTACGGGCCATCGCCTTTCCTAGCTTTCGCGGCGGCAGCGGCATCCCGACAGGCAGTGCAAGCGGCAACTTCTTTACCGGGGGCCTCAGCCTTGGCCTTCTTGCCAGTACTAGGTGTGCCCGAACCTTCTATAGTCATCACTGCCTTATCTCTTGGCTTCTTACTGCGCTTCTTGCCCTTTCTCCGACTGGTTGATTCATCTTCATCCTCTGAACCAACATTGATGCAATCCTCCTCTTCGGGCAACTTCCTTCCTTCCTCCATCCGAGCACACTTATCCACTAGCGTGTATAGCTCCTTCCCAGTCTTGGGCAACCACACATTCATCTTAGAACGAATGTGAAGGTTGCGCACATTGGACTGGAAGGCTGCTATAACGGCTAACGGATGGATATTTGGAATATTCCTATGAACTTTACTGAATCTCTGTAAATACTTACAGAGAGTTTTTCCTTCCTTCTACTGAAGAAGTTGCAGGTCGCTGGGCGTGCCGGGCTCTTGGTGGCCACCGGTGAAGGCGCCGATGAACTCGTGGCATAGGTCTGCCCATGATGAAATGGAGTTCTCTGGTAGGTGCATCAGCCAAGACCTCAGGTTGGACTGGAGGGCCAAGGGGAGGTAGTTGGCGAACACCTTCTCATCTATTCCCCCGGCAGCTTGAACAACGATGGTGTAGATGCTCAGGAACTCTGTCGGGTTTAGCCTCCCGTCGTACTTCTCAGGTATCTCTGGCCTGAACCTGCGAACGGACGGCCAACGGACTTGTGGCAAATCTCGTGTAAAGGAAGGGCAGCCGACCTCGAAAGGTAGGCACCCACCAACACCGAGCATAGGCTTGTCGATGTTGAGGCCGCTGCACCCGTCGATCTGGCGGAGGTCGTCGTGGCGCCGATCTATGACGACGCGCGCGTCTCCCGCCCGCCTATCCTTCGGGGCTCGACATTGCCTTGGTCGTTCTCGAGGGTCAGAAGAGGCCATCGAGACGTCGTCGGGGTCTTGATTCAGCTGCGCCCGCGTCGGCTGCCATGGTGGGGACTGCACCATGGGGACGGCCCCCTCTGTTCGGCCAGCAGTACGGGTGGTTGCTTTCGCTTGGGGAGGTCGTGGCAGGCCAGCTAATCGTCAGCCCCTAGCTTCGGTGAAACCGAGCAGGCTCTGGATGGTGGCAGGCCATTCATCCATCTGCTCGGCCATTGGCGGAAACCTTGGTAGCACTGAGCTCGCGCCATAGCCTCCGTGGCTGTGCTTGACATAGAGGTTGATGACGTCGACTGCACCATCGCCTAGCTCTTGATGGTGCCAGCGGCAGCGACGGCGGTGGTGCTGCGTCCACCCAGCTGTGGGACGACCACCTGGGTAGCGGGGTCGCGGGGCGGTGGTGCTTGAGGGTCAGCGGCCCCGTCGAGCGCAGCGGTCTGGTCGGCTTGTGCTGGAGGAGGCACATGGGCCGCGATCGCCGTCGCGGTGGGGGCAGCCGGTGGGTGATGACTAACCTTGGACCGAGCGCCGTTGCTGCGGCTGTGTCTGTCAGTGGGAGGAGAGGGCGCAGACGGAGTGACCCCCTCGCTCGCAACTTGTGGAGCGTGACCGTCAAGGCGTTGCTGATGCTGTTCTCCTCCGACATCTACAGCCCCCGTGTCGGTCGGGGGGAGTGGCGATGGCGCCACCTGCTCCAACCACGCCCCCAACAGCATTCACGTCCTCGCTCGCCCCCGCATCCTCCGAGGCACTAGAAGCCGCAGGCAGTGGAGCCTTTGAGATTGACGGATGGGACGAAGGGCCGGACTTCTTCTTCTTAGGCGCCATGGTCGATGGCATCGTCGGAGACGAAGATGGTGACGAATATGATGCGCTGCGACGCGTGTTCGAGTTCGCTGGCGAGCCCCCCCGGGCGCGCCAAAGATGTCGCGGGATATCCACGGCCACCTATGGGACCAGGAGGCCCCTTGCTGGTTCGGCAGGGGGACGTCGTGTTGCAAAGAGCAGA
Organism: Aegilops longissima; assembly: GCA_021605205.1. NCBI lineage: Eukaryota > Viridiplantae > Streptophyta > Magnoliopsida > Poales > Poaceae > Aegilops > Aegilops longissima. The sequence continues at coordinate 354,752,165 of CM038681.1, forward strand.
CCAGCGCACGGCAGCACGACATAGAGCACACATGAAATTTACCCAGGTTCGGGCTGCCGCGAGGCGTAAGACCCTACTCTTGCTTTAGTGGATTGATGGTGGAATCGGGATGGTGCAACATAGTACACATGCCCGGCATGGGTCGCCGCAGGGCAGCAGTGACTACGCGTGTATGGGGTATGGGTTCGTCAACTTTCCAACCCTTCCTATGGGTGCCATGGGCCTCCTTCTATAGATCAAGGGGTCACCACAATGGCAAAGTAGTCATTATCCACTGATATGATGGCAAATAGTGCTATCATACCTAACTCTGCAGGGCTGACAGGGTGCATTAAATGCACCGCTTAGTGTCACATGACTGGTTGGCAAGGCTTGCCGGGCTATCTTCCCAGCTCCGCGCCTGTTCTCTTGACACATCGCAGGACGGGTGTCATCCGCGGGTTTGTTGTGTAGGTAATGGCCGCCATGTGACGAATGGCTGCCACTTAATCACCTTGTGGCTTGACACCACACTGATTGATGGCGTGGGTCGTGCTTGAGTGGTTGGTGGGGTTCTGCCCCCACGAGCCCTGGCAGACCTTGCTGGGGTGCCTGGGTTGCCTGCTTCTGGAAGTGGTCTCGCCCCTTGCCGGGCTCGCCTGCCCGGCTAGGGAGGCCCTTCTCTTGCCGATACATTGCTCATCTGGCTTGATCTTGGTCCCTCTAAACTGCATGTTGGTTCTTCAAATCTCTTGGTCCCTCAATCTCTGACTTAAGCTGGTGCCTCAATCTTGTTTTTGTGCCCGTGCATAGTCTGGGCAACGGACCCAGGGTTTGTTTCACCGACACGGTAGCACAGGGGAAGGGACCCAAGATGTCGAGCACCCAAACCGAAAACGACCATGACGAAGGGATTGTTTGAAGAGCTTGAGCAGGCTGATGGATATTCTTGGAGTGGGACTAGCAGGCTTCACACTTGGTGACTAGCTCGTTTGCGTTTCGGCGGGCTGTGGGCCAGTCGAAACGTTGCCGGAGAGCTTTCCCAACAAAGGCCCTTGAACCGATGTGGGGGCTGCACATACCCTTGTGTATCTCTGCCAACAGTTCCTTTCCTTCTTCTCGGCAAATGCACTTCAATTTCACACCGTTGGGCCTTCTTCTATATAGCGTGTCGTAAACGAACTGATAAATACTGGCCTTCCGAGCTACCCTTTCAGCTTCTTCTTACTCTTCGGGAAGTTCTCCTCTTCATAGGAAATAGATGATGTGCCATGCCCAAGTTGGAGCCTAAGGCTCGACAATGAGGATCAGCGGCACCTCCTCATTCACAAAAGCGCACACCTCAACCGCGGAGGTTGGTAGTTTGGCAGGAGGGTGCGGCTTACCGGTCGAAGGGGAGTTGTTCCCGCCAAGCTCTCTGTTGGGGGCTTTGGGAAGCTCTGCCGGGAGAGGCTTGCTGGAGTCTAGTTTCCTCCTCTTTCTGGCCATTGTTGCCGGGTGTCGGCATTCTAGGAACGGGGGTCCCCAGACTTGCCTGCCTGCGGCCTACGGCGTGGCTCAAGGGGTGGCCCATCAAGGCCCATCTTCATCAGCACAAGCTCAAGACCCTCGCGAGGGGCCAAGCCTCGCGGGGCGGACGTCAGGAAGCTTCCTCAGGCACGGCCTCGTCAGGCTGGCTCGTGAGGAGGCAGAGAGATCAAGGCGGGGTACCTCACGAGGTGCCCATGACGCAAGCCTTGATGACCAAGGGCGCCCGGTGAGGGCGCCACCAGCATGATGTCCTCCTTTCCTCTTTGGTGCAAAGGGAGCAAGCGCAGGCAAGAGTATCAAGCAAAGGCATCCATTTCGGTGAAACAAGACCAAGACCGTCCCAACGGCAGGAAGGAAGTCATCGCGGAGCCCAAGCCGGCGTCACCACCAGAGCCTTTGACCGCGAGGACCAACTTTAGTCAGGATAAGTGTACTAGATGTTCCCCTTCATAATGGCCAATTGTTGGTGCCCTTCCCGCTCAATATTTGGGAAGAGGCCCGGGGCCTTTGCCTATAAATAGGACTAGCCACCCACAGGATAGGGGCAGCTTGATCCGGAATCAAAGAGAGGATCCAGCACCTTGAATCAGCAAAGAGAGAGCGACCGAACTCCCACTAGCAGTTCATCGCACCAGCCAAGAACAGACCCTCGCGAGGCTGTTCTTCCTTGTATTGTTCATCATCAGCCCAAGAGGCAATCCACCACACCACAAACTAGAGTAGGGTATTACACCACAATGGTGGCCCGAACTAGTATAAACCCTGTGTCTCTTGTGTTGTTCTTTTCATAGCTTAGATCCTAGCGAGGAGACGAGGTGCAGGTAGGTAGAGGCGAGATCTCCGCGCGCACCCCAGTGTTTGAACCTAGAGGGTCTGCCGGAACCCGAAATCCGACATTTGGCGCGCCAGGTAGGGGTGCGCCGGAATTCTTCTTCCGCCGCCTTGTTCTTTACCGACCATCGCATCCATGTCAGACGCTCGTCGGGCCCGCGCCAAGCGCCGAGCCGCTCTCGCTTCGCGTCGCCCAGAGCGGCCCGTCGGTGGCCGCCGCCGTTCCCGTCGCTTTGCCGTCAACGCCGCCACCGGCCCGGCGGGAACGAGCAGCAAGCATCGCCGTCAACATCCGTCTGTGAGGCGAGGCGGCGCCTGCTACTCCTTTACTCGGCCCGGCTGGTTCTTCGTCTCACGCGCTCCAGCGCCCCATGGAGGCTCGAGCTGCGCTCATCACGGCAAGCGAGCTCTGCGCTACCGCCTGTCAAGGCGTCTCGAAGAGTGGCTCGACCGCGCTCGAGCTCGTCCGCGCCGCCGGGCTCCCAGCGCCGTCCTTCTCGCTGCACGCGCCCGCCCACGCTGGGCGATGAAGCTCGGGCGCCTCGGCCGCCTCCCCTCAAGAAGGCGCCTTTGCCCCAAAGGCGCGTGGCCCTGGCGAGAACCCACTCCGTCCGGCGCCCAAAGACAAGAAAGCAGAGCTGTCAAGAGGTCCCTCGCCCCCAAGAAGCTGCCCGTGTGCTCCCTGCACCGGCTCGTCACGACCACGCCAAGACCCCGCGCTGCTCCCAGCTGCAGCACATGGGGACCCGCAAGACCAGGCTCTTCGTCACCAAAGGCCTCCGTGGCTACACAGAGCTGCCGTGCCTTCACCACCGAAGCGCTGGCGTCGCGTGGCCCGGCAAGTTCAAGCCAGACCTGCCTCCTCGCTTCACGACAGCACGGCCGACCTGCGGAGTTCCTCCAGCTTCTGAGCTAGGCATCGAGGCCGCCAGAGGGGACGAAGGTCATGGCGAACTGGTTTCCCATGGCACTCAAGGACGGAGCCCGCATCGGCCCTGAACACAGCTCTGGCATGATCTCCTCACAGGATGAGATGCGCTTTGATTCATCGCCAACTTCAAGGTACTCGCGACCGGCCTCTGCCGTGGCGACATCGCCCGCATCAAGCAAGCAACTGGGGAGACCTGCGAAGTACATCCAGCGCTTCAACAACGCGCCTCAAGATTCCCAAGGTGACCGAGGAGGCCATCATCTCGCCTTCTCCGGCGGTGTGCGTGACATCAAGATGAAGGAGGAGCTAGCGATGCATGAAGATCTGTGCACTTCCTTGAGCTGTTCAACTTGGCGACCAAGCGCGCCAGGCTGAGGAAGGCGCCTTTCCTCCTCGAGCTGCCACCCCTTGAGACCGTAAGAGAAGAAATCCAAGGCCAAGGGCGTGAAGCGCAAGGGGCTGCCGTGCTTTATGCAGAACTGACACCAAGCAGGCGAGAGATCAGCCCGAGTCTTCCAAGGGCAGCCCGTCTGTGTGTACCACGACCTCCACACCCACAACACCAACCAATGTCAAGAGCTCCAAGCCGTGCGAGAAGGGGGATCGGCCGGCGCCCGACCGCAACAATCGAGGCTCTGGCCGAGGAGGAGGAAGGAACGCAGGACGCTGGAAGACCGTGGCCCTCGCCAAGGGCGGCGTGATCGACCTCGCGAGGATCGCTGGCAGGATCAGCCTCATGAAGGAGGCTGGAGGGATCAGCCTCGCGAGGATCGCCCTGAAGGAAACGCAGGCCTCCTCCTCTGCCGCCGCAGCCAAGGAGAAGCGAGGACCATCATCGGGATGGGGGCTGGGGGCTTCAGGGAGCTGCTGATCGCTTGCATCCTGGACGGAGCTCAAGCCCCAGCCTGTCAACGTATCTTCAAGTAGTTCCCTCGCGAAGTGAATGCAGTCCTCCCCAAGCTCGAAGCCACGCGCCCTCTCAGGTGGTCAGCTGTACCACCCCGGATGTAACTTTCCATATTTGTAACTCCAACTCTTGCCATTTTCGGCATTGTGATATGATATTCCCTCCGTGGTTGGGTTTTTGTCTTTCGTTTTTTGCATTTTGTCCATGTCATGCATTTTATATCATGTCATCATGTGCATCTCATTTGCATACGTGTTCGTCTCATGATTCCGAGCATTTTTCCCGTTGTCCGTTTTGCAATCCGGCACTCCTATGTCCCCCGGCGCCCCTTTTACGTTTTTTCGTGTGCGGGTACTAAACTTTCTCGGATTGGACCGAGGTTTGTCAAGTGGCCTTGGTATACCACCGGTAGACCACCTGTCAAGTTTCGGGTCATTTGGAGCTCGTTTGGTACTCTAACGGTTAACCGCACTCTCGCAAAGGCCTCTTTTAAGTTGCAGCCCAACACCCCTTGAAAATAGTCCAATAACCCATCTAAGTCACTTCCATGCTCTCCGTCGTCGGATCACGATCGTGTGGGTGAAAACTACACTCCATTTGGAGCTTCCTAGCTCTTTCTACCTATAAATATAGCCTCCCCCCTCAAATTCCGGATCAAACCCTAGCCTTCTTCCACCCCGCGCCCCCGGACACGTCGGTCGGTCGGACAAAAACCGCCGCGCGCCGCGCGCCCGCCCGCCTGGCCTGGCAAAGGGCCCGCCCCCAGCAGCGCGCCGCCGCCTCCTCCGCGCGTCCGCAAGGCCGGCCAGCGCGCCGAGCTCCGCCGCCCGCGTCCCGCTGCCCTCCGCCGCCTCGCCGGCCGCCCGCCGTCGCCGCCGGCCGCCCGGTCATCGCGGACCCGGCCGCCGCCGCCCGATTGCCTCGGCCGCCCGCCCGCCCGCAAATCTCCGCCGGCGCCGGCCGCCACCGACCCCGCCGTGCCGGCCTCTCCCTCCTCCGGCGTCTCCCCTGCTCCGGCGAGCAGCCGAGCCACCGCCCGCCGTCGCTCCGGCCAGATCTCGAGCCGGATCCGATCCGGATCCAACGGGGTTGACTTTCTCCTCCCCGAATCTTCTAAGTCTTTAATTCTGTGTTAATTTGTTGCTTTTTCATCGCATCATAACTTTGCACCTGTAGCTCCGTTTCGTGCGTGTAATATGTAAAAATGTTCGCCTCGAAGAGTAGATCATTTCATCTCATTGCATCATTTTCATTTGAGCTCATCTTGATGCCCGAAATGCTGTTGGAAGAGGGCTATGTGATGTTAGTTTCTGTTTCTTAACAGAACATGCACTTTTGTTATTTTTGCCATGATTGATGTGTGCACCCTATGAACTTGAGTTCTACATGTGTTTTGTAATATGCCATGCCATATTTCCAGAGGTGTATGCCATGTATTTTTGTGATCTATGTGATGACTAGCACAAGCAGGCAAACTAGGCTTCTTGATGTTGCTGATTTCAGCCCCTGTTTTGCTGATATTTTTATGCCATGTTAACTTGATGCTACCGAGAGATCCATGCATATTTTGAGATACTTCAGTAAGGATTTTTTGAACACATGGTTATTTTCTATCCATCCATGCGTTTGTTTGCAATTATGGAGTGCCATAGCTTGAGTCAATCGAGCTCTACTTTTGCTATAAAATGTTTCCTGGCAGATTGTTTACATGTTATTCAATTTTGCCAAGGTTGTTGTAGTTGATCCGTGTATGATATGATGTTGTTCTTGCCATGTATATCTTCTATGCCATGTCTTCTTTATGTATGTATTCTTAGTTTATCATGAAATGCTCTGTAGTAAGTGCATCGAGCTCTTAAACATGCCTACTTGTTATCTGTTTTTGCCATGCCACATTCTTTGAATCATTATGAAACTTGCTATATTGACATGGGTGTTACTATATTTTATGATCCTTTTTGGCCTATGGTCAGTAAGGGACTTTTGTTATATGCTTTGAGTAGATTCTGCCATGCCTTGTTTTTCTATTATAAGTTCCTGTAGCATGTTGTTTTCTTGCTCTGAACATTGCTACCTGATGCTGATTTTGCCATGTTCAGTAATTTCACTAAGTCTGTGAAGCTGATATGTTTTGCACTTTTGCCATGCTTGTTTGGACCTGTTATGATGTGAATTAGCCGTAGCTCAGTGCTCATCTTTTGTCAAGCATCTTGAGTAGATCACTTCCATATACTTTGTTGGTACGTTTGGGTGCAGTAGCTTAATTTCTTGTTGCTTGCTAAGTGGTATCATGCTGTTAATGGCAGATTTGTGCCATTCTTGTTTTGCTTGTCATTTGCAAACCGTGCATCCGATTCGGTGATCTTTATATCGATTTCAACGAAATCATCTCATCTTTCAATGGCATACTTGGTTTGCCAAGTTGATGCCTGGTTCATCATTTTCCTTAGGAGCGCGCATACGCATTGCATATCACATCTCGCATATCATGTCATGTTTTGCATCATGTTGCTTGTGCATTGCACCGTGATTTATTGTGGTTCCTTTGTTTGTGTTCTTGCTTTGGGTAGAGCGGAGACGCGTTAAGTGAGCGAGGAACCTGTTGAGAACGCTTACGAGGATCAAGCTTTCGACAACTCTGAGAACTTTGCAGGCAAGATGGCCATACCCTCGAAATCACTTCTATCTTTGCTATGCTAGTTGCTCGCTCTTTTGCTATGCATATGCTACGATGCCTATCACTTGCTATATCATGCCACCCATATTGCCATGTCAGCCCTAACCATCCTTTCCTAGCAAACCGTTGATTGGCTATGTTACCGCTTTGCTCAGCCCCTCTTATAGCGTTGCTAGTTGCAGGTGAAGATAAAGTTTGTTCCTTGTTGGAACATGGAGCTGTTGTTCCTTGTTGGAACATGTTTACTTGTTGGGGATATCACAATATATATCTGCTATAATTAATACATCTATATACTTGGTAAAGGGTGGAAGGCTCGGCCTTATGCCCAGTGTTTTGTTCCACTCTTGCAACCCTAGTTTCCGTCATACGGTGTTATGTTCCTTGATTTCGCGTTCCTTACGGTTGGGTGATTTATGGGACCCCTTGACAGTTCGGTTTGAATAAGACTCCTCCAAAGCAAGGCCCAACATTGGTTTTACCATTTGCCACCTAAGCCTTTTCCCCGGGTTTCGCGAGCCGAGGGTCATCTTTATTTAACCCCGGACCGGTGCTCCTTCGAGTCTTGGCCCAACTGGCGATGTCCGGCGCCCCTGGGCAATCCAGGTCTATGCCAACCCGACGTCTTGCCCATCCGGTGTGCCTCGAGAGCGAGATATGTGCAGCTCCTATCGGGATTTGTCGGCACATTCGGGTGGCTTTGTTGGTCTTGTTTTATTCTTTGTCGAAATGTCTTGTAGTCCGGGATTCGAGATCTGATCGGGTCTTCGGTAGAAGGAATATCCTTCGTTGACCGTGAGAGCTTATAATGGGCTAAGTTGGGACACCCTGCAGGTATTATCTTTCAAAGCCGTGCCGCGGTTATGAGGCAGATGGGAATTTGTTAATGTCCGGTTGTAGAAAACCCGAAGTTGACCTTAATTAAAATACACCTCAACGCGTGTGTAACCGTGATGGTCTCTTCTCGCGGAGTCCGGGAAGTGAACACGATGTTGGAGTTATGTCGGCGTAAGTAGTTCAGGATCACTTCTTGATCGCTACTAGCTTCACGACCGTGCTTTGCTTCTCTTCTCGCTCTCTTTTGCGAATGTAGCCACCATATATGCTAGTCGCTGCTGCAGCTCCACCTCACAACTCTGTCCTTCCTATAAGCTTAAATAGTCTTGATCTCGCGGGTGTGAGATTGCTGAGTCCCGTGACTCATAGATTCTACCAAAACAGTTGCAGTGCCGGCGATGCGGTCTGGTGGCGCAACCGAGCTCAAGTGGGAGTTCGACGAGGGCGTGGTCGTTACTATGTGTCTTTTCCTGATGATCAGTAGTGGAGCCCAGTTGGGACGATCGGGGATCTGTGTAGCATTTGGGGTATCTTCTTTTATTTTGGTTCCGTAGTCGGACCTTGAGTGTAATCTGAATGATGGATGTTTATTTATGTATTGTGTGAAGTGGCGACTGTAAGCCAACTATGTATCTCTTTCCCTTATGTATTACATGGGTTGTGTGAAGATTACCTCACTTGCGACATTGCTTTCAATGCGGTTATGCCTCTAAGTCGTGCTTCGACACGTGGGAGATATAGCCGCATCGAGGGCGTTACAAGTTGGTATCAGAGCCGACCCTCGCGGTTACACGGATGGTTGCGGACAGGTGCGCGGTCATGTTGTTCATGACGTTTGTGACCCGTCATGGCACGCGGCATGGCACATGTACCGGACTGGATGCACAGACGGTTGTGCCAAGAGGGAACGTTCCTGTGGCCCGACGAGGACGTCGGTTCCTCTGAGTGGGGGTGTATGTAATAGCCTGGCTTATTAGGGATGATAGACTACTCATATCAATAAGGAATTCCTTCTTTTCCGGGATCCCATTCGGACAGAACTCCAAAGTTAAGCGTGCTCAGCTTGGAGTAGTTTCAGGATGGGTGACCGACCGGGAAGTTGCTCCCGGGTGCGCACGAGTGAGGACAAAGTGCGCAGAAAAGACTAGTATTGATCTGTGGGGCCAGTCTAGATCCCGCCAGAGTGCGACCACCCGCGGTGTGTCCGGTGTTACATCGGCGCGCCATCACGTTCAGCTCGATGGATCAGCTCAAGTCTTGGCCACAGCCGGAGTCCTCCGATGCTTTGTTCCCCAATCATCGACAGCGTGCAAGTCACGGGACCCTCATCGACGGCGGAGCAGGGATCAACGTCATGTCCGTAGAGACATTCAACAATCTCCAAGTGCCTTACAATCAGCTTGACCAACCAAGCCTTTCTTGAGTCACCGATGGCTCCACGGTTCCGATTGGGCAGGTCCGCCTCCTGTCACCTTCGGGCGCGCGACAACTACCGCACCGAGCTCATCAACCGATGTCGCCCACATTAAACGCCATACAATGCCATCCTCGGGTACCCAGCTCGGCCAAGTTCATGGCCGTGACTCACCAGCTACAACGTCCTCAAGATGCCGAAGCGGCGGAGTCATCACGGTGCCTTGTGAAGAGAGAGACGCAGTGTGCTCCCGGAGCGAGCCTTTCAAGCCGCATCACATGAAGACCCAGATCACAGGGGCGTGAGGCTCCCGAGACCGCTCCCAAGAAGAAGAAGACATCGCCAGCCCGACCCCTCGGGAGGCAGGCCCCTCGTGGTCCGCTTTGCTCAAGGGCACCTCCTTCTGTCAGATAGGAAGGCGGGCCGGCGCCCTCCACAAGCAAGGCTCGGGGTCTCTCCGAGGGCCACCGACCTTGCTAAGGTCCGAGGGAGGCGCTTGGGCACCACTTGAGGCGTGTTTCAGCACGCTTCCCTCGGGAAGGAGCAAGGCAAGCAGGGCCAAACCCTCAGGAGTTCATCAACCAGATCATTCAGGAGCTGCAGGAGTCAAGAGTCATGAGTCGCAGCCGCCGCTTACCCGCCGTAGCTCCCCATCCAGGCGAGGATGGTGGGCTGCGCGTCTGCATCGACATCTAAGGGATCAACCGAGCCGCCTCTCAGGAGCGCTTCTGGCCCTCACGCGTGGGGCGCTGCGAAGGTCCACCCCACAGCTACATTCGCATGCCTTACGGCGTGCCGAACGCGACCGCCATGTACCAGCGCCTCATGAGGAGCATCCTGGAGGCTCAAGAGGCCAGGCGTTCCGCAGTCCTGGCGGAGATGGAGATGGTCCACGAGGAGCCACCAGCGCCTCCGGAGCCTCCCGGGGCTCCCGGTCCTGGGGGCTCGTGAAGATCGGCCTGCAGCCCACGACGTCGCTTACTTCAACATCCTTTCGTCTTCAGCGTTATCGGTGACATCCTTCAAGTTTCATTTCAGCTGGAGCGCCCTGTGGCTGCATTATTCCTAGGCAGCGTGGGTCCGTCCTGCGGCGTGTATCCTTTACTTCATGTTCCTAGCTTACTTTGTTGGGGTGCCCTCGGGCTGCATCATCCCTAAATCGCTGGGCAGGCCCAGTGGCATGTACCCCTTTGCGTTTATTTGGTCATGCGTTCGACCCCTCATGATTGTTATTTGATGCCCTGTCCATGGCACCTTCTTCCTTCATGTCGGCCGCTTGCACGTTAAAGGGGGGGTACTGAGCATCGCGACTCGTGGCTCCTCTTGGCTCTCTAGCCCTCACCCTCTGGCCTTGTCCACGGCATCGCGACCTGGCATACCAGCGACGGCTGAGACCCGCTCGAGGGCTGGGACCCGAGGACGTAGAGCGTCGGCATCTAACCAAATTTGCAGGAACACATCACAAGTTAAGGCCTAGTGCCAGGCGCAACCCGCCTTGAGGTAGGGCCCCGTGAGTCCCGCGCTGGCTCATGGGTGCCCAGATACACCTCGTCAGGCCCTTCTGTGCCAGCCACGTGTCAGGGCGGGGCTGTACACGCCCCGGGGGCTCCTCCCGAAGGGGAGCTCCCTCCCACGCACCAGCGGAGGCACCATGCTCCGCGCTGGCTGACGACACTGCCGAGGAGCGGCTATGCCCGTACACATACGGAAGCGCTATGCTCCGCGCTGGTGATAAACAACTGAGGGTGGCCCCCGGCCGCATCAACCTTAGGGAGCCCAGAGCTTAGTGTCTGGCCTCATCGCAACACCTCCCCTCGGGAGTGCCACGCGAGGGGGCTGGGCACGGGCTACGCTGGTCACGCCAGACAGCGCCACCCAGCCAGCCCTCGGGCCTGGTTCGTCGCACGTCTCTCCCCGAGCGGAGCCAAGGTACGAAGGCCGTTTGAGCGTTAAGGGGGACTCCTGAGCATCGCGACTCAGGAGCCTAACTGGTCACGTAGCCCCTCACTCCTTAGTTCCGAAAGGCTAACGGCGGTTGAGGTATGCGCGGGCCGGGCTCTGCAGGCGAGAATGGTAGATTCACCCCACATCTCACCTCCCTACTTGCTGTTCAGATGCCTAAGGGGACTCCGAGCATCGCGACTTAGGAGCCTAACTTGTCACGTAGCCCCTCACTCCTTGGTCCCGCCCTGGTTTCGGTCGGGGCTAACGGCGGCTGAGTATCTTGTTGGGCAGACTCTGCGGCAGAGAACATAAGCAAGTAGGAAGGAGAAGCGCAAATCTCAAGGAATTTAAAAGCAAATATTATAGTCCATAACTGTTATGACAACACCAAACGCAAGTTTAAACGCCTCCCCGAGGCATGATGCATGTTGCAGGAGCTGAAAGCAGAACATGAGCCACAACGGAGTCACTTGTTGGTGGCGGAGCTGCGCGGAGTGGGTTCGCCTCGTGAATCCTCAAAATCGGCAGCGCCTCGCTTCGGCTTGGTGCTGAAGGCCCGGAACTTCGCCAGCAGAGCCTCCGCACGACCCTTCACGGCCTCAGCAGCGGCAGCGGCAAGCTCGCCGCTCACTGGCTCCAGCAGACTGTCGAGGTCGACGTCGGGATCGCGAAGGTAGACGTGGGTAAGGACCAGCGTCGATCTTTGCAGAAGACAGACCGTGCCTCGGCCTCAGCCGTAGGCAAGGACAAGGGTGACATCTTCAAGAGCGCGGATCAGGAAGGGAAGCAGCTTGGCGGGGCCGTCCTCGGCGCCGGCCGGCGGGCTTTCCAGGCCGCTGTCGTAAAGCGACCTCAGCAAGGTGCGAGCCTTCACCTCCATCTTCATGAAGGCCTCGCGGTCCTCGGCAAGGACCCGCGCCTTGCCGTCCAGCTCGACCCTCTTCGCCTCCAACTCCTGCTCCAGCGTGCCCAGGCGGTCACGACGCTTCTTAAGCTTGGCGTCCCGGTCCTTGACGGCCACCTCGCGAGCCTTCATGTCTTCCTCCTTCTCTTGGCGAATGCGGGCCTCCTTGGCAAGCTGGTCCCGCAGGCCCTGCAGCTCGCTCTCCAGCGCCTTGCAGCGACCTCGGACATCAACCACCTCCCCCAAGGCGGCGTCGCGAGCAGCCTTCGCCCCAAGGACGGCCTGCTTCTCCTCGTCACAAGCCGTCGCGGCCTGAACCAACGCCGCTCGAATCGAAGCGTCAGAGCGAATCTAGCCCGAGGCCGGCTCCAAGCGCCCGACCGCCAGGCGAGGGTCGGCGCCCAGAAGATCTTGCCGCAGCCGGTCCAATTCAGGAGCAGCACGATCCAGGACAGTGGGAGGCGTCGGAGAGACAGCAGTTGGTGGAGTAGGAGGAGAGGACGGCAGCATAACCACAGTATCCTGAGGCGGGACCTGCTGCGCCCCAACAGCTGTGGCGGTGGCACCAGGCAAGGATACCTCAGGAGTTGCTTGGGCCATGAGGGCTGAGCTCGCCCCAGCCAGCTCCGCTAGGCCTCACGAGGATGACCGGGCAGGAGAGGCCCGTGTCTTGCCGTCGCCTTCCTTCGCGGGCAGAGGCACTGCCCCAGACGGAGCCTCAGGAGCTCCCATCAGCTTCTTCGCCGCAGGCGCCAGCCTAGCCAAGAGATACAGATATCAAGCCTCAGCAACAAAGCAAGGAATAAAACAAGAATCAAGCACTTACTGGTTATCGCTCGCGAGCTCGAGCAACCTCCGGCCATACTTGAAGCCCGAGAGCGGCTGCAGGATCAGCCTCAAGAGGCCGGGAGGAGGGAGGCACGTCTGCGGATCGCCTCGGGCCGGGTAGACCAGCGGGGACCAGCCTGGCCTCTGTCCTTTTTCGGGATCGAGGGCAAGCTCTCGCCGCCCCGCTCATCGCCATCCTCGTCGTCGTCGCCCAGCAAGAGGCAGAGAGCGCGGGACCTACGCCGGGAGAGGGGCGCTCTCGACTCCCCATCGGTCGCCTCGGAGTCAGGCCCCGCGTCCTACTCCTCTTCTTCCTCCTCTTCGCTGGAGTAGTCGGAGGACACGTTCATCGTCACCAGGGCCGCCGGGTCCTCGGGAACCTCCGCGGGCACAGGCCCGTCCCCATTGAAGACGCGCATGGATTCCACCGCCTGCTCCCAATCATCTCGAAGGAACAGGGGCACAGGAGCACCCTCCAGCCTCGCCACGTCTCCCCCGATCAAAGATTTGAGGAGGACCGCGGCCAGATCTTCGTCGGCCAAGACTGCGGGGCTCGGGCAGGGCCTCCACAAGTGAGGCGAAATGCTCGACGGCGGGGCCACCTGATGCTCCAGGAACTCCCTCAGGAGCGACGCACCAGTCAGCTTCGCTGCCGCCACTTTGCTCGGCCACAGATCCACGTCCATCTTCTCCAGCACCGGCTTCACGCGGGGATCCAGAGTTCCGCGCGAGACCAATCATCGGAGGTCGTGGGGTGCTCCGTGGGCAGAATCAACCGAGGGTGGATGCGCCCAGCATCTACCATGACCCACTTGCTCCTAAAGCCCTCAATCCTCTTCCCGGGCTTTGAGATGGCGTTGGAGCTGCCATCTGTGACAAAGCTTCGCGCCTTGAGATGGGACCGCGAGAGGTCCGGAGGAGAAGTAGTGGCGCAGCAAGGCCACGAGGGCTGCACCCCGACGTGAGCCTCACAATAGTAGGCTAAGATCGCGGAAGAAGAACAGAGTTGGGGTGGAGGTGCGAGCTTGCGGTTTGTAGTGGCGGAGGACAGAGAAGAAGAACTCAGAAAAGGGAGGCACCAGATCGGCAGCAATGGCGCTCACGAAGAGCGGATAGAAGGTGCTTCCTTGTCCCTCGGAAAGTGTGGATCCAGCCTTGAACACCTCTGCCCCGTCGATGCCTTGCGCCGCCACCATCCGGCGCACCCGGGCAAGGCCCTCCTCCGACACATTCGGCGAGTCCAAGGCGGCTGAGTACCAAGCTCCGGCCGGGGTCTGGCGAGGTGCCATGTCTTGCTAGGGCACGCGGTCGAAGTAGATCTGGAGATTTTAGAGGCAGGAAGGAAAGGCGCAAGAAAGGGGATCTAGGCAATGACCGGAGGAGATAAGGGAAGCAAAGCCTAGACAGACGCCGCTCTTTTGTCGATTCGCGCAGTTGCTAAGGCGCCCACGTCCAACCAACCGCCACGCGACGCCCAAGGCCGCAGGCTGTTAGGGCCCGCGGTGCTTCGCACGTGCCCCTTCGCTTCTCTCCTCAGCCAAGTCCGGGCGCGCCTTGGGCCCAGGGGCTACTGTCGGCGTTCTGGGAACAGGGGTCCCCAGACTTGCCTGCCTGCGACCTGCGGCGTGGCTCAAGGGGTGGCCCATCAAGGCCCATCTTCATCAGCACAAGCTCAATACCCTCGTGAGGGGCCAAGCCTCATGGGCGGATTTACGTGAAGCTTCCTCGAGCACGACCTCGTCAGTGGCTCATGAGGAGGCGGAGAGATCAAGGCGGGGTACCTCACGAGGTGCCCATGACGCAAGCCATGACGACCAAGGGCGCCAGGCGGGCGCCAGCCCGCGCAGTGTCCTCCTTTCCTCTTTGGTGCAAAGGGAGCAAGCGAAGGCAAGAGTATCAAGCAAAGGCATCCGTTTCGGTGCAACAAGACCAAGACCGTCCCAACGGTAGGAAGGAAGTCATCGTGGAGCCCAAGCCGGCGTCACCACCAGAGCCTTTGACAGGCGAGGACCAACTTTAGTCAGGATAAGTGTACTAGATGTTCCCCTTCAAAATGCCAATTGTTGGCGCCATTCCCGCTCAATATTTGGGAAGAGGCCCAGGGCCTTTGCCTATAAATAGGACTAGCCACCCACAGGATAGGGGCAGCTTGATCCGGAATCAAAGAGAGGATCCAGCACCTTGAATCAGCAGAGAGAGAGCGACCGAACTCCCACTAGAAGTTCATCGCACCAGCCAAGAACAGACCCTCGCGAGGCTGTTCTTCCTTGTATTGTTCATCATCAGCCCAAGAGGCAATCCACCACACCACAAACTAGAGTAGGGTATTACACCACAATGGTGGCCCGAACTAGTATAAACCCTGTGTCTCTTGTGTTGTTCTTTTCATAGCTTAGATCCTAGCGAGCCGGCGAGGTGCAGGTAGGTAGAGGGCAAGGTCTCCGCGCACACCCCAGTGTTCGAACCGAGAGGGTCTGCCGAAACCCGAAATCCGACACCGGGGATACGGAGGGTTGAGTCAGATTGAGAACAAAAGTCCCTGGTTCCACAAGGACTTTTTGCACAATGTACTTTGACAGGTGATGAGCAATGCTGTCTTCCACACATGGCACATGCTCTAGTTGTAATCCGTCAAAGCGCTCCTCCAACTTTCTCACTTCCTTGACGTATGCCTCCATCAATGGGCATTGGTAATCCTTGTTTACCTGTCTCACCACGAGTTGTGACTCTCCATGGATGATCATCTTCTTGATTCCCAGTTCCGTTGCAATTCTGAGCCCGGCAAGGAGCCCTTCATACTCTGCAGTATTGTTGGTAGCCTTCTCCCAGGGAAAATGCATTTGAACGACGCACTTGAGGTGCTCTCCAGTGGGAGAAACGAGAAGTACGCCAGCTCCTGCATCTTGTAGTGAGAAGGCACCATCAAAATACATGATCCATTCTTGGGGCACTTCCTTGCCGGGGATGACTGTCTCCAGCACTTTTTCATCAGGGGTAGGCATCCACTCTGCAATGAACTCTGCTAGTGCTCTGCTCTGAATATTTGACGTGCTTTCAAACTTCAAACCAAAGATGGATAACTCCAAAGCCCACTCCACTTCCTCGATGTATGCCCTTCGAGTGCACATTTGGAAATGAACCTACTCAACGCGGCAACACATCCAGTCAAACTTCTCACGTCTTTAACTTCCTTGGGTGCTTGAATCTGCTCGATAGCCTTGATCTTGTCGGGGTTGGCCTCTATCCCCCGGTGGGACACAAAGAAGCCAAGTAGCTTGCCGGAAGGAACGCCAAACACACACTTCTCCAGGTTCAGCTTCAAGTTGATCTTGCGCAGATTTGCAAAGGTCTCTTCCAAGTCTTGAACAAGTATCGATCTGTCCTTGGTCTTGACCACTATATCATCCATGTAAGCTTCAATATTTCTGTGCAGCTGGGACTCAAAGCCAATCTGTACTACTGTTGCGAAAGTGGATCTAGCACTCTTCAACACGAAGGGCATCCGTACAAAGCAATACGTGCCACATGGGGTTATGAATGCATCTTCTCTTCGTCTTCCTTGGACATGAAAATCTTGTGGTATCCAGAGTAGGCATCCAGGAATGAAAGCAGGTCACACCCCGAAGGTGGAATCCACAATCTGATCGATGCGCGGCAAGGGGAATTGGTCCTTCGGCCATGCTTTGTTCAGGTCTGTGAAATCTATGCAAAGCCTCCATTTTCCATTAGCCTTGTGCACCACCACTGGATTTGCTAACCATGTTGGATGTAATACCCCTCTGACCAGACCAGCTGCCTCGAGTTTCTTGATCTCCTCGGTAATGAACTCCTGCCTCTCCAAAGCTTGCTTTCGAACCTTTTGCTTGAAGGGCCGGACATGTGGGCAGACAACAAGTTGGTGCTCGATTAATTACCTCCCTGGGAACACTGGGGATGTCAGATGGTTGCCAAGCAAACACATCAACATTCGCCCGCAGGAAGGCAATGAGCGCGCTTTCCTATTTGTTGTCGAGGGTGGCACTGATAGTAAATGTACCATCAGCGCCAGCCAGCCCTGCCGGAACCTTCTTCATGGCGGGTGTAGCAGCTTTGGACCTCTTGCTATTGGAACTCTCCGGCAAGTGATCAACACGCGCAGCTCACTCCAAAGAGGTACACTTCCCGGATTCTTTGCTGGCATCCTTGCTACCTCTCTTATTTTTCTTGCTTTCCTTAGCGGGAGCAGTGGCTTCTGTGACCTCTGTAGCGACTGCTTCCCGGTACATCTTGTCCACACATATGATTGCGTCTTTCCTGTTCGATGGAATGGAAATGACGCCTATTGGCCCTGGCATCTTCAGAGTTTTGTAGGCATAGTGGGATGCCGCCATCAATTTGGCCAGGGCAGGCGACCAAGAATTCCATTGTACGTCAGGGGCAGGTCAGCCACATCAAGCATGATCTTCTCAGTCCGGTAGTTTAACTCCCCTCCGAACGTCATCGACAGTGTGATCTTCCCCTTAGGAGGACTCCTGCCGGGGTTGATTCCTTGAAATGCACCGGTAACCTTGAGCTCTTCTTCTGCTATCTGGATTTTGCTGACGACCTTTGGAGAAATCAGATTCAACCCGACCCCACCGTCAACCAACATCTTTGAGACTTTGAGGTTGCGGATTGTTGGTGAGACAAACAACGACAAGCGCCCTAACGCTGTGGTGCGGTCAGGGTGATCCTCTTCATCAAAGATGATGGGCGTGTGTGACCACTTGAGAGGCTTCTTAGAATCTACCGCTGGCTCCACGACATTGACTTTACGAGCCCACTGATTAAGTTGGCGGTGAGAGGAGTGCAAAGCTGCACCCCCATCAATGCATAGGGCATCAGTGGCTTTCGGGAACTCCTGCTCGCTAGTTTCCTCTTCATCTCCTTCATCACTCTCATCATCAGAATCCTTCTTCTCATGGCCTTTCACGGGGTTCCCTTGATACTGAGGAGCCTTGGCGGGGCGACTTGCTCTGCCGCCTCGGCCCTTCCCTCGAACGCCATCTTGGTCTTTCTCCCTATCATGCTTATCGTACTTAGCCCTCTGCTTCTTGATGAGTTTCTCAACCTGATGACACTCTGAAAGATCGTGGCCTTTGGTCTGATGGATCTTGCAGTACGACCCATCATGCTTCCCAGCCTTCTCGGCAGCCGCGGCTTCCTAGCAATCAGTGCACGCAGCAACTTCCTTGCCGGGAACCTCGGTCTTGGCGTTCTTGCCGGTACTAGGTGCGCACGATCCTTCAACGGTCATCACTTCTTTATCCTTGTGCTTCATGTTGCGCTTCTTGTTCTTCTTCTTCTGGTTAGTGGCGCGTTGTCGCCCACTGAGTCGATGTCGACGACATCTTCTTCACCTGGGAGCCGTCTCCCCTCTTCTACTAGGGAACACTTGTCCACCAGAGTGTACAGCTTTTTCACAGTCTTGGGCAACCGAACGTTCATCTTAGAACGTATCCAGCGGTTGCGCACGCGTTGGACTAGAATGCAGCTATCGCAACTGCCGGTGGATGTCTGGAATGTTCCTGTGCACTCGGCTGAATCTCTGCATGTAACACCCCGGAAGTAACTTTCCATATCTGTAACTCCAACTCTTGCCATTTTCGGCATTGTGATATGATATTCCCTCCGTGGTTGGGTTTTCTTCTTTTTGCATTTTGTCCATGTCATGCATTTTATATCATGTCATCATGTGCATCGCATTTGCATACGTGTTCGTCTCATGATTCCGAGCATTTTTCCCGTTGTCCGTTTTGCAATCCGGCACTCCTATCTCCCCCGGCAGCCCCATTTACGTTTTTCCGTGTGCGGGTACTAAACCTTCTCGGAATGGACCGAGGTTTGTCTAGTGGCCTTGGTATACCACCCGTAGACCACCGGTCAAGTTTCGGGTCATTTGGAGCTCGTTTGGTACTCCAACGGTTAACCGCACTCTCGCAAAGGCCTCTTTTGAGTTGCAGCCCAACACCCTTCAAAACAGCCCAATAACCCATCTAAGTCACTTCCATGCTCTCCGTCGTTCGATCACGATCGTGTGCGAAAACTACACCTCATTTGGACTCTCCTAGCTCCCTCTATGCCTATTTAAGCAAACCCCTCCAAATCCGGATCATTCCTCCCAAACCCTAAAATCCGTCCCTCATACTTCACGGACGCGCGTCCGCCGCCGCCCGGAGCAGTGGCATCGTGCCACGTGGCCCTCCGCCTCCTCCCGCGCCGCCGCCCGCCCCTGGAGCCCCCCCGCCTGCCGGTCGCTGCTGCCCGCCGCCTCTCCGCCGCCACCCGTTCCGGCGGCGCCGCCGCCACTCGGGCCGCCGGCCACCCGGCCACTCTCGCCGCCGGCCCGTCGCCCGCCCGCCGCCACACCGGGCGCCGACCACCTCCCCCGCGGCCGCCCGGCTCCTCCCGGCCCGGATCCGGCCGGCCCCTCCTCCGGCCACCCTTCCCGCCTCCGTTCCGGCGAGATCCAATCGGGATCCCGGCCGTCCTCGGGCCGCGCGCTGGGTTGACTTCTCCCCCTCCTTTCTTTTCTCTAAGTTTTTCATCTCAATGATTTTTGTTGCATTTTCAACGTGGTATAACTTTGCATACGTAGATCCATTTTGCACGTATAATATATCAAAATGTTCGTCTCGAAGAGTGGATCATTTCATCTCATTGAATCATTTTCGTTTGAGCTCATCTTGTTGCCCGAAATGCTGTTAGAAGAGGGCTATGTGATGTTAGTTTCTGTTTCTTAACAGAACTTGCACTTTTGTTATTTTTGCCATGATTGATGTGTGCACCCTATGAAGTTGAGCCTACATGTGTTTTGTAATATGCCATGCCATCTTTCCAGGGGTATATGCCATGTATTTTTGTGATCTATGTGGTGACTAGCACAAGCATGCAAAGTAGGTGTCCTGATGTTACTGTTTTCAGCCCTGTTTTGCTGATATTTTGCTGCCATGTTAACTTGATGCTACCGAGAGATCTATGCATATTTTGAGATACTTCAGTAAGGATGTTTTGTAAAACATGTCTTGCTCTATCCATCCATGACTTTGTCTGCAATTATGGAGTGACATAGCTTGAGTCAATCGAGCTCTACTTTTGCTATCAAATGTTTCCTGGCAGATTGTTTACATGTTATTCAATTTTGCCTAGGTTGTTGTGGTTGATCCATGTATGCTATGTTATTGTTCTTGCCATGTATGTCTTCTATGTCATGTATTCTTGATGTATGTATGCTTAGTTTATCATATAAGGCTCTGTAGTGAGTGCATTGAGCTTGTAAACATGCCTACTTGTTATCAGTTTTGACATGCCATGTTGCTGAATCTGTTAACGAAACTTTCAATATTGACATGGGTGTTACTATATTTTCTGATCCTTTTTGGCTTATGGTCAGTAAGGGACTTTTGTTCTATGCTTTGAGTAGATTCATGCCATTCCTTGTTTTGCTATTTTAAGTTCCTTTAGCATGTAGTTTTGTTGCTCTGAACATTGCAACCTGATGCTGTTTTTGCCATGTCCAGCCTGATATTTTGTGCACTTTTGCCATGCTTGTTTGAACCTGTTATGATGTGAACTAGCTGTAGCTCAGTGCTCATCTTTTGTCGAGCATCTTGTGTAGATCTCTGCCATGTACTTTGTTGGTACGTTTGGGTGCAGTAGCTTAATTAATTGTTGTTTGCTAAGTGGCATCATGCTGTTAATGGCAGATTTGTGCCATTCTTGTTTTGCTTGTCATTTCCAAACCGTGCATCCGATTCCGGTGATCTTTATATCGATTTCAACCGAAATCATCTCATCTTTCCAGTGGCATACTTGGTTTGCCAAGTTGATGCCTGGTTCATCATTTTCCTTCCGGGCGCTTTATACGCATTGCATATCACATCCGCATATCATGTCATGTTTTGCATCATGTTGATTGTGCATTGCACCGTGATTTATTGTGGTTCCTTTGTTTGTGTTGTTGCTTTGGGTAGAGCCGGAGACGAGTACGTGAACGAGGAACCTGTTGAGAACGCTTACGAGGATCAAGCTTTCGACAACTCGAGAACATTGCGAGCAAGATGACCATACCCTCGAAATCACTTCTATCTTTGCTATGCTAGTTGCTCGCTCTTTTGCTATGCCTATGCTGCGATGCCTACCACTTGCTATATCATGCCACCCATATTGCCATGTCAGCCCTAACCATCCTTTCCTAGCAAACCGTTGATTGGCTATGTTACCGCTTTGCTCAGCCCTCTTATAGCGTTGCTAGTTGCGGTGAAGATGAAGTTTGTTCCTTGTTGGAACATGGAGATGTTGTTCCTTTTGGAACATGTTTACTTGTTGGGGATATCACAATATATATCTGCTATAATTAATGCATCTATATACTTGGTAAAGGGTGGAAGGCTCGGCCTTATGCCAGTGTTTTGTTCCACTCTTGCCACCCTAGTTTCCGTCATACGGTGTTATGTTCCTTGATTTCGCGTTCCTTACGGTTGGGTGATTTATGGGACCCCTTGACAGTTCGCTTTGAATAAGACTCGCCCAGCAAGGCCCAACATTGGTTTTACCATTTGCCACCTAAGCCTTTTTCCCGGGTTTTCGCGAGCCCGAGGGTCATCTTTATTTTAACCCCGGACCAGTGCTCCTTCGAGTGCTGGCCCGAACTAGAACCCTGCGGCGCCCCTCAAGGCAACTTGAGGTCTGGTTTTAGTTGTATGGACTGCTCATCCGGATGTGCCACGAGAACGAGATATGTGCAGCTCCTATCGGGATTTGTCGGCACAATCGGGCGGCTTTGCTGGTCTTGTTTTATTGCTGTCGAAATGTCTTGTAGTCCGGGATTCGAGATTGATCGGGTCTTCGGTAGAAGGAATATCCTTCATTGACCGTGAGAGCTTATAATGGGCTAAGTTGGGACACCCTGCAGGTAATATCTTTCAAAGCCGTGCCCATGTTATGAGGCAGATGGGAATTTGTTAATGTCGGTTGTAGAAAACCCGAAGTTGACCTCAAATTAAATACACATCAACGCGTGTGTAACCGTGATGGTCTCTTCTCGGCGGAGTCCGGAAGTGAACACGGTGTTGGAGTTATGTCTGACGTAAGTAGTTCAGGATCACTTCTTGATCGCTACTAGTTTCACGACCGTGCTTTGCTCCTCTTCTCGCTCTCTTTTGCGATGTAGCCACCATATATGCTAGTCGCTTGCTGCAGCTCCACTTTACTACTCTGTCCTTCCTATAAGCTTAAATAGTCTTGATCTCATGGTGTGAGATTGCTGAGTCCCGTGACTCACAGATTCTACCAAAACAGTTGCAGTGCCGACGATGCGGTCAGGTGACGATCCGAGCTCAAGTGGGAGTTCGACGAGGAACGTGGTCGTTACTATGTGTCTTTTCCCGATGATCGAGTGGTGCCCAGTTG
Source organism: Aegilops longissima (assembly GCA_021605205.1). Classification (NCBI taxonomy): domain Eukaryota; kingdom Viridiplantae; phylum Streptophyta; class Magnoliopsida; order Poales; family Poaceae; genus Aegilops; species Aegilops longissima. The sequence goes on from CM038681.1 coordinate 354,774,376, forward strand.
GGACGATCGGGATCTGTGTAGCATTTGGGGTATCTTCTTTTATTTTGGTTCCGTAGTCGGACCTTGAGTGTACTCTGAATGATGGATGTTTATTTATGTCTTGTGTGAAGTGGCATTGTAAGCCAACTATGTATCTCTTTCCTTATGTATTACATGGGTTGTGTGAAGATTACCTCACTTGCGACATTGCTTTCAATGCGGTTATGCCTCTAAGTCGTGCCTCGACACGTGGGAGATATAGCCGCATCGGGGCGTTACAAGTTGGTAATCGAGCCTTCCCGACTTAGGAGCCCCCTACTTGATTGTTTGTTTGGCGTTGTTGAGTCTAGAATGGAAAATGTTTTGAGTCTTAGGATTATATATATCGGAGAGTAGGATTCTTTTACTTCCCGGTCCCTTCGTCGCTCTGGTGAGGTATCCGACGAGAGTTTTGACTCTCCTCTCCTCAAATTTCACTAAAAAATTTTTAGGATCACGTGGGTATCTTGGAATCGTTCCGATGGTTTTGTGACGAGAACATTGTTCTTGGTGCCTCGACATTTAGGGGTTGTGGCGGTGTCCCGGGAGTTGAGCTCCGAGGTGTTGTCGTCACAATTTTATCGTTGCAGATTCTCGAATACGAGTTTTGCCGACATCGAAATCTCTTTTGTGCAGTTGTTGGTGAGATAAACCCGATAGCCCAAAGATCGAGGCGAAAAGGGAGTATTGCCATGACTTGTATAACGGATGTTTTTGAAGGTCGAGGTACACGATTTCGAGGATTTCTTGGTTATGTGTTGACGGATGGATACATTGGATCTAGGTATTGTTAGTTTGGGTGATATATTTTGTGTCCCTGATCCCCAACACCAGATTGCATAACCAGAAAGTTTCGGAGTTTATAGGTGGGAATTCTAGTAGCTTACGGGATATCTTTCCGACGGATGTATGATTTGAGATTGGGGTTCAACGTCTAGTGGTCCGCCCATTCACGGTCGATTTCTGATGGTCGGGAGGCGTCTTAAAGAATCCTTGGCTATGCTGATTCGGGGCGTCTTGTTTGTCATTCGTGACGTCCGCTATACGTCGTGTCCGTGTGGGCCCCACCACGAACACTTTGGGCGAAATCTCTATTCATGTGTTTGTTCGGCTCATTCTAGAAGCCAATCTTTTGTTTTCAGTTGTGATATTCGATTTGTTTCTAAGGCAGATGTTGTTTCCATATCTTTATCTAAGTGGCTTCTCACCTTAATGGACGTGTGATGATTAACTTTGGAATTCATTCGTTCATTCTTGTTCGAATGTTTATTGTGAAGACTATATGTTGCAATTTCTATCCGTTGATTCTACTTATCTTTTGTCTATCAAAGGACTAACGGATGTCACCCTCTTCAGGATGGCTCCGCCAACGCGTCTGAATCCGGATCGCAATGATGGGGATCAGTCGAACCCTCCACCTCCACCTCCGCCTCCGGAGGCACGGCAAGCTATCATGGCAGCCACCAATGCCAATGCTCGAGATGATTTTGCAGCTCTTGCAAGAACGTACTCGAGGGCAAGGCAATCAAGGCAATCAAGGTCAAGGCAACAACCAGCCGCACTTTGCTACTCTCGGTCGGTTCCTCGCTAATCAGCGAAGTCTTTCGGTTTACGTGTTGAGGCCACAGACGGCGACGATTGGTTAGTGGACATCTGCAAGCATTTTGATTGTAGCAATGTCGGACACGAGGACTTTGTCAAGTTTGCATCGTTTCAACTCAAGGATCAAGCTCTTTGAGTGGTACCGGCAATACAAAGATTCCAGAGGAGGTCGTGTCATTACAGGATGAGTTCGCCGTGATTTGAGCTCATCACATTCGAAAAGTGTTGTTGAGAGCAAGCGTGAGGAGTTCCGCAATCTCAAGCAGGGCAACATGTCGTCTATCAATACAATATCCAGTTCGTAAACTTCGCTTCGTTTTGCTAAGCAAGGCGTGCACGATGAAAAGAGTATGATCTATCAATTCAGAGGTGGTTTGAGAGAAGATCTGCAATTAGCTCTTGTGCTTTTGAGCGAGATAAGTATGATGATTTCTACAACATGGCTTTGAAGCAAGAAGCTGCCCAGCTCAAATGTGAGGCTTCTAAGAAGAGAATCGGGGATGCAGTTCAGTCTTCTTCCTCTCAAGTGGCAGCTAAGCAGCGAAGTTCTACCTTCCTCCTCCTCCGTTCCGTCGGCCTTATCATCAAGAAGAACTCAGGTGGCCGTGGATCTTCCCACCCACCCAACCCAAGCTATCGAACAAGTCTAATTCTCAAGCTCCAAGGTCAAGTGCTCCTTACCACCGTCCGCTCTCGAGGTGACTTGCAACATGTGTCGTGCAGAAAGGTCACTATGCGAACAAGTGCTTCAACCAGAGGCGCCTTCCGCCTCCTCCTCTGTGAAATCTTCCAGAATGCGGTGGTCAAGCATAATCCCAAGTCTGCAAAGGTCAATATGATGAATGCAGCTCAAGCGGAGGATTCTTGAGATGTGATCATGGGTAATCTCTCGATTAATGATATTCTGCAAAAGTCTTATTTGATCTTGGTGCATCGCATTCTTTCATCTCAAGACCTTTTGTGGCTATGCATGATTTGGTTACTCAAGCTTTGCCTAGACCTTTGTCTATTGTTTCTCCGGCTAAGGAGATGACTTCTCGAGTTTTGGTTCGGATGTTTCTATCAAGATGGGCGATTATAGATTTCGGCTAAACCAATTGTTCTTGGTGACTCGGATATTGATCTTATTCTCGGAATGGGTGGCTTTATCAAGCACAAAGCTCAGCTTGATTGTGCTGCTGGGAAATTCAATTGACTCACTCTTCTAATGATGTGATCATCTATGCCGCTTCGTGATGAAACCATTGGTTGTTTTCTCTCAATGAGAAGGGCGAATTGGATGCTATCTCTCGATTCGATCGTTTGTGAGTACCAAGATGTCTTTCGGAAGAGCTTCGGGTATGCCTCCTCATCGGCCGATTGAGTTCGTTATCGATCTTGAGCACCGCATGAACCCGCTTGCAAGCGTCCATACAAGCTTGGACTGATGAGCTGAAGGAATTGAAGAAGCAGCTCGATGAACAAGAGCGTCTGGGTTTGATCGGACCGAGTTCATCTCCTTGGGGTTGTGGTGTTCTTTTGTCCGGAAGAAGGATGGCACGGACCGACTTTGCGTCGATTACCGTCCATTGAATAAGAAGACAATCAAGAACAAGTATCCACTTCCCAACATCAATGAGCTTTTCGAGCAACTCAAAGGTGCTAAAGTGTTCTCCAAGCTTGACCTTCGTATGGGTTATCATCAGATTCGCATTCGTGAACAAGATATTCCCAAGACAACATTCGAACAAGCTTTGGTTCTTATGAATATCTTGTCATGTCTTTCGCCTTGTCAATGCTCCTCCAACATTCTCTCGGATGATGAACTTCATATTCAACCCCTACACCAATGAATTCGTCTTGGTCTATCTTGATGATATTTTGGTCTTCTCCAAGAATAAGAAGGATCATGCCAAACATTTGCGATTGGTGCTAGACAAGCTCGAGAGTATCAATTCTATGCTAAGTTCTCCAAATGTGAATTTTGGCTTGATGAAGTGCTTTATCTTGGTCATATCATCTCCGCCAAGGGCATCGCTGTTAATCCCGAGAAGGTGTCCGCAATTGTGAATTGGGAACCTCCTCGAATGTCAAGCAGCTCCAGATTTTCTTGGTCTTGCAAGCTATTGCGAAGATTCGTTGAGAACTTCTCCAAGATTGCAAAGCCTCTTTCCAACCTCCTCGAAGCATGTGAAGTATGTCCGGTCTCCCGAGTGTGACGTTGCTTTCAATACTCTCAAAGAAAACTCGTCACAGCTCTGTCTTGACTCCTCTGATGAATCCAAGCCATTTGAAGTTTTCGTGATGCTTCTCTTCAAGGTCTCGGTCTGTGTTAATGCAAGAGAAGAGAGTTGTGGCTTATACCTCTCGCCAGATTGAAGCCCAACGAGAAGAACTACCCCACTCACGATCTTGAGTTGGCGGCAGTTGTCCATGCATTGATAACGTGGAGACATCTCTTGTTGGGAAGGAAAGTGGACATTTTCACCGATCACAAGAGTCTCAAGTACATCTTCACCCAGCCCAACCTCAACCTCGAGCAGACTCGATGGGTGAAATGATTCAAGAGTACAACCCAAGTATTGAATATACTCGAGGCAAGGCCAATGTCATTGCAGATGCTTTGAGCAGGAAGGCTTATCGCAGCAGTCTAATCCTCAAGCCCTTCCGGCGGATCTTTGTGAAGCTTTCCGCAAGCTGAATCTTCAAGTTGTTCCTCAAGGCTTTCTTGCCAACCTCATAGTCTCTCCTACTTTGGAAGATCAGATTCGTGAGGCTCAACTTACGGATACCATGGTGAAAAAGGTGAAGCGTGGTATCGACAAGGGCATTTCAAGTACAAGTGCTTCCACATTGATGACAAAGATACTCTTTTCTTTGAGGACGGATTGTGGTTCCTAAGGGTGATCTTGAGAAAAGTCATTATGAACGAGGCTCACAATTCGCTTCTATCCATTCATCCTGGAAGTACGAAGATGTACCAGGACCTCAAGCAGTCATATTGGTGGACTCGAATGAAGCGAGAAATTGCTCAATTCGTGAATGAATGTGATGTCTGCAGAAGAGTGAAAGCAAAACACCAAAGACCAGCTGGTCTCCTTCAACCTCTTGCTATTCCAGAATGGAAGTTTGATCATATTGAGATGGACTTCGTGACTGGATTTCCTAAGTCCAAGCGTGGAAATGATGCTATCTTCGTTGTCATTGACAAGCTTACTAAAGTGGCTCATTTTCTTCCTATCAAAGAATCTATCACAGCAGCTCAGTTGGCAGAGCTATACACCTCGAGATTGTCTCCTTGCACGGCATTCCACAAGTGATCTCTTGAGACCGTGGCAGCATCTTTACCTCCAAGTTTTGGGATTCTTTTCGAAGGCCATGGGCACCAACATTCGTTTCAGACAGCTTTCCATCCTCAAACAAGTGGCCAAGTCGGCGAGTAAATCAAATCCTTGAAGATATGCTCGGGGCTTGTGTCATTTCTTCGGTATGAAATGGGAAGATTGTCTTCCATATGCCGAAGTTCTCCTACAACAACAGCTTCCAAGCGAGTTGGGCAAGGCCCCATTCGAAATTCTCTATGGCGAAAGTGCCGTACTCCTCTCAATTGGTCCGAGACAGGTGAACGCCAACTTCTTGGCAATGACTTGATCACGAAGCGGAAGAAATGTGCAAAGTCATTCGTGAGAATCTCAAAGCCGCATAATCGCGCCTTAAGAAAGCTATTATGATGATAAGCACCGTGATGTGGCTTTTGAAATCGGAGACCATGTCTACCTCGCGTCTCTCCAATGAAAGGCACTCGTCGCCCGGTATCAAAGGGAAGCTTGCCCCTAGATACGTGGGTCCTTTCAAGATCATTGGCAAAGAGGCGATCTCGCCTATCAACTTGAGCTTCCATCCAACTTTGCAAGCGCACGATGTGTTTCACGTGTCACAGCCGCAAGTGCTTCAAGACTCTGAACGCACTATCAACTTCAAGAGATTGACCTTCAAGAAGATCTCTCTTATCATGAGCACCCGTTGCTATTCTTGAAGAAACCGAGCGCAAGACTCGCAACAAGTCAATCAAATTCCTGAAAGTGAAGTGGTCACACCATTCCGACCGAGAAGCCACCGGGGCGCGAGGATCACCTCCGTTCGAATATCCGAGTTCTTTCGGTCCTAGATCTGGGACGAGATCCTCTTGTAGTGGTGGAGTGTTGTAACACCCGAAGTAACTTTCCATATTTGTAACTCCAACTCTTGCCATTTTCGGCATTGTGATATGATATTCCCTCCGTGGTTGGGTTTTCTCCTTTTGCATTTTGTCCATGTCATGCATTTTATATCATGTCATCATGTGCATCGCATTTGCATACGTGTTCGTCTCATGATTCCGAGCATTTTTCCCGTTGTCCGTTTTGCAATCCGCACTCCTATCTCCCGGCGGCCCTTTTACGTTTTTCCGTGTGCGGGTACTAAACCTTCTCGGAATGGACCGAGGTTTGTCTAGTGGCCTTGGTATACCACCGTAGACCACCGGTCAAGTTTGGTCATTTGGAGCTCGTTTGGTACTCCAACGGTTAACCGCACTCTCGCAAAGGCCTCTTTTGAGTTGCAGCCCAACACCCTTCAAAACAGCCCAATAACCCATCTAAGTCACTTCCATGCTCTCCGTCGTTCGATCACGATCGTGTGGTAAAACTACACCTCATTTGGACTCTCCTAGCTCCTCTATGCCTATTTAAGCAAACCCTCCAAATCCGGATCATTCCTCCCGAAACCCTAAAATCCGTCCGCCCGCCGGACACGTCCGCCCGCCGCCGGACGCGTCGCGCCGCCGCCGCCGGAGCCAGTGGCATCGTGCCACGTGGCCCTCCGCCTCCTCCGCGCCATGCCGCTTGGCCGGGCCCATCCGAAACCCGCTGCGCCGGTCGGCGCTGACGCCCGCCGCTGGAGCCCCGCGCCCGCGGTCGCGCTGCCCGCCGCCTCTCCGCCGCCTCTCCGCCGCCACCCGTTCCGGCGGCGGCCGCGCCGCCACGGCGGCGGCCGCCCGCCCCTTCCGATCGCCGCCCGGCGTCGCCGCGCCCGCCGCCACCGGCGCCGGCCACCTCCCCTGCCGCCCGGCTCCTCCCGCCCGGATCCGGCCGGCCCCTCCTCCGGCCACCTTTCCGCCTCCGTTCGGCGAGATCCAATCGGGATCCGGCCGTCCTCGGGCAGCGCGCTGGGTTGACTTCTCCCCTCCTTCTTTTTTCTAAGTTTTTCATCTCAATGATTTTGTTGCATTTTCAACGTGGTATAACTTTGCATCCGTAGATCCATTTTATGCGTATAATATATCAAAATGTTCGCCTCAAGAGTAGATCATTTCATCTCATTGCATCATTTTCGTTTGAGCTCATCTTGTTGCCCGAAATGCTGTTAGAAGAGGGCTATGTGATGTTAGTTTCTGTTTCTTAACAGAACTTGCACTTTTATTATTTTTGCCATGATTGATGTGTGCACCCTATGAAGTTGAGTCCTACATGTGTTTTGTAATATGCCATGCCATCTTTCCAGGGGTATATGCCATGTATTTTTGTGATCTATGTGGTGACTAGCACAAGCATGCAAAGTAGGTGTCCTGATGTTACTGTTTTCAGCCCTGTTTTGCTGATATTTTGCTGCCATGTTAACTTGATGCTACCGAGAGATCTATGCATATTTTGAGATACTTCAGTAAGGATGTTTTGTAAAACATGTCTTGCTCTATCCATCCATGCCTTTTTCTGCAATTATGGAGTGCCATAGCTTGCGTCAATCGAGCTCTACTTTTGCTATCAAATGTTTCCTGGCAGATTGTTTACATGTTATTCAATTTTTCCTAGGTTGTTGTGGTTGATCCATGTATGCTATGTTATTGTTCTTGCCATGTATGTCTTCTATGTCATGTCTTCTTGATGTATGTATGCTTAGTTTATCATATAAGGCTCTGTAGTGAGTGCATTGAGCTTGTAAACATGCCTACTTGTTATCAGTTTTTGACATGCCATGTTGCTGAATCTGTTAACTAAACTTTCGATATTGACATGGGTGTTACTATATTTTCTGATCCTTTTGGCTTATGGTCAGTAAGGGACTTTTGTTCTATGCTTTGAGTAGATTCATGCCATGCCTTGTTTTGCTATTTTAAGTTCCTGTAGCATGTAGTTTTGTTGCTCTAAACATTGCAACCTGATGCTGTTTTTGCCATGTCCAGCCTGATATTTTGTGCACTTTTGCCATGCTTGTTTGAACCTGTTATGATGTGAACTAGCTGTAGCTCAGTGCTCATCTTTTGTCGAGCATCTTGTGTAGATCACTGCCATGTTCTTTGTTGATACGTTTGGGTGCAGTAACTTAATTAATTGTTGCTTGCTAAGTGGCATCATGCTGTTAATGGCAGATTTGTGCCATTCTTGTTTTGCTTGTCATTTCCAAACCGTGCATCCGATTCCGGTGATCTTTATATCGATTTCAACCGAAATCATCTCATCTTTCCAGTGGCATGCTTGGTTTTCCAAGTTGATGCCTGGTTCATCATTTTCCTTCCGGGCCTTTATACGCATTGCATATCACATCCCGCATATCATGTCATGTTTTGCATCATGTTGATTGTGCATTGCACCGTGATTTATTGTGGTTCCTTTGTTTGTGTTGTTGCTTTGGGTAGAGCCGGAGGCGAGTACGTGAACGAGGAACCTGTTGAGAACGCTTACGAGGATCAAGCTTTCGACAACTCGAGAACATTGCGAGCAAGATGACCATACCCTCGAAATCACTTCTATCTTTGCTATGCTAGTTGCTCGCTCTTTTGCTATGCCTATGCTGCGATGCCTACCACTTGCTATATCATGCCACCCATATTGCCATGTCAGCCCTAACCATCCTTTCCTAGCAAACCGTTGATTGGCTATGTTACCGCTTTGCTCAGCCCTCTTATAGCGTTGCTAGTTGCGGTGAAGATGAAGTTTGTTCCTTGTTGGAACATGGAGATGTTGTTCCTTTTGGAACATGTTTACTTGTTGGGGATATCACAATATATATCTGCTATAATTAATACATCTATATACTTGGTAAAGGGTGGAAGGCTCGGCCTTATGCCCAGTGTTTTGTTCCACTCTTGCCACCCTAGTTTCCGTCATACGGTGTTATGTTCCTTGATTTAGCGTTCCTTACGGTTGGGTGATTTATGGGACCCCTTGACAGTTCGCTTTGAATAAGACTCGTCCAGCAAGGCCCAACATTGGTTTTACCATTTGCCACCTAAGCCTTTTTCCCCGGGTTTCGCGAGCCGAGGGTCATCTTTATTTTAACCCCGGACCAGTGCTCCTTGAGTGCTGGCCCGAACTAGAGCCCTGTCAGGGCGCCCCTCAAGGCAACTTGAGGTCTGGTTTTAGTTGTATGGACTGCTCATCCGGATGTGCCACGAGAACGAGATATGTGCAGCTCCTATCGGGATTTGTCGGCACAATCGGGCGGCTTTGCTGGTCTTGTTTTATTCTGTCGAAATGTCTTGTAGTCCGGGATTCGAGATTGATCGGGTCTTCCGGTAGAAGGAATATCCTTCGTTGACCGTGAGAGCTTATAATGGGCTAAGTTGGGACACCCTGCAGGTAATATCTTTCGAAAGCCGTGCCCGCGGTTATGAGGCAGATGGGAATTTGTTAATGTCCGGTTGTAGAAAACCCGAAGTTGACCTCAAATTAAATACAAATCAACCGCGTGTGTAACCGTGATGGTCTCTTCTCGGCGGAGTCCGGGAAGTGAACACGGTGTTGGAGTTATGTCTGATGTAAGTAGTTCAGGATCACTTCTTGATCGCTACTAGTTTCACGACCGTGCTTTGCTCCTCTTCTCGCTCTCTTTTGCGATGTAGCCACCATATATGCTAGTCGCTTGCAGCAGCTCCACTTTACTACTCTGTCCTTCCTATAAGCTTAAATAGTCTTGATCTCGCGGGTGTGAGATTGCTGAGTCCCCGTGACTCACAGATTCTACCAAAACAGTTGCAGGTGCCGACGATGCCAGTGCAGGTGACGCATCCGAGCTCAAGTGGGAGTTCGACGAGGAACGTGGTCGTTACTATGTGTCTTTTCCTGATGATCGTAGTGGTGCCAGGTTGGGATGATCGGGATCTGTGTAGCATTTGGGGTATCTTCTTTTATTTTGGTTCCGAGTCGGACCTTGAGTGTACTCTGAATGATGGATGTTTATTTATGTTGTGTGAAGTGGCATTGTAAGCCAACTATGTATCTCTTTCCTTATGTATTACATGGGTTGTGTGAAGATTACCTCACTTGCGACATTGCTTTCAATGCGGTTATGCCTCTAAGTCGTGCCTCGACACGTGGGAGATATAGCCGCATCGCGGGCGTTACACTGCATGTACTTCCCTAGACTCTCTCTCCTTCCTTCTGCAGGAGGAGCTGCAAGTCACTAGACCACCCTGGTTCTTGATGGCCACCCGTGAAGGCGCCAAAAAACTCATGGCCCAGGTTAGCCCAGGTCGAGATGGAGTTCTCCGGCAGGTGCATCAGCCAAGACCTCACATTTGGCTTGAGTGCCAAAGGGAAGTAGTTGGCGAACACCTTCTCGTCTCTTCCCCTGCCAGCTTGAACAGGGATGGTGTAGATGCTCAAGAACTCTGACAGGTTCAGTCTCCCATCGTACTTCTCTGGTATTCCCGGCTTGAACATGCAAGTAGATGGCCAACAGACTTGCCACAACTCGCGAGTGAAGGCGGGGCACCCGGTCTCAAAAGGTAGGTACCCACCTTCACCGGGCGTGGGCTCATCGATGTCAGGGCCATTGCGCCTACCAGACTAGCGGCGGGTGTCGCGGCATCGTTCGATGGTGACGCGCGCGTCTTCCCTTCACCTGTCTTCCAGGACTGGCCGCTGGTCTCAACTTGCCCGAGGGTCGGATGAGGCCATAGATATGTCATCGCGTTCTTGGTACCGTGACTCTGCCTGCGGCCCCTGCGCTGGCTGCCGTGGGGGGAGGGGGGTTGCACCGTGGGGTGGCCCCTTCGACACGGCGAGCAGCTCGGGCCGTTGTTGCTGCCTGTGGAGGCCCGTGACGGGCCCACTCGCTGTGATCTCCCCGCCTCGGCGAAACCAATCAGGCTTTGAATGGTGGCTCTCCACTCATCCATCTGATAGACTTCTGGCGGGAATCTCAATAGGAGTTGGGCTCGCGCCATGGCATCCAGAGCAGTGCTCGGCATGGATGATGACGTAGACCATAATGTCACCGGGCTTCTGACGATGCCGGTAGTGGCAGCGCTGTGCTCTCGTCGCCACGATCCAGTCTCCAAGGTGGCGTGATGGCGAGGCAGATGTGCTTGAGGGTCGACGGCTTCGTTCGGTGCATCGGCTTGGAAAGCCCGTACCGGGGGTGGCGCGTGCCCTGCGGCCGCACCTGCAGTGGGGGCGGCCGGAGGATCGCGGTTCACCCTAGAGGGAGTGCCACTGCTGTGGCCGCGTCCTTCGGTGGGGCGGAGAGGCACGGACGGAATGCTCTCTCCTCTCGCACCTGGTGGAGCGTGGCCACTGGGATGTTATTGGCGATGTCCTTCTCCGGTGCCGCTTGCTCCTACCTCGGCTGCAGGGGAGGTGGTGACACCGCTGCCTGCGCCGGCCATGTCCCTCGCAGCCTTCACGCCCCCGTGCGTCCCCGTAGCGCCCACGGCATCGGCGGCCGTGTGTGACGGGGCCTTCAAGGTGGATGGTTGAGCTGCAGCACCGTGCTTCTCCTTGGGCGCCATGGATGATGAAGCCGTCGATGAAGAAAACGATGATGAAAATGACGTGCCGTGTACGCTCTCGGGTCCGCGCAAATGCTTCCCCTACCTGGCGCGCCAAAGTTGTCATGGGAAAACACGGCCACCTATGGTGACATCGGCCCCTTTGTAGTTCTGCAGGGGGAGAGCGCATTGCACAAAGAGCAGAGGGCACGACACAACACAATAGAGATCACAAGGGCAGTTTTTACCCAGGTTCGGGCCGCCACGAGGCGTAAAACCCTACTCCTGCTTTGGTGCATTGATGAGAGGACCTTGGTGGAAACGCAGCGCTCTGGCTCGGCAAGGTTGCCTTAGGGCGAGAGCAGCTATGCTTATGTGTGTACAAGGGTCCGAATTGTTTCTATGGTTGCCACGACCCTCCTTTTATAGATCCAGGGGTCACCCCAATGGCAACTCAGTCATTGTGCACTGATTAGATAGCAAACAGTGCTATCATACCTAACTCTGCAAATGGACAAGGCGCATTAAATGCGCCGCTTAGCGTGACATCATAGCGCAGCCTAGCAAACCTTGCCGAGACGTTTGGCCACCTTCTCGCCTGCCTGCATGACATGTCTCTAGACATGTGTCATTTGGAGGTGATTTCCTTAGGAAGTGGCTGCCATGTGCCAAATAAAAGCCACTTAGTCACTTGGGGCTGGACACCGCACCGATCGGTGACTAGTTGTGCTGTGAGGTGGAGCGGTGGAGCCTTGGCGGGGTAGTCACCCTCATCGTGCCCGGCAGGCCTGTCGGGACAGTCTTGAGACCTGTCTTCGGGGCGACCTCGACCTCGCCAGGCTTGCTTGCCCGGCAAGGGAGGTTTTTCCTTGGTGGTATTTTGCTCCTTTTTCTTTACTTGGTCTTCTTGATCTGCTGATCTCTTTTGCCTGGTCTAGTCTTGGACGTTGCAACCTTGCTCTTAAGCCTGTGTACTATCTGTGCAACACACTTGGCGTTTGTTGCACCGACACTGTAGTACTACTATCGTTTTGCTGTTTCGCACGATCCATCGATACAAACCCGATTAAACAGGCAAGGGCGGGATTTTTCCAGCGTGGTAGATGATACTTGCCATACATTTCAAAGGCAATTTTAATGTATGCAAACTAAATAATTAAGTAACAATATGAGATGAGATCTAGTTAAACTAAAAACACATATGAGTTATTGTGTTAGAGTGTAGTAGTAGTGCTGTATTGCATAGTTGTTAGATGCAACATGTGAGAACGTGTAGAGATGTACTTTTGGAGGGCCTACAGAGAGTAATTGGCCATACTGTGGATTCAAATATTTGTATTCATCTTCATAGCATTTGTAACTCATATCTACAGTTTGTATAGTAGACATGAATGCTTGTTCGCTCTTACGAAACCAGTACAACAATAATGGGGTGGCATGTGCCAATTTAGGCACTGGCATGTTGGCCTACTCGGCTCCATAGAGAGAGCGAGAGAAGAGATAGATACACTGGCGGTCAGTGTATTTCAAGCGAAAAGCTTAATACGGTCACCGGACTTCAGAAAACGCTCATTACGATCACTATATACGTTTTGTTGTGATTATACGGTCACTTGCTCACCGTTCAGCATCGGATTGCACTCTGTTGACCGGCCAAATAGTCTGCGTGGCACTATGTTGACTGGTTAAGTTGACCATGTTCCTTGTGGGTCCCACCTATCAGTTCGCATTGGAAAAAGGTAAGATAAACACAAATTTACGCAGGCGCGACAAGGCTCCAAACCCGTGCGCGGGAACCACCTAGTTGTGTATGTGTTTGTCAGGGCGTGATGTGTGCGCATGCATGTGTAGGTTGAGCACTTAGCGTGTGTGTTGCTTGTGTGGTGTGTGCATGCATGTGTGTGTGTGTGTGAGAGAGAGAGAGTGTGTGTGTGTTGCGTGCATGCGTGGCTGCATGTGTACGTGCGAGTGTTGCGTGCATGCAGTTCGTGTGCATGCATGTGTGTGTGTATAATAATCACCACACCAGCTCATGTATGTTAAAACAGACGGCTCATCATACCAATACAAGGCCACCTTGTCCGATGTGCCTGCGCTCATGACTTTGAACCACTGTCCAATATTTTTTATCTTTTGTTTTCATTATTATACATGCTAACAGGTGGGCCAATGGTAGTGAGATAATGTGACGCAACACTAGAGGTGCCACGTGGAGCGTTTAATTGGTCAACTAGTCGTGTTTTGAGCAAATAGAGAGCTATACGGTGAGCCCGTGACTGTATAATAACCATAAAACGTAAATGGTGACCGTAATGAGTGGATTCTTAAGTCCAATGTATGTATCGTGCTTTCGCTTCAAATACAAAGAGCGTCACTATATATATCACGAGAGAAAGATGAAACATGTGTGAACGTGCTGGGGGCGTACTTTTAGAGGACCCGGAGATAGTTTATGTGTGTACGTGGAAGGGGCATAGAGGGGGTGTATGCGATGGGGAGAGAGATGCTCTACATTTCTCTTTATTATGACTAACTTTATATATAGTATAAAAATATAAAAATTCACAATGCAGAATAAATATCATTGGGTGCACCATCCAATGCAAATTAACGTTCATACTCCTCCATGTAACTTTGTAAGGTTGTATATATGTAGAAATTCTAAAATAATTTTTTGGCGACACTTTGTGTGGTTTTATTCAAAAGTAATGTTGTATGCAAAATAAACATGAAGAGAGAGCTTTTTAGATCAATGGGGTATGTTATGTAACATGTGTGAATGTGTAGTTGACGTATTTGGCAGGGCCTAGAGAGGGTATGTGTATGTATTACGTATTCGAGAGAGGCATGGATAGAGGCGCCGGCCGGGGGCGACGTGGGAGGGATAGAATGAGAAATGAGAGAGGTCTAGAGAGAGAGAGACGAATAGGATGTCACGGCGAGAGATGCCCTTGAGTGTGTATATCCAATGGGGGAGGGGATAGAGGCATGAGGAGAAAATACTTTGTGTGGTGTCTGTGTTGGTATATGTGGGTGTGAGAAGATAACGAGACCTAGGGGCAGAGGGTGTGTCACCGCGTGAGGTCCGGTGGGCCGAGGTGAGGCCCTTGGTTCGGCTCCGTCCTACGCCACATTGGTCGGCCCGTGACGCATTCAGGAAGACCCATGGAGGACTAGTTGTACAAGACAAAGATGCCAGTGTCGTGAAGGACTCTGTGTCCACTGACAAAGACAACTAGGATTTGTAACCCTAGGTCCTCGGACTAACCCCTTATCTATGATATTACTATTCATCCAACCTAACTTTAAGGGGCATCCTACAAAATGCTCTGCTGGAATCATACTCGTCAATTAGGAAGAGAGTTGGAGACAATGCGTGCAAGACAAGCCTAAAGATAATGTGCGTGTAGGAGGCAAGTAGGCAGGTCTATGTATAAAGAATGGGTCGATGGGGATTGTGCATGCGTATGCGTGTGAGAGGAAGAATGCTTGTGATAAAGGTTAGTGAAAACAGTCGTAAATGGTTGCGAGAGGGAGGGTGATATCAGGAGCATGTGTGCGAGAAAGAGACCTTGGGAGAGAGTCTGTGAGCATGTGTGAGAGACCACCGATGGATATACACTGTGTGCGCGTATGTGCGATAGAGAAAGTTAGCGCGTGTGTGAGGAGGGGCCCATGGAGAGTGAAACTACATGTAAAAGGCTGATGTACACATAGATTAGAAATATAAATTGTATCCAAATATTAGGATGGGATTATGATATTTGCAATTCGCACAAGGAACGGTCATTGATCCATCAGACATCTATATTCTATCGAATTTGAGCATGCTTATGTTACTATTCGACATAATTGATCCATAGAGTCAGTATTTTGAACTCCAAACAATGCATCCTTTAGCAATTCGAATATAAACGCGAGTATAGTTCATGTTGTGTGTGTAAAGCACATTATACATACAAAAGTTACATAATGTACATTATAAAAAGCCAGCTATGAACTAGCATACATTTAAATTCAACTTAAGGTGGTTTAAAAAATTTGAATTCAACATGAACTCCATTCAATTATTTGAATTCGAGATCATGGCATTTGTAAATCATGCCTAAATTATGGGTGCACCAATGTTTGCTCTACTTTTGTACATAATAGCATATATAGTCGTGTACAAAATAGATATAAATTTACCTCCTCCGTTCCAAAGTAATCGTAGTTATAGGATTTTCAAGTGTCAAAATTTCGAAAAGAAGCGCATAATTTAATGAGGTTTTCAAACATACAAAGTCAAATTTAACGCTGTCTATTTTGGTCAATCCTCAAAGTTCAAGAGTACTCTAAACGTGAATGCTTCTATTTCAAAATTTCGAACGAAGCGCCAAAAGAGCCTCTACTCACCCAAAACCGCGTGAGACCAATGTTTGGTAGAAGGAAATTACTTTTCTAACTCCGACCTGTGAAGCCTACCAGCCCGACGTCTATAGGTCTAAACCGGGGTAGGTTTGTAACTTCATCTAGACACCACGCAACTAACTCCGAAAAACATTCACTCACCTTGGCCGCCTAAACACACATTTGCTCGGCCGAAATCGCTCCCGCCCACTATTTGGGACACCTGGGAGTACCGCCCTACCCCCGACCACAGTAGGTCCGAAATTTAAGGAGGGGGGGGGGTAAAGTTTCTACTTTCCCCAAATTCCAAACAAGCGTGTCCCATCTATTTAAAAAAGTGTGTCCCAGACAGAAACATGGTTCCCCCTTAGCTCCCCCCGCCCCGCGTCCGATTCCCCATTCATACTTCGTGGGCGCCAAAAATACCTCTCCACCAGCCGTGAAACCCCGACATCCTCCGTCCGCCACACCATCCCACCCATCAACCGCCGCCCTCCTCCATCACGCTGGAGCCGATACCCCGACGTTGTCGTCCACCGCAACCGCAACCGCAACTGCAACGCCCTCCACGACTAGTAGTTGAAGTCAAGGCCGAGCTGCCTCCAGGATGCCGACATGCGCCGTACCCGAGCCAGTTCAACCACGCCATCCTGTGCCTCACTGCTGCCGCTCCAACATCGCCACCGTCCACCGCACCGGAGCTGTTCCTGCTATGTCGTGCTTTGCCGCCTCGGATCTGCTTCCCCTCCGCCGACAGACGGCCACCGCAACATAGTCAATAATTTGGCCATGGGTTCTTCCAAGGCTCCACCCTCCTCCAAAAGATTGGTTCCCCCAGTAAAAAGAAGAACATCGCCAAGATAACAGGAGGACACAACACTGGAAACCGCAGCTAGTACTCCTCTTCCCTTATTCTTGCAGATCTTATGTGTCTGCTTGCACGGTATTCATTTCACAGAAGACACTTCATGTAAGGTGTAACCCTAGATGGCCGATCTTTCATGAAAGGAGCGATCCGAACTAAGAACATGAAGAACACAAGGGGAAACACGAGGGAAAACACGAGAGAATCACTCAAACCAACAAGATATAGTCACACATATGCTAGATCGGAGTACACATAGAGATCACACGGTCCAAATCCAACAAGGGGTCCAAATCCAACAAGGGACGATACATCGGGTAATCGGTTCTTCCCCGTGAGGAGGTCTTGATGGGGCCACCCGAAAGGGGGTCTTGAATCCAATGTGGATTTTCTCCGAAGAGGGGTCGTGGTCTCTCTCAAGAGTAGGTCCGTATTGATGAGCAAGGCTCTATCTCACAAATGAGCTTTCACAAAGCTGACCCTAGAAAGAGGGAGGAGGAGGAGTGTCGGTGTCAAAACCGGCGGATCTCGGGTAGGGGGTCCCGTGAAGGAAATATGCCCTAGAGGCAATAATAATGTTATTATTTATTTCCTTATATCATGATAAATGTTTATTATTCATGCTAGAATTGTATTAACCGGAAACATAATACATGTGTGAATACATAAACCTACAGAGTGTCACTAGTATGCCTCTACTTGACTAGCTCGTTAATCAAAGATGGTTATGTTTCCTAACCATGAACAAGGAGTTGTTATTTGATTAACGGGATCACATCATTGGTTGAATGATCTGATTGACATGACCCATTCCATCAGCATAGCTTTTGATCGTATAGTTTGTTGCTAGTGCTTTTCTTCATGACTTATACATGTTCCTATGACTATGAGATTATGCAACTCCGTTTACGGAGGAACACTTTGGTACTACCAAACGTCACAACGTAATCGGGTGATTATAAAGGAGTACTACAGGTGTCTCCAAAGGCAGATGTTGGGTTGGCGATTTCGAGATTAGGATTTGTCACTCCGAATGTCGGAGAGGTATCTCTGGGCCCTCTCGGTAATGCACATCACTTAAGCCTTGCAAGCATTGCAACTAATGAGTTAGTTGCGAGATGATGTATTACGGAACGAGTAAAGAGACTTGCGGTGGCGAGATTGAACTAGGTATTGGATACCGACGATCGAATCTCGGGCAAGTAACATACCGATGACAAAGGGAACAAAGTATGTTGTTATGCGGTTTGACCGATAAAAGATCTTAAGTAGAATATGTAGGAGCCAATATGGACATCCAGGTTCCGCTATTGGTTATTGACCAAGAATAGTTCTAGGTCATGTCTACATAGTTCTCGAACCCGTAGGGTCCGCACGCTTAAGGTTTCAATGACGGTTATTATGAGTTTATGTATTTTGATGTACCGAAGGAGTTCGAGTCCCGGATGAGATCGGGGACATGACGAGGAGTCTCGAAATGGTCGAGACGTAAAGATCGATATATTGGACGACTATATTCGAGTTCGGAAAGGTTCCGAGTGATTCGGTATTTTTCGAGTACGGGTAGTTACGGGAGAAGTAATGGGCCTTGATGGGCTTTAGTGGGAAGAGGTAAAAGGCTGCTGCGCCCCCCCTTCCCTCTAGTCCGAATTGGACTAGGGAAAAGGGGGCCGGCCACCTTCCTACTCCTCCACTTCCTTCTCCCTTCCTCCCCCTACATGGAAGGATTCCTAGTTGGACTAGGAAAAGGGGAATCCTACTCCCGGTGGGAGTAGGACTCCCCTTGGCGCACCAAACATAGGGCCGGCCTCCTCCCTCCCTTGCTCCTTTATATACGGGGGCAGGGGGCACCCCATAGACACGCAAGTTGATCTACGGATCGTTCCTTAGCCGTGTGCGGTGCCCCCTTCCACCAAACTACACCTCGAATATACCGTTGCGGAGCTTAGGCGAAGCCCTGCGCCGGTGGAACATCATCATCGTCACCACGCCGTCGTGCTGACGAAACTCTCCCTCAACACTCGGCTGGATCGGAGTTCGAGGGACGTCATCGAGCTGAACGTGTGCAGAACTCGGAGGTGCCGTACGTTCGGTACTTGGATCGGTTGGATCGGGAAGAAGTACGACTACTTCCTCTACGTTGCGTCAACGCTTCCGTTGCTGGTCTACGAGGGTACGTAGACAACACTCTCATCTCGTTGCTATGCATCACCATGGTCTTGCGTGATCGTAGGAAAATTTTGAAATTACTACGTTCCCCAACAGTGGCATCCGAGCCTGGTTTTATGCGTTGATGTCATGTGCACGAGTAGAACACAAGTGAGTTGTGGACGATACAAGTCATACTGCCTACCAGCATGTCATACTTTGGTTCAGCGGTATTGTGAGATGAAGCGGCCGGACCGACATTACGCCAGACGCTTACGCGAGACTGGTTTCACCGCTGTGAGCACTCGTTGCTTAAAGGTGGTGGCGGGTGTCTGTCTCTCTCACTTTAGTTGAACTGAGTGTGGCTACGCCCGGTCCTTGAGAAGGTTAAACGAGTCTATTTGACGAAGTATCGTTGTGGTTTTGATGCGTAGGTAAGAACGGTTCTTGCTCAGCCCGTAGCAGCCACGTAAAACTTGCAACAACAAAGTAGAGGACGCCTAACTTGTTTTTGCAGGGCATGTTGTGATGTGATATGGTCAAGACATGATGCTATATTTTATTGTATGAGATGATCATGTTTTGTAACCGAAGTTATCGACAATGGCAGGAGCCATATGGTTGTCGCTTATTGTATGAAATGCAAACGCCATGTAATTGCTTTACTTTATTACTAAGCAGTAGCGATAGTCGTAGAAGCATAAGATTGGCGAGACGACAACGATGCTACGATGGAGATCAAGGTGTCGCTACCGGTGGCGATGGTGATCATGGCGGTGCTTGGAGATGGAGATCACAAGCACAAGATGATGATGGCCATATCATATCACTTATATTGATTGCATGTGATGTTAATCCTTTATGCATCTTATTTTGCTTTGATTGACGGTAGCATTATAAGATGATCCCTTACTAAATTATCAAGAAGTGTTCTCCCGAGTATGCACCGCTGCGAAAGTTCTTCGTCTTTGAGACACCACGTGATGATCGGGTGTGATAGGCTCTACGCTCAAATACAACGGGTGCAAAACAGTTGCACACGCAGAATACTCAGGTTATACTTGACGAGCTATGCATATAAGATATGACCTCGAACACGGAGACCGAAGGTCGAGCGTGAATCATATAGTAGATATGATCAACATATTGATGTTCACCATTGAAACTACTCCATCACACGTGATGATCGGTCATGGTGTAGTTGATATGGATCACGCAATCACTTAGAGAATTGGAGGATATTTTCTAAGTGGGAGTTCTTAAGTAATATGATTAATTGAACTTTAATTTATCATGAACTTAGTCCTGGTAGTATTTTGCAGATTATGTTGTAGATCAATAGCTCGCGTTGTTGCTTCCCTGTTTTTTTTATATGTGTTCCTAGAGAAAATTGTATTGAAAATGTTAGTAGCAATATTGCGGATTGGATCCGTGATCTGAGGTTTATCCTCATTGCTGCACAGAAGAATTATGTCCTTAATGCACCGCTAGGTGACAGACCTATTGCAGGAGCAGATGCGACGTTATGAACGTTTATTAGCTCAATATGAGCAGAATCTGACGTTATGAACGTTTGGCCAGCTCAATATGATGACTACTTGATAGTTTAGTGCACCATGCTTAACGGCTTAGAATCGGGACTTCAAAGACGTTTTGAACGTCATGGACCATATGAGATGTTCCAGGAATTGAAGTTAATATTTCAAGCAAATACCCGAGTTGAGAGATATGAAGTCTCCAACAAGTTCTATAGCTAAAAGATGGAGGAGAATCGCTCAACTAGTGAGCATGTGCTCAGATTGTCTGAGTACTTCAATTGCTTGAATCAAGTGGGAGTTAATCTTCCAGATAAGATAGTGATTGACAGAATTCTCTAGTCACCATCACTAAAGTTAGTAGAACTTCGTGATGAACTATAGTATGCAAGGGATGACGACAAAGATTCCCGAGCTCTTCGTGATGTTGAAAATCGACGAAGGTAGAAATCAAGAAAAACATCAAGTGTTGATGATTGACAAGACCACTAGTCTCAAGGAAAATGGCAAAGGGAAGAAGGGGAACTTCAAAAGGAACGGCAAGCAAGTTGCTGCTCGAGTGAAGAAGCCCAAGTCTAGACCTAAGCCTGAGACTGAGTACTTTTGCTGCAATGGAACTGGTCACTGGAAGCAGAACTACCCCTGAATATTTGGTGGATAAGAAGGATGGCAAAGTGAACAAGGTTATATTTGATATACAGGTTATTGATGTGTGCCTTACTAGTGTTTATAGTAGCCCTGAGTATTTGATACTGCTCATTGCTAAGATTAGTAACTCAAACAGGAGTTGAGAATAAACAGAGACTAGTTGAAGGGAAGTGACGATGAGTGTTGGAAGTAGTTCCAAGATTGATATGATCATCATCGTACACTCCCTATACTTTCGGGATTAGTGTGGAACCTAAATAAGTGTTATTTGGTGTTGAGCATAAATATGATTTGATCATGTTTATTGCAATACGGTTATTCATTTAAGTAAGAGAATAAATTGTTGTTCATTTACATGAATAAAACCTTATATGGTTATACACCCAATGAAAATGGTTCATTGGATCTCGATCATAGTGATACACATATTCATAATATTGAAACCAAAAGATGCAAAGTTAATAATGATAGTGCAACTTATTTGTGGCACTTTGCCGTTTAGGTCATATTGGTGTAAAGCGCATGAAGAAAACTCCATCTTGATGGACTTTTGGAATCACTTGATTATGAATCATTTGATGCTTGCGAACCGTGCCTTTTGGGCAAGATGACTAAAACTCCGTTCTCGGAACAATGGAACAAGCTCTTGACTTATTGGAAATAATACATACCGATGTATGCGATCCAATGAATGTTGATGCTCGTGGCAAGTATCGTTATTTTCGACCTTCACAAGATGATTTGAGCAGATATGGGTATATCTACTTGATGAAACATAAGTCTGAAATAGTTGAAAGGTTCAAAGAATTTCAGAGTGAAGTGGAAAATCATCGTAACAAGAAAATAAAGTTTCGCGATCTGATCGTGGAGATGAATATTCGAGTTCTGAGTTTGGTCTTCAATGAAAACAATGTGGAATAGTTTCACAGCTCACGCCACCGGAACACCACAACGTTATGGTGTGTCCGAACGTCAGAAACAGTACTTTATTATGATATGGTGCGATCTATGATGTATCTTACCGATTTACCACTATCGCTTTGGGGTTATGCATTAGAGACAGCTGCATTCACGTTTAATAGGGCAACCATCTAAATCCGTTGAGATGACACCGTATGAACTATGGTTTAGCAGTAAACCTAAGCTGTCGTTTCTTAAAGTTTGGAGTTGTGATGCTTATGTGAAAAAGTTTTCACCTGATAAGCTCGAACCCAAATCGGAGAAGTGCGTCTTCATAGAATACCCAAAAAGAAAATGTTGGGTACACCTTCTATCACAGATCCGAAGGCAAGTTTTTTGCTAAGATGGATCCTTTTCTAGAGAAGAAGTTTCTCTCGAAAGAAGTGAGTGGGAGGAAAGTAGAACTTGATGAGGTAATTGTACCTTCTCCCTTATTGGAAAGTAGTTCATCACAGAAATCAGTTCGATGATTCCTACACCAATTAGTGAGGAAGTTAATGATGATGATCATGAAACTTCAGATCAAGTTGCTACCAAACCTCGTAGGTCTTCCAGAGTAAGATCCGCACCAGAGTGGTACGGTAATCCTATTCTAAAAGTCATGTTACTAGACCATGATGAACCTACGAACTATGAGGAAGCGATGATGAGCCCAGATTCGCGAAATGGTTTGAGACCATGAAATCTGAGATGGGATCCATGTATGAGAACAAAGTATGGACTTTGGTTGACTTGCTCGATGATCGGCAAGCCATTGAGAATAAATGGATCTTCAAGAGGAAGACGGACACCGATAGTAGTGTTACTATCTACAAAGCTCGACTTGTCGCAAAAGGTTTTGACAAGTTCAAGGTGTTGACTACAATGAGATTTTCTCAATTGTAGCGATGCTTAAGTCTGTCGAATCATGTTAGCAATTGCCACATTTTATGAAATCGGCAAATGGATGTCAAAACTACATTCTTTAATGGATTTATTAAAGAAGAGTTGTATATGATGCAACCAGAAGGTTTTGTCAATCCTAAAGGAGCTAACAAAATGTGCAAGCTCCAATGATCCATCTATGGACTGGTGCAAGCATCTCGAGTTGGAATAAACGCTTTGATAGTGTGATCAAAGCATATGGTTTTATGAGACTTTTGGAGAAGCCTCGTATTTACAAGAAAGTGAGTGGGAGCACTACAAACATTTCGATAAGTATATGTGAATGACATATTGTTGATCGAAATAATGTAGAATTATTCGCAAAGCATAAAGGAGTATTTGAAAGGAGTTTTTCAAAGAAGGACCTCGGTGAAGCTGCTTACATATTGAGCATCAAGATCTATAGAGATAGATCAAAGACGCTTGATAAGTTTTTCAATGAATACATACCTTGACAAGATTTTGAAGTAGTTCAAAATGGAACAGTCAAAGAAAGAGTTCTTGCACGTGTTACAAGGTGTGAGATTGAGTAAGACTCAAAACCCGACCACGGCAGAAGATAGAAAGAGAATGAAAGTCATTCCCTATGCATCAGCCATAGGTTCTATAAAGTATGTCATGTTGTGTACAGATCTATTGCATACCCTACCACTAAGATTGGCAAGGAGTGCAATAGAGATCTAGGAGTAGATCAAGGGACATCGGTCAAAATTATCCTTAGTAGAATAAGGATATGTTTCTCGATTATGGAAGTGAAAAAGGTTCGCCGTAAAAGGTTACGTCGATGCAAGTTTTAACACTAATCTAGATGACTCGAGTCTCAATCTGGATACATATTGAAAGTGGGAGCAATTAGCTAGAGTAGCTCGTGCGAGCATTGTAGACATAGAAATTTGCAAAATACTTACGGCTCTGAATGTGACAGACCGTTGACTAAAATTATCTCACAAGCAAAACATGATCACACCTTAGTACTCTTTGGGTGTTAATCACATAGAGATGTGAACTAGATTACGACTCTAGTAAACCCTTTGGGTGTTGGTCACATGTCGATGTGAACTATGGGTGTTAACCACATATAGATGTGAACTATTGATGTTAAATCACATGGCGATGTGAACTAGATTATTGACTCTAGTGCAAGTGGGAGACTGAAGGAAATATGCCCTAGAGGCAATAATAATGTTATTATTTATTTCCTTATATCATGATAAATGTTTATTATTCATGCTAGAATTGTATTAACCGGAAACATAATACATGTGTGAATACATAAACCTACAGAGTGTCACTAGTATGCCTCTACTTGACTAGCTCGTTAATCAAAGATGGTTATGTTTCCTAACCATGAACAAGGAGTTGTTATTTGATTAACGGATCACATCATTGGTTGAATGATCTGATTGACATGACCCATTCCATTAGCATAGCACCTGATCGTATAGTTTGTTGCTAGTGCTTTTCTTCATGACTTATACATGTTCCTATGACTATGAGATTATGCAACTCCGTTTACGGAGGAACACTTTTGGTACTACCAAACGTCACAACGAATCGGGTGATTATAAAGGAGTACTACAGGTGTCTCCAAAGGCAGATGTTGGGTTGGCGATTTCGAGATTAGGATTTGTCACTCCGAATGTCGGAGAGGTATCTCTGGGCCCTCTCGGTAATGCACATCACTTAAGCCTTGCAAGCATTGCAACTAATGAGTTAGTTGCGAGATGATGTATTACGGAACGAGTAAAGAGACTTGCCGGTGACGAGATTGAACTAGGTATTGGATACCGACGATCGAATCTCGGGCAAGTAACATACCGATGACAAAGGGAACAAAGTATGTTGTTATGCGGTTTGACCGATAAAAGATCTTCGTAGAATATGTAGGAGCCAATATGGACATCCAGGTTCCGCTATTGGTTATTGACCAAGAATAGTTCTAGGTCATGTCTACATAGTTCTCGAACCCGTAGGGTCCGCACGCTTAAGGTTTCAATGCGGTTATTATGAGTTTATGTATTTTGATGTACCGAAGGAGTTCGGAGTCCCGGATGAGATCGGGACATGACGAGGAGTCTCGAAATGGTCGAGACGTAAAGATCGATATATTGGACGACTATATTCGGAGTTCGGAAAGGTTCCGAGTGATTCGGTATTTTTCGAGTAGGGTAGTTACGGGAGAAGTAATGGGCCTTGATGGGCTTTAGTGGGAAGAGGTAAAGGCTGCTGCGCCCCCTCCCTCTAGTCCGAATTGGACTAGGAAAAGGGGCCGGCCACCTTCCTACTCCTCCACTTCCTTCTCCCTTCCTCCCCTACATGGAAGGATTCCTAGTTGGACTAGGAAAGGGAATCCTACTCCGGTGGGAGTAGGACTCCCTTGGCGCCAAACATAGGGCCGGCCTCCTCCTCCCTTGCTCCTTTATATACGGGGCAGGGGCACCCCATGACACGCAAGTTGATCTACGGATCGTTCCTTAGCCGCAGCGGTGCCCCTTCCACCAAACTACACCTCGAATATACCGCTGCGGAGCTTAGGCGAAGCCTCGCGCGGTGGAACATCATCATCGCCACCACGCCGTCAGGTCGACGAAACTCTCCTCAACACTCGGCTGGATCGGAGTTCGAGGGACGCCATCGAGCTGAACGTGTGCAGAACTCGGAGGTGCCGTGACGCTCGGTACTTGGATCGGTTGGATCGGGAAGAAGTACGACTACTTCCTCTACGCTGCGCCAACGCTTCGCTTCTGGTCTCACGAGGGCACGAGACAACACTCTCATCTCGTTGCTATGCATCACCATGGTCTTGCGTGATCGTAGGAAAATTTTTGAAATTACTACGTTCCCCAACATCCCGAACTGTGCGTCTAAGGCGGATGGTAACAGGAGGCAAGGGACACAATGTTTACCCAGGTTCGGGCCCTCTCTATGGAGGTAATACCCTACTTCCTGCTTGATTGATCTTGATGAATATGAGTATTACAAGTGTTGATCTACCACGAGATCGTAGAGGATAAACCCTAGAAGCTAGCCTATGGTATGATTGTTGTTGTCCTACGGACTAAACCCTCCGGTTTATATAGACACCGGAGGGGCTAGGTTACAGTAGTCGGTTACAACAGAAGGAGATCTACATATCCGTATCGCCAAGCTTGCCTTCCACGCCAAGAGAGTCCCATCCGGACACGGGATGAAGTCTTCAATCTTGTATCTTCATAGTCCAACAGTCCGGCCAAAGGATACAGTCCAGCTGTCCGGATACCCCCTAATCCAGGACTCCCTCAGTAGCCCCTGAACCAGGCTTCAATGACGATGAGTCCGGCGCGCAAATTGTTTTCGGCATTGCAAGGCGGGTTCCTCCTCCGAATACTCCATAGAAGATCTTGAACACAAGGATAGTGTCCGGCTCTACAAAACAAGTTCCACATACCCTCGTAGAGAGAATAATATTTCCACAAATCTAATCTACTGACATATTATAGCATGACATCACGCCATGGCCCAGTCATTATTCGAACCGTTTTCGCAACCAGCCGCCGCACATATCGCGAGGCAGTTTCCTAGGCACGTCTTGTTGAAGCAGAGATCGTGTCCCCTTATCACGGGATTCTCATCAATACGGACGTGGGTAACCCAACCGCGCCATCAATTATGGCGCTTGGGGATCAAGCGAGTTTTACTAGGCAAGTGGGGGTGCATAGTTTCGGCCGCCTTTATAAAGGGATAAGGACCTCACCTCTTGCACCCACGCCTTCTTCTCTCTCGCATATCCATTCTTGCGCACTCGAGCTCCAATGCCCAAGCTTGCACCTTTTCTCCTCAAACCGCGTCAATCATGTCCGGAGCGGGAGGCAAGTGGATGAAATCCTCCGTCACGGAGGAGGACATCGAGAAGCTGCGGGGAGCCGGATACTTGGCCGCGGATATCGCGCACCGGCTGCCTGACGCGGGGCAGATCGTTCCTACCCCGGAACCTTACGAGAGGGTAGTCTTCCTCACCCACTTCATCCACGGACTGGGATTTCCTCTCCACCCATTCGTCCGCAGCCTCATGTTCTACTACGGGCTGGACTTCCATGACCTGGCCCCGAACTTCATCCTCAACATCTTGGCGTTTATCGTCGTCTGTGAGGCCTTCCTCCGCATCCAGCCCCACTTGGGCCTGTGGCTGAAGACCTTCAATGTCAAGCCGAAGGTTGTAGGCGGCCAGCAAGCGGAATGCGGCGGCGCCATGGTGGGCAAAATGCCCAATGTCACATGGCTCGAGGGATCCTATGTGTAGACCATAAAGGGGTGGAAATCAGGGTGGTTCTACATCACCGAGCCACGCGACACCAACTGGGTGGCGGCCCCCGAGTTCCGATCCGGAATTCCCACACGGCTCACCTCTTGGAAAGAGAAGGGCCTGTCCTGGGGTAACCCGGTAGAGCTGACCGGACTCCAGACCTGCATCAGGAACATGATGAGCAAGAAAATCAAGCTTGTCAATGTGGTCCAGGTCATGCTCTTCCGCCGGATCCTCCCGTGTCAACAACGGGTATTCAATATGTGGGAGTTCGACCCGGCAGAGCACCAGACGCTGCAGGAGCTTTTCGGCACGACGCATAAGGACGTCTGGAAGGTGCTGTTTAAAGGCGCCGAGGTACCTCCTCCCCTTACCGAGGACCGCGGACTCAGCCCGAAGCGCCACGCCAATCCGGTAGGTTGTTACACATCATAAGATGTTTAGTTTCCTCAATTTGATCATATGCAGGGTCTAAGCCCTCATGCCTTTGACAGGACTGGGTGGAGACGGCCGAGCGGATTGACTGCACCGCCCCCCTGCCCGAAGATCCATCAGACGCTCTCCTAACAGAGATGCTGACTCCGGCACCTTACGAGGTGCCCGCGAAGACGGCCAAGAAGAAGGCCACGGGGACCCGACAGGGTCTCCGGCGCAAGGTTGTGTTGGACTCATCATCCAAACACTCCGAGGCGCACTCCTCCCACGACGACGATGAGGAAGAGGAAAGTTCTCCCCCAGTTGGGGGAGACAAGAAAAGGAAGGCCGCCACAACCAGGGAGGCCGAAGTGTCCAAGAAAGGAAGGACCCTTCTTCCGGACTGCTCCACGACCGCCGCCGACAGCGACGACGAGTGGTTGCCCAGGGACAAGCCCCTGGCAAAGTCGTAAGTATCCAGATACCATAATAATTCTTGATATATTTTATTGCACTGCTTCTCATCACGCCGAACATGGTTATGCAGTCCGTCCCGAGCCCATATTGACGTATCTTCGTCGGATTGTTCTTTGGACCCGTCGGATATGAATAGTGATTCACTTCCGACCGCCTCCACCCCTCGCCCTACGGACAACGCCGAGGTGTTGTCTCCAAAGGCACCGAGCCGGGGGGAGGTAGTCCTGGAGGTGCCTCAAGGCGACACTCGGGAACCTGGGCGCAAAGGGAGCAAGACTCCCATGGGCTCCAAGTTCGGCCTCCAGTCGAACACCGCGCAGGAACCTCCAGTGGTTCCGGATTCTGCCAGGCGACCCTCTGTGAAGAGGTACAAGCCACCCGTGCCGGTGACCTCTGTCCACCCAGAGGCACCGGACAACTTGCTGGAAGCGCTCCAAGGCGCTTCCATCGATGAAGAGCACCGCACTATCATGAGTGCGGTGATGGAGAAGGTTCGGTCCGCCAAAAGCGGACTAACTGAAGCTTGTGCCAGCCTCCTAACAGGCTTTGAGGTAAGTAATTAAATTATAGGGAAATATCACCGCACAGACAGTAGCCCTTGATGCTCTGTTTGGCGTCCGCGAAGAAAAGCCGAATAGAGGATCGAATAATAGTCGCAGGAGTCTAATTATAGTATGTCTATGTGAATCTGCAAGCTTCCCTGCTGGCCGCTGCCGCACATACTGCGGAGGTCGCCGCACTACAGCAGGCCCTGGAACGATCCAAGGAAGAGCTCGGCCTTGCCAAGAGGCAGCTCGAGGAGAACAAAGGTAAGCAATACCTTGTCAATATGAAAAAAAGAAATATTTGGTTGCGGGATAATAGGATCATCATGAATTTTGCCAGGGGCCACAACCAAAGTGGCGACCCTCAAGAAGGCGTTGTCCGAGGCTGAAAACAAAGCGGCCAAAGAGCGCACTGAGCAAGAAAGACACGAAGCCCGGGTAGGTGAGGTGCAGCAAGAAAGACATGAGTCCCTGGAGCTTGACTCGAGGACTCGAGAGTCCGAGCTTGCCCAGGCCCTCGAAAGTGCAAAAAATGCCAAGGTCGAAGCCCATAAGGCCCTCCAGGAAGTTGAGGCGGTGAAGAAGATAGCGGCGTGTAAGGCATTCATTATGCAAAGTAGGTGTGCGAAAGAAAATTTCCTTTTACTTACCCGAGTACGGAGCTCTCCAGGAGCGTTCGTAGATTTGCCCCGCAGTGTGTCTGACGCCGCGGAGTTCCATCGAGCCGAGGAGGGGACCTCGACGGAGAAGTTGTTCTGGTCTCAGTATACTGGGACCGAACACCCGATGCCCGTGATCGACCAGCTGAAGCAACTGGTTGAGCTCCACAAGGCGGCCGAACAGGCCATGAGGGGCCTTATAGTCCGGATGTGGCCTGGTGGCTCCCTTCCCAACAGCTACTTCGGCCTGGTGAGGCGGCTCGTAGATGCCTGCCCATGGCTGGAAGTCATCAAGCGATGCATCTGCATAGAAGGTGCACGCAAGGCTCTTGCCGTGCAAAGGTGCCTTGGCGAAGATGGACGCCGAAAAGCTGGTGAAGGAGGGCCGCCGCAGGCAAGGAGCATCGCCACCCGAAATGTATTATGAAAGTGTCTCAAGGGTGCCCGCCTCGTGGCGGATTTAATGTACCAAAGATGTAATCTTTGAATGAACTTTCTCATGTGATCCTTGTGTCCATGAAAACTAGTTCATGTTCGTTATGCAACGCTTTGGTATTTAAAATATTACCTTCTGTGCGGCCGTTTATAAATTCTGAGAGTTGCTAGTCATCGGCTTCTACCCCTATGCAACTAGTGGTGGGGTGTTCGGGATGAATCTGAGCACTCTTTTTCCCATTCTTTGGTCCTTCGAGGGAGGTGTTCAGCGCAATGAACCAGGCAATCTGACTATAATGCTTTATTGCTCTCACTTAGCCATAGAAGTCTACAATTTTAAATTTTGGCGAAGCCCCTAGTCTTCGGAAAGCCGAATTTGGGGCGCTATACACGCCTAAGCCGGACAAGGCCGGCTCCTCGCCCGAAGCGGAAAAAGTCTTTAGGGACTTGAGAGCTCTCGAACAGCGACCAGCTCTCGCCTCATCATGACAGTCAGTTCTAGCTTTCTCTACTGAGGTGCTCGGCCGGAAGAACCGGGGCACAATCGCAGTAGTTCTCCCAGTGCTACCTTAGCCGACATAGCGGAACGTAAGGTACCAAAACATGGGAGCTGGGCAAACCCAACTATTGACCCAAGACATGATTCGGAGTTGATGCATATAATGCTATAAGTTCGGGGTACCGCACTATCGAAAGTGTTCGGACTTCTCACGCCGAATTATGGGGTATACGGAAGCCCCTGGCGTATTTGTCGTACCACAGTGTACGGGTGCTGATTGTCATAGATAAGCATATATATGAAAGAATATAGAATGCAATAATAGACTAGTACTATGCATTGTTTATTTAAGAGATGCGTTAAAGCATAATGATACAAATGGTGCGGTAAGCAAACAATAGGACTATTTGACATGTCCCATCCAAGGGCAAGATGCGGACTAGTATCTTAAAACATGTATTTAGCTCGTTATCAGAGACCACCTGGGGACTCCGTTTGTACGACGTAGCTTCCTGCCTCCTTGGGTGTTGTATCATGTGTCCGGCTACCGTACTGCCGGACAAGGCTTCCAGAGAGTAGAGTCCTGAAAGAGAGAGAGTGATGAAGGTAGTAAGCCCCTAGTGCGGTTAAACCGCATTGTGGGACGTGTCGTGATCGTGCCCCCACCTACACCCATGGTATTTTCAATGCGTAATTATGCACATGTGGGACGGACTTTGCCGTTGTACTAAGACTAGGGCGGGGGCCGAATTGCTAGGCGAGCTGTGAGCGTGCCAGGCGATCCTCTTGCAGGTTATTCCGGACGCGCTTGACGGTGTCCGGGTGCTTGATCGCCGAACTGGTGGATTGCCTCAAAAGGCTGCTTTGGGCTTCTGCTGCGAGGGCCGTAGTGTGCTCCTCTGCACGGAACGAGCGTTCTATGTTTCCATTGACTGTGATGACCCCTCTAGGTCCTGGCATCTTGAGCTTGAGGTATGCGTAATGCGGTACCGCATTGAATCTTGCAAATGCGGTGCGCCGGAGCAAAGGCGTGATAGCCATCGCGAACGGGACGATATCAAGATTAACTCCTCGCTTGAAGTTGTCGGAGATCCGAAGACCACTTCCGGTGTGATTGAGCCCGCATAATGGGCCTCTACACCTGGGATAACACCTTTAAAGGTCGTTTTGGTGGGTTTGATCCTCGAGGGGTCTATACCCATTTTGCACAGTGTATCCTGGTAAAGCAGGTTCAGGCTGCTGCCGCCGTCCATAAGGACTTGAGTGAGGTGATATCCGTTGATGATTGGGTCTAGGACCAATGCGGCGGATCCGCCATGACGGATACTCGTTGGGTGGTCCCTACGATCAAATGTGATCGGACAAGAGGACCATGGCTTGAACTTTGGGGCGACGGGCTCCATCACGTATACGTCCCTTAGTGCACGCTTCCGTTCCCTTTTGGGGATGTGGGTTGCGTATATCATGTTTACTATCCTCACTTGTGGGGGGGACCTCTTCTGTCCTCCCGTGTTCGGCGGCCGGGGCTCCTCCTCGTCATCGTTGTGCAGCCCCTTGTCCTTGTCTTCGGCATTTATCTTGCCGGCCTGCTTAAACACCCAACATTCTCTGTTGGTGTGATTGGCTGACATATCGGTGGTGCCGTGTATTTGACACGAGCGATCGAGTATGCGGTCCATACTGGACGGGCCCGGAGTACTTCTTTTGAATGGCTTTTTCCGCTGACCGGATTTAGAGCCTCTGAATCTGGCATTGACTGTCGTGCCCTCGGTGTTATCACTGTTGCTGCCGCGCTTGTGTTTGCTGCGACGTGACCTGTCATTGTTGTCTGATACGTCTCCGTCGTATCTATAATTTTTTATTGTTCCATGCCAATATTCTACAACTTTCATATTCTTTTGGCAACTTTTTATACTATTTTTTGGGACTAACATATTGATCCAATTGCTCAGTGCCGTTCACCTCATTGCATGTTTTATGTTTTGCGTAAACCCCATATCAGACGGAGTCCAAACGGGATAAAAACAGACGGATAATTATTTTGGAATATTTGTGATTTTTGGGAGGAAGAATCAACGCGAGACGATGCCCGAGGTGGCCACGAGATAGGGGCCCACGCCCACTTAAAGTGGGCGCGGCCCCCACTCTCGTGGGCCACCCGTAAGGCGGTTGATGCCCTTCTTTGGCCGCAAGAAATCTAATTT
Source organism: Aegilops longissima (assembly GCA_021605205.1). NCBI lineage: Eukaryota > Viridiplantae > Streptophyta > Magnoliopsida > Poales > Poaceae > Aegilops > Aegilops longissima. Next base: position 354,806,707 of record CM038681.1, read on the forward strand.
TTGGAAAACAATCTGGGCGAAGGTTTCAATCCAATCGGAGTTACGGATCTACAGATATAAAGGAAACGGTGCCAGGGCAGAATTCCAGAATGCAGAAACAGAGAGAAACAGAGAGATAGATCCAATCTCGGAGGGGCTCTCACCCCTCCCACGCCATGGAGGCCAAGGACCAGAGGGGAAACCCTTCTCCCATCTAGGGAGGAGGTCAAGGAATAAGAAGACGAAGGGCCCCCTCTCCCCTTCTCTTTTGGTGGCGCCGGAACGCCGCCGTGGCCATCATCATCATCACCGCGATCTTCACCAACACCTCCGCCATCTTCACCAACATCTCCATCACCTTCCCCCCTCTATCTACAGCGGTCCACTCTCCCGCAACCCGCTGTACCCTCTACTTGAACATGGTGCTTTATGCTTCATATTATTTTCTAATGATGTGTTGCCATCTTATGATGTCTGAGTAGATTTTCGTTGTCCTATTGGTGGTTGATGAATTGCTATGATTGATTTAATTTGCTTGTGGTTATGTTGTTGTCCTTTGGTGCCCATCATATGAGCGCGCGCGTGGATCACACCATAGGGTTAGTTGTATGTTGCTAGGACTATGTATTGGAGGGCAATAGTGACAGAAGCTTCAACCTAGCATAGAAATTGATGCATACGGGATTGAAGGGGGACCAATATATCTTAATGCTATGGTTGGATTTTACCTTAATGAACGTTAGTAGTTGAGGATGCTTGCTAATAGTTCCAATCATAAGTGCATAGAATTCCAAGTAAGGGATGACATGCTAGAAGTGGCCTCTCCCACATAATACTTGCTATCGGTCTAGTAAAGTAGTCAATTGCTTAAGGGACAATTTCGCAACTCCTACCACCACTTTTCCACACTCGCTATATTTACTTTAGTTGCTTATTTACTTACAACAACCCCTAGTCTTTATTTACGTGCTCTTTACTTTCTTGCAAGCTTCTCCAAAATCACCTACAAAGTACTTCTAGTTTCATACTTGTTCTAGGTAAAGCGAACATTAAGCGTGCGTAGAGTTGTATCGGTGGTCGATAGAACTTGAGGGAATATTTGTTCTACCTTTAGCTCCTCGTTGGGTTCGACACTCTTACTTATCAAAAGAGGCTACAATTGATCCCCTATACTTGTGGGTTATCAAGATCTTTTTCTGGCGCCGTTGCCGGGGAGTCATAGCGTGGGGTGATTATTCTCGTGTGTGCTTGTTTGCTTTATCACTAAGTAATTTTTATTTGTTGTTCCTAGTTGTTCTCTATCTTTAATTATGGATATGGAACAGGAAATACCAAAAAAATTAGGTGTACTTGCTGCTCATGGAGATGGGGAACCTCCTAAAACCCTCGATGCTTGTTATGTTCAAGATATTATGTACTACTTTGATAATCATGAGAAAACCCAACTCAATTATGTTATGGGAGTAACGTTGGATCAACGTGAATACTTTAGGGATTATCGCTTGACACAAAAAGGGAAACTATTATGGGATCAAATTCAACTGTTGAAGTGGTATGCTAGGCAACTATGCTTGATGCATGATTATACTTGCTGTTCTAGGATGAAGTCTCCACACCTTCCCTTTTCATGCAAATTCAATGATAATGAAACCTTAGCTTCTTATGCTAATGGTATCTTTGATTACTATGATGTGGAACAGATAGAAGAATTTGTTGCTTTTATGGGTGCTTATGAGGTTGAATCTATGTTTAAAGCGTTTGATGATTTTGATGATTCAGTTTATAGACCAGAAAATCTTGCTATACTTAGATATTTCTATGAAATTTATGAATACAATTACCATATTAATGCATTTATTGAGAAAGTCTCCGCTGTCCAAGAAGAGACTAATATTTTGCAGGAAGGTATGGAAGAAGAAATTGATGAAACTTTGAGCTTATTGGATGAAAAAGATGATGAGGAGAGCGAAGAACAAAAGGAGGAAGAGCGGATTAGCTACCCGTGCCCACCTTCTAATGAGAGTAACACTCCAACTCATACATTATTTAATTCCCCTTCGTGCTTACCGAAGGATGATTGCTATGATCCCTTGAATTTGTTTGAAATATCTCTTTTTGATGATGCTTGTTATGCTTGTGGCCAAGATGCCAATATGAATTATGCTTATGGAGATGAACTTTCTATAGTTCCTTATGTTAAACATGAAATTGTTGCTATTGCACCCACGCATGATAGTCCTATTATCTTTTTGAATTCTCCAAACTGCACTATATCGGAGAAGTTTGTGCTTATTAAGGATTATATTGATGGGTTGCCTTTTACCATTGCACATGATGATTTTGATGAATATAATATGCATGTGCTTGCTGCTCCTACTTGCAATTATTATGAGAGAGGAACTATATCTCCACCTCTCTATGTTTCCCACATGATAAAATTGCAAGAAACTGTTTATACTATGCATTGGCCTTTACTATGTGTGCATGAATTGTTCTTTTATGACATGCCGATGCATAGGAAGAAAGTTAGACTTCGTCATTGCTCGATATATGTTGCTTTGTGCTCACTAATAAATGCTAAATCATTGCTAATTAAGATTGGCTTTGATATACCTTGGGATCCAGGTGGATTCACTACTTGAGCACTATATGCCTAGCTTAATGGCTTTAAAGAAAGCGCTGCCAGGGAGACAACCCAGAAGTTTTAGAGAGTCATTTATTTATTTTGAGTGCTTTCATATAGTTTAAAAACAACAAAAATAAAGAGGGGAACCCAAAACTTTTTCAAAAAGAAAAGTGAAAGTGAGAGAGACAATCATTGTGAAAGTGGGGGACGTCCTTGAACTTTGTTCATTCCCATGGGAACTTTGTGAATCTTAATTACAGAAACTTTTCAATAAAAATAATTATCCCCTTGTACAATTTTCATTGTATTATAAAAATAATGTGCCAAGGTTTGCCTTTAGGATGTTTACAATGCTTGTTGGTTTGTACGGTGCAGGAAAGAAACTATGTCTGTAGTGCACGAATTTTACTTTTTTACTGGAACTTCAAATGGTTCTGATTCTTTTTTCATTGTCTTTCTGTACAACTTGTTTATTTTTCCTAATTTTGGTAGAATTTTTGGGGTAGCATAAGTATGGAGAATGTTCATATTGCTACATACTGTTCTGTTTTTGACAGATTCTGTTTTTTATGCATAGTTTGCTTGTTTTGATGAATCTATCAATTTATATTAGTGGATTAAGCCATGGAAAAGCTATATTACAGTAGACAAAATGCAAAAACAAAATATGAATTGTTTTGCAACAGTACTTAGAGTGGTGATTTGCTTTATTATACTAACGGATCTTACCGAGTTTTCTGTTGAAGTTTTGTGTGGATGTAGTGTCTAATCGAGGATGTCTCGATATGAGGAAAAGGAAGAGAGGCAAGAGCTCAAGCTTGGGGATGCCCGAGGCACCCCAAGTAAACATTGAAGGACACTCAAGAGTCTAATCTTGGGGATGCCCCGGAAGGCATCCCCTCTTTCTTCAACAAGTATCGGTATGTTTTCAAATTCGTTTCGTTCATGCATTATGTGCAAGTCTTGGAGCGTCTTTTGCATTTAGTTTTCATTTTTATTTTATGCACCATGCTGGTATTAGATGGTCCTTGGTCGATTTATAGAATGCTCTATGCACTTCACTTATATCTTTTGAGTATGGCTTTATAGAATGCTTCAAGTGCTTCACTTATATCATTTGAAGTTTGGATTGCCTGTTTCTATTTATATAGACAACCTCCATTTCTAGAATGCTCTTTTGCTTTACTTATATTTGTTAGAGCTTGGCCATATCTTTTGTAGAAAGAATAAAACTCTCTTGCTTCACTTATATCTATTTAGAGAGATGACAGGAATTGGTCATTCACATGGTTAGTCATAAAATCCTACATAAACTTGTAGATCATTGAATATGATATGTTTGATTCTTTGCAATAGTTTTGCGATATAAAGATGGTGATATTAGAGTCATGCTAGTGGGTAGTTGTGGATCGTAGAAATACTTGTGTTGAGGTTTGTGATTCCCGTAGCATGCACGTATGGTGAACCGTTATGTGATGAAGTCGGAGCATGATTTATTTATTGATTGTCTTCCTTATGAGTGGTGGTCGGGGACGAGCGATGGTCTTTTCCTACCAATCTATCCCCCTAGGAGCATGCGCGTAGTACTTTGTTTCGATGACTAATAAATTTTTGCAATAAGTATGTGAGTTCTTTATGACTAATGTTGAGTCCATGGATTATATGCACTCTCACCCTTCCATCATTGCTAGCCTCTTCGGTACCGTGCATTGCCCTTTCTCACCTCGAGAGTTGGTGCAAACTTCGTCGGTGCATCCAAACCCCGTGATACGATACGCTCTATCACACATAAGCCTCATTATATCTTCCTCAAAATAGCCACCATACATACCTATCATGGCATTTCCATAGCCATTCCGGGATATATTGCCATGCAACTTTCATCATCATCATATACATGACTTGAGCATTCATTGTTATATTGCTTTGCATGATCGTAAGACAGCTAGCATGATGTTTTCATGGCTTGTGCATTTTTTGATGTCACTGCTACGCTAGATCATTGCACATCCCGGTACACCGCTGGAGGCATTCATATAGAGTCATATATTTGTTCTAGATATCGAGTTGTAATATTGAGTTGTAAGTAAATAAAAAGTGTGATGATCATCATTATTGAGCGTTGCCCTAGTGAGGAAAGGATGATGGAGACTATGATTCCCCCATAAGTCGGGATGAGACTCCGGACATTACAAAAAAGAGAGGCCAAAGAAGCCCACCAAAAAAAGAAAATAAAAAAATAAAAAAATGAGAGAAAAAGAGAGAAGGGGCAATGTTACTATCCTTTTACCACACTTGTGCTTCAGAGTAGCACCATGTTCTTCATAGAAAGAGTCTCCTATGCTTTCACTTTCATATACTAGTGGGAATTTTCATTATAGAACTTGGCTTGTATATTCCGATGATGGGCTTCCTCAAACACCCGAGGTCTTCATGAGCAAGCAAGTTGGATGCACACCCACTTAGTTTCCAGTTTGAGCTTTCATACACTTATAGCTCTAGTGCATCCGTTGCATGGCAATCCTTACTCACTCACATTGATATCTATTGATGGGCATCTCCATAGCCCGTTGTTACGCCTAGTTGATGTGAGACTTTCTCCTTTTTTGTCTTCTCCATACAACTTCCACCATCATATTCTATTCCACCTATAGTGCTATGTCCATGGCTCACGCTCATGTATTGCGTGAAAGTTGAAAAGGTTTGAGAACATCAAAAGTATGAAACAATTGCTTGGCTTGTCATCGGGGTTGTGCATGATATGATTATTTTGTGTGGTGAAGATGGAGCATAGCCAGACTATATGATTTTGTAGGGATAACTTTCTTTGGCCATGTTATTTTGAAAAGATATGATTGCTTTATTAGTTGGCTTGAAGTATTATTGTTTTTATGTCAAAGGATAGACTATTGCTTTGAATCACTCGTGTCTTAATATTCATGCCATGATTAGACATATGATCAAAATTATGCTAGGTAGCATTCCACATCAAAATTATCTTTTTATCATTTACCTACCGAGGACGAGCAGGAATTAAGCTTAGATGTTGATACGTCTCCGTCGTATCTATAATTTTGATTGTTCCATGCCAACATTCTACAACTTTCATATTCTTTTGGCAACTTTTTATACTATTTTTTGGGACTAACATATTGATCCATTGCCAGTGCAGTTCACGTCATTGCATGTTTTATGTTTCGCAGAAACCCCATATTAAACGGAGTCCAAACGGGATAAAAACGGACGGAGAATTATTTTGGAATATTTATGATTTTTGGGAGGAAGAATCAATGCGAGACGATGCCCGAGGTGGCCACGAGATAGGGGCCCATGCCTACTTAAAGTGGGCACGGCCCCCACTCTCGTGGGCTACCCGTAAGGCGGTTGATGCCCTTCTTTGGCCGCAAGAAAGCTAATTTTTGGAAAACGATCTGGACGAAGGTTTCAATCCAATCGGAGTTACAGATCTCCAGATATAAAGGAAACGGTGCCAGGGCAGAATTCCAGAACACAGGAACAGAGAGAAACAGAGAGATAGATCCAATCTCGGAGGGGCTCTCGCCCCTCCCATGCCATGGAGGCCAAGGACCAGAGGGGAAACCCTTCTCCCATCTAGGGAGGAGGTCAAGGAAGAAGAAGACGAAGGGGCCCCCTCTCCCCTTCTCTTCCGGTGGCGCCGGAACGCCGCTGTGGCCATCATCATCATCACTGCGATCTTCACCAATACCTCCGCCATCTTCACCAACATCTCCATCACCTTCCACCCTCTATATACAACGGTCCACTCTCCCGCAACCCGCTGTTCCCTCTACTTGAACATGGTGCTTTATGCTTCATATTATTTTCCAATGATTTGTTGCCATCTTATTATGTCTGAGTAGATTTTCGTTGTCCTATTGGTGGTTGATGAATTGCTATGATTGATTTAATTTGCTCGTGGTTATGTTGCTGTCCTTTGGTACCCATCATATGAGCGCGCGCGTGGATCACACCATAGGGTTAGTTGTATGTTGCTAGGACTATGTATTGGAGGGCAAGAGTGACAGAAGCTTCAACCTGGCATAGAAATTGATGCAAACGGGATTGAAGGGGGACCAATATATCTTAATGCTATGGTTGGGTTTTACCTTAATGAACGTTAGTAGTTGCAGATGCTTGCTAATAGTTCCAATCATAAGTGCATAGAATTCCAAGTAAGGGATGACATGCTAGAAGTGGCCTCTCCCACATAATACTTGCTATCGGTCTAGTAAAGTAGTCAATTGCTTCAGGGACAATTTCGCAACTCCTACCACCACTTTGACACACTCGCTATATTTACTTTAGTTGCTTGTTTACTTACAACAGCCTGTAGTCTTTATTTACGTGCTCTTTACTTTCTTGCAAGCTTCTCCAAAATCACCTACAAAGTACTTCTAATTTCATACTTGTTCTAGGTAAAGCGAACGTTAAGCGTGCGTAGAGTTGTATCGGCAGTCGATAGAACTTGAGGGAATATTTGTTCTACCTTTAGCTCCTCGTTGGGTTCGACACTCTTACTTATCGAAAGAGGCTACAATTGATCCCCTATACTTGTGTGTTATCACTGTCCTTGGTATCCGAAGTGCCAAGGTTCCTTGATATGTTATTGCTACGAGCCAGCCAGCTATCCTCTCCCGCGCAAAAGCGGGTCATGAGTGCCATGAGGGCTGCCATTGATTTCAGCTTTTCCTGACCGAGGTGCCGGGCGAGCCACTCGTCACGGATGTTGTGCTTAAATGCCGCTAGGGCTTCTGCATCCGGACAGTCGACAATTTGGTTTTTCTTTGTTAGAACCGTGTCCGAATTGTTCGCCGATTCCCCTGGCCGCTGAATTATGTGGCTCAGGTCATCGGCGTCTGGTGGTCGCACATAAGTGCCCTAGAAATTGTCGAGAAATGCGTCTTCCAGATCCTCCCAACAGCCGATGGAGTCTGCTGGCAGGCTATTCAGCCAATGCCGAGCTGGTCCTTTGAGTTTTAACGGGAGGTACTTGATGGCATGTAGATCATCACCGCGGGCCATGTGGATGTGAAGGAGGAAGTCCTCGATCCATACCGCGGGATCTGTTGTACCATCATATGATTCGATGTTTACAGGTTTGAAACCTTCTGGGAATTCATGCTCCAATACTTCATTGGTGAAGCATAGGGGGTGTGCCGCGCCACTGTGCTGGGCTATGTCACGACGCAGCTCGTATGAGTCCTGCCTGCTGTATTCGGACCGTCCGGAATTGCTTTTATTGTATCCGGCGAGGCGGTCACCGTCCCTTGTAGGGGCACGGCCCCGTGATCCATAGATTGATCTACCATGTCTTGCCTTGTCTTCCAATACGTCTCGCAGGTCTCGCGTGTTTCCCGTTGCCTTGGTATGTTTGTTTGAATGGCGGCGGGGTGCAGGCTGATTTTCAGGCCATACTGCCTCTCTATCTCGGCCACGAGGTGGCCGATCTGCCGCATCGAACGCGGGGTGACCTCTGGAAGGGCGTTCGAGTTCGTACTCCTCAGCCGCGAGGACTTCAGTCCATCTATCTGCTAGCAGATCCCGATCAGCTCGAAGTTGTTGCTTCTTTTCTTGAGCTGTTTCTTTGTGGCAATAAGCGGCGCTTGAAGCGCCCCGCCGACGGATCCTTGGGCACGAGGAATTCTTCATCGCCGAGGCTCACTTCATCTTCGGAGGGAGGCATATAATTGTCGCCCTCCGCTTCTCCCTCTGCCGCTCTCTTAGGAGGGATGGCTTGTTCATCCTCCGCTCTTGATCGCTCGGAGGATTGTCATCATCTTCTAATCGCACGGAGTGCTATTATCTCCTGTGCCGGTATCACTGTTTTTGCTGTGGCGAGACTTAGAGCGGCGCCGCTGATGTCGACGCCGGGGTTGCTTCTTGGAGGAGTCATCCTCTGTTGTCTTGTCACTATTGCCTTCTTTGGGTGTGTCCACCATGTATATATCATATGATGAGGTGGCGGTCCAGTGCCCTGTGGGCAGTGGCTCCTGTTCACCTCCGGCATCGGTGTCCATACCATCGATGTCTTCGGAGTCGAAGTCGAGCATGTCGGTTAAATCGTCGACAGTGGCTACTAAGTGGGTGGTGGGTGGGGATTGAATTTCTTCGTCATCCGCATCCCACTCTAGCCGGACATAGTTCGGCCAAGGTTCTCCGGACAGGCAGAGAGATTTCACTGAGTTCAGTATGTCACCGAAGGGCGAGTGCTGAAAGATATCTGCGGAGGTGAACTCCATGATCGGCGCCCAATCGGATTCGATAGGTATGGGCGCGGGTGGTACGGAGTTCGTGGCCGAGGATAAGTCCAGCAGTTCGGGGACACGGCTCTCGTGAGGGGTAAGGTAAGTATTCGGCTCTATCGCCACTGAGGGTGCGGCCTCCGTGGTGGAGTCTATCCTCCCGTCCTCGGATGGCGCAATCTGCTCCGGACTAGAGGCCGGAGTTGTTGCTGGCGTGATCTCCCGAACACTGTCCGACGGCAGAGCTATATCGTGCTCGTCGTGATCGTGCGGCACACATGGCATGGGCCCGATCCCGTCGAAGATCAAGTCTCCACGGGCATCGGCTGTGTAATTCAACTTTCCAAACCTGACCTGATGGCCAGGGGGTAGCTTTCGATCTACTATAGATGGCCAAACGAGTTGGCCGGCAGTGCGAAGCCGCCGAACACGAAGATCTGTCCGGGGAGGAAAACCTCACCCTGGACCGCATTGTTGTCGATGATCGAAGGGTCCATCGAACCTTGTAGCGATGACATAGTGGAACTCTCAATGAAAGCACCAATGTCGGTGTCAAAACCGGCGGATCTTGGGTAGGGGGTCCCGAACTGTGCGTCTAAGGCGGATGGTAACAGGAGGCAAGGGAAACAATGTTTACCCAGGTTCGGGCCCTCTCTATGGAGGTAATACCCTACTTCCTGCTTGATTGATCTTGATGAATATGAGTATTAATGAGTTGATCTACCACGAGATCGTAGAGGCTAAACCCTAGAAGCTAGATTATGGTATGATTGTTGTTGTCCTACGGACTAAACCCTCCGGTTTATATAGACATCGGAGGGGGCTAGGGTTACATAGAGTCGGTATCAACAGAAGGAGATCTACATATCCGTATCGCCAAGCTTGCCTTCCACGCCAAGAGAGTCCCATCCGGACACAGGACGAAGTCTTCAATCTTGTATCTTCATAGTCCAACAGTCCGGCCAAAGGATATAGTCTAGCTGTCCGGATACCCCCTAATCCAGGACTCCCTCAAGGAGTATATATAGTCTAGGTGGGCGAAGGGGTACATGGGCCTCGGGCCCTTACACTATGTGCAGATAGGGGAGGCCGGATGTCCAGGCGTCAGGCCGGATGTCCAGGCTGGCGCCGGATGTGTAGGTGGTCGGGGCTGGCCTTGACGCTCTCTGGATAGACAGGGTCCGGATATTCGGGCGATGGGCCGGATGTCCGGGACCTCGGGACCGGCCGGATGTCCAGGCTGAAGGGACAGGTCTTCTATTATCTGGATAAGCCTGTCCGGATGTCCGGGCTGGTTGCCGGATGTCCCGGCCCTGTAGACTTGATCGTTGGCTCCTTGCTGTTGGTGGCACTTCCAGGGGCCGGATGTCCGGGGTCATGGCCGGATGTCCAGGTCCTGGGAGCTATTCTTGACTCCTTCTGTTGGTTCTCCTCACCCATGAACTTGGGGATTTCTCCGTCTTCACGTGCATCTTTGGGAGGGTCCTCTTGGTACCTTATCATGCACAACATTCCGGACTTAGGTAGTAGCCATGTCTCGAGTGGATCATATGTGATATCACTAAGGAAGGAAGTCACCTCGGTCTGGAGAGATCTAGCTCATGCTCCTGTCATAGGTCCTCTTGGCACTTGATGAGACGATGGTAGGTCCATGGGGATGACCATAGGATGATCCGCATCATCTCCCCTCCCTTGTGAAAGATCCGACCTCGGATCGAAATCTTCATCACCATGGTAGGGAGATAGATCGTTGATGTTGAAGATGTCGCTCACGGAGTACTTGTCGCGTGGGATGTCGATCTTGTAGGCGTTGTTGTTGTAGCGTGCAAGCACCTTGAAGGGTCCATCGGCTCGTGGTAGAAGTTTGGACTTGCGTTCGTTGGGGAAGCGGTCCTTGCGAAGGTATAGCCAGACAAGATCTGCGATGTTGAATATCATGGGTTGCTTGTTGACATTGATCTTAGTCGCGAGTCGTTGTACTTGGTGCTCGATGGTGTGCCTTGTATCTTCATGCATCTTCTTGAGGAATTTCACTCAGGCACTCGCGTCCATGTTTGTGCGCTCTTGTAGTGGTAGAGGTCGTAGCCATGTCTCGAGTGGATCATATGTGATATCACTAAGGAAGGAAGTCACCTTGGTCTAGAGAGATCTAGCTCGTGCTTGTGTCATAGGTCCTCTTGGCACTTGATGATACGATGGTAGGTCAATGGGGACGACCATAGGATGCTCCGCATCATCTCCCCTCCCTTGGGAAAGATCCGACCTCAGATCAAAACCTTCATCACCATGGTAGGGAGATAGATCGTTGATGTGGAAGATGTCGTTCACGAAGTACTTGTCGCGTGGGATGTCGATCTTGTAGGCGTTGTTGCTGTAGCTTGCAAGCACCTTGAAGGGTCCATCGGCTCATGGTAGAAGTTTGGACTTGCGTTCTTTGGGGAAGCAGTCCTTGCGAAGGTATAGCCAGACAAGATCTCCGATGTTGAATATCATTGGTTGCTTGTTGACGTTGATCTTAGTCGCGAGTCATTGTACTTGGCGCTCGATGGTGTGCCTTTTATCTTCATGCATATTCTTGAGGAATTTCACTCGGGCACTCGCGTCCATGTTTGTGTGCTCTTGTAGTGGTAGAGGTAGTAGCCATGTCTCGAGTGGAACATATGTGATATCACTAAGGAAGGAAGTCACCTTAGTCTTGAGAGATCTAGCTCGTGCTTGTGTCATAGGTCCTCTTGGCACTTGATGATACGATGGTAGGTCCATGGGGACGACCATAGGATGCTCCGCATCATCTCCCCTCCCTTGGGAAAGATCCGACCTCAGATCAAAATCTTCATCACCATGGTAGGGAGATAGATCGTTGATGTGGAAGATGTCGCTCACGGAGTACTTGTCGCGTGGGATGTCGATCTTGTAGGCGTTATTGTTGTTGTACCATGCAAGCACCTTTAAGGGTCCATCGGCTCGTGGTAGAAGTTTGGACTAGCGTCCGTTGGGGAAGCGGTCCTTGCAAAGGTATAGCCAGACAAGATCTCCGATGTTGAATATCATGGGTTGCTTGTTGATGTTGATCTTAGTCGCGAGTCGTTGTACTTGGCGCTCGATGGTGTGCCTTGTATCTTCATGCATCTTCTTGAGGAATTTCACTCGGGCACTCACGTCCATGTTTGTGCACTCTTGTAGTGGTAGAGGAAGAATGTCCAATGGGGACAGCGGATTGAAGCCGTAGACGACCTTGAAGGGGGACTTGCCGGTAGTCGAATGTCTTGCACGGTTGTAGGCGTACTCGGTGATAGGTAGGAACTACTCCCACTCCTTGATGTTCTTCTTTATCAACACACGTAGTAGAGTGGAGAGCGTATGGTTCGTCACCTCCATTTGGACGTCGGATTGGGGTTGGTATGCCGAAGAGAACAAGAGCTTGATTCTGAGCTTGGCACATAAGGTCTTCCAAAAGTAACTCAAGAACTTGACATCGTGGTCCGAGACAATCGTCTTTGGCACTCCATGTAGGCGCAAGATTTCTCTACAGAAGAGATTTGCAACATGTGAAGCATTGTCTATCTTGTTGCATGGTATGAAATGTGCTATTTTAGAGAATTGGTCCACAACAACAAAGACGGAATCGTTTCCATTTCTAGTTCTAGGCAAACCAAGGACAACATCCATGCTAATATCCTCCCATGGGTGATATGGAATTCGAAGGGGCATGTAGAGACCATGAGATTGAGCGTTAGACTTAGCTTTGCGACATGTAGAGCATCGAGTGGTGAAGCATGAAACGTCGCGGAACATCTTGGGCAAAAAATAGTTCTTGGAGAGCGTAGCAAATGTCTTGTCACGTCCAAAGTGTCCCATTAGTCCTCCTGCATGAGCTTCTTGCAAAAGTAACAAATAAAGAGAAGACTCGGGGATGCAAAGTTTGCCTCATAAGATAATCATCTTTGATGTAATAGCATTCCCAAGAGGTATGCGTCAAACACTTGGCATAAGGAATAGCAAAAGTAGGATCATGCGCATACAAGTCTTTTATGTGCTCAAAACCAATGACATTAAATCCTAGTTGAGTAACAAGCATGCACATACGGGAAAGTGCATCCGCCACAACATTTTCCTTACATTTAATATACTTGATGACATAATGAAATGACTCAATGAACTCACTCCACTTAGCATGACGCTTGTTCAATTTAGTTTGACCCTTAAGATATTTAAGCGTTTCATGATCAGTATGGATGATAAATTCATGAGAGCGAAGATACTGTTCCCATTCATGCAAAACACGTACTAAAGCATATAGCTCTTTGTCATAGATGGGGTAATTGAGTTGCGCTCCGGAGAATTTCTCACTAAAGTATGCTATGGGGTGCTTCTCTTGCGTTAACACACCTCCTATGCCATTACCGCTAGCATCGCAATGAATTTTGAATGGTTTGTCAAAGTTGGGTAATGCAAGCACGGGAGCATGGGTAAGCAAATTCTTAAGGTCATTGAATGCACTATCTTGAGATGGTCCCCAAACAAAGGGTGCATTCTTCTTGCTCAACGCATGTAAAGGAGATGCAATTGTGCTAAAGTCCTTCACAAATCGACGGTAGAAACCGGGTAAACCAAGGAAACTACGCACTTGTGAAAGTGCTAGTTATCGACTAGAGGGGGGTTGAATAGGCGATTTTTTATGAAAGTCTTCAAAACATGAGAGTTTCGAAGACAAACAATAGAAATGAACCTATTGATATGCATCGGAAGGTAGACTACACTAGACAAGCCATAGTCAAGCAAGTAATGAAGCTAAAGCACTAAGACTATTAGCAGCTAGGTAGTATGGATCAAGATGGAAAATAGTATGAAACCAAACACAATAGTCATCACACAGTGAATTCAAACAGATTAGGAAAGCAGGGAAATGACTTCATGAAGACAAACTGTAAATAAGTTGCTTGGAGAGGACAAGGATTTGTTGGACCAGTTCCAGTTGCTGTGACAACTGTACGTCTCGTTAGGGAGGCTGAGATTCAACTCAGAAGACCGTGTGTTCACCTTATTCCCCTTGAGCTAAGGACACCTAGTTCTCGCCCAATCACTCTGGTAAGTCTTCAAGGTAGACTTCCTAATCTTCACAGACTTCGTTCACTGGCAATCCACAGTGACTCTTGGATGCTCAGAACGCGATGTCTAACCTGCTGGAGGATTCACAGTCCTCAAGTGTAACAAGTATTTAGATCACGCGGACAGAAAGACTTCAGTGATGCCTAACACTCTTTGGGCTCTGGGTGTTTTGGGCTTTGTCCTCGCAAGGATTTCTCTCTCTTAAAGGTTTCGAGGTGGGTTGCTCTCAAATGACAAAAGTCGTGCACTAACTCTGAGCAGCCACCAATTTATGGTGTAGGGGGTGGGCTATTTATAGCCATTAGGCAACCCGACCTGATTTGTCCGAAATGACCCTGGGTCACTAAGGAACTGACACATGTTCCAACGGTCAGATTTTAAACACACGCGGCAGCTTGACTTGGGCTACAAGTAAAGCTGACTCATCCAGCTCTGGATAAGATTTGCTCCCATTGTCTTCGCTCGAATACATAGGATTTGATTGAGCATCACTTCAGTCACTCTGACTTTGTTCACTTGGACCCCACTTAACAGTAAGGTGGTTCCTATGACTCAACTAAGTAGAAAAGGAAACGATGAAACAGCTATGTCTTCGCACTCCATAGTCTGCACATGAATGTCTTCTCGAGTCATAATCTTCGTTGTGAATATCTTCACAGACCACCATTGTCTTCAGTGTCTTCACACATTTTTAGGGGTCATCTCTGGTAGGTAAACCGAATCAATGAGGGACTACTACCTGTGTTATCCTGCAATTCTCACAAACACATTAGTCCCTCAACCAGGTTTGTCGTCAATACTCCAAAACCAACTAGGGGTGGCACTAGATGCACTTACAACTTGTTGCAAATTGGTTGGTTGGGGCCAAGTTTTAATAGCATTGATCTTAGATTCATCAACATGAACACCCTTAGAAGATACTACAAAACCGAAGAAAACAAGCTTATCAACGCCAAAAAGGCATTTGTCCATGTTACCATAGAGACGCTCTTTTCGAAGAGTTTGTAACATGGTTAAAAGGTGGGTGACATGATCTTTGAGAGATATGCTAAAAACAAGGATATCGTCGAAGTAGACCACAACGAACTCAGCAATGTAAGGGCGAAAACATAATGCATAAGACGCATGAAAGTACCGGGTGCTTCCGATAAACCCATAGGCATAACTAACCACTCATACAAACCAAACTTTGTTTTGAAAGCAGTTTTCCATTCATCACCCTCTTGTATGTGTATTTGATAGTAACCACTTTTGATATCGATTTTGGAGAAAATAGTGGCACTGCTAAGTTCATCTAGCATATCATTAAGGCGTGGAATGGGGTGCCTATAGCGAACGGTGATGGCATTGATAGGTCTACAATCAGAACACATGTGAAAGCTACCGTATCCTTTTGGCACAAGTATGACCGGTACGGCACAAGGACTCAAGCTTTCACGCACATGTCCATGGTCTATGAGATGTTTTACTTGCCTTTGTATTTCTTTGGTTTCTTCAGGGTTGACGCGATATGGAGCCTTGTTCGGAAGTGGTGCTCCGGGGATGAGGTCGATGCGGTGCTCGATGCCTTGTAGTGGAGGTAGACCCGGAGGTAGCTCGTCCGGGAAAACGTCTTTGAAGTCCTGAAATAGAGAAGATAACACTAAAGGTAGATTGTGAGAGTTGTTAGTTTTTGGTGCCTCATCCTTGCACAAAAGGACATAGTGCATGACATTTGATGGGTTCTCACACACTTCTCTCATCTCACGTTTGTTGGCAAATATTACTAAGTTCTTCTTGTCGCTCATCGTGGAGGCACTCAATTTGGGCTTGTGGCGCTCACTCTCTTTTTGGTGGTTCTCTCTCTCTCTCATTATTCTCTCCATGATGGGTGGCTTGCTTGTCGGCGATCACTTGGCTTGGAGAAATAGGTCGTAGCACATACTCCTTTCCTTTCATCTTGAAGCTATAGTGATTTGTACGCCCGTTGTGGATGACGCCTAGGTCAAATTGCCATGGCCGTCCAAAAAGGAGGTGGCAAACGGTCATCGGCACGACATCACACTCTAGAGTGTCTTCGTAAGCTCTGATCTCGAAGGAGACTTGTACCCTATGCTCGACTTGGAGAGTGTCGTTGTCGCTTAGCCATTGAACTTTGTATGGGTGCGGGTGTTTCATCTTGACCAATTGGAGCTTGGGGCATAGTTCTTCACTTGCTAGGTTATGGCAACTCCCTCCATCAATGATGACCTTGACTGACCTTCCATTGATACCGGTCTTGGTGTGGAGGATATGGCATCTTTGATCTTCGTCTTGTTGATGAAGAGTCAAGACCTTGGATACAACGAGAGCGGGGCTCGAATCTTTGTCACAAAAGACTTGATCATCTTCATCTTCGTTCACACGCCGGTGCATGGCCACTTGCTCAAGGGCTTCCATCTCCTCTTCACTCATGGAGTCATAGGTTCCGTCTTTGTTGAGGATCATGGTGCGCTTGTTTGTACAATCAAAGGACTTGTGGCCTCGGCCGCCGCATGTGAAGAATTTGAAGGACCTTGTCTTGATGGTCTCATCAGTTGGGGTAGATGATGAAGAAGCTCTCGGCTTGAAGTTGCTTGTTGTAGGAGGACGAGTTGAGGTTGTCGAAGTTTTCTTGTAACTTGACTTGTCGTTGTTGCCTCTAGATGGCTTGGTTGAGGTAGAAGGTGTTGGAATCATTGAAGCTTGATTATTGGACAAGCGATAGGACTTGGATGAAAACTTGGCGTACTTGAAGTCATCTTGCACTTGGCGTTCCACTTTGGTAGCTTGATGCACTAGCTCGATGAGGTTCAAGTATGGTTGGAAGTCGGTGATCTTCTTGATAGGATGATTAAGTCCATTCAAGAAACGTGCCATAGTTTGCTCATCATCTTCCGTGACATTGGCTCGTACCATTGCAATCTCCATTTCCTTGTAGTATTCTTCAACGCTCTTGGTTCCTTGCTTGAGGAGTTGGATTTTCTTGAAGAGGTCGTGGTTGTAGTAGGTTGGCACGAAACGTGCTCTCATGACATCCTTCATTTGCGCTCAAGTTGTGATGGGTGGTTCACATTTTGCCACTCGGCGCTCAATGACTTGTTCCCACCAAATGAGGACGTAGTCTTGGAACTCAGGGGATGCCATCGTGATCTTCTTCTCTTCTTCATAGTTGTGCAAGCGGAATATTTTTATCAACCTTCAATGCCCATGAAAGGTACTCTTCGGGATCACTGCTTCTAGAAAACTTGAGCATGGTGAACTTTAGCTTGCCGTAGCGTTGCTCTTCATTGTGTTGGGGTCACGGATGATAACGTCCTTGACGAGGAGGATTGTCTCCCTCAACTTGCTCTTGTCTTGGAGGATTTCCATTGTCGTCTTGCTCTTGTTGAACTTGATGTTCTTAGAGAGCTTGTGGAGGAGCTTGTCGATCTTGACGATGCACATGAGCTTGATATATTCGATCTTGAACTTCATCATGAAGCGCTTCTTGTTGCTCACGAGCTTGTCGGTTGCGTGTGGCTACGGATCAACATGGATCTTGGAGGGCACATTGCGCCTCAAGTGCTTGAGCTTCGCGTAGTTGTTGTTCTTGACGTTGTGCCTCGACATCTTGTGCATCTTGGTGTTGACGCGCTTGCTCTTCCTGTGGTTGTTGGCGTAGACATTGTCGTTCTTGTGCTGGGGCGAAAGTAGCTTGATTTTGACGGTGTCGATGTTCTTGCGCGCGAGCTTGCTCTTAAGAGTCGTTGTCGTGTAGAGGATTTCGGTTTGCTTGACGATCTTGACACACGGCACGGCGAAGAGTGTTCGATGTCGGAGTACTTGAGCCGAAGATAGTGTCGTCGGAGTGTCGACTCGAGCGGCTCCGTCTTGAGTAGGACGACGTGGTAGAAGAGCGGTTGACCAACAAGGCGCGAATCTCGTCCATTCTTGCATCATTTTATTGTTTGTGTTCGTCGAGCTTGTTGTCGAAGTAGTCTCTTGTACGTTGCTCGGATAGTTGCAAGTCGGTGGCGAGATGGTCGGTGCGGTCACTCATTGCTTGTTGCTCTTGATGCAAAGCTCGTTGTGTACCAAAGAGGTGTATCTTGGTGACGTAGTTGTTCGGGTCATCGTCTTGCTCAATGAAGAGTGGGTTGGTAGAGGTACTTGGCCTATCCATCATTCCAAACAAATATGTGAGTGGGAGAAAGAGAAGAACTTATACCAAATGTACCTTGACCGATGTTGAAGATGGATCAATGATCACTCCAATGTGTGACAAGGAAATAGCACAATTGGTACCAATTCTTGTCGGTTTCTCACACCTACACAAGTAAAAACTTATGGTGGAGCTTGGTTAGGATGGTGGCATAAAATTTGATGCAATTGTTAGTGAGCCTCAATAATGTTGGAAAAGATTCACAAATTTGCAAATGCAACAAGTAGACCAATAGCAAGATATGGTACATGGAAACACACACACAAATAGATAAGTGGGGTCGTGCAACCAAGGAATGAGCCAAAATGTGGAATCCATGAAAATGCTCTTGTTGCACAACACTAGAGATACCCTAGCATGGTTGCACAATAGGCGGATACGAAACTTGTGCACAACCTACTAAGCAGAAATGCAACGACTTCTATCCCAAGTATGCTATATGTATGGTATTCCGGTGATATGATCCAAGATGATCGAGTATGACAATCTTAATGTAGTATGATGCTATGGTTCTTGCTTATAAGCTCTTTGCTTGTCTTTCCCTTTTGCTTAAAATCTTCTTTGGCTCTTGTCGTTTGAGCTCTTTTCTCATGCAAAACTTCACGAACCAAGATAGCAATAGTGTATATGCTATGACAACCTTGTGACAAAAGAGATGATACCAAGATATGCACCACGATGGTATGGTATGTATGCTATGGAAGTATGATCACTAATGTGCACAAGTCACATTGCCGGCAATACTCAAAGGCTAGTCTCGATGGGTAAGTGACGCAAAAGTAAGGCTATGGGGTTATCATTGCAATTGCAAGAATGTACAATGATATCACGATACCAAGATGAGGTAACCGTTGTTACGTTCGGTATGGTGTGAAAATGGTGGAGTGGTCATTGTCGAAGACGGGTCCGTGGAAAAGATGAGCGGCGGTGATGTTGATGCTTAACCATACCTAAATATCCGAAACACAATAGGACACGGGAACAACAACTCAAATTCTCAAAGCAGAACGTGTCAAAATTGTCGGAATTAGTAGTGGGTAAGCGGTGGTGGTGTTTGTGGAAAGCGGTGCTGCTATGTGGAAGCGATGGTGGTATGCGGAAGTGTAAGTGGGCACCGGATCAAAATTTGGCGAAAGTTAGGCGGAAAACAAAATGGTGGAAGGAATTGATCCTGTCGGGGGCCCGATGTCCGAGCTTGTGCGCCGGATGTCCGGAATGGCCGGATGTCCGGGCTGTCGGGCCGGATGTCTGGGCTCGGGATCCATGGACGAAGTCGATGAACTCCGCGTGGAGAGGTGAAATCCGGGGCAAAATTCAGAAGATTTTGTGGATGGAAATTGGGGAAAAGATGGGGGAAAGCTAGCTACACACGAAATCTGTAGATCAAATCCAACAAATCACAAAAAAATTGGGGGGCTATTTTTGTGGGGAATTTTCGAATTAGGGACAAAATCAACAAAACTAGGCTAGAAAACAGAGAGAGGAGGCTCCGAAATCATGATCAACGTGGCTCATGATACCAAGATGATGTAGGGTGTAACCCTAGATGGCCGATCTTTCACGAAAGGAGGGGATCCCAACTTAGAGCATGAAGAACACGAGGGGAAACACGAGAGAATCACTCAAACCAACAACATATAGCCACACATATGCTAGATCCGAGTACACATAGAGAACACATGGTCCAAATCCAACAAGGGCGTTTTGATGGGGCCACGAGAAAGGGGGTCTTGAGTCCAATGTGGATCTTCTCAGAAGAGGGGCCACGGTCTCTCTCAAGGAGTAGATCCGTATGGATGAGTGAAGCTCTATCTCACAAATGAGCTATCACAACGCTGGCCCTAGAAAGAGGGAGGAGGAGGAGTATATATAGTCTAGGTGGGCGAAGGGGTACATGGGCCTCGGGCCCTTACACTGTGCGTAGACAGGGGAGGCCGGATATCTGGGTGTCCGGCCGGATGTTCGGGCCTTCGCGAGGTGCCGGATGTCCGGGATGGCACCGGATGTCTGGGCGGTCGGGGCTGGCCTTGACGCTCTCTTGATAGACGCGGTCCGGATGTCCGGGCGATGGGCCAGATGTCCGAGAGCTCGGGACCGGCCAGATGTCCGGGCTGAAGGGCCAGGTCTTCTGTTCTCTGGATAGGCCTATCTGGATGTCCTGGAAGAAGGCCGGATTTCCGGGCCGGAGGCCGGATGTCCGGTCTGGTTGCCGGATGTCCGGGGCCTGTAGACTTGGCCGCTGGCTCCTTGCTGTTGGTGACACTTCCAGGCGCGGGAAGTCCGGGGTCATGGCCGGATGTCCGAGTCCTGGTAGCTGTTCTTGACTCCTTCTATTGGTTCTCCTAATCCATGAACTTGGGGACTTGTCCGTCTTCAGGTGCATCTTCGGGTGGGTCCTCTTGGTACCTAATCATGCACAACATTCTAGACTTAGGTAGTAGCCATGTCTCGAGTGGATCATATGTGATATCACTAAGGAAGGAAGTCACCTCGGTCTCGAGAGCTCTAGCTCGTGCTCATGTCATAGGTCCTCTTGGCACTTGATGAGACAATGGTAGGTCCATGGGGATGACCATAGGATGCTCCGCATCAACACTAGTTGACTGCTTCTTCCTACACCTTCTTCATGATACTAGATATTCCTAGTAACTCGCGATGCACAAGGTTTCTCCTCATATACTATTTCACCTTAGCTAGAGGTCCGTCACCCCCTGGATTTGAATTCCTGGTCAGTTGATTCCCAATTAAAGGAAGCATTCCCCGGCTTAACAAGCACTAGTCTGCCTATTACGCTCGAGAAGCAGCGCCTCGGTGTTTATCTTAGGGGCATGTGGGGCCGAGGAGCTGCTGGCGCCCGATCTGGAGGTCGGCT
Source organism: Aegilops longissima (assembly GCA_021605205.1). Classification (NCBI taxonomy): domain Eukaryota; kingdom Viridiplantae; phylum Streptophyta; class Magnoliopsida; order Poales; family Poaceae; genus Aegilops; species Aegilops longissima. The sequence continues at coordinate 354,827,757 of CM038681.1, forward strand.
GGGCTTAAAGGGATGGCCGGGGGGCGCTGCCAAGCACGGCGGTGGTGTGAGGTCGAGGGAAGGGTGGGGCAGCGGAGGCAGGGGTCTGGGCCGGTGGTCGCTAGTGGTTCGAGAAAGATCATCAACAGTGACTAGCGGGAGGTAGATGAAGGCCATCTGCTCGTTCCTTGTAGATCAGACGGTTCATAAAAAAATAGACTTACCAATTTATTTTCAGTCGACTGGTTTTTGGATAGGACCACATGTGGTGGTGTGCTGGAGGAGTACCTGCATTTCCCTGCCATCCATGTGCTCATATATGACAAAATCATATGAAGTAGAATCTAATTTTGTTTGCCATGCAATGTTCACTGGTAGGTGCTATACAAACGGTTTTTAACCCCTTTCCGCGACGGCATTTGGAACCGTCGCCTAGTGAGTGATGGCGATAGGGGGGTCCTTCCCACACGACCTAGAAACTATCAGGGATAGGGACCCTACAGTACTCCTACTCGTTTGTGCTCGCATTGCCATCACCGTCGGTATTCTGTGGTGCTACGTTTATGATGCCCGACCCATCACAAATGGTTCACTATTATAGGACGTGTATGATAAGCATACAATCACACACATTTGCTTTTCCCAAACCGTATGCAATCACTAATTAAGAAGATTACCTAATCGTCGTACGAGTGTCGGACGGGATTACGAAATTTTGGACTGTCGTAACATCATCGTACACGACAACTATCGCACACGCTATTCTGTGGTGCAACGTTTGCGATGCATACTTCATCAGAAACAGTTCATGGTTGCGAATCATGTACGATAGGGCAACTAACACAAACCTTTAGTTTTCCCGCACCATTTGTGATATTGTTTGACATCGCACATGCTTTGCAAACGGCAACTATGTGCATGCTTGCACACATTTCCTGTCTGTGAGCCATCTCGGATTATGGTGTATATCGCAAACATTTTTGTTTTACCAACCGTGTGTGCTGTAACGACCTGGAGAGCGTAATTTCACCGTAATTTAATTATTGCTATTTCAAATTGTACCGGATTTGAATTGAATTTGAACGTATGCTATAGCTTTATTCATATCCACCAGGTTCAAACAACCAATGCATTATTCGATTCATAGGTACATGTGTTCAAGAATTACATAAGAACCAAATAAAGAATGATGAACCACAATTGTATACTTATACTATTAAAGATAGTAAAGAAGGAGGCAAAATACATTCTGGTTGCTGAACAAGGTGAAGCGGAATGCCCATATTGTGCCCTCCTCCATGCAGAAGGCAAGCACGACTCTAGTACAACCCCTTGTGATGGCCGACCGCCTCACGATCTTCATGAAAACATCTAGATAATCATCGTTTTCTGGTAGAAATACCTTAACCTTTGCATGCCCACCAATCATGTAGTTTGAGAGGTAATCTTGAGCAAACTGCTTTGGCAACCACTCAAAGGAAAAAGATTCAGACATTGTCATCTAACACAACTCATTATGGGCAGTAAAAAGAAGGCTGCAGAGTTCTTACTTATCATCCTGCAGTTCGCTGTTGTCTTGGATAAAGTGTAAACAAATAGTTTAATTGCCTTCTTTGGACCTATTTTACTAACAATCTTTATCAGCTTCCTCACTTTATGCTGGTTCATCGTTATCTCATTGCCCCATACGTAGAAAGGGTCGAAGCGCGGATCTTTACCAATGACATATGTACCTAAAAGCACCAAGTTAATATTAGAAGCTAAACAACAATTGCACAATGATGTAGTACAACACTCATCTATAATATCTTATAACATCCAATATACTCACATATTAGATGAATTGACATCTTATATTATGGGCCGGAAGGAGTTTAGTGCATTCTGACAAATTATCGGCTAATTAACTGCTGTTGTATCCATGGGTAACAGTTAGTTTGAGCTAGTTCGGGCTCAAATAGCCCTAAAGTATATCTAAACATGAGGGCTAGTTTGAGCTAGTTGCATCTATAACCCACCCAAAAAAACTATCCAACCCAAGAGTTGCTAATTGGAGCTAGTTCTCCTAGTGCATTTATTGTCAATCTAACCCTGCCATCCAAACCACTCTTTGGATGGAGTTAGTTCAGGGTTAGTCATGAGCTAGAAACTAACTCTAACCTCTAGCTAAGTTGAGTATCCAAACAGGGCTGTGTTGTTGTTGTTGTTGTTGTTGTTGTTGCTGTTGCTGATCTTCTACGTATATCTAGACATCATCAGAACATTAATGTAACACTCTTCCTTGTTTCTATGTAGCCTAGGATTGCATATTTAGACATTAAGTACAGTGCATGTTTCTATGTAGCCTTAGATATATTAAATATGGTCCTAGTTAACCTATAGATAAATGGGTTGCAGATATATTGAGTTAAAAGTCTGATTCACCGATTAGTTCCTTATCAGCCCCCGGCCTATATGGTACCAGTTACTGATATCCTGAACAGTGAGCATATATAAGCCATGGGATGAAACTAACCTCGATGGAAAATAGCAATCGTTCCCAGAATTGTCCTGTGTAGGTACATCAAGAAGCATGTCAAGCACAACAGGCTAAACATCAACAAAAATTATCCATGGCGGACAAAATAATCTCCAAAAGACAGCTTCAGTGTGCAGGTTTAAGCACGCTAGTAAAGCAAAACAAGTGGAAAGGTGTGTTAACTGCAATAGGCCTAAGATTTAACAACAAGCAAACATAGTCATTCAAACTGGTATTGTGCCGGTCTAAACATTGGTTATTGTTAAAAAATGGAAAGGCGTGTGAACTACAAGATACAACAACCAAATGTAGTCATTCATGGTGGTATTGTTGAAACTGGTACTGTTGGAATTGAATTCCACAGTTCATACTTGCACATATAGAACATCACGTTGTGAATAACTGGAATAAAGAAGGCATACTAAGAACAACCAAAGATAGCATTTGAAACTAGACATATGCTAACTACAAACAACCGAACAATCAAAACACTTCAAAAGAGTCATATGCTAGCTGTAATAGGCTTAACAGCAAGCAAATATATGCATTCCTATCGGTATGTTTAAAACTGCATTGATGAAATGTACTGCACAGTAAATAATTGCACATATAGAGCATCACATTGTGAACAAGTGAAATAAACAAGGCATACTGCAAACAACCAGATATAGAAATTAAAACTAGACATATTCTCACTACACTACAAAAGGGACTCGACAAAACAAATCATGGGTTTCCCCCTGTGAAGAGGAACGGCAAAACAAATCATGGGTTTCCTCACTTGTCACAGATGGGCTCGTTCCCGTGGGAAGAGCATGGACCCTGGATGCGCTCCATGTTATCGTAGATGTGCTCGTTCCCCTTGGAAGAGCACGGCTATAGGGTGCCATCCTGATGTCGCAGACGGGTGATTTCCCCTTGGAAGAGCAGATGGGCTCTTTCCCCTTGGAAGAGACGGAGAGGGTTCCCTCCTCGTGGTCTCCGTCGATGAGGTCTGACTTGGAAGCTGTGGATCCCAAGCCAGTGTCGCGGAATGTGTCCTTCAGAAATGACAAAAGGGGCTTGACGGCGATGTAGGATGGCAAATTGTTGACAGCGAGCCAGAGGAGATCAGCGGAAGGGCCATGGATGAGATCGACGGTGTTTGAACCATAGGGGTTGGGGGTGGGCCACTTAGCCTGTGACATAGCCCGCCTCAGGCCGTCACTGTCGATGACCTCAACGTCGTAGCCGGCGGCCGAGACATGCCCGGATACTCTAGCCTGCTGCTTGAGTGCCGGCCGCCAGTAATGGTCGTCAGCTTCCTTGGTGACATCGGGCGAAGAGACCGTGAATGTGTCCTCGAGCTCCACGGGAAGCGTAGCCAGGCTTAGGCTACGATGCTCTGGAGTGGTGGATGGGGATGGGGATCTGTGGGAAAGGGGGTGTTTGGCAAGTGTCATCTAAGAAACTCAGGGTGGCCTGGGTATGGAGATCGGTGGGTAAGTTGCACGGGCAAACCGGCAGATGTTGACAATGGAGGCCTTGCGGCGGCGGTGGTGGCGGCGGCAGGGATCTTGCTAGGGTTTCGAGCGAGGGAGGGGGTGTGTGTGTGCGCATGCCCAAGGAGGTTTTGGTGTGTGTGTGGGGGGCCGCGGGGGTGTTTGAGGAAATGATGCGGGTACTGAAAATTTTACTACGCGGGAGTCAAACGCGGGAGTGAAATACCGGGGCTATTGAAAATTTTGATGATGGTGCATCGCACACGGTCCGGAGATAACAACCGTGTGTAATGAAATAGAAAAACCCTCGAGCTGGGCAGATATTTTCAAGGGATACAGCCGGGATTGGGAACAAGAAACAACACACACGGCCGAAACACAATAACCGTGTGTTACCAATCAGAAAAAAGCTACAGGCGGGTAGATATTTTTTATAGGGGAAGCCTCGTGGAGCCCAATGCACACGGTTAGTTTGAGTGAACTGTGTATGTTGCGTCATCCTACTTGTCTAATGTTCATAAATTTGGCGAAAAATGACGCGGGAGAGGGTGAGAACACGAACACACTTGCATGTGGACCAAATTTATGTATGAAAAGGGCGGTTTGATTTTCAAATACCAAATGCAACTTCGATGTGGCACCTATCTCGCAAAGCGCACGGTATTGCTTGCTCCCACCCCCCATTGTGTCGGCACGAAGGGAATCCTAAGCTATGAATGCATGCCCCCCCCCCAACCGAGGTTCACCAAGCAAAGTGCAAAGTTTCTAGCAGCCCCCTCCCTCGTGTCAGCACGAAGATAATCTAAAGCTATGAATGCATGCCCCCTAACCGAGGTTCACCTAGCAAAGTGCGAAGTAGCTAGCAGCCCCCCCTCCCTCGTGTCGACACGAAGGGAATCCTAAGCTATGAATGCATGCCCCCCGGCCCCAACCTAGGTTCACCTAGGAAAGTGCAAAGTAGCTAGCATCCCCGTCGTGTCGGCACAAAGGGAATCCTAAGCTATGAATGCATCCCCCCAACCGAGGTTCACCTAGCAAAGTGCGAAGTAGCTAGAAGCCCCCCTCGTGTCGCCACAAAGGGAATCCTAAGCTATGAATGCATGCCCCCGCCAACCAAGGTTCACCTAGCAAAGAGCGAAGTACGTAGCAGTCCCCCCCCCCCCACACACACACACACTTTCATTCGGCTGGCCAAAGAGGCATATCTCATCAAGATGGATCATAAACCGGACCAAGAATAATCCACATTGGTCGTAGAACCTCTCTCTTGTTGTTGTTCAAAGTGATGGCCGTCCATGCGACCCCGGAGATGGGCTAGCTCACCAATAATCATGCAAGTAGCTAGTCACCGAAGACAACCACTGCATGCGTGTGGCCCAAACATATGTATGGAGAGGAATGTTTTTGAGTAACAATGGAATAACTTTGATGTGTCACCATGATTCCGAACTACAAATCCCCACACTGAGTGAGGGTTAGGTTGATGATGCATATGTATGTTACACCACACTTCAAGCCAATGGCGGGGATTCATGCATGCATGCGTGCATAGTATATGCGCTCAAACTTAATTAGGTCTGAATCTCACCATGCTGAACTATGATAACACGAACCAAATGAAGAATCCTCCATGGTAACCTATCTTGTTGTCGGTCAAGGTGATCATGGATGTCTGCGCGGGCCCACGAATATATAGGCTTGTCGGCGATAACCACGCGAGGGAGTGTACCGTTCGAAGGCAACCACTACATGCATATGTATGGAGCTGATGCGTGCATGCATGTTTGAATACCATTTGACAACATTGACGTGGCACGTGCGTCAAAAATCGTACACTAGCTCCCCACACAGAGCGAGATCGGTTCGTGTCGTTGTACTAGCCACTTCGACTCGATGGGAGGGATTCATGTGTACACATGCATGTGGGTGTTCTCAAACTGTATCATGCATGTCATCCCAGAGCATGACCTATATATATATACCGTATTACAAGCAAAAAAATAAACCCCTTCCTAAGTCAAATTAACCACTCTTGTTGTTAGGCAAAAAGTAGTGATGGACCAAGCGGGCCCATAGATGGAAAGCATCGATATTGCTGATAACCGCTTATGTTGGTGCGAGAGGACAACCGCCACCGCTTTGCATGTGGGCCAAACATATATATGTTGAATACCCAAAATGCACAACTTTGATGTGCCACATGCCTCAAAAACCGTAAACCATGCACCCACACAGAGCGAGGTTCATGAAGCGTACTACATATGATGGCCCCCTTCCCCCTCTGCACCACATACTATATGCTCCTGCCGTAATATGTACAACCCAAAAGAATCCTCATCGATGGTGAAATTAATTAACCTCTCCCGATGTAGGTCAAAGTGATGCATGCATGCATCGACGATGGCCTCGTGGGCCCACAGATAGAAGCATCACACATGAGTGTCCTAGCTAGGATAACCACCGCATGCATGCATGTGGCCCAAAGAGGTGTTGTGTGATGTTTGAATAGCCAATTTCACAATCTTGATGTGGCACGTGCCTCGAAAACCCAAAAGTCCCGACACTGAGTGAGGTGTGCTTGTTCACGGATGCGTACATATAGTATATATGCTAGTCCCCTCCCACCTCTTCGACGCATACTATATACCACCATAACACAAACAAAAAAGATTCTACCTTGCTGGTCAAATTAACCTCACTGCCGGCTGTTCGTCAAAGTGATGGACGATGACCTCGCGGGCCCACAGGAAGCGTCACACGCGAGTATCGAGTGTCTTGTAGGACAACCATCAACTGCATGTGGCCAAAACATGTATGTATGAAAGGGTTGTGTAATGTTTTAAATAATGAATTCACGATGGATGTGGCACCGTCCTGCATAACAAAACGGCCAACCCACACGATGGCTCACAACTGGAAGTGTACTGCGAGCCACCCGCCACCCCAGACGCACACACCCACACACACACCGTGAATCCACCGCAACTACGATGCATGTTAAATTAATTATCCGGTGGTGAACATATGTTACCAAAGGAGGGACGTTTTAATTTCGAAAAAATCAAAGAGATCATTAAGACGTTTTAGTACATTAATTGATTGATTTTATATGGGTATATGTGCAAAAATCAAATTTGAGCTACATGCACACATGACAGTGCACCTAAATGGATTGCAAAAACCCATGTGTCTCACTGGGTGCATGTTTACTCCCCATGCAACAAATTTCAAACATTGAGAATCTTGATTTTTAAATTATAGTACATCCAAAATTTATTTGAAGTTCATGAAACTTATCGTGTTGTCATATGGACACCAATACAAAGTGGCATTGTACTTTTTTGTCAAATTTGAGACCAGTTTTGATGCAATCTTTATCTAGTTACAAACGGGAGATTATTAATAATTGGGAACTAATATCCCAAACGGATTATTTATTCAAACAGTGAGCGTTAGACCAATAATGGATACATTCCATGCTTTGGTTAAGCAATAAAGAAGCGGCATTAATCATCCTAATAGAAAAACAATATACGTGCCGCCGCGCGATCCGTGTGCCGTGCGAGCAGACGTGAGTTGACGGGACGCATGCGAGCAGTCCGCCGCGCAGGAAGACCGGGAGGCTTGCGTACAGGTGTGTGAATTGACGGAGGCGTGATCGCTGCATAGTGTCATCGGGAGTCGTGCAAGTAGTTGTGTGAAACTTTGGTAGGCATGCCAGCAGTCCGGTGCGCAGGCTCATCGGGAGGCGAGCCATCGGTTTGACCGTCGCCCGCCTCTCTCCCACAACTCCCACTACTCCATATTAATGGTGCGCCCGAGCGGCCACACGCCCATCCTCACCACACACATAATCCTCTCTCTCCGCTTGCATCCTCGACGCCGCTCTCAGTCCTCAAAGCTGTTAGTGTATGAGGATGTCGCCGAAGCGCCCCACCGGAGGGAGTGACGTCGCCGGGGCTGCTAAAGCACCGGAGCACGGCGTGAAGATGGAGACATAGGTTGCCGTCACCGCCGGCGAGTTATCGCTGCACCCTGACATCATCGACGGCGTCGAGCTTCCACATCCGAAGGCGGAGTTCCACACCAACTCTGGTGATGACCCCAACAACGACTCGGACGACCACTCCGGCGGTGACTCCGACGACGACGGACAGCTGGTTAGTCATCTATACCCATTTATGTGTCAAATAGATCATAGGGTTTCTCTGGTTACTCCTGCCTCCCCCTTTTTGGAATAGAAATCCTATGGTTATGTTCTCCCAATCCATGAAATCTGAGTAAGATTCGTTAGATCCGTGTAGTCTATTGATTGTTTGAATAGTACAAGTGTAAGTGATTAGTTGTTTCATCTGTGCAAATGATTTCTGCAAGTAATCAAACTAGAGTTAGTGTTCATGCTAATAATTCCTAGTCAGGACTCGACAATTGATTTTGAATGACCTACATATGTTTGTGCCATTATTTTCTTCAAGATTTGTCTTAAAAATCGAACCATAATATCTGGCTATGTATAAATAAATAGCCATAAATTCCTAATCCTACTTCACGGCATGTAAACATTGATTTGATGCCAAATATGTTTTACTATTTGTATAGGTGTTGTCTGACGATGTGGACAGCGAGGATGAAGATGGCTAGAGGAGGTACAAGAGGCAAATCTTGAGGGAGCTTTATGAGGGAAAGCATAACAGGCGTATTAGGACCTAGAACGGTGGCTATCGATGCCCATTTTGCAACCACAAGCTTCATGACGCGTATCTAAGTGTTCTGGCGCATGCAATAGAACGGGTCGTTGGCTCCTTCAAGCAGAAGTATTCTCGCAGGGTGGCACACGACGCATACACCGAGTACCTGGAGAAGCTTCAGGATCGTGCCGACATGTGAGATGATATGTGGGATCGAACTATGCACGCTTGAGTATGCTTAATGACGGTTGAAATATGTACTTATGGTTGAACTATGCGTGTGTACGTGTACGCTTATTATCTATGTCTGAGTATGTTTAATCTTTGTTTACCTATGTCTAACCGTGGGATGTGGATGCAATCAGTTTGGTTGATGGAATCTACCTCCGTCTTGGTTTATTGGTCCCCTTTGTAATTTGTGTTAAATTTTGACCAAAGGTTTAACTGAAAAAATGTCAGTGCAGGTCAGCAAAAAATTATACAGTTGGATGGGTATTTGAGCATAGTGTTCAATGATATAATTTTTGGTGACATGCATAAACATTTCTTAGTTAAATATTTGGTCAAAATTTGGTAAAAATTACAAAGGGGACCAATAAACCAGGACGGAGGTGGTACGTCAATCACACACGATTCCCAAAATTGGAACCATGTGCAATGACTTTCATTTTGCATGTTGTGTCAATCACTCACGGTTGGCTCTAGCAAATCGTTGCCTCCAAAATTCTTTGTGGGACAGAAAACCCTCACCACCAAATTCAAAAAAGAAAAAGAAAACCCTCACCATCCCCACGTCACAAAAACCCTCACCCCGCCCGCCACCCCCTCCGGTCCCCATTCACACCTGCACAAGTTCCGCCGCATCTATGCATGGCACCACCTATCGCGGTGGTAAACACTTACCTCAACGCCTGTCGCTGCCGCCAGGTTGTCGGCAAATCCCACCGCATTTCGTCACTTCCGCTTGCCGCTGCCTATCGCCATCGACTTTCTCAACGCTACTCGCGGTCGACCCAGCTCTACTCGGTTGGAGAATCTACCGTACTGAAGGTTCTTTCTAATGGACAACAAGGTAACTAATATAATGAGATATTATCTCATCTCTTATCCCAGTTCATCTGCCTCCTTTAATCACCCAGCCGAAATCGCCGTGAATTCATTTTTATTTGAGCTGATTTGAGGGTTTTCTTCCGTTCATATAGTGTACAGCGCGTGGACACACCAGGACCTTGCGGCCTCCACCAGACATTCCATCTCACCGTACCAGATGACTTGAGGATGCGCGCGGTATGTTAAATCTCACCCTAAATCGGCTGGCATGGCCTACTTTCCTGAACATATTCTAAATATTACTACATTTGGATAAAAGGTGCCACCTGCACCATATACGTCAAAGTGGATTTTCCCCTCTTCTTTCTATATTAGGCAAATTAATGATGTATTGTTCTTTTGATTACTCTCATATTTCCATGACATCATGTTTACCCTATATGTTTAATTATAAATTGTTGTCCTTCGATTTCGTCTGCTGTACAGTTCTTTCAATTTGGGCCCATATTTGCATGTTACCATATTTTCTTTAGCAATCCTATCATTTTCTGCAGCACGTCCCTTGCTATGCAAAAAAATATGTAGTGCACAAGCTTTCCCTTTACATAAATCAAGACTGCAGGGATGTTATACTGCACACAAACCATGGATATACAATTGTTGCTACTATAAGACTTGATGAACGTGGTGACCCCTATTTTGGCATTGGCTTTTGGAGAGAAATTGCGAAGTTTTGTGAAGTGAAAGCTAGCACTGGAATTGCACTACACATAAAAGGGCCTGGTCATGAGATATATGGCAACTTCCCCGATGATATCATCTGTCCAGACTTTGTTCGAAGTAAGTTTTCTTTTCAACTATCTGTATGTTGACTTGCCCAACAATATCAAATGAATTGTGTAGTATTTAAGCAACCAACTGTTATTCCCTTTTCTTACTATATTCCTACCTAATAACTTCTAGTTACCAATACACTTTTCTATTGCCCTGTTTTAACTAAATATTCCTCAGACTCCCATTTCTATCGAAGCGTCACGACAAGGAGACTTTGAGGTGGAGTACGGGTTGCCAAGAAGCGGAGGCGGGCGAGCTAGAACATAGCGACTCCCAAGAGGCCTAGACTTCATCAGCAGCCTCCCCGACGATATGTTGACAGTCATCATCTCCCTCCTCCCAATAAAACGGGGCGCAGACAACCGTCCTTTCCCGGCGGTGGCGCCCCCTATGGAAATCCAGCCCTCTCGATCTCATCGACACCCACGAGCTCTGCCATGGCTATCGCAAAAGCTTGGATGCGTTCTCCAAGATCCTCAACAGTCACCTTGGCCCAACCAGAGGCCTTAGAATGGGCAAGTTCCGTTCCGATGGCAAGGACCGAGCCAAGCTTGACGACTGGTTCCGATCCCCCGCCCTAGATCAGCTCGAGGAGCTCAATTTTGATGATGGGCATATGCGGTCGCTGCAAACGTCCGCACTCCGCTTCGCGCCCATGCTGCGCGTCGCCGAGTTCAAGAACTGCCTTCCCCCCCCCCCCCCCCTTAATGACGCGCCCGCTCTTATTCTACCACGAATGATGCACCTCGAGCTCGTCACCGTCTGCCTCTCAAACGGTGACATGGAGCAACTGCTCTGTGGCTGTACTGCACTCGAGTACCTTCGTCTTCAGGCGATCAATGGGTTGAGTACCTTTCACATCACCTCCATGACTCTCCGGACTATTTACGTGTGTTGCTGGTGCGGCAGGAAGACATCACAAGATGTGTACCACGATATGGTCATTGAGGACACACCTGCACTTGAGAGATTACTTGTAGTTGATTAAGAAGGTCCAACAAGAATCAATCTCATTTCTGCGCCGAAACTGACAGTGGTGGGCTACTCTTCTAACGAACTCCGAACTTGTTACTGGATCCACACCCGTTCAGGTAAAACAACCACCTACTACCTCTCCTTCTATAAATTAACATTATTTCTAATTTTGAAGATGTTTGTTCGTCTGCCATTCAGAAAATGATTCCGACAAGCTTGACCCCGAAACTATGCACAGTGAAGGTCTTGGCACTAGAATCTATCAGCCCCAACCTGGAGCAAGTTGTCGGTTTCCTGAGATGCTTTCCGTGCCTAGAGAATGTATATATTGAGGTGATGTTCCTTTCATGTTAAATGTTAACCATAAGGGAGTTCATTTTGTGACACCTTTTTCCAAGTGTACAATGACAATGTACTACAATTTCTGAAGGATTCTTTTAGAGGATTTCAGTACATACATGTCCGCCCCATAATGGTTGCTTGATCCATATGTTTACAATCAATACGCATTTCTCCTTTGGATTCATTTGTACTAGTTTTCTTAGGGAACTTTTTCATCCACTCCAACCTCTGTGAAGAAGGCTGCATTTTTCTAGAATGTAATCAAATGCCCATGTTAATCATGTCAGATCGAAGATGGCATGTTAGTGCATTTTACAAATCATGCAAACCAAATAGGCATCTAGTAATGTTCAAAACTGCATGTAGGCACTTACACGTTTCTTATTTTGCAGATAAGATTAGGACCGGTGGTGGATAATGTGATACAATATAACAATCACGTCAAATGCCTACATCTGCATCTCTCAGAATTTACTTTGAACTCCAACCAAGGGACCTTGTCGGAGATTATATTCGCCAGGTTCTTTGTTCTCAGAGCAAGGGTGCTGAAGGAAATGAGGTTTGCCCTACATTTATTTCGCAAAAATGAATGGCTTGTTGATTAACGCCGGCGACCGCGGCAGAATGGAATAGGCTCCAAAAATACTGAATTTCATTTTGGAACTTCAGATGGCAGAGTAATCGGAAGTCATCGTGTCAACCCCATACATGACTTCAGTGGCTGACCCCTTTGCAAAAATTGTGAGGATTCGAAACCAGATTTAGAAGTGGTAATATTAGTTTGAACCTCTCTAATATCTATGTTCAGCGGATCAGCGTGAGCATTTGTAGCCGATGAACTAAATTTCATTTCTAATATCAGTTTGAACCTTGTAATCTTCGAATTTGAGTCATATAACTCTGGAATTTGAACCTTGTAATATTTCGAGTTTTTGTGGTACAATCGTTGAAATGGCATCGTACGAGACTCGTATATTGCTCGCACTATTTTGACCTTAATATGCAATGGTCTTAGATTTTATTAACCATTCCCGAATCTGTTTTCCTTGTCGATCTCACAACACACGATCTGTATAGGTAACTCGACTGTGATCTTCGACATTATTGCACACAGTTGGTTTCTTCCACCGTCTGCATTGTAGAGCGCATAATTAATTATCACACTCGAGTGTCCATCATCACCCTTCTGTGTAACTTTGACCTCATCACCCATGGGTATACTTATGACCGAAGTCATTCCACACACTTCATTTTTACAAAGCTTTTTGTCAATAAACGCCCACGATTCGTCCCTCTTCTAGCCGACGTGTGGCCAAACTAGCCGGGCAGGAAGCTTGCGCGGTAGCGCAGGAACAGGCTCACCGATGATGCATTTGGTGCCTCTTCGAGCCCACGCGTGCGGTGCGGTGTTGTCAAGCGTGCACTAGAATCCTCCGCTATGAATGCCGTGACAAGACGTGACGATTACAGGCCAGCCGGTCCCCATTTATTACAGCGGCCATTTAACCCTCGTGTCTCTTCAACCTTTCGTCGCGCCCCACCATTGCAAGAAGCACACCCACCACGAGAAATTATTAGAGGGTATCCTGCGCGGCTCCAATGGCGCTCCGAGCGGCTGCAGACGACGAGCAGCAGTTCACCATGCGTGCCGTGGTGGACACCCACAGAAGGTTCATGGACCTCTCGATGGTCTACACCAACGACCCGGTCTGGGTGGAGCACTCCATCCACATCATGGAGTTGTTGCTTGCCGAGGAGAAGTACAAGGTGGTCAGGTTCGACCTCGAGTACACCCATGCTCGTGCCGGGTCTCGTCCCAAGGTCGTCGTCGCCTAGATGTGTGTGCGCCACCACGTCCTCGTGTACCACTACTGCCTGGCCACAAGGCCTTGCGAGCGTTTCTCCAAGTTTGTGAATGTCAAATCACGGGTTCCGGCAAAAACCTCAAGGTTCGAACACTGGGGTGTGCACGAAGATCTCCCCTGCCGATCCACGTCCTAGCTTCACTAAGATCTCAAAGGCTAACTCGACAAACTCGCAACACAAAGGACACAAGATTTATACTGGTTCGGGCCACCGTTGTGGTGTAATACCCTACTCGAGTGTGGTGGTGGTGGATTGCCTCTTGGGCTGAGGATGAATAGTACAAGGGGAAGAATAGCCTCCTGAGGCGAGGTGTTCTTGTGCTGGGTAAACTTGCGTGGGTGAGGGTTCGATCAAGATGAGATGCCTCCTACTATGGTGGCTAGTCCTATTTATAGCGGCCCTGGTCCTCTTCCCAAATATTGAGCGGGAAGGGAGCCAACAACCGCCAATTTGAAAGGGGACAACTAGTACAACTTATCCTGACAAAAGTAGTCTTCGCCGGCAAAAGGCTCTGGTAGTGACGCCGCCTTGGGCTCCACGGTGACCTCCGTCTTGCCATCCCACTGGTCTTGGTCTCGTTGCACTGATAAGGAAACCTTTGCTTGACGCCTCAGTACTCAGCGCCTGCGCTTGCCTCCTTAGCATCAAAGAGGAAACAAGGACTCTGTGCGCGCTGGCTCCCGCCTGGCGCCCGCCTGGTCTCGGTCATCATGGCTCACGTCACGAGAACCTCGCGAGGTTTGCCTTACCTTGATCTCTGTGCCCCTCGCGAGCCAGCCCGGTGAGGCCGCTCCTGAGGAGGTCTTGTGTTGTCCGCTCACGAGGCTTGGCCCCTCGCGAGGGTCTTGAGTGCTTGTTGGGGAAGATGGACCATATGGGCCCTCTCACAGAGCCACGCCATGGGCCGCAGGCAGGCAAGTCCAGGGACCCCCGTTCCCAGAACGCCAACAGTAGCCCCCGGGCCCAAGGCGCGCTCCGGCTTAGCTTGGAGGAGAAACTAAAGGTCATGTGCGGAGCACCGCGGGCCCCAATAGCCTGCGGCCTTGGTCGACACGTGGCGGTTGATTGGACGTGGGCGCCTCCGCTTCCCCACGCTGCCTCGGCAACTACCCGACTTGACAAGTCCCTGCGACACGCAAGGAAAACCATCATTACCTATGATCATGGGGGCGCTGGTTGGCCTTCTCCTGCTATAAATGGGGAGGGGGGCAGAGCCCCCGTCGCCCATCTCTTCCCATTCCGCTTGCTTCTCATCCCTTGCTCCACTGCTAGCAGCGACACCAGTGGCGCCGTTGAAGAGGTTCTCTGCCATGGAGAAGGGGAAGGCCCCTCGCGAGGGGCCCAGCTCTCCGGCGCCCAAGCGTGGACGCAGTCGTCCCTGCAGGCACAACGCGACCCCCGTTGCGGCCTTCCGTTCTTGTGGTGGCGCCCCTGCGCATGGCAGGGGTCGCTCCGGTTGTGGCAGCCCTGTTGATGAAGGGAGACGCGCCATGGTTGCATGGCCTCCCCGGCCGCGCTTCCGCTCAGTGGAGGTGTTGCCGGAGTTCGTCGTATGGTCAGAGAACCCGGCCGGCAACTGGCTTCAGCTCCCGCGCTTCTTCGCCGACGAGCTGCCAGCCTCCGGTCCAGGCGGGCTCTGGCTGCAGGCGGACGGTTGCTGCAGCAGAGCTTCTTGGGTTGTGGTTGAGGTCTCCGCCACGAGCAACATAGCTCTGGCTCGCGGTTGGCAGACGTTCGCCCGCATGCGCGGCCTGGGCAGGCGGTGCACCCTCCATTTCAAGCACGACGGTGATGCGACCCTCTATGTGAGGGTGTTCGGGGAAGATGGTAGCCGTGCCGGGTGCTGCCCCGAGGTGAACGACGGCGAGGAGGTGCTCTGCCTTGGCGATGGTCGAGACGAGGATGAGGGCGAACCCGCCCTTGGTGCCGACCGCGTCCCGTCCAGCTACGGCGGCTCTTCCCCCGGCGACAGCTCCAGCAGTGGTGGCAACGACCAGCCGCCGCGTGCGCTTCAAAGGCGATAGCGGATCGTCTTGTCGCCGCGCCTCCGTTAAGTGCGAGAAGGGGTCTGGCTGAGCTCAGGACGGCGCCAGGAGCCTGCCTCCGTGGACCGCCGTAGGGGCAGGTGCCACTTTATTTTGTTCTTCCTTTCCTTTCTGCCAAAAAGAAACCAATATGGGCCCCAGAGGGCCGTGTATCGAACTGTGATTTCCCAATCGTTATGCTATGTTTGTTGTTTCCGTGCCGCGTTGTTATTCTGTGTAGAGGTAACTTAGCTTGGCACGCTTGGGGTAGCCTCCTCTTCGCGAGGGACTCACCTCCTGGTGCCTGTGGAGGCCTTCCTTGACTTGGCGGGTGCTAGGGAACTGCAAAAAGCTCGTTAGGAGCGTCGTCAGGTGGATTTTCGTTCACCCGAGCCTTGACCCAGCGCTTCGCATTGCGATACCCGAGGGGCACGGATTAGGGGAAGTGCGCCAGCTTTTGGGCTCGAACGAGGATGCCTCATGAAAAAAGACGAAGGGCAGAGGAGGGAAAAAACGCTCGCGAGGGCACCTGCCTAGCCCCCTCGTGAGGTATGCGAGAGAGAGAAAACAGGTTAAACTGGAACCGAAAATAGCGGCAAACAAGCGACGGAACCAAACCAGCAAGGAACACTAGAAGCAAACTTCAATTAAAAGGAGGCAAGCCAACTACGAAAAGCAAATGAAAAGCCGCGTCCGGCACTTAGTCTAGTCTTCAAGTCTTCTCACCAGCGCGGAGCTAAGTGCTGCCACTAAGACGTGGGAGGAAGCCCCCGAGGCCCGAGGGCGGCACTCCTGAGACTCCGGGGCGTGTATAGCCCTACTTTTTATTACATGAGAGTATCACGGGCGGTGATCTTCACAGGCACTGGGCCTTCTTCACAGGCACTGGGCCATTCTTCATGGGTAGAACTTCCGGAGGTGCTGGATGTTCCAGGCGTTCTGGATGGGCACCACATCTGTGTCTCTGTGGCGCTGCACTAGGCCTGGAGACATGGACGACCTTGAATGGGCCCTCCCACATGGGTGAGAGCTTATGCAACCCCTCCCTGGAGAGGACCCGCCTCAGGATGACGTCACCCACCTCGAGCGTCCTGGAGCGGATGTTGCGGCAGTGATATCGTCACAGTGCTTGCTGATACCTTGCCGCCCGTAGCACGGCTTCGCGGCGGCGTTCCTCCCCCAGCACGAGGTCCATCCCCCGCATGGCGTCCTGCTGCGTTTCATCAAACGCTAGGACCCGTGTGGAGCGATGCTTGACCTTGTGAGGGAGGACCGCTTCTGCTCCGTAGACGAGGAAGAACGGGGTCTCGCCCGTTGTCTTGGCGGCGGTGGTGTGGATGGACCACAACACAGACTGGAGCTCGTCGTACCAGCCCCTGCCGCAGGCTCGAGCTTCTTCTTGAAAGTCTGCTCTTGAGGCCCCTCAGGACCTCTGCGTTGGCGCATTCGGCCTGACCATTGCTCCTGGGGTGCGCCACTGAAGCGTAGCAGATCTGCGTTCCAAGGTTAGCACAGTATGTTTTGAAGAGATTACTAGTGAACTGCAAGCCATTATCAGTGATGATGCGGTTGGGGACCCCGAAACGGCTCACGCGGCCCTTGATGAACTTGACCGCGGAGCCAGCGGGGATGGTGCGGACGGCTTCCACCTCCGCCCACTTGGTGAACTTGTCGATGGCGACGTAGAGGTAGCGGTAGCCCCCGGGCGCTCGAGGGAACGGGCCCAAGATATCCAGCTCCCAGACCGCGAACGGCCATGTGAGCGGGATGGTCTGGAGGCCCTGAGCCGGCTGATGGATCTGCTTGGCGTGGAATTGGCAGGCTTCGTAGGACTTCACTAGCTCGATTGCGTCATTGAGCACCGTGGGCCAGTAGAATCCGTTGCGGAATGCCTTGCCGATGAGGGTCCGTGATGACGAGTGGTGCCCGCAGTCCCCACCGTGTATGTCAGACAACAACTCCTTCCCCTGGTCTTTGGAGATGGAACACAGTGAAACGTCATTTGGTCGCTTCCTGTATAACTCACCGTCCCGAATGCAGTATGTTGTGGCTTGCTGGGCCACGCGCTCCGCGTCCTCCTCCTTTTCCGGCAGCGTCCCTTGCATCAGGTATTCCTTGAATTCCTTGGTCAAACATCCCTCCTGGGGCTCGAGCACCAAGAGTAGGCGCGCTCCTGAGGTCTGGCCGTAGGCTGGGGCTCCTGTGGCAGGTGGCTGCGGGAGTTCCTCCCGAGGCTAGGCTATCCTTGAAAGTGGTGGTGTCACTGATGGCTTGAAGAACCGCTCCTCGAAGACGCCTGGCTCTTGGGGCTGCCGCTTCGACGCCCTATTGGCGATGTCGTCAGATTCCTTGTTGGTGCCGCGGGGAACGTGCTGCAACTCCAGGCCCAGGAACTGCTTCTCCATCTTGCGCACCTCCGCGAGGTATGCCTCCATGTGCTCATCCTTCGGCTCGTACACCTTGTTGGAGAAATTGACGAGAAGTTGTGAGTGGCCCCTAACGGTGAGGCGCTTCACCCCTAGAGCTATCGCAGCTTTCAGGCCAGCTATGAGGCCTTCGTATTCTGCGATGTTGTTGGAGACCTTCTCGCCCTGCCGAAAGTAGAGATGCACGGCGTAGTAGAGCTTGTCCTGAATGGGTGAAATGAGCACCGCTCCAGCCCCTGCGCCCTGATGCGTGAAGGCGCCATCAAAATACATGACGCAGCTGTCAGGCGCCTCACTTCCCGACGAGGTGGACTGGTCCTCGCCTACTTCAAGTGTTGGGGCATCCGTCCATTCTGCCACGAAATCAGTGAGTGCGGCTCCCTTGATGACCCCGGTAGTGCTGAACTCCAACTGGAATGCCTGCAGCTCGATGTTCCACTCAGCGACCCTTCCAGCATAGTTGGGGCTCCTCAGCACTCTCTCCAATGGGTAGGCCGAGACGACCTTGATGGGGTGGCCCTGGAAGTAGTGCCGCAACTTACACGAGGCCACCAAGAGCGCGAGTAAGAGCTTCTGAAGCATGGGGTATCGTGCCCTTGCATCCCGCAACACCGTGCTGACGAAATACACCTGGTGCTCGACGAGATCCGGTGCGTTGGTGAGGCTCGTGTCTTGCGGAGGTTGGGGCATCTCTTGAGGTAGTAGAACCCCCGTCGCTTGATCGCTTGTCGGGGCCTTGGCAGCGTCGTCCTGCCGAGCTTGGTACTCCGTTGTTGCTGCTACGGTTCTTGCGGCACCTCCCTGGTCTTGCGTCATCTCGACTGGTGGCGCGGCTTGGCGCGTCGCACCTTTGGCTTGGTGCTCTTCCCGAACCGCCACCAGAGCCGTGCTAGCGGAGTACGGGGTGGCGGCAAGATAAAGCACTAAGGGCTCGAGAGGTCGTGGCGCCACCATCACTGGAGGGCTGGTCAGGTATCTCTTGAGGTCTTGAAAAGCTCGGTCGGCCTCCAGGGACCACTCGAATGGGCCCTTCTTCTTCATCGTCTTGAAAAAGGGTAGGGAGCGCTCTCCCAGCTTGGAGATGAAGCGCCCCAACACAGTCACCCGACCAGCCAGCTTCTGCATTTCCTTGAGGGTCTGCAGTGGGCTCATGTATTCAATGGCCTTGATCTTTTCTGGGTTTGCCTCGATCCCCCTATGGGATACGAGGAAACCCAGCAGCTTGCCGGAAGGGACACCAAACACGCACTTCTCTAGGTTAAGTCGCAAGTTCACCTGGCGCATGCTCGCGAAAGTCTCCTCCAGATCTTGGATCAAGGTTCTTGCCTCCCGAGACTTCACCACAATGTCGTCGACGTAGGCCTCCCCATTTCTCTTGAGCTGACGCCCTAAGGCGATGTGCATCAACCACTGAAAGGTCGCGCCCGCGTTACGAAGCCCGAAATGCATGCAAGTGTAGAAGTATACCCTGCACGGGGTCAAGAAGGTTGTCTTCTCTACATCTTCTACCGCCTTCTTGATCTGGTGATATCCTGAGAACGCATCCAGGAAGCACAGCAGGTCGCACTCGGCGGTGGAGTCGACAATCTGGTCGATGCGTGGGAGCAGGAACGGATCTTGGGGGCAGGCCTTGTTAAGGTTGGTGAAGTCGACGCACATTTTCTCCTTCCTGCCTTTCTTCGGCACAACGACGGGGTTCGCTAGCCATTCGGGGTACCGAACCTCGCGAACGGCACCCGCCGCCTCTAACTTGCGGGTTTCTTGGACGATGAAGGCCTCCTTCTCCATGGAATGTCGTCTCGCCCGCTGCTTCACGGGGTGTACATTGAGGCACACCCTTAAATGATGCTGAATCACCTCTCTTGGGATCCCCACCAGCTTCTTGGGCTCCCATGCGAATATCTCCTTGTTTGCGTGCAAGAACTTCACCAACGCTTCTTCTTGGCTCGGGTCGAGGTCGGCACCTATGGTAAAGGTGGCTGCTGAGGACCCGTCCTCATCGACTAGTACCTTCTTGGTTTCTGCCGTGTCTTGGGTGAACAACGGTTTCTTCTTGGTTGGTGCGGCTTCCTTGGCCTTGGAGGTGCCCGCGCCGGCGGGCTGCTGCATCGCGGTGGTCTTGAGGGCAAGCTTGAGCGCCACCAGGGCCTCCTTGGCGTCCCCCTTGATGGTGAGGACACCCTTGATCCCCGGCATCTTCATGAGGTTGTAGGCCGGATGGTCGCTGCCATGAACTGGGCCAGAGCTGAGTACCTGAGGATGGCGTTGTAAGGGAGGCCGATGCGGGCGATGTCGAAGTCGACCAGCTCGGTGCGGTAGTTGTCGCACGTGCCGAAGGTGACAGGGAGGCGGGTCAGCCCCAGGGAGTGGGCGGTGCCGCCGCCAACTCCTGAGAAAGGCTTGCTGAGGCTAAGAAGCCCGAGCGGCACGTTAAGGAGGCTGAAGGCCTCCACGGAGAGCACGTTGAGGCTGGCGCCGCCGTCGATGAGGGTCTTGGTGATGGCCACGTTGCAAATGGTGGGCGTGCAAAGCATTGGGAGCATACCCGAGCCGGTGGTGGTGATAGGGTGGTCTTCTGAGTTGAAGGTGAGGTCGGCCTCGGGCGCAGCCCAGCCCGGCGGAGCCCCCGAGCGCCTGGAAGCGACGCCGATCTGGCGAAGGAATGGCTTGATATGGCAATCTGAAGGAGGTGCTTGAGAGCCGCCTAGCAAGGCCGCTACCGCGTCGTGCGCCGGTGCCGCATAGAGCGCAGTGAAGAGGTCGCGCAGCTCCTCCCAAGATGCCACCGTGGATCCGGGGAGGTTGAGCAGCGAGGCGCGCGGCGCGCCAGCAAGGGCCATGGGAAACCAGTTGGCCATGACCTTGTCGTCGCCCCCGGCCTCGAGGGCGGCCTCCTCGTATGCCAGCAGGAAAGCTGACGGGTCTGCCGCGCCGTCGTAGCCCTGCGGCATCTCCGGCTTGAACTTGGGCGGCCACTGCACCTGCCGCAAGGCGGGGGCCAGGGCTCGGAGCCTGCTGGCCCCATCGTCGGTGCCAACCGTCGGACCCGGGAGCAAGGCGCCTGCCATGAGGGCGGAGCGCGGTGGTGGCGGAGTTTACATCAGCGGAAGGAAGGCTATGGCGCACCCCTACCCGGCGTGCCAAATGTCGGATCACGGGTTCCGGCAAAACCCTCAAGGTTCGAACACTGGGGTGCGCACGAAGATCTCCCACTACCGATCCACGTCCTAGCTTCACTAAGATCTCAAAGGCTAACTCGACGAACTCGCAACACAAAGGACACAAGATTTATACTGGTTCGGGCCACCATTGTGGTGTAATAGCCTACTCCAGTGTGGTGGTGGTGGATTGCCTCTTGGGCTGAGGATGAATAGTACAAGGGGAAGAACAGCCTCCTGAGGCGAGGTGTTCTTGTTCTTGGTAAACTTGCGTGGGTGAGGGTTCGATCAAGATGAAATGCCTCCTACTATGGTGGCTTGTCCTATTTATAGCGGCCCTGGTCCTCTTCCCAAATATTGAACGGGAAGGGAGCCAACAACGACCAATTTGAAAGGGGACAACTAGTACAGCTTATCCTGACAAAAGCAGTCTTCGCCTGCAAAAGGCTCTGGTGGTGACGCCGCCTTGAGATCCATGGTGACCTCCATCTTGCCGTCCCGCTGGTCTTGGTCTCGTTGAACTGATTAGGAAGCCTTTGCTTGACGCGTCGATACTCCGCACCTGCGCTTACCTTCTTAGCATCAAAGAGGAAACAAGGACACTGTGCACGCTGGAGCCCGCCTGGCGCCCGCCTAGTCTCGGTCGTCATGGCTCACGTCACGAGAACCGCGCGAGGTTTGCCTTGCCTTGATCTCTCCGCCCCTCGCGAGCCAGTCCGGTGAGGCCGCTCCTGAGGAGGTCTTGTGTCGTCCGCCTCGCGAGGCTTGGCCCCTCGCAAAGGTCTTGAGTGTTTGTTGGTGAAGATGGGCCGTACGGGCCTGCTCGTAGAGCCACACCATGGGCCGCAGGCAGGCAAGTCTGGGGACCCCCGTTCCTAGAACGCCGACAGTGAACCACCCCCACTACATATTCGCTATGGTGGACATCACCAACGATGTAAAGGCGCTCCAGAATTCGTGCATCGCCTGCCAGAATCTTGTCGATATCAAGGGCCAATACAATATCTGGGGCAGCAAGGAGCATGAGAAGGACTCACTGGTTCACCTTGTCGAGGCCATCATCGACCCCTACTACAGAGACATGAAGGATTCGTGCAACAAGGACAAGCGTTCCTGGTACTCGGCCTGGATGGAGAAACTCGAAAAAGCTCACGCCGTGTACGCGGCCAAGGAGGCGTACATGAGCTACGACATGTACAGGCGGATCGTTGACATGAGGAAGTGCCTCCTTCCCCAAAACGGCCAGGGATCCAGCCGGAAGTAGTGCAATGGCAAGCGTCGTCGCAACAATGAGTAGATGATTAGATCCTCGTTTCTCCTAGTTTAGTACGAATGTAATTGCTTACTTTGGTGTGTGGAAATGTTATGTGTGTAGTCACTTGTGTAATTATATGCTTAATTTGGTTATGTTGTCTTTTTAAGTATATAAGTTGATGCTCTGTAGACAGAGCGTAGATGTTGTGCGGACAAAGAAAATCACATCGCACACGGACTAAACAATGGAACCCGTCGGTGATGTTTTCATCAATCACTCACAATTTTATACCAGCAATCGTTTGCTCACAGCACACACGGCTTGTTAGCAGCAATCGTCTGTGTTGTTGTCGGTCTTCACACACGTTTCCGATTACAGACTTGTTTGTCGCGTCTCACACACATCTTGTTAAGCTGAACCATTTCGGTTCTCTTGTCTCAACGCAAATAGTTCATCTGAGTGAACTGCATGTCGTATATCGCACACACCTTGATCTGCTGGCTGTTTATTTTGTGTTGCCTAATCACAAACAGTTCATCCGAGTGAACCGTATGCTGTACATCACACACACCTTCATCTGCCTGCCCATTTCTTTTGTTCCTCCTCATCGCATATAATTAATTGAACTGAACCGTATGCCCTGCATCACAGACGCAACTAAAGTCTGAACCGTGTTTGATGCATCCTCCATCGCAAATGTTTTGCACCTTTTTTATGGTTTTTTACACCACCGTTTGCGATTATTGCATCGCACGTAGTTTCGTCGAAGGGTCTATGATTGTAGTGTCGCGTAAGCAGCATCCTGCAGTAGTGGTTGTAGACCTGTAGACCTATCATATGTCTCCTGTCATTTCTTTTTCAGCCACCTACTATCTTTACCTTTTACAGTGCACTAGTTCTGCACACACTTCACCCATACTCTCATTACAGTTTTTTTATGCATGGGTATTCCAGACTCTGCCAAACTGTTTACAGAAGCATGAAATAAAAGAGAGAAGTCGCTCCTTCTTTCTTCGTTGGCAGGCAAGACACGTTCCGGCGCTTTAAAGGTTGTATGTTCAACAGATGGAGACGGTAAACATGGCTCTGGAGTTGATGATCTCGCTCCCCATGAACCACCATCCCAGGTGCTTGCTTTAACTTTGCGGTGTCATATATGGTTGCATGTTGCATATGGTGTCTAGCTTGTATTCGAAAGGCCGAAGTCGGTCTTTATTAAGATAAGGAAAGATTTTTTTTACATGCACCACCATCCTGGGAGCATCAGAAGACAAATAGCTAGTCAGGGCACTGGCCGAGCCAATGACAAACCCAACACAGACATGCATCACCAGCAAGCCAACTAAAAAGCCACGATGGTGGCGAAGTAGCCTGCCTCCCACTAGGCTTTCAGGTCCTCGATGATCATGCTCACCACTCCAGCCGGATGTCTAGCTTGTATTGCTTCCAATTTGGTTAAATTGCATCTGCTTAGCTTACACATTATACCTTTGAATATGGCATGCCTTCCTGTTTTTGGTACATACTAGTACATCTGTCTATTAACCATGTTCTTACATCAAACTAATGTTCTTGTGTATCCCTCATCAATCACATATGATGAGACAGTCAAGCCCGCGGATTACTGTGACAAAAGATGCTCTTTTAAGGAAGGCATTGTTAGCCTCCCCACATGATTCTAAAGAAACAACAAGGATAGATGAAGATAGTGAACGTAACTCTGTAGTTGATGACCGCATTTCCCCTACACCACCATCGCAGGTGCTTGATCTAACTTGGCAGCATGATATGTGGTTGCATGTTGCATATGGTGTGTAGATTGTAATTCTTCCAATCTGGTTAAATTGCATGTGCTATTCTGCTTAGTTTATATATTATACCTGTTAATGTGACATCCTTTCCTGTTTTTAGTACATATTACATCTGTCTGTTAAGCACATCCTTACATAAAACTACTATATTTTTGTATCCCGCATCAATCAATATGACGAGACACCTTTAGTATATGCAGTCTAATATTGGTTGCATCTTTCATATGATTTATAGCATGCGCTTCTTCTAATTTGTTGAGATGCCATTTATGATGGGACGCTTTTAACTTGCAACAGTCATATTGTTGCATCTTTCATGTGGTGTCTAGCTTGAATTGATTCTTATTTGTTGAAATGGATTCTGCTTAGTTTACACAAATAGTTATGAATATGCCACGCCGTCCTGTTTTTCGTACATATTCCATCCTGGTATCAAGTGTTTGCCATACATCAAAGTAGTGGTTGTCAGTATCATGCATGAATGAGTTCTGAAGAGTGAATTTTATTGCTATTTCTTGTCGGTTTTACTTGACAATTCAAAATGAATAAAGCGGAAGGAAATTAGCAAGGAAGTGGATAAAGGTGCTCCTTCCAAATGGAGGGCCTCTACAGATTCTACTCCACCATCCCCCAAGAAGATTTGTAAGACAACACATGCATAGACACTCAACGTAGTTGTGTTGATGATGAGCATGTCTCCCCTAGTCCACCATCACAGGTGCTCCCTCTAACTTGGCACTGTTATATGTGGTTGCATGTTATGTATGATGTCTAGCTTGTATTGCTTCTAATTTTGTTGAATCCAATCTGCTTACTTTACACATTATACTTGTGAATAAGACATGTGTTCCTATTTCTAGAACATACAATATCTGTCTACAACACCATGTTCTTACATCAAAAAAGTACTACGGTTGTGTAACCTGCAACAATCACTTATCATAAGACATGTTTAATTTGGGAGTGTGATATAGGTTCATCTCGCATTCTTTTCTAGATTGTACTGCTTCTAATTTGTTGAAATGGCACTTATGATGAGGCAATTTTAACTTGGTACAGTGATATTCGTTGCATCTTTCATATGGTGTCTAGCTTTCATTGCTTCTAATTTGTTGAAATGCCTTCTACTTAGTTTACACATCATAGCTATGAATATGCAATGTTGTCCTTTTTTCTTACACATTCAATTGTCCTATCATGCGGTCACCTTACA
Source organism: Aegilops longissima (assembly GCA_021605205.1). NCBI lineage: Eukaryota > Viridiplantae > Streptophyta > Magnoliopsida > Poales > Poaceae > Aegilops > Aegilops longissima. The sequence continues at coordinate 354,853,377 of CM038681.1, forward strand.
TTAAAGTAGTGCTCATCAGCATCCTGCATCAATGAGTTCAGAAAAGAGAGTTTTTATTCATTTTCTTATGGGTTTGACTTGACAAGGCAATAAAATTAAGAAAGAGGAAGGAAAATAATTAAGTTAGGGACTAATCACGGTCTCCCGGCGAAACCGGCATCCCAGGTGCTTTCTCCAGCTTGGCAATGTGATATTGTCTTGCATGTTGCATACGGTGTCTAGCTTGTATTGCTTGTAATTTGATTAAATTGCTTTTGCTTATTTTACACAAATAGTTGTTAATATGCCATGCCGTCCTATTTTTCGTACATATTCAATCCTCGTATCAAGTGTTTGCCTTACATCAAGGTAGTGATTGTCAGTATCATGGATGAATGAGTTCTGAAGAGTGAATTGTATTTCTTTTTCTTGTCGGTTTTACTTGACAATGCAAAATCAATAAAGCAGAAGGAAATTAACAAGGCAGTGGATAAATGTACTCCTTCCAAACAGAGGGCCTCTACACATTTGACTCCGCCATCCCCCCAACAAGATTTGGAAGATAACACATGAAGGAAATATGCCCTAGAGGCAATAATAGAGTTATTATTTATTTCCTTATATCATGATAAATGTTTATTATTCATGCTAGAATTGTATTAACCGGAAACATAATACACGTGTGAATACATATACAAACAGAGTGTCACTATATGCCTCTACTTGACTAGCTCGTTAATCAAAGATGGTTATGTTTCCTAACCATAGACATGAGTTGTCATTTGATTAACGGGATCACATCATTAGGAGAATGATCTGATTGACATGACCCATTCCGTTAGCCTAGCACTTGATTGTTTAGTATGTTGCTTATGCTTTCTTCATGACTTATACAAAGTTCCTGAAACTATGAGATTATGCAACTCCCGTTTACGGAGGAACACTTTGTGTGCTACCAAGCGTCACAACGAATCGGGTGATTATAAAGGTACTCTACAGGTGTCTCCAAAAGTATATGTTGAGTTGGCATGAACCGAGATTAGGTTTTGTCACTCCGATTGTCGGAGAGGTATCTGGGCCTTCTCGGTAATACACATCACATAAGCCTTGCAAGCATTGCAACTAATGAGTTAGTTGTGAGATGATGTATTACGGAACGAGTAAAGAGACTTACCGTAGCGAGATTGAACTAGGTATTGGATACCGACGATCGAATCTCGGGTAAGTAACATACCGATGACAAAGGAACAACGTATGTCGTTATGCGGTTTGACCGATAAAGATCTTAGTAGAATATGTAGGAACCAATATGGGCATCCAGGTTCCGCTATTGGTTATTGACCGAGAATGGTTCTAGGTCATGTCTACATAGTTCTCGAACTCGTAGGGTCCGCACGCTTAACGTTTCGATGACGAGTTCATTATGAGTTTATAAGTATTGATGTACCGAAGGTTGTTGAGTCCGGATGTGATCAAGGACATGACGAGGAGTCTCGAAATGGTCGAGACATAAAGATTGATATATTGGAAGCCTATGTTTGGACTTGAAAGGTTCGGATGAAAGCAGGAAGTTACGGAACACCGGGGTTACGGAACCCCGGGGTCTATGGGCCTTGATGGGCCATAGGGAGAAGAGGAAAGGGCCGGCCAGGCAGGCGCGCCCCCCCCCCTCTAGTCCGAATAGGACAAGGAGAGGGGGCGCCCTTCCCTCTTCCCTCCCCAATCCTATTCCAACTAGGAAGAGGGGAGTCCTACTCGGTGGGAGTAGGACTCTCCAGCGCCGCCCTTGGGCTGGCCGCACCCCCCTTGCTCCTTTATATCAAAGGCGGAGGGCACCCCATGACACACAAGTTGATCTACGGATCGTTCCTTAGCCGTGTCGGTGCCCCCTCCACCATATTCCACTTGGTCATATCGTCGCAGAGCTTAGCGAAGCCTGCGCCGGTGAAGTCATATCGTCGCGGAGCTTAGGCGAAGCCCTGCGTCGGTGGAGCAACATCATCGTCACCACGCCGTCGTCTTGTGGAACTCATCCCCGACGCTTTGCTGGATCGGAGCCCGGGATCGTCATCGAGCTGAGCGTGTCTGAACACGGAGGTGCCGTCGTTCGGTACTTGGATCGGTCGGATCGTGAAGGCGTCGACTACATCAACAGCGTTGTTATAACGCTTCCGCTTTCGGTCTCACGAGGGTACATGGGCGGACACTCTCCTCTCGTTGCTATGCCATCACCATGGTCTTGCGTGTGCGTAGGAAATTTTTGAAATTACTACGTTCCCCAACAAATGGCATCCGAGCCTGGTTTTATGCGTTGATGTCATATGCACGAGTAGAACACAAGTGAGTTGTGGGCGATATAAGTCATCCGCTTACCAGCATGTCATACTTTGGTTCAGCGGTATTGTGAGATGAAGCGGCCCGGACCGACATTACGCCAGACGCTTACGCGAGACTGGTTTCACCGCTTGAGCACTAGTTGCTTAAAGGTGACCGCGGGTGTCTGTCTCTCTCACTTTAGTTGAACCGAGTGTGGCTACGCCCGGTCCTTGCGAAGGTTAAAACAGCACCAACTTGACAAACTATCGTTGTGGTTTTGATGCGAGGTAAGAACGGTTCTTGCTCAGCCCGTAGCAGCCACGTAAAACTTGCAACAACAAAGTAGAGGACGTCTAACTTGTTTTTGCAGGGCATGTTGTGATGTGATGTGGTCAAGGCGTGATGCTATATTTTATTGTATGAGATGATCATGTTTTGTAACCGAGTTATCGGCAATGGCGGCAGGAGCCATATGGTTGTCGCTTTATTGTATGAAATGCAACGCCATGTAATTGCTTTACTTTATCACTAAGCGAGAGCGATAGTCGTAGAAGCAATAGTTGGCGAGGCGACAACGATGCTACGATGGAGATCAAGGTGTCGCGCCGGTGACGATGGTGATCATGGCGGTGCTTGGCGATGGAATCACAAGCACAAGATGATGATGACCATATCATATCACTTATATTGATTGCATGTGATGTTTATCCTTTATGCATCTTATCTTGCTTTGATTGGCGGTAGCATTATAAGATGATCTCTCACTAAAATTATCAAGAAGTGTTCTCCACGAGTATGCACCGTTGCTAAAGTTCGTAGTACCCGGACACCACGTGATGATCGGGTGTGATAAGTTCTCGTCCATCTACAACGGGTGCAAGCCAGTTTGCACACGCAGAATACTCGAGTTAAACTTGGCGAGCCTAGCATATGCAGATATGGCCTCGGAACACGGAGACCGAAAGGTCGAGCGTGAATCATATAGTAGATATGATCAACATAGTGATGTTCACCATTGAAAACTACTCCATCTCACGTGATGATCGGTTATGGTTTAGTTGATTTGGATCACGTAATCACTTAGATGACTAGAGAGATATCTGTCTAAGTGGGAGTTTTTTAATATGATTAATTGAACTTTAATTTATCATGAACTTAGTCCTGGTAGTATTTTGCAAATTATGTTGTAGATCAATAGCTCGCGTTGTTGCTTCCCTATGCTTTTATATGTTTGTTTTGATATGTTCCTAGAGAAAAAATTATGTTGAAAAATGTTAGTAGCAATGATGCGGATTGGATCCGTGATCTGAGGTTTATCCTCATTGCTGCACAGAAAAATTATGTCCTTAATGCACCGCTAGGTGACAAACCTATTGCAGGAGCGGATATGAGGCGTTGTGAGCGTTTGGCTAGCTCAATATAATGACTACTTGATAGTTTAGTGCACCATGCTTAAAGGCTTAGAATCGGGACTTCAAAGGCGTTTTGAGCGTCATGGACCATATGAGATGTTCCAGGAATTGAAGTTAATATTTCAAGCAAATACCCGAGTTGAGAGATATGAAGTCTCCAACAAGTTCTATAGCTAAAAGATGGAGGAGAATCGCTCAACTAGTGAGCATGTGCTCAGATTGTCTAGGTACTTCAATTGCTTGAATCAAGTGGGAGTTAATCTTCCAGATAAGATAGTGATTGACAGAATTCTCTAGTCACCATCACCAAGTTAGTAGAACTTCGTGATGAACTATAATATGCAAGGGATGAAAAAGTAATTCCCAAGCTCTTCGTGATGCTGAAATCGCGAAGGTAGAAATCAAGAAAAGAGCATCAAGTGTTGATGATTGACAAGACCACTAGTCTCAAGGAAAAGGGCAAAGAGAAGAAGGGAACTTCAAGAAGAGCGGCAAGCAAGTTGCTGCTCGAATGAAGAAGCCCAAGTCTGGACCTAATCACGAGACTAAGTGCTTTTGCTGCAATGGAACTGGTCCTCGAAGCGGAACTACCCCAAGTATTTGGCGGATAAGAAGGATGGCAAATTGAACAAGAGTATATTTGATATACAGGTTATTGATGTGTGCCTTACTAGTGTTTATAGTAGCCCCGAGTATTTGATACTTGTTAGGTTCTTTGAGATTAGTAACTCAAAGCAGGAGTTCTGAGAATAAGCAGAGACTAGTTGAAGGGGAAGTGACGATGTGTGTTGGAAGTAGTTCCAAGATTGATATGATCATCATCGCACACTCCCTATACTTTCGGGATTAGTGTTAAACCTAAATAAATGTTATTTGGTGTTTGCGTTGAGCATGAATATGATTTGATCATGTTTATTGCAAAAGCGGTTATTCATTTAAAGTCAAAGAATAATTGTTGTTCTGTTTAAATGAATAAAACCTTCAATGGTCATACACCCAATGAAAATAGTTTTCAAAACGGTTATTCATTTAAAGTCAAAGAATAATTGTTGTTCATTTAAATGAATAAAACCTTCAATGGTCATACACCCAATAAAAATAGTTTGTTGGATCTCGATCGTAGTAATACACATATTCATAATATTGATGCCAAAAGATGCAAACTTAATAATGATAGTGCAACTTATTTGTGGCTTCGCGTTTGGGTCATATCGGTATAAAGCGCATGAAGAAACTCCATAAAGATGGATTTTGGAATCACTTGGTTATGAATCATTTGATGCTTGCGAACCGTGCCTTTTGGGCAAGATGACTAAAACTCCGTTCTCGGAACAATAGAACGAGCTCTTGACTTGTTGGAAATAATACATACCGATGTATGCGATCCAATGAGTGTTGATGCTCGTGGCAAGTATCGTTATTTTCTCCTTCACAAGATGATTTGAGCAGATATGGGTATGTCTACTTGATGAAACATAAGTCTGAAATAGTTGAAAGGTTCAAAGAATTTCAGAGTGAAGTGGAAAATCATCGTAACAAGAAAATAAAATTTCGTGATCGATCGTGGAGATGAATATTTGAGTTACGAGTTTGGTCTTCATTTGAAACAATGTGAAATAGTTTAGCAACTCACGCCATATGGAACACCACAGCATAATGGTGTGTCCGAAAGTCGTAACCGCACTTTATTGGATATGGTGCGATCTATGATATCTCTTATCGGTTTACCACTATCATTTTGGGGTTATGCATTAGAGACAGCTGCATTCACGTTTTATAGGGCACCATCTAAATCCGTTGAGGCGACACCGTATGAACTATGGTTTAACAAATAAACCTAAGTCGTCGTTTCTTAAAAGTTTGGAGTTGTGATGCTTATGTGAAAAGGTTTTCACACGATAAGCTCGAACCCAAATCGAGAAGTGCGTCTTCATAGAATACCCAAAGGTAACTATTGGGTACACCTTCTATCACAGATCCGAAGGCAAGTTATTCGTTGCTAAGATGGATCCTTTCTAGAGAAGAAGTTTCTCTCGAAAGAAGTGAGTGGGAGGAAAGTAGAACTTGATGAGGTAAATGTACCTTCTCCCTTATTGGAAAGTAGTTCATCACAGAATCAGTTCCAGTGATTCCTACACCAATTAGTAAGGAAGTTAATGATGATGATCATGAAACTTCAGATCAAGTTGCTACCAAACCTCGTAGGTCTTCCGAGTAAGATCCGCACTGAGTGGTACGGTAATCATGTTACGTAAGTCATGTTACTAGACCATGATGAACCTACGAACTATGAGGAAGCGATGATGAGCCCAGATTCATGAAATGGCTTGAGGCCATGAAATCGAGATGGGATCCATGTATGAGAACAAAGTATGGACTTTGATGGAGTTGCCGATGATCGGCAAGCCATATTATATAAATGGATCTTCAAGAGGAAGACAGATCTTGATAGTAGTGTTACTATCTACAAAGCTAGACTTGTCGAAAAAGGTTTTGACAAAGTTCAAGATGTTGAATACAATGAGATTTTCTCACTCGATCGATGCTTAAAAGTCTGTCCGAATCATGTTAGCAATTGCCACATTTTATGAAATCTGGCAAATGGATGTCAAAACTGCATTCCTTAATGGTTTTCTTAAAGAAGAGTTGTATATGATGCAACCGAAGGTTTTGTCAATCCTAAAGGTGCTAACAAAATGTGCAAGCTCCAATGATCCATCAATGGACTGGTGCAAGCATCTCGGAGTTGGAATATACGCTTTGATGTGTTGATCGAAGCATATGGTTTTATCTGAGACTTTTGGAAATGCTGTATTTACAAGAAAGTGAGTGGGAGCACTACAGCATTTCGATAAGTATATGTGAATGACATATTGTAGATTGGAAATAATGTAGAATTATTCGCAAAGCATAAAGGAGTGTTTGAAAGGAGTTTTTCAAAGAAAGACCTCGGTGAAGCTGCTTGCATATTGAGCATCAAGATCTATAGAGATAGATCAAGGCGCTTGATAAGTTTTTTCAATGAGTACATACCTTGACAAAGATTTTGAAGTAGTTCAAAATGGAGCAGTCAAAGAAAGAGTTCTTGCACTGTGTTACAAGGTGTGAAATTGAGTAAGACTCAAAACCCGACCACGGCAGAAGATAGAAAGAGAATGAAAGTCATTCCCTATGCATCAGCCATAGGTTCTATAAAGTATGTCATGATGTGTACAGATCTATTGCATACCCTACCACTAAGCTTGGCAAGGAGTGCAATAGTGATCTAGGAGTAGATCAATGGACAGCGGTCAAAATTATCCTTAGTAGAATAAGGATATGTTTCTCGATTATGGAAGTGAAAAAGGTTAAATGCGTAAAGGGTTACGTCGATGCAAGTTTTAACACTAATCTAGATGACTCGAGTCTCAATCTGGATACATATTGAAAGTGGGAGCAATTAGCTAGAGTAGCTCCGTGCGAGCATTGTAGACATAGAAATTTGCAAAATACTTACGGCTCCGAATGTGACAGACCCGTTGACTAAAATTATCTCACAAGCAAAATATGATCACACCTTAGTACTCTTTGGGTGTTAATCACATAGCGATGTGAACTAGATTCTCGACTCTAGTAAACCCTTTGGGTGTTGGTCACATGTCGATGTGAACTATGGGTGGTAACCACATATAGATGTGAACTATTGATGTTAAATCACATGGCGATGTGAACTAGATTATTGACTCTAGTGCAAGTGGGAGGCTGAAGGAAATATGCCCTAGAGGCAATAATAAAGTTATTATTTATTTCCTTATATCATGATAAATGTTTATTATTCATGCTAGAATTGTATTAACGGAAACATAATACATGTGTGAATACATATACAAGCAGTGTCACTAGTATGCCTCTACTTGACTAGCTCGTTAATCAAAGATGGTTATGTTTGCTAACCATAGACATGAGTTGTCATTTGATTAACGGGATCACATCATTAGGAGAATGATCTGATTGACATGACCCATTCCGTTAGCCTAGCACTTGATCGTTTAGTATGTTGCTTATGCTTTCTTCATGACTTATACAAAGTTCCTGAAACTATGAGATTATGCAACTCCTGTTTACCGGAGGAACACTTTGTGTGCTACCAAACGTCACAACATAACTGGGTGATTATAAAGGTACTCTACAGGTGTCTCCAAAAGTATATGTTGAGTTGGCATGAATCGAGATTAGGTTTTGTCACTCCGATTGTCGGAGAGGTATCTCTGGGCCTTCTCGGTAATACACATCACATAAGCCTTGCAAGCATTGCAACTAATGAGTTAGTTGTGAGATGATGTATTACGGAACGAGTAAAGAGACTTACCGTAGCGAGATTGAACTAGGTATTGGATACCGACGATCGAATCTCGGGTAAGTAACATACCGATGACAAAGGGAACAACGATGTCGTTATGCGGTTTGACCGATAAAGATCTTCGTAGAATATGTAGGAACCAATATGGGCATCCAGGTTCCGCTATTGGTTATTGACCGAGAATGGTTCTAGGTCATGTCTACATAGTTCTCGAACCCGTAGGGTCCGCACGCTTAACGTTTCGATGACAGTTCATTATGAGTTTATAAGTATTGATGTACCGAAGGTTGTTCGGAGTCCCGGATGTGATCAAGGACATGACGAGGAGTCTCGAAATGGTCGAGACATAAAGATTGATATATTGGAAGCCTATGTTTGGACTTGGAAGGTTCGGATGAAAGCAGGAAGTTCTAGGAACACCGGGGTTACGGAACCCCGGGGTCTATGGGCCTTGATGGGCCATAGGGAGAAGAGGAAAGGGCGGCCAGGCAGGCGCGCCCCCTCCCCTCTAGTCCGAATAGGACAGGAGAGAGGCGGCCCCTTCCTCTTCCCCTCCCCAATCCTATTCCAACTAGGAAGAGGGGGAGTCCTACTCCGGTGGGAGTAGGACTCCTCCAGCGCGCCTTGGGCTGGCCGCACCCCCCTGCTCCTTTATATACGGGCGGAGGGCACCCCATGACACACAAGTTGATCTACGGATCGTTCCTTAGCCGTGTGCGGTGCCCCCTCCACCATATTCCACTTGGTCATATCGTCGCAGAGCTTAGGCGAAGCCTGCGCCGGTGAAGTCATATCGTCATGAGCTTAGCGAAGCCCTGCGTCGGTGGAGCAACATCATCGTCACTGCGCCGTCGTCTTGTGGAACTCATCCCCGACGCTTTGCTGGATCGGAGCCCGGGATCGTCATCGAGCTGAGCGTGTGCTGAACACGGAGGTGCCGTCACGTTCGGTACTTGGATCGGTCGGATCGTGAAGACGCGTCGACTACATCAACAGCGTTGTTATAACGCTTCGCTTTCGGTCTCACGAGGGTGCGTGGACGGACACTCTCCCCTCTCGTTGCTATGCCATCACCATGGTCTTGCGTGTGCGTAGGAAATTTTTTGAAATTACTACGTTCCCCAACAACACATGCATAGACACTCAACGTAGTTGTGTTGATGATGAACACCTGTCCCCTTGTACACCATCACAGGTGCTCCCTCTAACATGGCACTATTATATGTGGTTGCATGTTATGTATGATGTCTAGCTTGTATATTGCTTCTAATTTTTTTGAATTCCATCTGCTTACTTTACACATTATACTTCCAAATAAGACACGTGTTCCTATTTCTAGAACATACAATATCTGTCTATCACACCATATTCTTACATCAAAGTACTACTGTTGTGTAACCTGCAACAATCACTTTTCACAAGACACATTTAACTTGGGAGTCTGATATAGTTTACATCTCGCATTATTTTGTAAATTGTATTACTAATTTGTTGAAATGGCACTAATGACGAGACAGTTTTTACTTGGTAGAGCGATATTTGTTGCATCTTACATATGGTGTCTAGCTTTCATTGCTTATAATTTGTTGAAATGCCTTCTGCTTAGTTGCCACATCATAGTTGTGAATATGCAATGGCACTAATGACGAGAGACCTTTAACTTGGTAGTGTGATGTTGTTTGCATCTTGCATATGATTTATTTCTTGTACTGCTTCACATTTGTTTAAATGCCAGTTATGACGAGACGATGTTAACTTGGTAGAGCGATATTTGTAGCATCTTTCATATGGTTTCTAAATTCCATTGCATTGATTCTAATTTATTGAAATGCCTTCTGCTTAGTTTACACATCATAGTTCTGATCATCTCATGTCGTCCTGTTTTTCGTACATATTACATCCTCCTATCATGCGGTTGTCTAACATCCAAGTTCAGTTCGTCTGCATCACACATCAATTTATTCTAAAGAACTAAATTTCTATTCATTTTTCTTGTCGGCTTGACTTGACATGGGACAGAGAAAGAGGAAGGACCACAGAATGGCAGGGGATGGTGTTAGTACTCAGGACACACGGAAACAGAAGTAAAAGAATAATGCAGATTCTGCTGGTACTGATGTTGCAATAGAAGGTCAAAGTCCACCAGATAATTGTACAAACACGGTATCCCGTGCTTCACAAGCTGCAAAAAATCCAAACAGAAACTAATAGCTGCCACCAAACAAGCAACGATAGCCCTAGTTGTTGCAACACCTTCCACAGTACCACCAGTTGGACGATTTACTTGTTTTTCAACTCAGCTAGCAGCATGTTCCCAAGGTCCCTTGCCACCTGACACTACTTCCGAAGTAATCTTGACACAAGACAAGTTGGCAAGATCAGATGAAGCTTGTGAGCTTCAACAGCAAGAAGGTAGTTGCTGGAGTCAAGTTACAGTTGCATGCTTCTTTATATGTAGTCTCATAGTTTGATGTACACTAACACTTCCTATGTTCGTTGTTGGACTAGCACCTAGGTGCAAGAGGAGACAAACATGAGGGATAATGCTCGATAGGTTAACTAAATCTAGAGGAGGAAGAATGGAGATCCATTTTGAGGCAGGTTTAAAAAGGCCATGTGATGCTACAGAGTCAGCCAAGTTAGTATCAGAGGCATCGGTTGCCGTTAGGTGTCATGTACGTATCCTCCCAACATGGATTCAGTACATGAATGACAAAGACGAAACCCAGTTCAACACCTTCCTCGACCATTTATCTCTAAGTATGGTTATGTATAAAAACTAGTAATATCGTCTTTCTCTATCCCATACTTTCTAGGTTGCTGGTAATGAGACTCCCATAATTTTCAATATATGAGTTTCAAGTTGGATAGCCAAGATGATGCAACCAGACAAGCTTGCACCCATGTTTTCAAGTCTGCTCTGCGACAGTATTGGTATAACTTGAGGAAAACTCACTTTGAAGGCAAGGCTAACAATGAACTTGCCCAAACATCTCTAGTGGAAAATATATCGGAGAAAGAATGGAGAGGCCCCGTTAAACACTGGTCCGATCCAAAGTATCAAGTACGTTATATATATATGTGGTCAGATCACATGTTGAACTCCTATTTACGCATGTGCCTCACAAATCTATCTTCTTGTAGGTGAACTGTTCAACAAATAAGGTCAACCATACGGAACTGAAATTCCAACAGATGACAGGATCTCGTAGCTATATTGCACACTGTGAGGCTCTTGTAATTAGCTATTGTTTCACTCTTTTTGTTGTGTCATATTATCAGATATATATTGACTTGTTCCAAATGCAGAGGTAAGCCCGCAAGGACGAAAAAGTACCTGGACCAAATGTTGTGGAAATCTTCAAGGACCGTCACACCAACAAGAGGAAGGGCATCACTACACCAGTCAAAGCCGATGTTGTAAGTCCTTAATCCTCATGCCATTTAACTATACTTAATCTGACTTGTGCATCGAACTGCACCGTTTGCAGCCAATGTCTATTACTCTTTTCAATTTTATACACAATTGTCTTCGCGTATCATTGCACCTTACAAGAGAGGAGTGATGTTCCTTTGATCTTGATTTGTAATCTAGTTCCATGCTGGACTTGTCTACCCAACGTTACAATTGCCTATTTGTCTGTTCTCAGTTGTTTTGTGATACGAATGATGTCATACTATGCTTACCGTATTATAAACTTTATCTCTTATCCTTAGCTGTCAATACAATGTGAAGAAATAGACAATACATTAGCCATGGTACATGGTCATATGTTTGGAACTTGGTTTTATTATGTACTTTGCAGTAAAATACAACTAATATTTTACACTGGTTCACCAGAATAAGTTCTGTATATAGACCAAAGCTATTTTGTTTGGTTTTGCTGCTGATACGTCTCCAACGTATCTATAATTTTTGATTGTTCCATGCTATTATATATTCTGTTTTGGATGTTTAATAGGCTTATTCATACACTTTTATATTATTTTTGGGACTAACCTATTAACCGGAGGCCCAGCCCAAATTGTTGTTTTCTTGCCTATTTCAGTGTTTCGAACAAAAAGGAATATCAAACGGAGTCCAAACGGAATGAAACCGTCGGGAGAGTTATTTTTGGAACGGAAGCAATCCAGGAGACTTGGAGTATAGATCAGGGAAGCTTCGAGGAAGCCACGAGGCAGGGAGGCGCGCCCTACCCCCCTGGGCGCGCCCCCACCCTCGTGGGCCCCTCGTGGCTCCCCTGACCGACTTCTTTCGCCTATATATGTCCATATACCCTAAAAACATCAGGGAATAGAATAGATCGGGAGTTCTGCCGCTGCAAGCCTCTGTAGCCACAAAAAACCAATCGGGACCCTGTTCCGGCACCCTGCCGGAGGGGGGGTCCCTCATCGGTGGCCATCTTCATCATCCCGGCGCTATCCATGACGAGGAGGGAGTAGTTCACCCTCGGGGCTAAGGGTATGTACCAGTAGCTATGTGTTTGATCTCTCTCTCTCTCTCTCTCTCTCTCTCTCTCTCTCTCTCGTGTTCTTGAGGTGGTACAATCTTGATGTATCGCGAGCTTTGCTATTATAGTTGGATCTTATGATGTTTCTCCCCCTCTACTCTCTTGTAATGGATTGAGTTTTCCCTTTGAAGTTATCCTATCGGATTGATTCATTAAGGATTTGAGAACACTTGATGTATGTCTTGCGTGGGATACTCGTGGTGACAATAGGGTATTCTATTGATTCACTTTATGTATGTTTTGGTGATCAACTTGCGGGTTCCGTTTGTGAACTTATGCATAGGGGTTGGCACACGTTTTCGTCTTGACTCTCCGGTAGAAACTTTGGAGCACTCTTTGAAGTTCTTTGTGTTGGTTGAATAGATGATTCTGAGATTGTGTGATGCATATCGTATAATCATCCCATGGATACTTGAGGTGACATTAGGGTTTTGATTTATTTGTGTCTTAAGGTGTTATTTTAGTACGAACTCTATGATAGATCGAACGGAAAGAATAGCTTCGTGTTATTTTACTACGGACTCCTGAATAGATCGATCAGAAAGGATAACTTTGAGGTGGTTTCGTACCCTACCATAATCTCTTCGTTTGTTCCCAGCTATTAGTGACTTTGGATTGACTCTTTATTGCATGTTGAGGGATAGTTATGTGATCCTATTATGTTATTATTGTTGAGAGAACTTGCACTAGTTAAAGTATGAACCCTAGGCCTTGTTTCCTAGCATTGCAATACCGTTTACGCTCACTTTTATCATTAGTTACCTTGTTGTTTTTATATTTTCAGATTACAAAAACCTATATTTACCATCCATATTGCACTTGTATCACCATCTCTTCGCCGAACTAGTGCACCTATACAATTTATCATTGTATTGGGTGTGTTGGGGACACAAGAGACTCTTTGTTATTTGGTTGCAGGGTTGTTTGAGAGAGACCATCTTCATCCTACGCCTCCCACGGATTGATAAACCTTAGGTCATCCACTTTAGGGAAATTTGCTACTGTCCTACAAACCTCTTCACTTGGAGGCCCAACAACGTCTACAAGAAGAAGGTTGTGTAGTAGACATCAAGTAGTTTCTGGCGCTGTTGCCAGGGAGGTTGGTGCTTGAAGGTATATCTTTAGATCTTGCAATTGAATCTTTTAGTTTCTTGTTTCATCATTAGTTTAGTATATAAAAGAAAACTACAAAAAAATGGAATTGAGGGTACCTCATATGCTTCACCTTTTTAATATCTTTCATGACAATAAGGATTCCGATAATTGTGGTCAATTGCTAGAGGAAGAATGCATTAGAATGTTTGGCACTAAATACTTGAATGATGAGCATGATTGCAATGTTGTTAGTATGAATTCTTTGAATACCCATGATGCTAATGATATGCAAAGCCACAAGCTTGGGGATGCTATGTTTTACGAAGATGATATTTTTTGTCCCCCAAGTTTTGATGAGCAAATTTATTATGATGATAGCATGCCTCCAATTTATGATGATTATATTGATGAAAGTGGGTTTGGAAGAGTGTGAACTTTAGGAAGTAATGATCCCATTATTTTGGAGGATGTTGAATCTTATTGTGATAATTATGAAAGTGGATTTGGAGAGGTCATGACTTTATTTAGTGATGAATCCACTATTTCGGAAGAGGTTCCAATTGATTATGAGAATAAAGTTGCTATCTATGATGATTATTGTGATGACATGTATGCTATAAAGAATAATGATAACCATGAAACTTGGCATCATGATTTTAGTTTTCAATTGGATTATGCCTCACATGATATTTATTTTGTTGAGTTTGCTCCCACTACTATTCATGAGAAGAAATTTTCTTATGTGGAGAGTAATAAAAATTCTATGCTTGTAGATTATGAAAAGAATGCTTTATGTAATAGCTATATTGTTGAATTCATTCATGACGCTACTGAAAATTATTATGAGGGAGGAACATATGCTTGTAGGAATTGCAATAATATCTAGTTTCCTCTCTATGTGCTTAAAGCTTTGAAGTTATGCTTGTTTTGCCTTCCCATGCTAGTTGATTATTGTCCCCATAAATTGTTTGCTCACACAATCCCTACGCATAGGAAGTGGGTTAGACTTAAATGTGCTAGTCATATTCTTCATGATGCTCCCTCTATGTTTCAATTCTTATCTTTTTTGTGAGCATCATTGAAATCATCATGCCTAGCTAGGGGCGTTAAATGTTAGCGCTTGTTGGGAGGCAACCCAATTTTATTTTACTTCTTTGCCTTTTTCTCCTTCTTAGTAATAAATAATCTATCTATCCTCTGGTTAGATGTGGTTTTATGTTTTAATTAATGTTTGTGCCAAGTAGAACCTCTGGGAAGACTTGGGTGAAGTCTTTATGATCATGCTGTAAAAAACAAAAACTTTAGCGCTCACGAGATTAGCTGCCATTTTTAACTAGAGAGTGCTTTTAGGTTGATTATTTTTGCAGATGATTAATAGAAAAATTCCTCATGTCCACCAACTTATTTCAGAATTTTTGGAATTCCATAAGTATATGTTTGCTACAGATTACTACAGACTGTTCTGTTTTTGACAGATTCTGTTTTCTATGTGTTGTTTGCTTATTTTGATTAATCCATGAGTAGAATCGGAGGGTATGAATCATAGATAAGTTGGAATACAGTAGATATTACACCAATATGAATTTAGAATGAGTTCACAACAGTACCTAAGTGGTGGTTGTATTGTCTTATACTAACGGAGCTTACGAGTTTTCTGTTGAGTTTTGCGTTGTGAAGTTTTCAAGTTTTGGGTAAAGATTCGATGGAATATGGAATTAGGAGTGGCTAGATCCTAATCTTGGGGATGCCCAAGGCACCGCAAGGTAATATTCAAGGACAACCAAGAGCCTAAGCTTGGGGATGCCCTGGAAGGCATCCCCTCTTTCGTATTTTTTTTTGATAGAAAGACTGTAAGGGAACCCCCTACAGTATAATTGGTGCAACAAACCTAAATTACAAGTACCGTGCCTTGAACCTGGGTGGGTGGGAAGGCATCACCTCCTTCCCCTCTTTCGTCTTCGTTCATTGGTAACTTTACTTTGAGGTATATTTTTATTCACCACATGATATGTGTTTTGCTTGGAGCGTCATTTTATTTTCTTTTTTTTACTTGATGTTTGAATAAAATACCAAGATCTGAAATTCTTAAATGTTAGAGAATCTTCACATAGTTGCATAATTATTCGAGTACTCATTGATCTTCACTCATATCTTTTAGAGTAGTTTTTCATTTGCTCTAGTGCTTCACTTATATCTTTTAGAGCACGGTGGTGGTTGATTTTTATAGAAATTATTGATCTCTCATGCTTCACTTGTATTATTTTGAGAGTCTTAAACAACATGGTAATTTGCTTTAATTGTGAAATTAATCTTCCATATTGAGTTCATTGAATATCATGAGAGGTTTGATACTTGATAAGTGTTTTGAGATATAAAGGTGGTAATATTAGAGTGTGCTAGTTGAGTAATTGTGAAATTGAGAAATACTTGTGTTAAGGTTGGCAAGTCCCGTAGCATGCACGTATGGTAAAAGTTGTGTGACAATTTTGACACATAAGGTGTTCTTTTACTAGTTTCCTTATGAGTGGCAGTCGAGGACGAGCGATGGTCTTTTCCTACCAATCTATCACACTAGGGGCATGCGTAGTAGTACTTTGCTTCGAGGGCTAATAAACTTTTGCAATAAGTATATGAGTTCTTTATGACTAATGTGAGTCCATGGATCATACGCACTCTCAACCTTCCACAATTTTCTAGCCTCTACGGTACCACGCATTGCCCTTTCTCACCTTGTGTAACACCCCGGGTGTCACGCTACAGTAAACTCCTGTTAATGGTGCCACGTCATCATAATTATTTTTGCTAAACTTCACTTTGATCCAAACCCACTTACAATCAAAATATAAAATAAATCAAAATAATATTTTCCATATAGAAAACAAACCCATTTGGATTATGAAATTGACTCTAGCAATATTTAAAGTGGATCAATAACATTTAAGTCGTCCATTTAAATTCAAATTTAAATTTAACTAATTGCAAATGCCCTTAAACTTTTGTGCAGCCCTAGAATATTGGATAGCATTTTTTTGTACAAAGTTTCATAGTTAACAAACTTCATTTGATCAATAAGCTATTTAGAGAACAGTGGCTACTTATCATTTAAGAAAAGGAAAATAGGAGAGGTCTGTATGCACTTTAGCCCATCAAAAATAGTAGCAGCCCAGCCCACCTCCTGTATGTTTCAAGCACACGTACAGGAGACAAAGGACCTGTGTGTGGCACACATCCAAGCCGCCATGGTCGCCGATGCCGCCGTGTCGGCCATTCCACGGGTCTCCAGGGTGGATAGGAGCACCCAGTTCCCTCCTCGATCAAACCCTAGCCCCCTCTCGTCTAGTTCCCCTCGACCCCCCTTCGTCCGGCTCGATTTGGAGCTCGAGAGCTCCATGGTGACCACTGCCTCATTGTCGCTGCCCCGACCGTCGTCGTCGCCATCGCGGGAGAAGGCGTCCAGGAGCTCCGCCGGCCTCGTCCGCGTCGACTACAAGCGCCAGACCAAGCTCATCACCCCTACACCGAGCGGATCGAGCTCGCCTTCATCCTCTGCCCCACAAGACGTTACCGTTCGATTCGTCGCCACCGAGCCCTCCCCGAGCCCGCTACGCACCTCTGCAGGCGCACAGTGAGCTCCTCTGCCGATTCCCCTTCTTCCCCCTTGAATCCCCTTTTTCCGTCGTTGTTCCGCCGTGGCCAAACTTCACAGTGAACGCCTCAAATCCCGTGCTTGTCGCGTCTAGCCCGCGCCTTGGCTGCTCTGTGGCCAGGCTCTGTGCGCGTGCCGCGCGCCACGCTACGCCTGGCTCGCCGTTGCAGCCCGCGCCACCGCTGCCCACTACTCCCGCGTGCCCCGCGCTCCCTGGCTACTGCTGTTGCGTGCTGCTTGCTGCTCCCCGGCCGCCGTCCCTTGTTACTGCTACCCGCTGTTGCTGTTGTGCCTCGCATGCCTGTGGCGCCCTCTCCCGTTTTCTCCTACCGCTGCTACTGCCTGGCGGTGCCCGCTTGCTGCTCCCGCATACTGCTGCTGCTACTGCTTGCTTGCCGCTGCTACTTCCTCCTGTTGCCGCTATGAAGCTGCTGCTCCTTGCGCTACCCTGCTGCTTGACTACTTTGCACTACTGCTGCTTTATACTGCTCTAGCTACTACGTATTGCTGCTGCTGCTTCTTGGGCATGGCCGCAAAGGCCCCTGTACTCGGCCGTGTGTGCGTAGGTGTGTGTATGAGCTGGATCTTGTTTAGTCTAGTTTAGGATTAAACTAGTGCTAGGTGAGTCTAGTAGTAGATGACATGTAGGGCCCCCATTTAAATAAGTTAGATTTATTTATTTGTTTAGGGATAGCCTATGACATGTGGGCCACCCCTTCTCTATTTGACCAGTCAATTTGACTTAGTCAAACTCGTATTAGACAATTTCAGAAAATTGAATAAACTTCGAAAAATCATAACTAATTCATACTAGCTCGGATGAAAAAGTTTTATATATGAAAGTTACTCGGAAAAATGTGACGAACCGGGTACGCAGTCCGTTTTCTCACCACACGTCCCTAGCATAGCGAACATGCAACAATCCCCTCCGGTTCGTCTGTCCGAAAAACGTCAAACACTGGGAATATTTTCCCGGATGTTTCCCCCTTCGCCAGTAACTCCTACTATCGCGTTAGGGCGCACCTACCACCGCGTATTGTCATGTTATATTTGGGATGCTTTGTTTGCTCCGTATTTACTGTTACTCCCCCCCTCTTCTTCTCCAGTAGACCCCGAGACCGGTGTTGATGCGATTGAGTACGACTACGTCACCGACGACCCTTCTTTTTGTGCAACAGAGCTTCCAGGCAAGCCCCCCTTGATCACCAGATATCGCCTATTCTTCTCTCTACTGCTCGCATTAGAGTACTATAGCATGTTACTGCTTTCGGTTAATCCTATTCTGCTGCATAGCCTGTCTTTGCCACTACTGTTGTTAACTTTACCTGCAATCCTAAATGCTTAGTATATGATGCTAGTATTCCATCAGTGGCCCTACATTCTTGTTCGTCTGCCATGCTATACTACCGGGCTGTGATCACTCGGGAGGTGATCACGGGTATATACTTACATACATATTATATGATACATGCGGTGACTAAAGTCGGGTCGGCTCGTAGAGTACCCGCAAGTGATTCCGATGTGGGGGCTGAAAGGACAGGTGGCTCCATCCCGGTAGTGGTGGGCCTGGGTTCCTAACGGCCCCGGACTGTTACTTTGTGGCGGAGCGACAGGGAAGGTTGAGACCACCTAGGTGAGAGGTGGGCCTGGCCCTGGTCGGCGTCCGCGGTTACTTCATAATAACACGCTTAACGAGATCTTGGTATTTGATCTGAGTTGGGTCGTTGACCTTATACGCACTAACCACCACGTGGGACAAGATATGGGCAACCAGTGTCGTAGTTTCAGCCGAAGCTCTTTTTGACGTCAGCGACTGAGCGGCGCGCGCCGCATTGGACTGTAAGCTCACGCTTGTATTAAGGGGGCTAGGTCTGCTTCCGGCCGCGTACGCAACGAGAAGGTGTGCAATGGGCGATGGGCCTAGACCCCTGTGTGCAAAGGATTTAGACCGGCGTGCTGACCTCTCTGTTGAGCCTAGGTGGGGCTATGACGTGTTGATCTCCCGAGGCCGGACATGACCCAGGAAAGTGTGCCCGGCCAGAGTGATCGAGCGTGTCGAGTAATGTGGTGCACCCCTGCAGGGAAGTTGATCTATTCGAATAGCCGTGTCCATGGTAACAGGCGACCCGGAGTTGTACCTTGACCTTATGACAACTAGAACCGGATACTTAATAAAGCACGCCCTTCCAAGTGCCAGATATAACCCGGTGATCGCTCTCACACAAGGAGACGAGGAGAGGATCGCCGGGTAGGATTATGCTATGCGATGATGCTTGGTGAACTTACCATCTACTCTGTTCTACATGCTGCAAGATGGAGGCTGCCAGAAGCGTAGTCTTCGACAGGACTAGCTATCCCCCTCTTATTACGGCATTCGCAGATTCAGTCCACCGATATTGCCCCTTTACACAGATATCAATGCATAAGTAGTGTAGATCCTTGCTTGCGAGTATTTTGGATGAGTACGCACGGTTGCTTTTCTCCCCTTTTTCCCCCCTTTCCTTTCTTCCTGGTTGTCGCAACCGGATGTTGGAGCCCGGGGCGACGCCACCGTCGGCGGCGACTCCTACCACACGGAGGTGCCTACTACTACGCGTGCAGGCTCACGGCGCGACCATGAGTAGTTTAGGAGGATCTCGCCAGAGGCCTGCGCCTCTTTTGATCTGTATCCCAGTTTGTGCTAGCCATCTTATGGCAACTTGTTTAACTTATGTCTGTACTCAGATATTGTTGCTTCCGCTAACTCGTCTATGATCGAGCACTTGTATTCGAGCCCTCGAGGCCCCTGGCTTGTATTATGATGTTTGTATGACTTATTCTATTTTAGAGTTGTGTTGTGATATCTTCCCGTGAGTCCCTGATCTTGATCGTACACGTTTCCGTGAATGATTAGTGTACGATTGAATCGGGGGCGTCACGAGTTGGTATCTGAGCCGACTGCCTGTAGGAATCCCCCTTCCAACTCCTTGGCCGAAGTTGAGTCTAGTCACTGAAAAACTTTTACTAACATGGTTGTGTGGCTTACGGGCCCACCTCGCCATTTTGGTGGTATTAGGATCTTTTACTTCTCGATCTATACTCTAGGACTCTGATCTCTCTTCTATTCGGGTTAAATGATTTTTTTTAACTCCGACTCTAGGTTCTCTTAACTACTTCCTCCCGAAGAGCCCCTTATTACAGATGATCACCTGCTGCGCCAGTAGATTCCGAAGATACTCTCCGATGTTTTCCCGAGACCTTGTTTCCCTTTGCCGTTGCAATCCCTACCGCCGATAAATCGTTATGGATAACTACCTGCATTTGTCATTCATACCTTCATCCCCAATTTCTCTTGTTATTACAAGATTCCCTGAAACATTCCAATATCTCGTGAATCCATTATGCCTGCTGCCTTGCAGCTCCATTTTTGCTTTAATACGTATATGGATAATTCCTCGCACTTGCCGAGTATTCGCTCATCCCTAGTTGTTCATGTGTTTCACAAAAGTCCTTGAAATACCATTCGATTTTCTGAAAATCCTCAGCAACACATTGCTCTTAATTTCCTTGCCTTCCTGCATTATGGTTAATTCCATACTTCTAGTAATCTCCATTGACATCCTCTGTCACTATCATTTCGAGTCACTTGATCCAATATGTTGCGAATGCTCGCAGTCCTCAATCAGATCCTAGAATTCATCCTTCCGGCTCAGACGTCATTTTGAACATGAGCTGGTCCTCGACCAATCAAATTGTCGTCGAATGTACCCCTAAGTCTATTCAACTTATCCATTCTTAATCAGAGTGTTTTCTTCTGATCCCTTGATTGGAAATCATAATTCATTTGCATTTGAGCTTTGAATTAGCCGGTTGTTTCTATAATCTGGTGCCTTTGCATTATGTTTCCTTCTGATTGAGTACCGATACTCACATCAGATTCCTTGTGGTCCGCAAGAACAATTTCTTGGTTATTATCCGAAAGCGTCCTTCATATCCAATAACCTTGAGAGTTTCTCCCCTGATACATAACGCCTTTGGTAAATTGTGTCTTCTGCCTTTGGCAAGTTATATCATATGCTTTTTGTCAACCATGCTCTTCTTCGAGCATGTGTTAAATTGATCCAAAAGTTCATGGTATATGTTCTAAGAGGCCTTGTTGGGTTGAACCTACGCCTTTTCTAATCTGTATGAACCCAGAAACTATTACGGGTCATACTCCATTGTTTTTATGTCAGATAAAATTTCAACACTACAACTTTGTTGAAGGCGAGAAGTTAATGAAAGGTTATGCATTGAGGAAGTGGGGGTCAACCTTGAACCTTTGTGTTCATGCCCATGGACACGATGTAGATCCTATCATGGAAGCTTCTTGTAATGATAACTATTTCCTTGATATAATATCCATTGGTATCTGTGAATTGATCCTTTGCAATCGTGGTTCTAACCATGATTGATCTCCTTTGATTTCTCAGACAAGATGAAGTACTTGTCTTCTGCAGATCATTTCATGTGTCCACCCTCTACTCTGCTCTATCGTCGAGTATTACCCCCTGGTATCTCGAGGATATCAACCCATTGCACTTCATCTTATGAATTTCTGATGAAGTAGTTCCTTTCCCCGTCATAATCACTTCACGGGTTCTGGGTTGTCGTCAACCAAGAACACAGATTTGTGAATCGAATCAACACTGAGATTCAGTACTCCCAGTACTTTGTTGTTGAGAAGTATAATACTCCATCACGTCATTCCTAGCCTGATCGGCTACATCATTATCGTGCTAATTTTAACTGTGCTACCTGGTCCTTAATCCCGGAGCACAACCTTCGATGATGAGCTAAGATTACGTTGATTTCCTCGTCTTATCGTTCCACCTCGAACAGCAAGCTTGATTCCGAGTTGGTGTCGTATCCGTGGTTCCAATAATCTTTTGCTGCATCATTCCTTTAACTTGATGTCATCGCTGATTGATTACATCTTCATGAAATCTCTCGACAAATGTGTCATGATCATTATCAACATCCTGAGCTCTTCAAGGATATCGATCGAATTCATATTGAGAAATACCATCCTTGCCCCTTGATGATTTGTTTTATCATCGACAACATCCTTGTCTTCCCTCAACACAAATGTGTTCATGTTTTGGATTGAATCTTTAGTTCCTTGCTATCTAACATCTGTTCTTCTTTACCTTGGAGGATTACCATCTTTTATGTCAAGAAGGTCGTGAGAATTTCTCCACCTCTTAAAAATTATTGGTATAGTGATATTTCTCACAATCACCATTCTTTCTTGGTCCCCATGTTGATTATAACCGGAATACCAACAAGTGAATGATGCTGCTTGGATTCTGTACTCCTAGCAACCCTATCGCTTTGAAGTTAATGATCGATAGTTCATTCTTAGACTATCGGTTATTGGATCCCCATTCTAACAATTGATCAGGCTACCTATGTCCCTATTTCGGGCGCACCTATCAACCAATGTTTAATCGATATGTTTTCCTCGAGCATACCTCATTATATCATTGATCTGACAAATGTTATCTCCTTGTCACATAATTGTGGAAATCCATCTTTTGGAAATCTCAGTGAATTGTCGCTGAGTTCATCAGCTACCTCCTCTTCCTCTCCTTGGTTTAATGGTGAACTCTTGTTTCGGAACTTGCTTCCATAGTTCATTTCCCGAGAATATTCGATGTCATCTCCTCAATTTGTGTCGCACCTTTTCTCCTCGGGCATCCTGAGTTTGAGGCAACCTGACACCAATCAGATCTGAATCTCGGTCAGATATGATGGTTGGAACATATTTCCAGGACTTATAACATCTTTACATGACCCGGTAAGGTGATGTCATGCCTAGCACACCTGGCCGGAGGATCTATTGTTATAGTTTCCTTTTCTGCAAGGTTATCCTTTCTTCCTGGGAAAATTGTAACACTTATTCTATAAGTTGTTCCTGATGGATCCTTTGTGTATCCAAAGTCTGATCTTTGCTTGAAGACCATGCCAATGCTATCTGTAAGCATGATTGTGGTACTCAAACATCAACAAGAGCATTGGAAGTGCAATGCTAAGTTTGCTTTATCCAAACACCGTTGTATGGGTAATGCCATGAAATTTCTCTCCCCTTTCCCAAAGGGTTTTCTACAATTATATCCTGTCATGGATATCATGCGCTGCTTGTCCTTGGGAAGGATATACCCCCCCTGAATTATGTGTTTAAACACCTTTTCCTTTCCATTGTTCTGTTTAACCTGATAATCATTTTTCCTTTCCATTGGTTTGTTTAACCCTTCTTGTGATCTATATTATATGAGCATTAATATTCTTCTGCTTATGTAAAACGCCATGGTGTACAACCGTGTCAGTAAGACCCTGTTGCTTTTGTTGATAGCATTCCTGTAACCACCGATGGATGAGAACTTTGCCTATTGGTGCGCCTCTTTCAACGAGCAGGAAAATGGTTCTCTTCGTCCCTCGCCCTTGGAGCTGACGTTGTTGCCAACATAACTGACATGCTATGCTCTGACCTACCTTGCTATCATGACCGTGCAAGATGTCACCGCTCTTTCTACTTTTAGCCCACATGATGGACCCATAACCCACAGTTCCACAGGATCAAAACCAGACTCTCTTGTACACCCATGTTACCAAAGTTATTCCCTGTCCTTTATTTCGTATATTATTCTTGGGCCACCTTCCCAGACATGATCTATTCTGGTGCGAGACGCAATAATTATTCTCATTGCTCTGGACCCCCTTTCACAATTTGTCTCCGACATCAAAGATTGTGTATCCTTTCGAAACTTCATATTGTACCTTCTTACTTTGCTCTCGATGTGTTTTATTTGTTCAACTCGAGAGATGGTCATGTGCTCATTCACAGGACAGCCCCCAGATGATTACCCCTTATAGCATCCTATCATTGTCAAGCTGCCCCTTACCTATTCGTAAGTACGATGGAGTTCCCGAAGAAAGGATGACGGCTGCATCATGAACACCAGAAGCAGAGAAATGAAGACATAAAGTAATGGATCGACCTCTTAGAGAAGAGCAACCAAGACCGAGAAGACTCGTTAGAATTTCGTAACCAAATCCCTTCCCCCTTACTCCCCATCTTAAATCTCGGGACGAAATTTCTTGTAGTGGAGGAGATTTGTAACACCCCGGGTGTCACGCTACAGTAAACTCCTATTAATGGTGCCACATCATCATAATTATTTTTGATAAACTTCACTTTGATCCAAACCCACATACAATTCAAATTTAAAATAAATCAAAATAATATTTTCCATAAAGAAAACAAACCCATTTGGATTATGAAATTGACTCTAGCAATATTTAAAGTGGATCAATAACATTTAAATCGTCCATTTAAATTCAAATCTAAATTTAACTAATTGCAAATGCCCTTAAACTTTTCTGCAGCCCTAGAATATTGCATAGCATTTTTTTGTACAAAGTTTCATAGTTAACAAACTTCATTTGATCAATAAGCTATTTAGAGAACAGTGGCTACTTATCATTTAAGAAAAGGAAAATAGGAGAGGTTTGTATGCACTTTAACCCATTAGAAACAGCAGCACCCCAGCCCACCTCCTGTATCTTTCAACCACACGTACAGGAGGCAGAGGACCTGTGCATGGCGCACATCCAAGCCGTCGTGGTCGCCGATGCCGCCGTGTCGGCCATCTCACGGGTCTCCAGGGTGGATAAGAGCACCCAGTTCCCTCCTCGATCAAACCCTAGCCCCTCTCGTCCAGTTCCCCTCGACCCTCCTTCGTCTGGCTCGATTTGGACCTCGAGAGCTCCACGATGACCACTGCCTCGTCGTCGCTGCCGCGGCCATCGTCGTCGCCGTCGCGGGAGAAGGCATCCAGGAGCTCCGTCGGCCTCGTCCACGTCGACTGCAAGCGCCAGATCAAGCTCATCACCCCTACACCAAGCGGATCGAGCTCGCCTTCATCCTCTGCCCCATCAGACATTACCGTTCGATTCGTCGCCACCGAGCCCTCCCCGAGCCCGCTACGCCCCTCTGCAGGCGCATATTGAGCTCCTCTGTCGATTCCCCTTCTTCCCCCTCGAATCCCCTCTGTTCCGTCGTTGTTCCGCCGTGGCCAAAGCTCGCAGTGACCGCCCCGAATCCCGTGCTCGTCGCGTCCAGCCCGCGCCTTGGCCGCCCTCTGGCCAGGCTCCATGTGCGTGTCGCGCGCCACGCTACGCCTGGCTCGCCATTGTAGCCCGTGCCACCGCTGCCCACTGCTCCCGCGTGCCCCGCGCTCCTCGGCTACTCATTGCGTCGCTTGTTGCTCCCCGCCGCCGTCCTTATTCTGCTACCCGTTGTTGCTGTTGTGCCTCGCATGCCTGTGGCGCCCTCTCCCGTTTTCTCCTGCCGCTGCTGCTGCCTGGCGGTGCCCGCTTGCTGCTCCCGTGATCTCGCTGCTGCTATCGCTTGCTTGCTGCTACTTCCTCCTGCTTTGCCTTCTGGTTGCTGCTCCTTGCGCTGCCCTGCTGCTTGACTACTTTGCACTGCTGCTGCTTTATACTGCTCTAGCTACTACGTATTGCTGTTGCTGCTTCTTGGGCATGGCCGCCAAGGCCCCTGTACTTGGCCGTGTGTGCGTAGGCGTGTGTATGAGCTGGATCTTGTTTAGTCTAGTTCAGGATTAAACTAGTGCTAAGTGAGTCTAGTAGTAGATGACATGTAGGGCCCCATTTAAATAAGTTCGATTTATTTATTTGTTTAGGGATAGCCTATGACATGTGGGCCACGCCTTCTCTATTTGACCAGTCAATTTGACTTAGTCAAACTCGTATTAGACAACTTGAGAAAATTGAATAAACTTCGAAAAATCATAACTAATTCATACTAGCTTGGATGAAAAAGTTTTATATATGAAAGTTACTCAGAAAAATGTGACAAACCAGGGAACGCAGTCCGTTTGCTCACCACACGTCCCTAGCATAGCGAACATGCAACAATACGCCTCCAATTCGTCTGTCCGAAAAACGTCAAACACCGGGAATATTTTCCCGAATGTTTCCCCCTTTGCCAGTAGCACCTACTATCGCGTTAGGGCACACCTAGCACCGCGTATTGTCATGTTATATTTTGTGATGCTTTGTTTGCTCCGTATTTACTGTTACTCCCCACCTCTTCTTCTCCGGTAGACCCCGAGACCGGCGTTGATGCGATTGAGTACGACTGTGTCACCAACGACCCTTCTTCTTGTGCAACAGAGCTTCCAGGCAAGCCCCCCCCCCTTGATCACCAGATATCGCCTATTCTTCTCTCTACTGCCTGCATTAGAGTAGTGTAGCATGTTACTGCTTTCGGTTAATCCTATTCTGCTGCATAGCCTGTCTTTGCCACTACTGTTGTTACCTTTACCTGCAAGTGATTCCGATGTGGGGGCTGAAAGGACAGGTGGCTCCATCCCAGTAGTGGTGGGCCTGGGTTCCTGACAGCCCCCGACTGTTACTTTGTGGCGGAGCGACAGGGCAGGTTGAGACCACCTAGGTGAGAGGTGGGCCTGGCCCTGGTCGGCGTCCGCGGTTACTTCATAATAACACGCTTAACAAGATCTTCGTATCTGATCTGAGTTGGGTTGTTGACCTTATACGCACTAACCGCCACGTGGGACAAGATATGGGCAACCAGCATCGTGCTATCAGCCGAAGCTCTTTTTTACATCAGCGACTGAGCGGCGCGCGCCGCATTGGACCGTAAGCTCGCGCTTGTATTAAGGGGGCGAGGTCTGCTTCCGGCCGCGTACGCAACATGCAGGTGTGCAATGGGCGATGGGCCCAGACACCTGATAGGATTTAGACCAGCGTGCTGACCTCTCTGTTGAGCCTAGGTGGGGCTGCGACGTGTTGATCTCCCGAGGCCGGACATGACCCAGGAAAGTGTGCCGGGCCAGAGGGATCGAGCGTGTTGGGTAATGTGGTGAACCCCTGCAGGGAAGTTGATCTATTCGAATAGCCGTGTCCACGGTAACAAGCGACCCGGAGTTGTACTTTGACCTTATGACAACTAGAACCGGATACTTAATAAAGCACACCCTTCCAAGTGCCAGATATAACCCGGTGATCGCTCTCACACAGGGAGACGAGGAGAGGATCGCCGGGTAGGATTATGCTATGCGATGATGCTTGGTGAACTTACCATCTACTCTGTTCTACATGCTGCGAGATGGAGGCTGCCAGAAGCGTAGTCTTCGACAGGACTAGCTATCCCCCCTCTTATTCAGGCATTCTGCAGTTCAGTCCACCGATATTGCCCCTTTACACAGATACCAATGCATAAGTAGTGTAGATCCTTGCTTGCGAGTACTTTGGATGAGTACTCACGGTTGCTTTTCTCCCCCTTATCCCCCCTTTCCTTTCTTGTTGGTTGTCGCAACCAGATGCTGGAGCCCAGGAGCCAGACGCCACCGTCGACGACGACTCCTACTACACCGAAGGTGCCTACTACTACGTGCGGGCCGTTGGCGGCGACCGGGGAGTAGTTTAGGAGGATCGAGCAGGAGGCCTGCGCCTCTTTAGATCTGTATCCCAGTTTGTGCTAGCCATCTTATGGCAACTTGTTTAACTTATGTCTATACTCAGATATTGTTGCTTCCACTGACTCGTCTATGATCGAGCACTTGTATTCGAGCCCTCTGGCTTGTATTATGATGCTTGTATGACTTAATTTATTTTAGAGTTGTGTTGTGATATCTTCCCGTGAGTCCCTGATCTTGATCGTACACGTTTGCGTGAATAATTAGTGTACGATTGAATCGGGGACGTCACACCTTGAGAGTTGTTGCAAACTTCGCTGGTGCATCCAAACCCCGTGATATGATACGCTCTATCACACATAAACCTCCTTATATCTTTCTCAAAACAGCCACTATACCTACCTATCGTGGCATTTCCATAGCCATTCCGAGATATATTGCCATGCAACTTTCCACCATTCCGTTTATTATGACACGCTTCATCATTGTCATATTGCTTTGCATGATCATGTAGTTGACATCGTATTTGTGGCAAAGCCACCATTCATAATTTTTCATACATGTCACTCTTGATTCATGCATATCCCGGTACACCGCCAGAGGCATTCACATAGAGTCATATTTTGTTCTAAGTATTGAGTTGTAATTCTTGAGTTGTAAGTAATAAAAGTGTGATGATTATCATTATTAGAGCATTGTCCCATGTGAGGAAAGGATGATGGAGACTATGATTCCCCCATAAGTCGAGATGAGATTCCGGACTAAAACTAAAAAGAGGCCAAAGAAGAAAAGTTAAGGCCCAAGAAATAAAAAGAAAAAAAGAAAAAAATGAGAGAAAAAGAGAGAAGGGACAATGTTACTATCCTTTTTCCACACTTGTGCTTCAAAGTAGCACCGTGATCTTCATGATAGAGAGTCTCCTATGTTGTCACTTTCATATACTAGTGAGAATTTTTCATTATAGGACTTGGCTTGTATATTCCAATGATGGGCTTCCTTAAAATGCCTTAGGTCTTCGTGAGCAAGCAAGTTGGATGCACACCCACTTAGTTTCTTTTGTTGAGCTTTCATACATTTATAGCTCTAGTGCATCTGTTGCATGGCAATCCCTACTCCTCTCATTTGACATCAATTGATGGGCATCTCCATAGCCTATTGATTAGCCGCGTCAATGTGAGACTTTATACCTTTTTCTCTTCTCTCATAACCCCCATCATTATACTTTATTCCACCCATAGTGCTATATCCATGGCTTGCGCTCATGTATTGCGTAAGGGTTGAAAAGGTTGAAGCGAGTAAAAAGTATGAACCAATTGCTCGGCTTGTCATCGGGGTTATGCATGATGAGAACGTTTGTGTGACGATGTTGAAACATGGCCTGACTATATTATTTTGTAGGGATAAGCTTTCTTTGGCTACGTTATTTTGATAAGACATAATTGCTTGGTCAGCATGTTTGAAGTATTATTGTTTTTATGTCAACATTAAACTTTTATCTTCAATCTGTCGGATCTAAATATCCATGCCACAATAAAAATAATTACATTGAAAATTATGCTAAGAAGCATTCTACATCAAAAATTCTGTTTTTATCATTTACCTACTCGAGGATGAGCAGGAACTAAGCTTGGGGATGCTTGATACGTCTCCAACGTATCTATAATTTTTTATTGTTCGATGCTATTATATATTCTGTTTTTTATGTTTAATGGGCTTATTCATACACTTTTATATTATTTTTGGGACTAACCTATTACCGGAGGCCCAGCCCAAATTGTTGTTTTGTCGCATATTTGAGTGCTTCGAACAAAAGGAATATCAAACGGAGTCCAAACGGAATGAAACCTTCGGGAGAGTTATTGTTGGAACGGAAGCAATCTAGGAGACTTGGAGTATACATCAGGGAAGCTTCGAGGAATCCACGAGGCAGGGAGGCGCGCCCCAACCCTCGTGGGCCCCTCGTGGCTCCCCCGACCGACTTCTTTCGCCTATATATGTCCATATACCCTAAAAACATCGGGGAACCGAATAGATCGGGAGTTCCGCCGCCGCAAGCCTCTGTAGCCACAAAAAACCACATGACCCTGTTCCGGCACCCTGCCGGAGGGGGGATCACTCACCGGTGGCCATCTTCATCATCTCGGAGCTATCCATGACGAGGAGGGAGTAGTTCACCCTCGGGGTTGAGGGTATGTACCAGTAGCTATGTGTTTGATCTCTCTCTCTCTCTCTCTCTCTCTCTCTCTCTCTCTCTCGTGTTCTTGAGGTGGTACGATCTTGATGTATCGCGAGCTTTACTATTATAGTTGGATCTTATGATGTTTCTCCCCCTCTACTCTCTTGTAATGGATTGAGTTTTCCCTTTGAAGTTATCTTATCGGATTGAGTCTTTAAGGATTTGAGAACACTTGATGTATGTCTTGCGTGGGATACTCGTGGTGACAATGGGGTATTCTATTGATTCACTTGATGTATGTTTTGGTGATCAACTTGCAGGTTCTGTTTGTGAACTTATGCATAGGGGTTGGCACACGTTTTCGTCTTGACTCTCCGGTAGAAACTTTGGGGCACTCTTTGAAGTTCTTTGTGTTGGTTGAATAGATGATTATGAGATTGTGTGATGCATATCGTATAATCATCCCACGGATACTTGAGGTGACGTTGGAGTACCTAGGTGACGTTAGGGTTTTGATTGATTTATGTCTTAAGGTGATATTCTAGAACGAACTCTATGATAGATCGAACGGAAAGAATAGCTTCGTGTTATTTTACTACGGACTCTTGAATAGATCGATCAGAAAGGATAACTTTGAGGTGGTTTCGTACCCTACCATAATCTCTTCCTTTGTTCTCCGCTATTAGTGACTTTGGAGTGACTCTTTGTTGCATGTTGAGGGATAGTTATGTGATCCAATTATGTTATTATTGTTCAGAGAACTTGCACTAGTGAAAGTATGAACCCTAGGCCTTGTTTCCTAGCATTGCAATACCGTTTACGCTCACTTTTATCATTAGTTACCTTGCTGTTTTTATATTTTCAGATTACAAAAGCTATATCTACCATCCATATTGCACTAGTATCACCATCTCTTCACCGTACTAGTGCACCTATACAATTTATCATTGTATTGGGTGTGTTGCGGACACAAGAGACTCTTTGTTATTTGGTTGCAGGGTTGTTTGAGAGAGACCATCTTCATCCTACGCCTCCCACGGATTGATAAACCTTAGGTCATCCACTTGAGGGAAATTTTCTACTTTCCTACAAACCTCTGCACTTGGAGGCCCAACAACGTCTACAAGAAGAAGGTTGTGTAGTAGACATCAGCTGCCCCCTTAATATCTTCTGTTCTGGTACTACTAATGTAAAAACACAATTTTCAGCAAGTTATGGAACAAATGGTGGAACCGCCACCTTCTAAAGGTGACGAGGCAACTAGAACCGCAATGTCACCTCTTGCTGCAGTGGGTCAGTACCTGTCCTCTAACACTGCCAAAAGCACGTTCATGCGTAGTACTGGTGTAGAGACCTGACCTCAGACGGTCAAGTCTCTGTGCTTAAGTGTCTTCCCTGGATCGGTATGCTGACACACACAGTACTCGAAATTTATAACAGAGGTATAAATCACATGTATAAATAATGTAAATACTATTACCTCAATCCAAATAGCGGAAGTGACAACAAGGTTGTGGATTCCCATCAACACCAACGGCAAAGTTGAGTGTAGAAATCGTAAACCTAACGTATCACTTACTCGTCGTAAGATTTCCTGCAACATGAGACGTTGTAGCCACAAAGGGTCGGTACATTGAATGTACTAGCAAATTCACGATGTAGAGCAATGCTGAATAATGGCTATCACTACATGCATATATGGCTGGTGGAGGCTCTATGGTTATAATGTTTTTGCAAAAAGCAAATTTTTTCCTACAACAAAGGAATAGAGTGATGAGATACAAATTAAATTAGAGTGATGAGATACAATAGGATAATCCAAGTACTAGATACTCAAGATGTCCATAACCGGGGACACGGCTAATCATGATTAGTTTGTACACTCTGCAGAGGTTTGCGCACTTTCCCCACAAGACTCGATCTCCTCCTCTGGATTTCTCGCACTACATGGTGTTTGAGAAAAGGATGACCGAGACAAAGTCTTTCAGAAGCATTAACTCTAACCCCGGGTAGACAGTACCAACCTACATCCCCTACATCTGCTAGCCTACCACTGGAAGAGGTCATGCAACTTACTCAACTATGCTAGAGCCCATAATAGCTTGTGGCTGCACACGGAAGTTTCTAGCATGAATAATCTTAAGATCCCTTTGAGCCTGGGTGGCGGACCGTAGGATAATCACATGGGTACTCCAGGGTATCCTAGGACAACATTGGATTCTCCAGGTGCCCAAACAAGCAATCCATCCAGATGTGTATTGAAGTTGCCACCTTAAGTTGAACCATTAATTAAGAACTCACATCTGTCATGGATACACTGAAACCCAATCCACATCTACGAGCATAGCATGGCAATAAGCATAACGTAGAAGTAACTCCCAGGGTTTGATAATAAACAGGGCAATAGGTTCTACCTCATCAACTACTTCCCAGACCCACAAATTAAGAGATCCTACTCATGCAATGTGTGAGGATTATATCTAATGCATAAAAACTGGGTAATAAATGGGTATGATCAATGTGTCACTTGCCTTGCTGAGATCCGCAAAACCTAGTGACTCGTAGTAGCACGCTTCGCACTCCGGGAATTCTATCGCAAATAAATAATTGCATACATAAGAAATCAACCAAAGATGCACGGGTAAAACTCAAATAAGAAGATCTAACCAAAAAGTACAACTTAAGAACTCCGGTTTACAAAAAGAATCAAATCAAACGGAGCAACGAAACTCAAACTGTGAAAGAAACAAGATCCGATTACTAATCTGGACTAAAGTAAAATTTTATAGTACCAAAATCTTGCTCAAGTTGATTAAACAGAAAGACGGCTTCGACACGAAGATCTAGGCGCTTGAATCGCCTGATTCCGATAAAAGAGCAAAAAGATAAACTAAAACAAAAATCGGGTCAGAAATCACGTTCGAGAATAATCGCGAAAAACCCTGGAAAAAGAAAAACTGACGAACAGGCTAACGAACGAATGTTCGCTGTGTGTGACTAACGGGTGAACAGCGTTCGTTTAAACGAACGAACGAACGAACGTCCACAAAATAAATAAACCGACGAAAAAACAGATCTAAATAAATAAACCAGAAAAATAAAAAAAAGGATCTAGATCTAGGGTTTACCGAAATAAACCGACGAGAGAAAAAAACGGCGGCGGCTCTAGCGAAGTCGGCGGCGGCGCGGCGTGGCACGCGGCTCGAGGCGGCGGCAGCTAGGGTTTCGGGAGGCTTGGCGGGTGGCGGCCGGCGGGAGCTGGCTCGGGGTGGGTTCGGCGCCTTATAAAGGGGTGTCAGGAGTCCGGGCCGGACACAGCTCGTAGGTCGGTTTGACTTTTTTTTAAATAATAATTCCGCACGCAGAAAAAGAAAGAAAAAGAATACTAAACGGACTTCAAAATCCCGAAATAAATTTTCCCTGTCCTCTAAAATATGCCGGACAAGGTGAACATTTATTTGGCCTATAATGCAATTTTGAAAAACGCGTATTTTCCTAATTCAAATAAATTTGCAATAAAATCCGAATAAAATCAAATATTTGATTTTAATATTTTTCCTCCAATATTTCATTTATTTTGGAGAAGTCATATTATCTCCTCTCATATATTTTAATATGAAATATTTTCAGAGAGAAAATAAATTAAAACCAAAGTGATCCTTGTTTCAATATTTGATAAAGGTCAAATATGAAAATCGTGAAATCCCCAACTCTCTCCGAGGGTCCTTGAGTTGCTTAGAATTTCGAGGGTCGCAAACGAAAATGCAATAAAATATGATATGCATGAATGACCTATGTATAACATTCCAAATTGAAAATTTGGGATGTTACAACTGGGTTGGTTGTTAAGGCAATCTTGTCCAAACTGCTTCATGATAAAGATATGCAAGCTCAAAACAATGTTACATCTGCGCTCCAGACACAAGTCCATTCCCTAATAGAGATTCTTTGTGAAACAAGGACAACCATTCACTACTGCAGGATGCTGCTAACGCGACACTACGATCAGAGACCCTTCGAGAAACTGTGTGTGATGCAATAGTCACAAACAGTGTTGTATGAAAACCGTCAGAAATGTATAAAACATTTGCAATGACGGATGCATCAAACACAGTTCATGTTTTAGTTGCGTGTGCGATGAAGGGCATACGGTTTAGTTCAATTAACTGTTTGCGATGAGGAGGAACAAAAGAAACGGGCAGCCAGATGAAGACTTGTGCGATACACAGCATAAGGTTCACTCGGATGAACTATTTGTGATTAGGCAACACAAAAGAAACGGGCAACCAGATGAAGGTGTGTGTGACATACATGATATGGTTTACTTGGATGAACTGTTTGTGATTAGGCAACACAAAAGAAATGGTCAGCCAGATCAAGGTGTGTGCGATATAGGCATGCGGCTCACTCGGCCCTTGTCGTCAATGCGTCACCTCTGTGGCAACCGCTCTCTCCACAGGCGCCTCTTCGTGTACCGTGGCAACCGTCCACCGCCTCTTCACCTTTCCCTCTCGATTTGGAACTGCCGTCGCACGCTCTTCCTCCTTCCATTTTCCTTCACCCTTCCTCCTGCCATTGTTCGATCATCTTTTCCATGGAGGGAACAGGACGAAAACGACCCCATTATTCTTGCCCCGATCTGAAAGACGACGTGGTGGAGCAAATCATTGATCGGTGTGACGTCATCACCTCGGCTAGCATGGCAGGTTCGTTCAAGACCATTCTCGACTCAACTAAGAACATCATTACAAGGAACCCAAGGGTCCAGGAGTGGTTTGATCTCCCCTATCTTCTTCGCCGAGACCCTGCTGACTGGCGCAGGGACAAGGGAAGCCTCGCCTTGTGCAAGTTGATGCCGGTTGATAATGATACGTATGATGTTAAGATGCCATCGCTTGAGGGCAAGGCTTGGGCAGGGGCAAATGGAGATTGGGTTGTTTATATTAGGATCAACTGTGAGTGGGAACTTGTGAATGTGTACACTCGTCACCGGGTTCCACTTCCAAAAATCTCAGACGACTGCCCAAAGGTTGAGTACACCGGTATTCTACGTGAGTTCAAACACGATCATGGTGACTGTCGTCTACGGAAGATAGCAATTTGTCGAGTTCCCAACCACTCTTAGGATTACTCGAACTATGAAGTTGTTGCTATCTTCGACAAGCTTATTGCCTTCCGTACTTCCACGCCTCGATGGATATTGCTCAAAAATCATTTTCCGTACACGGATGAGTACTGTGATGCAATTCCATACGAGGGTCTTGTGTTTGATGCCACCACTCGTGGCATTGTTTTTGCATGGAATTATCATGCTTTCGGTACGTTTGTCTTCCACCATAATTATAATTGTTTCATCCACATGCATGCAGGTTAGCTAGTTTCCCTTTAGTAATTAATTAACCTTCTTGTGTTTCCAAGGTCCTTTGAACATTCCACCACCTATACTTGAAAATTTTTATAACCAAGGGGGAGATGACGATGCTGATGATCACAAGCATGAGGATGAGCAGGACCCATATACTCAGTGGCGCCTGGCAACTTATTCCGATGGATCACCTCTTCTTGTCTCAGTATCTGAGCCTGCCGATGTTACTAAGGAAGCAGTTGTTGTCTCGCATGGTCACACTCTCTGGACCTATTCCAACATCCGTTGCAGGGTATTCGGATGGATACTAGTGTACTAGCGTCAACACCTTCTCCCTGGTTCAGTATTGAAAGTCTTCAAGGAAACTCGCTCTTCCTTGGACAAAACTATCCAATGATGGTGGAAGGCGATCCAGCTGCTATTGACACAACATTACTACCATTTATGAGAAGCAACTGTATCTATACCTCGGACATTGCTATGCTTCCCTACCGTTCCAATATGGGTCCTGACATAGGCGCTTGAGCTTGGATGATCAGTCCTGGGTTGGTCTCGAGATTTACAGTAGCTGGCCCTTCCTAGAGAATCCCTTCTGGTTCAAAGCTAGTGTTTCCCATGCCGACGAGTAGTTGAGCTGAAGTTCATTTCATCGCTTTGTTATTTGTCGTGTGAGAAAAACTTTACTAGAATGTTTTGTTGGAAATGATCTATAATCCAACGTGTATCCTCATTGTCGTTGTGGGCTGATGACTTGTTGTATGTAATCAATGGTACGTTTGCATATGCGTCCATCAACTCATGCCTGCTAGTGGTGTCCATATGAACAGTTTGTATGTGGTTGCACATGGGTCATCCAAAACAACCATTTGCGTTGAAGGGATGCAGAAATCTTGCTCGGCACATTTTCCCTTGGCTTCCTGGGGAAGCTGTCGGTTTGCATCCGAGTGTTCTAACAAAAACGTTTGCGATGAGTGTTTTATATTTAAAAGACATTGACGTTTTTCAAAAGAAAATTGTTTGATAATTATGTACATTAAGAGAGGAAAACGCAAGTTCGTTCAAACCATATCTTTCATTCAGTCACACTGCGAATTTATATTCATATGATTGAGAATTCGAGATACAGTATTAAACCCCAAAAAAACTATTTCTGGCGGCGGCGGAGGCGGCGTGCCGTGCCGTCGTTGTCGTTGTCGTCCTCCGGGACGCCGTTGTTGAAGTCTTCAAGGAAGCATAAAATGTTCTTCACTTCTAAATCAAACATCATTTCATCGCGCGATCAATGGGCGGGCCATGGGAGGACGGCAACTGGCGCCGCTGAGAGGTAGCGGTCGATGGCAGCGTCCCATGCCGCTCAGGAGGGCGCGTGCACGGGCGCGACGGGTGCATCCAAACGCACGGGGGCCGGTGCCACGATGGGTGGAGGGGCGCGCATGGGCACGGGCACGGGCGCTGGCGCTGCCATGTATATGAGCTCGCGCGAGTCGGCGGAGACCTTGCTGACGCCCGCGGCTTCCGGCTCTGCGATAGTCCTCGGCGACCAGCCCGTCAATGCTACAGGGATGGTAACTGGCGCAGGCACGGGGATGGGAGCTGGGACGGGAGCAGGGGCAGCAACCGCCGCGGCCAGCTTGTTCTAGGCCATGTCCATGAGGCCCCATTCCTCCTTATTTTCTATCTCCTCCAGCTCGGAGTCGACTTCACCAAACTTGAAGACTAGTGGTATATGATCGTTCTGCGCCATGGCGTTAGTGGAGGTCTGCGGGAAAGGAGGGGAATGGGAGGCGAACAATAAGGCCGCCCAGATTAAACAATGCTCGGGCGCCATTAATGGAGAGGAAGGCAAAGGCCATGGAAGTCAAAGGCTCACTTCCCGGTGAGCTCACAAGAAGATACAACTCGTGACATGCTTCGGTGAGCTGCGCGATTGGAGGACAGCTTGCATGCCTCTCGGTCAGCATGCGCACCGGACTGCGTTCGCACGCCTCCCGTTTAGTCAAGGTCAAGCAGTTGTACGCACGGCACCTCCTACAACCATTAAAACCAAGACACATGGCATCACATGAATGGTTAACAGAACGCACATGGTTTGAATTCTACAAACGTTTGAGATATTAAAGTGGCAGCTATTTTTTTCAAAATGCCTTTGTTGGTCATTATTCGAGTGCGCCTTCTCTCAAAATGGACATGAAAAATGCCACAACATGTCGGGTGCCATTCCATGATAGCATGCCAAGTTTCATGAATTTCATACGAGTTTTGGATTTACTAGAATTTAAAAACCAGGCATCTCAATGTTTTGCCGGCAATCAACGGTGCCCTGGTGTTTGAAATTCATTCCCATTTCTTGCATGGGACCTAAGCATGCACCCAAGGACACATATTTGATTTTTCAACCAATTTACATGCAATGGAGCATGTGCATGTAGTTCAGATTTGAATTATGCACATAAATGCATTGAAAACTAAGTTAATGCATAAAAATGTCCAAACGAACCCTGAAAAATCCAAAAAAATTGACACAACACTCCCGTTGATCTATCTTGACATGAGAATTTTTTTGAAAGCAATAAGAGGCAATGGATATCGTTTTGTCCCCAAAGGTGGGACGTAGGTTCCCTACCGAAACCATCAGGCTTGTTGTGAGAAGCTCTGGTCTGTGAGAAGCATATACCCAAACCTGCCCCAAATGGGTTTTTTTTTACCACGGCATGTTTATGCCGCTCCATGATAGAATGCCAAGTTTCATGAATTTTAGACGAGTTTTGGATTTAATAGAATTTAAAAACCAGGCATCTCAATGTTTTGCCGGCAATCAACGGTGCCCTGATGTTTGAAATTCATTCCCATTTCTTGCATGGGACCTAAGCATGCACCCAAGGACACAGATTTCATTTTTCAACCAATTTATATGCACTAGAGCATGTGCATGTAGTTCAAATTTGAATTATGCACATAAATGCATTGAAAATTCAGTTAACGCATAAAAATGTACAAACGAACCCCGAAAAATCCCAAAAATGACACAAAACTCTTGTTGTTCTATGTTGAGATGAGAAAAAAATTTGAAAGCAATAAGAGGCAATGGATATCGTTTCGTCCCCAAAGGTGGGATGTTCCCTATCGAAACCATCATGCTTGTTGTGACAAGCTCTGGTTTGTGAGAAGCTTATACCCGAAGCTGCCCCAAATGGGACAATTTTTTTACCACGGCATGTTGATGCCGCTCCATGATAGCATGCCAAGTTTCATAAATTTCAGACGAGTTTTGGATTTACTAGAATTTAAAAACCCGGCATCTCAACATTTTGCCGGCAATCAACAGTAAGGATGGCAATGGGTCGGGTTTGGATCGGGTTGAACAATATCAAATCCATATCCATATCCATGATGACAGTCTTTGCCCGCCCATGAAAAAATCCACGGGTGTAAAGTTGTGTCCATATCCAAACCCGATGGATATCCATACCCACTAGATATCCATTGGGTCCTCTCAAGACATATAAATAAGA
Organism: Aegilops longissima; assembly: GCA_021605205.1. NCBI lineage: Eukaryota > Viridiplantae > Streptophyta > Magnoliopsida > Poales > Poaceae > Aegilops > Aegilops longissima. The sequence goes on from CM038681.1 coordinate 354,892,212, forward strand.
CATAAGACAATGTTAACATAATGTTTTTCCATTCTTCACCTCGTGGCAAGCTAGGCTTCACTTATTGTAAACATCAACTTATGGTAAATCAACGTCCACTAACAACCTAATATCATTTAGTATTTTTCTAAAAGATGAGAATGACGGGTCATTTTAACGAGGAGATAAAAAATAAAGGAAGAGGCGCTGGAGTATGCCAGTGGGGATTGAATGTCAACTAGAAAAAGTTACGGTGGGGATTGTGCAGTTTATTTTTCATGTTTTGCATAAAAAGGTGTAAAATTGCAGTGGGACATGTGACTGTGGGGTAGGGATAGTAGATTTTTGCCCATTAATGCATACTATCGGGTCGGGTTTGGGTATATCCGCGGGTACAAGATTATATCCATGCCCTACCCACGATAAATCGGGTCGGGTTTGGGCGCCGTCCATGGGCACAAAAGCATATCCAAACCCTATCCATTCGGGTCGGATATCCATGGGTATCCATGTCCATGGGTAAAATTGCCATCCTTAATCAACAGTGCCCTGGTGTTTGAATTTCACTCCCATCTCTTGCATGGGACCTAGACATTCACCCAAGGACACAAATGTGATTTTTCAACCAACTTTAGTGCAACTTATGCACATAAAATGCCTAGAAAACCCAGTTAATGTATAAAAAAGGCCAAATGAACCCCGAAAAATTCCAAGGTTAAACACAACACTCCTGTTGTTCTATGTTGACACTAGAATTTTTTTGAAAGCAATAAGAAGTAACTGATATCGTCCCGTCCCCAAAGGTGGTACGTTCCCTATCGAAACCATCATGCTTGTTGTGAGAAGCTCTAGTTTGTGAGAAGCTTATACCCAATCCTGCCCCAAATGGGACAAAATCTTCACCACGGCATGTTGATGCCGCTCCATGATAGCATGCCAAGTTTCATGAATTTCGGACGAGTTTTGGATTTACTAGAATTTAAAAACCAGGTATCTGAACGTTTTGCCGGCAATCAACAGTGCCCTGGTGTTTGAAATTCATTCCCATCTCTTGCATGGGACCTAGAAATTCACCCAAGGACACGCATGTGATTTTTCAACCAACTTTGGTGCATTGGAGCATGTGCTTGTAGTTCAAATTTGAATTATGCACATAAAATGCCTAGAAAAACCCAGTTCATGTATAAAAAGGCCAAACGAACCCCGAAAAATTCATTCCCATTTCTTGCATGGGACCTAAGCATGCACTAAAGGACACATATTTGATTTTTCAACCAATTTGTATGCACCGGAGCATGTGCATGTAGTTTAATTTTGAATTGTGCACGCGAAATGGCTAGAAAACCAGTTTAATGGATAAAATGTCCAAACGAACGCTGAATAATTCCAATTCTTTTACGACACACATAAAGTTGCATGTTCATTGCAGATAAAAGGTCTGGCAATTCAAACAACGTCCATTGCTGCTGTGACCCCATTTTGTAATTCAAATCAGGTAGATCACACACATTTTATTATCACCAACCGTGTGAGATGCAGCACAAAATATCTTGGAGCACCGTCGGTGTATAGTACGCCTGTGGCTCACGCGAGAAGGTGCGTCGGCTACAGTCCACAGCCGGCGTGTCAAGCACACTAGCTCACTCCCCAAAAACTCCCGCCTCTGCATCCCTCGCAATCTCGAAAATATCTACCGGCTGGAATGTTATAATGTTTGATAGCACACGATTAGTATGTGCGGACCGTATGCGATGTCTGTTACTCCTACTCTACTTCAGTCCCTTGATTCAAATTTTTAGTAGCCCCGACATTTTACTCCCGCCTCTGCATCCCTCGCAATCTCAAAAATATCTGCTCGCCCTTGATCCAAATTTTCAGTAGCCCCCCCTTGTTACTCCCGCCTAGTAAAATTTTCAGTTGCGGCAGTATTTCCTCAAACACAACCTTGCCCCCACTCCACACACACCCCAAAACCTCCGCTCACACAGACACACACAACCCTCGAAACCATTGGTAGGTCGCCGCCATTGCCGGCGCCTCTATCCTCAACCTCTGCCCGTGTGCCGGGGAGCTCGAGGAGCCAATGGCCAAAAAGAGGTTTATCGCGGCCTTTTCACCTGACGCTGACGAGGTGGCCGCCGAGGTGTCCCCGTCGTCCTCTCTAGGCCCGATCCACTGTCGCCGGTCCCCCCATCAGCCCGCCGCCGCGCCCCTACGCCGGTTCGAGGACTTCCCCGTCCTCCCTCGGACCCGGCAGGCGATGAAGTCCTACCTCGAGGTCCGGCAGCAGCGGTGGGGGATGTGGGTCGCTGAGATTACAATCGATAGACCCACACTCGCCGGTGGCTCAGTAACTTACACACGGCCGAGCTCACGACCATGGAGTATGACCGCTGGCAGGTCCGCTACCACGGCGCGGCGGCTAGGCCCAATTTCCCCTTCGGCACACATTCGGTTCACCATGTTCCGCCGGAGCCAGGGGCGGTGAGCTCGGGTATGGCGCGGGAGGACCACGAGGCGTGGGAGCGCCTCGAGGCCGAGGCCGTCGACGAGGCCTACATGCAAGAGCTCCACCGACAGCACCCGGAGCTCGTGGAGGCGGAGCGGGCGATCTTTGCCGGCGTGGAGGGCGGCGAGTTTATTGCGCTCTCCTCCAATGACGAGGTCGAAGGCGGCGAGGACGGCAGCACGGAGGGCGGCGAGGTTATCGCGCTCTCCTCCGATGACGAGGTCGAAGGCGGCGGCGCGGAGGGCGTCGAGGTGGGCCCCAAGGATGAGGAGATCGACGTCGACGAGTGGGGGAGTGCCTTCCCAACGACGATACTGGCCCGAACCCGACTCGCGGCACAACGTACATGACGAGGAAGGATTGTTTTGACCTCTACTTCGACCGAAAGTAGTTTAGCTTAGTTTAAATTTATGTTTTATGTTCTGTTATGCAAAACTATCTATGTTTATGTTTGAATGCATGCTACATTCGGTTGAACCTGCTTTGAACTTGATCAAATTGAAGTTTACAACCTTAAGTTTAGGGGATCGACTAAAAAAGGCTAAAAATTGCTATTCTGTTACTAGTAACAGAATATTATTCTGTTACCGTCTGTCCCTATATACGCATGCGCGAAGTATTCATCCCACACACCACACACCACATCCCGAGCCCCGATCCACCGCCGCCTCCTGCTTCCATCCGCCGCCGCCGCCGCCGTCGCTAGCTCCCTGTCCAGTGCGCCCAGGGCCCTTCGCGTCCCTTCTCCGGCAACGAGCCGCCCCTGCTGGACCCCGAGTGCGGCCGCCCCTCCGACTATGCCGAGTTCGTCAGTCCGTCAGTTCGCCGGTGGGAACCGCAAGTCAGGACCCCATCTTCCACCCCGCCTCCCACCTCCCGGCCAGCGCGCGCCTCCCACCCTCCGGCCGCCGCGCGCCTCCCTTCCCCGGCCGCCGCGCGCCTCCCTTCCCCGGCCACCGCGCGCCTCCCACCTCCCGGCCGCCGCGCGCCTCCCACCTCCCGGCCGCCGCGCGCCTCCCACCCCCGGCCGCCGCGCGCCTCCCTTCCCCTGCCGCCGCACACTGTCGACGGCGGCGTGCCTCATTTCATCTCTCCATGGCTCGGTGCTCACCTCGACGGTGTCGTGGACGCAGTGGTGCTACTGCATCGCCTCCTTCCCGTGCTTACAGGTTGGCCTCCTCCTTAGCCACCTCTGTCCCGAGGAGGACAACATCCAGCACAGACCGTTCACCGCCACTACCCCGGGCAGTTCAGCACTGTCACCCTCGGCCATTCACCCCTGCTCCCGACTTCCCTTCCATTCCTCAGGTACGTGCACCGCACACAGTCCGCCCAATTCGGCCGTCTCTATGCAGCTTAGCATTTCTTTCTTGTCTATCGTTGAAATTCCGCTAGCGGTCTGGCTGGCGAGATGTTGCTTGCTTTCAAGGCTTGTCTCGATGCTGCTGCTTGCTGAATTCCGAGGGCGATTAGTGATCTCGGCAGGGGAGAATTGGTGTTTTGTTTAGCCAGTTCAGTTTAAGGAGGAGTGCGTATGTAGGAAATCTTCAGTGCTTTGTCTTATACCACCATTCACGTGGGTGAAGCATAATCTAGTCTGTATCATGAAAGGTTAATTTTGCTACCGCTGGTTGGATTTTGGGGCCTGCAACAGTTTACATCTAGAAATTTTTCTCCATTTTTGCATTTTATTTTTACACCATCTCCGTTTGCCTGTATATATACCTAGATGTGCTAATAATCAGTTTGACTGTATCATTTCAACTAGTTAAAATTGTCTCAGTTCATCTTGTTAAATTGTCTTGGTTCCACTATATTTACTCTGCCAAGAGAAGTCAAATATTAGTTAATCATGCTTCCATTTCCTCCAAACAAAAAATGATCTCTGAAGATTATGTCTTTCCCCTTGTGTAATAACACATGGAATTACTTCTACAAACCCGGCTAGTGTGAGCGACAAAATGGAAATCAAAGTACATAAGGAAAAGAATTCTGCACCGTGTATCAACCACCAAGCCACTCACATTTGTTAAAGATGGACTTCTGTCGCATAAACAACAATATCAGGCATTCAGGATGTTGTCCATCGTCATTGAATGATTAAATCACACACACACATGCTAGTAGGTAGCGCTCTTAAAAAGTGAGTTTATTCCTACATATATGTACTAGTGACACTACTCTTGCATAAAATTTCTCATTTTGCAAAAAGTATTTTGTGCAAAAAGAAGCAAAAGTCATGTTTACCTGGTCTGCAAAAACGATGCTTGCTAGGTGTTTGTTCTAATGCCTATGTGAACAGAACACTTTTATTTCTTGTTTTCTTTATACTGAGAAGAAACCTTGTGAAGGTTTAGGGAAACAGAAGGGCTCACCAACAAAAGCCACTAAAAAAGTTTAGAATAATATTGGGGAGGATCAAGTGCAAGAATACAAAAAGTTCAGAGTTGAGAAAGCGAAAAAGTTAAGCTTGCATCGATGGCTAACTCCATACTATTACTTTACCTACTATTATGCTAATGTTGTACTGGTGCTCTTGCTTATTAAGGCATGCATCAATAGTCAATCTTGAACTGGATGTGCTATTCTATGTTCGATGACTCGAGCGTTTCTTTAATGGACGTGTTCTTTGGCTGAGGATGTCAACGTTATGTTGTTTTCATACTTCCAACAAAAATATCTATAAGTTCAAAGTGTATAACCCTATAAGTTCATTGAAAAACTGAAACAAAAAAATAGTGCATGAGCAAGTAGCCGCCCCGCACTGGACGTCAACATTATGATGTTTTCATACTTTCAGCTCACATTGTAGCTTTTTCTCGTTCAATGGATTCCAAAAGGAAAAAGCTGTGGATGGGTGATGAATCGACTTCTGTCTTGTTGTGCCATGAGCATTGGGCGACCCGACCACCGGCACCATGCTTCCCGACCTCTCGCTTGCATCGCCATCTCCGGTGGGGCTCTGCCACGAGCACCCTGGCCGTTCACACCACCACTCTAGGCCGTTCAACGCCACCACCCTGGCCGTTCATTGCCAGCGAGCACCTGGATCCCACCCTCACCCTAGGATTTTCGGTATTGAGTGAGTTTCAGTCCAACTTGAGCTTTCGGTCCATGTGTCGCTTCTTTGTTGTGGCGGTCTCGGTACATAGTGATGTTCCTATTCATGCATGTAGTGCTGCTCTGTTAAATCACTTGTTCATCTTGTTTGTTCCAACCACGCTGGACGCCTAGTACTAGTAGCTTGCACTAGCCTATACATGAGCATCTCAAGCTGTTGTTAATAGATGTGAGTAGTACTGATTGTTTTGATTGAGTTGGCGTCTTAGATTATACTGGAGCATGTGTTCTCACAAAGAGTTTAGGTTCCAGATTGCCAAAAGTTCGAAGATAGTGAGATGGATGGGAAACTACCAGACAGAGATGATGTTGGACAAAGGGCTGCACAACCGTCCAAGTCGAGCACATACAACAGTCTAAGGTGACGCATGATCACTGATGGATTCTACATCTTTTTATTAGTTTGAATTCTGCAAGTCTCAATTCTATGGAAGCTTGCTTACGCGATCGTCCAAAGATGCTTTCGGCAATAGCGGCACCACAAGCAAACATTGGCAACAAAGACACGCCTTTGCATGCTCGACTACACTGCCGCCGCCATGGACGTAAAGTACCTGATTTTTTAGCATTTTGGCGAAATAGAAGTTTGATATCGTTCACCCTTGAGAGCTAGTAAGTGCGGGCGAAAAATTGTAGTGGTTCGACAAATAAGTTTACATGTACAAGCGCTTGATGTCGATGAAGGCCACTTGATTTACTGTCTAATCTTGGAGATAAGTCCAGTATCCTAAGTTTGTGATGGCAGGTCACTCGTCTGAAGGGTCCACGACACATGTGCCTCCTCGTTGCTCTGTCCCTGGCCACACACGCCCTAGCCGCAGTGTCCAGGCCGTTCACAGCTGCCACCCTAGTCCGTTCACTACCGCCAACCGAGGCTGTTCGACGACGCAGCGATGAGGTCGTTTAATGACACAACGGTTAGATGCTTTCTCTCTATTTTTATTCCTCTATGAAATGTTACCTGGCTTCATGGCTTTGCCTCTTCCGAGCCAACGATTTTTTGATTTGGGGACTGATGAGTGCAGTTCGCTGAGGCATTCAATTTACTGATGTTTTTCTTGCTTAACACAAGTTCAAGATGCTTGTTCAATGTAAAATATAGCTAAAAGGAAAAGATGAATTGTGTTTTCTGGTAGGAAAATTTGATGCTCTCTACTTTACCATCTATATATGTCATCAGTTCAAATCGACCGCTGGCTGCAATCTTGGCCAAAGCAGCCATCCTCCCTATGCTTAACGCTTGTTTATCTTTTGTTTTCTTTTTTGTTCCTAGCTGCCACAACATCACTTGGTTTTACTTCTTTTAAAAGAGTTCAACTAAAAAATTCTGAGTAGTTCAAATACAAGAGTCAAGAAAAGTACAGAATTTTTGTAGTGATGTTGCAACAAGTACAGCTCCTCCCCATTCAATTTTAGCGAGCCAAAAAAAGCATCTTGATGGATGATTGCTAGCTCGCTTCATCAACGGCTGTTTTTCCCATCTACTAGCTTGTGGTTAATTCCTTCTATCCTTTTGTTATATCTTTATTTGGAGATTTATATTTCAAGTCATTGCCGCTTTTACCTCTAGCTATTAGAGATGCACAACAAGTCCTTTGGGCTTCCTCAGACTTCCAAATCCGTGTTGCTCGTGATCTCCGCCTTCATCGGCTCCACTTTGGGAGCAATCGGTCAGAGGAGGAGGTGTAGCCGGTCCACCCGATCTCTGACGTCTTATTCCACCTCCAAATTTTTTTTGAGTTCTATTCTTTGTCATAGGTTCCTTTGCTATTACCTCGATGCGAAAAGTGCCAAAAGTTCGATTAGGACTATACTAAATGTCCATATTGTAGATAAATTTGCATTGTCTTAAATTTACGGAAGCAAGCTTGATTACAAGAAAATGGATCGGTCAGTTCATCCATATGCAAACCACCGTGACATATGTTTAAGCAAAGCATGTATCTTAGTGTTACAAAAAAACTTCCCTCATTCCATAGAAGATTGTGTGAGTTTTTAAAATATATTTTAGAAAAGAAGTGTACACACAGTAGCTTGGCATTTGATAATTGCTTGCAACTCATACATTAATTTGATGATTATGTAATTGCATCGAGGGCATTACCGTAGGTCTAATAGTCCGATATGTATTTGATAATCGGTTCAAAGCTGTCGCATAGCAATTGCGGTTGCTTGGTATCTCACTTGATATCCCTCTCACTATTAGGCGATGATGTGGATGATTACATTTGTTTACTTAATAGGATAGGGACATTTTCCTCTCCGATTCTTGATGTCTTCTTGCTTGCGGTTTGTCTACCATGCCACAAGAAACTAAAATGCTTTTACATTCATCTACTCATGATTGTTTTTCTCTTTGCTACAAATGTGTGTGTACTGCTACAAATGTGTGTGTGCTGCTACAAATGTGTGTGCCATGGATCAAACCCATTTTGATCATGGCATGATAAAAAATTGATGATGGGCGTTAGCAGGTTCTTCAATGCAGTGTCTGCGGTTCGATTTGATTTGGTTGGGCAGGAAGGGAGAAGCAACGCGGATGGTACGATGTGTTCCATTTCATCCACTTTATTGTTCTATGTGTACGCCTGATCAAAACAGCAGCACAATGGTCCTCCCTTCCACTAGTTTTTATCCCCTCTTTTTTTTTGGTTCTAGGCAGGATGCCATGGATGGAGAAAATGTGAAGAAGATTTTTGTTGGGGATATAACTACTGAATATAAACCGCCCTAAAGGGGCCGGTTTACCCTCGTTCATAATTAGGGCCCACGAAGGCATGAGGCCCGGAGCCCAGAGGCGGATTAGGGTCCATAAATGTAAACCGCCTTAGTCATGTAACTTGTCTTTGTAAGATAAGGAGAAGAGACCATGGGACACTTGTATGAGCGGACTCGGGACTCTGTAGACCGTGGGACGTCAACCCGTGTATATAAGGGACGACCCGTGGCGGTTTAAGGACGAACAATTGAGGCTTAAGCGAAGCTATTGCTCCCTAGTCGCCAAATCACATCAATCCATCACAAACTAGGCGTAGGCTTTTACCTTCATCGAAGGGGCGAACTAGTATAACTTTCGTGTCTTTGTATGCCGCTTTAACCCTCTAAGTTAACGTCACGATGGCCTGCGACTAAGTCCTTTCACGAGGACATCTGCCGTGACAATTCCACGACGGTTGGCGCCACTGGTGGGCTATCGCGCGATGGTTTGATGATCTTAGAGGCAAGTTGAAGGACTCGAAGGCTATCTTTGTGGGCGGATGACTAAGAGTCGTCGCGGCAAGCTCTACATCGACGATGCAGATTGGGCCCGAGGCGGCTCGGTTGAGTCTGGTCTGGGTCCCCTTTTGGTATACTACGTGTTCATCGGCAAGATCGGTGAGCGGGGCTGGTAGGGCATCTGCATCGACCCGTCGAGGCGGCTCAATGAGCCAAGAAGAATCTGCCACTGGCTAAACCGGTACATCAGCGTGCTTTCGTGGAGTCATCCACGGAGGACCGTGAGGGCGGATCGACATCTGGCGGCGAAACCGTTGTATACTCGATGACGAGTCGTCGGCCGGAAACCGAAGTCTTTGTACCGGTACAAGATGGCGGATCGGGTCGTTCCGACGGTGAGAGTATTCCGGACCCCTTTGATCGCCTAACCGGGTTGGAATCTTCATGGCGGTACACTGGCGGCCTTCACTCTTGACCATGGCGCCCATGGTCGCCGGTTTAGCGGTGGTGATGGCGGTAGGGAAGGAGGCCTGCGGCGCCGCCGGCTCAAGTTTTATCGAGCTATTCGACGCATTGGGCGTGCTCATGGCGAGAGGTTAATCCGCGGATCAAGACTCGCACAACGCGGAGATTGCAAAGGTGAAGGAACAAATCACTAAGGCTAAAACGGATCTGGCGGCAGCGGGCGTGAGGATGGCGGCGAGCAGGCGCTTTGGATCTGTGAGCTTATAGGCTCATCTTTGGATCGTAACGCGTCACATGAAGTCATGAAAAGAAATACAGATCCGTCGCCCGGTTTTCGAGGAAGAGACCTCTTCAATACCCGTAAGCGGGACGATAATCGGCTGCGGTGGTGAACCGCCGAAGCACTGGACGGTAGCGCCGATTCACCCGTGTGATAGATCGCCTCGCCATCATCTTGCGGCGCTTCAGTTTCAGGGAGACCCTCGGTCACTACTCCAACCCGATGGATAACCTTGTTGCGGCTGCGGCACGGTTGGGCGATTCAATCGGCGATTCACCATGCGGTAGAAACACGGGCCAAAGACTCCTCGGGGCGGCCTGGCTCGGCGAAGCGTATTCATACTGATCGGGATCGGATCCACTCCACCCCCCCAAGCCGAGCTATAGCCGGCATGCGCATTTAACCGGCCGTCTCAAGCAATGCGTGTGGTCGCCTCGCGGCAACAACCCGGGTGGCAGCAACTCAAGTGGTGGTGGACGGGCGAGGCACGTAGGGAGGCCGAGTTAGCAACACAACATGAGGATCATCGACTTGCGCGGTTCGATTGACCATCTTGAACACAGGGTCACATCGGCTCTTTGGGGTGCCTTGCCTCGTCCCGCTTTACGCAATGTACGTTTGCCCAAGGACTTCAGGGGCCACGCAAGGTGCCCAATTATCCGCCGATTTGGCTCTAGAAGCGTGGATAGAAAGCTATGAGATGGCCATGGAGATCTTTGGATGTGGATGAAGCTGCGTGTGCGAAGTATTTCACCATGATGTTAGAAGGTGCGGCCCGTGCTTGGTTGAAGAACTTGCCGCCCAACTCCATCGGTTCATGGACCCGATTGCGGACCGGTTCATTCAAAATTTCAAAGACACTGTAAACAGCCCATATGCGTGGTGGATTTGGCGGCTTGTGTCCACGCGAGAGGAGAATCCACAACCCATTGGGTGCGCGCGTTTGGAAGTTTACATTCTTGGACCGGATCAACCACGATTCGCGATCTTAACCCTAGAAGGCAGCTGCGGTTCAAACCATTAAAGTTGAAGTGGGTCGCATGAAGCGTTTTGCAATGACATGGGCACTCTCATGGGCGTTTTAGTAAAGTATCTTGATTACGATAGTACCAAGGATCCCGAGTGCGAGGAGGATGATGAAATAGGAAGGAAAGCGAGCAACAACTCCAGAGGCCAGCTGACATCGATCGGCGGTAATGGAGGAAACAAGCGTCGGCAAACGGTAACATGGGCTTCGTAGCCAACACCAACGCCACAGGACAAGGGTCAACGGCGCAAGGGTAGCAATAAACCGGGCGGTGCGCCAAGTCACAATCCGGATCGTTTGAATTATCTATTGAATCAACCTGTCCAAGCATGGGGACGAAGGAGCGCGACAAACCACCTCTGGAAGGATTGTTACATTATGCGGAGTTCAAAAGTTCTAATGCTTTCGGTATGATCAAGGGCGGCGGCGGTTCGTGGTCCGCCGGGTTCTGATGGAGAAATTCGGCCCGAGGTTCGGTGGTAATCCGAGCGGGCGAGAACAATCGAACAATCGAGAACCAAGGTGGTCATAATCAACAACGGCGATCGGGTTATCAAAGTAATCCGGCGGTTGAGCGGTGGACGATACCATGTCTTTACCACCGGCTTGGACAAGCGAGACCGAAAACTTGAAGTGGGCATCGATGTTGTTGAACCGCCGCACCGCATTACCCACGTTGGTCGAGCAGCCTATTGTATGGAGCAGAGGATCATCCTCCCGGGTTTACAATCCGGTCGGCTAGCCCTAGTGGTGGCACCTCGGTGGGAGGATACAAGTTTACCAAGGTGCTTATGGATGGAGGGCGATATCAACATCACGTACTCACGAGACCTTCCGGCGTATGGGGTTAACGGATAAGCATCTCGGGCCGCCCAAAGACGGTGTTTCACGGTGTGGTGCACAGCAAGTCGGCATACCGGTCGGCAAAATAGCTCGGAGGTGGCCTTTGGGGATGAACATGACTCGGATCGTAAACATTGGCGTTTGAAGTGGTGAAAATTCAAAGCCCTTACCACGCCCTATTTGGGCGGCGGCTTATGCTAAGTTTATGGCACGGCCTTGTTATGTCTATTTGCGATTAAAAATGCCGGGTCACAAAGGGACGATAACGGTTCATGGAGCCGCAGGATCGCTTTGGAGTGCGAGGAAGGTGATGCGACTTACGCAGAGTCGGTTTGTGCCATGAAGAGCTAAAGTATTATAAAGACAATGTTGATCCGGCGGATATGACCCGTTGAAGAAGCCAACTCTGACAGAGCACGATCCGGATTTGAAGTTTAAATCGGCGGTGAGACTAAACTTGTGGATTTTGTGCCCGGCGATTCGTCCAAGCGGTTCACCATCGGTGCTAACTTGGATCCTAAATAGGAAAGCGCGCTCATCGAGTTCATCCGTGAGAATCGGGACATTTTGCATGGAAGCCTTCCGACATGCCGGGTGTACCGAGGAACTCATTGAGCACACTCTTAATGTTGATCCCAAGTACAGACCCGAAAGCGGTTTCTTCGCGGTTTAACGAAGAAAAGCGCAAGGCCATTGGAGAGGAGGTTGCGGGCTCTTAGCGGCGGGGTTTATCATTGAAGTTTTCCATCCAGTGGCTTGCTAATCCGGTGTTGGTCCTTAAGAAGAATGGCACTTGGCGCATGTGTGTGGATTACAGATCTTAACAAAGCTTGTCCGAGATCCTTCGCCCTCCCGCATTGATCAGATTATTGATGCTACGGCGGGATGTGGCGCTTGAGCTTTTGGATGCGTATTCGGATATCATCGATTAAGATGGCGGTTAAGGACCAGGAGAAGACGGCGTTTATCACTCCTTTTGGAGCCTTACGCTATGTATCTATGCCTTTTGGGCTCAAGCGCCCAAGCAACTTATCGGCGTTGCGTCTGAATTGCTTGCACGAACAGATCGGCCGTAACGTGCATGCTTATGTGGATGATATTGTGGTTAAGTCAAGGAAGAAGGAAAGCGTTGATTGAGGATCTAAAGAAACTTTTGACAACTTGCGGGTGTACAAGATGATGCTTAACTTCGGCCAAATTTGTCTTGGTGTTCGCGAGCAAGTTATTGGGTTTTCTTGTGTCCAACAGGAGTTGAAGCTAATCCGGAGAAAATTACGGCTATCACCTCCTTGGCTAAGCCAAAGTGCATCAATGATGTCCGGCGTTTGGCGAGTCGGATTGCAGCGCTAAGCGGTTTATCGGCCGCCTCGGAGAAAGGCCATTCCTTTGTACGAATCTTTGAAAAGCGGATCGGTTTATGCGGAGTTGACCGCCGATGAAGCATTGGAGGATTTAAAGCGGCAGTTAGCCAACCGCTTTGTTTCGCCGCTCCCATTGACAAAGAGCCGCTTACGCTATATGTTGCTACTAATGCGAGGCGATTAAGCGTAGCCATTGTGGTAAGCGGAAGGAGGCGAGGAAGAATATCGGTTCAACGGCGGTTTATTACATCGGCGAGGTGCTCATTGAGTCTAGCGAAGATATCCGCATTGCGCGGCGGTATATGGAGTTTTTATGGCAAGCCGGAAGTGAAGCAATATTTTCAAGGGCATCCCATCACGGTGGTCGATTCGGCTCCCTTGGGCGATATCATCTGAACCAGAAGCAATGGCGGATTGCTAAGTGGGCCATAGAACTTGGGCATACGGTTTACACTATGTACCTCGGACGGCGGTAAAATCGAGCACTTGTGGATTTCATTAATGATTGGACGGAGTTGCAAGCGCTGAAGAAAGGCGGATCATACCTATTGGACCATCCACTTTGATGGGTCCGAGCAATTGGAGGCTCGGGGTGGAGTCGTATTAACTTCCCCACGAGGTGACAAGTTACATTACGTTCTCCGCTTAATGTTCCTTGTACTAACAATGCGGTGAGTATGAAGCTTTGCTCCATGGTCTCCGGATGGCTAAGGAGATGAATCTAAGCGGGTTAAGTGCTTTGGTGACTCGGACTTGGTGGCCCAAACAAGTATCGGTACTTAGGATTCCAAAGATCCACTCATGGCTGCATATCGTCGGAGGTGGATATTGTTGCGGGTCACTTTAAAGGATATCGGTGGACCATGTGGATCGTCGGAAGAACGGCGGCGGATGCTTTAAGCCCATTTGGGCTCTCAACATAAACCGTCCCGCCTAATGTCTTCCTTGATGTCTTGCACAATCCGTCGGTCAAGCTTCTGATGAAGTAGATTTGGCTATTCACGATCCGGAGGCTCGGTTGGTGGCAACCTTGCATGTCATTCGGATTGGGCGCTCCTTATTTGGCATACATGACCGGGCGAGTTACGGAAGATGAGGCGTTGGCCCGACGTGTAGTTGGTGGTCTAAGTCTATGACCATTGTTAATGGCGAGTTGCATCATTGCAAAGGTGTCGAGGCGTTTCAGCGTGTGTGTCCCCCGAGGAAGGCTGTGAGATATTGCGTGAGATCCATGAAGGGGCTGTGGTCACCACGCGGTTCAAAATCCTTGGTGCCAAAGCGCCCGCCATGGTTTTATTGGTTGACCGCCCATCTTGATGCGGAGGATCTGGTCGGTGATGTGATGGTTGCGAAGTTTTCTAGGCGTGCTCACATACCGCCCGTGAATTGAGGATGATTCAATTACTTGGCGTTTGCGACTTGAAATTTGGACATGGTGGGGCCTTTTAAAAGATCCAAGGACAAGAAAACACACTTGTTGGTAGCAGTTGACAAATTTACAAAGTGGGTCGAGGCAGAGCATGTTAGCAAGTGTGATGCAGCCACGACGGTTCAGTTCATAAAAAGGGCGATCTTCCGGTTTGGATTTCCACATAGTATCATCTCGGATAATGGCACCAATTTGTCCAAGGGTGCCATGAAGGAGTTTTGTGAGCGTGAGCACATCCGGCAGCGTTTCTTGATGGCCCACCCACGGTCCAATGGTCAGCGAGCGAGCTAATCAGGAGATCTTGAGAGGTATAAAACCCGGCTTATGGTCCCTTTGAGAGGACGCGGGCTGTTGGGTAGAAGAGCTACCATCGTGATATGGAGTATAAATACTACCCCTAACCGATCCACTGGATACACACCATTCTTTATGGTCTATGGAGCGAGGCGGTCCTTCCAGCGATATCCGTCATGACTCACCTCGCGTGGCAGCCTATGTTGAGGCGGATAACGAGGCTGCACGGCGGGGCGCTTTGGATCGCTGGATGAAGAGCGAGATTTGGCGGCTGCTCGTTCGGCGATTTACCAGCCAGGATCTTCGTCGGTATCACGGTCGGTGGTCGAACCGAACCTTTCGGGAAGGAGACTTGGTGCTTGGCTCATTCAAGACCGACAGATATGTACAAGCTATCCCCACCTTGGGAAGGGCCTTTTGTGGTCGACAGAATCGCACAATGGGTCATACTATCGATTGATGTTCGAGGCGTAAAGACTCACGCACGTCGAAGAGGAGACCAACGAGCCATGGAACATAGCTCATCTTGACCTTATTATACGAGCCATCGGCTCTACTTATGTACATATTATGACAATGTATATATTATGAATAAAAGCAATAAACCGAAGCCTCGGCTAAAGCGGGGTATCCGTTACGTAAAAATCCGGTTTGGGTACATGGAGTTGTTGTCTCAAAGCAGCCTCCGGTTTATCCCTTGATCTTGCTTTTGAAGTTTTTATGTCATCTGGGGCTTGGTGGGTGTCCGAACCAATGCAACACCTTTTGATGGGCGAAAGCCACCGGATCACAGGGACATGGTCACATCTGAACCGATCCACGCCTCTTGGTCGGCCTAAGGTCATAGAGTCACTTGGGGCTTGGTCGAACCCGAACCATTGCCACGCCACTTGATCGGCATAATGCCACGGTTTGGTTGGGGACTGGTTGACTTGAACCATAGCTACACCTTATTGGGAGCTTGGTCGTGTCCGACCATGGTAACGCCATCTGATCGGCTCAGTAAAGCCTCTTTTGGCAAACATTTTTATCATTGCCTATGCTCCTCTATTGCTTTTATAATTGTCATTTAACTCGGTTCAACCAGTCTATTGATGGAATTTGGTTTATTGTTTAATCCGATGATAACTTTTCCGGTTTGTTTTTTTCCTGTTAAACATCCCATTATGGAGTAACAGGGGGCTTAACATGACCCGGCATGATTTACCTGGTAAACCGGCATTCTACATCTAGGAGTTGTTGTCTCCTCGGACAGTAATGGTTTATGCAACCTCCACTTCAAGGGTTGGCTCAGCCAGTTGCATTATGATTGCAAGGTATTTTTGTATCACAAAATTTTGATCATATGCATCAATATTTTCTTATATAAAAGTGTATAAGCGTCACAAGCCGGCTGGCGACACAAGCCGCCGTGGCAGTTTAAGAATTTGTGATTGCAGGCAAAATAAATTGAAGGTTTCAATTTTTCAATCGAAAGTATCAGCACCTCTGTGCGAAGGATTCTGGATCGAGGGCATAAAGGCATGTTCAAAAACAAAGTCTTGGCTATTCTATTACAAAGCCTTCCAAGGCCGGTATTTCGCTGGCGTTATGACTAGCGACCGATGCATCACCCGGCAGACGGATTAAGCTTCCTCGCCGGGTTGGCGTGAGGAAGAGGCGTCTGGCGTCGGTTCAACTTCTTCCTCTTCATCACCCAAAGGCGGAAGTCATTGGTAGACCGGTCAATCCGGTTTAAAGCACGAAGATGCCTCTTCACTTATAAGCTCGGCGGATCAGCGTCGAGGGCATAAGTGTGCTTACGGATTGAGGAACAAGGCTCGCGACGGAATGACAAACTCCACCCGCTTGTTGTTCGCGATCGTAGAAAGAGCGGTGAACCGCCAGTTAACCTGCTGCCAGTTGACTCGCCGGTGACGCATCTCCTTTGTTATTCGTTTGAGCGTCATTATCAAAGGCCGCCCGTTCTCTTGGCTGGGAAACCCTTAGCTATGTCACCGGATCAAGGTCCGCTATCACGCCTTGGCGCGAGTTAGAAACGATGAAAGTGCCGGCCGGGCGCGGATCGTTCAACTCTTCAAGCTGTGCGGAATCATGGAGAGCGGTCCGGTGTATCTTTGATCAAGGAAGGAGCTGTGTTGTAAATGCGATGTGGCACATATGACTCATTGGCGCGGTATCTGTTGCTCAATCGGTAAGCGGCCTTGAGCTTCTTCCGTACATCGAGCCCAGATGAGCAATCGCTTCCACTGCGGTTTCAGGCGATTCGAGTTAAGCGGAGGAAATATCAAAACAGAGGTAATCGGTGCAAATTTTCTTACCAAAGATGGCGGAGGTCATGGCGTGAATCGGCGCTTTAGTCTGTAAGCTCTTCATCACGGTTTAAGAGCCGTTTGACATCTTCCGCCCGCTTTTTCAAACGGTCTTCTCGATGTCCGATTGGCTGCTCGGTTTATACCACTCCTTGAGCTGTTCCATAGTGGCCAAAGCGGTTTCAATTCATCCTTGGCCTTGGTGGTTTACGCTTGTTGAGTCTCAGTTAGCACGAAGGTCCTTGAGTTGTACGGTTTCTTTGGTATATCTCACTTTGATAACAAATGGAGCACGTTAGTTGTTTCATTATAAAGTCCCAAGCTCAATACAAATATTCAACTTGGCACTTGGGGCTAATGGCTAGTTGATCTCGGTTTGCTATGGGGATACAAAATTAAGTCCGGATTAACTATGCTAAGTTGAACCGACCCTTACGACTCTGACCTTTGAAGTTTAAGGCGTATGAGTTCTATACAAAGTTAAGTGCTGGTTTAATTATGCTAAGTTGAACCGACCCTTGGGAACTCTTGCACGCAAAAGTACAAGAGAGGCATAACTCCTTACCTCATAGCGTTCCTTCATACGATTTACGGACCGTCTTGAAGTCACGACTTGTGTAGAGTCGGTTCGAAAAGCGGAGTGAAGTTCTTAGGCGAGAGAGGTTGTCATAAGGCGACGGATCGGTTTTCCCTTCTCTTTACTCATGGTAGTAGACTCTTCCTTGGTCTTGTGTTTTGCTAAAGCGACCGGTTGGCTAGGGTGGTGTAGCGAGCGTCTGCCCGTCACTATAATGTCATCATTTTTGGCGGTTTGGCAGATTAGCGGTCTTCTTTGGGCTCGGCGGTTCAACAATTACGACCCGCTCTGTGGCGGACTCGGTGGAGCAGGATGTGAGGTTTCCACTTGGGCATCCGGCTCAAGTTACGGCGGATCAAGCATTGTCGTCTTGGTTCAACCCGAGAGCTATTTTTAGCGACTTCGAGGATTTTCGCCATCTTTGCTGCTGGGATCTTCTCGGATCAACATCCGCAGAGAATCAAGGGTTTTCGCTATTTTACTCAAGCGAGCCTTGGTGCTGCAATGTTCGTAATTAGAGTAAGATAAACCGACCAACGCAAATATAAACCGAATTGGCTTGGCGTAAGTATGGTGCTTACCTGCGGCAACTTTAAGCGGAGGCGGTTGAGTGGTTGATGAACCGCCGGATGAGTTGGAAGAGGCACGGTAATTGGTCGACGGATTGAGAGGATATCGGAAGAAACCTTTCAAGGATAACGCCGAGGAGAACAAATCACCTCTGGCGGCGCTCCGGGTTGGTGTATCCGTAAACCGGACGATGTAATTTGTTGACCATCGTGCCGGGTTATGCAGGCGCTCTTTAACTTCTTTGTGTCTTCAAGGAAAGGTTTGGATTCAAATGAGCACAGGAATGAGATTTTTCACTTTCCGGATTTGTCGGCGAATTCTTTTAACGCACGAGATCGGATTCGAAGAAAGAAAGATTACCTCAACGAGGTCGGCATGACCGGCTTGACATCATCACGGGAGTTTAAATTGTCGATAAAGGAAGAATAAAAGGGACAAGCTACAAGCAAGAAGAAACAATCTTAGGGCTAGACACAAAGAGGAGAGCGGTTTCTGGCGACTCCTCGTGATGTTATCAAGCTTTACCTCGACACGAATCTTCGTCTTCGGCGGATCGGAAGACTCGGCGGTTTTCCTCTTGCCAGCCTTTTTGGTGGTCTTGGACTTTACACGCGAGCCGGGCGGTTTGGTCCGCTTCGAAGGAGCTGTTAGCCCGAGAGGTAACAAGGATTAATATATATCAATAGGGCATTAATGTCGTAAAAGCGGTGGCGAGCCTTCTGCGGTTTGTTGGCAACACGAATGGGGCCAACCGGTTTGGCTGCGATGAGATCGGTTCATCAAGCATCCTCTTCATCGTCTCTGTGACTTCAAGCTCGATTATTGGTAGCTCGTGGCGTCTTTGAGGGTCTTGAGGCTGCCCGGTATATTCGTGCATCAATCCGGGCGGCGGCTTAATGGCAAGATGCCCCAAGAAACCCAACATCGCACAAGGTCCACACCGGTTAAGCCATTGGCCATTAGAGCCCGGAGTTTGATAATTTGGCGCGAAATTCTTCCGTTCTGCGGCGGTCAGCGTGAAGGCAACGGTCTTGGTTGCTAAGCGGTGAAGCGGTAACCGGCGAGGGATTCTCGTTGTTAGGAGCAGATTTGGCGAGAGAACCAGGTTTGGTTCCAATCTTTCGGATGGCTATGGTGTTTGGCGTGAGGAAAGTCTACTTCCTTCCTTTTACGGATTGAAACGCCCTTGACTCCGTGTTAGGACCATCCGAAAATTCATGCGGCGGTTCAAGTGAAAGAAATCCCGGAACAGCTCCACAGATGGTTCTTCTTGAAGATAGACTTCACGAGAAAACTTGGAAATTGCATATGTTTGACGAGTTCGGACCAATATCCTGTGGATGGAGTTGAAAACTTGCAGGACGTCCGGAAGAATTTTGATCGGCGGGCGAATCCCGGTCTAAGTCTTGCATAAACACAATTACTTCTCCTTGCGGATCGGGAGGGCATTCGGCATCCGGAACCCTTGATGGAGGACATTTTGGAAGCTAAAGCGCCGGTGGTAGCGATCCGTTGAGTTGCGTCTCGGTGATCTTGGACGGACCCAATTGCAAGGCGAGAATTGTTTGGCCATTCCGAAGACTAAAGCTGCGAAAGGAAAGGTGAAAAGCGATTCACCGTCGACAGTTCGGACACATTATACAATGGTAAACCGGCAATTGGCTGACCGATTTCCAATTCCGGTTTAGCGAGGACTAATGGAGTATGATGGATTAAGCTATCAAAAGTCAAACCGCCCAAAGAGGCGAGGCTGGAAAATCTACTAAGTGTGGGCGAAACAGGTTTCACATGCGAATGGAGGTAATTTGGATCTACGAAGGTTCAAGAAGAAAAAATTTCTGCGACCTATGCAAGCCTTATAAAGGCGGGAAGGTTAATGCGTTCTAAACAAGAGGATCGAACAAAAGAAAGATGCACAAAGAGTTAAACCGACGGCGGGCGATCGCCGCATGTGGTGTATACTACGGTTGAATCATACGGCCATGGCAGAGGCGGTATGGGGAAACTAGGATGAACACCTATGAACTACGAGATGAATAGGAACCTTGAGATGCGGATCTAGGGCTTGAAGAGGGCCTTACGATCGTGAGAACAGAGGAGCGCCGAGAGCCTCTGGTACAATCGAGGTTGATGCAACGCCCGGCACAGCACGCGGCGTTCGAAGGTTAGAGGCGGCGCTACGACGGAGCTTTGAGGCGTCGCGGGGAAGAAGAAGAGCGAAGAAGAAGAGAAAGGGCCCGCCGGTCTATTTATAAAGAAGCGGAGTAATTGACAAGCGAGAAGGAGTCAAAAGCGGCGGACGGCGCAGTGATCGCCTCGATTTCCGGATAGTATTAAATGAAGGGAATCTTCTTGTTTGGATTTCTTTATTAAGGATGACGTCAAGGCGCCTGGTCGTGGTCGGAGGATAGCGTCATGGCGGTTCAAGCGAGATGGCGGTTTACTGAAATATGAAGGAGATTGAGTTTCCTAAGATGTTGAAGATTAACATGAACCGGTTCAAGTCAACTGGGGCCTAATGTTGGGGATATAACTCTATCGAATATAAACCGCCCTAAAGGGCGGTTTACCCTAAATCCATAATTAGGGCCCACGAAGGCATGAGGCCCGGAGCCCAGAGGCGGATTAGGGTCCATAAATGTAAACCGCCTTAGTCATGTAACTTGTGTCAGAAGATAAGAGAGAAGAGACCGAGGCGGACACTTGTATGAGCCGGACTCGGGACTCTGAGACCGCCGGACGTCAACCCGTGTATATAAGGGGCGACCCGGCGGTTTAGGGACGCATAATTCGAGGCTTAGCGGCTATTGCTCCCTAGTCGCCAAATCACATCAATCCCATCACAAACTAGACGTAGGCTTTTACCTTCATCGAAGGGGCCGAACTAGTATAACTCTCGTGTCTTTGTGTCCGCTTTAACTCCTCTAAGTTAACCCGTACGATGGCCCTGCGACTAAGTCCTTTCACGAGGACATCTGCCGTGACAATTCCACGACAATTTTCGCTGTGGTCGCTAAATGACCGACTAGCTTGACGGGAGGACAAAAAGAATAGTAGAATGAATACTAGGTCACACTTCAATACAGCAAAAGCCTCGTGCCATGCTTGATGGCCATTTCATCATTATAATCATAAATTTCTCTCAGTTCTGAAACATGTACAGTTCTAGGAACATTGTTGTGCAGACCAAAAGTGTGCGATGGATATTCTCTTCACATTTTTTGTGTTTTGGAGTAAATCAACATAGATTGTTCACACAGTAGCTTCTAATTTTTACACTGGATTTGGAGATATGAACAATGATTGATTTTGATCAGTACTTGGTTGTGTGATATTTTCTGAAACTAGGACGACCTTAACCTTCGTCTGCTTCTCGTTTCCAGCAGCATCCAGGACGACCTCGACCTACTGCCACTAGCTTTTGGTGCACCTCCTGTTAGCTGCTAGCTGTTACGCAGTGTTCTTGATGCTACCGCTACAAAGAAGGTAATAAAAAATATCCACTGCCGCTATTGTCTTGCAAGTTCAGAAATTGGGTCTGATGTTGTGTGGGCATGTAGCATAATTCTAAGGAAACAAATATAGAAGTTCATATATAAAGCATGATTATGTTGCATACTCTGTTATGAGTTCTAAGGAAATAAATATAGAAGTTCATATTTCAAAACAAATGAAGTATTTTGGAAGTAAAACAAACTATTTGAAAGTACATAAATTATATTTAGGTATCTTTGTGTACTTCAGTATTAATGTACATGAACTTGTTCTTTTTATGTGAACTTGTACATTTGCCCATCCGACAAACAGTTTGATTTGCACTCTTTTTGCCATATTTGACCTGTCTCTAGTTCCATCTCGTTCTTGAGTTCTTCTGACCAAGAGCTAGTAAGATCAAACATGAATTTACACCAGTTCAAAAAACAAATTGTTGGGAAATAAGATTAAGACCAGAAACCAGAAAAGATGTACAAAAAAAGTTAAAAAGCGTTTCATTGAGACCTATATAAAGAAAACAATTTGTTGATCTACGAATTTAAATAAAAACTTGGAAAAGTTCGAAAAAAATCACATAGAAAGTTCGAACTCCAAAACCTGGCAAGTTCATGGTAAAAAACAAAAATAGGCAGAAAAGGTACACCCCCATTGATTCATTCAAAAATAAAAAAGTTGGGAAGCTCACGTGCATACCTCTAAAAAGAGTTCAATATAGCAGTTCAAAAAAATAAAAAATGAGTAGTTCTAAGTTAAAAATACAATATGTGAGTTCAATATAGCAGTCCAACACTGTTCCCATATATATGTGAGGTGCTTGCATGTTGGGGTGTTGCATCTCCTGCGAGGTCGCTGTAATGCACCAGCTCCACCACACTAACCTCATCTTTGGTTTATCTTCTGTATGACCTATAGGAGTTCTCCGGTGGCTGTTCAACAAAATTTGCTGTAAGTTTCTTTCTCATAGATTTTTATTCAATATATTTGTTGCTGATCCTCACACATTCGGTTAACAGAAAAATGAAGTTCAAAAACATCATCGGGGCAGGTTCATGGATCCTCACACTCTTGCTCACGGTTCGGTTTGTGTGTGTTACTCCACATTATATAATTTTCTGTTTAATTCTTATTTTGTTTCAGTTCAATATATAATTTTAGTTAAGTTCAATATATAATTTTAGTTTAGTTCAATATCTTGAGTATCACCTTTTTCTGCCATGAACTCATGCTATAATATGGGCAGCTAAGTTCACTCTGAAATATGTTGATACTAAACCAGAAGTTTGCTCTGAACTCTCATGTTCGTCTTAACAATTGACAGGTTTGAATATGTTGCCGCTGCGATGCTGATTTCCTGTTGCGACCTCGTTGATTCCCCGCCTTCGAACTGCTCCCTCAATCCCCTGCGTGGACCACCGCCGACTGTGGGATGCACCTTCCATGCGCAACCATGTGACCATGTAGATGCATGTCTTCATTGAGTCACTCACAGCACATATGTGTGTGTTGTGTTCGTGCGTGCATGGTCGCGGCCATGCTTGGCGTTTTGGCGTTGCCTGTGTGTGGTCTTGCGGGCGTCTCACCTCAAACGCATCCGGGGAATGATTGCACGAGTTCTCGAGAACGCCCAAGCACGTGGCCTCTCGACCACAACTTAGTCTCATGGAAGCTGTTGGATGTGGACAACTAGTATGAATTCAAGTCTAAATGGCTCATCGAGGAGAAAAAGAAGAGGAATTCGAGTGGTTTCTCTGTGGAGAAGGGCAGAAGACATTTTGCTCTGAACATACTCGTTGATATGCCCATGAGAACGGGTACATTTTTCTACAGTTTTTTGTGTTGCTGACGAGGGCTACACAACTTGTATTTACAATTTGAACTTAAGAGTATCCTCTATAAAGTTCGTGGATGTTGGATGTTCTTTTGACATTGAATTGCTATGTGCTTGCAAAATCTGAAGTGTTGATCCATCAGCATTCGCAGCTTCGCACCTCATTCTTGTATGTTATGTGTTTCAAGTGCTCAATGAAGTTTATGTTCTGAGGTCATGTATAACTACCTAGGCGTTCATGTATTACTAACCAGTAAGTACACCTGTTGCTTCTCTCGCTCGTCTGTGCTAGTGGTGAATAGTTCAAATTCTTGGCAAATTTTGAAATGTTCAAATTGATAAACGTGGTAAGTTCGAACGAAAAACGAACCCTTAGCCAATTTCACTGAGGAAAAAAATAAGGAGTTCATGTATTACTAGTGCTCTCTTTGCTATCCTTATTATTTATCCCTTTCTATTTTGGTGATGTCCACAGATTGACAAAAAAATTGTAAAAGTTCAAGCAAAAAGAAACTCCATGCAATTCAAATGGTAAAAGTACAAGTCGTAAAATAAGAGAAGTCCAGAACATCGTTGTAAAAAAATATTTAGTTTAAAAAAGAATAAAAAACATTTTATTTTTGAAAAAAATATCATTCAGTTTGATGATACAAACCATCCAAGTACATGGGCGACGATAAAGTAATCCGTTGAAAACTTACGAGCAAAAAACATTACCCAAAAACAGAGCAAAGTCTAGTTAGTGAAAACACGCTTAGTACAAACCCATGCAAACATCAGTACAAGTACTCATTTTTCAGAACAATTCAAAATTACTCTACAAAAAATAGTTCAGTACAAACACACACATATATCAGTACGAGTACTCTGTTTTTCAGACGGGAAAACAATAAGATTCGTCTTGCCGTATTCAAAATTACTCTTAATCGATTGCGAATTTGAGAAAATGTTCAACATGACAAAGTTTCGCATTTTCGGTAGCTTTCCAATGGTATATTATTTGCCCCATTTCAATAAACTTTTTAACAAAATCGTGTTCAAAACCAACTTTAACCGTATTTGAATTTGTACTTAAACCGTAAAGAATTAGAAAAAACTTTCTATACACAAAAGTTGTGCATTTTCCATAGCTTTCCAACGCCATATCATTTGCGTCAATCCGACAAAGCGTTTGCAAAAAACAGAGAAAATACGTTTCGCCCAGGATTTCACCATTTTTCAAATTACTTTTAAATCATACAGAATTTGAAAAAGTAGTAGATATATGGAAGATGCGGATATTCACAAGCTTTCCAACGCCATCTCATTTGATCAATTCCGATGAACCGTTTGAAAATTAAGTCCAAAATACGATTCGTGTTTTCGGTTTTGGAAAAAACTGTTTTTTCAAAACTGCTCTTAAACCATATTTTTTTTGCAAAAACAAATTATAAGATTGTAATGTAGATGTCAAGAGCTTTTCAACGATATATTACACGCCCCATTTCGACAAACTTTTTTTGCAAAAACATTTGAACTAAAGAAGACGATTTTTAACAAAAACAGAAATCATTAGTTCAACCGTTTGAATTCATCAGTTCAGCCGGTTGAATTCATCAGTTCAAGTAGGGTAACAGAATAATATTCGTAACTTCGTAGAATAATAGACAAATGTGTATATATATATATATATATATATATATATATATATATATATACACACAGCACGGTCTATTCTATAATATTAGCGAATAACTATTCGCACACCACTTCGCACCTTTGCGACTCAATGAAGCACATTGCATCATTTTGACGACGAAGCACGCAATAGAGACTAGTGAACTTTCGTCGGAAAAATCGCACGCGTTATTTTTGGTACTGTTTTCGCTCTAATTTTTTAACCGTTTATCGAAATGAGGCGTGTAATATACCATCGAAAAGCTATGGATTAGGCGCAACTTCGACATGTTGAACACTTTCCGAGATTCCACACGGTTTAAGAGCAGTTTTAAAAATAGTGCGGCGGATGACGAGTGGCAGCGAGCGTTTTTTTCGCGTTTTTTTCTAAACCGCTTGTCGGAATGAAGCAAATGATACGCCGTTGGATAGATATCGTCGAGGCGCATCTTTTTCATATATAAATCTTTCTCTAATTCGTTACGGTTTAAGAGCAGTTTCAAATTTACTAAATCGCGGAACTCTGTTTTTCAAATTTTTTGAAATTTTCGATACTGTTTTCGCTCCAGTTTTTGAACCGTTTGTTGAAACGAGGCGTGTGATACGTTGGAGAGCTACGGACAAGGCGCAACTTTCATATGTTGAAATGGTTTTGAGATTCCTTACGGTTTTTAGTTAATTTTGAAAATTGTGTGTCTGACTTCGAGAGGCAGCGGCTCTTTTTTCATGAAATTTTTACGAACAGCTGGTCGGAATAATTCAAATCATACGCCGTTGGAAAGATATCGACGAGACGCAACTTTTTCATGTAGAACACTCTCTCTAATTCTTTACGATTTAAGAGCAGTTTCGATTTTACCGAAAAGCGGACACTCTGTTCTTCGCGAGACCAAAACCGTCAGATGTAATCGCATCGGACGAAGAACACATTGCTTCAGACAAAATACCGCCTTTGCATCGGATGGGCAAGTGCTTTGCATGGTTTCTTTTTGTTTAGACGTAGTTTTTCTCGAACGAGGAAAGAAGAACGCGCTGCTTCACATGAAATACCACACTTCATTAGATGGGCAAGTGCACTGCATGATTTCTTTTTGTGAGATGTAATTTTTCCCAAACAAGGTAGCAAACCGCACCGCTTTAGACTAAAAACCGCATTTCATCAGACCGACAAGTGCACTGCATGACTTATTTTTTGTGGCACGTAAATTTTCCCAAACGAGATGGAGTGCACTTCATGTCTAGCGTTGGTGAACCCCAATACTATGAAAAGTGAACCTCTAGACTACCATAAACGGGCCGCGACACTACCAAAAGTGAACCACATGACTTTTTGTTCACCTTTTTCATACTTAATATTTATAACAAGGGTAGACCGAGCGAGTGGACCGTATGGATTGAGTGAGTGAACCGTGACCTTTGCATCAAGAAGTGAACCACATTATTTTGGCACCCTTCACATTTTGTAGTAAATGAATCACATCGCAATGTGGACCAAATCAAAACAACATATAACACGCACCGCTTCAAATCCAAAACCGCGACCGCAATGTCGACCAAGTAACTACACGCAGTTTGATCAGACGTGCGTTTTGTTCTTGAGCCCAGTGAGCTTGAGAGAGTTCAAACCGAACTCCCACACACATAAAAAGCGTACTGCAGTTTTCTTTGCCATCATTCTTTTTAGTTATCTACATTTTTCTCTTCTGGACGACATGGTGGAGCCTAATGAACTGTACAAGTCCTTGGCGAACGGAGTTAAACTCGCAAAAACTAAAATGAGCATTTTTCTCTTCTGTTCTTAGTTTTCTCTCCTTTCGTTGTTCTGCTCTCTCACACAAAAGAAACTAAGTGTATGTTTGGTTCCCTACACTACATTTCTCAAACAAAAAGGAACCGCACTGCAGCACCCTAGGCAATCGATCCTGTGCAAATGCACTGTCTCCGGCAGCCCTCGTGTGGTCGCCGGCGCCTACTTTTTTCACCATGGGAGCTCAATCGAGCTTTTTCCTGCTCAAATCAGTATGTCGTTGCCGCCAACTGTGGAAATGAACAAGTGAATTGCGAGGTGTCATGAGACAAACTTAAAACAAAAACAACCTTTTTTATTCAGAGATGCACTTCCTCGAAACTGCAGGCGAACAGAAGGAGAGAAGCTGCACTGCACGCCAGGGAGAGCTGCACTGCACACACCAGGGAGAGCTCCACTTCATGCTGGTGGCACTTGCGCGCGCAGTGGCTGCGAAACGCATGCCATCGTCTGCGCATCTTGCTAGCCATCGCTGCCAAACCGCACGCGAGCCGCCAGGATGGACATCTTGGACCTCGCCAGAGAGGAGTTTTGGGAGAGGAGGAAGAAGGAAAGGAGAGAGGGGAGGGCGGCTCCCGCTGCGGTCATGTTGATGTCGTGTCGCGCGGCCGCGGAGTGCACAGATGTGGTTGCCGGACTGCACGGAAGGCCGCCGGGGGGACGTGATGAGCTGCTTGCGCACCGCATCCCACCTCGCCACCGTTCAGAACCACGGCCGTGTGCCGGTGCAAGAAGACGAAGGGAGCTCGTCGGAGAGGCTTCTGCATCGGCGGGTTGGAGCAGAGGAGGAACGCCGTCCTGGTGCCAGCGCTGCAGGAGACGGGGTTCACCCGTGGCGGCGGATCGATCCAGATCATGGATGGGTGGCAGATCCGGACGTGGGGGTGGAATCCATCCGCGGCGAATCCCGAGGGCACCGGAGACGCAGGCAGGGGCAGCGCCAGGGCCGGAGCAGGGGAGGAGGTGGCGCGAGGGTAGGCGGCGGCGCGGTGGCGCGAGGGGTGTGGTGGGGCGACGGCGGACGTTCGCAGTTTCTGGTGGGTGGGGGGAAGGAGTGGATCAAGATTTCAGTGGAAGATGGGCCACGGGGATCCATGGTGTGAGGCCGTTAAGCGCACCGATTGGCTGGCCAGGCACGCGGCGTGGTGGGACGAGGTCAATTGTGACGGGGTGGGCGGAGGAGCTGGTTTGTGAATCGGGGCATGGGGTGTTGACCGTGAGGAAGGTGGAGGGGATCGGGGGAGGAAGGTGGAGAAGAGAGAGTGGTAGGTGGGGTGGGCGGTGGGGTTGATTTTAGTCTGTATGTATTTGAGGTGCACCGGGTGTTAGCAGAATAAGGTTCCGGTGTGCAGAATAAGGTCTTAAGGGGTGTTATCATAATAGACCCACCCTATATATATATATATATATATATATATATATATATATATATATATATATATCCACTAAGGGTTTTAGTCCTTTAACTTTTAAGGATCGCCTAGAGATGTCCTTATGACTTGTTTATTTCAGTTCTTCACAATGTGATGCTCTATATGTGCAACTATTTGCCATGCAGTTCAATTTCATCAATAACAGTTTCAACAATACCACTATGAATTATGATATTTGGTTGTCTGTTAAGGATATTGCGATTAACATGCCTTTTCGCTTTTCAATTGTTGTTTACCAACATGCATTGTCTTGAATGACTAAATATGCAATCCCGTGCTACATAGCAACAAGGAAGAGTGTTACATTAATGTTCTGATGATGTCCAGATATACATGTAATAAAATCTTATACAATGGGTTGGATGGAGTGTTGTACTACATCATTTTTCAATTGTTGTTTAGCTTCTAATATTAACTTGGTGCTTGTAGGTACATATATCATTGCCAAAGATCCACACTTGACCCTTTCTGCACAGATGGGGCAATGAGATATTCATGAAACAAAGATCAAGTGAGGAAACTAATAAAGATTGTTTAGAATGGGTCAAAAGATGTCAATCGAACTATTTGTTTACACTTTATGCAAGACAACAGTGAACTGCAGGTAAGTAAGAACCTTGTAGCCTTCTTTTTACTGCCCGTAATGAGTTGTGCTAGATGACAATATCTGAATCTTTTTGCTTTTGCAGTGGATCCTCAAGCAGTTTACTCAAGATTACCTCTCAAACTACATGATTGGCAGCCGCCATCACAAGGGGTTGAATAGAGTCCGCATGCCTTACGCATCCGAGGAGAGCACAATAGGGCCATTACACTTCACCTTGTTCAAAGAACTGAATGTCATCGCCTCTTTCTTTACCATCTGTAATAGTACAAGTATAGAACCCTGGTACATCATTCTTTATGTGCTGCTTATGTAATTCTTAAACATATGTACCTATGAATCGAATAATGCATTGGTTGTTTGAACCTGATGGATATGAATAAAGCTATAGCCTACTTTCAAGTTTAAATTAGGTATAATTTTAAATAGCAGCAATTAAATTATGGTGAAATTATGTTGTGTAGGTCATTACGGCACACACGGTTGGTAAAACACAAATGTTTGCGATATACACCATAATCCGAGACAGTTCACAGAGAGGAAAGGTGTGCAAGCATGCACACAGTTGCTGTTTGCAAAGCATGTGTGATGTCAGCACTATCACATATGATGCAGGAAAACTAAATGTGTGTGATTGTCTACGTATCGTACACGGTTTATAATCATGAACTGTTTGTGATGTGCCAGGTATCGTAAAACTCCCGTGCCTAGAATCTGCCTCGAAAACTCCGT
Source organism: Aegilops longissima (assembly GCA_021605205.1). NCBI lineage: Eukaryota > Viridiplantae > Streptophyta > Magnoliopsida > Poales > Poaceae > Aegilops > Aegilops longissima. The sequence goes on from CM038681.1 coordinate 354,921,749, forward strand.
GCTCGAATCACTCGGTTTTAGGCAGAACCACAAAACTTCGACTGCGATGGCAATGCGAGCACAAACAAGTAGCAAGGATGAATCGTTTGGGATATTTAAGATATCAGAAACGGTTATATAGGGACAACCATATGCATGGAGGCTCCCTATCCCCGACGGTTTCTGGCTCGTGTGGGAAGGACCCCCCCCCCTATTGCCCACACTCACTTGGCGACGGTTCCAAATGCCGTCGCGGAAAGGGGTTAAAAACCATTTGTTTAGGACTGACACGCACCAGTGATTGTTCGATGTCGTCAAGATATGCATGGTTTTGAAACCAAACTATCAAACATTTGCTATGTTGTCCAGGAGCCCATGAGAAATGAAGGTGAAGGTTATGGTGCTCCATCGCATAGTACAGCATGAAAACATAACAGTCGGGTCAAATGAACTGAGCTTCTGAACTTCTGGTGGTGCATTTATCTGCTGGACTATTAACTTTTATGCCAACCTTCCTTTTGTTTTATGGTTGTAATTTGTTTTGTTGCGACACAAAATTTGTTCTTAACGTGCAGCCACCGGCTCAAGAAAACAGTAAGCCATTTTTGTATAGTGTAGGGTGTTCCCTATATTTGCACTGGTGGTGAACTTTGATGCCCAGTGGATGTAATATGTGCAATTGCCTTAATAGCCTAGCGTTAGTTTCTATCTTATTTATTTCCTAGTCTTCTTTTTCCTTGGTTTGCTAGTGGCCACAACAACCATGGGCCATATACGTATCATGGTATCCTTGAGCCTACTACAGGCAGTAGGACCCATGGGCCTCCTACGGGCCGTCGGATAAATGGGCCTCTAACAGGCCGTAGAATTCGGTGGGCCTTGGGCCGTCGGATAAATGGGCCAACATGGGTTGTAAACGGGCGTAATTTGTATCGGGCCAGCACGGTAACGGGTCGTTAACAAGCCGGAAGACAGCAATGGCTTAATTCTGTCAGAGGCACAACGGGTCGTTAAGGGGCTAGAATATAGGACGGGCTGGAAACGGCGCAACTGGTTAACAGGAAACAAACAGGCCGATTCTAACCATGGGCCAAATTTGGCCCATTAGGGGAACACGCCAGTAATGGGCCGAAAGTAATCGAGGGCCGGAAAGGAGCCCAAGGATGTATGGGCTGTCAATAGGCCGAAAGCTAACACAGGCTGGAAACAACCCATGTGAATCATAGGCCGTTAATCGGTACAAAGAAATTTACTGTTCATTATGGGCCAGAGTCATCGTGGGCCACTAAAGGGCCCAAAGATATGAAAGGCCTCATATGGGCCTAAAGACGTCATGGGACATACATGGGCCGAATCTGAAATAGGCTGGTGTTATATTCGACGGCCCACTTGACGCTGTTGGGCCGATTTCGGGAAGGCCCTAACGGGCCATGAGTTACCGGGCTGTGAAATGGGCTATATGCTAATAGACCGTTAATACGCTTTTCATGGGCCAGCCCGCTAGCTTTTGACCAAGTCAAATGGGCCGGCCTTTGTAAGCTAAATGGGCCAGTGTTGGGCCGTCGCATGTGTCGGCATATCATAGGCGCCTATCTGACCCAATGATGAGCTGACACATGTTTACTACGACCAATGAGAATTTTACATGTGGAAAATCGCCATTGGTCGTTGCTGTTAACGGTGACCCATTACGGTGGATGCCATGTGTCGGTTATGCTTGACGAAAGCACTTCCATGACACATCAATTATCGTCATGGAAGTGAACACTTCCGTGATGATAATTTTGGTCTTGTCATGGAACACTTCTACGAGAGCACATGTATGACTATCTTGATTCTGTCATAAAATCGTCATGGATGTACATGCATGACAGAAAACGTGACCTACTGTGACAAACGCGTATCATCACGGAAGTGTTTTTTTGTAGTGTTGCGGTGGATGCGCGATGTGTGTGTGTGTGTGCACGCGTCGGGTGGGGGGGGGGGGTACACTACGAGTCGTGAGCCACCGTGTGGGTTGTTCTTTTTGTGAGGCACGTACCACATCAGAGTCGTGAATTCATTATTTAAAACATTACACAACCCTTTTATACATACATGTTTTGGCCACATGTAGTTGGCGGTTGTCCTACACGACACTCACTCGTGTGTGACGCTTTTTGTGGGTCTGCGAGGTCGTCGTCCATCACTTCGACCAACTGCTGGCAGAGCGGTTAATTTTACCAGCAAGGTAGAATCTTTTTTGTTTGTGTTATGGTGGAATTATATAGTACACGTCGAAGAAGTGGGAGGGGGCTAGCATATATACTACATACGCGTCCGTGAACACACGTCACTCAGTGTCGGCACACTTTGGATTCCGAGGCACGTGCCACATCAAAGTTGTGCATTGGCTATTCAAACATCACACAACACCTCTTTGGGCCACATACATGCAGGCGGTGGTTATCCTAGGACACTCACGTGTGACGCTTCCATATGTGGGCCCGCGAGGTCATCGTCGATGCATGTATCACTTTGACCTACATTGGGAGAGATTAATTAATTTCACCATCGAGGAGGATTCTTTTTGGGTTGTATTACGGTAGGAGCATATAGTATGCGTTAAAGAGGGGTAAGGGGACCACCGTATATAGTACACTTCATGAACCTCGCTCTGTGTGGGGACTTTACGGTTTTTGAGGCATGTGCCACATCAAAGTTGTGCATTTTGGGTATTCGACATATGTTTGGCTCACATGTAAAGCGATGGTGGTTCTCCTCTGGCACCCACTCATGTGGTTATCAGCGATATCAATGCTTTCCATCTGTGGGCCCGCTTGGTCCATCACTACTTTGCTTGACAACGAGAGAGGTTAATTTGACTTAGGAGGGGATTATTTTTTGGTTTTTATTACGGTATATATGTCATGCTCTGGGATGACATGATATAGTTTGAGCTCACATGCATGTGTACGCATGAATCTCTCCCATCGAGTCAAAGTGGCTAGTACCACGACACGTCGTGAACCGATCTCGCTCTATGTCGGGACTGTACGATTTCTGACGCATGCGTCACATCGATGTTGTGTATGGTATTCAAACATGCATGCACGCATCACCTCCATACATACATATGGATGTAGTAGTTGTCTTTGAATGGTACACTCCCTCGCGTGGTTATGGGTGAGAAGCCTATATATTCGTGGGCTTCCGTGGACATCCATGATCACTTTGACCGACAACGAGATAGTTTACCATGGTGGATTCTTCCTTTGGTTCATGTTATCATAGTAGGTCATGGTGAGATTCAGACCTAATTAAGTTTGAGCGCATACTATGCAAGCATGCACGAATCCCCGTCATCGGCTCGAAGGGTGTTGTGACATACATATGCATCGTCAACTAACCCTCGCTCCGTGTGGGGATTTGTGGTTCCAAAGCACGGTGCCACAACAAAGTTGTTCCATTGTGTATTCAAACATCAACACTCCATACATATGTTTGGGCCACATGCATGCAGTGTTGTCTTCGGGGACTAGCTACTTGCATGATTATTAGCGAGCTAGCCCATCTCTGGGGTCGTATGGACGACCATCACTTTGACCAACAACAAGAGAGATGTTGTATGACCAAGGTGGATTATTCTTGGTCCGTTTTACGATACATCTTGGTGAGATGCCCTCTCCCGCCGACTGTGTGTGTGTGATGGGGGGACTGCTACTTTGCACTTTGCTAGGTGAACCTCTATGGGGGCGGGCATGCGTTCATAGCTTAGGATGCCCCACCTACCAACATGAGGGGGATAAGCAATACCATGCACTTTGTGAGATAGGTGCCACATCGAAGTTGTGCATTTGGTATTCGAACATCAAACCACCCTTTCCATACATATATTTGGTCCACATGCAAGTGTGACCGTGTTCTCACCCTTTCCCGCGTCATTTTCGCCAAATTTATGAATATTAGACAAGTCGGATGACGCAACGGACATGGTTCACTCACACTAACTGTGTGCCACACCGGTGCCCCTATCACGCACATCAGCATAGTACATTGGGTTCCATGAGGCTTTCCCTCTCAAAAATAACTACACACGTGCATGTTTTTTCTGTTTGATAATACACGGTTATTATGTTTCGACCATGTGTGATGTTTGTTGTTCACGTTCCCGCCTGCATCCCTCAAAAATATTTTCCTGACTCGAGGGTTTTTCTGTTTCACTACACACGGTTATTATTTCCAAACCGTGTGCGATGCACCGTCATCAGAATTTTCAATAGCCACGGCATTTTATTCCCGCGTAAAATTTTCAGTAGGCGCGTCATTTCCTCAAACACCCCTCCCACACCCCCAAAACTCCTCGGCGGCGACACACCCCCCCACCACCACAACCCCCCTTGCTCGAAACCCTAGCAAGGTCGCCGCCGCTGTCGCAAGGCCTTCATTGTCAACATCTGCCAGTTTGCTTGTGCAGCTTACCCACCGATCTCCATACCCAGGCCGCCCTGAGTTTCTTAGATGGCACCTGCCAAACGAACCCTTTCCCACAGTTCCACATCCCCCACTCCAGAGCGTTGTAGCCTAAGCATGGCTACGCTTCTCGTGGAGCTCGAGGAACGACTGGCACAAAAGAGATTTATTGCGGCCTCTTCGCCCGACATCGCCGAGGAAGCTAACGACCATTACTGGTTGCATGCATTCAATCAGTGGGCTAGAGTATCCGGGTATGTCGCGGACGCTAGCTACGACATCAAGGTCATCGACAGCGATGGCCTCGCGGGCTATGTCATAGGTTAAGTGGCCCACACCAACCCCTCGGGTTCAACCGCTGTCGATTGCTACTTCTTGAGCATGTGTTGGTTTTTCCCTTGAAGAGGAAAGGGTGATGCAGGAAAGTAGAGATAAGTATTTCCCTCAGTGTTGAGAACCAAGGTATCAATCCAGTAGGAGGTACACAAAAGTCTCCAATCTATGCACCTGCACAAACAATCATACACTTGCACCCTACGCGATAAAGGGGTTGTCAATCCCTTCACGGTCACTTGCAAGGATGAGATCTGATAGAGATAGATATAAAAGATTACTAAAACATAAAACAAAATAAAAACAAATAAATTGCAGCAAGGTATTTTTGGGTTTTTGGTTTCTAGATCTGAAAATATATGATGGAAAATAGACCCGGGGGCCATATGTTTCACTAGAGGGTTCTCTCTTGAAGGAAAATAATACGGTGGGTGAACAAATTACTGTCGAGCAATTGATAGAAAAGTGCAAAGTTATGACGATATCCAAGGCTATGATTATGAATATAGGCATCACTTCCGTGTCATGTAGAACGACTCATGCCTGCATCTACTATTATTACTCCACACATCGACCACTATCCAACATGCATCTAGAGTATTAAGTTCATAAGTATGGAGTAACTCCTTAAATAAGATGACATGATGTAGAGGGATAAACTGATGAAGACCCCATCTTTTTACCCTTGATGGCAACAATACAATACGTTCCTTGCTACCCCTACTTTGTCTCTGGGTGAGGACACGACAAGATTGAACCCAAAACTGAGCACCTCTCCCATTGCAAGAAATACCAATCTAGTTGGCCAAACGAAACTGATAATTCGAATAGAAATACAAAGATATCAAATCATGCATTTAAGAATTCAGGAAAGACTCAAATAATATTCATAGATAACTTGATCACAAATCCACAATTCATCCAATCTCGACAAACACAACACAAAAGAATATTACATCGGATATAACTCCAAGAACATCGAGGAGAACATTGTATTGAAGATCAAAGAGAGAAAAGAAGCCATCTACATACTAGCCATGGACCCGTAGGCCTGTGGTAAACTACTCACCCTTCATCGGAAGGGCAATAGAGTTGATGTAGATGCCCATCGTGATCGAATCCCCCTCAGGCAGGATGCCGGAAAAGGCCGCAAGATGGGATCTCACGAAAATAGAGGCTTGCGGTGGCAGATAAGTATTTTTGTTGACACTTCTGATCATTTGGGAATTTATAGAGCAAAAATTAAGGTTGGAGGAGCGGCAAATTCTATCGGTTCAGCAGCATCCGTAGTAGGAGCGGAAGGGATGTAGCGCCATGGGGCTCACAAGCCAAGTTTGTTGGGTGTCTTTTTGTCCAAGAAAAGTCATCGCGGAAGTTTTATTCCGTTTGGACTGCATTTGATATTCCTTTTCTGTAAAACTCAAAAACAAGGAAAAAAACAGAAACTGGCACTTGGCTCTAGGTTAATAAGTTAGTCCCAAAAATAATATAAAATGGCATATTGATGCATATAAAACATCCAAAACAGATAATATAATAGCATGGAACAATAAAAATTATAGATATGTTGGAGACGTATCATCGATGTCATCCATGGCCCCGCCGCTGATCTCCTCTGGCTCGCTATCAAGAGTTTCCCATCCTACATCGCCATCGAGCCCCTTTTGCCATTTCTAAAGGATACGTTCTGCGACACTGGCTTGGGATCCATAGCTTGCAAGCCAGACCTCATCGACGGTGACCACATGGAGGGCACCCTCTCTGGCTCTTCCAAGGGGAAAGAGCTCGTCTGTGACATCAGGGAGGGCACCCTACAACCGTGCTCTTCCAGGGGGAAGGAGCCCATTTGCGACATCATGGAGTCCACCCAAGGTCCATGCTCTTCCCACAGGAACGAGCCCATTTGTGACAAGTGAGGAAACCCATGATTTTTTTGCCGTGCCTCTTCACAGGGGGAACCCATGATTTGTTTTGTCGAGTCCCTTTTGTAGTGTAGTGAGAATATGTCCAGTTTTAATTGCTATATTTGGATGTTTGCAGTATGCCTTGTTTATTTCAGTTTTTCACAGTGTGATGCTCTATATGTGCAACTATTTACTGTGCAGTACATTTTCATCAATACCAGTTTTAAACATACCGATAGGAATGCATATATTTTCTTGCTGTTAAGCCTGTTATAGCTAGCATATGCCTCTTTTAAAGTTTTTTTGGTTGTTCAGTTGTTTGTGGTTAGCATATGTCCAGTTTAAAATGCTATATTTGGTTGTTCATAGTATGCCTTGTTTATTCCAGTTATTCACAACGTGATGTTCTATATGTGCAAGTATGAACTGTGCAGTTCAATTTCATCAATACCAGTTTCAACAATACCACTATGAATGACTACATTTGGGTCCTGCATGTTGTAGTGAACACGCCTTTCCATTTTTATTTAACAATACCCGTGTACTTAGACCGACATAATACTAGTTTGAATGACTATGTTTGCTTGTTCTTAAATGTTAGGCCTGTTGCAGTTAACACACCTTTCCACTTGTTTTGCTTAGCTAGCATGCTTAAACCTGCACACTGAATCTATATTTTGGAGATTATTTTGTCTGCCATGGATATACTTGGTTGATGTTTAGCCTGTTGTGCTTAACATGCCTCTCGATGTACTTACACAGGACAATTTTGGGAACAATTATTGTTTTCCATCGAGGATAGTTTCATCCCATGGCTTATATATATTCACTGTTCAGGATATCGGTAGCTGATACCATATAGGCCGGGGGCTGATAAAGGATTAATTGGTGAATCATACTTTTAGTTGAATATATCTATAACCCGTTTATCATTAGGTTAACTAGGGCCACATGTAATATATCTAAGGCTACATAGCAACATGCACTCTACTGAATGCCTAAATATGCAATCCTAGGCTACATAGCAACAAGGAAGAGTGTTACCGTAATGTTTTCATGATGTCTAGATATACGTAGAAGAGCAGCAGCAACAACAACAACACATCAGCAGTTAATCAGCTGATAATTTGTAGAAATGCAATAAACTCCCTCCGGCCCATAATATAAGATGTTAATTCATCCAATATGTGAGTATATTGGATGTTATACAATATTATATAATGGGACGAAGGGAGTGTTGTACTACATCATTGTGCAATTACTGTTTAGCTTCTAATATTAACTTGGTGCTTTTAGGTACATATGTCATTGGTAAAAATATGCGCTTCGACCCTTTTTGCATCTGGGGCAATGAAATATTGATGAACCATCATCAAGTGAGGAAGCTGATAAAGATTGTTAGTAAAATGGGTCGAAAGATGGCAATTAAACTGTTTGTTTACACTTTATCCAAGACAACAACGACCTGCAGGATGGTAAGTAAGAACTCTGCAGCCTTCTTTTTATTGCCCATAATGAGTTGTGTTAGATGTCAATGTCTGAATCTTTTTCCTTTGCAGTGGTTCCCAAAGCAGTTTACTCAAGATTACCTCTCAAACTACATGATTGGTGGGCATGCAAAGGTTAAAGTATTTATACCAGAACACGATGATTATCTAGATGTGTTCATGAAGACAGTGAAGGATGGGCGGTGGGCCATCACAAGGGGTTGGACTAGAGTTGTGCGTGCCTTTTGCAAGGAGGAGGGCACAATATGGGCATTCCTCTTCACCTTGTACAACAAAAGAATGTATTTCGCCTCTTTCTTTACTGTCTTTAATAGTACAAGTATAGAAATGTGGTTCATCATTCTTTATTTGGTGCTTATGTAATTCTTGAACATATGTACCTGTGAATCGAATAGTTCATTGGTTGTTTGAACCTGATGGATTTGAATAAAGCTATAGCATGCTTTCATATTCAAATCCGGTACAATTTTAAATAGCAACAACTAAATTATGGTGAAATTACGCTCTGCAGGTCATTACGGCACACACGGTCCGTGAAACACAATTTTTTGTGATATACACCATAATCTGACACAGTTCACAGAGAGGAAACGTGTGCGAGCATGCACACAGTTGCCGTTTGCAAACTGTGTGTGATGTCAAACAATATCCCAAATGGTGCAGGCAAACTAAACGTTTGTGATAGTTGCCTTATCGTACATGAAGGGCAGGCATGAACTATTTCTGATGTGGTATGCATCGTAAATGTTGCACCACAGAATAGTGTGTGGTATAGTTATCATGTACGGCGATGTTACGACGGTCCAATGTTTCGTAGTCCTATCCGACACTTGTATGATTATTAGCTAATCTTCTTAATTAGTTATCACATACGGTTCAGAAAAAGTGAATGTGTGTGATTGTCTACTTATCATACACATTATATATTCGTGAACCGTTTGTGATGGGCCGCACATCATAAACGTAGCACCACAGAATACCGACTGCGATGGCAATGCGAGCACAAACGAGTAGCAAGGATGAAGCGTTTGGGATATTCGAGATATCAAAAACAGTTTTATAGGGACAATTGTATGCATCAAGACTCCCTATCCCCGACGGTTTTTGGGTCGTGTGGGAAGGACCCTCGTATCGCACACACTCACTCGGCTACGGTTCAAAATGTCATCGCGGAAAGGGGTTAAAAACCATTTGTATAGCACCTCGATGTACCAGTGTATGCAACCAACATGCTCACACAATAACATAGCAAATGAAATGTGACAAAGCATGCACACACAATTCTAGCATCTATCAATCAATTGGCGATGACTAGGTCATCTATATATGAGTCTATTGATTGAGGAGTCAAATGAGAACATTTGATCGTAGGTCATACTCATCGTTTAAGCACAAGTGCGGTTACCACTTTTACATAAAGCATTGATGTGTTCACACCATTAGAGTTGCTTTAGCTCAATTTTTAGAGCAAAGCTCCCCTACATGTGATATCCCCCCTAAGAGGGATGAACTAACCTTGGGTTTTGTCGATGATGACTTCATGTAGATAGTGAAGATGTGGATGCTCATGTTGATGTAGATATTTTGGAGCAATCCATTGGAGTGTTGCACTTTCAATACCTACATGGGTTAGTCCCACAAGGAACATACAAGGGTATTCATAGACATAGAGTGAATTGCACATTTGATGATGTCCATGAAAGCATTAGGTTACCTTGTCCCTTGTCTTACCAACAAGAGGGTGTGTGACTCCATGAACCAGTGCAAGATATATGAAAGTTTTTTTCCCAAGTCCTCGCCAAAATGAATATGAGTGAAGTATGTTGGCAGAGTTACCTTCAAGAACACTCTAGTTCTTCTTCTTTGGGATCCACATCAACTTGATGGGAATCCTTGGAGTTGTAGTCGTACTTGATGATGTAGAGCTTGACGTAGTCTTGGGAACCAACTTGACCATGGCCTTAGGAGCTTCTTCAAATGAGTCAATCTCTTCTTGAAGCTTGTCCTTGCATTTTAGCTTGTGGGCGTGTGGTGGAAGATCATCTTGAGCTTGTGTTCCCTTGAAAGAAGTGGGGTCATACTTCTCTTGTTGAGGAACAAACTTTGTCTTGGGGTATTGATTTTTTCCCCACTCAATTCGATTGGCATTGAACGTTCGTTCAAAACCAACACCTTGATTCTTCCGACGCCTTCCTTGCTTGCATACAATTTCCTCAAATTTCTTACTCCCGGCAAGGCTCTTGTAAACACCTTTCTCTATAATTCCCTTCAATAAGCTGTTTTCTTGCTCAAGTGTAACTTGGCTAAGAGAATCATTATTGGAATCAAGAGAACTACTAGAAGTAACAATATTTGATTTAACATGGTTATTGTTAATACTAGAGGAAGAATCTTTCTTGCTCTTGTTGCTAGATTTTACTTGTGGCATATAAGTAGACAAGAGGAGACGCTTGGCAAGATAAGAAGAACTCTTCTTTCGAAGATCATCATTGATTGATTTTAGAAACTAATGCTCTTGCTCTAAATTTAGCTTCTCGAAGTGTACCTTCTCATGAGTCCTTAGGAGCTCTCTATGATCCTCTAGAGTTGTTTCATGAGCTAACTTAAGAGTGTTTAGTTCTTTAGTTAAATGCTCAATCTCCTTCTTATCATTTTCATTCGTTTCATCTTGATTAGCATGATTACTAGCAAGTTCATCATAGTTTTCATCACTAGTGTCGTCAACAAGTAAATCATCATCACCTAGCAAATCATCTTCATCACTATTGAAATGAACATACTCGGCGTGTGATACCTTAGGGCCTTTATCCACGAAGCATCTTCCAATTCCTTCATTTGGTGAGTCAAATATGTCGTGGGATTTGGATGACACAAGTGCAAGACCGACAACACCTTCATCTTGAGTATAGTCCGCCTCGGAGTGATAGCTTCTCTCAGAGTAGTTGTCGGAGTCGGAACCGGATACCCATTCACCAACATGAGCTTGATGTCTTCGTCATGTGCAGCTCTTTGATGACTTGACCTTCCTTTCCGAATCCTTGCTTCTACGAGAGGGTCTTCGTTCATAACGATCATATCTACTCCTTCTCTCTTTTGGAGGTGATTCATCTCTTCTGCTCATCCTTTTTGGTCAGTCTTCTCTTTTCTTGTAGGGAGTCGAACACTCATCATAGTAGTGTCCGGGTCTTCCACAATTGTAGCAATTACGATCACGACTAGAAGATCTTTTGTCATTGTAGGACCTTGACTTGGAGCATCTCTCTTTGCTTCTACTCTTGTAGAACTTGTTGAAGTTCTTCACCATTAAGATGAACTCTTCATTAGAGACTTGCTTCTCACTTGATGTTGTAGGAGCATCACTTGAAGCTTTGTAGGCACCACTTGATTTTTTGTGGAGCTCTTCCTTATCCTTGAGTGGCATCTCATGGGCAACAGTTCTACCAATAACTTCTGTGGGCTTGAGATCTTTGTAATTGAAAATCATTTGGATCGAAGTGCACACAGTGTCGTATTTTCCATCCAATGCTCTTAGGATCTTCTTGATGATGAATTGTCGGTCATCTCTTCACTTCCTAAGCCGGCAATCTCATTTTTGATGAGAGCAAGCCAAGAGTACATTTCGGCGACTCCTTCACCATCCTTCATCTTGAACTTGTCAAGTTGACTTTGAAGAACATCCAACTTGGATTCCTTGAAGGACTCGGTATGTTCGTGCATATCAACCAAATTATTCCAAATTTCCTTTGCTTTCTCAAGGCGGCTGATTTTGTTGAATTCTTTGGGGCATAATCTATTGAAGAGAATATCGCAAGCTTGAGCAATGTATTGCAACATCTTCATTTCTTCTGTTGTTGCTTCGCGATCCAGTTCTTTTCCATCCTCGAAGAAATTACCATGCAAACCAATACACACAACAGCCCAAACGATGGGTTATGACCAAGAATATGCATTTTCATCTTATGCTTCCAACTAGCAAAATTTGTACCATCAAAGTAAGGACCTCTACGGTGGTAATTTCCCTCGCTAGACACCATACTCTCCTAGGTTGTGAAACCAAGGATATGATCACCGAGCATATGGAGATCAAGGAAAATGGAGACCAAAGCTCTGATACCACTTGTAGGATCGAAAGTATGTCTAGAGGGGGGTGATTTGACTATTTGACCAAATAAAAATATAACCTTTTCCGAATTTTAGTTGTGGGAAGATTTTAGGAATTACCACAAGTCAAGAAATCAACCTACACATGTAATTCTAAGAGTGTAGCGGGGGAAAGTACAACATTGCATATGAAGGTAAAGGGAAGGGTTTGGAGAAGGCAAACGCAATGGACACACAAAGATTTTTGGCGTGGTTCCGATAGGTGGTGTTATCGTACGTCCACATTGATGGAGACTTCAACCCACGAAGGGTAATGGATGCGCGAGGCCACGGAGGGCTCCACCCACGAAGGGTCCACGAAGAAGCAACCTTGTCTATCCCGCCATGGCCATCGCCCACGAAGGACTTGCCTCACCCGGGTAGATCTTCACGAAGTAGGTGATCTCCTTGCCCTAACAAACTTGGTTCAACTCCACATCTTGACGGAGGCTCCCAAGCGACACCTAACCAATCTAGGAGACACCACTGTCCAAAAGGTAATAGATGGTGTGTTGATGATGAACTCCTTGTTCTTGTGCTTGAAATGATAGTCTCCCCAACACTCAACTCTCTCTCACATATTTGGCTATGATGGAAAGATGATTTGACTGGAAGGCAACTTGGGGAAGGCTACAAATAAGATTCTTTTGGTAGGATTGGAATAACTTGATCTCAACACATGAGTAGGTGGTTCTCTCTCAAAAATGTATGGTGAAAGTGTAGGCACGTTCTGATGGCTCTCTCACAAATGCAGATGGGGGTGGAGGGGTATATATAGCCCCCACACAAAATGCAACAGTTACACACATTTAACCCATCTCGGTGAGACCGAATGATAAAACTTGGTGCACCGATTAGTTAAAAATGTGAACGTTAGGAATGTCGGTGGGATTGACTGGAACAACTCGGTGAAACTGATGTGCTAGGGCTTAGGGCAAGCATCATCTTGGTGGCGCCGATTGCATAAGGCAACAGAGAATCTGCCAAGCCAACTCGGCGAGACTGATAGCATAACTTGGTGAGACCGAAGTAACTGCAACAAGTCACAGAGTGTTGGCAGGGCCATCTCGGTGAGACCGAACTATTAGGGTTTCTAGCTGTGGCTATGTCATATGAACTCGGTGGCGCCGACCAGAAAGAATCAGTGGGGCCGAGTTGGAGTTTAGGGGTTTGACATATTTGGATGGAGAAAGTGGCTCAGGGTTTTGGAGCAATGTCACTAAGAATTTGAGCAAGCAAGCCATTAAGCAACACCTCATCCCCTTTTAATAGTATTGCCTTTCCTATGGACTCAATGTGATCTTGGATCACTAAAATAAATATGGAGAGTCTTGAGCTTTTGCCGACATATGTCCTTAGCATTTTGAGGGGTCCACATCTCTAGTCCATGCTATGCCATTCATTAAAACTTCTGAAATATTTATCTTGAATGGACATTAGTTCAATGAGCTATATGTTGTTATGAATTACCAAAACCACCTGGGGATTAGTTGCACGTTCATCCTCCCCTTCCAGATCGCACCGCCACCTCCCTCCCCACCCCCTCCCGGATCTCTCCCTCGGCGAGCCCCTCTACTGCCCGCGTGTGCACAGCCTCCGGCTCCTACTGCTCTCCCTGTTGCCCCTTCCTCACCAACCCCACCTGAGCTGAAACCCTAGCTTGGTCCTCCTAGACATCTTCCATCCACCCCACCTCCTTTCTTTCTTTCTCACTTGAGCCACCATCCCTCCCTTGGCTCCCACATCGCTACGCTCTTCACCAACTCTAAGGGGAACATCCTCATCGCGGGGCATGTGGTGTCCTGTCAACCCGCCCCTTTCCCACCTGCGACGGCCCCGAGATCTTGACTCCCGACTGAGATCTACAACTTTAGCGCCGCCTGACGAATCTTGATTTTAAGCTGACAAATCGAGTGGTGTCCCGGTGAATCAATCTGCAGGTTCCATGGCCTCCCGACGGAGGAGCGTCTCACTGGCGCTCCTTCCTCGTCATGCTCGGCGCCGAGAACCACAATGACGCCAAGTCCAAGGAGCTCCTCGTCGCTTCCCACAAATCAGTTACCACTCAACTCCACTCCCTCCCATGCAAAACCATCCTCTCCGCTCTCACCCGTCGATGGGAAATTTCCAGTCGACACTTCATTTCGTTGCTAGTACATATTACACGCACATGTTCCACAGAAAATCCAACTGCATTCTCTTGGCAATTTAGGATTGGTAAGTAGGTGTCACTGAGTCTGAGTGAGTGGTAAACCGTATAGAGCTCAGACGCTAATCAAGCTGATTTAATTGGTAGATATCTAGATTAAACATGTCCATTATTAACCCCTGCTCCTTGATGATGTCGATCTCCACATCCACAATATGTAAACATGCCATTGTTAATATTGCACCGATCCTTATTGTTTTGTTGGATTTAGTTACCTTTTTCTCATATAATAAAAACGTGATCTCGTTGTACAATTTTGGGTTCTGTCAATTAATAGTTTGGAAAGCCTACAAGCCCTCTTATAGTTAACTAAAAGGTTGTTGAACATTTTTAACAAGTGACTATTTTTTTAGCGGGGTAACAACTGACTGTTTGACATTCCCAGGTTGTACATCACTGATTATGTACAACTTGGTACAAAATTGGTCTGATATTAGTTTTATATCACAAAAGTAGGGAGGTTCCTGCTGCTTATTAGTATCACCTTTGGATTATTACTGTGTTCGGTTCACCATTGTAGTGATTATCTTGGCGAGCATTTGTTTAATAACTAGAATACATTGTCTGCTGGGAACTCTATTTACCTTACCTTACATGTACAATGTACAAGGTTAGTTTGCGTACTATTACAAATGTCTTTGAGGGTCCTTTGTGTTACTACTATAATTTCATTCATGAATTCTACACATAGTTTTTTCATCCTGCTCTAAAATTGCGTGTGTTTGAATCTATTTGCCGTTGCTAGTCAGAAGTCCATTATTGCTAGTGTGTTCAGGATTCTATTTCTGCCATCTAAAATATGTGTTAATTCTGATACAGCATAAAGAGCTATGTGAGCCCTCCTGGAAGGGGCTTCGGCTGGACCTCTGATTGAGCTCCCCATAGACTTTGACCCAAGGTAAACACGAATTTGCTTTTGTTGTTGTTGCAAATGTCTCTGTCTTGTTGAGAATAGTTTATGAGCAAACCTTGTAGTAACAATACCATATGTCATGGGAGTGTGACACATACTGTTTGTGAATGCCTGTTATTGGATTATTTGATATCTGTTGATTATATGTCCTTATCCATCATTGTCTGATTGTTCTTGCAAGCATTATTAGTTAGGTTGTGTAGGTGCCAAATTCTACTTCTGGATTAGTCTATTTTTCTCCTGAGACCCTCCTTTTTCCTACATTGTTTGCTGTTTGGATAGTGAAAGTGCAACTATCCCTAGGTGGTTTTGGTAATTCATAACAACATATAGCTCATTGAGATAATGCTATTCCAAGACAAATATTTCAGGAAAGCTCAATGAATGGCATGGCATGGATGATGAAAGTGGATCCCTCAAAATATCAAGGACAAAGGATTGGCTCAAGCTCAAAAGATCAAGACTCTACATTTTACATTTTAGTGATCCAAGATCACATTGAGTCTATAGGAAAAGCCAATACTATCAAGGAGGGATGAGGTGTTGCTTAATGAGCCTTTTGCTTCATGTGCTTAGTAATATGCTCCAAAACCCTCCACTACTTTCTCACATCCACATATGACCTAAACCTAAAGTCAAATTCGGCCCTACCGATTCTTTCTATCCGGCGCCACCGAGTTCAGATGTCTTAGCCACTGCCACAAACCCTAGGCAAATCGGTTTCACCGATAGGGATCTCGGTCTCACCGAGATGGGATTGTAATCTCTCTGTTTCCCTTCATAACGTTTCGGTCTAACTGAAGTGAGCGATCGGTCCCACCGAGATTACAATGTAAACTCTCTGTTTCCCTTTTGTAACTTTTCGGTCTCACCGAAAGAGCAAATCGGTCCCACCGAGTTTACCTGACCAACTCTCTGGTTAGCTAATTACCAAATTTGGTCTCACCGAGTTTGTGTAATCGGTCTCACTGAGATTACGTTATGCCCTAACGCTAATCATATCGGTCCTACCGATTTGCATGTCAGTCCCACCGAAAACCCTAACGGTCACTAGGTTTACTAAATCGGTCCAACCGAGTTTGATGATTCGGTCCCACCGAGTTTGGTAAATTGTGTGTAACGGTTAGATTTTGTGTGGAGGCTATATATACCCCTCCACCTCCTCTTCATTCGTGGAGAGAGCCATCAGAACAAACCTACACTTCCAACTTACCAGTTCTGAGAGAGAACCACCTACTCATGTGTTGAGGCCAAGATATTTCATTCCAACCTTATGAATCTTGATCTCTAGCCTTCCCCAAGTTGCTTTCCACTCAAATCTTATTTCCACCAGATCCAAATCCTATGAGAGAGAGTTGACTGTTGGGGAGACTATCATTTGAAGCACAAGAGCAAGGAGTTCATCATCAACACACCATTTGTTACTTCTTGGAGAGTGGTGTCTCCTAGATTGGCTAGGTGTCACTTGGGAGCCTCCGACAAGATTGTGGAGTTGAACCAAGGAGTTTGTAAGGGCAAGGAGATCGCCTACTTCGTGAAGATCTATCGCTAGTGAGGCAAGTCCTTCGTGGGCGACGGCCATGGTGGGATAGACAAGGTTGCTTCCTCGTGGACTCGCGCAACCGTTAGCCTTCGTGGGTTGAAGTCTCCATCAACGTGGATGTACGATAGCACCACCTATCGGAACCACGACAAAAGCATCCGTGTCTCCAATTGCGTTTGAATTCTCCAAACCCTTCCCTTTACATTCTTGCAAGTTGCATGCTTTATTTTCCGCTGCCTATATACTCTTTGCATGCTTGCTTGAATTGCGTGAAGATTGCTTGACTTGCTTAAGGATAGCTAAAATCTGCCAAAGTCTAAAATTGGGAAAAGGTTAAGTTTTTATTTGGTCAAGTAGTCTAATCACCCCCCTCTAGACATACTTCAAGGTCCTACAAGTGGTATCAGAGCTTTGATCTCCATTTGCTTTTATTTCCATAGCTTTTGGTGGTCATAGCCTTGGTTTCACAACCTAGGAGAGTATGGCGTCTAGCGAGGGAAATTATCACCGCAGAGGTCCTTACTTTGATGGCACTAATTTTGCTAGTTGGAAGCATAAGATGAAAATGCATATTCTCGGACATAACCCCGCCGTTTGGGCTATTGTGTGTATTGGCTTGCAAGGTGAATTCTTTGATGGGAGAGAACCAAACCATGAAGCTAGTGCGGAAGAGTTGAAGATGTTGCAATACAACGCTCAAGCTTGTGATATCCTCTTCAACGGATTGTGCCCCGAAGAATTCAACAAAATCAGCCATCTTGAGAATGCAAAGGAAATTTGGGATACTTTGATTGATATGCATGAAGGTACCGACTCCGTCAAGGAATCCAAGTTGGATGTGCTCCAAAGTCAGCTTGACAAGTTCAACATGAAGGATGGTGAAGGTGTCGCTGAAATGTACTCTAGGCTTGCTCTTATCACAAATGAGATTGCCGGCTTAGGAAGTGAAGAGATGACCGACAGATTCATCATCAAGAAGATCCTAAGAGCATTGGATGGAAAATATGATACTGTGTGCACATTGATCCAAATGATGCCAAATTACAAAGATCTCAAGACAATAGAAGTCATTGGAAGAATTGTTGCTCATGAGATGTCACTCAAGGATAAGGAGGAACTTCACAACAAGTCCAGTGGTGCTTACAAAGCCTCGTGTGAAGCCCCCAAATCATCAAGTGAGAAACAAACCTTCAATGGAGAATTGAGCTTAATGGTGAAGAACTTCAACAAATTCTACAAGAGTAGAAGCAAAGAAAGAAGCTCCAAGTCAAGGTCCTACAATGACAAAAGATCTTCTAGTCGAGAGCGCAATTGCTACAATTGTGGGAGACCCGGACACTATTCCAATGAGTGTATGACACCCTACAAAAGAAGAGAAGATTCTCCCAAGAGAAGAAGTAGAAGAGAGGAATCACCACCAAGAGAGAGAAGGAGTAGAGATGATCGTTATGAACGAAGACCCTCACGGAGAAGCAAGGATGCGGAAAGGAAGGACAAGTCATCAAAGATCTACACAAAACGAAGACATCAAGCTCATGTTGGTGAATGGGTATCCGGCTCCGACACCGACAATCACTCCGAGAGAAGCTATCACTCCGACTCCGAATACACTCAAGATGAAGGTGTTGCCAGTCTAGCACTTGTGTCAACCAACTCCTACGACATATTTGAATCACCAAATGAAGGAATTGGTAGATGCTTCATGGCCAAAGGTCCTAAGGTAACACACCCCGAGTATGTTGAATTTAATAGTGATGAAGATAACTTGCTAGGTGATGATGATTTACTTGTTGACAACTCTAGTGATGAATACTATGATGAAACGTCAATTAATCATGCTCATCAAGATGAAACGAATGACAATGATAAGGATAAAATTGAGCGTCTAACTAAAGAACTAAACACTCTTAAGTTAGCTCATGAAACTATCTTCGAAGACCATCGAGAACTTTTAAGGGCTCATGAGAAGTTACGCTTTGAAAAGCTCAATCTTGAGCAATAGCATGAGTTCCTGAAAGAGATCAATGATGATCTTTGTAAGAAAAGTTCTTCTTACATTGCCAAGCGTTTACTCTTATCTACTTACATGCCACAAGTCAAGTCTAGTAACAAGAACAAGAAAGATTCTTCTTCTAGTAGTAACAATAACAATGCTAAACCCAATATTGTTGCTTCTAGTAGTTCTCTTGATTCCACTAATGATTCTCTTAGCCAAGTTACACTTGAGCAAGAAAACAGCTTATTGAAGGGAATTATAGAGAAAGGTGTATACAAGAGTCTTGCCGGGAGTAAGCAATTTGAGGAAATTGTACGCAAGCAAGGAAGGCACCGGAAGAATCAAGGTGTTGGTTTTGAACGAAAGTTCAATGCCAATGGATTTGAGTGGGAAGAAGATCAATACCCCAAGACGAAGTTTGTTCCTCAACAAGAGAAGTATGATCCTACTTCCTTCAAGGGAACACAAGCACAAGATGATCTTCCACCACAAGACCACAAGAACAAAGGCAAGGACAAGATTCAAGAAGAGATTGATGCATTTGAAGAAGCACCTAAGGCCTTGGTCAAGTGGGATCCCAAGACTACGTCAAGTTCTACTTCATCAAGCACAACTACTACACCAAGGATTTCCATCAAGATGATGTGTATCCCGAGGAAGAAGAACTAGAGAGTTCTTGAGGGTGACTCCGCCAACATTTTTCACTCATATCATTATGGCAAGGACAAGTGCAATCAACTTCCATATCTTGCACTAGTTCAAGGAGTCACAAACCCTCATGTTGGTAAGGCAAGGGACAAGGTAACCTAATGTTTTCATGGACATCATTTTGTGTGTGCATCACTCTATGTCTATGGATATTCTTGTTTGTTCCTTGTGGGACTAACCCGTGTAGGTATTGAAAGTGCAACTCACTCCAAATGATTGCTCCAAAATATCTACATCAACATTGAGCATCCACATCTTCAACACCTACATGAAGTCATCAACGGCAACCCAAGGTTAGTTTATCCCTCTAAGGGGGGATCTCACATCTAGGGGGAGCTTAACTCTAATAATTGAGTCAAAGCAACTCTAATGATGTGAACACATAAATGCTTTATGTAAAAGTGGTAACCCCACTTGAGCTTAAACGATGAGTATGACCTATGATCAAATGTTCTCATTTGACTCCTAAGTCAATATACTCATATATAGATGACCTAGTCATCGCCAATTGTTTGATAGATGCTAGAATTGGTTGTGCATGCTTTGTCACATATTTCATTTTTCATTTTATTGTGTGAGCATGTTGGTTGCATATTTTACTCATTCGAGGACATCCACTTGTTGTTTGATTGATTGGTTTCTTTTTCTTTTGCCAAGTGGATGGACAAGAATGCCTAAGAACCTTCTCTAGCTATCTATGCTTTTCTCGTCTCAAACTCTATTCATGCTACATCACAAAATTTGATCAAGTCAGATTCGAACCACACTATGTGAGGAGCACTCGGAGTCCCCGATTCGTCATAGACTTAAAATTCCAAAACTTCTTTGTGATTTTCAGTCTGACCGATTCCTCCATTTCGGTCATACCGAGATTACTAAGTCGATCTAGGTTTTCAATCTCGGTGCAACCAATTTTAACTTTTCGGTCACACTGAGTTGCTGTAACTATTAACAGTTATGCATCTCGGTGCCACCGAGTTGTTCAACTCAGTCACACCGACAGTGTCGGGCTATATATACACACGGGCAAATTTTTGGAAAACTTTCTCCGAAACTTCTCGCCACAAGATAGCTCGCTCGCCTACCAGGTCTCTGGATCGTCGACTTCGCCGCCCGCCGCCTCGTCGCTGGTCTCCGCCGTCGTCAGCGAATTCTCCTCCGCCGTTGCCGTCGTGGCGAGTTCACCACCGAACTAGGGTATGAACTCGATCACCGTGCTATCCTCGTCCGATTCTCAAAGACATTGTGTTCGTAATGCATCTTGCCACGATTGAAACACTTCTATCCATCAAAATAATCCTTAGAATAGGTATGATTCGAAAATTTAGGGTTAGGTTTCCGCGAAACCATCTAGGACCCACCGAGTTGAAAACTCGGTCCCACCGATTTGGCTAACGCCATTGCACTAGTAAGTCTCGGTCCGACCGAGAATTACAAATCGGTGTGACCGATTTTAGAACTTTGTGAAACCCTAGCAGTCTCGGTGCCAATCAAGCTGTGACTCGTCTCGACCGAGTTCACTAGTTTAGGTTCCAAAACTGCTTGGTATCACCAAGTTTAAAATCGGTAGATCTGAAATGCTTTCGTGGAAAACTAAAACTAAGTTTTTGAATCATTCTTTGGCAAAAATCTCTGATTTTGTGATGCTCATCCACTCTATCTCATCTATAACTATTCACGTGGTCAGCGATCAGTGTGTGCAGCATGTCGGACCAAAGTGACAGCGAACAGTCGGAAGAGTAGATTCACATGAGTGAGGCGTCCCTCTAGCAGCTCAGATGAGGGGAGCGAAGCACTCCCAGCAATTTGCCCAAGGCTGCCACAAGGACAAGGAAGAAGAAGACCTCAGATCGAGGATGAGGATTATGTGGCGATTGAGGATTAGGCCAATTCAAGAAGAAAGTGCTCAAGAAAGAGTACAGCTCAACAGCAGATTAAGCACGGAATGAAGATCAAAAGCCAGCAGGTAGACAACCAATGTCCAAAGCCGAGTCTCCACTCAAGCTTCTTTGGAATCCCAACCCAAAGAACCTGCTGCTGCTTGAAGGAAAGAAAAGGAAGGAAAGGGTCAAGAAGACCATGGCAGAGTGATAGGGAAACCTTCTATGATGGAGGAAGAGGAAGAAGAAGAGGTTCTTGAGCCTGCACCCAAGGCACAAAAGCTGATGGGTGTTGCCATAAAGTCGAGGGCTGCAACTTCAAAGCCCAAAGCTGCCCCTAAGCCCAAGAGTGCACCAAAGAGGAATACCGGAGTATACCAAAGAATCGAGAAGAACAAGGCTCCAATGCCCGAGGTTGATCTTGAGGAAGATGAAGAAGGGCAGGTCCTAAGGAAGCTCAAACCCAAGATCCCAGACCACAATGATGCTCATCCTGTGGCTGACAACATGAAGATAAGGAGAGATCAAGGGTTGAGGCTATGGAGAGAGTCAGATCCATATGCCACCAGGAGAAGGACTGCTGTGGATTATAGGTTCCACACCAAGGAACAGCAGGACTTCTATGAGACCATCTTATTGGATAAGAAGCCCATAGTTTGTGATATGAGGTGGGTCGACTGGACGTACATTCAGGAGAATGCAGAACACTATCCTGGAGTGTATGACAGCTTCAGTGCTTGTGGAGTTGCAGACTTTGTTGGGCAGAAGCTCACAAATCGGAATGACGAGCTCATAATGCAATTCTACTCCACAGCACATTTCTATCCAGATGGCAGGATAGTTTGGATGTCAGAAGGAACGAGATATCAGTCAACCATAGAGGAATGGGCAAGTCTGATCAATGCCCCAAAGGAAGATGAAGATGACTTGGACATTTATGCCAAGAAGAAGATGAGACACAACTCAATGTCACAGATGTACAAGGAGATACCTGATGATGCACTTGAGTCCTTCAAGTTTGGATCAGTTCATTTTCTTCTGTCAGGGCTGCCTACAATCAACTGGATCCTGAGGCACACACTTTTGCCCAAATCAGGTGACCACAACATGATCAGAGGGCATGCAATCAATTTGCTTCACATTTTTGATGTGCCTCAGAAATTCAAAGTCATGAGCCTCATAGTTGAAACTATCAAGAGGACTGCAACAGACCAGAAGCGGAGCTGTGGATATGCCCCACAGATTCAGGAGTTGATAAACTCAAAGATGGGCATAGGGAAGTATCTATTGGATAAGGAAAACATGGTTCTCTATCCTGACTTTGAGGACAATCAAGTTGTCATGACTGAGAATGAACCAACATCAGTACAAGTGCAAGAGAAGAAGGAGAAAGCAAGGAAAGAGAAGGCTGCCAAGATGCCAACTCAAGCAGAGGCATCTGAATACTTTCTGAAGAACAAGCAGGAGCAACTTGGTTACTTGATAGCATCAACTCTGCGGATTGAGAAGGGGTTGGCCACCCTAACTCAAAACCAGGAGAGCCTGGAAAGAATCATGGAACAAAAATTCTATGATCTTGATGTCAAACTAAGCGAGATTGATCGGTGTGGAGCAGCTACAGGATGACATGCAGGAGAGGAAGGGCGGGACAACAGCAGATGCATTTGTCGAGTGCCACAAGCTCGAGAGATCAGCTGCAGAGCCGATTCAAGACACGAGTCACTTCATCAGCTCCAGCTACAGCTCCAACACCACCAGCTCCAGCACCAACTCCTTCAGCTCCTTCTACATCGACTGAAGCCTTCGTTCTTGGAGTTCTCCGGACACCACCACCACCAGAAGACCAAGCCTGAGAGACGTTATAGTCCTATGCATTTTCTAGGAACTTTTTGGTAACTTGTTGCCAAAGGGGGAGAAAAATGTATAGATCATAGGCTTCGAGAGAGAGAGATTTTCTTTTATTCTCTCTTGTCTTCTTGGTTGAACTTCGTTTGCTTTTTGATTGTTTGAGATACTATGCAATTACCTGTGAGACATTGATGATCATGTGTTTGATCATAAGCTACACTTATGCTCGTTATGATATTATCTTACTTATCCTTATATGATCATTCACTTTGCTTGGTGATGAGTGCATGTATTCAATCTTTGTTATTTTGAGCGCTCCACCAAGATGTATGTGACATGGAAGAGTAACCCATGAGCCTAATTCCTTGTGCATTTGCAGTCCAAAGCAAATATTACTATGCACAAATTTAGGGGGAGCTCTTGCTTATCACATACTTCTCAAAGCAACGATGTTTTTCAAATTTTATTATCATTTGTCGAAGCTTTGATCTATATGTTGTCATCAATTACCAAAAAGGGGGAGATTGAAAGTGCAAATATCCCTAGGTGGTTTTGGTAATTCATAACAACATATAGCTCAATGAATGGCATGGCATGGATGATGAAAGTGGATCCCTCAAAATATCAAGGACAAAGGATTGGCTCAAGCTCAAAAGCTCAAGACTCTACATTTTACATTTTAGTGATCCAAGATCACATTGAGTCTATAGGAAAAGCCAATACTATCAAGGAGGGATGACGTGTTGCTTAATGAGCCTTTTGCTTCATGTGCTTAGTGATATGCTCCAAAACCCACCACTACTTTCTCACATCCACATATGACATAAACCTAAAGTCAAACTCAGCCCTACCGATTCTTTCTATCCGGCGCCACCGAGTTCAGATGTCTTAGCCACTGCCACAAACCCTAGGCAAATCGGTTTCACCGATAGGGATCTCAGTCTCACCAAGATGGGATTGTAATTTCTCTGTTTCCCTTCGTAAGTTTCGGTCTAAATGAAGTGAGCGATCGGTCCCATCGAGATTACAATGTAAACTCTCTGTTTCCCTTTTGTAACTTTTCGTGTCACCGAAGAGCAAATCGTCCCACCGAAGTTTACGACCAACTCTCGGTTAGCTAATTACCAAATTCGGTCTCACCGAGTTTGTGTAATCAGTCTCACCGAGATTACATTATGCCCTAACCCTAATCATATCGGTCCTACCGAGTTGCATGTCACAGTCCCACCGAAAACTCTAACGGTCACTAGGTTTACTAAATCGGTCCAACCGAGTTTGATGATTCGGTCCCACCGAGTTTGGTAAATTGTGTGTAACGGTTAGATTTTGTGTGGAGGCTATATATACCCCTCCACCTACTCTTCATTCGTGGAGAGAGCCATCAGAACAAATCTACACTTCCAACTTACCAGTTCTGAGAGAGAACCACCTACTCATGTGTTGAGGCCAAGATATTTCATTCCAACCTTATGAATCTTGATCTCTAGCCTTCCCTAAGTTGCTTTCCACTCAAATCTTCTTTCCACCAGATCCAAATCCTATGAGAGAGAGTTGAGTGTTGGGGAGACTATCATTTGAAGCACAAGAGCAAGGAGTTCATCATCAACACACCATTTGTTACTTCTTGGAGAGTGGTGTCTCCTAGATTGGCTAGGTGTCACTTGGGAGCCTTCGACAAGATTGTGGAGGTGAACCAAGGAGTATGTAAGGGCAAGGAGATCGCCTACTTCGTGAAGATCTACCGCTAGTGAGGCAAGTCCTTCGTGGGCGACGGCCATGGTGGGATAGACAAGGTTGCTTCTTCGTGGACCCTTCGTGGGTGGAGCCCTCCGTGGACTCGCGCAACCGTTACCCTTCGTATGTTGAAGTCTCCATCAACGTGGATGTACGATAACACCACCTATCGGAACCACGACAAAAACATATGTGTCTCCAATTGCGTTTGAATTCTCCAAACCCTTCCCTTTACATTCTTGCAAGTTGCATGTTTTATTTTCCGCTGCCTATATACTCTTTGCATGCTTGCTTGAATTGCGTGAAGATTGCTTGACTTGCTTAAGTATAGCTAAAATCTGCCAAAGTCTAAAATTGGGAAAAGGTTAAGTTTTTATTTGGTCAAGTAGTCTAATCACCCCCCCACTAGACATACTTCAAGGTCCTACAGATAGGCCGCTATCATTATAGTCTTTTAATGGATGCTATCTAGATTGACAGTTTGTACCTGGGCCCTTCGCGGTGGGGTTTGGACCCTATGTCCGGGTTATTGTTACTGAACTTTGGGCCTAATCATGGACTTTTTGGGCCTTCATTTTTGTTGGTGGTTCTGAATTTATGTACCTACAGTTCTAAAAAATTGATATGACTGATTGCTTTTTTACTTGGACAACTAGCTTTGCTGGTGTTTTTCGCAGAGCTTTGGTTCTAGTTTGTTGCTGCTCAATGCTCACCTTCGTTTCTCATCCCTGTTATTTATGTTGGCTGACATAACTTGCATGTTGCTCTTGTGTGACCAGCATCCTCGTGACTGGATTTGTCGAAAAATCTCCATCGCCTTAGGGTGCTTCTCTGGCACCGCCATCATTGCCAAGTGCAGGGAGTACCTGCACCTCAGTGGCCTGCCCTCTTCTAGCCTGTCGATCCTTCAACATGAAACTTTATACTATGTATGTGTTGGCCCATGAAACTGTACCTATACCTTTCTTGTGCTGCATGTGTTGGTCCTCTCCCTCTAGCCTAGAGCTTGGTTTCTTCTCTTCCTTTTGGTGCGCATGCCATTACTGCATGGTGACCACATAGGTAAAGCTTGCAATTCGATGGCAGTTAGAACTGGCGAATAGAAAGAAGCGCGCACCTAGGTCGATCTATCTGCTGGTTGCTGGGAGCATTTGTCTTCTAGTGTGGTCTAGGCCAATGGAAGTATGCATACATTTATATTACTGGAAATGCATGCATTTCTTTACACGCATGACAAACAAAAGCCATTGCTGCTGCTAGGATAGGACATAGCTGTAGCTTGCTGGCTAGCTAGTGTATGTTGAATTGCTGATCAACTTGCCTCTGGGCTGGCTGCCAGTACACCTACATATAGCTACCTAGGTAGTAGTAGATATATGGCTCATGCAGTGTATTATTAAAACATTACAATCTCTGATCAGCAACGAAAAACATCAAGATGCACTTTTATACTGCATGTGTGCGTATGCATGCATCATGCCATGTATGTGCATGCTTGTGGACAGTAGAAATATTGCTAGATATATACTGTAATTGCTCTCATGTGCGTCTCAGTCAGTAGCCACAATATGTAGTGATGGTGCCAACCAGATGGATGAAGCTTATAAACCAAGCATGCATGCATAGCAGTGATGGTTTTGGTAGTAAAAATATGCCAGCACATACATAGTATACACTGGGTGCCAAAATTTGTGATTCATGTCAATATGGTCTAATCAACTGTGCTAATGGTGTTGTGTCCTCTCGCAGCTCAAGAACACAGGTGACAAGTCAGAGGAGAAGAAGAAGAGGAAGAGGTGGCCCTGAACATTTCTCCCGCATATCGTAGATACCACCACCGCCGCCTTGTAGGAATTAAGCTAACGCCGTGGGCGCCCTTGTGTATCTGTTTTTGATTGTATGTGCACTTGTTGGTCGTGTAGACGTGTATTTGCTCTTGTGAGTATTTGACTGGATGATTTCTAGATTTAATCAGTTAATTGAGAGATTTATTGATTTTTCGCTGTTCAGATGTGTAAATTGAAATCTGTAATGAAAATGACCAAATGTTCTACTTGACAAAATAATATTTGGGCTCTAAAAAGGCTGCGACCCAAACTATAGTGCATCTATGAAAGACTAGAAAAATGGGCTTAATGAAATGGTCCGCAAAAAGGCCATGGCCCAAAAATAATAAGGGCGCAATGTTTCGCACAGCCCGTGTAGCTGACCAAATTGACAGAAAAATATATAAATGGGCTGAATTAATGGGCTTAGCCCGTATAGACACCGAATTGGACCGGGCTAATTCTTATCAATGACCAATTCTTTTGGTCGCAGTTTTGCCACGTCAGCTTGCCACGTTGGATCCAATGTGGCTTAGGCAGACAACCAGTGACCAAAACAATTGGTCGTAGAGTTAACAACCTTTTATTTTAGTTGTAACCTTCCACGACCTTATCCCAAAGGAGGCCGTTAAGTTTCATTTAAGATGGTCAGCTTTTGACCAACTGTTTTTGGTCACAGAAAGGTCACAAATGAAAAACAATGACCATTCAGTGACCAATGTTGATGGTTGCAAGTTGCCATATTCCTTGTAGTGCTCTAAAGTTCAAACACCAACGGGGAGTAGTGCGGAAAGAGAATGGTGGTGAAAGAATGGCAAAAGGAGGCAAAACTGGGTGTGTTCGTCTGGAAGGCCCGTGTGCACGGGGTAAGTTGAGCCCGTGTGCACGCGGTCCTGATGGCCAATGTGCACGGGTTGCTGTACTGCGCAAGAACATCTTCGGATCCATGAAAATTTTCAAAAGTCCGGCCAAATCGATGGTGGGATGTATGGGGGAGGTGGGTAAGGGTTAGATCCACTTGCCAAACACGAAATCCGTGGACCAAATCAACAATATCTCACAAGATCCAACAAATTGCAAGAAAAATTTTGGGGCTATTTTTTGTGGGGATTTTCTAATTAGGACGACAAAAAACAAAATTAGGATAGAATATGAGAGGTAGGGACTCCAAGATGTGAATCAACCATGGATCTTGATACCAAGATGTCGTAGGGTGGAACCCTAGATGGAGATCTTTTCACACTTGGATAGGAAAATAGGATGAACACAAGAACACAAAGAGGAAATTCACTTACACAAAGACCCAATCACACATCCACTAGAATAGCAAACACATGATATCCACAAGTATACATGAACAATCTAAGGAAACAATCACAAAGGTAAGGTACTTCCCACTCCTAAGGAGGTGAGGTCTTGTTGATTGTCTTCCCCAAAGAGGAGGTCTTGAAATCCACTTGGGATCCTGTCCTAAGAGGTCTTGATCTCCAAGAGGAGTGGGAGAAGGAGCAAAGCTCTATCAACGTCTCACATACACTTTACTAACCCTAAACATGACCCTGGGTACGAAATATATAGGTAGGTCGGCAAAGGGGATGAAGTGGAGGCCTAAACAACCACTCTCGGCCTTCCATCCTGAAGGGCCCGTGCGCACGGGGTAAGTTGGGCCTGTGCGCACGGGGGTCCCGTGTGCACGGTACACTCCCATGCGCATGGGGTATTACCGCGGCCCGGGCCCATGCGCACGGGGTCTGGAGGTCGTGCGCATGGGGTGGTGCGTCTTGGTTCCAGTAGCTCCCTAGGTGGTACGTGCACACGGGGTCTTGGGGGCCCGTGGGCACGGGGTCGCCTGGGAGGGGCAGTCTTTCTCCTCTTGGTCCTCGTCTTCTTCCTCAAGGCCTTGTGGTGCTTCTCCTCCTCCCTTGGGCTGTCCCTTAGGTGCTTGTTGGCGTTGGTCTTCATACCTAATGACACATAGCGTATTTTGGTGAGCTGGCAACCAAGTTCTGTTCATGTCCATATGTATCTCAAGTAAGAGTGAGTTCACCTTGGTTTCCATGGTGCGTGCTCAAGCTCTTATCATGTGTCCACGTGGTGCTTGATGTGATGGTGTCGAGTCCATGGGGATGATGGACGGATGCTCCACATCACAAGGTCATGCAATCCTCTATATATATATATGAGGATTGCCCCCGACCCACCCGACCTTCTTCCCCCACGCCATACCCCAAATCCTCCTCCACCTTCTTCCCTGCACCACACCCCGACCCCCTCCACCATCGTCCCCGCGCCCACAGGCCACCCACCTATCCTGCCCCGGTGAGCCACCGCCGCGCCTGCCGGCAACGAATCTCACCTCCCACGCCTCCCCGCGCACGGCCTCGTGATTTGGACGGCCTCAAGGCCCGCCCTGCAGCTGTCACCTCAGGGGACGAGCCGCCACTCCAGAACCCGCGCCGCAACCTCCTCATAGCCCGCGCCGCCATTGGATGATGGCTGCCACGCGGGCCCAGGCAGCAACGAATCTGAGCTTTTCACCCATGAACCTCCTCCCAAAACGCGTGTCGTTCACCTCGCTGGACCTACTCCGACGACAACGCTACCTCCACAATCTGCTGGATCCAGGTCGCCATCGATCCACCTCCACCATTCATATGGATCGAGGTCGCCCGTGAGGTCAATCGCTTGGGGATCCAACACTTCTTCTCCAACCAGATCGAGCAGTGGTTTGAGGTGCCCCGATGTGTCGCGCGTACCTCCCCTCGCTCCCCCGTTCGCTCACCGCCGCCAAGATCCGGTAAGCCTAAAAGGCATGGCCACCCCTCCTCCTCCCCTGCCACCCCATGCCCCCTTCTCCATCTCACCCACCGCCACCATGTGCAGGCACCGGGAGGCCACCTACCTTCCTCTCTCGAGCTTCTCTGTAGGTGAGCATGGGGAGTGCCTCCCTATGAGCACCGGCTCCCTCCGCGGGATCTCAGCTCGTGTTGTTCCTTCAGGTAGTGGAGCGTTGGTCTTTAGTGCAGAAAATAATTGTTTAGATTCTGCCGATGCAGTGCGGTGAGCAATTCAACTGTGTATTTCTGAGATTTTGCTTTCAGCTTGGTTTGTGCGCGTAGTGCAGTTTGTTGCTATGGGTGGCTGGCATCAACGTGCCTCCAGAAGCAGCTCACTCCTCAACTCGTCGCAGTTTCCCGGCAGCGGGTGAGAAGTTCAGTGCTCTATGGTGCTCTCTATCACGGGAGCAGGTGGTCATCCGCTGCGGTGCAGCTCAAAAACATGTGCCAGGCAGTTCTGTGCTTTGGCCAGGCGATGACGAGTGTTGCCCCCGGTCAACGCCATTGTGCCTGCTTCTGCCGAGTGCAGTACTCACCTTACTACAGTCCATAATTCCAGTGCATGCAGCTCGCAAACCGCCAATGTGCCATGCAGCAAAACTTCTGCAATTTTTTGTTCTTTTGTTCCAAAATTCATATGTTTGTGCTCATAAAGAAAAACTTCTATAGGAAAAAATAAATAGGAAGTACAGTGCACTCCGGTCTTCAAAGAAGTCCACTCCAAAGGACTTTGAAGTACACTTCACTTGGAAAAATGTATTTAAAAATTTATGTTGTGTTTGTTGAAAGACATTTAAACTAGTAAAAGAAAGTAATGCGGTTCACTCTCAAGAGTGTTGTGGATCACTTTCAAGAGTGTTGTGGTTCACTTGCCGTCGTCTATGCGGTCCATTCTCGTTCATAAAAAAACTAAAAAAGACAACAAAAACTTGTATGAGAAAAATTACGTCTGACAAAAGAAATTATGCAACTCGCTTGCTTGTCCGATGCAGTGCGGTTTTCATTCTGAAGAAGTGCGGTCGGCCTATGATGTTGTTCATAACGTAAGTGCAAAAAAATTGTTACGAAAGGGGAAAAAAGTAATGCGGTTCACTTCTTGATAGTGTTGTGGTTCATTTACGCCCGATGTGAAGTGCACTCTACTTTCTCGTCCTTGAAAAAATTACGTTTGAATAAATTAAACCATGTAGTTCTCTAACACGTCTGATGCAGTGCGGTTTTCGTCCGATGCAGTGCGGTTTTCAGTCGGATGAAGTACCCACGTCGATTTGGGTGTCGCGAAAAACAGTGTTCGCATTTCGGTAAATTCGAAATTCCTATTAAACCGTAACGAATTAGAGAGAGTGTTCTACATGAAAAAGTTGTGTCTCGCTGATATATTTTCAACGGCATATCATTTGAATCATTTCGACAACCGTTTGTAAACATTTCACAAAAAACAGCCGCTGCTACTCATCGTCCGCCACACGATTTTCAAAATTAACTTAAAACCGTACGGAATCTCGAAAACATTCCAACATATGAAAGTTGCGCCTCGTTCATAGCTTTCCAACAGCATATCACACGCCTCATTTCGACAAACGGTTCAAAACCTGGAGCGAAAACAGTACGAAAATTGCCAAAAATAAAAAAAACAGAATTCCGCGATTTACTAAATTTAAAACTGCTCTTAAACCGTAATGAATTAGAGAAAATAATAAATACAAAAAAGATGCGCCTCGATGATATCTTTCCAACGGTGTATCGTTTGCTTCGTCCCGACGAGCGTTTTAGAAGAAATCGCGAAAAAACGCTCGCTGCCACTCGTCATGGGCCGCACCATTTTTAAAACTGCTCTTAAACCGTGTGGATTCTCGAAAAGTGTTCAACATGGCGAAGTTGTGCCTAATCCATAGCTTTTCAAATATTACACGCCTCGTTCCGATAATTAGTTAAAAAACTAGAGCAAAACAGTACCGAAAAAACAATGCGTGGACTTTTTTCCGACGAGAAGTTCACTCGTATGAGTACTGCAGCACACTTGGTTCAAACAATGACGTGCACTTGTGTTGAGCGTGCAGTGCGGAAGTGTTATCAGAATAGTTATTCTGCTAATATTAGCGAGAATAGACATATATATATATATATATATATATATATATATATATATATATATATATATATATACATAAACACTATTTTGATCACGGGATGAGAATAATATTCTGATCACAACCTGACCTGCCCCGCCAATAGTACGTTGAACTTCCCTGTGAACTAGGTTGAACTTCTGCCAACATTGCCCAAATGGGGCTTGCGATATACCGTTGGAAATCTATGGACACCAGTATCATGACCCAGCTTAAATTTTTGGCAAAATTTAAGCGGTTTAAGAGCAGTTTTGAAAACCGTTTTTTCTTCATACAAAAACTGTGAAACGTATTTTCGATCGCATTTCTAAACCATTTATCGGAGTGGGGCATATAATATGGCATTGGAAAGCTGCTGCAAAACCGTTACTTCCACATGCTGAAAGTTTTTTCTCTAATTCTTTATGGTTAAAGAGTAATTTGAAAAAACGTAAAATTTCGCAAACCGAACAGCCGAGTTCGTATTTTCAACATCATTTCTAAACGGCTAATCCAATTGAGGCATATGATACGGCGTTGGAAAGCTAATGAAAATGCGCTACTCTTTAATTTTGAATTTTTTTTCTAATTTGCAACGCTTTAAGAGTAATTCAGAAAACGGTACAAGTCCCACCGAGTTCGTATTTTCGAGCTAACTTTTTAACCGTGCGTCCGAATGTAGCAAATGATATGGCGTTGGAAAGCTTGAACAACTGCTAAACTTTTTGGTATGTATTATTTCTCCCAATTCTTTACGGTTTTAAGTCAGGTTCGAAAATGGCGGAAAACATATTTTCACCGTATTTTATACAAACTTTATCGGAATGGCACAAATAATATACCGTTCAAAAGCTACGGAAAATGCGAAACTTTTTCATGTTGACAGATTTTTCTGATTCCCAACCGTTTTCAAGTAATTTCAAAAACGGCGAGATCATTCATTCTGCCTTTATCGCGAAACAGATTCGTCAAAAATGCATCTCGTGAAGTACCTGAACTTCTCGGCATGTCTACTGGAACTTCACTCTATTTTTCACGTGCTTTTTTTGCCCGTAGCTCTCCATCCACTGCTCGTAGCTGCCCATCCACTCACCGAAATTGAGCAAATGATATACCGGTGAAAAGCTGCTGTAAACACGCAACTTTTCCGTGTTGATCATTTTTTCATACTCGCGATGATTTTAAAAGTTTTTCATCTGAAATTCATTCAGCGTAGTAGTTGAACTTCACGATGTTTTAATTTGAACTTACGTGGCGTATTTTCGTTTGTAATTTTCTCATCCATTCGTCAGTGCTACACAAATGATATTCCTTTTGTACAAATCTCTCTCACGATATTTTTTAAAACTTTCTCAGGAGAAGGAGTTAAACTTATAACAACAAAATATTTAGCCTTTCATTTATTATTCTTTTTAATATAAAATGCACACCGTGTAGTACGTGAACTTCTGCCATTTATCATATGAACTTCTCTCGGTTACGTGAAAATACCTGAGTTTTTTATGAATATTAATCTGATTTCTTTTTTATGAATTTTGAGGCGCTCTATTTTTAATAGTTGAACTTCTTGTTATTTTATTTTTGAACCTCTTGTTTCCATTCTTTAATAACGAGGAAAATCTGAGTTTTTTATAATCATCGAAGTTCTCCATCTTTTTAATATGGACTTCTGGTTTTATTTCTTACTCCTCTTTTATGAAATTTTGAAGTGTTATATTTTAAAATATGAACTTCTTGTTTTTATTTTGAACTTCTTGTTTCCATTCTTTAATAATGAGGAATATCTGAGTTTTCTATAATCACGAACTTCGCCATCTTTTTAATATGGACTTCCTTGTTTTATTTTCTTAATTTTTTTATGAATTTTTGAAGCGCTCTATTTTTATTACTTGAATTTCTTGTTATTTTATTTTTGAACTTCTTGTTTTCCATTCTTTTGATAACGAGGAAAATCTGAGTTTTCTATAATCATCGAACTTCTCCATCTTTTTAATATGGACTTCCTGGTTTTATTTCAAAGTATTTAAAATAAGGTCCTCCAATACATCCGGGTTCCAAAAATCCACTCTCTGGAACTAATCATCTTTTTTTTTTAATTTGGACTTCTAGTTTTTTAAAATTTGAACTTCTTAGTTTTTCTAGCAATTTTTATGTACATTTTTTCATTGATGGGATTGTTTTTTTCGAACCTCCCGAATTTGGTTTATTATATGCATGACTTTTCTAGAGGACAATACTTGAACATTATTCTAATTATCAATTATGTTACATGTGAGCTATGTGTTTTTACTCCCCAGAGATGACCATATAAGCATCGTGTATTTTTTTAGAAATGTGAAAATTGGAGGTTTTTCGAAACATCAAACTTCTTCGTTATTTGTAATTGAACTTATTGGTTTTATTATGTAGAAACAGTGAAATATCCACTTCAAAGCGCCATGTTATCTTTTGAACTTCTGTGTTATTTTTGTTTGAGCTTCTTATGATCTTCCCGTCAGCAGATTCGGATTTTCCAATGTTAGACATCAAACTACCGCGTTATTTCATTTTGAACTTCTTGTTTCCGTTCTTTCAATAACGAGGAAAATCTAAAAATATTGTAAACATCTAGCTGCTCCGTTTTTTTATTTGGACTTCTTAGTTTTATTTCTTTTATTAACAGGAAAATCCCTAGTTTTTTAATAAACATTGAGCCACTTCGTTTTTAAAATTTGAACTTCTAGATTTTTTTAATGAAGAAAATCGCTTTTTTATATTTTCTTAGATGTTTTGTTTTCCTTATTTTGACCTTCTTGAATTTGTAATAAACATTGAACTTCTTCGTTTTTTAATTTGAACCTCTAGGTATTTTCTAGAAATGGGGAAATCCGTATTTTTGTAAATTTTGAAATGATCAATTTTTAGTTTGAACTTTTTGGTTACATTTTTTCTATGACGAAGAAATCAATTGGAATTTTCTTGTGTACTCATAACATTTTCTTTGAACTCTCCAATTTATTAAATTTCAACTTCGAGAGTTAACATTTTCTACGTGACCATTTTTTTAGTATATGAGCATCAAACTTTTCTCTTTTTTTAATTTGAACCTTTTGGTAATTGGATAAATCCGAGTTTTGTAATAAACATCTAACTGCTCCGCTTTTTAAATTTGAACTTCTAGGTTTCTTTACCTTCTTCGTTATTAAAATTTAAACTTCTAAGTTGTTTTAGAAACCGAGAAACCCCTTTTTTTATTAAAATTTTTGAACTACTCTATTGTTTAGTTTAATACAAACATGTGGGGGGACGCATACAATACATTTATTTTTCAGTTTGCTACAGTTACTTTTCACTTCCGACTTGAACGTACAAGGCAAAGCTAGAATCCAAAATATCTCCCTTCATCGCTCCATCAAATGTGAATCAATTAGAGAGACAACAACGTTGGCGCGCAAGAGAAATCAACACACAGAGAGAGAAGCAGCTGCTGCTTACATGTGTGGTTATAGCAGCAACAACACACAAAAAGAGCAAGCTAGCCAGCATCCAGCAAGGTAAACATGATCTTTCAAGGCACACATGAACTAAGCACACCATACTGGCACACACCCATAGTGACGGACAGCCGCAGTAGAACTTCATGGAACATCTCCGAAGAACATGACGTATAGATGTAGTGGGATTTAATGGAACGTCTCTGAAGCCATGCACAAATTTGACTGTTAAAACAATAGTTATGCAAAAAGTTGAATTGGAGCCATGAACAAACAATAACTGCATTTTTACCTGTTCCCAGCAGCAGCAGGGGCAAGCGGCGGCGTGAGACACATAGCTGCGCATAGAGAAAAGCAGAGGACATGAGGCACACTGGGTCCAGTGGGGGCACCAAGCGAAGGTGCGCCACAATTTCCCAAGTAGCATGATATCTGGCACGGCTACCAGTAGACAAAGAAACAAATTGTAGGAAATATGTTCAAGTAGAACTAACAAAACTATTCATTTGTAGTACCAAAACGGGCTAAATCTAAAGCTGTATACAAACACTATCTTTTTGCAGAAATATTAGTTAGCTGATACACACATGAGGCACTGCACATATGGTATCCTTTCTTTGAAGTAAACATGAAGTGCAGCCCATCTGCGACAAGTCGAGGTTCGACTATAGGTAGCGGTAGCCTAGTCGTTGAGTTTATCCGAACCACGATTGCGGTCATAGCTGAACCCTTTTAAACAATTATCCTTGAGCGTGTCGGATAAACAAGGTGAACTTGATCATATGTACTCACGCCAGGGGATGAGCAAAAGGTTGGGATCTAGTGGCGGTTAATTTCATTGTTTCAAAGAATGAGAGTTTCCATCAAGCGCACACGTAAGAACGCTGCATCCAAGAGACATATGGAGAGCTTGGAACTCCTCGATTCTTGTTCACGGAACAACAGAGTCAAATTTTCCACCGCACGACAGGGTAGAAAAAATTATGATGAAGGTCAACATCATCAGCTAAGAAGGTCATCTTTTGGTCTAAGGTGAAGGTGGTAAGGGGATGGACAGAGATGCATCATGCGCATGACCTTTTCAACATCTGACCTTCATGGTCGTCCCTATGACAATGGCTTTTTCAGTTTTCTTCATAAAATGGATCTCTTTCCCCCCTTTTTGATTCAAACTTTGAACTTCTATTAAAATGTGGACATAATCATCAACGTCAATATCTCTAAGTTGCAGAAGAACAACCACGAACTTCGTCCAAAACTTCTCTTGAAACAAGCTAGACAAAAAACATACCTTTTGTTTGAGGCATACACACAAGCAGCTTGTGTGCACGGGTAGCTCAACCCGGTGATTGCGGGCGCTGGGGCCTGAATTGAAGGCGGCAAAGAACATGGAGGAAGAGGGCAACAACATCATGGAGGAAGAGGCGGCAGTGATGACTAGGTTGTCTTGTGATGTGCTTTGCTCCGCCTGATGGCGCCAGAGCGGGGAGGCCGGGAGGAGGAAGGTGGCCGTGTTGGGTGGCGTGGCGATTCTCCTGTTGGCGGCGAGAGAGGAGGAAGGCGTGGCAGGAGAGGAGGAAGGTCGCGGGGGCATAGGAGGATGGATGCGTGTCGAAATCGATGGTCGAGGAAGCAGCGACTGATGAAAGGATGAAGAACGAGGTGGCGGTGGGGGCGCAATTTGGGGAGTGGCGGCGGTGGCGGTGTGACCGTGGAGTGTGGCGGTTATTGAAGCGATCCGGGAAGAAGGCGGCGGCGGCGGCGACCAGTGATGGCGGTGGCGGCGCGATTTGGGGAGAGCGGCAATGACTGCTTCGGCCGGGGTTCGGGACGGCGGCGGGGAAGAAGCTAGGGGAGGCGGGGGAGGCTGGGCGGAGGGGGGCGCGTGGGAGGCAGGCTGGATCGGGCATGGCGCGTCGGGTGCCGGGGAAGAAGGCGGGGATGCGGGAGGGCGATGGGGTTGGGTGATTCTTTTCTTTTGCACTGGTTCGGGAACAACCAATCGCTCCTATATAGGGGCATTGTGATTCAAATAACTATTCTTAGCGGCAGAAAAAAACCCACCAACTTCCTCGATCGCCAGCCTCACACGACCCCCCACCGGCGCGCCCCACACCAACCCCGGCAACCTCCCCGATCCACCGCCCGCACCTCCACCTTTTCAGGATACCCAAGCGTCGCCACCGGAATTGGATCCCGCGCGTCGCCGCTGGCCCTAGATCCCGTGCGTCGTCGCCGGCCCTAGATCCCGTGCGTCGTCGCCGGCCCTGGATCCTCGCTCGCCGCCGGCGGCCCTGGATCTCGAGCGCCGCCGTCGGGCCATGGTTCTTCGCACGACGACCAACTCCCCCTGC
Source organism: Aegilops longissima (assembly GCA_021605205.1). Taxonomy (NCBI): domain Eukaryota; kingdom Viridiplantae; phylum Streptophyta; class Magnoliopsida; order Poales; family Poaceae; genus Aegilops; species Aegilops longissima. The sequence goes on from CM038681.1 coordinate 354,959,494, forward strand.
TTCAACGGCGGCCACCGTCCTCCTACTGTACCTAGCCAACTCCGCATCCCTCCTCCACATGCTGACCTGCCTCCACACGCCGACGCAGCCTGCCTCCACCTGCCCGCCCTCAGTCACCACCACCGTTTTGTTTTGTCGCGCCCACGCACTAAATACCAACCACCACATCTGCGACGGTGGTACCCTATGGCCTTCAACGCCAATCATCCAACGGATTGGGCACGAGAAGGCAAGATGCGTCCGCTGCCACTATTGCCAGCATCATCGCCCGCCTTGCCGCCTGCCACCGTGAATCCACTCCCCCAGCGAGGATGTGTGCGAGCACCCTACCCGCCTGCTTGGGTCGCTGCTGCACCCGACAGGCAAAACTCCCACCGGCGTAGCTCTTCCTTGCCATCACGTTGCCTACCACACTACCAGATCCTCCCGGTGGGGATCCGTTCCCGCAAAGTCCAGGAAGTTCACCGACGGCACTGCAGGTCGTTCGCCTTGGCCTACCGCCGCACGGATGGAGCACACCGACGCTCGCCATGCACCTCAGCTCTGAATTCCCAGCGCACTCCCGAAGGATTACGTGAGTGCGCGGGTGCTGGCCTTCTGTGCTACACCGCCATCCTGCAGCTTGTGCTCACCCGTCAGCGTTGCAAGCTAAGCATGTCTGCATAATTGATTTCCAGCATATGCGCCCCACCGGTGGTACACCGCGACTAACATATATTTTTTGTATTTTTGCAGATGCGGCAAGCCTGAAGGAGTTGAAGTGTTACTTGACGTATAAAGGTTACACATACTATAATGGAGAGAAGGAGCATGTATTTGTGTGTGTGGTGGTGAGGTTGAAGTTCAGAAAACGTGTGTGGTGACGACGAGGTTCAGAAAAACATGTGTGTGGTGGAGAAATTCCCTAGCTTTTTTTAATCGGGACACACCTAATAGCTTCTTTTGTGCAAACACAAAGACAAAAAATGTATGCGTCTTTTTTAAGAGAAATAAAACAGATGTTCAAGGTTCGTCCTATGAAAGTTCATGCATACGAAAAAGGAAAATTTGGAAGGTCACGGGTGGCGAACAGAGAAGTTCATGCATGAGTGTTGAGGAAAAGTTCAAGAAAAAAGATAACACTGAAACAAACACGGAAAAACAAAAAAGCAAAAAGAAGGTCAAATTAAGTCAATCAAGACATTCGACGTTTATGCAACTAGAAGAAAATCCAAAAAAATAGTAACCCGAAAGTGCAGATTTAGTAAATTTTAAAGTTTGAAAAGAATTAAAAAAAAAGAGACACATAATTGTACAAGAAATAAATTCCAAGTTTCCTTTTTAAAACAAAAGGTTCAAATTAGATTAAAATAGAAATTCAATGTTTGAAAGAAAACATATTTTAACGTTCATTACAAACCAGGATTTTCTTTCCACTACTAAAAGAAATACAATCAAGAAGTTCATATTTAAATAACGAAATGGTTCAATGTTTATTACAAAACATTTTGGCATTTTATAACTGCTTATTAACAACGACAAGTTTTTTTTTAATTGTCTACATGAGAAAAGTTAATTGTATGCATAAGGCCTCCAAATGGTATATCATATGCTCTATTCCGATAAATGATTCAAAAGTATGATGTATATCGTTCGAAACGTATTAAAAAATCTTAAACCATGGCGAATCTGAGAAAAATGATCAACAAGAATAGTTGTGGCTTTTCAGTAGGTTTCTAAAGATATACCATGGGTTTTCCATTTTTGGAAATCGAATTTTCCATGTTTCTAAAATAACTAGAAGTTCAAATTTAAATAATGGAGTGGTCCGATGTTTATTAGTACATTAGGATTTTCCAGTTTACTAAAGAATAGACCAAGAAGGCCAAATTAAAAAATAGAGCAGTTCAAAATTTATAAAGAAAATGGATGTTTCCCATTCGTACAAAAAATCTAGTGGTTCAAATTTAAATATCTGAGAAGTTCAGAAGGTCAAATTAAAAAAACCGAGCAGTTCAAAAAGTTTATAAAAACAAATATCCCTCTTTTTAACAAGGAATTAGAAGTTCAAATTTAAATTATTGAGAGGTTTAATATATATTACAGACCTAGAATTTTTTCCCGTTACTAATGAATAACAGCAAGAAGTCCTACTTAAAATAAACGAAGCTCTTCGATGTTTATAAAACACTCAGATTTTCCCCGATACTAAAGATTAAAACCAAGAAGTTCAATTTTAAAAAACAGAGTAGTTCAATTAAAACAAAAAACTTAGTTTTTTCATGTTACTGGAGAATAAAACCAAGATGTTCAACTGGAAAAAGCAGAGCGGTTTGATATTTTATTTAGAATCTCGGATTTTTTTCAGGTTACTAAAGAATAAGTCTAATAAAGAAGTTCAAATTGATAATAGCGAGAAGTTCATGTACTACATGGTGTGCATTTCGTATGAGAAAAAAGGAATAAAAAGGCATAGTCCAAAAAATTTGTTACTAGAAATTCAAGTGCTCGGCCCGAGAAAGTTCAAAAATTCTTATGAGAGAGGTTGAACAAAAATACGTGTCAGAAGTTCAAGGTGAAAACAGCGGGAAGTTCAACTACTACACCAAATGTGTTTCGGGTAAGAATATAAGAATAGAAAACTAAAAGCTTCAAAGGTTTGTTGCAATAAGTTCATGTGCTCCTCCTAGCATAGTTGAAAAATTATGTGCAAGACGTCCCTCGTTCAGTTACAAGTTCAAAAAGGCAAAACTTCTCTCAAACGACAACAAATTTGTAAAACCCGTCTACATGAAAACCTTTCTGCTATTCATAAGCTTTTCAACCGTATATTATATGCTACATTCCAATGTGCGATTTAAAATTTTAATGTATATCGTGTAAAACACGTTTTTATATATTCAAAAAATTCTTTTGAACCGTAGCGAGTATGAAAAACTGATCAACACAGGAAAGTTGTAACTTTTCAATAGCTTTCCGTCGGTATATCATTTGCTTAATTCCAGTAAGTGGTTTGGGAGTTATGGGCAAGAAACAACATGTCAAAAACAGAGTGAAGTTCAAACAGACATGCCCCAGAAGTTCAACTACTTCACGCAGTGCATTTCCATTCGCGATGAACGTAGAAATCATAATCTCTCCATTTTCTAATTTACTTCAAAACGGCAGGAATATCATTTGTGTAAGTTCAAGACCTCGATCGGAGAAAGTTAAAAAAAATTAGTGTGAGAGATGTTTGTACAAAAAGAATATCATTTGTGTAACACAGACGAATGGATAAGAAAATTACAAACGAAAATACGTCACATAAGTTCAACGTGGAAACAGCTGGAAGTTCAACTACTACACTGAATGAATTTCAGATGAAAAACTTTTAAAATCGTCGCGAGTATGAAAAAATTATCAACATGGAAAAGTTGCGTGTTTACAGCAGCTTTCCATCAGTATATCACTTGCTCAATTCCGGTGTGTGGATGGAGAGCTACGAGCAGTGGATGGAGATCTACGAGCAAAAAAACACGTGAAAAACACAGTGAAGTTCAGGTAGACATGCCGAGAAGTTCAAGTTCTTCACGTGGTGCATTTTCAAAGAATTCGTTTCGCGATAAAGGCAGAACGCATGATCTTGTTGTTTTCAAAATTATTTAAAAACGGCTAGGAATCAGAGAAAACCATAAATATGAAAAAGTTTCACATTTTCCGTAGCTTTTCAGCGGTATATTATTTTCCCAATTCCGATAAAGTTTGTAGAAATTATAGCAAAAATACGTTTTTAGCCATTTTCAAAATTACCTTAAAACAATAAGGAATTGAGAGAAACAATATATACATAAAAGTTTTTCATTTCCTCAGGCTTTCGAACGCCGTATCATATGTTGCATTCGGACGTACGGTTAAAAAATTAGCTTGAAAATACAAACTCGGTGGAACTTTTACCGTTTTCTAAATTACTTTTAAACCGTTCAAAATTAGAAAAAATTTTAACATGAAAAAGTAGCGCATTTTCACAAGCTTTCCAATGCCATATCATTTGCTTCAATTAGATTAGCCGTTTAGAAATTACATTGAAAATACGAACTCGGCTGTTCGGTTTGCGAAATTTTACGGTTTTCCAAATTACTCTTTATCCATAGGGAATTAGGGAAAACTTTCCACATGTTGAAAGAGCAGTTTTGCAGCAGCTTTCCAAGGCCATATTATTTATCTCATACCGGTAAACGGTTTAGAAATGCGATCGAAAATACGATTCACGTTTTTTGTATGAAGAAAAAAAGGTTTTCAAAACTGCTCTTAAACCTCTTACATTTTGCCAAAAATTTAACTTGGGTCATGATACTGGTGTCCATAGCTTTCCAACAGTATATCGCAAGCCCCATTTGGACACCTTTTAGCTGAAGTTCAACCTAGTACTCGGGGAAGGTCAGGCGCGTTACTCGGGAAGTTGATGTTGTGATCAGGATAGTGTTTATGTGTGTCTGTGTGTCTATATATATATAGGGTGAGTCTATTATGATAACACCTCTAAGAGTCTTATTCTAATAACAAAAAGCTTATTCTGATAACACCCCCCCGCACGGAGCTTACCCCGAGTCGACCAACCGACCCGCCCCGTCCCTCTAAGAAATCCTATCCCTCGTGCCCACCGCCCGCTGCCACCCCCACTCCACCCATGACCAAACTACCTCCGGCCCGCTCCACCCCCGCCCCGGTGGCGCCGCCCCCAGCCGCTCTGGCCACACCTCCGGTGACTCGCCCCACTTCCCTCTCTCCCAGCTCCGGCACACGGGCGGGAGGTCAGACCCATCCGCCGCCGTGCCGCCCAACCCCTGTCAACCTTCTACCGCGGCTGCCGTCGGAGCACCACACCAAGTCGCCGCCGTGCTGGCTCACCCTCCTCCCACCTTCCACCGGCGCTGTCGCGCGTCGTCCCGTCCCGCCCTTCTTCGCATCGCAAGCCGGCCTCCCTAGACACAGCAATCCCCACCACCATCGTTGGAATCGATTGCCGGCGGATCCAGCATCACTTCATCCCTCGGCCTTACCTTTGCACGCTGCGTTCTCCCCTGGAGTACCCAGATTTCAAGATCAGTGCATCGCCATGAATCCCCCCTGGATCTGGGTGGCGGACGTCCCCGTCGGCCTCCTCTCGTCTGTCCTCCACGGTCGCTGGCCTGCTCTTCTTAGCCCGACTCAAAGTTCGTAAGGCCCGGCGCGTCCACCGTTGACCTCCTCCTTCTACATTGGCAGGGGGTGTAGTCATGAAGGGGAAGGACCCCGGACAGAGGACCACTTGACGTGGCCCATGTAGCTACGAGCGGGGCGGGCTCCATTCCTCTCCCCCACGAGACCATGCTCCTCTCGGGACACAACGACCTCCAGCACGCGACATCACCACCCCTCCCTTCCTACAGAGCTTACAGCTCACCGGTGTGCAGCTCATAGGTTCTTCCCTAGTTTTTCTCACGACATCTTGTAGTTCACTTGTTGCTTTTACCCCTCCACGAAACCGCCCGTCTTGGTATAAGCAGGAAAAGTCATTAAGCCCTTGGTGCGATTAGCGAGGATCTCGATTCAGTTGCCCTCGTGTCGGTTGGTTGGGCGTGTGGGTGGTGTTTTTATGTCCAGTTCATTTTTCTCACGAGTGCAGCTCCCTTTTCTCTTCACGACTGTTTACTTTTCTCATCTATGCAGTGCTCGTGGGTCCTCGATGGTGCTCTTGTGGAATAACACATAGTTCTCCGTTGCCTACCACATATATGTTTGTTTTGGGGAGCAGTACATTCTTTGTGGACATGCACTTCGTTCGGCCCCGAGCAGCACGAAGCTCAGTTTGCACGCGCGTGCAACTCGGCTACCTATTTCGTGCACTTCTTTTTCTAATTCAGTTTGTTTTGTTTGTGGGACGATTGAAAATTTTAGTTCAATCCATTTGTGTAGCAGCTCATTACCCCTCTGTTTGAAGTGCAATTTGTTTTGAGTGTCTCAAAATTCAGTCAACTACATCAACACTTGCAGTGTGTTTGGTTCTCGGATGTGGTTCTTTTTTTACAGTGATGTGGTTCACTTGCGCCCAAAATGAAAGTGCTAAAAATTTAGCGCAACAACCAAGAGTTAGTAAATGAGGTTCACTTCAATATATGTCGTGGTTCACTTGCCTCCTCTCTGCGGTCATCAACTCTCGTTCACAAAAAAATTGAAAAAAAGACAACAAAAACTTGTCTGAGAAAAATTTACGTTCGACAAATTTTTTTTATAAAGTTCACTTGACCGTTGATGTAGTGCGGTTTTCGGTCTAAAGCAGTGTGGTTTTCTGTCTGATGCAATACAAAAAAATTGCGTCTCAAAAACAAATCATGAAGTTCACTTGACCGTCACTTAAACGTCTGATGCAGTGCGGTTTTCAGTCTAAAAGAAGTTTTCTGTCTAATGCAGTGCGGTCTTCTGTCTGATGAAGTTCACTCGCCGATTTGGGTGTCGCAAAAAACAGAGTGTCCGCATTTCGGTAAATTCGAAATTCCTCTTAAACCGTAAAGAATTAGAGAGAGTGTTCTACATGAAAGAGTTGCGTATCATTGATATCTTTCCAACGGCGTATCGTTTGAATCATTCGGACAAGCGGTATGCAAAAATTTCACCAAAAACGGCCGCTGCTACTCGTCGTCCGCCGCGCAATTTTCAAAATTAACTTAAAACCGTAAGGAATTTCAAAAATATTTCTACATATGAAAGTTGCGCCTCGTTCGTAGCTTTCCAACGGCGTATCACACGCCTTGTTTCGACAAACGTTTCAAAAAACTGGAGCGAAAACAGTACCGAAAATTTGAAAAAAAATTGAAAAACAGAATTCCGCGATTTAGTAAATTTGAAACTGCTCTTAAACCATAAGGAATTAGAGAAAAATTTATATATGAAAAAGATGCGCCTCGACGATATTTATCCAATGGCGTATCGTTTGCTTCATTCCGACAAGCGGTTTAGAAGAAATCGCGAAAAAACGCTCGCTGCCACTCGTCATGGGCCGCACCATTTTCAAAACTTCTCTTAAACCGTGTGGAATCTCGAAAAGTGTTCAACATGTCGAAGTTGCGCCTAATCCATAGCTTTTCAGCGGTATATTACGCCTTATTCAGTAAGCGTTAAAAATTAGGCGAAAACAGTACCAAAAAATAACACGTGCAATTTTTTACGCGAGAAGTTCACTTTCGTGTGAGTCTTTGCGACACACTTGGTTCAAAGAATGACGTGCACTTGTGTTCAGCGTGCAGTGCGGAAGTGGTGTGCAGAATAGTTATTCTGCTAATATTAGCAGAATAAACCGTATGTACCAAGAGATGGGTGAGTTTGAAAAACTCAGACGGGGATCGAATAGTCAAAGAATGCCCGTGATAGCCAAAATTTAAGCGTAGCCCCCGAGACTCTGTCAGGATTGAAAAAACCTGGCGGAGGATCGAAAATCATTGAATGGGGAGTCTAAATGATATAAGCTATTTTGCATGTCTCGTCTTCGGTGGAGGCTCCCAACGCCGCGGGGCTGGCCGAAATGAAATGAAAGGTCAAGAGCTCCATTGAAGAGCTCAACCTTGTCAAGGAGCGGTTCGACAAAGCGCAAGGTTAATTCGGGCTACGCTTGTTAGTAGTTTGATTTGCCTTATCAGGTGATGTATTCGGGATTATCCCTAAGCAAGGAGTGCTTGATTATTACTGCAACTGTCGCTGTGAAGGTCGAGAACCTCAACACCGAGCTGAAGTAGGCGAAGCAAGAGGCGGCCAAACAGAAGGCAGTGGTCGAGCGAGCATCCACCGAACTATCGACGGTGAAGAACGTCAGTGAAAAGCACGATGTCAGAGTGGCCGAGGTGCAGCAAGAGATCAAGGATGTCATCACTAAATGTGAGGACCTTGAGCAAAAAAATAAGGATCAAGCAACCGAGCTATCCTCCATGAAGCTGGAGATCCAGGAGGCGAGGACGGAAATGTGAGGCACCCGAGAGGAACTACGCCAAGTGAAGCTTATTGCAGATGGTAAGCCATACTTACTGCAGAGTGTCTTTGGCGGTCAAAGGTTCGCTTTGCTCACACGAGTGTGGCGTTCCCCTGCGCGTTTGCTGATCTCCGGAGGAGTGCGGCGGATGCAGCAAGACACTTTGCATCTCGGGAGGGCAATGCCGAGAATAGGATGTTCTAGGCGCAGTTCCAAGCGCCTGAGCACCCTCCCCTCCTGAGTAATCCAATGAAGTAGTTGATGGAGTTGCACCGGATGGCGGAGCCGATGATGAAGGACCTTTGTGTCTGGCTATGCTCTTCGTAGCCGATACTGAGCAACTACTTTGTCCTGGTGCAGAAGCTGCGTGACGTCGCACCCTGGATTGACGTCCTCAAGCGGTCATTATGCATTTAGGCGGCTCGGACGGGTTTCACGAAGACGATGGTACACTGGCCGAAGATGAAGCCGGTCGAGATGGCCACCAGACCCCCACCCCTAGGAAAGGAGCACATGCACCCGAGCAATATTTTCCCACCATGATGGATGGTGCTCGGGAAATAGAGGCCCATTGTGTGAAAGATGTAATTTATGAGTGAGCGCACTATCATGTGTCAGATGATAGTTGAACCTTTTGCTTTACAATGTGGTTGCTTTGTATGCTTTATGATACTTTGTCAGCTTTCGTTTATTTTGACTCATGTGTGGACTCCTGTGTGAACCTTTTGCTTGATTATTACTCCAGTTGTCGGCTTTAGCCCCATGTAGATGCTACAGGCACTGGTACAGCAAGGTGCTATACAAACGGTTTTTAACCCCTTTCCGCGACGGCATTTTGAACCTTTGCCAAGTGAGTGTGTGTGATATGGGGGTCCTTCCCACACGACCCAGAAACCGGCGGGGATAGGCCCTCCGGTCACACACGCTGGGCAAAATGAGGTCGTGTGCGACAGGCGAGCGATCAAATACAGTTATACATACAATTTTGTTAAAAATACAATTATACAAGCCTAATTGTTTCCTGTTGTAAGTACATCCCACACAGTCAGTCCCAGACAAATGTTTACATACATATGTATATTCCACAAGGTCTGTCGGATTTCGGGTTCCTGCAAAGCCCTTAAGGCTCGAACACTGGGGTGCGCACGAAGATCTCTCCCTCCCTCTAACTTGCTCACTCACCACGATCTCAAAGCTCAGCACGTCGAACCCAAAGAACAAGGGACACAGGGTTTATACTGGTTCGGGCCACGGATGTGGTGTAATACCCTACTCTAGCGTGGTGTGGTGGATTGCCTCTTGGGCTAAGGATGAACAAGTACAAGGGAAGAACAACCTCCTGAGGAGAGGTGTTCTTGTGCTCGGTGAGCTGGTGTGTGAGAGGATGAATGGATCCGATCCCCGATGAGATGAGTTCTACAGTGGTGGCTAGTCCTATTTATAGAGGCCCTGGTCCTCTTCCCAAATGTAGGCAGGAAGGGATCCAACAACAGCCAAATTTGAAGGGAGACAACCAGTACAAGTTATCCTGACTGAAGGTGGTCTTCGCCTGCCAAAGGCTCTGGTGGTGACGCCGTCCTGGGCTCCACGGTGACCACCTTCCTGCCGTCCTGCTGGTCTTGGTCTTCTTGCACCAATATGGAAACCTTTGCCTGATGCCTTAGGAATCCTTGCACATGCTGCTGAGGAGTCTGGATTAGGGGTGTCGGGTGGCGGACTATAGCCTTTGGCGGACTCTGGACTATGAAGATACATGATTGAAGACTTCGTCCCGTGTCCGGATGGGACTTTCCTTGGCATGGAAGGCAAGCTTGGCGATACGGATATGTAGATCTCCGACCATTGTAACCGACTACTGTGTAACCCTAACCTTCTTGGTGCCTATATAAGCTGGAGGGTTTTAGTCCGTGGGGACGAACAACAATCATACCATAGGCTAGCTTCTAGGGTTTAGCCTCTCGATCTCGTGGTAGATCTACTCTTGTACTACCCATATCATCAATATTAATCAAGCGGGAGTAGGTTTTACCTCCATCGAGAGGGCGAACAGGTAAAACTGTCGTGTCCCTTGTCTCCTGTTACCATCCGCCTAGGCGCTGATTCGGGACCCCCTACCGAGATCCGCGGTTTGACACCGACATTAGTGCTTTCATTGAGAGTTCCTCTGTATGCGTTATCTTTGGGCCCGATGGCTCCTCCGATCATCAACAACGATGCGCTCAGTGAGACTTTTCTCCCGGACGAGATCTTACGTATTGGCGGCTTTGCTTTGCGGGCCAATTAAGCAGCGTCTGGAGCAGATTGAAAGCTCGCCCTGGCCACGGTCGATTTGGAAGTTTGAACTACGGCGGACTTCGCGAAGACTTGATCTTGACGGGTTGAACCACAGCCAGCGCGCGCCTTTATCACGAGGGGCATGATCTAGCTCTCTCGCGAGCAGTGTCCTAGAGCCGCACCATTGTCGCTCGACCTTTAGCTTCGGGCCGATTGCGCCGATCGAGGGCGAGTCTTGGACACCGCCTCGGGGCTGCGATCTCTCGGTGATTGAGCGTACACCTACCAAATCCTTTGCGAAGATCGTGACTCCAAGGTGCGGACTCCTCTCCGGACTCCGAGCCCTTCGCGCCCCCAATCGAACCCGATTGGGTGCCGATCATAAATTCACCGCGCGGACATCTTTCGGCACTTTTCGCCCTTTGGCGACATCCTGAGATTCACTAAAGTCTCTCTCTTTATCGGGAGAGCCTGGCGGATTATGGTCGGGAAGGCTGGGATCTGAGCGATGAAGAAATTCAAAGCCCACCCACCACCCGCTTGTGTACATGTCGATGATTTAACCGACATGCTTGACTTTGACTACGAAGACATCGGACGGTATGGGCGGCGATGCAGGAGGCGAACAAGAACCAGCGCCCACAGGGCGCTGGAAAGCCACCTCGTCATCGACATATACATGGTGGACATCCCAAAAAGATGGTAATGGCGATGGAACAACGGAGGATGACCCCTCAAGAAACAGCCCTAAGCGCGGCGTTAAGCGGCGCCGCTCTAAATCCGCCACAGCAAAAGCGATGATTCCGCACGGAGACAATAACACCACAGACGGTGCGAAGACAACCCCTCCGGCGAGGATTCAGCACGGGAGGAGGAAAGCCAACCCTCATGAGAGAAGCGGCGAAAGAGAGGTAGAGGGCGATAATTGCCGGCTCCCTCCGAAGATGAGGCAAGCCTCGGCGACAGCAATTAAATGCGTGCCGAGATCCCGTCGAACAAGAGCATTTCAAGCGCGAGGCTCATGGCCACGGCAAGCAGCCTCAAGAAAAAGCGACAACAGCTTAGAGCTGACCAAGACTTGCTAGCCGGCGGATGGTGAAGTCCTTGCGGCGAAGAGTATGAACTCGGCGCCCTCAAGAGCTACCAAGGCGCAGGCTGCTACCCGATTAGAGGAGGAAGCACAAACCTACATCACCAGCGCGTGACACGGTGACCGACCACCTCGTGGCCCACGGCGAGAGAGCCTCTCGGCCCTCAACTCAAGCCGCACCCGGCACCACTCAAAAAAAATACCAAAGCGGGGAAATCGCCGGACCTGCAGACATATTGGAGGACAAGGCAAGACAAACAAGATCGATCGCCTGCGACGCGTGGCGATAACGTCACGCCCGGATATAACAACTCCGGCCAAGCCGAACACAGATGAACAAAGCTCATTCGAGCTGCGTCGTGATATAACCCAATATAGGCGCGCACACCCACTATGCTTCGAGATGAAGTGATGGATCATCAAATCCCGAGGGTTTCAAACCCGTAAACATTGAATCATACGATGGCACAACAGATCCTGCGGTTTGGATGAGGACTATCTCCTTCACATCCACATGGCCCTTGGTGATGATCTACGCCATAAAATACCTCCCTCAAGCAAAGGACCAGCCGGCATTGGCAACGCTTGCCAGCGAGAGTCAATTGGTTGTTGGGAAGACACGGAAGCGCATTCCTCGACAATTTCAGGGCACATATATGCGACCACCGGTGAGCGATGACCTAAGCCACATAATTCAGCAGCTAGAGAATCGGCGGACAATTACGGACACGGTTCCTAACCAAGAAAAATAAAATCATCGATTGTGGGATCACGAGGCCCTTGCAGCCTTCAAACACAACATCCATGACGAGTGGCTTGCCCGACACCTAGGACAGGAAAAACCGAAATCCATGGCAGCCCTCACGACCTCATGACCCGCTTTTGGCGGGAGAGGACAACTAGCTGGCTCGTAGCAACAACATGACCAAGAGCCACTGGTAATTCGGATACCAAGGACAGCAATGGCGGTCGGCGTTGCAGCAAGCACAAAGCGCGCGTGCAGCGATAATGCTGAGACACGACAGTCAATGCGGATTCGAGGCTCTAAACCGGTCGCCCGAAAAGCCATTTAAAAGAAATACTCCGGGCCCGTCCGGTTTGGACCAAATACTCGATCGCTCGTGCGGATACGGCACCCAGAAACCAGCCAATCACACCAACATGGATTGTTGGGTGTTCAAGCAAGCGAGCAAGTTAAATGCGAAAACAATGACAAGGGGCTGCATAGCGATGGCGAGGAGGAGCCGACCTACGGACAATAGAGACGGAAGGGCTTCCCCATAAGTGCGGACGGTGAACATGATATCGCAACCCACATACCCAAAAGGGTGGAGCGTGCACTAAGGGGCGTATATGCGATGGAGCGAGTCGCCCCAAAGTTCAACCGTGGTCTTCTGCCCGATCACTTTTGATCGAAGGACCACCCACTAGCATCTGCCATGGCGGATTCGCGCATTAGTTCTTGACCCAATCATTGGCGAATTTCATCTCACTAGAGTCCTAATGGGCGGCGGCAACACTGAACCTGCTTTATCGGGACACGGTCGCAAAATGGGCATAGACCCATCAAGGTTAAACCCACGAAGCGACCTTTAAAGGCGTCATACCGGTGTAGAGGCCAGCTGTATAGGCTCAGTTACACTTGAAGTGGTCTTGGATCCTGGATAACTTCGAGCGAGGTTAATCTTGACATAGTCCCGTTCGCGGCTATCATACCTTTGCTCGGACGAACCGCATTGCAAAGTTCAATGCGGTGCCGCACTCGCATATCTCAAGCTCAAGATGCGAGGTCCTCGAGTCATTATGGTCAATGGAAACACGGACGCTCTCTCGAGACGGAGGAGCATCTGGCTGACCCTCGTGGCGGAAGTACAAAAAGCCTCCTAAGGCAATTCTCGAGTCGGCTATTAAGCTTCCGGACACCGTCAAAGCGCCCGTAGTAACCTACAATAAGACCGCTGCACGTTAGAACGCGCGCAATCGGCCCAAAGCCCGACCCTCGCGAAATTGCAAAACCGATTACTGGCGTACATAATTACGCTCTGGAAATACCATGGGCATAGGGAAGGGGCACGACCACGACATGCCGATGCGGCTCAACCGCACGGGGCTCGATTGTGTCATTCTTTCTTTTCTTTTTTACTTTCAGGACTCCGTTCTCATGAAGCCTGTCCGTGATGAGAATCGTCGAACACGATGCAACAGCCGGGGAAATGACTTCGTCAGTGTCGGTGGTCTCTATTACGAGCGGTATACTGTTTTACACACCATCCGCAGCTTACCTGGAGAAGGACATGTTAAAGTCCGTCCCTTGCTTATCGCACTATTTGTATCGTTACGCTCTTCAGCAGACCCTTTTGAATAAACAATACATAGCCGCCTATTATTGAATTCCTTTTTTCTATATATATATATGTTCATTTATGACATTGTGCAACCCGTACACTTTAGTGCGGGCAATACACCGAGGGCTTAAGTACCCCACAACATGGTGTGATAAGTCCGAACACTTTCACAAGTCGGCACCCGAACTTATAGCATTATATGCATCGGCTCGAATCATGTCTTGGGTCAATAGTTGGGTTTGCCCGGCTCCCATGTTTTGGTACCTTCGTTCCGTTATATCAGCTAAGGTAGCTTTGGGAGAACCACTGCGATTGTGCCCGGTTAAGCTGGGTTAAGCACCTCGGTGGAGAAAGCTAAAACTGACCATCATGATAGGCGAGAGCGATCGCTGTTCGAGAGGTTTGAGTCCCTAAAGACTTATGCCGCTTAGGCGAGGTCGGCATTGTCCGGCCTAGGCGTGGATAGCGCCCGAACTCGGTCTTCGAATAATAGGGGCTTCACGAAATTTAAAATTATAAATTCTATGGCTAAGTGAGAGTGTTCAAGCATTATAGTCCTGTTGCCTTGTTACCGTTGCGTTGGCGCCTCCTCGAAGGACCCAAGAATGGGAACAAGCGCTCAAGTTTATCCCAAACACCCGGCACTTTCGTGGCATGGGGGTTGAAGCCGACGACTCGCCATCTCTCAAATTTAATACACGGCCGCACACAAGGTAATATTTTAAATTCAAAAGTGTTTCTCAGCGCATATGAACATGTTTTCAGCGTACAAGATAACAATTGCGAGTCTACTCAAATATTACATCTTTGGAACATTCATCCGCTATAAGGCGGGCACCCTTCAGGACGCCCTCATAATACATTTCAGGCTTGCGATGCTCCTTGCGTGGTGGTGGTCCGTCCGTTACAAGCTTCTCGGCGTCCATCTTGCCCAGTGCACCTTAGCAAGGCAAGGGCCCCTGAGGCACCCGATGCGAGCCAGGCGCTTGATGACTTCAACCCATGGGCGTCCACCGGCCGCCTCACCAGCCCGAGTAGCTCCCAGGCATGGCTTCCTTAGGCCACGGGCGAACTATGAGGCCCTTCATGGCCTGTTCGGCCATCTTATGGGCTCGACCAGCTGCTTCAGCCTGGTAAGCTTAAGGGCGCAAGGTGTCCCGCCTCGGCATCTTTGAGACTATCGGCGTGCAGGGCAGGGGTCCCAGGACTTGCACTGCGGCTGCGGCGTGGCTCAAAGGAGGCCGGGACAGTCCACCTTCATCAACACAAGCTCAAGACCCTGCGAGGCCAAGCCTCGTGGGGCGGGGCGACCAGGAGCTTCCTCGGGCATGGCCTCGTCGAGGCTGGCTCATGAGGAGGCGGAGAGTTCAAGGCGGTACCTTGCGAGGTGCCCATGATGCAAGCCATGGCGACCGAGGGCGCGATCGAGGCGCCGACGCATGCAGCGTCCTCCTTTCCCTTTGGTGCAAAGGGAGCAAGCGCAGGAGAGCATCAAGCAAAGGCATCCGTTTGATTGCAACAAGACCAAGACCGGCCCTAGCGGTTGGAAGGAGTCATCGTGGAGCCCAAGCGAGGCGTCATTACGAGCCTTGGCGGCGAGGACCAACTTTAGTCGAGATAAGTGTACCCGCTGTTCCCCTTCAAAATGGCCAATTGTTGGCGCCCTTCCCTCTCAATATTTGGGAAGAGGCCAGGGCCTTCGCCTATAAATAGGGGTAGCCACACTTTCGGAGTAGGGGATCGGCATTTGGAATCCAGAGAGAGAGAGATAGAGACCCGATCCTCAAGCTAGAAGCGACGGGACACCACCTAGCAGTTCATCACACCCATCAGAACAGACCCTCATGAGGCTGTTCTTCCCTATCTTGTTCCTCATCAGCCCAAGAGGCAATCCACCGCCACAGACTAGAGTAGGGTATTACACCACAACGGTGGCCCGAACTAGTATAAATCTTGTGTCTCTTGTGCTGTTACATTTAGTAGTTTAGGTTCCTGCGATTGGTAGTGCGAGGCGGTGGAGAATCGGATCTCCGTGCGCGCAGTGTTGAACCTCAAAGTGCGGAACCGAAATCCGACCAGAACACCTTCTCGTCGAACTTCCCTCGTCGGCTCGGTAGAATCACAGCGACACGGACACTGCTGCAGGCAGATCTGTGAATGCTCTGGAGAGCTCGAATTCGGGTAAGTAATAGATAATTCACTTTCACATGCTTGCTTTGCATAGAATGCCTTACCGCGCTATCTTCTTCATCGCCTCAATTTCTGGAGGGCTTTTGGGCTTCAGCCTTAGCGGCTTTAGGCGCTCTCAAGGGCCGAGGCGAGCTCGGACTCTCGAGTCTTTGAGTCACGCTCAAACTCGTGTTTTCCACAAGAGCACGGAGCTCTTGCCGCACCTCCGCCACCCGCCTCCTATTTCTCTCGCTCCGAGTGCGCTCCGCTGCTTCGCATTGCTTTGACCTTGGACACCGCTTCCTTCAGGGTCGCCACCTGCGTTATTGGCCCCTACAGTATTCACGTTATTCCTGTCATCTTTGCAACCACATCTTTTAAATATTCCCATAGGTATTACTTACCTTCCTTGTCCTCGAGCCACTTTTTGGCAAGTCCGAGCTCGTTCTCGGACCGCTCGAGCTCTGCTTAATGCATCAACCTCCAGCGATCGGTCTGGCGAGAGGTCGGCGCGCAGCCTGCATTCCCATATTGACATACTTATGTTAGAATCCTGCGTATATCTTTTAGATCCTCGGTTATTTATTTCTTTCCGAACACCAAGCCCGAGCATCGGGGCTCTTTGTCTATCTTGGTAATATTTTACATATCTTAAATACATACCTCAAAGCTGTTATAAAGGCTGGCTAAAGCTTCGATCAGCCCGCTCTTGGCGGACTGAACTTCTGATCACCGCACTCATAACATTGCGGTGCTCCTCGTCGATGGAAGCGCCGTTAAGCGCCTCCATCAAATCATCCGGTGCCTCGGTTGAGCGGAGGTCACGGCGTCGCGATCTTGCCCTTCTTATGAAGGGTCACTGCCGGACTCGGAACCGAAGGTTCGATGCGAAGTCGACACGAGGGCGTGCTTGAAGCCCTTGGGGTTTTATCCCTTCTTGGTCAGGGAGGTCACCTTGCTGGCGCCTCCATGGCTACCTCCTCTGGCTGGGCCTTTTGGGACTCCACCCTGGCGTCATCCAGCGGTAGGGAGGAGGCGAGGCGGTCGGAAGTGAGTGCTATTCACCTCAGACAAATCCGAGGAGCCGCTCGGCGAATCGTCGAGCCCGTCCTTGGGCGGGCTGCATGGTTATACTCGGCATTAGAAGATGTTGTGCGACAAATGGAACGCCATGAGTTATTCTGGTGTCCGGACACTTACGATTTCGCCAGGGGCTTGGTCCTCGATGGCCACTCCTCTCCGCCGTCGTCGGCGTTGGCGGTGTAGTCCGGAGGGAGGGTCCTTCCCTTCTTGGACCCTCCGGCCTCCCTAGTTGGGGAGGCCTTCCTTTTCTTCTCTCACCCAGCTAGGGGAGAGGCCTCTTTTTCCTCCTCCTCGTCTTCGCGGGAGGAGTCCGCCTCGGAGTCATCGGACGATGAGTCCGACAACACCTGGCGCCAGGAACTCTTCCGAGTTCCCGTGGCCTTCTTCTCCGGCACCACGTAAGGTGTCGGAACCAACAGCCCCGTCAAGCGGGCGTCCGCTGGAATCTTCGCAAGGGGCGTGACAGTTAACCTGTCCGGGCGTCTTCAGCGATCTGTCAAAGGTGAGGAGTTTTAGATCCGCGCCAGAAGTCAAACTATGAAAGAGAGTCCCGTAAAGGGTAGAAGAGCTTACCTCGGCTGGCTTGATGCTGCGAGCTAAATCCGCGATCTTGATGTAGCGGATGCGGAGCCTCGGCGCCTTGAACAGCACCTTCCGGGCATCTTAAATGCGTGAGTGTCGAAGAGCGGCTCAAAGGTTCGGTCTGTGCGAGATCAAACTCCACAATTTGAAGGCACATTGCTGGCATGGGAGGATCCGGCGGATGAGCATAACACTGGACTACGTTGACAAGCTTGAGCTTCTTGTCCGTCGAGTTTCGGACGCAGGTTTGGAGTCGGTCAGCTCTTCCGAATTACCCCACGTCAGGCCGTCTCTTTCCATGAGGTGAGCCGTGTAGGGAAGCAGATCGAATCGGGGTCGCCGCCCATTGAGAGTCGCGGCTCGGTGATGTAGAACCACCCGATTGCCACCCCTTTATGGTCTCATGAAGGAGCCCTCGACCCATAGGGCGTTGGCCATCTTGCCCACCATGGCACCTCCGCACTCCGGCATGGCGGCCGCCACTACCTTCACTTGACATTGAAGGTCTTGAGCCTAAGCGAAGTGGGGCTGGATGCGAGGAAGGCCTCGCACACTGACGATGAACGCCGAGATGTTGAGGATGAAATTGGGGCGGATCGTGGAAATCTAGGCCGTAGTAGAACATGATCCCCAGACAAATGGGTGAAGTGGAAACCCTAGTCCATGGAGGAAGTGGGGAGGAACACCACCCTCTCATGGGGCTGGGGGGTAGGGATGAGCTGCCCTTGTTGTGGAGCCGATCTGTGATGTCGTCGGACAAGTATCCGGCCTTCCGCAGCTTTTGATGTGCCCCTCAAGTGACGGAGGCCATCCACTGCCTCCGCTCCGGACATAGTTGGAGAAGGTTGAGGTGGGATGGATGATTTGGGGCTGGAGCTCAGTCTTGTGAAATGGATAAGCAAAGCGAGGAAGAAGGCGTGTGTGAAAAAGTGGATCCTTATCCCCTTATATGGACGGACAAAGCTATGCGTCCCCACCGGCCTGATAAAACTCGCTTACCTCCCAAGCGCTGTAATCAATGGCGCGGTTGGGTTACACCCGCCCGTATTGATGAGAATCCCGGAATAAGGGGACACAATCTCTGCTTTGATAAGACGTGCCAAGGAAACCGCCTCGCTAAACGCGCTGAGGTGGGACAGTAAAAATGATTCGAATAAAGGCTTGGCCGTGATGTCACGTCGCGGAATACGTCAGTAGATTGAACTTGTATAAATGTTATTCTCTCTACGGTGGTATGTGGAACTTATTTTGCAGAGCCGGACACTATCCTTGTGTTCAAAATCTTCTATGAAGTATTCGAGGAGGAACCCGCCTTGCAATGCGAAGACAATATCTGACTGGACTCGTCGTCATTGAATCCTGGTTCAGGGCTCTTGAGGAGTCCTGGATTAGGGGTGTCCGGATAGCGGACTATAGCCTTTGGCGGACTCTGGACTATGAAGATACAAGATTGAAGACTTCGGCCCGTGTCCGGATGGGACTTTCCTTGGCGTGGAAGGCAAGCTTGGCGTCACGGATATGTAGATCTCCTACCATTGTAACCGACTCTGTGTAACCCTAACCCTCTTCGGTGCCTATATAAATCGGAGGGTTTTAGTCCGTACTACGAACAACAATCATACCATAGGCTAGCTTCTAGGGTTTAGCCTCTCTGATCTCGTGGTAGATCTACTCTTTTACTACCCATATCATCGATATTAATCGAGCAGGAGTAGGGTTTTACCTCCATCCAGTGGGCCCGAACCTGGGTAAAAACATCATGTCCCTTGTCTCCTGTTACCATCCGCCTAGTCGCACAGTTCGGGACCCCCTATCTGAGATCCGCCGGTTTTGACACCGACACTGCCTCTTTAGCACCCAAGAGGAAACGAGTACGCTGCGTGCGCTCGTGCCCGCCTGGCCTTGGTCGTCATGGCTTGCGTCACAGGAACCTCGCGAGGCGCCCCTTGCCTTGATCTCTCCACCCCTCACGAGCCAGCGTGGTGAGGCCGCCCCTGAGGAGGTCTTGTGTCGTCCGCCTCGCGAGGCTTGGCCCCTCGCGAGGGTCTTGAGTGTTTTCTGGTGAAGATGGGCCGTACAGGGCCGCTGGTGGAGCCATGCTGTCGGTGTCAAAACCGGCGGATCTCGGGTAGGGGGTCCCGAACTGTGCATCTAGGATCGATGGTTACAGGAGACAGGGGACACGATGTTTTCCTAGGTTCGGGCCCTCTCTATGGAGGTAATACCCTACTTCCTTCTTGATTCATCTTGATGAATATGAGTATTACAAGAGTTGATCTATCACGAGATCGTAATGGCTAAACCCTAGAAGTCTAGCCTGTATGACTATGGTAATGAGTATATCCTTTCCGGACTAACCCTCCGGTTTATATAGACACTGATGGGATCTAGGGTTACATAGAGTCGGTTACATAAGAAGGAATCTTCATCGTTGGTTGCCAAGCTTGCCTTCCACGACAAGGAGAGTCCAATCCGGACACGGGTACAGTCTTCGGCCTCCATCTCTTCATAGCCCATCAGTCCGGCCCATGGATAACAGGCCGGATGCCCAAGGACCCCTTAGTCCAGGTCTCCCTCAGTAGAGTTAATTGCACAGAAGTACCACAATTGGGGCATCACATGCAGATTGATACCACGATTCTTAATTTTTGCGTGTCAGTACCAACATTGTTCCAGGCTGTTGCAAATAAGGCTAAAACTCTGTTTTATACGTATTGACGGTGTATCTGACCAACGGGGCCCGCCCGTCAGGTGCCAACGTGGCATTTTTTGCAGAAAACCCCCTTACATTGTATGTAATCACAAAAATGCCCAAATTTTTTTCGGGAAAAAGGCTCCACGGGAGGTTTTGTTTTTGTACGCAATTTACACCATCGAATCTGGACTGGTTGTAAATTTTCCGCCACGCCACGCGATAACCACAACGCCACAGTGCAGCTCACGTTCCAATACAGGCGTTTCCTCTCTTATACTATCTCTGAAGCGCTGGGCCGGCCCACCAAGGCCTGCATTTTTTTCATTTCACACTTAACTGGCGCGCGTGTTGGGCTCGTTCGTTGCCCTGGTTACTATTCATTTCATTTCTCTTATGCTTTTATAATGCGCGGTGAACATTTTTTTAATATACGCTGAACACTTTTTCTGCTTATAGTGAACATTTTTCGATGCACGGTGAGTATCAAGATTATTATGGTGAATATTTTCTTAATACATGGTGAAATTTTTGTATTTCATAAAATGTTCAGTGTATATTAAAACTTATTGTGTAAAATCAATTTGCATTTCTAGAAACACTTGATTATTTTAATAAAAGTTGAAAAGTTTTAATGCATTTCTAAAATTTATTATGAACAAACAATTATTTTTAATATATGTTCTGCGCCATGTTTCTAAAATTTAATGCATTTAAAATTATATGTTCAACTTTTAATGCATTGATTGCAAGAATGATTAACAAACCAGGGCAAAAGTTCTAAGGCGAGTGGGGAGTTTTCTGCAAAAAACATGCCACGTCGGCACTTGACGGGCGGGCCCTGACTGTCAGATACACCGTCAATACGTATAAAACAGAGTTTTAGCCTTATTTGCAATAGCCTGGAACAATGTTGGTACTGACACGCAAATTAATAATCGTGGTACCAATCTGCATGTGATGCCCCAATTGTGGTACTTCTGTGCAATTAACTCCCCTCAGTAGCCCCTGAACCTGGCTTCAATGACGAGGAGTCCTGTGCGCAGATTGTCTTCGGCGTTGCAAGGCGGGTTCCCTTCTTTCCGAACTCCAAGATAGTCTTCGGACGAAATGATAGTATCCGGACCTGTCACATACTCCATACACAACCACAGAGAAAATATAGTTTTACACGAATCCAATCCGCTGACAAATGTTTTTGTAGCGTGACATCACGTCCGACCGGCCATAATTTCGAACCATTTCTGTGTCTGCGGCCCCACGTCCCGAGACGCGGTTGCCATTGGCACATCTTGTAAAAACAGACATCGTGTTCCCTTATCACGGGATTTTCATCAATGCGGGCATGGGTAACCCAATCATGCCGTTTATACAGCCCTTGGGAATAGGCGAATTCTAAGGCGAGTGGGGAGTCGTTCAATATTCACTGCCTTTATAAGGGGATAAGGATTCCCTCTTCCTCTCTCACGCCTTCTCGCTATCCTCGCCCTTCCAATCTCGAGCTCCAGCGCCCAAGTTCTCATCTTCTTTCCACTCGAGCTAGCACTCAACCATCTCCTGATCCGAAGGTCAGGGCAAGTGGATGGTCTCCTCCGTCAGGGAGGAGGACATTACTGAGCTTCGAGCAGCAGGATATTTGGCAAAGGAAATCGCCCACCGTCTGCCGGCCGAGGGACAAATCGTCCCCACGCCGAAGCCCAACGAGAGGGTGGTTTTCATCCCTCATTTCTTCCGCGGACTAGGGTTCCCACCTCACCCTTTCGTCCGCAGGTTGATGTATTATTATGGGATAGATTTCCATGATCTGTCCCCGAACTCCTTCCTCAACATTTCGGCCTTTATCGTCGTGTGTGAGGCCTTCCTCCGCATTCAACCCCACTTCGGCCTATGGCTCAAAGTCTTCAACGTGAAGACGAAGGTGGTGGAGGGCCAGCATGCGGAGTGCGGGGGAGCCATGGTGAGTAAGCTGTCCAACGTCTCCTGGCCGAAAGGTAATTTCGTGGAGACAGTAAAGGAGTGGCAAAAACAATGGTTCTACATCACAGAACCCCGCGGCACCACCTGGGCCACGGCTGCCGAATTCCGCTTCGGTGCTCCCATGCGACTCACCTCCTAGGTCGAGAAGAGTCTGAACTGGTGTTCGCCCGATGAGCTGATAGCACTGCAGACGCGCGTTCAGAGTATGATAGCCAAGAACGTCAAGCTTGTCGATGTAATCTAGGTGATGTTAGTTCGCCGGATCCTCCCATGCCAGCACAGAAGTCGCCATCTGTGGGATTTTAATCCGAACAAGCACCAAACCCTGGAGAGGCTCTTCGAAACTACTCATGAAGGTGCCTGGAAGTTGCTCTTTAAGGGCAATGAGAAACCGCCGGCCGCAGATTTAGACCGTGGGCACGATTGTAAACACCCCGCCAGCGAGGTATGTTATTTTTGACGTATCCCCTACTATATTGTTTCAAGGATGATGTTTGAGTTTATCATTGCTTTCTCAGTATTGGATGGAGAGGGCGAAGCGGATCCAGTGTCCGGTTGCGCTGCCTGAAGAACCGGTCATCCCGCGTTTGGTGAAGATGCTGGTGCCGGCGCCATATAAGGCGCCAAAGAAGAAGGCCAAGGGGACCAAAAGTGGCCCCCGTCACAAGGGCACTCGGACGTGACGTCCGAAGACGAGGAAGCCCATTCCTCCGTTCTTGAGGATGATGATGAGGAAGAGGAGGAGGAGGTGGAGAGGAACCCTCCCCATAAGGAGAAGAAGAGGGGGGCATCCACGAATCTGGAGGCGGGAACGCCCAAGAAGGGGAAGGGCGCCGCTGTGGTCAACACCGCGTGGGACGTTGACAGCAGTCCGGAGCGACGCCTCCGCACTAAGCCTCGGGCCGCATCGTAAGTACTATGACTCTCGTACATAAGTGTACCCGGCCTCCCCTTTTTATTGTTTTGACGTGGTTAATTGCCGTTGCAGTCCGGCCCACGGCAGCATCCAACAATCCTCATCTGGAGGTTCGTTGGATCTGGCGGAAATGGCCAGTATGTCGCCGCCGCCCGCTTATTCCCCTAAGGCCAAGGACGACAACGAAGTGTTGTCCTGGAGGACTACTCCGAGTCGGGGAGGGGCCCAGGACGCTGTCCATGAGGCACCGCAAGGCGAGACCTCCGCTGCCAGACACATGGGGAGCCGATCCCCATGGAGACTGGCGAAGAGAGACGTATTCAGTTCAGCCCTCAGCCGAATACGATTCCGGGAACCGATACGGCCCCGGAATCCGGCACACGCCTTCCTTCGAAGGAGAGGGGTGCACCAATTCCAGCGATGGCCCCTGTCCAACCAGGGGCGCCGGACAACCTGATGGAGGCAGTACGAGGTGCCTCCATTGTGGACGAGCACCGTATCCTTATGGGTACGGTGATCGAGAAGGTTCAGTCCTCCAAGAGCGGGCTAAACGACGCCTGCACCAATCTGTTGACAGGTTTCCAGGTAAGTCACGCAGAAAGAGAACACCCCGTGCTGACAGTAGCCCCTGAGACACTGTCCGCTATTCGGAAAGAAGGACCGAACTGAGGATCAACCCTTTGTAGGAGACTAATTTGATATTTATAAATAAGAAGGCGTCGCTGTTGGCCGCGACCTCGCATGTTGCCAAAGTCTTTGAACTGAAGCAGAGGTTGGAGCGGGCCGAGAACGAGCTCGGCGAGGTGAAGATTCAGCTCCAGGAGAAGCAAGGTGAGTGACGACTTGCTATGTATTCGGAAAGAATAAGCAGTAAGTATTGACCGGAGTGTCATAATATGTGTAGGGGCGGCGACCGAGGTCGAGGCCCAAAAGAATGCCCTGGCCGAAGCCGAGGGGAAGGCTGTCCAGCAGCAAGCCGCCCGTAAGAAGCTCAAGGCCCGGGTCGGCGAGGTCCAGCTGGAGCTCCAAGACGCGGTGAAGAAGTGCAAAGCCTTGGAGCGCGAGGCGTCGGTTCGAGAGACCGAACTTAACAAGGCTCGCCAGAGCACGGAGACTGCACAGAATGAGGCCTGGGATACTCTCTAGGAGATGCAGGAGGCCAAGAAGGTTGCAGCGGGTAAGGCTTTTAACATGCAAAGCAAGTATGCGGAGAGGAAGTACCTTTTACTAAACCGGATTTGGAGTTGCCGAGGGGATTTTGCGGATCTGCCACGCAGCGTGTACGATGCTGCGGAGTTCTTCCGAGCCAGAGAAGGGGATTTCACGGAGAAGCTATTCTGGTCGCAGTATGTTGTGCCAGAACATCCGGTGCCCTTTGCCGATCAACTGAAATAGTTGCTCGAGCTGCACAGGATGGCCGAACTAGCCATGAAGGATTTAATAATCCGGCTGTGGCCAGCCGAAGCTATACCTAGCAGCTATTTTGGCCTCGTGAAGCGGGTGATGGAGGCTTGTCCGCGGCTAGACGTCCTCAAACGATCAGTCTGCATCGAAGGTGCCCGCATGGCCTTTGCTCGTTACAAGATGTGGTGGGCAAAGATGGACGCCGTCGAGGTGGCCAGGGGGCTGCCGGAGGGCAAGGAGCACCGCACACCCGAGCGATACTTTGCGGATGGCCTGGAGGGATCTCGACTTGTAGCAGCGTAGTGCGGGCAGGACATTATTTTCGAATGAATACATTCATTTTTGTCTTGTATGATGAAAACAAATCCGGTTTGTAATATAATGTTTGTTATGTTTTGAATGTTTCCTCCTGTGCGGCCGTGTTGTATGGAATCTAAGGGTTGGCCAGCCGTCGGCTTGTGCCCTCACGTAGGTAGTATGGAGGTGTTCGGGATGGAATCTAAACAATCTTGATCCAATTATATGGTCCTTGAAGGAGTTGTTTAGCGCATGAACCAGACAATCCGACTATGCATCTTAAACTCCCTCACTTAGCCGTAGGAGTTTTATAATAAAACATAGGCACAACCCCTGGTATATGAATCAAAGTGCTGTCAGCGTCTGATTGGGAAGTACCAATCCCTCGTGAAATGCAGGAAAAAATCTCCAACGATTTGCGACCTCCGGACAGCTGATCGGCTCTCACCGCATCATGACAGTCAGTTTTCGACTTTCTCTACTGAGGTGCTCATCCGGTTTAGACCAGGGCACAATCGCAGTAGTTATCCCTTTACTACCCTAGCCGATGTAGCGGAACGTAGGGTAGCAAGAACAGGAGCCGGGCAACCCAACTATTGACCAAAGACATGATTCGGAGCCAATGCATATAATGCTAAATTCGGGGTGCCGAACTTATCTTTAAGAAGTGTTCGGACTTTGTTGCCATATTGTAGGGCGATGAGAAGCCCCTGGAAAATATGAAACGTACCAAAGTGCACGGGTGTGAGAGTACAAGTAATTAATGGTAAAGGAAAATAGAAAGAGAGCAGAGGTAGTATCTGGGGCCCCTTGACTTGGGCCGTGAACTGTTTTCATTATAGTTGGGTTAAAGCGTCAAATCGCATTTATACAAATAGTGCGATAAGGAACCGGCTATTTAACATGCCATAACCAAAGGGGAGCTGCGTTCAGGTACTCAAAACAGGTAGAGTAATCGCTGGATTGTCCTCTAGAGCTTCCCCTATATGCTTGTGCTCTGTGCCAATCTGGTGTACTTGTCCTTTGACAGGATCGGTAATCAGGCCATCAAAGGAGGCCTATATAAAAGATACCTGAAAGAAAAAAAGAAGGAAGAAAAAAAAAGAATAGTAAAGATACCACTAAGTCCGGGATTGGTGTAGCCGAATTACAAGCTAGCTGTGCCTCCGTCGATGCCCATGGGATTTTGAGTGTGTAATTATGCACGCGTGGTGCAGATGCCGCTACCTTATCGGGACTGGGACGGAGTCTGAATTGCTAATCGAGCTCTTGACGAGCCGAACCGTCCTGTTGCAGCGTGGTCCGGACTCTCTTAGTGATGTCCAGGGGCTCGACAGTAGGATTACTGTTCTGCTTGAGAAGGCCGCTCTGTACCTCTGCTTCTAGGGCGACTGTGTGCTCCTCTGTTCGGAGGGAGCGTTCAGTGTTGCCATTGACTATTATGACGCTCGTGGACCGGGCATCTTGAGCTTGAGATAAGCATAGTGTGGCACTGTGTTGAATCTAGCAAACGCAATTCGTCCGAGCAGTGCGTGGTAGCAGCTACGGAAGGGGACGATATCGAAGATTAACTCTTCGCTTCAGAAGTTGTCCGGAGAACCAAAGACCACCTCCAGCGTGATTGAGCCCGTACAATGGGCCTCTACGCCTGGTATGACTCCTTAAAGGTAGTATTTGTGGGTTTGATTCGTGAGGGATTAACGGCCATCTTCCGCACTGTATCCTGATAGAGCAGGTTGAGGCTCCTACCGTCGTCCATTAGGACTCGTGTTAGGTGAAATCCGTCGATGATTGGGTCGAGGACCAGTGCGGCCGAACCGCCATGGCGGATACTAGTTGGGTGATCTCGACGATCGAAGGTAATCGGGAATGACGACCACAGATTGAATTTCGGGGCAACTGGCTCTACCGTGTAGACGTCCCTGAGTGCGCGCTTGCGCTCCCTTTTGGGGATGTGCGTAGCGTATATCATGTTCACCGTTTTGACTTGAGGGGGAAATTTCTTCTGCCCCCCAGTGTTCGACTGCCGGGGCTATTCGTCCTTGTCCTCACTTTGTGATCCCTTTTCTTTGTTCTCGGCATTTAACTTGCCAGCCTGTTTGAAAACCCAACAACCTCTGTTGGTATGATTGGCTTGTTTGTCTGGGGTGCCATGTATCTGGCACGGACGATCGAGTATGCGGTCCAGGCTGGATGGTTCCTCATTGTTCCTTTTGTAGGGCTTCTTCCGTTGGCCGGACTTGGAGCCGCTGAATCCTGCGTTAACTGTGGTGTCCTCGGTGTTATCGCCATTGCTTCGGCGTTTGTGTCTATTGCGCCGGAGCTTGCCGGTGCTATTCCTGGCCTCGGAGGGGCCTGCCTCGCTGGCTGTGTTTTTGCTATGAGCCAGCTAGTTGTCCTCACCCGCGCAAAAGCGGGTCATGAGTGCTGTGACGGCTGCCATGGATTTCGGCTTTTCTTGGCCAAGGTGGCGGGCGAGCCATTCGTCACGGATGCTGTGTTTGAAGGCTGCTAGGGCTTCGGCGTCCGGACAGTCAACAATCTGGTTCTTTTTGGTCAGGAACCTAGTCCAGAATTTTCTGGCTGATTCTCCCGGTTGTTGGACTATATGACTAAAGTCATCGACATCTAGTGGCCGGACATAAGTACCTTGGAAGTTGTCAAGAAAAGCTTCTTCCAAGTCCTCCCAGCTACTGGTGGAATTTTCAGGCAGGCTATTTAGCCAGTGTCTAGCTGGCCCTTTTAATTTTAGTGGGAGGTATTTGATGGCGTGGAGGTCGTCTCCTCGGGCCATGTGGATGTCAAGAATAAAATCTTTGATCCACACTGCGGGATCGGTTGTTCCGTCGTATGATTCAATATTGATGGGATTGAACCCCTCGGGGAATTCGTGATCCAGTACTTCATCTATGAAGCAGAGAGGATGTGCGGCGCCTCTATATCGGGTAGCATCGTAGCGTACCTCCGATGGAGTCCGTCTGCGGTTATCGGCCTGGGCGTGACTAGGTTTGTTACGTCTGAATAGGTAGCCGTCATCCCGAGTCGAGAAGTGTCCTCGCGATTCGTAGATTGATCTGGTGTGTCCTGCTCTATTGTCCAGGTCCTGCCGAAGGTCGTATGTATGGTCCCGAGCTGTTTTGTCTCTGTTTTTACGAGGCGGTGGGGCGGGCTGTTGTTCGGCCTGAATTGCCGTTTATCCCGACCACGTGGTGGTCGCTCCGCCGCACTATCCCGACCACGTGGTGGTCGTTCCGCATTGTGCGAGGGAGGTATTGGCTCCGGTGCCTCCTCATCAAACTGAGGTAGCAGTCTGCGCTTCGGGTAACTCTTGGCTGGGCGCTTGAGGCTGTATTCTTCGGCTGCCAGGACATCAGTCCATCTGTCAATGAGTAGGTCTTGATCGTCTTGAAGCTGCTACTGCTTTTTCTTCAGGCTTTTTGCAGTAGCTATTAGTTGGCGCTTGAAGCGCTCCTGCTCGAGGGGTGCCTCAGGCACGATGAAATCCTTGTTGCCGAGGCTCTCCTCATCCTCGGAGAGTGGACGATAACTATCGTCATCCGGGTCACTGGGCATGGCCTGTTTATCAGGGTTAACTTGCTCGTTGCCTTGTTCTTCCTATTCGAATGCTACTCCGACAGGGTCCTCATTGTTTTCGGCGTTGTCCGGACTGCCATTTTCTCCGGTGCCAGTGTTGCCGTCATTTGAGCGGCGTGGCTTAGAGCAGCGTTTAGGGCGTCGGCGCTTGGACTGTGTCTCAGAAGGTTTATTCGCGACTGGATCTTCTTTGTCATCGTCGCTAGCTTTTTTAAGTGTGTCAACCATGTACACATCATACGAAGAGGTGGCCGTCCAACGTCTAGTGAATGTCGGGTCTTGGCCTTGCTCCTTGCCAGCATCGTCATCCATACCGTCGATGTCTTCGGAGCCATAATCAAGCTCGTCGGTTAAGTCCTCGACAGTGGCTATGAAGTGGGTGGCGGGTGGGAAGCGAGATTCCCCATCATCAGCCCCTACTTCGAACCGGACATAGTTCGGGTATGAATCCCCCGCTAGGGACAGCTTTTTAAATGAATTTAGCACATCGTCGAAGGGCGAGTGTTGGAAGATATCTGCGGCGCTAAACTCAAATATCGATAACCGATCCAACTCGGTGTCCGCGACGTGCGTGGTTCAGAATTTATAGCCGGAAACGAGTCCAAATTCCGTTGACGGAGATATTCCCTGGTGTTGAGTCTGTGTGCGGCTCCAACACCGCAGACTCTGTGGCTTCGGATGGTGCAATCTGCTCCGGATCTACGGCCGTGGCAGTTATAGGAACCATCTCTTGAATCTGGTCTGATGACAGATTTAAGTCATGTTCATCGGAGCGAGGGGGAGCGATCGCCGCGGTCTCAAATCCATTGAAGATCAAGTCTCCACGGATATCCGCAACGTAGTTCAAGCTTCCAAATCTGACCTGGTGGCCAGGGGCATAGCTATTGATCTGCTCTAGATGGCCAAGCGAGTTGGCCCGCAGTACGTGTCACGACCGGTTTTTCAATAAAATACTTATTGAGAAACCGATCTCGTTATTCCCAGCACAGGAGAGTCCTCCTTACTGGTAGACAAATTCTTGATACAGAAATCCAGAAGAACTAATTATATTATAGGGTTGAGCTGAGGTTGCTCAACAATTTTATTACAAGCACGCCAATAATATACATAAAGGCGGATATGGCACCAGGGTGGTGGCATACTATCGACTCAGATTTAAACGTGGTGGTGGATATGTCACAAGTGAAGTGGGTGACATTGACTCCTACTTGCAGCTCATCGAAGGCCGAAATGAGGCTCGATGATTTATTCGGTAGCGAAGCGGATATGGTACAAGTGATAAATTCCAGGATCGCACGGGACTGACTGGGACTCCTCTAGGCATCGGACTCGCTATCGAACTCTTCATCCATAAGATCGCCTTCATCAACATCCGGCCAAATCAATAAGCCAGGTGAGTACTTTGAATGTACTCGCAAGACAGTTCGGACATAAGATATAACAAATGTAAGCATGATGCAACATGAGTAATTTGCAATGCACACTCAAATGATTAATTGCACGACATGAATAATAAAAGGAAGTCGGGCGCTAATCCTCCCGAAATCCCAATATAAATAACTGAAAACCGATTGAGTGTCTGAAAAGATGCCTCGGATGGTGAACGAATAAATTAACATGCCGTAGTGGGGCGTCTAAGCGACACCACATAAAGGGCTTATATTGAAAAGTAAATGACAATGCATGCCACAGTCGGACGTCAAAGCGACATCACATAAAGGGCTTATATCGAAATTAAACAACATGAATGCCATAGTCGGACGTCTGAGCGACATCACATAAAGGGCTTATATCGAAAGTAAACAACATAAATGCCACAGTCGGACGTCTGAGCGACATCACATAAAGGGCTTATATCGAAGGTAAACAACATAAATGCCACAGTCGGACGTCTGAGCGACATCACATAAAGGGCTTATATTGAAGGTAAACAACATAAATGCCACAGTCGGACGTCTGAGCGACATCACATAAAGGGCTTATATCGAAGGTAAACAACATAGATGACACAGTCGGACGTCTGAGCGACATCACATAAAGGGCTTATATTTCATCGTCGTATTCAAGAAATATAGACCATTCCAAGGAAAAGACTCAGCACATAATAATAACAAACGGGTTAGTCCATCCACAGGAGTAATCGTATAGCCAAGTTTTCCACACATGGTTGCTCACCGGAGATCGTCAAGGATACTGACACTGAGATTGACAAGGATAAGTTGAACACCGACCTTGATCATAGATACGGTTACTTGGATGAGTTTGACTCTGCAGAGTTTGTACTATTAAACCACAACCAACGGATTTCAGTAGTCGCAAGGGACTAGTTCCGTTTACGATATTTTAGAAGAAAACACATCAATCTAGTACACACCCAATTCCACATTCCGCTGCCAGGAATCACCCTAGGAAACGTTCAAG
Organism: Aegilops longissima; assembly: GCA_021605205.1. Taxonomy (NCBI): domain Eukaryota; kingdom Viridiplantae; phylum Streptophyta; class Magnoliopsida; order Poales; family Poaceae; genus Aegilops; species Aegilops longissima. Next base: position 354,990,298 of record CM038681.1, read on the forward strand.
AAAAACTCTAAGACGGGGAGGTCACAACCTCGAATAGCATGGGATCAAATTTATCTCGCGCGCTCTAAGGGGTGCCCCCTCTAGGTCCCAACCGGAAACACCCATGCTCCCTGACCGGATGACGGGCTTTAATCCAGGGCCATGGAACCCTCATCTCGGCCTCTCTGTTTGGTGTGTACCAGGAAAGAGGTTTGCAACTTACTAAACCATATTCCATAAAGAAAACATGTGGTAGTACAAGGAAAAGAACGGGTGATCACGTGACTAGATTCATGTTGACACTGGAGTTAAGTTGTTTGGCATAAACTGGCATGCTACAACAATACCATCTTACCACCCGTCATGTCACCACATGATCATGTAAACTCACATCGAATCACACATCGAGTTTCGAAGCTCACTTGCAATGGCTTTGCATGTAATATAACTCTTACTGTCATGCATATAATCATGCCATGAACTAACTACTCAATGCAAACATGCAAAACATTCATCATATCAAAGGTTCAAACATGCTTGCCTGGTTTGGAGTAGTCGGAGTCTAGCTCGGTGAAGTTCGCGGTCCCGTCACCTCTTCCGGTATCTACGGTATAAGAAAAAGATACGTACTAACGTAAATACCGTGTGTGCACAAAAAGTGTTTCAAATGTTTTTCAAATAAATATTATAAAAAACTAGACAGAAAAATAAAGGCGACAGAAAAAGAGTCAATCAAAAATCATTTTCTGTTTAACAGTTATAAAGGTTTTAGTCCAGGGACTTGTCTGTAATGAAACAGAAAGTTCCCAGGGGCTAGCTTATAAAAACAGGAAACGGTTCGATTAAAAACCCGTCAACTCTAAGGGGAGGCGTATTCTGCCCGAAGGCATTTTCAGAAAACGGTTCGGTAAAAAGGGAAAAAGCTGACGAGGGGTCCCACCCGTCAGGTTTGAATTTTCAAACAGAGAGAAACAGAGCGCGCCGGCGTCCGAAGCTTGCGATGGTCGCCGGCGGCGATCCACGGAGAGTTAGGAGGAGTGGAAGGTACCTATGGGTTCCTTGGGTCCTTCCGCACCTGTGGATGGTGGAGCCGGTCGACAGTGAGTTGCACGTCGACGGCGGCCTCAACTCCGGCAGACGGTGGTTCGGGCGTTGGTGGATCTCGTCGGGGAGGGCTGCAAAGGTTAAATTGGAGCTCGGGTTAGAGTACTGGGTGCACGAGAGGGCTACTGACGTGGTTTGGGAGGTGGGGATTGCCTCACCTGAGTGGAACGAGCTGGAGCCCAAGGCGGATCGGGGCGGCCGGAGACGGAGAAGGAGACCTCTTCGGGGTCCTCCTTGCGGCTAGGCGGGGCTCTGGTGAGGTGGCGGGAGTGGTGCTGGTCGAATGCGAGCTCGGGGTGGCTATTTATAGCCGGCCCGAGGCGGTTCCCGCGAAAGGGAAAACGCCGGCGAAGATTACGGCGAGGCAGTGGGTGGTCAGGTGTTTTAGGTGGCTGGGCATCAACGTGATGATCTACTGGTTACGCTCAAACACTAAACTTGGTTGGATTAGACTTGCTCTGTGGTTTCGACGGAATGGCGTCTCGCGGGCCCGTCAGCGGCAGAGAGCGCGCCCTGTGCTCGCCAGGCCACGGCGACGGTGCTGTGGTGCGTGCAGGGGAGCAGACAGCCACACGGAGGCTCTCGGGTGGTTTGGGAGGTGCTGGACGGCGCCGAAAGCTGCAGCTGCATCCTGCCGGCCGCCACAGGTGGATCTGCCACCGCAGAAGTTGCCGGCGTCGGCGAGGCACGCCGCCACCGACACCTGCCCCGTCCAAGAGAGCGTGCGGCGCTCTGGATATGGAGGGGGAGCAGTGCACAAGGCGCCAGCGCGAGCAGTGGTGAGATCGACGCCAAGACTCTGAAGAAAACGACACTGACGGCCGACTGAACGCTGAAAACTCTGAATTTTTCTGAAACTGAACAGCAACAGTGCCTGTCAAGTGTTCGATGACATGATTTGGCATGTGGGGATTTTATCTGGAGTTAATCTTTGCTGGGGTGGCCTCTCAATGCACCTGGGGCTGCCTGAATTTTGGTAGAATTTTTGGAGAAGAGAAAATATGAATTTCACCAAAAATGATGAATCTGGTCCAAACTTGCAGTGAGCAAAACTTGAAAATTTTGAATTATGGAAGAGTGGATCTTGATGGATCTAGGTTGGGGGTGCTAAGGACTAGCCAGAGGAGTTGGTTTGAGGTCAAAACTCAAAGGAAATCAGACACTTCCTTTGTAAATCACCTAGGCCCAAAATAAAAGACAGAATCACTTTTGGGGAAAAATTAAATGAAATAAAATTCAAAATGGGTTGGACCTGTTGGAATAGAATATTTGGCTTGGCCCAAAGTGGAGGGAGGGGTTTTGGGAGAAATTTTGACATGAGGCATGGTAAAACAATGGGGGTTGCAAAATAAAAGAATAGTCCCAAAACCCATATGGTCCCTTTTTAATAGAAATTTAATTGCCACAATTAATTGAGGTGAGTTAAAAACAGAAGGGAGGTTTTTAAAACCAAACACCAAGGTTGAGAAAGATACAAAAATAAAATACTTGTCATAGGAGATTTTTTTGAAAAGGAGGGGCTTTTGGAAAGATTTTAAATGGCCTCCTTCAAATCAAATAAAAGGGTTTTGTCAAAAACCAAGCAAAATTTTTTGGAGTGTCACAGTACGAAGCCGCCGAACACGAAAATCTGCCAGGGAGGAAGGTTTCTCCTTGGACAACGTCACTATAGACGATTGAAGGGGCCATCGAACCTTTCGTCGACGGCACAGTGGAACTCTCAATGAAAGCACCACTGTCGGTGTCAAAACCGGTGGATCTCGGGTAGGGGGTCCCGAACTATGCGTCTGGGATCGATGGTTACATGAGACAGGGGACACGATGTTTACCCAGGTTCGGGCCCTCTCTATGGAGGTAATACCCTACTTCCTGCTTAATTGATCTTGATGAATATGAGTATTACAAGAGTTGATCTACCACGAGATCATAATGGCTAAACCCTAGAAGTCTAGCCTGTATGACTATGGTAATGAGTATGTCCTTTCCGGACTAACCCCTCCGATTTATATAGACACCGAGGGGATCTAGGGTTACATAGAGTCGGTTACATAAGAAGGAATCTTCATCGTTGGTTGCCAAGCTTGCCTTCCACGCCAAGGAGAGTCCAATCCGGACATGGGTACAGTCTTCGGCCTCCATGTCTTCACAGCCCATCAGTCCGGCCCATGGATAACAGGCTGTTCGCCTAAGGACCCCTTAGTCCAGGACTCCCTCATACGCCGTGGGCCGCAGGCAGGCAAGTCTGGGGACCCCCATTCCCAGGATGCCGACAGTAGTCCCCGGGCCCAAGGCGCGCTCGGACTTGGCTTCGAGGTGAAGCCAAGGGGCAAGTGCAGAGCGCTGCGGGCCCCAACAGCCTGCGGCCTTGATTGATGCGTGGCGACTGTGGGACGTGGGCGTCTCCGCTTCCCCATGCAGCCTTGATATTCGCCTGGCTAGGCGGCCACCATGACCTACATTGTTATTCCCTCATTGCTGGCGACACACTTCCACAACTCTTCCGCCTTCCCAAACAACAACCTCCTCTCCCAATCCGACCTGAGCTCGGTCGTCCCTATCACCATGCGCCGACCCAAACGGAGAAGGGGAAGAAGAAGTCCCAGTCTTCAGCCGAGCCAGCTCCGGCCATTGAACCTGCCGTCGGTCAGTCGTTGGTGCTCAACCAGGAAGCCATGGACAAGGTCCGCCCAGCGCTCGCCACTGGCTTCAGCGAATGGGTGGAGACGGTGGCCTGGCCTGCATCTCGCGCCTCTGTTGATAGGACAGCCACCGAGGTCCAATTCTTCATTGACGCCCTATGGGCCGGCCTGGTTCCTCCTTTCTCCACGTTCTTCAACACCGTGCTTTCCCACTATCAGATCTATATGCTGCACCTTGATTCCCTAATCCCTCGCTCTTCTTGCCTTCTTCGCTTTTGTCTGTGAGGCCATGGTGGGCATTGCTCCTTCTTTGGCCCTACTACGCCATTTCTACTCGCTGCACCTGACCGATCATCGGCAATGCTCGGGATGCCTGAGCTTCCAGGCCGTGGCTGCGATGGTCGGCTCGGGGATTGCCTTTGGGCTCCCATTGTCTGCGAGCGGGTTCCGGACGCGATGTGTGTTTGTGGACGTCAGCATGCTAAGCCCCCTTCTCTCACTTCCGTCGGCGCCCGCCGTTCCTAGCTCCGGCTGGGGCCACGAGAGGCTCGCTAACCCATGCCTTACCTTCGTCTGCCTCCGGTTGAAGAGGATGAAGGGTCTTGGCGTGACTGCACCCATGGTGATGAAGGAGTTCATCCGACGCCGCGTCGCTTTGCTGCAGCGCCATTCTCGACCGATTTGGGCTTTGTCCAGCAGCAAGGACCGTATGAGGCTCCAAGAGTCCGAGCTTCCCCCGGAGGCGCGACGAACTGTGCTCGAGGTCTTGACAGGCGACCCATCGCTAGCCAACATGCCGGAGGAGGGATGTCTCTTGTACTGCTGCTCAAACAGGGTGGAGTTCACGAGGCAGATGCCCCCTTTGGATGAGTGGGGGCTACGTCCAGCCGGTCTTGAAGGCCTCATGAGAACCCTGACTCTGTGGTTCCCCTTCTTTCCACCAGCGCGGAGCTCACCCCAAAAGTGGGCGCAGGGGGGCGAGCGATGTCGAGTGCTAGAGACGCGACTGTTGCGGTGCCGACGCTACTCGAGGCTCCCGAGGCGCCTTCTCCTGGGGCTCGTGACCTCCATCCTGAGGAAACAGTTGAGGGGGCGACACCATCCGCTGCTCCTGAGGCCGAAGCCCCCGAGGCCCCGGCGGGTCGCCATGAAGCGGAGCCCGAGGGCTCCTCGCAGCCCAGCATTCCCGAGGTCACTCCCTGAGGAGCTTTGCCAGCCGTGCCCAATGCTGGTGACCGCATCCAAAGCTTCGGCCAGCTCTGACTGAACTTTGATGCGCTCCGCAAGAGGAAGGGGTCTCCAAGCTGCAGCGGTAGTACTTTCCGGCCATTGAAGCAGAGGAAATACATTGCCATGGACGAGTGAGTACCTTATCTCTTTAATTTTTTGAGTGTCCTCTTCCCTCCTGACCATGGTTTCTTAGGCCCCCTTCCGCCAGGGTGACGAAATATCCCTAAGAGCAACCTCCTCTTGCCTGGAATTCCCCGCCGGCCTTGGTCCCCCCTCGCCAGCATGCCGCACTCAACGTGAGGTCGGCCGGAGAGGCAAGCGAGCTAGCCTGGTGCCTCGAACCAGCGTTTTTGCCGTTCCTCCTTCACGGTTTTGCCTGGGGTGCAGGGGGTGTGCCAAGGACTCCTCCCCTGGTCAATGAAGGCGGCTGGATGGCCTCGATCTTGGCCTCTTCTCCAAGCAACAAGCTTCCTCCCCTCCAGGCCTCCTCCAAGACCCGAAGGGCGAATAGGAGGGCGCCAGCCTCCAGCCCTCGGCTGGGGGGAAGCGAACCACTTCAGACTCCTCCGCCATCCAATGGCGTGGAGGACGGACCTGACCGCGCGCTCGAGTTTGCGCGCAAGCGGGGTGCCGTCTGTCACGAATCTTTTGGGAGGCGATACGTGCACTGAGCCGGCTTGGGGAAGTACTTGTGGACGTTGACGCTCGTCTTGAAACCGAGGGCCTCCGATCGGTGGACGAATGGCGCTAACTGAAGTTGTCCATTAACCTTAGGCGCCTCCAACTTGAGCACGCCAACGCAGAGGCTAAGGAAACCCTCGCTACCTCGCGCGAGGCCAGCGCCCGGGCCTTGGAGGAGGCCAGGGAGGCGGACCACCCCCGTGAGATCGCCGAGAAGCGCTGGCAGGAGCTCCAGGCCCTGAATGCTTCCTTGGAGTAGCAAGTGGAGGTGCGCAGAGCTACCTTGGCATCGATGGAAGGGGCGCCGTCCGACGAGGAGGAGGTCCTGAGGCGCGACGAAGCACTGATGCTGGTGGCCACGGAGCATAGTCTTGAACTCGAGCGGTTGGAGACGAGGGAGCGCCAAGTCACCCAAGCAGAGGATGCTGTCAGCGCGCGTGAGGCCGGGGCCAAGGAGGAGGTCGACCGCAGGGTGGCCGAGGCTCGCGCTGACCTTGGTAGCAGGTACGACCTAAAGCTTAAGCTCGTGGAAGCCGAAGCTGTGGGTAGGACCGCTGCCCTCAGGTCAGGATTGGCTGAGGCAGAACATTGCAAGAAAGCCGCTGGAGCCGCCCTGATCTTCGTCTAGGCTGAGCTGGCCTCCGCCCGTGCCGAGCTGCTCTCCCTTCAGTAGCGGGTTGCCAACACCGAGTCCTTCATGCAGCAGAGCAGGGAAGAGGCGCTTCCCCGGCAGATGCTACTGCGCAAGCATGTTCCCATGCTTCGGGACCTCACGACGAGGGCCAATCAGGCGCTCGGTACCATCTGCGATGAGCACACTCCCCACCCACACGCCGAGGACTATGCCGGCCATCTTCGCTTCTTCAGCGACGTCGTGACGTGCATGGAGAACCGGGCTGAGAGGGCTCGCCAGCTTGTTGACGAAAAGAGGCGAGGCCTCCTCGGACGTGCATTCTCCCACATCTTCAGCCATCTCCTAAACACCAATCCTTACTTTGATTTTAACGCTGCCATTGCCCCAGTGCCTGAGGTCATCCGGGCCAACCTAGCACGCTGGTTGGACGACAATGTGGATGCTCTAGTTAGGGCCTTCACTTCCGATGATGACGCGGTGGTGGTCGCGGCGGATGAGGGCGGCGTGGTTAATGACGGTGAAGATAGCACCAATGATGGAGCCACAGCCTGTCCGGGAGCGACTTGGGAGATGAGGCGAGCGACATGTCCGACTAAGCCCGCGCTCCTTTATTTTGAACCTGCATGCAAAAGCTTGGGTACGCCCCCCCCCCCACAATGTAAGAGCATATTGGGGAGGGGGAGCCCCTCTTGTAAATAGACTACTATTTTACTCCTTAGGCTAGGTTAAAAACGGCTCTTGTGTGCTTGCGAGCCCCTTGCGGGTTTGCTGCTGTAACTTTATTTGGTCCAGTCGGGCTTCAAACTGATTTGGCATCTGCGGATGTGCATTTCTTCTGAGGGGAGCCCCTTGTGAGCTCGTGTGGTTTTGGTTTCCTGAGGAGTCCGCTTCCCCACCCGAGAGGGCCTCGCTGTAAGTGAACATGATGATGGCGAACGCAGCAAGATGGTCTTACAGAGAGCTGCTACCAAATTTCGCATGAGGTGCTGAGGGCGGAATGACAGCGGACACAAATCTCAAAATAAAGCACGAATCCGGAAACTCAGGAAATCAATACGAACGAGAAAGGATGCCCCCACGATTGCCAATGGAAATACAACTTCAAATTCAAGATCAAAGGCTGCAAATTTGAGCTACAGAAAAGAGGTGAAAAGCAAATAGCCGCGTCCGGCACCTAGCTAGTCTTCTTGTCTTCCCACCAGCGCGGAGCTAAGTGCTTTCACTGGCTGTGAGCATAGTCATTGGGGGACAGTGTCGATGGCCAGCGCGGAGCATGGTGCTTCCACTAGGACATGGGCGGGAGCCCCTGAGGCCCGACGGCGGCACTCCGGAGACTCCGGGGCGTGTTCAACCCCACTCATTATTACGTGAGAGTGTCACGAGCGGAGACCTTCACAGGCGTGAGCCTTGCTTCATATCTCCAGGTGAGGGCCCCGCCTTGCGCCACCCTCGACCACCGTTGGGGCGTCCGGAAACCAGGACGATGCCAAGGGGCAAAGCGGATGCTAGCGGCGCCCTCGGCGACCCCGGGCCCTCTGCCGGGGGGAAGGCTCGCCAGTGCCTCCCTGGCAGAGGACCTACCTCCGGGCGATGCCTTGCTCCATGCGATGCGGGGAGGGGCCTCGCTCCCGGCTCCTCCCACGCAGCCCCCAGCGCGCTTCCCCTGGTGGAAGGGGGGCTACCGTGCGCGTCGTCCACCGCTGTGACCTGATTCACTTGCGACCCATGGTTAGCGTAAGCCTACTCGTGAGAGTTTAATGGTACCCTGCAGCTGTTCTCTCTGGCGGGGTCGGCAAGGCTCCCGAGTGGCTCCTGGAAGGCCTCAACTTCCAGGGTCTCCTCTTCCCAATCCGGCTCGAGGAATGAGACGGGGTCATCTTCTGGCGTGTACTCCTGGCCCATCATGCGAGGCACATAGGCCTCCGGAGCCGTCGCACCAGAAACCTCGCCGAAGTGCCCCGCGCTCCACGTCAACGGGCCCAGCACGCCGGCCCGAGGACGGAAGGGCGGCATCCTGCTGGGTCCGTGATACGTCTCCGTCGTATCTACTTTTCCAAACACTTTTGCCCTTGAGTTGGACTCTAACTTGCATGATTTGAATGGAACTAACCCGGACTGACGCTGTTTTCAGCAGAATTGCCATGGAGTTATTTTTGTGCAGAAATAAAAGTTCTCAGAATGTCCTGAAAATCAACGGACAATTATTATGGAATACATAAAAAATACTGGCGAAAGAATCAAGTCCAGGGGGACCACAACCTGTCCACGAGGGTGGGGGGCGTGCTCCTGCCTCGTTGGCCCCCTGGAGCTCCACCCACCTCAACTCCAACTCTATATATTCACGTTCGGGGAGAAAAAAATCAGAGAGAAGGATTCAATGCATTTTACGATACGGAGCCGCCGCCAAGCCCTAATCCCTCTCGGTAGGGCTGATCTGGAGTCCGTTCGGGACTCCGGAGAGGGGAATCCGTCGCCATCGTCATCATCAACCATCCTCCATCACCAATTTCATGATGCTAACCACCGTGCGTGAATAATTCCATCGTAGGATTGCTGGACAGTGATGGGTTGGATGAGATTTATCATGTAATCGAGTTAGTTTCTTTAGGGTTTGATCCCTAGTATCCACTATGTTCTGAGATTGATGTTGCTATGACTTTGCTATGCTTAATGCTTGTCACTAGGGCCCGAGTGCCATGATTTCAGATCTGAACCTATTATGTTTTCATGAATATATTTGAGTTCCTGATCCTATCTTGCAAGTCTATAGTCACCTACCATGTGTTATGATCCGGCAACCCCGAAGTGACAATAATCAGGACCACTCCCGGTGATGACCGTAGATTGACAAGTTCATGTATTCACTATGTGTTAATGCTTTGGTCCAGTACTCGATTAAAAGGAGGCCTTAATATCCCGTAGTTTCCATTAGGACCCTGCTGCCACGGGAGGGTAGGACAAAAGATGTCATGCAAGTTCTTTTCCATAAGCACATATGACTATATTCAGAATACATGCTTACATTAAATTAATGAGTTGGAGCTAGTTCTGTGTCACCCTATGTTATAACTGTTGCATGAATAATCGCATCCGGCATAATTCTCCATCACTGATCCAATGCCTACGAGCTTTTCACATATTGTTCTTCGCTTATTTACTTTTCTGTTGCTACTGTTACAATTACTACAAAACTATCACTGTTACTTTTACCACGGTTACCGTTACTTACATACTACTTTGCTACTAAATACTTTGCTGCAGATACTAAGTTATCCAGGTGTGGTTGAAATGAAAACTCAACTGCTAATACTTGAGAATATTCTTTGGCTCCCCTTGTGTCGAATCAATAAATTTGGGTTGAATAGTATATCCACGAAAACTGTTGCGATCCCCTATACTTGTGGGTTATCAAGACTATTTTCTGGCGCCGTTGCCGGGGAGCATAGCTCTATTCTTTGAGTTACTTGGGATTTGTATCTGCTGTTCACTATGAGGAACTTGAAAGACGAGAAAACCAAAATTTATCCCTCAACTACGAGGGGAGGTAAGGAACTGCCATCTAGCTCTGCACTTGATTCACCTTCTGTTTTGAGTAAACTTGCGACACCTAAACCTGCTTCTGCTATTAATTCAAATATGTCGCGTGTTATTGACGATGCCACTTCTGCTATGTGCTACGTCTTGAGCTTGCGTTGGTTTTCCCCGAAGAGGAGAGGATGATGCAGCAGAGTAGCGTAAGTATTTCCCTCGGTTTTTGAGAAACAAGGTATTAATCCAATAGGAGGCCACGCGCAAGTCCCTCGTACCTACACAAAGCAAATAACTCCTCGCAACCAACGCGAATAGGGCTTGTCAATCCCTTCACAGTCACTTACGAGAGTGAGATCTGATAGAGATGATAGATAATATTTTTCGTATTTTTGGTATAAAGATGCAAATTAAAATAAAAGGCAAAGTAAAAAAGCAAAGCAATAATAAAGCGTAGGAAGATTAATATGATGAGAATAGACCCGGGGGCCATAGATTTCACTAGTGGCTTCTCTCAAGAGCATAGGTATTTTACGGTGGGTGAACGAATTCATCTGTTGAGCAATTGACAGAATTGAGCATAGTTATGAGAGTATCTAGGTATGATCATGTATATAGGCATCACGTCCAAACAAGTAGACCGACTCTGCCTGCATCTACTACTATTACTCCACTCATCGACCGCTATCCAGCATGCATATAGAGTATTAAGTTAATGAAAACAGAGTAACACCTTAAGCAAGATGGCATGATGTAGAGGGATAAATTCATGCAATATGATAAAAACCCCATCTTGTTATCCTCGATGGCAACAATTCAATACATGCCTTGCTGCCCCTATTGTCACTGGGAAAGGACACATCAAGATTGAACCCAAAGCTAAGCACTTCTCCCATTGCAAGAACTACCAATCTAGTTGGCCAAACCAAACGGATAATTCGAAGAGACTTGCAAAGATGACCAATCATACATAAAAGAATTCAGAGAAGATTCAAATATTGCTCATAGATAATCTTGATCATAAACCCACAATTCATCGATCTCAACATACACAACGCAAAAAGAAGATTACATCGAATAGATCTCCACGAGAGAGGGGGAGAACATTGTATTGAGATCCAAAAAGAGAGAAGAAGCCATCTAGCTACTAACTATGGACCCGAAGGTCTGAAGTAAACTACTCACACTTCATCGGAGAGGCTATGATGATGATGTAGAAGCCCTCCATGGTGGATTCCCCTTCCGGCGGAGCTCCGGAACAGGCCCCAAGATGGGATCTCATGGATACAGAAAGTTGCGGCGGTGGAATTAGGTTTTTGGCTTCGTATCTGATCTATTGGGGGTACGTAGGTATATATAGGAGGAAGGAGTACGGCGGTGGAGCTTCGGGGGGCCCACAAGGCAGGGGCGCGCCCTAGGGGGGGGGGCCTCCACCCTCGTGGCCGCCTCCCTCCTTTCTTTACTGAGGGTCCAAGTCTCCTGGATCTTATTTGATGAGAAAATCACGTTCCCGAAGATTTCATTCCGTTTGGACTTCGTTTGATAGTCCGTTTCTTCGAAACACTGAAATAGGCAAAAAAAAAATACAGCAATTCTGGGCTGGGCCTCCGGTTAATAGGTTAGTCCCAAAAGTAATATAAAAGTGGAAAATAAAGCCTAATATGGTCCAAAACAGTAGATAATATAGCATGGAGCAATCAAAAATTATATATACGTTGGAGACGTATCACTATGCATGATACTTATGATTAAACTACTTCTATGCTTGATACTCCTGTGCCACTTGGTGAATTTCTTGATGAACAACTTGCTAGGGCTAGAGATAATGAAATTATTGAAACTGATAATATTGATGAAAGTGATGATGAAGATACTCCCCCTAGATATGAGTTGCCTGTTGTGTCTGAGGGTTATGTTATGGATGAAGAAACTGCTAGAGACTTTCTTGCTTGCAATGATACAAGTGATCTTAAGAAATTATTAGCTAAGCTGAAAGAAAAATCTCTAAATGCTAGAATGAAATATGATCCTGCTTATGCTACTTCACCTATCTTTGTTACTGATAAGGATTCTGATTTCTCTGTTGATACTGAGATAATTACTTTGGTTGAATCCGATTCTTTTAATGGCTATGAATCTGAAACTGTTGTGGCACATCTTACTAAATTAAATGATATAGCCACCCTGTTCACTAATGATGAGAAAACTCGCTACTATTATATCCTTAAATTATTTCCCTTCTCATTAAAGGGTGATGCTAAGATATGGTTTAATTCTCTTGATCCTGGTTGTGTGTGTAGTCCCCAGGATATGATTTATTACTTCTCTGTTAAATATTTCCCTGCTCATAAGAAACAAGCTGCTTTAAGGGAAATACAAAGAAGCGTGTCTCCCACAAGCTTGGGGGAGGCTTCTCCAATTACTTAATGCTTTGCCTGATCATCCTCTCAAGAAAAATGAAATACTTGATATCTTTTATAATGGACTAACTGATGCTTCCAGAGACCACCTGGATAGTTGTGCTGGTTGTGTTTTCAGGGAAAGAACTTTTGATCAAGCTGAAATTCTATTGAATAATATGTTGACCAATGAAAATAATTGGACACTTCCCGAATCAACTCCTAAGTTTGCTAGCCAATGTTTGGATGAGTTTGATAACTTTATGGTTAAGCAAGAAGATTTTAATGCTTATTTTGGTAGACAACTGAAACACAATGCTTATATGATTGAACACTTGGGTGATTATATGTCTAGAGTTAAAGGTGAACTTAAACTCATTAGTAAACATGCTTCTATGGATACCACTCAAGTAGAACAAGTACTTAAAGCAAAGAATGATTTGCTCAATGAATTGAATAGTAAGAATAATGACTTTGCTGTTAGAGTTGCAACTAGAGGGGGTAAAGTGACTCAGGAACCTTTGTATCCTGAGGGCCACCCTAAGAGAATTGAGCAGGATTCTCAAAGAAATAATGTTGATACACCTAGTCCTTCTAAGAAGAAGAAAAATAAAAATGATAGGACTTTGCATGATTCTAGTGAACCTGTTGTTGACACACCTGAGAATCCCAATGATATTTCTATCTCTGATGCTGAAACACAATCTGGTGATGAACATGAACCTAGAGATAATGTTAATGATGATGTTCATATTGATGCTCAACCTAGCAATGATAATGATGTAGAAATTGAACCTGCTGTTGATCTTGATAACCCACAATCAAAGAATCAACATTATGATAAGAGAGACTTTGTTGCTAGGAAGCACGGTAAAGAAAGAGAACCATGGGTTAAGAAACCCATGCTTTTTCCTCCCAAACCATCCAAGAAAAAGGATGATGAGGATTTTGAGCGCTTTCTTTGAAATGATTAGACCTATCTTTTTGTATCGTTGATCGATATGCTTAAAATGAATCTGTATGCTAAGTACATGAAAGATATTGTTACAAATAAGAAAAAGACACCGGAAGCTGAAATTTCCACCATGCTTGCTAATTATACTTCTAAGGGTGGAATACCTAAGAAACTTGGAGATCCAGGAGTACCAACTATACCATGCTCCATTAAAAGAAACTATGTTAGAACTGCTTTATGTGATCTTGGAGCCGGTGTTAGTGTTATGCCTCTCTCTTTCTATCGTAGACTTGATTTGAATAAGTTGACACCTACTGAAATATCTTTGCAAATGGCTGATAAATCAACTACTATACCTGTCGGTATTTGTGAGGATGTGCCTGTTGTGGTTGCAAACGTTACTATTTTAACGGACTTTGTTATTCTTGATATTCCCGAGGACGATAGTATGTCTATTATTCTTGGAAGACCCTTTCTGAATACTGCAGGGGTTGTTATTGATTGCAACAAAGGCAATGTCACTTTTCATGTTAATGGTAATGAGCATACGGTATACTTTCCGAGGAAACAACCTCAAGTCCACAGTATCAATTCTATTGGAAAAATTCCATCGATTATTATTGGAGGTTTTGAATTCCCTCTTCCTACCGTCAAGAAGAAATATGATATTCTTATTATTGGGGATGTGCATATCCCCATTGAGGTAACGTAGTGTTATTCGAAATTTCTCTGGTTCCATGTTATTCGGAATGAATTTGTTAACAAGACTTGATCAACCTTGTTAGTGGATTCCTTTTGATGAGCATGAGATGGATGAAGTTAGAAAGCACAACCTTCTGTACCCTCCTTTTACTTTCTGTTATTTAGATTAAATAAAGCAAAAATATTATTCTCTATCAGTTTTCTAAATTATTCGTGCAATAAAAATACCTTGAAAATAAAAGTTCTCCAAATGCCCCGAAAATGAAATATGATTTTTCTAGAATATTTGAGAATATCTGGCACTGAGAACACATCAGGGGGAGCAAGCACCTGGCCACGGGGGTCCAGGGCACGCCCATCCCCCTGGGCGCGCCCCCTGCCTTATGGGCCCATGGTGGCTCCCCTCCACTTATTCCAGCCACCACACACACCTTCTTCCTCCCAAAAAAATCCCCAACCAGCTCAAGCACGAGTTCTAGCTCATTTTGCTGCGATTTTCGATCTCCTAGATCAAAGCTCCACTCACAAAACTGCTTTGGGGGATTTTTCTTCGGTATGTTACTCCTCCAATGGTCCAATTAGTTTTTGTTCTAGTGCTTTATTCATTGTAAATTTTTGCTACCTAGGTGACCCTGTTCTTGAGCTTGCATGTCAAATTTTATGGTCCCAAGTAGTTCTAATGCATGATATAGTCTCTAGTCACTTGTGGGGGTAGTTGCTATCAATTTTGTTTAGTTTGGTTCACTTTTATTTGAAGTTACTAAATATTTCAGAAATTTTCAGAAAATGATGAAGAGATTTTTGAGGGGCTCTTCGAGCCAAAGCTCGAAGGATAAGAAAGATGAAGAAGACAAGAGGCCGAAATATAATCTCCCTCGCACCGCGGAGGTTCAACCGTGTGAATGGCCTTGTGATGATTTCTTGAGAGCAGCCGGGATTTACGATGATTTTTATGAGTTGGCTAAGAATGTTGGCCTCACCGACTTCCTCCATGACCAACGCGAACAATATCTCCTACTCACTAATATTTTTGTGCAAAATTTCCATTTCCATGCTAGGATGTCACCACCTTTGGTGTATTTCTATTTATATGATGAGTATAAGGAGATGTCCCTCCTTGAATTTTGTGAGGTTTGCAAGTTGCCCTTTTCGGGTAGCATAGAGGAACCACACCGTAACGATGTGGAGGGGTTTATTGATACATTTGTTGTAGGAGAAACTAGGAAGGTTTCCGATGCAAGAATTATTAGCATACATTTTCCTGTCCTACGTTACTTTACAATTTTTGCTAGTAGATGCTTGATTGGTTGCGGAAACTGTGGCAACCTAAGTGCCCCTAATATTGTTCTTTTGTGCCATGCCCTGTTTCGTGATGACACATTTAGTATGGGTGCTATTGTTGCAAAGCGGGTAAATCTTAACCGTACTAAGGGCCCCATCTTGGGGGGCATCTTCACCTCGCGCCTTGCTGCATAGTTTAACATACCTATTAGGCATTTTGAGAAATAAGAAAAGTTGTTGCCTCCTGTTTTTCTAGACTACAAGAGTATGGTTGCACATGATTTTATTGTTAAGAACAAGAAAAAGGAGCTTAACTATAGACTGATATTTGATAAAAATCACCCTGAGACTATTACTTTGCCTTCTCCTTCCTTGTTTGACTTATCTGCAGGCAAGTACCTTGTTCCGCTGTAGGCCATTCATGCCTACCGAAACCCCACATCAGCTATAGAGCCAGATCCGGATCCACAATTTGTTCCTTCACGGCAGTCTGCTTACCAGTGGGATCCGGGGGAGATGGCCAACCAGTGGCAACTCGAGGCTTCATCTCAGTACAACCCCAACTATAACTTTGGATATCCGGAAGGCCAGCCGTGGCAATAGACCAACTGAGTCCAAAAGCCTAAGCTTGGGGGAGTACGTATTTCTCACCGACATTACATTTATATTCATACTCATGCTAGTTGTCGGTGCTCCTACTTTTTCATTGTACTATCCATGCTAGTTTATTTCCCTTTTTGTGCTTTCTTCTTGTGTGTTTGAAAAACCATAAGAAAAACAAAAAAAATTAGTTGTAGCTCTTAGCTAGTTTACTTTCCATGCTTGTAGTAGTAATTAAAAAGAAAACCCAAAAAGATTTCATGTTCTTCTTCTGCTTGTTGGGAGCTTTCCCGTGTAAATAGTTTTATTTTATTTCTTTTCTTTGGGGGTCGAGAGGAGAAGACCATGATGAAAATGTTGAAGTGGCTGTTATATGCATTATTGTTGATTTAACCAAGTGTCTGTATTGCCTTGTCTTCTCTTGTTTATTGAATGCTTGCAGATTCCAGCTTAGTCCAAATGCAAGTGCACTATTATTCTTATCCACATCGTTCGGTCGTGCAAGTGAAAGGCAATTATGACGATATATGATGGATTGATTGAGATGACAAAAGCTGGTATGAACTCGACCTCTCTTGTTTTTGTAAATATGATTAGTTCATCGTTCTTGATTCAGCCTATTATGAATAAAGATGTTTGCAATGACAATTAGAGATTATAGTTGCTTATGCCATGCTTAATTAGCTAGGAGTTTATAATGGTTTACCTTGCGTGCCAACATGCTATTAAAATGGTTGTGATGTGGTATAATAGGGTGGTATCCTCCTTTGAATGATTCGAGTGACTGGACTTGGCACATGTTCACACATGTAGTTGAAACAAAATCAACATAGCCTTCACGATATTTATGTTCATGGTGGATTATATCCTACTCATGCTTGCACTCAATGTTTATTAATTTTAATGCATGTTCATGACCATTGTCGCTCTCTAGTTGGTCACTTCCCAGTCTCTTTCTAGCCTTCACTTGTACTAAGCGGGAATACTACTTTTGCATCCACTTCCATAAACCCCAAAGTTATTCCATATGAGCCCAGTATACCTTCCTATATATGCGGTATCTACCTGCCATTCCAAGTAAATTTGTATGTGCCAAACTCCAAACCTTCAAATGAAATTCTATTTTGTATGCTCGAATAGCTCATGTATAAACTAGGGATGTATGTATCTTCCATGCTAGGCGGGTTATTCTCAAGAGGAGTGGACTCTCCTCCTCACTCACGAGAAAATGGCTGGTCACCGGGATGCCCAATCCCATACTTTATGAAAATCAAATCAAAATAATTTCAAACAAAACTCCCCCGGACTCTTGTTAGTTAGAGGCACTCATTGTTTCGAGCAAGCCATGGATTGATGCTTGTTGGTGGAGGGGGAGTATAAACTTTACCATTCTGTTTGGGAACCGCCTATAATGTGAGTAGCATGGAAGATATCGAGATCTCTCGGTTGTTATGTTGACAATGAAAGCATGCCGCTCAAAATATTATTTATCTCTGCTTTAAAATCGAGCTCTGGCACCTCTACAAATCCCTGCTTCCCTCTGCGAAGGGCCTATCTATTTACTTTTATGTTGAGTCATCACCCTCTTATTAAAAAGCACCAGCTGGAGAGCACCGTTGTCATTTGCATCCATTACTATTAGTTTATATTGGGTATGACTATGATTGGATCTCTTTTACCATGAATTACAATGTTTAGCCAGTCCTTGATCTTTAAAGGTGCTCTGCATTTATGTTTCTTGGTCTCGTAAAGGGCTAGCGAGATACCATCTTGTTATATCATATCATGATTGTTTTGAGAAAGTGTTGTCATCCGAGATTTATTATTATTGCTCGCTAGTTGATTATGCCATTGACATGAGTAAACATGAGATCTAAGTGTTATTGTGAATATGGTTAGTTCATAATCTTCGCTGAAAACTTGAATGCTGGCTTTACATATTTACAACAACAAGAGCAAACAGAGTTTGTAAAAGTTCTTCTTTATCACTTTCAGTTTATAAACTTAATTGCTTGAGGACAAGCAAAGGTTTAAGATTGGGGGAGTTGATACGTCTCCGTCGTATCTACTTTTCCAAACACTTTGGCCCTTGTTTTGGACTCTAACTTGCATGATTCGAATGGAACTAACCCGGACTGACATTGTTTTTAGAAGAATTGCCATGGTGTTATTTTTGTGAAGAAATAAAAGTTCTCGGAATGTCATGAAAATCAACGGAGAATTATTTTGGAATATATAAAAAATACTGGCGAAAGAATCAAGGCCAGGGGGCCCACACCCTGTCCACGAGGGTGGATTGCGCCTACCCCCCCCCTCGGGCGTGCCCCCCTGCCTCGTGGGCCCCCTGGAGCTCCACCAACCTCAACTCCAACTCTATATATTCACGTTCAGGGAGAAAAACTAAGAGAGAAGGATTCATCATGTTTTACGATACGGAGCCGCTCCCAAGCCCTAATCTCTCTCGGGAGGGCTGATCTGGAGTCTGTTCGGGGCTCCGGAGAGGGAAATCCGTCGCCGTCGTCATCATCAACCATCCTCCATCACCAATATCATGATGCTCACCGCCGTGCATGAGTAATTCCATCATAGGCTTGCAGGACGGTGATGGGTTGGATGAGATTTATCATGTAATCGAGCTAGTTTTGTTACCGTTTGATCCCTAGTATCCACTATGTTCTGAGATTGATGTTGCTATGACTTTGCTATGCTTAATGCTTGTCACTAGGGCCCGAGTGCCATGATTTCAGATCTGAACCTATTATGTTTTCATGAATATATGTGAGTTCTTGATCCTATCTTGCAAGTCTATAGTCACCTACTATGTGTTATGATCCGGCAACCCCGAAGTGACAATAATCGGGACCACTCCCGGTGATACCCGTATTTTGAGGAGTTCATGTATTCACTATGTGTTAATGCTTTGGTCCGGTACTCTATTAAAAGGAGGCCTTAATATCCCTTAGTTTCCATTAGGACCCAACTGCCACGGGAGGGTAGGACAAAAGATGTCATGCAAGTTCTTTTCCATAAGCATGTATGACTATATTTGGAATACATGCCTACATCACATTGATGAATTGGAGCTAGTTCTATGTCACCCCTATGTTATAACTGTTGCATGAATATTCGCATCCGGCATAATTCTCCATCGCCGATCCAATGCCTACGAGCTTTTCACATATTGTTCTTCGCTTATTTACTTTTCCGTTGCTACTGTTACAATTACTACAAAACTAGCGCTGTTACTTTTGCCACTGTTACCGTTACTTCCATACTACTTTGATATTAAATACTTTGCTGCAGGTACTAAGTTATCCAGGTGTGGTTGAATTGACAACTCAACTGCTAATACTTGAGAATCTTGTTTCGCTCCCCTTGTGTCGAATCAATAAATTTGGGTTGAATACTCTATGCACGAAAACTGTTGCTATCCCCTATACTTGTGGGTTATCAAGACTATTTTCTGGCGCCGTCGCCGGGGAGCATAGCTCTATTCTTTGAGTTACTTGGGATTTGTATTTGCTGGTCACTATGAGGAACTTGAAAGACGAGAAAACCAAAATTTTCCCTCAACTATGAGGGGAGGAATGGAACTGCCATTTAGCTCTCCACTTGATTCGCCTTCTGTTTTGAGTAAACTTGCGACACCTAAACCTGCTTCTGCTATTAATTCTAATATGTTGCATGCTATTGATGATGCCACTTCTGCTATGCATGATACTTATGATGAAACTACTTCTATGCTTGATACTACTGTGCCACTTGGTGAATTTCTTGATGAACAACTTGCTAGGGCTAGAGAGAATGAATTTATTGAAACTGATAATATTGATGACGAAGATTCTCCTCCTAGTTATGAATTGCCTATTGTGCTTGAGGGTTATGTTATGGATGAAGAAATTGCTAGAGACTTTCTTGCTTGCAATGATAGAAGTGATCTTAAGAAATTATTAGCTAAGCTGAAAGAAAAATCTCTGAATGCTAGAATGAAATATGATCATGCTTATGCTACTTCACCTATCTTTATTACTAATAAGGATTATGATTTCTCTGTTGATACTGATATAATTACTTTGGTTGAATCCGATTCTTTTAATGGCTATGAACTTGAAACTGTTGTGGCACATCTTACTAAATTAAATGATATAGCCACCCTGTTCACTAATGATGAGAAAACTCACTACTATTATATCCTTAAATTATTTCCGTTCTCATTAAAGGGTGATGCTAAGATATGGTTTAATTCTCTTGATCCTGGTTGTGTGCGTAGTCCCCAGGATATGATTTATTACTTCTCTGCTAAATATTTCCCTGCACATAAGAAACAAGCTGCTTTAAGGGAAATATATAACTTTGTGCAAATCGAAGAAGAGTGTCTCCCACAAGCTTGGGGGAGGCTTCTCAAATTACTTAATGCTTTTCCTGATCATCCTCTCAAGAAAAATGAAATAATTAATATCTTTTATAATGGACTAACCGATGCTTCCAGAGACCACCTGGATAGTTGTGCTGGTTGTGTTTTCAGGGAAAGAACATTTGATCAAGCTGAAATTCTATTGAATAATATGTTGACCAATGAAAATAATTGGACACTTCCTGAACCAACTCCTAAGCCAACTCCGAAGAAAAGGGGTATTCTATTTCTCTGCTTATATACTTTTACATTGCTACTGTTACAATTACTACAAAACTATCACTGTTACTTTTGCCACCATTACCATTACTTCCATACTACTTTGCTACTAAATACTTTGCTGCAGATACTAAGTTATCCAGGTGTGGTTGAATTGACAACTCAACTGCTAATACTTGAGAATATTCTTTGGCTCCCCTTATGTCGAATCAATAAACTTGGGTTGAATACTCTACCCTCAAAAACTGTTGCAATCCCCTTTACTTGTGGGTTATCAGGCCGAGGACCCTTGCTTCTTATAGCAGCCAATCAAATCCGGGTCGGGCACTACATCAATTTGTGTTGGAGAAGGACACGGCCGGCCTCCAATTTTCCATCTAAATAACGATAGGAGCAGCGGAGGTTGAGAAGGATACAACGG
Organism: Aegilops longissima; assembly: GCA_021605205.1. Classification (NCBI taxonomy): domain Eukaryota; kingdom Viridiplantae; phylum Streptophyta; class Magnoliopsida; order Poales; family Poaceae; genus Aegilops; species Aegilops longissima. The sequence continues at coordinate 355,011,084 of CM038681.1, forward strand.
AGGAGGCCAGAGAGGACTGGCGGCCGGCGCCGGCGTACCATCCTCCATGAACGCCCACGACGTCCGCCTTCTCCTCCGCCTCGGCTGTAGCCGTGCAGCAAGCCCACGACGTCCGCCTTCTCCTCCACCTCGTCTGTAGCCGCACCCATGGCGTCCGCCTTCTCCTCCGCCGTGGCTAGCCGTCCGACGAAGGCGCTGCCCCTCACCTGCTCGTGCTCCGCCGTCGCTGCCGTCGCTGGAAAGGAAGGAAGGCGCCGCCCTCACGCAGCCGTGCTCGCCGCCGCTGCCGTCATTTGGAAAGGGAGGAGTTTTGGATAAGATGAATCAGGGACCATGGACTGAATATCGAACAAACGTAGGGTCTTTTTTGTAAAACCGAAGCGTTTTCCCAGATTCACTAAAGAAAGGACTGCGGGTTCTATTATCTAAAACCATAGGGACTTTTTTTGCAAAACTATCACGACGACGGACGACAGAAACCCAACTTTCTTTATTATTAGGGAAAGATATATATATAGATCGATCAACGTGAATCTTGTAAACTGACCGAAGCAATCATTCCCGACGAGAAAAGAAAATGGAAAAAAGCCCCACACCCCATCGTCTTTCACTAGGACCCCAATCCACCCCCTGCATCCCGCCACGGCCCGAGCATGCTCCGACCAGCGCGCCGCCGCCCCGGGCCTCCTTCCTCCTCCGGCCAAGCTCGCCGCCGCCCCCGGTCCTCCTTCCTCCTCCGGCCAAGCTCGCCGCCGCCCACCTCCCCCGGTCCTCGCGACACGCCAGTACCGCCGGTGCGCCTTACCTCGTGCGCGGCTGTGGCCCCTGACGCACCCCCACTGCTACCCTGTCCGCGGATCCCCACGGCACGACTTCGAGGTCATGGAGCACGAGGGAGGTTCTCTCACTAATTTGTTTCTCTCTGTGCTGCAGCACGAGGGAGGTTGGATGAACTGCACGAAAAAAGCTCAGTTCTACAGACAGCCCGCGCTGCCCACACGGACTACTTCCTTCGGTCCTCATCCAGGTACGGGGCTCACATCAGTCCAACTATTCCTCCCTTATCCGTCCGAGCTCCTCCTGCCATGTTCCTTCACGTACGAACTTTGCCGGCACTGGTGCACGCCACCACACGTTCAAAGAGTGTCTTGGAAAATGTTCAGAAATTTGGCTCCATAAAAAATTGCACTTGTTCATCTAGAAAGATCATGAAAGTTGAGAATTCAAGGTGCCTAGCACCTGTTTGATGAAATGGCAAGCTAAATAATTACATTACTGATGCATATATCAACTTAGCTCAGTTGTGCATATGACAACATGATCTAACTTTCCCCCCAATCTGATGTGAGTTTATCTGGATCAAATGGACTCACAAAAAAGTTGCGCACAAATAGCATCTTCCAAAAAGGTTTAAGATCTATTTCATAATTTTCCAGATAAATAAATTTATATAGTACTCTTTAATAATTTTGTAGTTCCTCTAGAATGTTTGCTGATGGTTAGCAATAAGCAGACCAAAGCAGGGACAATTCATTCACATGTACGGAATGAACATATTTGATTTCTCATGAAACCTCTAAAAATGTAATTTCATAACCTTAATAAATTACCAAATGGATGAGCAAATTACTATTACCACTGTACTGAATATTCTGAAGTGGTTAGTATACTAGAGAGTAAAAATGTGCCCTATTGTTTGGTTTAATTTCTGTTTAGTTTTGTGTTCTGTTGTTTGCCCTAGTTGATCCATGTGTTAATGCTTCTATGTTGTGCACTTCTAATTCCATCATGAAGGAAAGAAGATAAGCGAGCTAAGTACTTGTTTGGAAAGTTGGTAAGTTCGAATAGATAAACCTCTAGAAGTTCATTGAAAAAGTTTGGTTTCGTTTAAAAATATGTGATTTTTGGTTGGAAAATCAGTGAGGAAATAGTTCACTTTGCTAACTGCTGCAGTTCTCTGGTTGGAAAATTAATGGTTCAATTTGCTGAGTTCCTTTGGTCTACAAATTTATTTCTGTTTGTATGTAAGTGGCGTAGGCAACAGAAAAAAGCCAACAGTTTTGTTCAAGGGAGTTCAAAAACTAACATACAGGAAGTTCTTGATTATTTGGGTTATTTTGTATGATTTATTTTTTGCAGAATCTTGGTGTCATTTTGCCTTCCAGATAATTTTTTTACTGAGTGTACTGAGTCCCTACTTGCTGTAGCAGCTTACATTAAAAAGTGAACCTTACTTTCTCCAGATTAGCAGAAACTAGTTATTACTTTCTTGGTTAAAAGAAGTGTATACACTTTACTATTTATAGATTCAGATTGTTGGAACAAGTTCTCATACACGCCTTTTGACTCTGTTATAACTTGCTAAAAGGGTTAGAATGTTATTGGTGTTGCAAAAATATCAGACGCTCTCAACTGAATAAGAAGTGTGTAGCACAAGTTTAGGTATAACTATTGCAAGAGTTCAAAAATCTCAACGAACAAAGCTCTAACCAAAGTTTAAGAATTGTTTCCTTCATAAATTAGTTTTCTTTTGGCTAATTTATTTTTCTTGGCAGTACAGACATAGAGTCTTGTGTAGTACATGTGTGTATTGTACATTGTATATTGTTATCACTTACCATACCATCATTGACAAAAATAAGAGAGATACATAGAGTAGTTCTATTAATCAACTTGCTAGCAACACTAGATACATTTCATCTTTGCAAAAATGTGATATATTTGGTGCAATTTCTGAATGATTTGATTTCAAATTTGAGCTATCGTGCAACTTAGTTAAAACATGCATTTTAGTTCAAACAGTAAGTTTTGGACCACAGAGTTCATGTTTTAAAGGTTTGCATAAATTCCAAACAGTCTGTGTAAATTCCCATCGAGTAGGTGCGCGTGTTGAGCGGCTGCTGCTTTTGGACTGCCCAGGAAGCACGTCATTATATAGCTCCTGTTTGTTCTGACTTCTTGTTTCTCTACAGCGGCCAAATCCCGGCACACCTGATAGTTCAAACTTACACCGACTGGCCTGCGACCAACTACCCCGCCTCTACAAGCTCCTCGGGAATGACTTGGTAGTAGCTGGGATCCCCCTACAGCGGAAAAGTCCTAGCGCACCCAGCCGCCGCTCGTGATCCCTGCTCCTTCAGCTCGACTTCGTTGGCGCAGTCAGTCCACAGGAGTAGGAGCGGCGTGCCCGGCAACAAACAAGAACAGAAGGTATGTGGTCGGAAATTTAAAATTCTACATACATTTGCCAAAGTTTTAGCTTCTTTCAAAGTTCAAAATGAAAAAGATATATATTTCAACTTGTTCTAGCAAACCATGTGTGAGACCTTGGCAGCATGTCTACACACTATGTAGCGTAGAAAAATGTCCAACATAGTCAAACTCCTATCCCTGTTTGGGTAGATAGTCTAAACAGGACAATGTCAATCTCATAAATCCATTTCTCTATTCACAAAATGTTCTTTGGAGATAACAACCCCTGTAGTCCCTCAATCTCTCAAATTTGTTTGAAGCTGAGTGTACTTATTCTGATGCTCTGGTTGACCTTATGCTTGCAGCTGAGTTGGACTTCCTCCTATTCAAATGCTAGCAACTTTTAATTATGTTTTGTTCGAAAGATAGTTGCTGTAAAGTAGTACATGTGCTAGCATTTCAGTATAGCTTCCAAAAAAACGTGGTTAGAGTTCTCAATTTGTTTAGAAGAAGATAGGACGGGAAATCTTGAATGGAAAGCTCATATGAGTGTGGATAGTTTGAGTAAATTGGTGACGGGTGGAGATAATTCATGTTGATTATTTTTTACAATAATGATAGGTCTAAGGATGGCAATTTTACCCATGGGTACGGGTACCCGCGGATACCGTACCCGCATGGGTAAGGTATGGGCACGATTTTGTACACACGGGTAGTACCCATACCCTACCCATTAAGTCATGGGTCGGGCATGGGTATAGCCTTTTACCCATGGATATACCCATATTCTACCCGTTAATACTGGCATGTGAACCTTGCCCACAATTCACAAGTCTAGCTATGTTGAAGTTGTGTCGTGAGCTTGTGAACCTATGTTAAAGTTGACACCAGTTGTCAATTTGAGTTGAGATAATTGTCATGTACTCATCTATCTATTATTGAGTTGAGATAAATGTTTGTTTGTCAAATGTGCTATAGACGAATGTGAAATTGCGGCTAAATTGTTTACTATTTGATCTACCCATTGGGTACCCAATGGGTAGGGTACCCATCGGGTATGGGTACGGATAAAGTTTCATACCCATGGGTACGGGTATGGGTATAATTTCGTACCCATTGACTACACGGGTATGGGTATGGTATTGTTCTACCCGCCCCATACCCTACCCATTGCCATCCTTAGATAGGTCCACTAGAGAATTTGTTGAAGATTAGATAGGAGTGAAAAAAAAGTTTAGAAGTGATGCTAAAAACTGAGACGTGTCAAATTTAACATTATCTAATTTCTTTTCTATTATTTTCTTTAGTTTTGGTGTCTGAATTTGTGGATATATGCATTACAGTGGGCCCCAATATTTATTTCTTCAATTCTCTAACAAAAAAGAGCTCTTTTTCAGTTCATAAAAAAATCACATACAATTTTCTCTAGCAATTCATGACGCTTCTTCAGCAAGGACACCGTGCTACACCGGCGCCGCCACACATGTTTGGTTTTCTCTAGTATATTTGATGTATGACCTATAGTAGTTCTTCAGTGCACACAGGAAAAAAATTAGCAGTTCGATTACTAAATTAATTTTTTAGATCAGTTCAATTAATAAATTTACTTCAGTTCAAAATGTTAGTCCCTCCTTCCCATATTGTTAGGCGCTTTAGATTTCAGCACGAAAATTAGCGTACATCGTTTGTTACTCGAGCTATCGTACAGGTACGAGATACGGAGGCATGTACGACCTCAAAAAAAGGAAAGGGAGGCATGCACGATCTCTTTGACCACGTCTTTTAACTGCACGATCCCTTCGTTACCTACTAGTACTCCCTAATTTCCAGGAATTTAGCGACCGTCAGGATATTTTACAGGATATTTTAACTGCTCGAGAGAAGGAGTTGTTTGCATGTGCCTTACATATTCGGATTGCATGCAAAAGCTAATACGCCTAACAATTTGGGAAGGAGGGAGTACTAAATTTACTTCAGTTCAAACTAGCAATGGTAACGAGCTGTTCAATGTGGGCTTCGCGCAACATATAATGCAAAGTAGATAGGTGCAGGAAGAAAGGTACTTTATTTGATTTAGTTCTCCCATGATGCTTGTGTATTTCAACCCTCTAAGTTGCATTGCAAACGGCCAATAGTAGGGTTTTTTCAATGCTTTTATTGGAATTTTCAATGTATAGTTGCATTTCTTTTGCATCTCCTCACTGATAGAAGAACCCTGCTACTACTTCTTGGTGGGAATGGTTTGACATCTATGTCACTTCCTAGTATCATAAATATCCTAGCTAAATAGATCTCTCTTTCGCCTATGTATCTTAGTCTGTTACCCCTTCCTCTTTTCATATAGCATATTCTGAACATCAGATGCTTTCAATAATGTGTCGTGCAAGTCCAAGTACAACTGCTGCAGGAGTTCAAAAAATCTAACAATTTAAGCTCAACCCAATTTCAAAGAACTGTTTTCCTTCATAAATTGTATTTTTGTTAGTTTGTTGGCATGGACAGTACAGATTCACATTGCTGTGTAGTACATGTGTCCATTGATGTGTTCGAATCCCTTCCGTTCACTTTGATTCCTACAGGTGGTTCAATGTGTCGAGCGGCAGCAGCGCTTGATCCCTAGTGGTTGCCCGTGCAAGGAGGATACAGGGACGCTACAGTGGTGGAGGAGTCAGTACATGTAGTAGCTAGCTCAAGAAAAGGTATTGTCATGTAGCTTTGGTCTTACCATTGTGGTTTGTTGATTTTTTTCTTGTGTTATAGCATGGGAAAATGAAAAATAAAGGAGATTTCTTTTTACAATTGATGATGGGATTGCATGGTTTCATCCAGAAAAAAGTGTTATTGATAAAAAAGCAGCAAGGATGATATGTTCATGAGCTGAGTCCACATGCTGTCATTTGCAAATCAATTTCTAAATGTGAGAATAAAAAAGAGAGACTCTGAGTGTTTGGTTTCATTGCACAAATAAAGTTCACATCCATGCCTTCTCAGACCTACATGTTCTACTTCTTATTTTAGTGACACACTCATTTTATGTTTCTTATTTTAGTTCAGTACAATTTCTAATTTTAGTTAAGTTCAGTACAATTTGTTCTATAAAATATAGTACAGCAAGCAATTCTATTGAGCGTTTTCTGTTGATATGTGCCCAAGAAACAAGAGATTCTTATTGAGTACAAGCTCCAAGTTTGCAATATATATATGTTGTATGATATATATTCTGTTCCTGTAGGAGGTTCAAAGACTGCCATGTAGCAAGTTCAAGAGTTTAGTTTTGTAAAAAAAGTGATTTCTTGGTTAATGCAATCCTCCAGTGGAAGCACTAAAACACGCTACCTGTTGAACTGATACCGAAGACAAGGAGCAGGATCAAGTGTGCTGGAAGTTTTTTTGTACCCATGTGCGGAAGCACTTTATTTTTCTGATAATTATTATTGTGTTCATGTGGGAAATTTCAAAAACATCTTGTTTAATAAGTTATTGAGCTAAAAATGGCATGGTTCATACATTCTCGTCGATCTCGTAGTAATCGTCCTTGTTTTTGTGAGTTTCCTGATGCAACTTTTGTGGCTAGTCCGGATGGAAGAAGGTGATCCGTCCTTGTTTTTGTGACTTTCCTGATGCAAATTTTGTGGTCAGTCCGGATGGGAGAAGGTGATCTGTCCAAAGTGTAATTCTGTGACATTGACGTCCAAGTTCTACAACTGATCCGTACAAACAAAGACGGAACAAAAACAGTGGTCCATTCTACAAAGGAAAAATGGTTAAGTTAAATATATTGATCAGTACAAGTTAAAAATGATGGTTCGTTCGGAATAAAAGAAATGACAGAAATTCAACTTGTAAAAGTTCAAGCAAAAAAGAAACCGCATGCAATTCAAATGGGAAAAGTACAAGTCGTAAAAAAAGAGAAGTCGAGAACATCGTTGTAAAAAAATTAGTTCAAAAAAAAGAATAAAAAACATTTTCTTTTTGGAAAAACTATCATTCAGTTAAATGATATAAATCATGCAAGTACAGGGGCGACGATACAATAAACCGTTGAAAACTTACGAGCAAAAATATTACCCAAAACAGAGCAAAGTCTAGTTAGTGAAAACACGCTTAGTACAAACCCATGCAAACATCAGTTCAAGTACTCTTCCTTTCGGAACCTTTCAAAATTATTCTCTGAAGAATACATCAGTACAAACGCACAGGTAAATCAGTACATGTACTTTGTTTTTTCTGATGGAAAAACAGCACGATGGGTCTCATCGTAATCCAAATTACTCTATAACGTTTGCGAATTTAAGAATACGTTCAGCATGACTAAGTTTCGTATTTTCGATATCTTTCCAGCCGTATATTACTTGCCTCATTTCGACAAACTTTTAAAGAAATCGCATTCGAAATCAAATTTGACCGTATTCGAATTCGTTTTTAAACCGTAATGAATTAGAAAAACATTTCAATACGAAAAAGTTGCGCACTTTCCATAGCTTTCCAACGCCGTGTTATTTGCATCAATCCGACAAACCGTTTCCAAAAAATCACGAAAATACATTTCGCCTAGAATTTAACCGTTTTCCAAATTACTTTTAAGTCGTATAGAATTAGAAAAAACAATAGATATATGGAATATGCGGATTTTCACCAGCTTTCCAACGCCATCTTATTTGCTCAATTCTGACAAACCGTTTGAAAATTAAGTCCAAAATACGATTCACGTTTTCGGTTTTGAAAAAGACGATTTTTTTTCAAAACTGCTCTTAAACCATAATGATTTTGCAAAAACTTCATATATATTTGTAATGTAGATGTCAAGAGCTTTCCAACGATATATTACACGCCCCATTCCGACGAAAAGACGATCAGTTCGACGAGATGAAAATCATCAGTACAATCGACTGAAACCATCAGTTCAAGTAGGGTAACAGAATAATATTCTGTTACGCGGAACATAATAGCCCAGTTCAAGGGATTCATGTGTATCCAAGCCCTTGAAATTAGGTATCGAATCTCACGATGATCGATGTACGGCTATACGGTAACGCGAACCAAGAGAAGAAGAATCCACCTTGGTAATCTCTCTCGCGTTGTTGGTCGAAGTGATGGACATCCACGCGGGCCCACGAATATATAGGCTGTCGATGATAACCAAGTGAGGGAGAGTGTCCAAAGACAACCACTGCATGCATGTGCCCAAACATATGTGTGGACATGCGTGATGCATGCATATATGTTTGAATACCAAAAGCACAACATTTTGACGTGGCGCATGCATGCGCCGAAAATCGCACTGTCCCCACACATATTTGGTTGATGACGCGTTTGGTTAAGCAAGTTTGACCAACTTGCCAAAGATTGCCACACTTAAGGTTAAGCAAGTTTGACCAACTTAAGTGTGTGGTTGGTGCCAGCTACACCTTAGGCAAGCCACGCTTGGGCCCCACATGGCATACACACAAAAAGTGTGGCAAGATTCCCTTAGACTTGCGAACTTGTGGCTCTAATTTTGATGAACTAACTGAATAGCCCCAAAGTATAATATGTTATCTCTCACATTATGACATGCATGTACCGTACCGTATAAGACGAACCAAAATTTAATCCTGTCCTAATTATAAGTCAAATTAACCTCTATCGTTGTAGGTCAAAGTGATTGACCAAGCGGGCACACACAGATGAACGAAGCATCTCACCGATTACCCCTTAGTGAGTGCTAGAGGACAACCGCCATCGCTTTCTTGTGGGCCAAACACATTTATGGAGATGTGTGGTTGTGATGTTTGAATACCTAATATATATGCAGAACTTGATCTGGCACCTGCCTCGGAAACCTTTAAGTCCCCCAGATGAACCGAGGTTCAAGACACGCAGTATATATATATATGTTGCCCCCTCCCCTCTTCGACGCATAACGTATACACATCCCAAAAATAATCCTCCTTGTTTGTCAAATTACCTTTCTCGTTGTGTCATATATTAGATGGACGACGACCTCGCGGGCCCATGGAGGGAAGCGTCGCATGCGAGAATGAGTGACAACCATCATCTGCACGTGGCCCAATGTGTTGGTGATGTTTTTAATACCCAATATGCACAACTTCTTTGTGGTAGTTGCCTCGGAAACCAAAAAGTCCCGACACAGAGCGAGATCGTTCATGACGTGTGTGTAGTATGTGCTACCCCGGCCCCTCCTACCCTCTTCGACGCGTACTATATACTCCTACCGCAACACAACCCAAAAGGAAAACCTCCTTGTTGGGTCAAAGTGATGGAGGACAACCTCGCAGGCCTATGGATGGAACCATCGCACGCGAGTGGCTGTCATATATGACGCATAGTATATGTTGCCCCCGGCCACCCTCTTTAACGCATACTATATATATACTCCTACCATACGTAACAAAAAAAATGACCATCCTTGTTGGTCAAATTAACCTCTCTCATCGCATGTCATAGTGCTGGACGGCCACCTCGCAGGCCCACAGAGAGTCACACGCGAGTGAGTGTCCTAGGACCACCACGTACATGTGGCCCAAAGATGCCTGTCAAACTTTTTCTGCAGCGAACATGCGACCAAAGGAGTTTAGTATTAAAAATTGAAAAAAAATAGATAACATTTGTCCGTATTTATATATTGATTGATTTGCAAGTGATTTAATGTGCAAAAATCAAATTTGATCTACATGAGACCCGTGATAGTGCACGAAAATGGATTGCAAAATCATATGTGTACGTGACCCTGGGTGCATGTTTAGTCCCTATGCAAGAAATTTCTAACGTCGAGAATCTTGATATTAAAATCCAGTAAATCCAAAACTAAGTTGAAATTCATGAAACTTATTGTCGTGTCATATGGACACCAATATGCTGTGATATTCCTTTTCCAAATTTGAGACGCGTTTTGAAATATTCTTGTTATAGACAGGAAAATATCAATAATTATCAACCAATATTGCAAACAAACTCTTTATTTGAATCGTGTGCGTTAGACAAACATTGTACGTGTCGTGCTTCGGTTAAGCAATAAAGCGGCATAATTAATCATCAAAAAGGAAATATCAATATAATACATGCCGCGCACGCGTCCCATGTGTCGTACGAGCATGCGTGAGTTGACGAGACGCATGCTAGTAGTCCGTCGTGCAGGTAGACCGGGAGGCCGAGGCATGCGCGTGTTCGCTACGCACTCATGTGGGGCATGTCCGTAGCTATGTGAAATGAAGGTAGGCATTCCAGAAGTCCGCTGTGCAGGCTCACCGGGAGGCGAGCCAGCCCTTTGATCGCCCACCCTGTTCCCACTACTCCATATTAATGGCGTGCCAGATCCGCTGGTCATAATAGGCGGTTGCACCCCTGTCGGGTACACAAACAGGGGTGTATGTTTCCCCATGACTTGTGCACAGATAGCAAACCACCAGCCCAACAAGATTGCAGCATCCAAGACCAGACCAAGCACAAGTGACCAGCCCTTTGAGGAATCAGAGTGCAGATTAAGAAGACCAAGTCAAGCCAAAGAAGCAAGATACCACTAAGGGAAAACCTCCCTTGTTGGGCAGGTGAGCCTGGCGAGGCCAAGGTTACCCCGGAAACAAACCTCAAGACTGCCCCTACAGGCCTGCCGGGCCATACAAAGGCGAAATACCTCGCCACGGCTCCACCGCACCACCTCACAGCGACGCAAGTCAACGATCGGTGCGGTGTCAAGCTCCCAAGTGACTAAGTGGCTGTTTTTGCCACATGGCAGCCACTTCCTATGGAAATCACCTCCAAATGACACCCATCTAGAGACCTGTCATGCAGGCAGGAGAGAAGGTGGCCGAACAGCCCGACAAGGCTTGCCGGGTAGGCCATGATGTGACACTAATAGTGCCTTTAATGCTCTCTGCTCTGTCTGCAGAGTTAGGTATGATTGCACAGTTTGCTATCTAATCTGTGTGCAATGAATGATTTGCCATTTTGGTGGCCCCTTCATCTATAAAAGGAGGCCCGTGGTAACCATAGAAAAGATTCGGACCCTTGTACACTCATACGCGCGTAGCCATTCTCGCCCCGAGGCAACCCTGTCGGGCTAGAGCGCCGCGCTTCCACCACAATCCACCACCAATCCACCAAAGGTGAGTAGGGTTTACGCCGCAATGTCCAAATCGGGTAAAATTGCCCATGTGATTCTCAAGAAGCGCAACATTCTCCGCTCTTTGTGCAATGCGTTCATCCCCCCTGCTTAACCACAAGGGGCTCATGGCCACATAGGTGGCTTTGGCTTCCCACGACATCTTTGGCGCGCCAGGTAGGGGGATGCGCTTGCACAAACCCGAGATGCGTACGCGGCACGTCATCTTCATCCTCATTTTCTTCATCGATGGCTTCATAATCCCTGGCGCCCAGGAACAGGCGGGGGATGAAGGGAACAGAGAGGGGGAGCGATATCGCTTCCCCCGCGCCTATTCAGTTTCCATCACCTCCCTCTGCCACAGCTGTTGTACCGGCAAGAATCAGTAATGACGGTGGCGAGCTGGCCCCGACGGATCAGGCGGCATGATCGTCATGTGAGCCCTGTCTAGGGGGGAGGAACAAAGTGCATAGGTACAATGATTCTCTTTCCACCACTCTCACTTATCAACAATCGAGCCACTCTAGGTTTTAGCATCATCAATGTCGATGAATACCGTGCAAAACTCAGTTCAGCATTTACCCTATTTAGGGAAATCCTGAGTGTAGGGCTGGTGCGAATCCGTTAATCGACGCCTCGGCAAGTGTGCTCCGGCAAGGCCGTCTGCAGTAGCGTGACTTCTAGGCCAGCCGCCACCAGATTGTTTGAAAAGTATGGATGGGAGGAGAGAGAAACTGGTCGTACCTTGCACCACGTCCTACTGCCCGCAAGATACATATGGTTTTTACCGTCCCCTGCCGGGAACCAGAGAACTACCCGCCTGGCATCCATCCTTCTATGTAACATGGTCGGACTAATGGCCTGCGAAGATACAAGATAGAAGGCTTTCCCCCGTGTCCGGACGAGACTTTCCTTAGCGTGGAAGGCAAGCTTGGCGTGCGGATATGAAGACTCCTTTGTGTGTAAACCGACTCTGTACAACCCTAGCCCCCTCCGGTGTCTATATAAACCGGAGGGTTTAGTCCATAGAGGCAATCATAATCATACAGGCTGGACATCTAGGGTTTAGCCATTACGATCTCAAGGTAGATCAACTCTTGTAACCCCTATACTCATCAAAGTCAATCAAGCAGGAAGTAGGGTATTACCTCCATTAAGAGGTCCCAAACCTGGTGAACATTGTGTCCCCTGCCTCCTATTACCCTCAATCCTTAGACGCACAGTTTGGGGCCCCTACCCAAGATCTGCCGGTTTTGACACCGACAGTGGCTACGACTGCCCGTGCACAAGTAAAGGGGTATAGAAAGGCCCCTACTTTTGTACACCGACAGGAGTCCCCGGGCCTGGGCCGCACGTAAGCGCGAAGCATTGTTGGGCCAGGCCAGAACGGTGCGCGGGCATGCGTGGCGGAGTTTTAACCATGGTAATTTCTTCGTCAGTTGCACTTCCCCATGACCCACATTGAGTGCATGACGCGGGGGTCGTGCTTGGAACGGTCGCAACACGCTTGCGTCACCTCTCGGTGAATAGTAAAGGGGCGGCCCGCGTCTTCCCCATAATAAAGAGAAAACCGCAGGGGCACTGCTCATTTACCCTCCACGCCTTATCCAATCTTGCGACCATTGTTCCCCTCCATTGCCCTTGATCCCTCGCCCCCTTCAGCCGTAATGGCACCCAAGACAAGCAAGGGCAAAGGAGCGGCCATGGACGCCGGGGGGAAAGAGGCGCCGGAGAGCGAGTTGGTGGAGCTGCGGACGCAGTACGCCCTCTTCACCCCGACGGTCGACGCACTCACCCTCTGGGAGAAGTTCAGGCCCCTGTGGGGGAGGGAGACGACGGGGCATCCCGCCACACGCATCGTCCCTGCGTCATTCGCCAAGCCCGATCCAAATTGATATCCTTTCTTTGTCCACAACTTCTCCTGCGGGCTCTGCCCCCCTTTCTCAGATTTCGTCAATGACATCATGCACACCTACGGCTTCCACCTTCTGCATCTTACACCGAACGCCGTGGCGTGCATGGCCTTCTTTGCTCACCTTTGTGAGGGCTTCGTCAGAGTGCACCCTAGCATGACGCTCTTCCGCCATTACTTCACCCCTCGCATCCAGCCAGGGGGTGCCATATCTGGCTGTATCACTTGGATCCCGAGGACCCAGAGCAGGGGCACGTACCCGGAGGTTGCCCAGAAGGAGAGGTGGGACGAGTGGCGGGCCCAGTGGTGCTGGATCGAGGAGATAGATCCGCAGGAGTTCTGCCAGGTCCGTCGGAGGCCGCCGGTCCGTAGCAAGGACTGGGGAGAGCTAGACACCGACGATGGGAACCTCATGGTCGCCATCACTAGGATCCATCGCCTCACCTCGGTCTGGCTCACTCTCGAGATGATCGGGGCCGACTTCATCCGCCGCTAGATTGCCCCACTACACAATAAGGGGAGGCCGGCCTGGGACTTCAGGAACGCGGCCGACATCATGAGGCTCCGCCCCCCCCCCCCCCTGAATCACAACTTCACGATGCTGCAGCATGCTCATCTTTGTCAGAGGCTTTTCCAGCTTAATGTTGACGAGGTCGGCAGGGTCGAGAGGACCGGCAAGGCCGAGAAGACCGCCAAGTCCGCCAAGGCCGGCAAGCCTGACAACCTGTTCAGGTTGCCAACAGGGGTGGTCCCGTTGAGCAACAACTCATGCCTGACCACCATCATCGCCGTGATGCCGGTTTTCAACGCGCACAGCCTTGCTTCAACCTGGGTTGAGCCAAAAGCGGAGCTAGTGCAGGCATTCTTCGACAACTTGTTGGAGATGTATGTTCGTGACGAGCCACGGCTCATCCGCCCCACCACTAAATAAGAGTTGGCGTACATTGCCACCAGGGCGGAGGAGGCAGCGCTTGATGAGGAGGCCGAAAGCCTTGGCAATGTGGAGGACGAGACTGACGTGGCTGCCAAAGAGAAGGAGTTTGCCGAGTGGACGGGGTCTACCGGGGAGCCCAGCGGTGCCGGCACGGGGGTTCAACTTGTTGAAGAAGCGATCGAGGAGTCGGCCGAAGAGGAGACCTGTGCGGATGATTCCTTGGCCCCAGGGAAGAAATGCGTCCTGCGGCGGGCTTGCTCTGGCGAGCCGGTCCGTCCCCGCAAGACCATGCAGCCCGTGCGCCAGACGAGGCGTACGGCCGCGGCAGCGAAGAAGGCTGCGGCCACCTCCTCCTCCTTGTCCAAGCAGCTCATGAGTCCATCCCCTTCTCCCATCGCGGATGCCGCCCCGGAGGATGATTTCGATCTTAGGTCATTTAGCCCGAAGAGGAAGAGGAGGCCAGAGGACGAGGACGAGTAAGCACTTTGCCCCTCATCATCTGCTGATCCTCCGCCTGCACTATCTTTCCCTGACTTGATCCTATTTTCACAGTGACATGGAGATGCTGGCCCAAAGGGTAACGAAGAGAGCCAGGGCTTTGACGGGCGACGAGCCCCCGTGAGGGCTCCGCACATTCCGGCTTTCGTGGTGATCAGCACGGACAACTACCCTCAGCGCAGCCCCCGCTCCAATCCCCAGCGTGACTCTATTATTCACTCCCAATCGATGGGCGTTGGGGTGTGTATTCTTTGCGCTGACCTTGCCAGGTTCGAAGGAGGAGACCGGCAATAGGAGGAGCCACTGAGGGCTGCCCCTGACACGCCGACCCCGTCGACCATGCCACCCAGAGGGGTGTCACTGGCAAGGGCATCTACCGCCGAGCCCACGCGCATGGAAGAAGAGGGGGCAAGCATGGGCGCTGGTGGCTCGGTATGGGTAAGCTGCCTGCCTCCCGTCCCTTGCTATCTCTGCTACGCGATGTTCTTTCTTTTCTTTGTTCTGAACTTTGATTTTGGCCTCGCTTCATTCTCCTTTCTAGTTTCCAAACCCTCCTCGACGGACCAGGTGGACATCGATGCTGTCATCGAGGAGGTCGCCAAGGATGCCAAAGATGAGGCCACCAATATCACTGTCGGGGAAGCCGCCGAGTCCGCCACCGAGGAGGCCGCCATGGGGCCTGACGGGGAGGCTGGCAAGGCTGCTGCCGGGGAGGCGGGCATGGCTGCTGCCGAGGAGGCCGCCAAGGGTCCTGCTGGGGAGGCCGACAAGGTTGCTGCCGAGGAGGCCGCCAAGGAGCCCGCCGTGGAGGAGGTGGCCGATGACCAACCTTCCTCCCATACAGCCCCCGCTCCGGGCAATTACTTGAAGGTGGGCAATGATCTGTTCGTCCGCGTCCCGGGGACGGCAAGCACCAGAGCGCTAGCCGAAGGGGAGGTTTTCGACGATGAGGCCCTCGCCACCATCGGGCTCCAGGTTGTCGACGAACAGGGCGCTAGCAGCGGTGGCTCCCATGAGGAGAAGCTCCTCCGGGCCATGAGCGTCGATTTCCAGAAACTTCAGGCGCTCCACCGTGCCCGCCAGGATAAAGTGAACTCCAGAACGGTGACCGTGGACAAGGCAGAAGCAGATTTTCAGGAGCGCGTCGCTCAGACGCAAGTCTGGTTCGCCGATGCTCGGCAGGACCTGAGGGCCACCCAGGATCAGCTGGACAAGCGCAAGCGAGAGCTCCTCTTGAAGCAGGCTGACATCGAGAAGGCCCAAGAGGCGGGGAAGGAACAGGCCGCCAAGGACAAAGCTGACCAAAGGCAGCACCAAGCTCTGCTGGACACCCAAGAGGAGGACCTCGTTGCCCATGAACAGGCGCTTGCCGCCACGCTCTGTGGCAAGGACGAGCAGATCGAGAAGCTCGTCGTGCAGTGGACCCAGGAGCTGGAGCAGAAGCACAAAGACGCACTTGATGCTTTGGCCCTGGACCAAGCCGACAAGGTGGAGAAGCTGGAGCTGGAGCGGGAGGAGCTGAAGGAGGAGATCTCAAAGCCGACGAAGGACAGGGACATGACTACCCACACTCTGGCAGAATTGCAGGTCACCATTTCCAACAAGACCAAGCTGCTCTCCGAGGCCAACGATTCCATCGATGATCTGAAGCTGAAGCTGGACACCTTGGAGACACTTTCGGAGGTCAGGGCCCGCAAGGAGACCCTGAATAAGGCCCTTGAGGACGAGAGGCAGTTGTTGCAGATTGTCGTCGCTGCCCACAATGACTAATTGGACAGCATGAACCTCTGGACCAGCCGCCTCATCGACGTTGCAGAGAGGCTCACCATGCAGCTAGCCGTCATGGGCATGCCGGACTTCAGGTACTCCCAGGAGGTGAACATAAGCCCCAGTGGCAGGCTGGCCTTGTTCTTCGAGCACGTCCTCGACGCCCTGGGGCTGCTCCGCTCCAGTCGAGCAACTTATCTGGCCAATGAGGCTCAGAAGCTTTGCCAGGGCGCCCTGACCAAGGTGCTCACCAAGGTGCACCATCGAATCAGCTACTTTGTTATCACCAGATCTTTGCCGCCGCCTAGTCGACGGTAAAGAAGCTCTTTGACATCAGCATCAGAAAGCGACGGCAAAGAAATGGCGGACAACAAAGAACCTCTTTGTTATGAGTTTTTCTTTGCCGTCCGCCACCGACGACAAAGATCTTTGCCGCCACCACCGACGCAAAGAGGGAGGTGGCCCCACCCACCCGCCCGCTTTTAAAAAACTTAACAACCCCACCTCTTTGTCGTCCGCTAGCGGACGGCAAAGAGAGAAAACGGCGGATGACAAAGAGCCGAGTAACTAACGGCCGCCACCCCCGCCACTCTCTTCTCTTCCTCTCTCTCTCCCGACGCCCGCCTAGCTAGATCCACCGCCCGCCCGCCGCCCGCCGCCTCGCCCAAGACCCTTGCCCGCCGCACCACCACCCCTCCGCCCCACCCCACCCGCCGACATAACGCCGCCCCACCACCCTCCTCCGCCACCGCCGCCGGGCGCCCCTACCCCTCCGCCTGGCCGCCGCCCGCCGCCGCCGCCCCGCTGCCTCGGCGCCGCCCGCCTCACACCTTGGCCCCGCCCCACAACCCTCCGCCCCACCCCACCACGCCGACGCCTGCCGCCTGCCACCCGCCTCGAGCCGCCCGCCCTGCCTCGCCCGCCTCACGCCTGCCGCCCTCGCCTCCCCCGGTGCCCCCGCCGATCGTCCCATTGTTCGGTGAGGGACTACTACTTTTTTCCAATTTTTCATTTTTTGCTGTTTAATTGTTAGTACTAGATTGTGTTAGTGTTAGTGTTAGAAAAGAATTAGAAGAAGTAGAAGTAGTAGAAGTAGTAGAAAGATGAAAAAAGAAGAAGAAGAAAAGAAGTAGAAGAATTGGAAGAAGAAGAAAAAAAGAAACGAAAAGAAGTAAAAAAGTAGAAAAAAGATGAAAGAAGAAGAAGACGAAAGGAAAGAAGAAGAAGAAGAGAAAGAAAGAAGAAGAAGTAAGGAAAGGATAGAAGGAAACACCCCGATCGACCCCCTGACTCCCCGGACCCCGACACCCCGACCCACTAACCCCTGATTTTATTACATTCTAACCCGGACACCACACCTCGACAACGCATATCGACACCTGCATACACCCCGACTTCGAGGTCTATTGTGGTCTTATATTTGTGAATTATTAGTTAGGTCATATATTTTTCGATTTTGTTATGAAAAATATCATATATAATTGTGTTGATCGGGTTGATTTAAATGTGCAGTTGTTTCACCGCTGCGAGGTTTAGTGTTCGACGACCTCGCCGTGCGCTTTGACGAGCTCGCTTCTTCGCTCGTGGGTGAGCACAAATGACATGTCCTCCTCCCCATTAATTATTTGCTCGTTCGTGTTCGTGCTGATGAAACTTGATAGCTAGCTATATATGTGTCTTGAATCATCAAGATATGTAATCAATATGTGTCTCCTGCTCGAAGCGTTACGCTTATAAATATGCATGCATTTGCATATTTATAACCTTGATTCTTTCAATTGTCCAACGCTATCCATGGATATGAGTATGTAGATTGGGTTCGTTTTCCCATATAGAGCTCCGATTCGACGATAAATTTTGCTGCCTCCCGTTGTTCTCCGGTACACATCCTCTCTGCTTATTGCGTAGACGGTATCGAGAACAGCGGGAGGTGCTGCCAAATTTTAAGGCCGGATCCGAGCATAGCATGGGAAAATGAACCCAATCTACACATACTGGTGTGATTAGGACCTATCATTACCTATTAGAGTGTAGGTTGCATGGACGTAATAAAATTGACAAAGTAGATCAACCGATGAATATATACATGGTGAATTATATATATAATTGTTGTGTGTCCAAAGAGCTCGAAAGTCAAGATGAGTGATCGCGTGGATGTATACCGTCACACCGGTCGTAACAAATGGAGCATCGAATGGTTCACAAAACCAAGGGTTTGTGCAAGCCACATTTGCAAATGGCCGAGGAAAACTTGGTGCCCTGTTTCTAATGCGGCAATTGGGAAAAGAGGATGAGGCTGAAATGGGTAAACACCTGCAGAAGAATGGTTTTACGCCCGATTATACAGTGTGGACGCTTTCATGGTGAGTCCGCCCAACGTGACCGAAGCTGAGGTGGATCATCGCCGCACCGACGAGCATGGTACCGGATGGAAAACATGGTGCAAGACTATGATGATGCTCGGATTCGGACGAGGAGATGGAGGAATCTGCAAAGGCCTTCAATGAAATGTTGAGTCTTCAAACGTCCGCTCCACGAGCACACCGAGCTTTGTCGGTTGGATGCCATCTCACAAGTAATGGCTTTGAAGGCTCAGCTCAACTTGGGCAGAGAATGCTATGACGCAATTATGACAAGATTTGGACGCTTTCACCCAAAGGCCATGTAATGCCCGCAAACCTGTACCACGGACAAAATCCTCCGCAATCAAGATGCCCTATGAGAAGATACATGCCTGTGAGAAATGATGTGCCTTATTTAGGCTTGACTATGCGGACTTGAACTATTGTCCCATTTGCAAGTCTTCCGTATATTGTGGTAGACAACGGTATGGGTGAGAAGACATGCACCAAAATCCCTGTTAGTGTTCTTGGTATATGCCAATCGTATCAAGACTTCAACGCCTTTTCATGGTCGAAGAGACGGCCGACATGATGACATGGCGTAAAACAGGCAAAAGAACCGAACTAGATGCGATGGGAATCTAATGATGATACACACATCGGATGGTGTTGCGTGGAAAAAGTTTGATGAATTACATGTCGACAAAGCGCAGATCCGAGGCATCCTCGAGTCAAGATCAAGACCGATGGGTTCAGCAGTGTTTGGTATGACGGCAGCCCAATACAGCTTGTTGGCCCTGTATTTGTCTTTCCACTCAATCTCCCCGGACAGATTATGCAAAGAAAGAACATTTTCCGACGCTGATAATTCCAAGGCCCAACTATCCGGGAAAAATATGAATGTGTACATGCAGCCGCTTAAGGACGAATTGCAAGAAGCCTGGGATAATGGGTTCAAGACATACGACGCCTATAGCAAAAGAAACTTCATAATGCGGTTCGGTACATGTACTCGACGATGACTTGCCGGGCGATGCGCTTATTCGCTGGCTGGTGTGTGCATGGAAGGTTCCCGTGCCCCACATGCAAGGGAGCTCTTGAGTTTCCTTGGCTTCAGGCCGGTCGCAAGTTTTCTAGCTTCGACATGCATAGACAGTTCCTGGATCCTCGCCATAAGTTCAGGAAAGACAAGAAGAACTTCATCGAGGTAGAGTTGTAAAAACTCGCACCACCTGCGCTGACAGGCCAATGCACCATGGATCAGTTAAACGCTCTCGAGCCAGATCCAGAGCGTCTAGGTTACTTCAATGAGTATAATTCTGAGCACGCCTGGACTCACAAAACATGCTTATGGGATCTGCCTTACTTCAAAGGCCTCCTTTGCCCACACAACATCGACGTGATGCACACTGAGAAGAATATCGCCGAGGCACTTTTTGGTACATTGTTCGACATAGATGGGAAGTCAAAGGATAATACTAAGGCTAGAGTCGATCTGGAGGCGCTATGTGATAGGCCGTTACAAAACATGAAAGAACCGAAAGGAAAGCAGAACTGGACGAAGCCAAAGACATGGTTCAATCTTGGAAGGCCAGCTATGAGGGAAATTATCTTGTGGGTGAAAATGCAGTTGATGTTCCCCAATGGGTATGCAGCGAATCTAAAGAGGGGAGCGAGTCTTGATAAATTGAAGATATTTGGTCTCAAGAGTCATGATTGGCAAATATGGATTGAGAGGGTAATGCCGGTGATGTTGTGTGACTTCATCCCTGAGGATGAATGGCTAGTACTGGCAGAACTCAGCTATTTCTTCCGTGTTCTATGTGCGAAAGAACTATCGCCTGGCGTGCTAGAAGAAATGGAAGAGTTGGCGCCAGAGTTGATCTGCAAGTTAGAGAAGATCTTTCCACCGGGCTTCTTTAATCCAATGCAGCATTTGATTTTGCATCTCCCGACCGAGGCAAGATTGGGGGCGTGCAAAATCGTTGGTGCTACCCAACTGAGAGGATGCAGAAGACGCTTCGAGAAAATGTAAAATAAACGAGAATTGAAGCGTCTATGGCTGAGGCATTCATCACTGAGGAGGCGGCAAACTTCGTGACAGCACACTACGAAACCAAAAATCGTCATTTGCATAATCCAAAGCCTCGGTACAATGCTGAAAAGCCTAAAAAGGGTGGATCCAACCTCAGCCTATTCAAAGGGAATCTCGCACCAGCCAGTGTTTCAAATCCAGTATCTTTGGATAATGAAGAATGGCGTACCATTTCGTTGTATATCTTCAACAACCTGATAGAAGTGCGGCGGTACATCGAGTAAGTTCTCGGTACATTGTTTCGCAACTTCTATTTCCGTTTGAACTGCTCTTATTCCTGGATATTTCATACAGTCGATACGTCGCCCTATTCTCGTATGAAGCGGTGATCCAAAAGGATTCCGTCGAAGAGTATGAGTTTCTCGCAAAGCAAGGAGGCGGCTATCCCGGTTTCATCTCTTGGTTCAAACAAACGGTAAATTCTATTAGACAATTTCGTTTCATTCGCTAATTTGTGCGTAATGCAACAATCCTTTCATATTAAACTTGTAGGCTAATTCAGAGTCTATGGACGCCAAATTGAGACAAGTCGCTAATGGTTTTGACTATAAGGTCCGTTCATTTGACAAATACGACATCAACGGGTATCGTTTTCGTACCTATGGCAAAGAGCTATCTATGGCCGACCGAAAGTCTACAAATTGTTGTGTATCTGCTATCGGCGAAGGAGGTACCGAGTATTATGGGAGAGTTGAAGCAATTTATGAACTTCTATTCTATGGTGAAAACCCACCGAATGTCGTAGTCTTCAAATGTGATTGGTTTCAGCCGAAGGAGACTAGAAGGACTCATGAACATATAGGGCTAGTTGAAATCAACCAAAACACCCATTTAGATGTTCCCGATGTCTATATTACGGCTCAACAAAGCGACCCAAGTATTCTATCTACCCAGGCCTGCCAAACTAATCCAAATCTGAAAGGTTGGGATGTCGTTTATGAAGTGCCACCACGCTAACCTATCTCCCCAAAGGAAGAGGATTATGAAGACTATAACCCGCACACATATGAAGGAGAATTCTTCCAAGAGACACGTCTTTCCAAAAGCGCTTCAAGAACCGGTATACTTCACCCCAAAACATTGAAGTAGACAATGACATGTGAATCCCACATCACCCCGGAGGAGGAACAAGAAGAGCCGAACAAGAAGAGGTTCTTCATGCGGACGACCTATCAATGCTTGACCGACACGTAAAGGTGGCCTTCCACATGTTGATGCCATCGAACCCTATGAGCCCATCATTGATTATAGTGATGATGATGATTATGCATTTATTGATGATCTTGACGAGATTATTAGTAGTGTCGTATTCAATTTTTTATGTTGTACTTGATGATGATACACTTAAGTGATATACATATTATTATTCATGTCGGTATTTTTTTTATGTTTTACTAATTTTGTTTACTTTTTGTCATGGCAGGTGTTGAAAGATGGAAGGGGAGCCGACTGAGGCCAAGGACAAACGTGGCCAATAAACGATCTAGAGTTAGCTTCTTTTCCTGCAATATGCTTACCTTAATGACCTAGAGTTAGCTTCTTTTCCTGCAAAATGACTTAACAAGCTTACTGACCTCCAAAACCAGCCATTTTACCTAAGTTAGCTCTAAAACAATCTATACTTAGCTTTGTTTCCTCCAAAATGACCTAAGTTAGTTATGATATGCTTAGTTAACTAGGTTTGCTCAATAATGACATGTACTTATCTTACTTATGTAAAAAACGGCATAATTAGCTTAGTTAACTCATAAACGATCCATTTTACCTACGTTAGCTCTAAAATGATGCATTTTACCTAAGTTAGCTCATAAACGATCCATTTCACCTAAGTTACCTCACAAACGATGGCGCGCTTCTTCTTCTAGTCTTCTTCTTCTAGTCACCTTTTCCTAACTTTCTTATTTGCCATTTTGCAGATTTCATTCACTTCTCGGAAGCTAGCTTGCTATGATGGAGTGCTTGTTTTTTATTTCATTCTCTTCTAGTATTCTTCTAGCTTGTTACGATGGAACTTGCTATCTTGATGAAACTTTGCATTGTAATATGTATGTGCAACTTCCTAATGGTTGCAACTTATGTGTATGTGCAACTTGCTATGTATGAATGGATGGAACTATATATGTATGTACGATTTAACTTATTTGTTGTTAAATAGCCCTGTGAAATATATCTATATATGTCATATATATTGGCTGTGAAAATTGTTGGATTAAAAAAACAGAAAAAAGAGACAATATGCAGGATCTTTGCCGTCTGCCACCGACGGCAAAGACTTCTTTGCCATCAGCAGCGGACGGCAAAGAGGACACGTGGCAGGCAACTGTGCTTCCTGGGAGGCTGATCAATTTGGTCAGTTTGCCTACAGTGGCTGACGGCAAAGAGGAAAAAACGTTGCCTATAGCGGCGGACGGCAAAGGCCTGCTGTGTAGTGACGTTGGCTAACATCATTCGGCGGACGGCAAAGGCCTTCCGAAGTTTGCCGTCAGCGGCGGACGGCAAAGGCCTTCCGTTAACCACCTAACGGAGTAACAGCACATTTATTGCCGTCTGCATTCTTTGCCATCCGCTACTGATGGCAAAGAGCCCTTTGCCGTCAGCCGCCCGAAGCAGACGGCAACGTAGCTCTTAGCCGTCCCGTACTTTGCCGTCCATTTTTGTCGTCCGCCGTGGACGGCAAAGACCTTTACCGTCCGCTATCCATGCCTTTGCCGTCTGCCGTGGCAGATGGCAAAGTAGCTGATTCCTGTAGTGGTGGCATTCTGGAACCCCATCGTCGACTTCGCCAACACGCTTGAGAATTTGTCGGAGGATGCGGACCTCAAGGCACTCGAAGGGCATATCGAGCCCATTATCAGCTGCATTGACGGAGTCAAGAGGTTGGAAGGCCAGCGCCAGGACTAGCCACCCTGTTTCTCCTTGCCGCTGCGAGTTCATGCCCAAGACAATTTTATCTTAAGTTAGAACCGCGGCAACCACTGATGTAATATAACTTTGCAGTATTTTGAAATAGTGCATGCTTCTTCCTATTTTATTTTTCTTTGTATGTACACACCCTACGCTTAGTTGCATAAGTTTGCCGGCGCGTAAACCAGTGCCGCGGCACTTTGAGGAATGGATCCTTAGCAGCCTGCCGGGGGCACGTGCTGCCGGGCAAGCCACCTTGCCATTCTCGGCGCAGCCGCTTGAACTACTGAGCGGACTGGAAACAGAACAAGGGCGTTGCCAATAGCAGAAGGTTTCCTTTGCGTGCATGTTTTCCGCACAAGGAGCAAAATCTTTCGAGCAAAATAACCTTATAAAATGGAAATAGGTCAAGGTTTTGCGTGACTTAGCTTTTTTGTCGCCACGAGGATGCTTGTTGCGGCTGCAGATGACACCGCTCGCCTGGCTAATGGCACCAGAGTGATGGGGATGATTTTGACCTCCTCCTCTGCTAGCGCCTGTCCTGTCGCTTGCCTGTGCTGGCGCGGACAGACTGGCTCCAGACGAGCCGATCGCTTGGGGCGCCTTCTTCTTGGGAGCCATCACAATGAAGGAGTCGATGTGCCAACTTCAAGACCAGATTTTCACAGCCTCTGTGTCCCCTACCTGGTGCGCCAAAGATGTCAGGGAAAACGACACCTATGGGATCCCGAGGACCCCTACTACGGTTGGTGGGGGTGAAGAGTCGTGCAAAGAGCAGGTCTAGTGATCAGCGCGAGGGGATTTCTACCAGGGTTCGGGCCGGAAATGATGCGTAAAACCCTAGTCGTGCTTGTCTGTGTTTATCTTGTATTCTTCAGTTCTTGGACTAGCTACTATGCGAGCCCCATCCAAAAATCCGAATCCCCCCACAGTACGCCTCGGCCTCCTTTTATATGGCAAAGGGGTCGCCACAGTGCATGCAGGAGGTGGAAAGTATCTACATTGTACAAGTTTATCGCCTAACATCGTAGGACAAAGGCATTTAATCCGCTGCCTACGTGCCTCTTGCTTTATCGGGGACAGCAACAGAGCTCGTCCCGTCCGTCACCGCCTCCCCTTGTTTCGACACGCGTCCAAGCTGACGAGGCATGCAACACCATGCTGGCTAGCTGGTCGATGTGCTGGTGTGGTGACAGGGTCTTCACGAAGATCTGCATGCCACCACGCAGGTGCTTGACTAGTTGGCCTTGAAGCCGCATGCTGCCACGCAGGAACTTGCCTAATAAGAGGGCTGGTTGCCGCGTCGAAACGGCCGCGGGGCAGCGGAGCTTTAGAAGGTGTGGGCCTGGCCGCAGCCCCGCAGATGCCCCGTCAAGTGTCTTGCCGGTGCCTCGCGGCCGTCCCCAGCAAGGATCTAGCCACCAGGCTTCCCAAGGCCCACTCGACCCCGAGGTCCCAACCCAAGAATCCATGGATCAGAGTGGGCCAATTGAAGCACCCAGCACCAGCTACTAAAGGAGACGCAACTGAGAGGAAGGGCATCCAGTGGATCATGGCAACGACGGCTCGGCTCTCATTCCATTCCCCTTCTTGCTCGCGACGAACCCTAGCTACTCAATTCTTATAGTCGCTCCTGTAAGCGCCACAAATTCATACCTCCATGAGGAATTGCTGCTAGTAATCGAGGTTTTCCCTACCATACTCTATCATCTGGTATCAGAGACCAGCCCTAATCCCTCCAGATCCACTCTGGACCAGCTCATCGAAACCCGTCGTGTGCGATAAGCGCGTTCCCTGCTCACTGCCATGGATCCGTCAATCCAGGCATTCCTCGACCGCCTTGACACCAACATGAAGGCACAGTCCAAGGCAATCGCGGAGATACAGCTCTCAACGGCCAATATTGATGAGGACATCGCATGGCGGCCCGATCTGGAGTAACGGGTCACC
Organism: Aegilops longissima; assembly: GCA_021605205.1. Taxonomy (NCBI): domain Eukaryota; kingdom Viridiplantae; phylum Streptophyta; class Magnoliopsida; order Poales; family Poaceae; genus Aegilops; species Aegilops longissima. Next base: position 355,036,779 of record CM038681.1, read on the forward strand.
AATCTGGGCGATGCGGTGGCGGCGCTTCAACGGGCGTAGCCGCCGTTGACCGTGGAGGGCGAGGAGATGCGGGCGGCCGCACCGTACCACACCCCACCCGCGAGGATCGGCGCCCACACGAGGGACGGATCTAGCGCGGTCGATGTTCCACAAGGGCCAGTGAGCCATGGCCTGCTTCATCTTCCACGGGGGTCCACGGCGGCATCCTTCCAGACCCCGGCGCCACCCCCGGCAACGGGTCAGTACAACACCCTGACAGCATCCTCTTCTTCTCTGTCTCCGTTTGCACACGCCAGTCAACTTCTCTCTGGGTTGGGGAAGACCCACCCATCCATCTCATTTCCGCAGTTTACGGGCGACAACCCGAACCTGTGGAAAATGCTATGCGAGAAATATTTTCAGATGTTCGGGATCTCGCAATCCTTTTGGGTGCCGATGGCTGCGCTGAATTTTTCTAGTTCATCATCGGTGTGGTTACAGTCAATTCAAAAACGACTTGTCGATTTCAATTGGGAATCATTCACTAGTTTACTCTGTACTCGTTTTGGGCGTGATCGGCACCAAACGCTGATTCGAAAGTTCTGCACTGTCCGCCAAACTTCTATAGTCGCTAGTTACATTGAGCAATTTGAGCTAATTTTAAATCATCTCTCATCTTACTCGGATACTATTCACCCATTCTACTTTTTGACTCGTTTTGTTGACGGTTCGCGAAAGGATATCCGCGCGGTGGTGCTCGTATAGCAGCCACCCGACCTGGACACAGCTTGTGCTCTGGCGTTGCTACAAGAGGAAGTGGCGGACGGGGATTTCGGCACATTGCCGCGGCCACCTGACGTGACGCCAAGGCCGGGCACACCGACGCCACTGCCGCTGCCCCCGGCGTGCACGGTACCAGCGGCCCCTTGGGCCGATCACCGTGGCACTGGCGCCGCCCGTGCCGATGTGTCCAAGCTGAAGACACTCCATGATTACAGGCGAGCTCGAGACCTCTGCTTCAAGTGTGGCGAGAGGTGGGGCCAGGATCACACATGCCCCACTTCAGTGTAGCTACATGTCATCGAGGAGCTGATCGACTTGTTCGGCCTCGACAACGTCATCGACACGCAAGTCCCACCACCAGGCAATGCTGATAAATCCATCATGGCCATTTCCCTGTCTGCGGTCACAGGAGGGGTGTCCCCGAAGGCATTCCAGCTTCGGGCATGGATTCAAGGGCGCGAAGTGCTGCTCCTGGTAGATTCCGGTAGCTCCAATTCTTTCATCGACGAGCGTCTGGCTGCGACACTCACTGGCGTCTAACCTCTACCAAGGCCCGGTCGCGTCCGCGTCGCATATGGCAGCAAGCTCACTTGCTCTGCCTTCGTTCCCAACTGCTCATGGTATTCTCAAGGCCAGGAGTTCTTCACCGACTTGAAGGTGCTCGCTTCGGGTACCTACGATGCCATCTTGGGCATGGATTGGCTTGAGGAGCACAGTCCCATGGTCGTCGACTGGCGCGCTCGCTTCATCGAGATTCCTACCCCGGCCTACCCATTCCGCCTGGTCGGCCACGACGCGTCTACAACAACCTGCGAGTCCATCAACGCAATTCAGCAGCAAGGGCTCTACAGCCGAGGCGTTATCTCGCATGTGGTGCATTTTTGCATGGTCGTGCCTGCACCGGCAGCTGCAACACTAGTTCCCGACTGCTTCAGCGCATCCTCGATGATTTTCTAGATGTTTTCACCGAGCCAACATGCCTTCCCCCAAGACGTGCCTGTGATCATAGGATACCACATATCCTTGGAGCCCAGCCTGTCAACATCCGGCCGTACCGTCAAAAACCAGAACAGAAGACGGAGATCGAAACACAAGTGGAAGAATCACTGAGATCAGGGGCTATTCAGCGAAGCACCAGTCCCTTTTCTTCACCGGTCATTCTAGTCAAAAAGAAAGATGGCACATGGTGACTCTGTATAGATTACAGGCAGCTCAATGCACTTACGGTAGTGCCCAGGTACCCCGTGCATATCATCGAAGAACTCTTGGATGAGCTTCATGGTGCAAAGTGGTTCTCCAAACTAGATCTCCGTGCGGGCTACCACCAAATCCGTCTGGCACTAGGGGAGGAATACAAGACTGCGTTTCAGACTCACCAAGGACACTTTGAGTTCACAGTGGTTTCGTTCGGACTGGCAGGTGCACCAGCCACATTTTTGGGAGCAGTGACCACAACACTCAAGCCAGTTAACCGCGTCTGCGTGGTGTTCTTCTTCGACGACATCCTGGTTTTCAGCTTCTCGTTAGAGGAATACGCCGAACATCTGCGCCAAGTGCTAGCGCTACTGAGGAAGGACTGCTGGAACGCTAAAATGAGCAAGTGTGTCTTCGCTCAACAGAAAATCTCGTACCAGGGGCACACCATTAGTGCACAGGGCGTGTCCACCGACCCATCCAAGATTGCAGCCGTGAAGGACTGGCAGGCACCAACTGATGTCAAAGGAGTTCGCAGCTTCTTGCGGCTTGCAGGCTACTATCGGTGATTCATCAGAAACTTTGGTGTCATTGCACGACCCTTGTTCAACCTTCTCAAGAAGGGAGTACCTTTCCAATGGACATCTACCACAGAAACAACATTCCAAGTTTTGAAGCAGCAACTTATCTCAGCCCCGGTCTTGGCACTGCCGGATTTCAAACAGCCATTCGTCATTGAGACTGACGCTAGCGACCACAGCATCGGGGAAATTTTGCAACAACAAGGGCACCCTATAGCATTCATGAGCAAGGCACTCAGCCCATCGTATCAAGGCCTTTCAACCTATGAGAAAGAATACATTGCTATATTTGTAGTGGTGGATCGATGGCGCCCCTACCTCCAACATGCTGAGTTCGTCATTCTCACTAATCAGAAAAGCTTAATTCACTAGAGGAGCAAAGGCTCCATGGCAGTAGAAGGCTTTTACCAAGCTCCTCGGCCTGCGTTATCGAATCAGATACAGGAAAGGTGTCGAGAACGCAGGAGCAGATGCTCTGTCAAGGGCAAACCCAACTGATTTCCTGAACAGCATCACTTCTTGCGTACCCGCCTGGCTCAAAGACAACGTCAACAGTTACAACAACAATCCGCATGCCTCTCGCCTCCTGGAACAGTTGGCACTTCAGAAGGATCCAAAAGGCCATTTTTCTCTAGAGAAAGGGATCATCCGTTTCTGTGGCAGAATTTGGCTGGGAGGAGGCACGCAGATACAACAAGGCATCATTTGTGCTTTCCACGACAGCCCGATGGGGGGCACTCCGGATTTCCTGTGACTTACCGTCGCATCTGGCGTTTGTTTGTGTGGCCGAAGATGAAGATGCATATCGTCCAACACGTGCGCTACTGCCAAATTTGTCAACAGGCCAAACCAGACCGGGCTGCTTCACCGGGCCTACTCCAACCACTGCCTGTGCCCAGTCAGCCGTGGGAGATGATATCTATGGATTTCATCGACGGCCTCCCTCAGTCCAGCAAGTTCAATTGCCTTCTGGAAATCGTCGAGAAATGTACCAAGTTTGCCTACTTTCTACCTCTTGCTCACCCCTACACGACAGCATCAGTCGCGCAACTTTACTTATACCAATTCTAAAAGATCCACGGTGTGCCAACATCAATTGTGTCTGACAGAGATCCGGTGTTCACTAGTCACTTTTGGCAAGAACTTTTCGAAGGGGCATGAACAGAATTGAGACTGAGCACTGCAAACCATCCTCAAACGGATGGGCAAATAGAGAGGGTTAATCAGTGTGTTGAAACATTTCTACGCTGCTTCACACAAGCCTGCCAGCGACACTGGAGCTTTTGGATACCATTGGCACAGTTCTGGTACAACAATGCACATCACTCAGCCATCGGCATGACACCGTTCAAAGCCATGTGCGGCTACGAACCTTGTCACTGGGGAATCACAGCAAAAGTTACATGCTCCGTTCCAGCGCTTCAATCTTGCCTTGATGAGCATGCCACTGTTCAAGCTCTACTGCGGGAACACCTCAACCGAGCACAACAGCTGATGAAGGATCAGGCTGAGAGGAAGCACTCCTTTTGGGTTTTCGAAGTGGGTGACAAGGTTTACCTCAAGCTGCAACCATACATACAGTCTTCCGTCGCCCCAAGAGAAAATCACAAACTGGCTTACAAGTTCTACGGGCCCTTCCCCATCATCGACAAGATCAACGAAGTGGCATACAAGCTTCAACTTCCCCCGCAAGCAACAGTTCACCCTGTGTTCCACGTCTCTCTTCTCTGACAAGCTCTCCTCCCTGGTACGACTGGTGAACCACATCTTCCTCACTGTTTGGATGACCTAGCTTTGCCGGAAGCAACTCTTCAGACCCACTGGCACAAGTACAAAGACGACGTCCGAGAACAAGTGAAGATACAATGGTCAGCTGCTTCCAACCTGGGCATCACCTGGGAGGATAAATCCAGCTTAATGGCCCGGTTTCCGCATGCCGAGGCTTGGGGGCAAGACTCTTCCCAAGGAGGAGGGGATGTCAGTGCCCACGGCAATGGGGACCCACAAGGCAGCAACGACCGCACCCACCAAGCTTCACCAAGGCCCACTCGACCCCGACGGCCCAACCCAAGAATCCATGGACCAAAGTGGGCCAACTGAAGCACCCAATAGCAGCTACTAAAGGAGACGCAACCGAGAGGAAGGGCATCCAGTGGATCACGGCAATGGCGGCTCGGCTCTCATTCCATTCCCCTTCTTACTCGCGATGAACCCTAGCTACTCAATTGTTGTAATCGCCACAAATTCATACCTCCGTGAGGAATTGCTGCTAGTAATCGAGGTTTATCCCTACCATACTCTATCACTCACCAAGCCACGCCCCGCGAGAAGCCCCGCCTCACCGACTATGTCGCCTTCTTCAACCTCCGTCCGCGAGATCGCCAGTTACCTTGCGCTCACCTCGCTGCGCCCCCGAGCCCGCTGAGCCTCTCTTCTGAACCACCGTGAGCTCCCGATCCTTTCCCCCATCTCCCCTCATCGTTTTCCTCGCCTAGGCCACAGTTTCGCCGGAGCCTTGAGCTCCTCGCCACCGGCGATAATGCAGCTACGGCCACGGTCGCTGCAGCCCGTGTCTGAGCAAATCAGTGTGCTTAGGACGTCTCCGCTAACCCGTAACCACCACCAGCTCCCATCCCATGCTCTATCGCCGAACTCGACTGCTCCCAACTCCCGACCGCCACGCAAGTGTTCGCCGCCGGTGAACTAGACCACCCCGCGACCCCCTGACACTCCCCCTGGATGCAGGCGAGCACAAGCTTGCCTCTGGTGCCCTCGGCGTGTCCAGCCATGGCCGCAAATGGCCGGCCGACGAGCGCCGCGGCGCTCCGGTTAGCGCTGATGATAGCCACTAACGTGGCCTTGTCATTAGCTGCTAATGACCCTGCTAAACACCCCTAGTGCCACTTCCATGTGGAGTAACAACCCTAGTCAGTGCTAGCATATGGTGTTGCATCATGTTAAATTTTCTCAGAAACTTGAAATGGGGATGGCAGAAACCCCCAGCACCACTTAATCTAACTAGTGTTACTAAAATACTTTTTCAATGAACCTGAATTTCGCTTTATAAATATTCATCATCTTTGCCTTGGTCTAGAACCTCTGAAAAAATGGTTCACATTTTTCTAGGACAACTTTGGGTCACTGAATTAAATTTAACTTATTTGCATTTGGGCATTTAAATTTATATATTATTTTAAATGTGCAAATATTCATGAACTGAAATGTTTGCTATTGGAAATAATCCAAACAGTGGCCACAAGCAGTTTCATGATTTTTGAAAATGTTCTGGCATTTCTAATAAGTCCAAAATTATTACAAAAAATAGAGAACAAAAACTAATTTGGAAACAGAGAGAGAGAGAGAAACCCACCTGCGCCTTACCTGGAGCCCAAGTGGCTGGCCCAGCCCACCTCCCCGGCTCCCTGTCGTCTTCCTCCCCACGCCAATTGGCAGCGCGCGTGGCCGATGCACGCCGGCACGTGCCCGGCCACCTCCTACCTGCCTAGCGGCCCCCTCCACGCCCTGGAGGCTCTGGACGTCGCCACGCAGTCCCCCTTGACCCCTCGACCGCTTCCTCGTCCTCATTCCCCCTGGTTCTCTCTCCCGCGACCGTCCGTGAGCGCCCGAGAACGCTGATGAGCATCATCGCAGGCACCAACCTCCCCGCACCTCGCCTACGCGCCAAGAAGAACCGCCGCTTCATCCTAGACGTCCTCACCAAGCCACGCCCCCCCGGAATCCCCCGAACGACCTCACCGACCCCGTCTTCAACCTTCGTCCATGAAGATCGCCATCACCATGTCGACTGCTCCAGGACCTCCCCGAGCTCATTGACCCCCTCTCCGACACCGCTGTGAGCTACTGCTCCCAACCCCTCTTTCCCCGCCGTCGATTCCCTCCTCTAGCCCCACTGACCACCACGGCCGAAGCTCGCGGCCGCCGTGCCTCGTCACCGTCGTGGCTACAGCCGCTGTAGCTCGAAGCCGAGCAGACCAAAGCGCTCACCATGACTCCAGGAGCACAGAACACCCACCAACTCCTCCCCTCATGCACGGTAGCGCCCTAGGAGTTGGTGCCTGAACTCCATCTGCCACTGGCCTTGTCACCGCCATTGCTACGCTGCACCCTAGCACCTGCCGCTGCCTCCTTTCGATGCGCCACAGTGCGCTGGTCACGTAGCGCTGCTCCGCCGCTCAAATGGTCACCGGAAGAGGGTTTTCGAGCCCTCCGCCGCGTCCATCGTCGCCGGCAGTTAGCCGCCGGCGAGTTTGACCTCGCTGACCAGGGGTTTGACCTCCCCATGGGTCACTGACATACGGGGTCAGCCGCCTAATTAACCTAGGTTAGCTTAAGTTAAAACGCTAATTAACCCAGTTAGTTAGGTTAGTCACTGACACGCGGGACCCACTGGTCAGTTTGACCTGGGCCGCCCGTTGATCGAATGACATCAGCATGTTGTCATGCTGACACAGTAAACTCTCTTCTGGAATTAATTTAGTTCTAAAATAACCAGGAAATTCCAGAAAATAGCCAAAACATCAAAAATTCATAGAAAAATAACTATAACCCAGAATGAAATAAATTATATATGAAAAATGATCAGAAAAATCCAATCTATCCAATGGAAATAAGCAAGTTAAACTTGCTGATCAGGTCAAATCAATTAAATGCCATGTGAATAACATATGGAGTTTGAATTTGAACCTTGAGTTCAAACCAACTTCATATTTTTGCATTGCATTGATTGTGTTCCTTCTGTTTTTGCCGGTGTTGTTCCCTCTAAGTGAACGTTATTCCGGCATTGAGATCGATTACACCGATGAAGAACTATACTATCTTCAGAAGTGCCAGCCAAGCCAAACCCCCTTCTTCATTTCGATACAATCCCACTCTCTTGCTTCTGCTCTCTTTTACTGCATTAGGACAACAACGATTCAATTGTTACATGCTGCGGTAGTTGAACCCCTTTCCTCTGCATGACCTGTCATTGCCACAGTAAATAGATGAAACCCACTAGCATGAGTAGGAGTTGTTTGAGCCCTGATGTGCCTACTCATTCATGCGTGTTGTCATGCCTGCTACTGCTTAGAGTTGAGTCAAGTCTGATTCATCGGGGATGAATTGGAAAGTTGTGAACATGTTCTACTGCTGAGAGCTAAGTGTGTGAACACGATTTGGTAAAGGTAGCGAGGAGAGGCCATGTAGGAGTACATGGTGGGTTGTCTCATTGAAACCGTCCTCAGGAACCGAGTTTTGTGTTCGTGATCCATGAACAGCTACTACCACACATTGGGATCCTTAATAGACTCTCTCGACTTATTAACCGCCCTTGTTCTCTGTCCAGGAGTTGCAACTAGTTTATGGTGTTTGTAGGATATGTGTTGGGGGTCGTGCATAGCGCTGACCCTAGTTGTGGGCTATGATGCGGTAGACACACAAGGCACGGTGTACCGAGACGCCCGTTTGGTGCCTCGGGAACCCTGCTCTCATTGTTTGGGGCCGTGAGTGACACCCCGGCCGGATCTCCTTGCGGATGGAACCCGAATAGGCGATAAACCTGGACTAGAGACTTGTGTGGTTAGTCAGGCCGTGTCCGACTCCCTCGCCAGGCTTCCGCTTGAAGGTTGCCGAGATACACAACGTGTACATGGTGGTAAGTGGCGAGAGCATGTTTGAAGAAGTACACCACTGCAGGGTTAACATCATCTATTCAAATAGTCGCGTCCGCGGTAAAGGACATCTGGGTTGCCTGTACAGTTCATAGACAAGTGAAAGTGGATACCCTAAAATGCACAAGATAAGCGTGAGTGCTATGGATGGTGTTATCGTAGGGAGACGGGAGCGGATCTGTAGGAGTGTATTGTTTGGTGAATATGTGGACTCGTGTGCACCACCTCAAAAGAGTTACTTGCAGAAATAGTTCAGGATAGCCACTGAGTCAAAGCTGGCTTGCTGCAGTTAAACTCTACCGCCCCCTTTGTTGATACTCATGCATATGTAGATAGTTCTGATGTAAGTCTTGCTGGGTACATTTGTACTCACATTTGCTTAATTTATGTTTTGGAGAGAGACTTCAATCTCACTAGTAGTTCTGCGTGGACTTCGATGTTTAGCTTGTTACCTCAGCTATGATCTTGTGCCCTCTGCAGGGTCTTGTAGATAGTCAGGCTTATCAGCCTTTTCATTTGTAGTCGTCTGTACTCAGACAAGTTAAGCTTCCGCGTGTGCTTATTTGCTTGCATGACTTGAATGCTGGGTCATCAGACCCATGTTTGTAATATTTGGCTCTTCGGAGCCTAATGAATAGATACTTTGAGTTGTAGAGTTTTGTTGTGATGCCATGTTGTATTTGCACATATCGAGCATATTGTGTGTATGATTTGAAATGCTTGGTATGTGTGGGATCCGACAATCTAGTTGTTTATCCTTGGTAGCCTCTCTAACCGGGAAATGTCTCCTAGTGCTTCACTGAGCCATGGTAGCTTGCTACTGCTCCGGAACACTTAGGCTGGCCGGCATGTGTCCTTCTTCGTTCCCGTGTCTGTCCCTACAGGGAAATGTCACGCGGTGCCTACCAGAGTCCTATTAGCTTGCTACAGCCCAGATTCACTCGCTGATGACCGACACGTTCGTTGCTGGGTCATGGATACATGTCCCTGTGAGTTAGTGCTACTTTGGGTTCACGACTAGTCATGTCGGCCCAGGTTCTCCGTCATATGGATGCTAGCGACACTATCATATACGTGAGCCAAAAGGCGCAAACGGTCCCGGGCCAGGTTAGGTGGCACCCATGGGGATACCCTGCTTGAGGCCCCAAAGTGATATGATTTGTTACATGCTAGATCGGTGTGACTTAGGATTGGGGTCCTGAAAGCTTTGGTATCAGAGCCTGACTGCCTATAGGATTACCAAGCCAAACTGGTCGAAGTTGATTCTAGCAATTCTTTAGTTATGTAAGGGAATTGATTGTCGAAGGGAACATAAGGCTCTTTTTACTCCTTATACCTTATGCCCTTCTAATCCGGGTCATCCTATGTTTTCTACGGGGATTAAGAACTTGGTTTCTCATCTTTCTATCAAGATCACGTGTTACTAATCTGTAGACTTATAGGGTTGATGGATTTAAGTCTTAGTTCAGTTTCTAGTACTTGTGTGTGTTAACAGTTGATCTCGGAACCTTCATATTGTGATGTTGAGTGGTTATGCCACCATTTTGCAGGATGTCTCAAATCTTTTTGAGCATTTACAGCCGTTATGTTGTCCGAGTCATCCCAGGTTTCTAAATAGTCTGATGCATTTGCAAATCCCTTTTCCCGTTCCCGATGATCCTTTTGGGCCAAATTGACCACACTAATTGCTGCGTTGAGGTACTCCATTACCTCGACATATATGTTGGAGCTATTATTATGACCCTAGGTGTCTTAGAGAACCACCTAGTAATCTAGCTCTGATTTGTATTCCTAGTGTGATGATTCTAGCCGTCATTCCCGAAAGCATCCCATGATGCCATTTAGTTAGTTGGCATTCTATTCCTGGGTTCTTGAACCCGAGATTCACCCTACTTTCTTCCTGTGGATAGTGTTTTCTCGTTCCTTTAGGGTATTAGTAACCTTTGCGATATTGCTTGAGGTCCGTGGCATTTTCCTCTTCCAAATACCATGAACTAATTATGGAGGAATTCCTCGTTGAACCGAAAGATCACAACCAGAGTGCTCTTGATGAGTTCTCGATTCTATGTTGTGACTCTGCTAGTTCTACCTTTCTGCATGGGTTATCCGGAATAAATATGTTGAACTTGTTCGTGTTGGGGAACGTAGTAATTTCAAAAATTTTCCTATGCACACGCAAGACCATGGTGATGGAATAGCAACGAGAGGGGAGAGTGACTGTCCACGTACCCTCGTAGACCGAAAGCGGAAGCGTTATAACAACGCGGTTGATGTAGTCGTACGTCTTCACGATCCGACCGATCCAAGTACCGAACATACGGCACCTCCGAGTTCGCACACGCTCAGCTCGATGACGATCCCCGGCTCCGATCCAAAAAGCGTCGGGGATGAGTTCCGTCAAGACGACGGCGTGCAGGGCGATGATGATGCTCCACCGACGCAGGGCTTCGCTAAGCTCGCGACGATATGACTTTCACCGGCGCAGGGCTTCGCCTAAGCTCGCGACGATATGACCGAAGTGGAATATGGTGGAGGGGGCACCGACACGGCTAAGAACGATCCGTAGATCAACTTGTGTGTTATGGGTGCCCCCTGCCCCGTATATAAAGGAGCAAGGGGGGTGCGGCCAGCCCTAGAGGCGGCGCTGGAGGAGTCCTACTCCCACGGGAGTAGGACTCCCCTCTCCTAGTTGGATTAGGATTGGGGAGGGAAGAGGGAAGGGGCGCGCCCCCTCTCCTTGTCCTATTCGGACTAGAGGGGAGGGGGCGCCTGCCTGCCCTGGCCGCCCTTCCTCTTCTCCCTATGGCCCATCAAGGCCCATTGACCCCGGGGTTTCGGTAACCCGGTGTTCGATAACGTCCTGTTTTCATCCGGAACCTTTCCGAAGTCCAAACATAGGCTTCCAATATATCAATCTTTATGTCTCGACCATTTCGAGACTCCTCGTCATGTCCGTGATCACATCCGGGACTCCGAACAACCTTCGCACATCAAAACTTATAAACTCATAATGAACTGTCATCGAAGCGTTAAGCGTGCGGACCCTACGGGTTCGAGAACTATGTAGACATGACCTAGAACCATTCTCGGTCAATAACCAATAGCGGAACCTGGATGCCCATATTGGTTCCTACATATTCTACGAAGATCTTTATCGGTCAAACCGCATAACGACATACGTTGTTCCCTTTGTCATCGGTATATTACTTACCCGAGATTCGATCGTCGGTATCCAATACCTAGTTCAATCTCGTTACCGGTAAGTCTCTTTACTCGTTCCGTAATACATCATCTCACAACTAACTCATTAGTTGCAATGCTTGCAAGGCTTATGTGATGTGTATTACCGAGAAGGCCCAGAGATACCTCTCCGACAATCGGAGTGACAAAACCTAATCTCGAAATACACCAACCCAACAAGTACCTTTGGAGACACCTGCAGTACTCCTTTATAATCACCCATATACATTGTGATGTTTGGTAGTACCCAAAGTGTTCCTCCGGTAAACGGGAGTTGCATAATCTCATAGTTACAGGAACATGTATAGGTCATGAACAAAGCAATAGCAATATACTAAACGATCAAGTGCTAAGCTAACGGAATGGGTCATGTCAATCACATCATTCTCCTAATGAGGTGATCCCATTAATCAAATGACAACACATGTCTATGGTTAGGAAACACAACCATCTTTGATTAATGAGCTAGTCTAGTAGAGGCATACTAGTGACTATCTGTTTGTCTATGTATTCACACATGTATTATGTTTCCGGTTAATACAATTCTAGCATGAATAATAAACATTTATCATGATATAAGGAAATAAATAATAACTTTATTATTGCCTCTAGGGCATATTTCCTTCATCTCCCACTTGCACTAGAGTCAATAATCTAGATTACACAAGAATGATTCTAACACCCATGGAGTCTTGGTGCTGATCATGTTTTGCTCGTGGAAGAGGCTTAGTCAACGGGTCCGCAACATTCAGATCCGTATGTATTTTGCAAATCTCTATGTCTCCCACTTGGACTTGGTCCCGAATGGAATTAAGCGTCTCTTGATATGCTTGGTCCTCTTGTGAAATCTGGATTCCTTTGCCAAGGCAATTGCACCAGTATTGTCACAGAAGATCTTCATCGGTCCCGATGCACTAGGTATGACACCTAGATCGAAATGAACTCTTTCATCCAGACTCCTTCATTTGCTGCTTCGAAGCAGCTATGTACTCCGCTTCACATGTAGATCCCGCCACGACGCTTTGTTTAGAACTGCACCAACCGACAGCTCCACCGCTTAATAAAAACACGATCCGGTTTGCGATTTAGAATCGTCCGGATCGGTGTCAAAGCTTGCATCGACGTAACCATTTACGACTAGCTCTTTGTCACCTCCATATCGAGAAACATATCCTTAGTCCTTTTCGGGTATTTCGGGATGTTCTTGACCGCTGTCCGATGATCCACTCTGGATTACTTTGGTACCTTCCTGCCAAGCTTCTTGCTAAGCATCGTCAGTCTGGTACACAACATTGCATACATGATAGAGCCTATGGCTGAAGCATAGGAACATCTTTCATTTCTCTCTATCTTCTCATTGTGGTCGGGCATTGAGTCGACTCAATCTTACACCTTGTAATACTGGTAAAAACCTTTCTTTGCTCGATCCATTTTGAACTTCTTCAAAACTTTATCAAGGTATGTGCTTTGTGAAAGTCCAATTAAGCTTCTTGATCTATCTCTATAGATCTTGATGCCCAATATGTAAGTAGCTTCACCGAGGTCTTTCATTGAAAAACTTTTATTCAAGTATCCTTTTATGCTATCCAGAAATTCTATATCATTTCCAATCAATAATATGTCGTCCACATATAATATCGAAATGCTCTGAGCTCCCACTCACTTTCTTGTAAAACAAAGCTTCTCCAAAAGTCTCAGATAAAACCATATGCTTTGATCACACTATCAAAGCGCTTATTCCAACTCCGAGAGGCTTGCACTGCACCATAAATTGATCGTTGGAGCTTGCACACTTTGTTAGCACCCTTTGGATCAACAAAACCTTCTGGTTGCATCATATACAACTCTTCTTCTAGAAATCCATTCAAGAATGCAGTTTTACATCCATTTGCCAAATTTCATAATCATAAAATGCGGCAATTGCTAACATGATTCGGACAGACTTAAGCATCGCCACGGGTGAGAAAGTCTCATCGTAGTCAACCCCTTGAACTTGTCGAAAACCTTTCGCAACAAGTCGAGCTTTGTAGACGATTACATTACCATCAGCGTCGGTCTTCTTCTTAAAGATCCATTTATTCTCAATGGCTTGCCGATCATCGGGCAAGTCAACCAAAGTCCATACTTTGTTCTCATACATGGATCCCATCTCAGATTTCATGGCTTCCAGCCATTTCGCATGAATCTGGGCTCACCATCGCTTCTTCATGGTTTGTAGGTTCGCCATGGTCAAGTAACATGACTTCCGAATAGGATTACCGTACCACTCACAGTGCGATTTTACTCTGGTTGACCCCACGGTTCAGTATCAACTTGATCTGAAGTTTCATGATCAACATCATTAGTTTCCTCACTAATTGGTGTAGTTGTCACAGAACCATTTCTTGTGATGAACTACCTTCCAATAAGGGAGTAGATCTGATTATCTCATCAAGTTCTACTTTCCTCCCACTCACTTCTTTCGAGAGAAACTCCTTCTCTAGAAAGGATCCGAATTTAGCAACGAAAATCTTGCCTTCAGATCTGTGATAGAAGGTGTACCCAACATCTCCTTTGGGTATCCTATGAAGACACATTTCTCGATTTGGGTTCGAGCTTATCGGTTGAAGTTTCTTCACATAAGCATCGCAGACCCAAACTTTAAGAAACGACAACTTTGGTTTCTTGCCAAACCACAGTTCATACGGTGTCGCCTCAACGGATTTAGATGGTGCCCTATTTAACGTGAATGCGGCCGCCTCTAAAGCATATCCCCAAAACGATAGCGGTAAATCAGTAAGAGACATCATAGATCGCACCATATCAAGTAAAGTACGACACGACGCTCGGACACACCATTTCTCTGTGGTGTTCGGTGGCGTGAGTTGCTAAACTATTCCACATTGTTTCAAATGTAAACCAAACTCGTAACTCAAATATTCTCCTCCACGATCAGATCGTAGAAACTTTATTTTCTTGTTATGATGATTTTCCACTTCATTCTGAAATTCTTTGAACTTTTCAAATGTTTCAGATTTGTGTTTCATTAAGTAGATATACCCATATCTGCTCAAATCATCTGTGAAGGTGAGAAAATAACGATACCCGCGCGTGCCTCAACATTCATTGGACCACAAACATCGGATGTATGATTTCCAACAAATCAGTTGCTCGCTCCATAGTTAGGAGAACGGCGTTTTAGTCATCTTGCCCATGAGGCATGGTTCTTAAGTACCAAGTGATTCATAATCAAGTGATTCCGAAGCCCATCAAGATGGAGTTTCTTCATGCGTTTTACACCGATATGACCCAAACGGCAAGTGCCACAAATAAGTTGCATTATCATTATCAACTCTGCATCTTTTGGTTTCAACACTATGAATATGTGTATCACTACTATCGAGATTCAATAAAATAGACCATTCTTCAAGGGTGCATGACCATAAAAGATATTATTCATATAAATAGAACAACCATTATTCTCTGTCTTAAATGAATAACCGCCTCGCATCAAACAAGATCCAGATATAATGTTCATGCTTAACGCGGCACCAAATAACAATTATTTAGGTCTAAAACTAATCCCGATGGTAGATGTAGAGGTAGCGTGCCGACCGCGATCACATCGACTTTGGAACCATTTCCCACGCAAGATCGTCACCTCGCCCTTAGCCAATCTTCGCAATCCGTAGTTCCTGTTTCGAGTTGCAAATATTAGCAATGTAACCAGATCAAATACCCGGTACTCTGCGAGTATTAGTAAGGTACACATCAATAACATGTATATCACATATACCTTTGATCACCTTGCCATCCTTCTTATCCGCCAAATACTTGGGGCAGTTCCGCTTCAAAGTGTCCGGTTTGCTTGCAAGAAAACACTCGTTTCAGGCTTAGGTCCAGACTTGGGTTTCTTCTCTTGAGCAGCAACTTTCTTGCTGTTCTTTTGAAGTTCCTTCTTCTTTCCTTTGCCCTTTTCTTGAAACTAGTGGTCTTGTTGACCATCAACACTTGATGCTCTTTCTTGATTTCTACCTCCATGCTTTTAGCATTGCGAAGAGCTCAGAATTGTTTTGGTCATCCCTTGCATATTATAGTTCATCACGAAGCTCTTGTAGCTTGGTGGCGTGATTGGAGAATTCTGTCAATGACACTATCATCCGGAAGAGTAACTCCCAGTTGAATCAAGTGATTATTATACCCGGACATTTTGAGTATATGTTCACCGTGTAACTATTCTCCTCCATCTTGCAGCTATAGAACTTATTGGAGACTTCATATCTCTCAATCCGGGCATTTGCTTGAAATATTAACTTCAACTCTGGAACATCTCATATGCTCCATGACGCTCAAAACGCCGTTGAAGACCGGTTCTAAGCCGTAAAGCATGCCACACTCGAACTATAGAGTAGTCATCGCTTTGCTCGCCAGACGCTCACAACTTCGGCGTTGCTCTCAAAGCAGGCTCGGCACCCAGCGGTGCTTCCGGGGCGTAATTCTTTCGTGCAGCAATGAGGATAATCCTCAAATTACGGACCCAGTCCGTGTAATTGCTACCATCATCTTTCAACTTTGCTTTCTCAAGGAACGCATTAAAATTTAACGGAACAACAAAGACGAGCCATCTATCTACAAGAAACATAGACAAGCAAAAATACTATCGGTACTAAGTTCATGATAAATTTAAGTTTAATTAATCATATTAAAAACTCCCACTTAGCAGACATCTCTCTAGTCATCTAAGTGATTACGTGATCCAAATCAACTAAACCATGTCCGATCATCACGTGAGATGGAGTAGTTTCAATGGTGAACATCACTATGTTGATCATATCTACTATATGATTCACGCTCGACCTTTCGGTCTCCGTGTTCCGAGGCCATATCTGTTATATGCTAGGCTCGTCAAGTTTAACCTGAGTATTCCGCGTGTGCAACTGTTTTGCACCCATTGTATTTGAACGTAGAGCCTATCACACCCGATCATCACGTGGTGTCTCAACACGAAGAACTTTCGCAACGGTGCATACTCAGGGAGAACACTTCTTGATAATTTTAGTGAGAGATCATCTTATAATGCTACCGTCAATCAAAGCAAGATAAGATGCATAAAGGATAAACATCACATGCAATCAATATAAGTGATATGATATGGTCATCATCATCTTGTGCTTGTGATTCCATCGCCAAGCACCGCCATGATCACCATCGCCACCGGCGCGACACCTTGATCTCCATCGTAGCATCGTTGTCGTCTCGCCAACTATTGCTTCTACGACTATCGCCATCGCTTAGTGATAAAGTAAAGCAATTACATGGCTTTTGCATTTCATACAATAAAGCGACAACCATATGGCTCCTGCCGATTGCCGATAACTCGGTTACAAAACATGATCATCTCATACAATAAAATATAGCATCACGCCTTGACCACATCACATCACAACATGCCCTGCAAAAACAAGTTAGACGTCCTCTACTTTGTTGTTGCAAGTTTTACGTGGCTGCTACGGGCTGAGCAAGAACCGTTCTTACCTACGCATCAAAACCACAACGATAGTTTGTCAAGTTGGTGCTGTTTTAACCTTCGCAAGGACCGGGCGAGCCACACTCGGTTCAACTAAAGTGAGAGAAACTGAAACCCGCGGTCACCTTTAAGCAACTAGTGCTCAAGCGGTGAAACCAGTCTCGCGTAAGCGTCTGGCGTAATGTCGGTCCGGCCGCTTCATCTCACAATACCGCCAACCAAAGTATGACATGCTGGTAAGCAGTATGACTTATATCGCCCACAACTCACTTGTGTTCTACTCGTGCATATGACATCAATGCATAAAGCCAGGCTCGGATGCCATTGTTAGGGAACGAGTAATTTCAAAAAATTCCTACGCACACGCAAGACCATGGTGATGGCATAGCAACGAGAGGGAGAGTGACTGTCCACGCCCTCGTGAGACCGAAAGCGAAGCGTTATAACAACGCGGTTGATGTAGGCGACGTCTTCACGATCCGACCGATCCAAGTACCGAACGACGGCACCTCCGAGTTACGCACACGCTCAGCTCGATGACGATCCCCGGCTCCGATCCAGCAAAGCGTCGGGATGAGTTCCACAAGACGACGGCGTGGGACGATGATGATGCTCCACCGACGCAGGGCTTCGCCTAAGCTCGCGACGATATGACTTTCATCGGCGCAGGGCTTCGCCTAAGCTCGCGACGATATGACGAAGTGGAATATGGTGGAGGGGGCACCGACACGGCTAAGAACGATCCGTAGATCAACTTGTGTGTTATGGGGTGCCCCTGCCCAGATATAAAGGAGCAAGGGGGTGCGGCCAGCCCTAGGGCGGCGCCGAGGAGTCCTACTCCCACGGAGTAGGACTCCCCCTCTCCTAGTTGGATTAGGATTGGGGAGGGAAGAGGGAAGGGGTGCCGCCCCTCTCCTTGTCCTATTCGGACTAGAGGGGAGGGGCGCGGCCTGCCCTGGCGGCCCTTCCTCTTCTCCCTATGGCCCATCAAGGCCCATTGACTTTCGGGGTTCCGTAACCCCGGTGTTCGATAACGCCCTGTTTTCATCCGAACCTTTCCAAGTCCAAACATAGGCTTCCAATATATCAATCTTTATGTCTCGACCATTTCGAGACTCCTCGTCATGTCCGTGATCACATCCGGGACTCGAACAACCTTCGCACATCAAGACTTATAAACTCATAATGAACTGTCATCGAACGTTAAGCGTGCGGACCCTACGGGTTCGAGAACTATGTAGACATGACCTAGAACCATTCTCGGTCAATAACCAATAGCGGAACCTGGATGCCCATATTGGTTCCTACATATTCTACGAAGATCTTTATCGGTCAAACCGCATAACGACATACGTTGTTCCCTTTGTCATCGGTATATTACTTACCCGAGATTCGATCGTCGGTATCCAATACCTAGTTCAATCTCGTTACCGGTAAGTCTCTTTACTCGTTCCGTAATACATCATCTCACAACTAACTCATTAGTTGCAATGCTTGCAAGGCTTATGTGATGTGTATTACCGAGAAGGCCCAGAGATACCTCTCCGACAATCGGAGTGACAAAACTTAATCTCGAAATACGCCAACCCAACAAGTACCTTTGGAGACACCTGTAGTACTCCTTTATAATCACCCAGTTACATTGTGATGTTTGGTAGTACCCAAAGTGTTCCTCCGGTAAACGGGAGTTGCATAATCTCATAGTTACAGGAACATGTATAGGTCATGAAGAAAGCAATAGCAATATACTAAACGATCAAGTGCTAAGCTAACGAAATGGGTCATGTCAATCACATCATTCTCCTAATGAGGTGATCCCATTAATCAAATGACAACACATGTCTATGGTTAGGAAACACAACCATCTTTGATTAATGAGCTAGTCTAGTAGAGGCATACTGGTGACTATCTGTTTGTCTATGTATTCACACATGTATTATGTTTCCGGTTAATACAATTCTAGCATGAATAATAAACATTTATCATTATATAAGGAAATAAATAATAACTTTATTATTGCCTCTAGGGCATATTTCCTTCAGTTCGACATACTAATCTATGCGTCCACAACTCAGAAAATTATATGTTCCTTGAGTTGACCCTCCTCAGCTATATTCCGACCCTAGTTTGTCAATTGGGAGTCAAGAGTATGTGTGCATTCGTGTTCATCTATGCCTATTATTCTTGTAGTCCGTCAAGTCGTTCTATTCCAGAATGACTAGGAGAAACAAACTTCGGTACCTCATCCATATCCAGGATTGGGTCAAAGTAGTTGTCCTCTGCAAATCAAATACCAATCCATCTTTTGCTCTGTTCTACCCTGGAGTATTACCCCCCTTTATGTCAGGATTGTCATGAGAATTGCACCATCTCTTATGAATTCTTGACGCAGTGATACTTCTCGCCGTCATTGTTTCATTCCTCAGTTCCGTGTTATTGTAACCGGAATGCCGACAAGTGAACTGTGATGCGTGAAATCAATACTCCTAGCAACTCCGTTGCTTGGTAGCTAATGGAAAATAATTTCATTCTTAGCGTGTTGGTTATTGAATCATCATCCTAAGATTGATCTACCTAGTCCATATTTCCTGGTGCACTCTTCGATCAAAGAGTTAGGATTGTGTCAATCCCTTTCTTATTTGATCACATCATCTTGCCTCGAAAGAAAGAATGCTCCGGATCTTAATAACATATCGGTGGTTCATGATTTTCTGAATATCTTCTCGGAAGTATCACCAGGTTGTCCCCTGACTGTTATGTTGAGCTCGTGATCAAGTTGGATTCTTGTAACCACCCCTTCTTCAAGAATCTGTGTTGGATACCCCTGAGCTAGTTGGTTAAGCTAAACAACAACTTGGAGAGTTGGAAGATAAAAGTTTGTCCGACTTAGTTCATCTCTAAGGGATATCTTCTGTGTGAGTGTGTTGAAGAAAGATGATATCTTCGTCAATTGGTCCTCGTGATCAGTTATTGGATCTATTGTCTTGTCCAAACTTTGATTTGAGTGTGGGCTATCCTCAAATCAAATCAGAACCAACAATGTTCGTAATGTTGTCTTACTCGTGGTTGATCCCTCGAGCATACACCATTACATCTTTTGGTCTGACCAATACTATCACATTCTTCACATAATGGTGGAATTCCAGCGATATGGAAATTCCAATGAGTTGCTGTTGAGCCCATCAGCAGCATCTTGTCTCCTCCATGATTCATGTTGAACATTGAGCTAGTGTTGGAAACGTTTATAAGTATTATCTTCATGTCCCGTTCATGAAGTATATGTTTGGTGTAAGAAGTGACTTTCTCCAAGTTCACGTGCATTAGGTGCAAGTTGCCGCCATGAATTTGAGAAAGGTTTATTTTGTTTCCTATCGAATCATCCCAAGTTAGTCATGCATATGTGCGAAGTATCCTGTGGTTTGGATACTTGCAACCTTCAGTCTATATGTATCCGTAGCACACCAAGCCACTGATGGACTTGTTCAAGGAGAAGAAGTTCCTTATTAAGAGCTAATCATGACTTAAGTAAGGACTTTGCTATCCTTGATGATGGTTCCAACTTGAACTCGGTAGTGTTTTATTATAAGGGTACTAGGTGGTCATGCTTGTCTGGGACAGCGTGTTCACTTGTGTCTAGCAGAACCAGCTCATGCTTAATTTATGTTTTTGTAGAGAGACTTCAGTCTCACTAATAGTTCCGCGTGGACTTCGACGTTTAGCTTGTTACCTTAGCTACGATCTTGTGCCCTCGGCTGGGTCTTGTAGATATTCAAGCTTCTTAGCCTTTTTCATTTGTAGTTGTCTGTACTCAGATAAGTTAAGCTTCTCCATGTGCTTATTGCTTGTATGACTTGAATGCTGGGTCATCAGACCCATGTTTGTAATATCTGGCTCCTCAGAGCCTAATGAATAAATACTTGAGTCATAGAGTTTTTCTTGTGATGCCATGTTGTATTTGCACATATCGAGCATATTGTGTGTATGTTATTGAAATGCTTGGTATGCGTGGGATCCGACAACCTTGTTGTTTATTCTTGGTAGCCTCTCTTACAGGGAAATGTCTCCTAGTGCTTCCACTGAGCCACGGTAGCTTGCTAATACTCCGGAACACTTAGGCTGGCCGGCATGTGTCCTTCTTCATTACTGTGTCTGTCCCTTCGGGGAAATGTCACGCGTTGTTCCTTTAAGTCCTTGTAGCTTGCTATGACTTGGGTTCATAGTTGATGACCGACACGTTCGTTGCTGGGTCATGTATGCCTGTCCCTGTAAGTTAGTGCCACTTTGTATTCATGACTAGTCATGTCGGCCCGGGTTCTCTATCATATCGATGCTAGCGACACTATCATATACGTGAGCCAAAACGTGCAAACGGTCCCAGGCCAGGTAAGGTGGCACCCGTGGGAATACCGTGCGTGAGGCCGCAAATTGATATGATGTGTTACATGCTAGGTAGGTGTGACTTAGGATCAGGGTCCTAATAGCTTGCAAGACTAGATAAGAACCAGAAGACGAAGACCCCCGGCAAGACTCTTGCTGGGGACGCCCAAAAGACCTCGGCAAGACCCTTGTCGGGGACCTCTACGGGCCACAACCAAGCCCGCACTTACCAAAGCTTCGCTGCCCCATGGCCGTCCCGACGCAGTGCTAACTCTTGAGCACTGCGTTGGTTTTCCCTTGAAGAGGAAAGGGTGATGTAGCAAAGTAGCGTAAGTATTTCCCTCAGTTTTTGAGAACCAATGTATCAATCCAGTAGGAGGCCACACGCAAGTCCCTCGTACATACACAAACAAATAAGAACCTTGCAACCAACACGATAAAGGGGTTGTCAATCCCTTCACGGCCACTTGCAAAAGTGAGATCTGATAGAGATGATAAGATAATATTTTTGGTATTTTTATAATAAAGACTAAAAGTAAAGAAAGCAAAATAAATGGCGATAGAAATAGCTTGTTGACGGGAGATTAATATGATGGAGAATAGACCCGGGGGCCATAGGTTTCACTAGTGGCTTCTCTCAAGATAGCATAAGTATTACGGTGGGTGAACAAATTACTGTCGATCAATTGATAGAAAAGTGCATAATTATGAGAATATCTAGGCATGATCATGTATATAGGCATCACGTCCGTGACAAGTAGACTGACTCCTGCCTGCATCAACTACTATTACTCCACACATCGACCGCTATCCAGCATGCATCTAGAGTATTAAGTTCATAAGAACAGAGTAACGCTTTAAGCAATATGATATAAACCCCATCTTTTTATCCTCGATGGCATGATGTAGAGGGATAAACTCATGCAATATGATATAAACCCCATCTTTTTATCCTCGATGGCAACAATACAATACGTGTCGTTTCCCCTCATCACATCGGGATCGAGCACCGCATGATTGAACCCAAAGCTAAGCACTTCTCCCATTGCAAGAAAGATCAATCTAGTAGGCCAAACCAAACTGATAATTTGAAGGGACTTGCAAAGATAACCAATCATACATAAAAGAATTCAGAGAAGATTCAAATATTGTTCATAGATAATCTTGATCATAAACCCACAATTCATCGGATCTCGACAAACACATCGCAAAAAGAGTTACATCAAATAGATATCCAAGAAGATCGAGGAGAACTTTGTATTGAGATCCAAAGGGAGAGAAGAAGACATCTAGCTAATAACTATGGACCCGAAGGTATGTGGTAAACTACTCACACATCCTCGGAGAGGCTATGGTGTTGATGTAGAAGCAATCCGTGATCGATGGCCCCTCCGGCGGAGCGTCGGAAAAGGCCCCAAGATGGGATCTCACGGGTACAGAAGGTTGCGGCGGGTGGAATTAAGTTTTTGCAGTGCCGCTCGATGGTTTCGGGGTACGTAGGTATATATAGGAGGAAGAAGTAGGTCGGTGGAGCCACGAGGGGCCCACGAGGGTGCAGGGCATGCCCAGGGGGTAGTGATAGAGGCAAAGGTGTCCCGATGTTTCGATGAGATGGTGGCTATCATTTTCTGTGGGAGTCGACCTTGACGATCCGACTACGAACGTGCGAGACGTCGCGCCTTAGCAATCGCTAAACTAACTTCCGAGGGTTATTGACCACGCCGAGCACGATCAACGACCACGAGGGCCTGCTTCTCGCGAGCAAACAGAGAACAAGCAAGAAACTAAGATTGCAATCTGGATATTGCGAATATAAGAGGAAAGCTTTATTAATGAAGGTGGGATTCTCTGACGCCTTGGTCTGGTCGTTGAACACAAACGAAGTACGCGAAATTGCAGCTATGGCAAACTTTTAATCTAAACAAAACCCAAAGTCTAAACGGTGCCCTAAGGGCTGTATATATGGAGGAAGAGGGGGGAATTTCGTGGCCCTTGGTGGAGGGGTCTGAAATCAACCCTATCTCTTGTTTCCCCACACATACGGACTCTAAAAATAGCCTATACTTATGTATTTCGAAATTACATGGGCCTGGCCCAATAATAAGGTGACGGAGCACCTAGAATAGCCTCTGGACGAAATTTATGAAGTGGCATCTTGTATATTTCGTCCAAGGCTTCATGCACCCGTTATGCTGGCTTCAAAGCCCTGAAATCATCACTTGTAACTCCGTTTGTTCCCCTTATGCATGCCATCATCTCCATGCTTGTTCTTGCTCCAATGTTCATCCTTCTCCAAGCTAGGCCCTTCATTTGTAAGCAAAACAAATGTATCCAATTTAGGCAGCATCATATTCTCATGAACATTAGAATCATTACCAAGAAATGAAAGTACAGTAATTTAGTTGGCGTCTTGTGAGCTCTAGTAATTGGTCCAATATGTATAGCAGCAGGGGCTGTGGGTGTAACAATGGTATTGATGTCCTCATCATCCTCCCTTCTTGAAATGAAGTCGCCCTCGACGGAAGTTCATCTTCCTCACCCAAATAAGGCTTCAAATCTGCAATGTTAAAAGTGGGACTAACCCCAAAATCTGCAGGCAGCTCAAGTTTATATGCATTATCATTTATTTTCTCCAACACCTTAAAGGGACCATCAGACATGGCATTAGCTTTGATTTATGCAAATCAGAAATCTATCCTACGCAAATGTAACCAAACAAGATCTCCGGTGCAAACACAACATGTTTTCTACCCTTATCCCCAAACAAGTTTATATTTAGCATTCATACGCTCAATGTTTTCCTTAGTTAACTCATGCATTTTTAAAATCAATTCAGCACGTTCTTTAGCATCAAAATTAACCTTCTCCGAAGATGGAAGAGGCAACAAATCAATAGGTGCACGAGGTAGGAAACCATACACAACTTCAAAAGGGCACATCTTAGTAGTAGAACGCAATGAACGATTATAAGCAAATTCAATATGAGGCAAGCATTCCTCCCACATTTTCTTATTATTCTTCAAAACAGCCCTAAGCATAGTAGACAATGTTCTATTGACTACTTTAGTTTGTCCATCAGTTTGGGGGTGACAAGTAGTACTAAAAAGCAGTTTAGTCCCCAACTTAGCCCATAAACATCTCCAAAAGTGGCTAAGAAATTTAGTATCACGATTTGAAACAATAGTATTTGGCACACCATGCAAGAAAATAATTTCACGAAAGAAGAAATCAGCAACATTAACACCATCATCGCTTTTAGGACATGGTATAAAATGTGCCATTTTCGAGAACCTATCCACGACAAAAAATATGCTATCCCTCCCCTTCTTTGTTCTAGGTAAACCTAAAACAATGTCCATAGATATATCCTCCCAAGGAACACTAGGTACAGGCAAAGGCATATATAAACCATGAGGATTGAGTCGTGACTTAGCTTTTTGACATGTAGTGCAGCGAGCAATAAAACGCTCAACATCCCGTCTCATCTTTGGCCAAAAGAAATGTGTAGCAAGTACGTCCTCCGTCTTCTTCACGCCAAAGTGTCCCATTAGTCCTCCTCCATGCGCCTCCTGCAACAACAAAAGACGAACGGAGCTAGCTGGAATGCATAGCTTGTTAGCACGGAACACAAATCCATCATTAACGCATTTAACTTGTTCCATGTTCTTCCTTCTTCACAATTCTGCAATACATCTTTAAAATCAGCATCATGCACAAATTGATCTTTGATGGTCTCCAAACCAAATATTTTGAAGTCAAGTTGTGAAAGCATAGTATAGCGACGAGACAATGCATCAGCAATAACATTTTCTTTACCCTTCTTGTGTTTAATGACATAAGGAAAGTCTCATGAATTCAACCCATTTAGCATGTCTACGATTCAGTTTAGCTTGACTTTTAATATGTTTCAAAGATTCATGATCGGAATGTATAATAAATTCTTTGGGCCATAAATAATGTTGCCATGTTTCTAAAGTCCGAACAAGAGCATATGATTCTTTATCATAAGTAGAATAATTCAGACTAGGCCCACTCAATTTTTCGTAAAAGTATGCAACAGGTTTGCCATCTTGTAATAACACACCTCCTAATCCAATTCCACTAGCATCACATTCAAGCTCAAAAGTCTTATTAAAATCAGGAAGTTGGAGTAAAGGAGCATGTGTCAACTTATCTTTCAATACCGTGAAGGCGCTCTTCCTGTGCGGTACCCCAAACAAAAGGCACATCCTTCTTTGTAAGCTCGTTGAGAGGTGCAGCAATGGTGCTGAAATCTCCCACAAAACGCCTATAGAATCCAGCGAGGCCAAGAAAACTCCTCACTTGGGTGACCGTTTTGGGCTGCGGCCAACTCTCAATAGCTTCAATCTTGGCTTTGTCAACTTCAATTCCCTGTGGAGTAACAACATAGCCAAGAAAAGATACTCGGTCGGTGCAAAAGGTGCACTTCC
The DNA here is from genome assembly GCA_021605205.1 of Aegilops longissima. Classification (NCBI taxonomy): domain Eukaryota; kingdom Viridiplantae; phylum Streptophyta; class Magnoliopsida; order Poales; family Poaceae; genus Aegilops; species Aegilops longissima. Next base: position 355,062,559 of record CM038681.1, read on the forward strand.
CAAGGTTACCAAACAAACGAGCATCACATAGAGCAATAAAAACAGCACGTAAATGTTCCAAATGTTCTTCCAAAGATCTGCTATAAATCAATATGCCATCAAAGTAAACTACCACAAATCGTCCAATGAAAGCACGTAAAACTTCGTTCATTAATCTCATGAAAGTACTAGGTGCATTAGTTAACCCAAAAGGCATGACTAACCACTCATATAATCCAAACTTAGTTTTAAATGCTGTTTTCCATTCATCTCCCAATTTCATACGAATTTGATGGTATCCACTACGCAAATCAACTTTGGAGAATATTGTAGAGCCACTCAATTCATCAAGCTTATCATCTAGCCTAGGAATAGGATGACGATAATGAATAGTAATATTATTAATGCCTCTACAATCAACACACATATGTGATGTACCATCCTTTTTCGGCACTAGAATAATAGGAACAACACAAGGACTAATGGATTCGCGTATATAACCTTTGTCGAGAAGCTCCTGTACTTGACGCATAATCTCCTTCGTCTCCTCTGGATTGGTACGGTATGGTCCACGGTTGGGTAATGATGCACCGGAATTAAGTCAATCTGATGCTCAATCCTCGAATGGGAGGTAATCCCGTGGCACGCCTTGTGGAAAGACGCCGGCGAACTCCTGCAAAATGTTAGTGACAGCAGGAGGCAAAGAGGAAGGCACGTCCTCGAATGAAAATAATGCCTCTTTGCACACAAAAGCATAGCAAACAGATTTGCTGAAATCTAGCTCATCAATATCAGATTTAGTGGCAAATAAACATGCACTTTTCAATTTAATTTCAGAAGCAACACTAGATGGCTTACTATTAGGCTTCATTTGTTGCTCAAATTCTTTTGCCACAATCTGATTTTCACTCTTATTTTATCCTGTTTTGCTTTATTAGCTCTATTAATATCATCTTTCAAAATGGAATCAGGAGTCATAGGAAGCAAAGTAATATTTTTATCCTTATGAACAAGAGTATATTGATTGTTTCTACCATGGTGTACAGAATTTTTATCAAATTGCCATGGTCTACCAAGTAATAAGGAACATGCTTGCATAGGTACCACATCACAATCAACATAATCAGCATATGTAGAGATACTAAAATGCACACGAACAATACGTGTTACCTTAACCTTGCCACTGTTGTTGAACCATTGGATGTAGTAAGGATGTGGATGTGGTCTTGTGGTGAGAGATAGCTTCTCCACCATCTCCATACTAGCCAAATTGTTGCAGCTCCCTCCATCTATGATGACGCGCACATAACGTTCCTTCACAACTCCCTTTGTATGGAACAAATTGTGCCTCTGATTTTGCTCAGCTTGTGTGACCTGCACACTCAAAACACGTTGAGAAACTAAACATTCATACTGTCGGCGTCTTCAGAGCCATGTATTGCGCCTCATGATCGTAATCATCTCCACCATGTTCTTCACGTGTAATAAGAGCCAAAGTCTCCTCATCATAATCACTAGCGCACTCATACCCACCATCCTCGTGAGCAATCATCACACGCTGAGATTTGCATTCTCTCGATAATGTCCTCTTCCCTTACAACGACGACAAATAATATCACTTGTGTGCCCTGTTGACTCCATGGAAGAAGAAGAGCTCTGCGCAGAGCCCGGCAGTGTGCTCTTGGCGATAGTGGTGGTTGTGCCTCGCTTTCTTGTATCGGGTTGGAGGTGGCACCAAGGAGGTGATGGTGCAAAGGAAGTAGATGATGCACGTGGTGTCCATGATGAAGGTCGACCTGCAGAAAAGTTAGTTCGCGCCAATGCTTGTCGATCCTGCACTTCACGTTCAGCTTTACAAGCAAGATGGAATAAACGAGTGATATTAGTATACTCCTTATACTCTAGAATGGTCTGAATCTCTTTATTTAATCCACTCATAAAACATGCAAGCATAGCTTCATTCTCCTCAACAATACCACATCTAATCATGCCAGTTTGTAATTCCTGATAATATTCTTCTACATAATTTTTTCCTTGTCTTAAGCGCTGCAATTTTTGAAGTAATTCACGTTGATAATATGGTGGAACCCAACGAGTACGCATAGCAGTTTTCAAAGCAGCCCAAGTAGCTGGAACAGGATATAATCTACAATGTTCGCACCACCAAACACATGGAAAGCTAGTGAAAGCACAAACAGCAGCAGGAACACGCTCTCCTCGTGATATTGTAAACATGTAAATCGTTGTTCAGTTTCTAACTCCCAAGTAAGATATATATCAGAACATATCTACCCTCAAACGGTGGAATATTCAATTTCAGTTTAGGGAGATGGTCATGATCTCGCATCGGAGGTGGTGGTGCAGCCTACCGCTATGAAGATATACCGAGGTCGACCTGCTGGTGGTGGTGCTGGTGGCTGCACGTAGTTCTGATTTTGGTCAACCTCATCCTCGTAATAGTCCTCCATCTCTGCAGTAACATCAGGAGCTACAGAAGCACCAACAGCAGTAGCAAAGGCACCCGAATTTTGTCCTGGCTCAATAGGAACACGCTGTGCTCGCCCTACTGTGTCGCGGCGTAGAACTGGTTGTGGGAGGCGTTTGAGTAATTCATCAAACTTGGCGTCCAACTAGGTGTCAATTGACTTCTCAATGTCTTCCATCTTCTCCATTGCCTTTCCAAAATTGGCCATCACGTCTTCCACCTGTTGACCCATCATTTGCTGAAACTTATCATGAAGCTCTTTGTTCGTCATGTTCTCCCAGTCAATCTCGTCGCTTGTGTTCCTGCCATAGTTAGCAGCAATAGAAACAGCACAAGAATATGATCCTACAGCCTCATTGGAATATGGTGGTGGTGGGGTGTCACAACCGTCAAGCAAATCTCAAATTTTACCAGTTCTTACCCAAAGAAGAGCGGTGATCGGCAACCGCTAGTAGTCAAAACTCGAAAAGCTTGGATAGAGCGATTGCCAGGGAGAGTCAAACGCACGACGTAGATCTATGTGGAGCTGGGAAGGCTTATAGTATGGTAGCAAAAAAGGTCAGCAATAATCAATTCAGAGATGCAAAGTTGAATAAACGCTCAACGACGATACTGTGCTGGTCCTAGGCTAGACCGTGCTAGAGACGCGAGCCTAGAACACCAACAAAATCACGGCGCTGCACGGAATCAAGGGAAAAGCACACTCTGGAAAAAAGTTCGCTCTGTTTTTTTTTTGCGAAAAATCACTATAATGGCGAGTGTCTCAAAACTCTTCCTAGGTCAAACTGACAGGATGGGTACGAAATATTTTTGACAAATTTTTTTTTGAAATCAGGGCAGCGATGATGAAAAAGTGCGACCAAAAATCACTATGATGGCGAGTGTCTCATAAGACTCAGAACAGCCTAAAAATAGGATAGGGAAAAAATATTTTTGGTCGCCGGAATTTTGGCCTAAAAACTGCCCGGGGGTCTCCAGAACAGCCTAAATTTTGGTCGCCGAATTTTTTTTTCGAGACCTACGCATGCAAGGAAACACGAATCGGAATTTAGATGGATCTCGAAAACAAACCTAATATGAGAAGAACTCGGATTGGTGGTGGATATATGGTGGTGGTATATGGCAGCGGTGGTGGTATATGGATACAGATTGGTGGTGGTATATGGATACGGATTGGTGGTGGTATATGGATACGGATTCAGAGCGGTGGCGGATAAGCAATGGTGGTAGATGGCAAGGCGATGATGATGGTGCGGCGGCGGCGTAACAACTTATGACCAGAACTCGAAACTCTAAAAGACTAGACTCTAAGACCAGCAACTTGACACGAGGATGCAACCGCAAATTCAACAAAGCAAAAACCCTAAAAAGATTATGCAAAGGCTCAGATTGGTTCGGATATGATGAAATACCCCTAATTTTTTTGTGGCTTTTTCATGGACTGTAGGTATGAAGAACAGACTCGATCTAATCTACGAAAAAAAACTACAAAATCTCACCGAGCAACCTGGAAATCTGATACCACTTGATAGAGGCAAAGGTGTCCCGATGTTTCGATGAGATGGTGGCTATCGTCGTGGGAGTCGACCTTGACGATCCGACCACGAACGTCGGCGAGACGTCGCGCCTTAGCAATCGCTAAACCAACTTCCGAGGGTTATTGACCACGCCGAGCACGATCAACTCGACCACGAGGGCCTGTTTCCTGCGAGCAAACGAAGAACAAGCAAGAAACTAAGATTGCAATCTGGATATTGCGAATATAAGAGGAAAGCTTTATTAATGAAGGTGGGGTTCTCTGACGCCTTGGTCTGGTCGTTGAGCACAAACGAAGTACGCGAAGTTGCAGCTATGGCGAACTTTTAATCTAAACAAAACCCAAAGTCTAAACGGTGCCCTAAGGGCTGTATATATGGAGGAAGAGGGGGGAATTTCGTGGCCCTTGGTGGAGGGGTCTGAAATCAACCCTATCTCTTGTTTCCCCACACATACGGACTCTAAAAATAGCCTATACTATGTATTTCGAAATTACATGGGCCTGGCCCAATAATAAGGTGACGCAGCACCTAGAATAGCCTCTGGACGAAATTTATGAAGTGGCATCTTGTATATTTCGTCCAAGGCTTCATGCACCCGTTATGGTGGCTTCAAAGCCCTGAAATCATCACTTGTAACTCCGTTCTTGTTCCCCTTGTGCATGCCATCATCTCCATGCTTGTTCTTGCTCCAATGTTCATCCTTCTCGAAGCTAGGCCCTTCATTTATAAGCAAAACAAATGTATCCAGTTTAGGCAGCATCATATTTTCATGAACATTAGAATCATTACCAAGAAACGAAAGTACCTGGTAATTTAGTTGGCGTGCGCGAGCTCTAGTAATTGGTCCAGTATGTATAGCAGCTGGGGCTGTGGGTGTAACAATGGTATTGATGTCCTCATCATGTAGGCGTGCCCCCTTGCCTCGTGGCCTCCTCGTTGATTGCTTGACGTCCACTCCAAGTCCTCTGGATCACGTTTGTTCCAAAAATAACTCTCCCGAAGGTTTCATTCCGTTTGGACTCCATTTGATATTCCTTTTCTGTGAAACACTTGACTAGGCAAAAAAACTGCAATTTGCGCTGGGCCTTGGGTGAATAAGTTAGTCCCAAAAATAATATAAAAGTGCATAAATAAGCCCACTAAACATCCAAAATATAATATAAAATAGCATGGAGCAATAAAAAATTATAGATACGTTGGAGACGTATCACGCAGCAGCCAGCCTGCCAACTAGGCACGCACCTACGTGGCAACATGCAGCTTCTAGGCCAACCAAGCAAGCACCTGCGTGGTGGCATGCAGATCTTCGTGAAGACCCAGCGCAGCAGCCAGCCAGCTAGCATGGCATTGCACGCCTCGTCCTCTTGGACCCGCGTCGAAGTGAGGCGAGACGGCGACAGACGAGACGAGCTTCCTTGCCGTCCCCGATAAAGAAAGAGGACACGTCGGCAGCTCATTAAATGTGTTTTCTCCTCTGATGCCAGGGGATAAATTTGTACATTGTAGACACTTTCCACCTTCTGTGTGCCGCTGCGGTAGTCCCTCAGACATATAAAAGGACGCCCGAGGCGTACTGAGGAAGGATTCGGACTTTTGGGATACGAACTTTTTGGGCTAGGCATGCACCGCAGCTAGTTCAAGATCTCAAGAACAGCAAATATACACCAAAGCAGGGAATTACGCATCGCTTGCGGCCCGAACCTCGATAAAATTCCCCCGTGTTGATCTTCTAAACCCACACTTTTTACAGCCTCGCGCCCGACAACCATAGTAGGGATTCCCTGTGATCCCATAGGTGTCGTTCTTGAACCCCGACATCTTTGGCGCACCAGGTAGGAGGCGCGAGCTGTGAAAACCCGGTTTTTGAAGCCAACTCACCAACTTCGTCATCGCCATGGCCCCCAAGAAGAAGAGGATCACAGTGATCGGTTGTCCGGAGCTGGCCCGTCGGCACCAGTGCGGGCAGGCAATGGAGTGGCTACGGGTGGTGCCGGAGGCACGGCCCGCGAGCACCCACGACACTCTGGCAATCGGAGCTAGGCAAGCAGCGTCGTTCGGGCCCAAGACGACGGGACACGCGTCGCTGGGTCCGAAGGCGGGGCCGTGCTTCCCACCGGCGACGCGGTAGGCTCTATGACGCCCCAGCCGACGCCCGCGCCACGACCTTCCCAGGCCGCGCGCGATGAGCAACACCATGGCGAGGGTGCCCCTGGGCACCGCCGTGGGAAGAGCCCTTTGCGTCATTCACAGGATGCACCGGGCCGGTGTGCATACCTAGACGCAGGCGGGAGCTACGCGCGACCCCGAGACCGTGATAGAGCTCCTTCTAACATGGTTAGAAGTCGAAGCGCGTCACGGTCCATGCAACTTTCGCCACCTCCCACGCCAGCGGAAGCGTTGGCGCGCGTCCAGCTGCTCCTCGACTTCCCTCCTGCCGCAGAGAAGCTCGATGAGTGGAGAGCCACCATTCAGAGCCTCATCAGCTTCGCCAACAAATATGAACCGCGACCAGTGGGACCCTCGTGCCGGCACTCCGTAGAGCCAGCACACGCTGATGGTGGGAGGACCGGAGGCACTTCCACCACGGTGCACTCTCCTCCCCCACGCCAACAACAGCAGCCGCTGGCTCGTCGGGCCGACGCCTGTGACGACGTTTCCACAGCGTCGTCCGTCCCACGAGCCCGCCACGACCAACGTCAAGTTCTCTGGGAGCGAGGCCAGGAGGATGCTCAGACCACCATCGAGCGGCGTCCGGAAGCGTGCTAACAGTCAGATAGGCGTGCAGGGCCCACTATGGACCACCCAGCACCCGGGGGGTTCCGGGGACCTACCCTACGAGGTGGGTTGTCCGGCCTTTACCCATGAGTTGCGGCAGTTCCAGTGGCCCTCCCACTGCATGTTCAAGCTTGATGTTGGGGATAAGTACAACGACAAGACTCACCCGTCGGAATTCCTCAACATCTACACTATTGCGATGCAAGCCGCTGGGGCTCGCAACGACAAGGTGCTTGCCAATTACTTTCCGTTGGCACTTAAGCCCAACGTCATGTCATGGTTGATGCACTTGCCAGTGGATTCCATATCTTCTTGGTCGGACCGGTTCCACGAGTTTGTTGGCGCATTTACCGGAGGCAACCAAGCTCCTAGCCAGGCAAGTGATTTGCATGTCATCCCCCAGAAGGATGGCGAGAACCTGCGCAAGTAAATCCAAAGGTTCAGCCGTATGCAGTACAACATCCCAGATGTTCACCGCGCCGCAGTCATCAGTGCGTTTCATCAGAACATGCGCAACTGCAAGATGCATGAAGAGCTGGCGATGAACAAGGTCAAGGATGTAGCCAAGCTTTATGTTCTGGCTGACTGGTGTGCTCGGGCTGAAGAAGGAAGGAAGTACCCCGGCGAGGACGCCGGTGCGGAAACTGACTCCACAGACGAAGACGCCACCACCCCAGCAAAGAAGGGCCGACGCCACAACAGGAAGCGTAAGGGCAAGATCGTGCTTGCCGTTGAGGGATCCGGCGACCCCTGCGCCGCCAAGAAGGCCAAGGCAAACGACCCCGGCAAGGAAGTTGCCGGGTGCGCCGCCTGCCGGGCCTTGCCGGCTGCTGACAAGCCAGGAGGCTCTGACAAGCAGTACTGCAAGATCCATCGCACCAAGGGCCATGACCTCCAGAACTGCCGACAGGTTGAGCTGCTTGCGGAGAAGCAGAAAGTTGAATATGAAAGCCGGGACAAGGAGAAGGGTCAGGATGGCGCTGAGGGGTCCGGTAAGAAGCGTGGAGGACAAGGAGGTCGCCGCAGCAAGGATAACCAGCAAGAGAGGCCCGCCCGGGGCCGTGACAAGAAGGAGGAGGATGATGATCATTGTGAGGACGACGAGTCCGGCGAGCACGAGTTCCAGAAAGCCACGGAGGCCATGTGCGTCGATGGTGGCGCTTTGCTGCACACCTCTCACCGCCAGCTGAAGCAGTGGGCGTGTGAGGTCACTGCGGCAGAGCCATTGTTCAATGCCTAGAAGCCACTGAAGTGGTCCAGCACGCCTATCATTTTTGACACCAAGGATCACCCTGACAGCACAACTGCGGTCGGGTGCCTGCTGTTGGTGGTTTCACCAACAATATGCAACCTCAAGGTGACCAAAGTACTAGTTGATGGTGGGGCCGGCCTGAACTTGATCTCACCCGTTGTGACCAAGAAGCTGCAAATCCCCAATGGAGATCTCGAGGAAACAGGCACGTTTAGAGGGGTCAACCCAGGAAGGAGTCAACCGAAGGGTAAAATCACGTTGCCCGTTACTTTTGGGGGCGAGCTGAACTATAGGACAGAGAAGATCATCTTTGATGTTTCCCAGATCCCCTTGCCCTACAATGGGATCCTGGGCCGCCCAACGCTGGACAAGTTCATGGCGGCGTCACATTATGCCTACAACATGTTGAAGATGCCCGAGCCACAGAGCATCATCACCGTCCCCTCTTACAAGAAGGACGTGCTCATCTGTGCCGACTAGCTCTACCGGGAGGCAGTTGCAGCAACCGCTACCAAAGCACTTGCTCCTGCCGCTATAGCCCGGGGGGAGAAGAAGACCGGCAAGACCTCTTCCGGCAAGACCTCCTGTACCCACTCCGGCAAGCGCGCCTCTTCGGAGTGCAACGCTCCCATTGAGGACGTGCCAGAGAGCTCCACCGGCAAGAGCAAGAAATCCAAGGTAGCACCACCAGAGACCAAGAAGGTGCCCGTTAAGGAGGACAGCACGAGCGGAGCTTTTACTATAAGCTCCACCCTTTTTAGAGAAAATGAGTTAGCCCGACTTTATAGATAAAGCCACCAGGCAGAGTTATACCACCAGTACCACACAGCACACAAGTTTAACGGCCAAAGGACATAAGTAACATTACAAGGCCTCCAGCCTAACATGGCACATGTGCCAAGAAAACATTAGAACGCGAAAGGGGGAATTAGGAAGCCGCCCTCAAGAGCGCGAAAGCAGGGAAGACGTCAGAGATTTCATTTTGGATAGCATGGCGTCGAACACCAAGGTCCCTTCCTTAGTCAATGATATCCACTTCGCAAAAAGACATTGTCTTTAAATAAGCAATGATGTGGTTAGTCTGAAAGATCTGCTCAATCGTAACTTGTTCCTAGTAGTCCACAACGACCAACCGATCGCAGCCCAGCCCACTAAGAAGACCCTCTTGGACTGGCCTGATAAGGAGTTAGTATATTGCTTCAGGTCCTCAAAGGAGGAGGGAGTCCAATTAACATGAAGCCAAAGTCTGATGCAACTCCACATGAATTTAGCGAAGGAGCAATGGAAGAAAATATGCTCAGTGTTCTCAAGAGCCCCACATAGCACACACGAATCAGTGCCCGGCCCGTTCCTCTTCTTAATTTGATCAGCTGCCGGAAGCTTATAGCGGACAGCTTGCCATAGAAAGATTTTAATCTTAGGGGGAATTCGGGCAGACCAAATATCCTTAAACTTCATAGAGCGGCCACCGGAAATAAGCTTAGAGTAAGCCGATTTAACAGAGAAGCACCCCGAAGAGGAAAGGGGCCACACCACGGAATCCTCTTCCTCCGAGAGCAGGGGGAAGCAAGCAGTAAGGCGCTGCCAGTCTTCCAACTCTACAGGGGAAAGAGAGCGCCGGAAATCTAAAACCCAACCCTGAACCGAGAGCTCAAAGATAGAGATCTCGGGTTCAGAACAATAAGAAAACAGGGACGGAAAGGCAACCGCCAGCGTAGTGTCCCCGACCCACCAGTCTAACCAAAACCGAGTGGACTTACCATTCCTGACAACAAATTTGACAAGGGACCGGAAAATCGGCCGCACTTTAACCAGTTGACACCAAAATTGAGAGCCACCAAAAGCTGAGGTGAACATAGGGCTCGAGGAAGGGAAATATTTAGATTTGAGAATCGATAGCCAGATTGGGTGCTCCTCAAGAGACATTATCTTCCACCACCATTATATCAAAAGGAAATTGTTCATTACTCTCGTATTAATAATGCCAAGACCACCCTTGTCCTTAGGACGGCAAATGAGGTTCCATCTTACCATTCTATATTTGCATTTATTGTCGGCGGAGTTCCAAAGAAAAGGCACCCCTATGCTTGTCTAAACCAGAATGAATTCACGACGTAAGGTAGAAACTCATAAGGAACATCGGAGAGAAGAGAGGCACGAATTGGTAAGGGCGACCTTGCCGTCAAGGTTATACCGTCCTCTCGATGGAAGGACTCTATTGCCAACTTTAGCGACCACCGCGCAAAATCTTTTGCCAAGAGCTTAAACAGAGAAATAGGTAAGCCCAAATATTTGAGAGGGTAAGAGCCAAGGAGCAGTTCGAAGGTGAGCCACCCGCTGAGCTTCCAAACCAAACCCCAACCACAATGACCTTGCTCTTTGAAAAATTAATTTTAAGACCCAAAGAGCTTTGAAGCAGAGCAGAAGAAATTTCAGATTAGTGAGACTGGTCTCATTGAGCTCCACCATAATGATGGTGTCGTACGCATACTGAAGATGAGTAATGCCATGAGGAATAAGGTGAGAGCTCATCGGGGAAATGTTCCTAGCCAACGCGGCACAAGAGAGGATACGATATAAAGCATCGGCTACAAAATTGAAAAGCAAAGGGGACACCGGATACCCTTGTCTAAGGCCCCTACCATTAGCAAAAAATCACTAGTTTGGCCATTCACAACCACAGCCGTGTGCCCACCAGCCACAAGTTGCATCAGATGATGCATCACCGGGCCCTCGAAACCCTTAGCCAGTAAGACTTGGCGAAGGAAATTCCAACTCACCGAGTCATAAGCCTTCTCAAAATCAAGCTTAAGGACCACAGCCTTGGTCCCCTTAATCCGCAGATCATGAATTATCTCATGTAAGCAAAGCACCCAATCCAAGATGAATCTCCCTTTAATGAAAGCAGATTGGGAAGGGCTAATGACCCGATGAGCTATCGGGGAAACTCTAGTGGCCATGCCTTTAGCTGGCATCTTCGCAAAGTTGTTAATTAAAGCAATGGGCCTAAATTGCGATATCAAGTCAGCACCTTTGATTTTAGGGATAAGGGTGAGAACCGCGTAGTTGAGACTCGAGATATCAACGGTGCCCAGCCAAATTCCTTGGATAATTGCTTTAATAAGGCCTTTTAACTGAGGCCAAAAATGCCGAAAGAAAGGAATGGAGAATCTGTCAGGGCCTGAAGCCGCATTAGAGTTGGCGGTCTGAATCGTATCGAAGATTTCCTCTTCAGAGGGGGGGGGGGATAGCAGGAGATCATTATCAGCGCTCGACAAATGCTCAGGGGGAGGCCAGAAGGCCAGAGCAAGCTTAAAACCCAGCTCAGGTTTAGGCGCTAACAGGTTAGAGAAGAATTGGACCACATGGCGAAGAATGACCGAAGGGTCAGAAACCCTAACACCATCAATCAGAAGGCTATCGATTAAAAATCTTCGACGTCTACCATTAGCAATGGCGAAGAAATAGGCAGTGGGCGCATCACCCTTAAGGGTCCAGTTAATCGTGCCTCTTTGCTTCCAATAAACTTCCTCATGTCGGTGAATATCCAAGAGCGCATTTTCTAGACCATACCGGAGCTGCCATTCGGCCTCGGAGAGACCAGAGGTGTCCGCACGATTATCGAGATCACCAATTTGGGCAACCAGCCTCGCTTTGTCACGCCTTGACTCAGCAAAATGATTCTTACACCAACCTCTAAGAAATTTATGCAAGCAATAGGAAACTTGATGCCAATCATCCATTGGACCAAAAGAGCGATGAGGAGAGGAAAGAAAGCCCGTGATCTTCTGAGCCAACAGGTTGGAAAATCCCTCCACTAAGAGCCAAGACGCATCAAATTGAAACCTTTGGCAGCCAACTGAACGAGAGCCATCGTCAAGGATTAGGGGGGCGTGATCAGATCCTACAATGGGAAGGGCACGAAGACAAACCCCGGGGAATAGAGCATCCCAGCCAGGGCAGAGAAAAACCCTATCAAGAACAGAGCGGATGGGGGAGGCTTGTCGGTTAGTCCAGGTGAAGCGGGCCCCAATCCTAGGGATTTCACGAATGGACGTATCCCTGATGAAAGCATTGAAGGCCTCAACCAGAGCCCAAGAGAAGTTAGAGGAGCTCTTATCAGAGGGATATCTCAGCAGGTTAAAATCACCCCCAATCAAGAGGGGAAGCTGACAGGAGTCAATTTTATTATAAATTTCGTCCAAGAAATTGTAGGAGAGAGAGTGGTCTGCCGAGCCATAAACCATCATGATCTCGAGAAGAGAATTGAGGGAACGATGGGAAACCACCGTGCTAGCCCAGTAAATTCCATGGTCAAAAGAAAAAAAATCAAATACATCAATATTAGTGCCCAGAAGAAAGCCACCCGACTGACCAACAGAGGCCACAAAATTCCAATTGAATCTATCTATCCCAAAGAATAAATGAAAGTTCACTCGGGGAGAAGGAGGGTTTGAGGGTCTCAACAAGGCCAATAAAATCAACATTTTCAGACCGCACCAAGTCTTTGAGTTGATCCCTGCGCTCCCTAGCGCAGAAACCTCTGATATTCCAAAATAAGGCCTTCATCTGAAGGAGAGGTTTTTAATTCTAAGACTCGACCTGCACGGAGCCTTGCAGGGTTTAACGCGCTTCCTAGCCCCACGTTTCTGAACCGGGGAGACCTGACACCTGTCAGCCTCCCCCACAGCCCCCCCGGCCACAACCAGAGGGGCAGACACACCTACCCAGCCTCCTTGGCTTTAGCAATGTCAGCCTGAGCTAGCTCGTTAGCCCTAATCACATTAAGTAAGGAAGAAGGGGAACCCAAACTGGCATCTAAGCAAATCCCTACATCATCTAAAATCTTAAACAGGTGCTCATCAGACTGAGAAGGTAAAACTAATCGAACAGGAGACAGGTCCATAGGAGAGGAAGAAGACGGAGTTGGGCGCGAACCTGAAGGAGGAAGATCTCGCTGCAGACGCCGAGCCGCCTGTCAGCCACACGCCGCCGCTACAGGACCGACCGCTCTTGCGAGCCGTAGAGGCAGGAGAACGAATAGGCACAGGGGGAGCCCGGCCGGGGGAAGCGGCCGCCGAGGACGGGCCCGATGCCGCACCCAAATCCACCTCCAACCTGCGGCACAGCCCAGCCGCGGACTGCCTGGAATCCCCGGACGCCCTGCTCTTAGCTGAGAAATTTTTCACCGACGATTTCTTCCTCTTCTTGGACGCCGACGGGCCAGCCGGTGGCAGATCTTCAATGCCAGAAAGCGAAGGGGAGGTGGGGCGAGCAGGAATATTAGAGCACGCCGCCGACAGAGGGGTGCCCTTCGTCCCACCAGAGGCCGCAGCCCCACAACCCATACCTGGCAAGGAGGCCTGTGCCCCACCGCCCGCCGGAGCACAATCCTTCATCAGATCTTGTTCTTCAGGGGACATCCCATCCCATTCAGACTAGGTAAAGCGAGGATCCCTGCCATGCATCGAGTCGTCTCAGGCATCCATCACCATCCTTGTTTTGTCATCATTGCCGGAGGCCGGAGGCGGGGAGGCAGGCTGGGCCAGAGCACCTCCACCCAACCCGGCCGAAGCCACCCGCCGCTTGGAAGACGTCCACAGTACCACGGATGCAGATAGGATCAACACACCAGACCTGGAGACGAGCTGGACCAAGAACAGACAGCGAGGCTTGGTCAACCTCGATGGGCTTGCCGAGGAGCACCCCAAATGCCATCAGGAAGGTCGTTTAGCGCATATTAGGAGGAACATCATCAACTAGCACCCATACATCAAACAGAGAAGAGATGGCCTTTGACCCATTGGAGGCAGCTTTAACCGATGCCACTAGCTTATTCAGAGGAAGCGTGAAGCTGGTACAGGAGGATATCATGCGGAGGCTCTCTTTAGAGGGGAATGTAGCAGCAAACTCAAAATCAGAAAGCTGGCCGATCTGCCAATCCCACCCGCCTTCATCCCACAACCGAAGTTCATCAAGAAGGACCTGGGAGGAAATGCGCTTGTCCTGAACAGATATGACACCAACATTGGAAAGCGAGGGGATAGGAGCAGCAACAGGAACCTCCCTATCTAGGGCAAAGAAAGAACAACCAGGGAGGCCGACACCATAGTGAACGAAGGAAGGAGGTTTGACACGGTTTTGACAATCCACAGTGAGGTGGCCATCCTCCCTACAGATGAGGCAAAAAGGAGGGTTTTCATAGCGGGACTGGAAGTGGCCAGGACGATGACACGCGAAGCAAGTGAGGATAGGGTTGGAGACCTGGGAGTGACGGGGGATGCGACCAGGGCCTCGAGAGGGAGGAAGAGGGAGGATACCATCACTAGGAGCACCAACACCAGCACCGGCGCCACGCCCCGCAGCACTTCCAAAGGGACGCCGAGCAGGGACCCCCGACGCGCCACGAGGAACGAAGCGAGACGGGCCACCACCAGCCACCGCCGGCGCCCGCGGCGGCCCGCCACCCCGGGGGACCAGCGAAGGGGGCGGCGAGGAAGCCTCGAGGCACCCTCCCGACTCCCCATCGCCGCCAGCTCCCAGGGATCGACCGCAGCCACCGGAGCACCAGACGCAGAAGGCGGAGGGAACGCCGGCCCAGATCTAGAAGCACGAGGGGACGCACCGGCCGCCTCCGACGCAGCCCCCGCGCCCGGAGCGAGCGAGGCTTGGAGGTTGGCACGGAGCGAAGCCTCATACTCCAGATCCGCGGCGGCGTCGCCAGAGCCATCGCGCCCCCGCTTATGGCCGGAGGCCGCCTCACAAGAGGACCTGCGGGAGCGATCCATCGCGGCCACCATCGTGAATGGAAGGAGGAGGGGAGGTGGAGGAGGAGATTTGACGAAACAGCGGATAGGGAGACGGCGCCGACGCAAGTCAGAGGAGGAGGCAGGAAACCCTAGAAAAGGGGGAGCCGCTCCCTTCCGAACCCATAAGTAGCCAGAGCTAGCCAGGCCGGGCTCGTCAAGGGGGGCCGGGGGAGGATTGGGCGGAATCTAGGCCACCCGCGGCCCAGGAGCCACAGACAGGAGGGGGGAAGTCAGAAGAAGAAGCCAACGAAGGGACCGAAACAGGCCCACACGGCCCAGCAGCATCCAAAGGGGCCCGCGGCCCAGCCCGTGGCACCAGCGCCAAACCCGATCCCAGATCTAGGGTTGGCACTGGCACCGCCGCTGCCGAGGAAGCGCGGACCACGGCCGAAGGCGAGCCAAGGAGAGCAGCCGCCGGAGGGGAAGACGCCGGCGACTCCACCACAGCCACCCCGGAACCCACGAGCGACCCAACCAAAGACCAGGAGGCAGCGCGCCGGCGACCACGAGCGACACGGCACCAACCATCCGCGTCCACTCCAGACCCGACCGGCCTCCCCCTACCTCCCGGAGCGAACTTGCGCCGGCGGCCCACCGCCAGAGCAACCGACGACCCACCCAACAGAGCCGAACGGTAGGGAGGGAGAAGAGCCTCAGAATCTGAGCCGGAGTCTTCCGAATCGAACGCCCAAAACCTGTTTGCCCGGGGCGCAGCCTGGGCCGCAGCACGGGGCGGGGGAGCCGAAGAGTGGGAGGGGACGGGGCTCGCCGCCAACGAGGAGCCCGGAGGAGACCTCAGGGGGGAGGGAGAGAGGGAAGCCGCACGAGGCTGGAACACCGACGAGGGGGAGCCGTGGGACGGCGACGCCCCAGGAGAGAGGGGGCGAGAGGAGAAGAGAGTGCCATCCGTGTATCAAACCCTTCGGCGCGTCCAAGCATGCGCTTAGATTCCTTTCCAGATCGGCCGGTTGCCTTCCTCCGTAAGCTCCACCCTTGACAGCAAATAGGAAAGCACGCTCGTCCATCACACGCTCGTCACGGAAGTGAGGGGCTTTCTTGCCCTCGCTGGTTTCTATGGGTGTTTTGTGAGAGATTTCAGCACCATTTCTGCACCTCTCAATGAGCTTGCAAAGAAGGATGTGCCTTTTTTTTGGGGTACCACATAGGAAGAAGCCTTCGCTGTATTGAAAGATAAGTTGACACATGCTCCATTACTCCAACTTCCTGATTTTAATAATACTTTTGAGCTTGAATGTGATGCTAGTGAAATTGGATTAGGAGGTGTGTTATTACAAGATGGGAAACCTGTTGCATACTTTTCTGGAAAATTGTGATGGCCAAGTCTAAATTATTCTACATATGATAAGGAATTATATGCTCTTGTTCGGACTTTGGAAACATGGCAACGTTATTTACGGCCCAAAGAATTTGTTATACATTCTGATCATGAATCTTTGAAGCACATTAAAAGTCAACAAATTTGAATCATAGACATGCTAAATGGGTTGAATTCATTGAGACTTTCCCTTATGTCATTAAACACAAGAAGGGTAAAGAAAATGTTACTGTTGATGCATTGTCTTGTCGTTATACTATGCTTTCACAACTTGACTTAAAATATTTGGTTTGGAGACCATCAAATATCAATACGTGCATGATGCAGAATTTGAAGATGTGCTGCAGAATTGTAAAGAAAGGAGAACATGGAACATGTTCGTCATTAATGATGGTTTTGTGTTCTGTGCTAACAAGCTATGCATTCTAGCTAGCTCCGTTCATCTTTTGTTGTTGCAGGATTAACGGGAAACTTTGGCATGAAGAATACGGAGGACGTACTTGCTACAAATTTCTTTTGGCCAAAGATGAGACGGGATGTTGAGCATTTTGTTGCTCGCTGTGCTACATGTCAAAAAGCTAAGTCAGGACTCAATCCTCATGGTTTATATATACCTTTGCATGTACCTAGTGTTCCATTGGAGGATATATCTGTGGATTTTGTTTTAGGATAACCTCGAACAAAGAAGGGGAGGGGTAGCATGTTTGTTGTCGTGGATAGATTTTTGAAAATGGCACACTTCATACCATGTCATAAAAGCGATGATGCTGCTAATGTTGTTGATCTGTTCTTTCATCAAATTATTCGCCTGCTTGGTGTGCCAAATACTATTGTTTTAGATCATTATTGTCGGATTTCGGGTTCCGGCAGACCCTCTAGGTTCGAACTCTGGGGTGCACGCGGAGATCTCGCCCCCTACCTACATGCACCTCGCCGCCTCGCTAAGATCTAAACTATGAAACGAACAACACAAGAGACACATGGTTTATATTGGTTCGGGCCACCATTGTGGTGTAACACCCTACTCCAGTGTGTGGTGTGGTGGATTGCCTCTTGCGCTGATGATGAACAATACAAGGAGGTACAGGTTCTTGGCTGGTGCGATGAAGTGCTAGGGGGAGTTCAGTCGCTTCTCTCTCTCTCTCTCTCTCTCTCTCTCTCTCTCTCTCTCTCTCTCTCTCTCTGCGTTTGATCTCTCGATGCGATCTACCAGATGCCCCTACCCTGTGGGTGGCTAGTCCTATTTATAGGCAGAGGCCCTGGGCCTCTTCCCAAATATTGAGCGGGAAGGGCGCCAACAATTGGCCATTGTGAAGGGGAACATCTAGTACACTTATCCCGACTAAAGTTGGTCCCGCCTCGTCAAGGCTCGTGGTGACGCCGGCTTGGGCTCCACAATGACTTCCTTCCTGCCGCTATGATGGTCTTGGTCTTGTTGCAATCAAACGGATGCCTTTGCTTGATGCTCGTCGCGCCTGCCCCTTTGAACCAAAGAGGAAATGAGTACATCCAGGCGTGGCTGGCGCTCACCGGGCGCCTTGGTCGTCATGGCTTGCGTCATGGGCACCTCGTGAGGTACCCCGCCTTGATCTCTCCGCCTCCTCGCGAGCCAGCCTGACGAGCCTCCTCGCGAGCCTACCTAACGAGGTCGTTCCTGAGGAAGTTTCCTGTCGTCCGCCCCGCGAGGCTTGGCCCCTCGCGAGGGTCTTGATCTTGTGTTGATGAAGATGGGCCGTGCTGGGCCACCCCTTGAGCCAAGCCGCAGGCCGCAGGCAGGCAAGTCTAGGTACCCCCGTTCCCAGAACGCCGACAGTAGCCCCCGGGCCCAAGGCGCACCTGGACTTGGCTGAGCAGAGAAGCGAAGGGGCAAGTGCGAAGCGCCGCGGGCCCTAACAGCCTGTGGCCTTGGGCGCCGCGTGGCGGTTGATTGGACGTGGGCGCCTTTAGCAAATGCGTGAATCGACAAAAGTGCGGCACCCGTCTAGGCTTTGCCTCCTTTGCCTCCTCCGGTCATTGCCCAGATCCCCTTTCTTGCGCCTTTCCTTCCTGCCTCCGAAATCTCCAGATCTACTCCGACCGCATTCCGTAGCAAGACATGGCGCCTCGCCAGACCCCGGCCGGAGCTTGGTACTCACCCGCCTTGGACTCGCCAAACGTGTTGGAGAAGGGCCTTGCCCGGGTGCGCCGGATGGTGGCGGCGCAAGGCAACGACGGGGCAGCGGTGCTCAGGGCCGGCTCCGCCCTTTCCGAGGGCCAAGGAAGCACCTTCTATCCGCTCTTCATGAGCGCCATTGCTGCCGGTCTGGTGCCTCCCTTTTCGAGTTCTTCTTTTCGTCCTCCGCCATTACAAACCGCAAGCTCGCACCTCCACCCCAACTCTGTTCTTCTTCTGGCGATCTTCGCCTACTAATGCGAGGCTCACGTCGGGGTGCAACCCTCAGTGGCCTTGCTGCGCCACTACTTCTACCTCTGGACCTATCGCGGGCCCATCTCTGCGTGCGCGAGCTTTGTTGCATATGGCAGCTCCAACGCCATCTCGAAGCCCGGGAAGAGGATTGAGGGCTTCAGGAGCAAGTGGGTCATGGTAGATGCTGGGCGCATCCACCCTTGGCTGATTCTGCCCACGGAGCACCCCACGACCTCCGACGATTGGTCTCGCGCGGAACTCGTGGATCCCCACGCGAAGCCGGTGCTGGAGAAGATGAACACGGACCTGTGGCTGGGCAACATGGCGACGGCTGTCTTGGAGCACCAGGAGCACCAGGTGGCCCCGCTTTGTCAGTACTCGCTTCCGCTGTGGAGGCCCCGTCCGAGCCCCGCAGTCTTGGCCGACGAAGATCTGGCCGCGGTCCTCCAATCTTTGGTCGGGGGAGACGTGGCGAGGCTGGAGTGCGCTCCTGTACCCCTGTTCGTTCAAAATGATTGGGAGCAGGCGGTGGACTCCATGCCCGTCTTCAATGGGGACGGGCCCGTGCCCGCGGAGGTTCCCGAGACCCGGGCGGCCCCGGGCGACGGTGAACGTGTCCTCCGTGACTCCAAATAAGAGGAGGAAGAAGAGGAGCGGGAAGAGGGGCTCGACTCTAAGGCGACTGACGGGAGTCGAGCGCCCCTCCCGACGCAGGTCCAAGGCTCCGCCTCTTGCCGAGCGACAACGAGGATGGCGGCGAGCGGGCGGCGAGAGCTTGCCCCGATCTCGAAGAAGGACAGACTGGCTGGTCCCAGCTGGTCTGCCCTGCCCGAGGCGATCCACGATGTGCCTCCTGCCCCGGCCTCTTGAGGCTGATCTCGCAGCCGGCTCGGGCTTCTGGCACGCCGGAGGTTGCTCGAGCCCGTGAGCGGCGACCAAGAAGTGCTTGATTCTTGTTTTATTCCTTGCTTTGTCGCCGAGGATTGATATCTGATCTCTTGGCTAGGCTGACGCCCCGCGGCGAAGAAGTCAAGGAGCTCCCGAGGCTTTGTCTCGGGCGGCGCCCGCCCACGAAGAAGGTGATGGCAAGACACGGGCCTCTCCTGCCTTGGTCATCTCGCGAGGCTTGGCGGGCTAGCTGGGCGAGCTCAGCCCCCATGGCCCAAGCGACTCTTGAGGTATCCTTGCCTGATGCCAACGCCGCAGCTGTTGGGGCGCAGAAGGCCCTGCCTCAGGATGCTGTGGTTACGCTGCCGTCGTCTCCTCCTACTCCACCAAATGTTGTCTCTCCGACTCCTCCCACTGTCCTGGATCGTGCTGCTGCTGAACTGGACCGGCTGCGGCAATATCTTTTGAGGGCCAACCCCAGCTTGGTGGCCGGGCGCTTGGAGCTGGCCTTTGGCTGGGTTCACTCTGACGCTTTGATTCGAGCGGCGCTGGTTCAGGACGCGACGGCTTGTGACGAGGAGAGGCAGGCCGTCCTTGGGGCGAAGGCTTCTCGCGACACCGCCTTGGGGGAGGTAGCCGATGTCCGAGGTCGCTGCTAGGCGCTGGAGAGCGAGCTGTAGGGCCTGCGTGACCAGCTTGCCAAGGAGGCCCGCATTCACCAAGAGAAGGAGGAAGACATGAAGGCTCGCGAGGCGGCCGTCAAGGACCAGGACGCCAAGCTTAACAAGTGCCGTGACCGCCTGGGTGTGCTGGAGCAGGAGTTGGAGGCAGAGAGGGTCGAGTTGGACGGCAAGGCACGGGTCCTTGCCGAGGACCGCGTGGCCTTCGCGGAGATGGAGGTGAAGGCTCGCACCTTGCTGAGGTCGCTTTATGACAGCGGCCTGGAAAGCCCGCTGGCCGGCGCCGAGGACGGCCCTGCCAAGCTGCTTCCCTTCCTGATCCGCGCCCTTGAAGATGTCACCCTTGGCCTTGGTCCTACGGCTGAGGCCGGGGCGCGTGTCCTGTCTTCCGCGGCGCTGACATGAGTCCTTACCCACGTCTACCTTCGCGATCCCGACGTTGACCTCGACAGCCTGCTGGTGCCCGTGAGCGGTGAGCTTGCCGCTGCCGCTACTGAGGCCGTGAAGGGTCAAGTGGAGGCTCTGCTGGCGAAGTTCCGGGCCTTCAGCACCAAGCCGAAGCGAGGCGCTGCCAGTCCTGAGGCTTCACGAGGCGAACCCGCCCAGCGCAGCTCCGCTGTCAACAAGTGACTCCTTTATGGCTCCTGTTCTGCTTTCAGCTCCTGCAACATGCATCATGCCTCGGGGAGGCGTTTAAACTTGCGTTTGGTGTTGTGACAACAGTTATGGACTGTAATATTTGCTTTTGAATTTCTTGAGATTTGCGCTTTTCCTTCCTACTTGCTTGTGTTCTACGCCGGCAGAGCCCGGCCCCGCGCATACCTCAGCCGCCATTAGCCCCGACCGGAAACCAGGACGGGACCAAGGAGTGAGGGGGTACGTGACAAGTTAGGCTCCTGAGTCGCGATGCTCAGGAGTCCCCCTTGGTACACGAACAAAAAGTAGGGAGGCGAGATGTGTGGGTGAATTTACCATTCTACATCTGCAGATCCCGGCCCCGCGCATGCCTCAACCGTTGTTAGCCTTTCGGAACTAAGGAGTGAGGGGCTACGTGACCAGTTAGGCTCCTGAGTCGCGATGCTCAGGAGTCCCCCTTGACGTTCAAACGGCCTTCGTACCTTGGCTCCGCTCGGGGAGGGACGTGCGACGAACCAGGAACGAGGGGCCTGGCTGGGTGGCATGCGTCTGGGCGTGACCCAGGCGTAGCCCCCATGCCCAGCCCCCTCGCGCGGCACTCCCGAGGGGAGGCGTTGCGATGAGGCCAGACATTGAGCTCTGGGCTCCCTGAGGTTGATGCAGCTGGGGGCCACACTCAGTTGTTTATCACCAGCGTGGAGCATAGCGCTTCCTATGTGTACGGGCATAGCCACTCCTCGGCAGTGTCGTCAGCCAGCGCGGAGCATGGTGCTTCCACTGGTGCGTGGGAGGGGGCTCCACTCCGGGAGGAGCCCCCGGGGCGTGTACAGCCCCGCCCTGACACGTGGCTGGAACGGTAGGGCCTGACGAGGTGTATCTGGGCACCCGTGAGCCAGCGCGGGACTCACGGGGCCCTACCTCAAGGCGGGTTGCGCCTGGCACTGGGCCTTAACTTGTGACGTGTTCCTGCAAATTTGGTTAGATGCCGACGCCCACGCCCCGGTCCCGCCTCGAGCGAAGTCTCACCATTGCTGGTATGCTGTGTCGTGATGCCGTGGACAAGGCCGAGGGTGAGGGCTGGAGAGCCAAGAGGAGCCCATGAGTCGATGCTCGTACCCCCCTTTAACGCAAGCGCCGACATGAGGGAAGGCGGGGTGCCGTGGACATGCATCAAATAACAATCATGATGGGTCGAATGCATGCCCGAAATAAAGGCGAGAGGGGTACATGCCGCTGGGTCTGGCCCGAGCGACTTGGGGATGATGCAGCCCAAGGGGCGCCCCCAACAAAGTAAGCTAGGAACATGAAATAAAAGGGATACATGCCATAGGGACGGACCCACGCGGCCTGGGAATGATGCAGCACTGGGGGGCGCTCCCAGCTGGAAATGAAACTTGAAGGATGTCACCTGATAACGTTGAAGACGAAAGGATGCTGAAGTAGTGGACGTCGTGGGCTGCGGAAGCCGACCTTCACGAGCCCCCATGCCCAGGAGCCTCGGGAGGCTCCGGAGGCGCTGGTGGCTCCTCGCGGACCATCTCCATCTCCGCCAGGACTACGGCAAGCCTGGCCTCTTGAGCCTCCAGGATGTTCCCCATGAGGTGCAAGCGCGTGGCGGCCGCGTTCGGCACGCCGTAGGGCATGCGAACGTAGCTGTGGGGTGGACCTTCGCAGTGCCCCACGCGTGAGGGCCAGAAGCGCTCATGAGAGGCGGCTCCGTTGAGCCCTGGTATGTCGATGCAGACGCGCAGCCCACCATCCTCGCCTGGATGGGGAGCTACGGCGGGTAAGCGGCGGCTGCCACTCATGACTCTTGACTCCTGCAGCTCCTGAATGATCTGGCTAACGAACTCCTGAGAGTTTGGCCCTCCTTGCCTCGCTCCTTCCTGAGGGAAACGTGCTTTGAAACACGCCTCCAAGTGGTGCCCAAGCGCGTGCCTCGTGACCTTAGCAAGGTCGGTGGCCCTCCAGGAGAGAGCCCCCGAGCCTTGTTTGAGGAGGGCGTCGGGCGCGCCTTCCTATCTGACAGAAGGAGGTGCCCCTTGAACAGGCGCGGACCCTGAGGGGCCTGCCTCCCGAGGGGTCGGGCCTGGCGATATCTTCTTCTTCTTGGGAGCAGTCTCGGGGAGCCTCCCGCTCCTGCGATCTGGGTCTTCAAGTGACGCAGCTTGAAAAGCTCGCTCCAGGGAGCACACTGCGTTTCTCTCTTCACAAGGCACCGTGATGACTCCGCCGCTTCCTGGTATCTTGAGGACGTTGTAGCCGTGATGAGTCACGGCCATGAACTTGTCCAGAGCTGGGTACCCGAGGATGGCATTGTATGGCATGCGAATGTGTGCGACATCGAATTCGATGAGCTCGGTGCGGTAGTTGTCCGCCCCGAAGGTTACAGGGAGGCGGACCTGCCCAATTGGGATTGTGGAGCCATCAGTGACTCCGGAGAAAGGCTTGGTTGGCTGAAGCTGATTGTAAGGCACTTGGAGATTGTTGAATTTTTCTACGGACAGGACATTGAGCTCTGCTCCACCATCAATGAGGGTTCTGGTGACTTGCATGTTGCTGATGATTGGGGAACAAAGCATCGGGAGGACTCCGGCTGTGGCCGCGCACTTGAGCTGATCCGCTGAGCTGAACTTGATGGCGCATGCTGACCACCTGAGAGGGCGCGTGGCCTCGAGCGTCAGGAGGACTGCATTTACTTCGCGGGCGAACTGCTTGAAGATGCGTTGAGAGGCTGGGGATTGAGCTCCACCCAGGATGCAAGCGATCGCGCGCCGCTCTTGGAAGCCCCCAGCCCCCTCGTCCTAATGATGGTCCTCATTTCCCCTTGGCTGCAGCGGCAGAGGAGGGAGGCCTGTGTTTCCTTGCGGGTGATCCTCGCGAGGCTGATCCCTCCAGCCTCCCTCGCGAGGCTGATCCTGCCAGCGATCCTCGCGAGGTCGGTCACGCCACCCTTGGCGAGGGCCACGGTCTTCCCAGCGTCCTGCGTTTCTTCCTCCTCCTCGGCCGTAGCCTCGATCTTTGCGGTCGGGGCGTCGACCGATTCTCCCTTCTCGCACGGCTCGGAGCTCTTGACATTCGTTGGTGTTGTGGGTGTGGAGGTCGTGGTACACATAGTATCGGCTGCCCTTGGAAGACTCGGGCTGATCTCTGCCTCGCTTGGTGTCTGGTTCTGCCGCTGGCCTTGGACTTCTTCTCTTCTGGGTCTGCGGCTGGCAGCTCGAGCAGGGAAAGGCGTCCTTCCTCAGCTCTGGCGCACTTGGTCGCCAAGTTGAACAGATCCAAGGATGTGCACAGATCTTCATGCATCGCCAGCTCCTCCTTCATCTTGACGTCTCGCACACCGCCGGAGAAGGCTGAGATGATGGCCTCCTTGGTCACCTTGGGAATCTTGAGGCGCATGCGTTGTTGAAGTGCTGGATGTATCAGAGGGTCTCCCCGGCTGCTGCTTGATGCGGGCGATGTCGCCACGGCAGGAGGCCGATCATGAGTACCTTGAAGTTGGCGGCGAAGCGGTGCGCATCTCGCCCCACGAGGAGATCGTGCCAGAGCTGTGTTCAGGAGCTGTGTGCAGGCCCCTGCCCTGAGTGCCATGGGAAACCAGTTCGCCATGACCTTCTCGTCCCCGTTGGCGGTTTCGATGCCCAGCTCGTAGAGCTGGAGGAACTCCGCAGGGTTGGCCGTGCCGTCGTAGTGAGGAGGCAGGTCTGGCTTGAACTTCCCGGGCCACGCGATGCTGCACAGCTCGGTGGTGAAGGCGCGGTAGCCTGCTGTGGCTACAGGAGGCCTTTGGTGACGAAGAGCCTGGTCTTGCGGGTCCCCATGCTCTGCCGTTGGGAGCAGCGCGGGGTCTTGGCGTGCTGGAGCAGGAGCATGGTCGTGACGAGCCGGTGCAGGGAGCACTCAGGCAACTTCTTGGGGGCGAGGGACCTATTGACAACTCTGCTCTTGCTGTGCAGGCGCCGGACAGAGTGGGTTCCGCCCCGGGGCCACGCGCCTTGGGGCCAAGGCGCCCCTGGAGCTTCATCGCCCGCGCAGGGCGGGGCGCTGTGCAGCGAGAAGGACGGCGTGGGGGAGCCCCCAGCGTCGCGGACGAGCTCGGCGACGCGGTCGAGCCACTCTTCGTAGACGTCGTCGACAGGGCGGTAGCGCAGGAGCTCGTTTGCCGCGATGAGCGCAGCTCGAGCCTCCATGGGCGCGCGGAGCGTGCGAGACGAAGAACCAGCTGGGGCGAGTGAAGGAGTAGCGGTGCGGTCGTCTCGCCTCACGGACGGATGATGGGACGATGCTTGCTGCTTGTTCCCCGCCGGGCCGGTGGCGGCGTTGACTGCAGGCGATGGGGAACGGTGGGGGTGGCCGCCGACAGGGGCCGTCTGGGCGACGCGGGTAGCGAGAGCGGCTCGGCGCTCGGCGCGGGCCCGACGAGTGTCTGACATGGACGCAATGGGTGGCGAAGAACAGGGCGGCGGAAGACGGATTCCGGTGCACCCCTACCTCGCGCGCCAAATGTCGGATTTCGGGTTCCGGCAGACCCTCTAGGTTCGAACTCTGGGGTGCACGTGGAGATCTCGCCCCCTACCTACCTGCACCTCGCCGCCTCGCTAAGATCTAAACTATGAAAGGAACAACACAAGAGACACAGGTTTATATGGTTGGGCCACCATTGTGGTGTAACACCCTACCCAAAGTGTGGTGTGGTGGATTGCCTCTGGGCTGATGATGAATAATACAAGGAAGAACAGCCTCGCGAGGGTCTGTTCTTGGCTGGTGCGATGAACTGCTAGGGGGAGTTCAGTCGCTTCTCTCTCTCTCTCTCTCTCTCTCTCTCTCTCTCTCTCTGTGTGTGTGGTTGATCTCTCGATGCGATCTCCCAGATGCCCCTACCCTGTGGGTGGCTAGTCCTATTTATAGGCAGAGGCCCCGGCCCTTCCCAAATATTGAGCGGAAGGGCGCCAACAATTGGCCATTTTGAAGGGGAACATCTAGTACACCGATCCCGACTAAAGTTGGTCCTCGCCGTCAAAGGCTCTGGTGACGCCGGCTTGGGCTCCACAATGACTTCCTTCCTGCCGTTCACACGGTCTTGGTCCTGTTTAACCGAACGGATGCCTTTGCTTGATGCTCTCGCAGCGCTTGCCCCTTTGCACCAAAGAGGAAATGAGGACACCTGCATGGCTAGCGCGCACCGGGCGCCCTTGGTCGTCATGGCTTGCATCATGGGCACCTCGTGAGGTACCCCACCTTGATCTCTCCGCCTCGCGAGCCAGCCTGACGAGGCCGTGCCTGAGGAAGTTTCCTGTCGCCCACCCAGCGAGGCTTGGCCCCTCGCAAGGGTCTTGAGCTTGTGCTGATGAAGATGGTCTGTGCTGGGCCACCCCTTGAGCCACGCCGCAGGCCGCAGGCAGACAAGTCTAGGTACCCCCGTTCCCAGAACGCCGACAATTGTCTAAATTTCTTAGCCACTTTTGGATATTTTTATGGCTAAGTTGGGGACTAAACTACTTTTTAGTACTACTTGTCACACCCAAAATGATGGACAAACTGAAGTAGTCAATAGAACATTGTCTACCATGCTTAGGGTTGTTTTGAAGAATAGAAAGAAAAAGTGGGTAGAATGCTTGCCTCATATTGCATTTTCTTATAATCATTCGCTGCATTCTACTACTAAGATGTGCCCTTTTAAAATTGTGTGTGGTTTCCTACCTCGTGCACCTATTGATTTGTTACCTCTTCCATCTTCGGAGAAGGTTAATTTTGATGCTAAACAATGTGCTAAATTGATCTTAAAAATGCATGAGTTAACTAAGGAAAACATTGTTCATAAGAATGCTACATATAAACTTGTTGTAAATAAAGGTAGAAAACATGATGTCTTTGCATGTGCAGATCTTGTTTGGTTTGCGTAAGGATAGGTTTCCTGATTGGCGCAAACCAAAGCTAATGCCACGTGCTGATGGTCCTTTTAAGGTGTTGGAGAAAATAAATGAAAATGCATAAAACTTGACCGGCCTACAGATTTTGAGGTTAGTCCCACTTTTAACATTACAGATTTGAAGCCTTATTTTGGTGAGGAAGATGAGCTTCTGTCGAGGACGACTTCATTTCAAGAAGGGGAGGATGGTTAGGACATCAATGCCATTATTACACCCATAGCCCCTACTACTATACATACTTGACCAATTACTAGAGCTCACGCACGCCAATTGAATGCATGCGCAAGGAAACAAGAACAGAGTTTCAGGTGATGATTTCACAACTTTGAAGCCACCATAATGAGTGCACGAAGCCATGGACGAAATATACAATATGCTACTTCATAAATTTCGTCCATAGGCTATTATAGGTGATGCGTCACCTTATTATTGGATCAGGCCCATGTAATTTTGAAATACTTATGTATAGAGTCTGTATGTCTTGGGAAATAGAGTTAAGGGTTGGTTTTAGACCCCTCCACCAAGGGGCCATGAATTCCCCCTCCCCCCCCCCCCCAACTCCTCCATATATACAACCCTTAGGGCATCATTTAGACTTTGGGGTTTTCTTTAGATTAAAGTTCGCCTTAGCTGCAACATCGCGTACTTCGTTTGTGTTCAACGACCAAACCAAGATGTCAAAGAACCCCACCTTGATCAATAAAGATTTCCTCTTATATTCGCAGTATCCAGATTGCAATCTCAGTTTCTTGGTTGTTCTTCGTTTAATAGCAGGAAATAGTCCCTCGTGGTCAGGTTGATCGTGCTCTGGCGTGGTCAATAACCTCTTAGAGTTGGTTTAGCTATTGCTAAGGCACGAGATTGTAGCACCCAAGATGCAATTCTATCCCAATCAAGTGATGAATTCATGATTGGGGCACAAACGCATTTAGACCGCATAGCAAGGTGGATATCATTACAACATACCATGTACTAAATAGATGAGAATACAAGATAAAGGCTTACACTCGCCACAAGCTACAACAGGAATACATCAATACATCAATACACAGCAATCATCATACAAAAGAGCAGGACCTGACTACGGATGAAACCAAACGAAAAAGAAGAACGGCATCCACCCTGCTAATCCCAGGCTCCTGACTCGGAACCTATCCCTTGATCGAAGAAGAAGAAGCAGAACTGTGGGCACGGCTCTCGAAAAGATTAAACCCTGCAGGGGTGTCCCAACTTACTCCATCACAAACTCTAACGATCCGTGGAGGAAAATCCTCCATTCCGGAACAACCCGGTCAAGCTCGGAATCCCGGTTCACAAGACATTTCGACAATGGTAAAACAAAACCAGCAAGACCACCCGCTGTGTCGACAGCCCGGTAAGAGCCGCGCGTATCTCGTTCTCAGGACAACACCGTCTATGCGAATTGGACGATAGCCAAAATACCATCGAGTTGCCCCGAGGTGGCACTGCCGACTGCTAGGTAGGTGGACCAACACTCATGAGGAGCACTGGCCCAGTTTGCTGATTAATTATCCACTAGTACTGGTAAGTCCCTATGCAAGTTTTAGTTGTTATTAGGCAAATGGTAAAACTAATGTTGGGCCTTGCTGGAAGAGTTTTATTCAAAGCGAACTATCAAGGGGGGCCCATAAACCCCGATCGTGTTAGGAACGCAAAATCAAGGAACATAACACTGGTATGATGGAAACTAAGGAAGCAGGAGAACAAAATACCAAGCAAAAGTCCAAGCCTTCCACCCTTTACCGAGTATATAGATGCATTAGTTAAATAAGAGATATTGCGATATCCCATGATATCCATGTCCCAATATGGAACCACCTGCACTGCACATGCAACTAGCAACACTATAAGAGGGGCTGAGCAAAGTGGTAACATAGCCTAACAACGGTTTGGTGGGATGGTGGAAAAGGTTAGAGGCTATTTCATGGCATGTTGGGAGGCTGTCAACAAGTGGTAGGTAGCGCGACATAGTGATAGCATCGAGACAACTAGCAAAGCAAAGATAGTGGTGGTATCCAAGGTGATGGCAATACAAAATAAATACACTTCCATGATGATACGTGTTTGTCAAGGTAGGTCACGTTTTCTATCATGCATGTACATCCATGACAATTTTATGATAGAATCAAGATAGTCATACCTGTGCTGTCGTAGAAGTGTTCCATGACAACACAAAATTATCATCACGGAAGTGTTCACTTCCATGACGATAAATGATGCTTCATGGAAGTGCTTTCGTCAAGGGTAACCGACACGTGGCATCCCCCGTAACGGGTCGCTGTTAAGCTATCGGGTCTGGTTTTGGATCCGATAACCCGTTAATAGCCCGGACTAATGGCGATTTTCCATGTGTAAAATTCTCATTGGCCCAAGGAAACACGAGTCAGCTCGTCATTGGGTCAGATAGGCGCCTATGATATGTCGACACGTGCAACCGCACACCACTGGCCAATTTATCTTACAAATGTCGGCCCGTTTGACTTGGTCAAAAGTTAGTGGGCCGGCCCATGAAAAGCTTGTTAACGGTCTGTTCACAAATAGCCTATTTTCGGCCCGGTAACTCACGACCCGTTAGGGCCTTCCCGAAATCGACCCAACAGTGTCATGCGGGCCATCGAATATAACACCAGCCCGTTTCATTTTAGGCCCATGTATGGCCCACGACGTCTTTCGGCCCATACGAGGCCTTTCGTATCTTTAGGCCCTTTAGTGGCCCACGGTGACTCTAGCCCATAATGTACAGTAAATTTCTTTGTACACATTAACGGCCCATGATTCACATGGGCCGTTTCCAGCCCATGTTAGCTTTCAGCCTACTGACGGCCCATACGTTCTTGGGCTCCTTTCCGGCCCTCAATTACTTCCGGCCCATTACTGGCTTGTTCCCCTAATGGGCCAAATTCGGTCCGTGGCTAGAATCGGCCCGTTTGTGGCATGTTAACCCGTTGCACCGTTTCTAGCCCGTCCTATATGATGGCCCATTAACGGCCCGTTATGCATGTGACAGAATTAAGCCTTTGTTGTCTTACGGCCTGTTAATGGCCCATTACCGTGCTGGCCTGATATCAATTACGCCCGTTTACAGCCCATGTGGAAACATTTATCCAACGGCCCGAGGCCCACTAATTCTACGGCCCGTTGGAGGCCCATTTATCCGACGGCCTGTAGGAGGCCCATAGATCCTACGGCCTGTAGCAGGGTCAAGGTTACCACAATCTTTATATGGCCCATGGTTGTTGCGGCCACAAGCAAACCAGGGAAAAAGAAGACTAGGAAATAAATAAGCCCGAAACTAACACTAGTCTATTAAGGCGATTGCACATATTTCATCCACTGGGCATCAAAGTTCACCACCAGTGCAAATATAGGGAACACCCTACACTATACAAAAATGGCTTGCTGTTTTCTTCAGCCGGTGGTTGCACGTTAAGAACAAATTTTGCATCGCAACAAAACAAATTGCAACCATAAAACAAAAGGAAGGTTAGCATAAAAGTTAACAGTCTGGCAGATAAATGCACCACCAGAAGTTCAGAAGGTCAGTTCATTTGACTTGACTGTTACGTTTTCATGTTGTATTGTCCGATGGAGCATCATAACCTTCGCCTTCATTTCTCCTAGGCTCCTGAACAACATAGCAAATGTGTGATAGTCTGGTTTGAAAACCATGCATATCTTGACGACATCGAGCAATGGTTGTCCTTGTTTCAAAAGGGCCTCTGTTAGGGAATGACTTGTGTCTGCAGCGCAAATATAACATCGTTTTGAGCTTGCATATCTTGATCATGAGGCAGTTTGGACGAGATTGCCTTAACAACCAACCCAATATTATGCAGGAACGTGCTTTTGGCACTATTAGTGGACATGTACTGACCCACTGCAGCAAGAGGTGACATGGCAGTTATAATTGCCTCATCACCTTCAGAAGGTGGCGGTTCCACCATTTTTTCCATAGTTTGCTGAAAAGTTGAGTTTTTACTTTAGTAGTACCAGAACAGAAGATATTTAGGAGGTAGCAAAACCAAACAAAATAGCTTTGGTCTATATACAGAACTTATTCTGATGAACTCGTGTAAAATATTAGTTGTATTTTACTGCAAAGTACATAATAAAACAAGGTTCCAAACATATGACCATGTACCATGGCTAATGTATTATCCATTTCTTCACATTGTATTGACAGTTAAGGATAAAGAGACAAAGTTTATAATATGGTAAGCATAGTATGACATCATTCATATCACAAAACAACTGAGAACAGACAAGCAGGCAATTGTAACATTGTGTGGGCAAGTCTAGCACGGAACTAGATTAAAGATCAAGATCAAAGGAACATCACTCCTCTATTTTAAACCTTGTAAGGTGCAACGATACGCTAAGAAAATTGTGTATAAAATTGAAAAGAGTAATAGACATTGGCTGCAAACTATGCAGTTCAATGCACAAGTTAGAGTAAGTAGTAGTTAAAAGGCATGAGGATTAAGGACTTACAACATCGGCTTTGACTAGTTGATGCGGAGCATCCCAAGGTCATCCCCATGTACCAACCTACGTCTCCCACGACACCACTTAGACCCATGACAAGAGCCCGAACAAAGGCTATGGAAGATAAGGTGAACGCGCTCCTTTCCGAACTACTACTTTCGACACATGAGACATGGCTACTACCTCAAATGGAAACACTATGTGTGCTTAGGTACTTGGAGGATAACCATGGAACATCTACATCCATTCGACAAGATGGCGAGGACACCAAGTGTGAAGGACAAGAAGAAGGACTGCCGAAGAAACTACAGCCACCGGGACGACTGGTCGGGACCGGACATCCGACGCCTGAAGCTCAACATGCCCGAGTCTCAGCCAACACAGGCTACAGCGAGCGGACGTCCGGCTAGGACCGGACGACCGGCCACACCCTCCAGCGAGCGGACGACCGACAAGGTCCGTATGTCCGGCGACTCCGCACCCGAGCCAAAATTAACGGAAGTCCGAAGCCACCGGACGTCCGACGCATCCTTCACAGAACGGATTTAGCGGAAGTTTGACGACTCCGGACGTCCGGTCCCCCGTGAGCCACTAGACGACCGGTCCCCAGCGGACGTCCGGTACCTGTCTGTGCAAGGTTTCGGGCCGAAGCCCATGTACCCCTTCGCTTCGCCCCTCTTTTGCACTAAGACTATAAATAGACCTCTTCCTCCTCCTAGTTTGGGTTAGCAAAGGATTAGCTCATGTTTGTGTGAGAGCTTTGCTCATCCACTTGGTTACCTTCTCCTCGGAGATCGCGCCTCCACCGGAGAAGATCCTTCCAAGTGGATTCAAGACCCCCTCATAGGTGGCCCCATCAAGACCTCCTCACGGAGAAGAACCGGTTACCCTTTGTATCGTCTGTTGTTGACTTTGGATCGTGTTTTACCTTTTGTGTTTCGAGGATCTAGCATATGTGTGACTATATCTTTTTGGTTTAGTAATTTCTCTCATGTTTTCCTCCGTTTGCCCCTCGTGTTCTTCATGTTCTTCATTGGGATTCGCTCCTTTCGTGGAAGATCGGCCGTTTAGGGTTCCACCCTACATCATCTTGGTATCATGAGCCACGTTGATCACTATTTCGGAGCCTCCCCTCTTCGTTTTCTAGCTTGATTTTGTTGTGTTCTTCCCTAATTCGAAAATTCCCCACAAAAATAGACCCAATTTTTTGTGATTTGTTGGTGTGATGATGTTTTGTTGGATTTGATCCATGGATTTTCTTTGCCTTGAGCGGATCTAGTTTTTCCCCATCAACTCCACCTTTTCCATCCACAAAAACGCTCGGATTTGACCAATTTGGCCACCTCCACCTCGAAACCGTATTGTTCATCCCGTGCCCAAAATTGCCCAGGCACCGGACGTCCACTAGCTACTGGACGTCTGACGACCAGACGACCGCTCCATCACCGGAAGTCCGCTGATCCCTGATGAAACTGAACTTCCCCCCGAAAATTTTCAGCCACGTCCACCACTTCCACATAACACCACCATAGCTTGTCCGCTACCCAACTCCGACGATTTTGACACATTTTGGTCTTGGAGAATTTGAGTTGTGGTGCCCGTATCCTTTTGTGTTTTGGCTATCTAGATACGGTTCGACATCGACATCATGACCTCTCATCTTCGCCATAGACTACTATGATCGGCTACATCATTTCGGTATCAATCTCATCTTGGTATCGTGATAGCCTCATACACTCTGGCATTTGCATTGATAACCCCATAGCCTTACTTTTTGTGTAGCTTACCCATCGAGACTAGCCTTTGAGTATTGCCGGCAACGTGACTTATGCACATTAGTGATCATACTTCCCATAGCATACATACCATATAATCGTGGTGCATATCTTGTTATCATCTCTTGTGTCACAAAGTTGTCATTGCATACAGAATTGCTATCTTGGTTAGTGAAGCATTGCATGAGAAAAGAGCTCAAACAACTAGGAGCCAAACAAACTTTTAAGCAAAAGGGAAAGATAAGCAAAGAGCTTATAAGCAACAACCATAGCATCATACAACATTAAGATTGTCATACTCGATCATCTTGGATCATAGCATAGAAACATCATACATATAGCATACTTGGGATAAAAGTCGTTGCATTTTTGCTTAGTAGGTTGTGCACAAGTTCGTATCTGCCTATTGTGCAATCGTGCTAGCGTCTCTCTAGTGTTGTGCAACAAGAGCATCTTGGTGGATTCCACATTTTGGCTCACCCTTGGTTGCACAACCCCACATTATCTATTTGCGTGTGTGTTTCTGTGTACCATATCTTGCTATTGGTCTACTTGCTGCATTTGCAAATTTGTGAATCTTTTCCAACATTATTGAAGATCACTAACAATTGCATCAAATTTTGTGCCACCATCCTAACCAAGCCCCACCATAAGCTTTTACTTGTGTAGGTGTGAGAAACCGACAAGAATTGGTACCAATTGTGTTATTTCCTTGTTACACATTGGAGTGATCTTTGATACATCTTCAACACTGGTTAAGGTACATTTGGTATTGGTTTTTCTCTTTCTCCCACTCACATATCTTTGTTTGGAATGATGGATAGGCCAAGTACTTCTACCAACCCACTCTTCCTTGAGCAAGACGACGACCCGAACAACTACGTCACCAAGCTACACCTCTTTGGTACACAACGAGCCTTGCATGAAGAGCAACTAGCAATGAGCGACCACATCGACAACCTCGCCATCGACTTGCGACTCTCCGAGCAACGAACAAGAGACTACTTCGACAACAAGCTCGACGAACACAAGCACGAGAATGACGCAAGAATGGACGAGATTTGTGCCTTGTTCAACCGCTCTTCTACCACTTCGTCCTACTCAAGAAGGAGCCGCTCGAGTCGACACTCCGACGACACTATCTCTGGCTCAACTACACTGACATCGAACACTCTTCGTCGTGCCGGGCGTCAAGACCGTCAAGCTAACCACAATCCTCTACACGACACCGACTCTTAAGTGCACCGACAACGTCAAACCCAAGCTACATTCACGCAAGCATAAGAACGGCCATGCCAACGACAACGAGAACAAGAGTAGCGAGCGCGACAACATCAAGATGCCCAAGACGCCGAGGCACAACGCCAAGAACAACAACTTCGTGAAGCTCAAGCACTTGAGGCACAACATGCCCTTCGAGATTCAAGTCGAGCTGTAGCCAACCAAGGCCGACAAGCTCGTCTACAACAAGAAGCTCTTCATGATGAAGTCCAAGAGAGGATTTTCCAGGCACGTGTGCATCGACAAGCTCGTCCTCAAGATCGTCAAGATCCGCCTCAAGATCGACAAGCTCCTTCTCTAGCGAGACAAGAACATCAATTCCATTGAGAGCATGAAGATAATAGACCTCCTCCAAGACAAGAGCAACATGACATCGACAACCATCCTCGCCAAGCGCAACATGAGTTTGTCAATCCTCAACGACATGGGCGTCATCATCCTAGACCCCAACACAATGAAGAGCAACGATACGGCAAGCTAAAGTTCACCATGCCCAAGTTCACCAGAAGCAATGAGCCCGAAGAGTACATATCATGGGCATTGAAGGTTGACAAAATCTTCCGCTTGCACAACTACGAAGAAGAGAAGAAAATCGCGATGGCATCCCTTGAATTCCAAGACTACGTCCTAATTTGGTGGGAAAAAGTGATTGAGCGCCGAGAGGCAAGAGGTGAACCACCCATCACTACTTGGGCGCAATTGAAGGATGTCATGAGAGAACGATTCGTGCCAAACTACTACAACCGCGGCCTCTTCAAGAAACTCCAACTCCTCAAGCAAGGAACCAAGAGCGTTGAAGAGTACTAAAAGGAAATGGAGATTGCCATGATACGAGCCAATGTCACGGAAGATGATGAGCAAACTATGGCACGTTTCTTGAATGGACTCAACCATCCTATCAATAAGATTGCCGACTTCCAACCATACTCGAACCTCATCGAGCTAGTGCATCAAGCTACCAAAGCGGAATGGCAAGTACAAGAAGACTTCAAGTATGCCAAGTTCTCATCCAAGTCCTATGGTTTCTCCAACACCCAAGCTTCAATGACTCCAACACCTTCTACCTCAACAAAGCCATCTACAAGCAACGGCGACAAGTCAAGTTACAAGAAAACTTCGACAACCTCAAGTCGTCCACCTACTACAAGCAACTTCAAGACGAAAGCTTCATCATCATATACCCCAACCGATGAGGCCATCAAGACAAGTTCCTTAAAATGTGTAACGCCCTCGATGCGGCTATATCTCCCACGTGTCGAAGCACGACTTAGAGGCATAAGCGCATTGAAAGCAATGTCGCAAGTGAGGTAATCTTCACACAACCCTTGTAATAAATAAGGGAAAGAGATACATAGTTGGCTTACAGTCGCCACTTCACACAATACATAAATAAACATCCATCATTCAGATTACACTCAAGGTCCGACTCACGGAACCAAAATAAAAGAAGATACCCCAAATGCTACGGATCCCCGATCGTCCCAACTAGGCTCCACTATCGATCATGTAGCGACCAGACCGAATGGATCAAGTCTACGTGCTCGATGTCATCCCTGGATCGATAATGCTGACACCACACAAGATTTCGAAGGATTTATAGCAGAGTAGAAATCACACACTTATTACATCGTTGTCCACAAGGGAACTTATTACAATAAAAATGGCTTAAGGCCATCTAATAATAACAACGGAAGGCTTGGAAGATAAGTGAGTCCATCAACTCCATCGGCATCACTGAGTATAGAACCACGACCTAACACCTTACTCGTCGTCTGAAAAGTCTGCAACGTGAAAGTTGCAGCCCGAAAACGGGTCAACACATGGAATATGCTGGCAATGTAACACATAGAGAGCAATGAAAGCATAAGCCTATACTACATGCATATATGGCTGGTGGTAAGGCTCTATGTTTACATTTTTGCATAAAGCTAGTTTTTCCCTACAACAAAGGAATAATTTTGTTTAACTATCATGGTGGTTGTTAAACATTGAGAATGGTTGACAGCATCCTCAATCCCAATTAAAAAGTACTCATCAAAACCCAATAACATTTATTAGAAGTAACATGTCGAGATTCACATGATATTCAAGTACTAGATACTCAAAACGTCCATAACCGGGGACACGGCTAATCATGATTAGTTTATACACTCTGCAGAGGTTTGCGCACTTTTCCCCACAAGACTCGATCGCCTCCGCTTGGTTCTCGCACGACATGGTGTTTGAGAAACGGATGACCGAGACACAGTCTTTCAGAAGCACTAGCACCTTACATGTGGGTAGACCGTACCAACCTACATCCCCTACATTAGCTAGCCTACCCGTAAGAGTTCGCACAACTTACTTAACTATGCCAGAGCCCATAATTGGCTTGTGGCTGCACACGGAAGTTTCCAGTTTGAATAATCTTATGATCCCTTAGAGCACAGGTGGCGGTCCAAGAAATACAGGCAAGTCTGATAGAAACCAGGTGCCTCAATCCACCCAGATGTGTGTTTAGGTTGCCACCTTAGATAAACCATTAATTAACAATCTCACATCTGTCATGGATATTCACTCACCCAATCCACGTCTACTAGCATAGCATGGCATAATAAGAAAACGAGAAGTAACTCCCAAGGTTTCATAAGTAAAACAGTAATAGGTACTACCTCAATCTACTTCCCATCCCACAATTTAATTAGATCCTAAACATGCAAGTGTTTGAGGGTTTGATCTAATGCAATAAAACTGGGTAGTAGAAAAGGTATGATCAAGTGTTACTTGCCTTGCGATGATCCATGAGACCTAGAGATTCAAGTAACAAGCGGCGCCTCCGGGTGATCTAACGCAGACAAACAACAAGCATACAATAAGTACTCATCTAATGCAGGAAATCTCGAATAAAAGATCTAACCAGAGAGTTCAACTTAAGAACCCTGGTTACAAAGAATCAAATCAAATAAAGCATCGACAATGAAAGTCGAGAGAGAACGACTCAGTTTTAGCAATCTGAAACTAGGTCAAAAGTTTACAGAGAAAAACTTTGTTTAAGTAGGTTAGTCGAACGGCGGTTTCAGAATGAAACTCCAGCGCTTGAATCACCTGATTTCGATAAACGGCGAGAAAATAAACAGATTTGAAAATTGGATCGAAATCGAAATTAGAAAATAACGGATTAAATCCGATTAAAAGAAAAACGAGCGAACAGATTAAGCGGCGGACGTTCGTTAACAGATCTAATCCGGCGAACACATTACATTGAAGCGAACGGGTCGGTGGGCGTTCACTAATTAATAAAACCGAAAAAAACATCTAGGGTTTTTTAAAAACCGAACAACGAACGAAAAACCGGATCGGTTTTAAAGCAAAACCGGATCGGGGGTGGGGGGTGAGTGGTGGCGGCGGCTACCTCCGCGAGTCGCCCGGGCTCGGCTCCGGGCCGCGTGGTCGGCGGGTTGGCGGGTCGGGCGAGGATCGGCGAGGGGCGGCGCTGGCGACGGCGGCGGCGGCGTTTTCGGCGGCGGCGGCTCGGGTTCGGGGGCGGGCGGGGCGGGATGAGGGGTGAGGGGGGGGCGGCGGGGTTATAAGGGGGGGCTCCGGTTGCCTTGGGGAGGGGGCAACGGCGGCGGCGTGGCTGTGGTCCGAGCCGGACTCGGCGTCGTGGCGGCGGGCTCCTCCAGCGCCATGAGGAGGGGGAGATGGGCCGCGGCGGTGGGCTGGGCCCTTGGCCCAGGCGGGCGGCGCGCGTTTTTTTTAAACAAAACTAAACGAAATAAAAATAAAACCAAACGGACTCCAAATTTAACAAAATAAATTTTCCCCGACTCTTAAAAATGGGTCGAACAAAATGAACTTTAAAACGGGGCAAATATGCATATTTTTAAAATACTCATTTTTTTGCCTAAAGCAAATAAACTTTCGAAAAACCAAAATTTGATTTATTCATTAAATCTTCATTTTTCCTAAATGTTGGGAAAGTCATATTATTCCCTCTCTTAAATTTTTTTATCGGAAAAACTTTTGAAGATAAATAAATAAATCCAAATGATCCTATTTTCAAAATTTGAGAAATCCCCAAATATGAAAATAATGAAATCTCCAACTCTCTTCGAGGGTCCTTGAGTTGCGTGAAATTTTCTAGGATCGGAAAATGCGAGAAAATATGATATGCATGATGACCTAATGTATAACATTCCAAATTGAAAATTTGGGATGTTACAAATCATCAGGAAAAGACACATAGTAACGACCACGTTCCTCGTCGAACTCCCACTTGAGCTCGGTTCGCCACCCTTTGGCATCGTCGGCACTGCAACTGTTTTGGTAGAATCTGTGAGTCACGGGACTCAGCAATCTCACACCGCGAGATCAAGACTATTTAAGCTTATAGGAAGGACAGAGTTGTAAGGTGGAGCTGCAGCAAGCGACTAGCATATATGGTGGCTACATTCGCAAAAGAGAGCGAGAAGAGAAGCAAGGCACGGACGTGAAGCTAGTAGCGATCAAGAAGTGATCCTGAACTACTTACGTCAAGCATAACTCCAACACCGTGTTCACTTTCGGACTCCGCCGAGAAGAGACCATCACGGTTACACACGCGGTTGATGTGTATTTTAAATAAGGTCAACTTCGGGTTTTCTACAACGGACATTAACAAATTCCCATCGCCTCATAACCGCGGCACGGCTTTGAAGATAATACCTGCAGGGGTGTCCCAACTTAGCCCATTATAAGCTCTCACGGTCAACGAAGGATATTCCTTCTACCGGGAAGACCCGATCAATCACGGAATCCCGGACTACAAGACATTTCGACAAGCAATAAAACAAGACCAGCAAAGCCACCGAATGTGCCGACAAATCCCGATAGGAGCTGCACATATCTCGTTCTCGGGCACACCGGATGGGCAAGGCGTCGGGTTGGCATAGACCTGGATTGCCCAGGGGCGCCGTACATCGCCGAGTTGGGCCAAGACTCGAAGGAGCACCGGTGCAGGGGTTTAAAATAAGATGACCCTCGGCTCGCGAAACCCGGGGAAAAGGCTTAGGTGGCAAATGGTAAAACCAATGTTGGGCCTTCTTTGGAGGAGTCTTATTCAAAGCGAACTGTCAAGGGGTCCCATAAATCACCCAACCATGTAAGGAACGCGAAATCAAGGAACATAACACCGGTATGACGGAAACTAGGGTGGCAAGAGTGGAACAAAACACCAGGCATAAGGCCGAGCCTTCCACCCTTAACCAAGTATATAGATGCATTAATAATAGCAGATATATATTGTGATATCCCCAACAAGTAAACATGTTCCAATAAGGAACAACATCTCCATGTTCCAACAAGGAACAAACTTCAACTTCACCTGCAACTAGCAACGCTATAAGAGGGGCTGAGCAAAGCGGTAACATAGCCAATCAGCGGTTTGCTAGGAAAGGATGGTTAGGGCTGACATGGCAATATGGGTGACATGATATAGCAAGTGGTAGGCATCGTGGCATAGGCATAGCAAAGAGCGAGCAACTAGCATAGCAAAGATAGAAGTGATTTCGAGGGTATGGTCATCTTGCTCGCAATGTTCTCGAGTTGTCGAAAGCTTGATCCTCGTAGCGTTCTCAACATGTTCCTCGTCCACGTACTCGTCTCCGGCTCTACCCAAAGCAAGAACACAAACAAAGGAACCACAATAAATCACGGTGCAAGTGCACAAGCAACATGATGCAAAACATGGCATGATATGCGGGATGTGATATGCAATGCGTATCTGGCGCTCGAAAGGAAAATGATGAACCAGGCATCAACTTGGCAAACCAAGTATGCCGCTGAAAAACGAGATGATTTCGGTTGAAATCGATATAAAGATCACCGGAATCGGATGCACGGTTTGCAAATGACAAGCAAAACAAGAATGGCACAAATCTGCCATTAACAGCATGATACCACTTAGCAAGCAACAAGAAATTAAGCTACTGCACCCAAACGTACCAACAAAGTATATGGCAGTGATCCACTCAAGATGATTGACAAAAGATGAACACTGAGATACGGCTAAATCACATCATAATAGGTTCAAACAAGCATGGCAAAAGCGCAAAACATATCAGCTTCACAGACTTAGTGAAATTACTGAACATGGCAAAAACAGCATCAGGAAGCAATGTTCAGAGCAAGAACACAACATGCTACAGGAACTTATAATAGCAAAACAAGGCATGGAATGAATCTACTCAAAGCATAGAACAAAAGTCCCTTACTGACCTTAAGCCAAAAAGGATCATAAAATATAGTAACACCCATGTCAATATCGCAAGTTTCGTTAACAGATTCAGCAACTGGGCATGTCAAAAACAGATAACAAGTAGACATGTTTAAGAGATCAAAGCACTCACTACAGAGCCTTTCATGATAAACTAAGCATATATAAATCAAGAAGACATGGCATAAAACACATACATGGCAAGAACAACATCATAGCATACACGGATCAACCACAACAACCTTGGCAAAATTGAATAACATGTAAACAATCTGCCAGGAAACATTTTATAGCAAAAGTAGAGCTCGATTGACTCAAGCTATGGCACTCCATAATTGCAAACAAAGGCATGGATTGATAGAGCATAACCATATGTTCAAAACATCCTTACTGAAGTATCTCAAAATATGCATGGATCTCTCGGTAGCATCAAGTTAACATGGCATCAAAATATCATCTAAACAGGGCTGAAATCAGCAACATCAGGAAGCCTACTTTGCATGCTTGTGCTAGCCACCACATAGATCACAAAAATACATAGCATACACCCCTGGAAAGATGGGATGGCATATTACAAAACACATGTAGGACTCAAATTCATAGGATGCACACATCAATCATAGCAAAAATAACAAAAGTGCATGTTCTGTTAAGAAACAGAAACTAATATCACATAGCCCTCTTCTAACAGCATTTCGGGCATCGAGATGACATCAAATGAAAATGATGTAATGAGATGAAATGATCTACTCTTCGAGTCGAACATTTTGACATATTACATGCACGAAACGGAGCTACAGGTGCAGAGTTATGATGCGTTGAAAATGCCACAAAATAATCACCGGAATTTAAAAACTCAAATGAATTTGAGGGGGGGGGGGAGAAAGTCAACCCAGAGTAGATCGAGATCCGGCCGGCTTGAGGCGGCGATGGCGCGGCTCGCCGGAGCCGAGGAGGAAGAGGGCCGGCCGGAGGAGGAGGGCGGCACCGGCGGAAGGCGGCGCGCGAGGCGAGGCCGGCGGCAGCGGACGGGCGGAGGCGGCGGGCCGGGCAGGCGGCGACGTGGCGGCCGGGCGGCGGCGGCCGGGCGCCGAGGGGCGCGGCGGGCGGCGCAGCGGGCCGCCGGGCGAGGACGATGGCGGGAGGCGAGGCGGCGAGGCGCTGTGAGAACGGGTTCGGGCGGCTCGCGGGCGAAGGGCGGCGGCGACCGGGCCGGAGGGCCGAGCGGGACCAGCGGCCGGGCGGCGCTGGGCGGCGGCGTGCCACGTGGTGTGCTGGGATTGGGCGCGGGCGGGCGGCGCTGACGGGCGGACGTGTCCGACGTCGGAGTTTTGTCCGATGGTGGGATGAAGATGGCTAGGGTTTGGACCTGGATTTGGAATGTGGGGTTGCTTAAATAGGCATAGAGGGAGCTAGGAGAGTCCAAATGAGGTGTAGTTTTACCACACGATCGTGATCGAGCGACGGAGAGAATGGAAGTGACTTAGATGGGTTATTGGACTATTTTGGAGGGTGTTGGGCTGCAACTTAAAAGAGGCCTTTCGAGAGTGCGGTTAACCGTTGGAGTACCAAGCGAGCTCCAAATGACCCAAACTTGACAGGTGGTCTATCGGTGGTATACCAAGGCCACTTGACAAACCTCGGTCCATTCCGGAGAGTTTAGTACCGCTCACGGAAAAACGTAAAGGGGACGCGGGGGACATAGGAGTGCGGATTGCAAAAGCGGACAACGGGAAAAATGCTCGGAATTATGAGACGAACGCGTATGCAAATGCGATGCACATGATGACATGATATGAAATGCATGACATGGACAAAATGCAAAAACGAAAGTCAAGAACCCAACCACGGAGGGAATATCATATCACAATGCCGAAAATGGCAAGAGTTGGAGTTACAAATATGGAGAATTACATCCGGGGTGTTACAAAATGCTTCACATCCGGAGGCCTAGGCCACAAGTCATTCGAGTGCACAAACAAGCGCACCATGATGCTCAACGACGACGGAACCTATGACTCAATGAGTGAAGGAGAAATGGAAGCCCTTGAGCAAGTGGCCATGCACCGAGAAGTGAACAACGACGATGAAGATGATCAAGTCTTTTGTGACGAAGATTCAAGTCCCGCTCTCATTGTCTCCAAGGTCTTAACTCTTCAACATCAACAAGACAAAGACCAAAGATGCCATATCTTCCACACCAAGGCCGGAATCAATTGAAGGTCCATCAAGGTCATCATCGATGGAGGGAGTTGCCATAACTTAGCGAGTGAAGAACTATGATCCAAGCTCCAATTGGTAAAGATGAAGCACCCGCACCCTTACAAAGTACAATGGCTAAGCGACAACGGCACCATCCAAGTCGAGCATAGGGTACAAGTCTCTTTCAAGATCGGAGCTTACGAAGACACTTCGGAGTGTGATGTCATTCCGATGACCGTTTGCCACCTCCTTCTTGGACGGCCATGGCAATTTGACCGAGGTGTCATCCACAATGGTCACACAAACCAATATAGCTTCAAGATGAAAGGGAAGGAGTTTGTGCTATGACCTATGTCTCCAAGCCAAGTTCTCACTGACAAGAAAGCCACCCATCATGGAGAGAACAGTGAGAGAGCGAAGCACCAAAAAGAGAGTGAGCACCACAAGCCCAAATTAAGTGCCTCCACGATGAGCGACAAGAAAACCTTAGTTCTATTTGCCACCAAACGTGAGATGAGATAAGTGTGTGAGAACCCATCAAGTGTCCTACACTATGTACTATTGTGCAAGGACGAGGCACCAAAAGCTAACACCTCTCATGATCTACCTTTAGTGTTATCGTCTTTATTGCAGGAATTCCAAGATGTTTTCCACGACGAGCTACCTCCGGGTCTACCTCCACTACGAGGCATCGAGCACCGCATAGACCTCATCCCCATAGCGCCACTTCCAAACAAGGCCCCCTACCGAGTCAACCACGAAGAAACCAAATAAATACAAAGGCAAGTAAAGCATCTCGTAGACCATGGACATGTGCGTGAAAGTTTGAGTCCTTGTGCCGTACCGGTCATTCTTGTGCCAAAAAGAGACGGTAGCTTTCGCATGTGTTCCGATTGTAGACCTATCAATGCTATCACTGTTCGATATAGGTACCCCATTCCACGCCTTGACGATATGCTAGATGAACTTAGCGGTGCCACTATCTTTTAAAAAATTGATCTTAAAAGTGGTTACTATCAAATCGGCATACAAGAGGGTGATGAATGGAAAACCTCTTTCAAAACAAAGTTTGGTTTGTACGAGTGGTTAGTCATGCCTATGGGTTTATCGGAAGCACCCGGTACTTTCATGCGTCTTATGCATTATGTGTTTCGACCTTATATTGGTGAATTTGTTGTTGTCTATTTCGA
Organism: Aegilops longissima; assembly: GCA_021605205.1. NCBI lineage: Eukaryota > Viridiplantae > Streptophyta > Magnoliopsida > Poales > Poaceae > Aegilops > Aegilops longissima. The sequence continues at coordinate 355,106,463 of CM038681.1, forward strand.
TGATATCCTTGTTTTTAGCAAATCTCTCAAGGAGCATGTCACCCACCTTCGCACCATGCTACAAACTCTTCGAAAAGAGCAACTTTATGCTAATATGGAAAAATGCCTCTTTGGTGTTGATAAGCTTGTTTTCTTGGGTTTTGTAGTATCTTCTAAGGGTGTTCATGTTGATGAGTCTAAGATCAATGCTATAAAAACTTGGCCCCAACCAACCAATTTGCAACAAGTGCGTAGTTTTCTCGGTTTAGCCGGTTTGTACCGTTGATTTGTGAAGGATTTTAGCACCATTGCATCTCCTTTACATGCTTTGAGTAATAAAAATGCACCCTTTATTTGGGGACCATCTCAAGATAGTGCTTTCAATGAGCTTAAGAACATGCTTACTCATGCTCCCGTGTTTGCATTACCCAACTTTGACAAAACTTTTGAAATTCATTGCGATGATAGTGGTAATGGCATAGGAGGTGTGTTAACACAAGAGAAGCGCCCAATTGCTTATTTTAGTGAGAAACTTTCTGGAGCGCAACTCAACTACCCCATCTATGACAAAGAGCTATATACTTTAGTGCGAGTTTACATGAATGGGAACATTATCTCCACCCTCATGAATTTATTATCCATACCGATCATGAAATGCTTAAATACCTTAAGGGTCAAACTAAGTTGAACAAGCGTCATGCCAAATGGAGTGAATTTATTGAGTCTTTTCCTTATGTCATCAAGTATATTAAAGGTAAGGAAAATATTGTGGCGTATGCGCTTTCTCGTATATGCATGCTTGTTACTCAACTTGAGTTGGATGTCATTGGCTTTGAGCACACAAAAGACTTGTATGCGCATGATCCTACTTTTGCAACTCCTTGTGCTAAGTGTTTGACGCATACATCTTGGGAACGATATTACATCAAAGATGGTTATCTTATGAGAGCTAACAAACTTTGCATCCCCGATTCTTCTCTTCGTTTGTTGCTTTTGCAAGAATCTCATGGAGGAGGACTAATGGGACATTTTGGACGTGACAAGACACTTGCTACGCTCTCCAAGAACTATTTTTGGCCAAAGATGTTTCGTGACGTCAACTGCTTCACCAACCGATGCTCTACATTTCACAAAGCTAAGTCTAAAGCTCAATCTCATGGCCTTTACATGCCACTTCTAATTCCATATCAACCATGCGAAGATATTAGCATGGATTTTGTGCTTGGTTTGCCTAGAACTAGAAATGGAAAGGATTCCATGTTTGTTGTTGTGGACCGATTCTCTAAAATGGCATATTTCATTCCTGGCAACAAGATAGATGATGCTTCACATGTTGCCAATCTCTTTTCTAGGGAAATCTTGGGACTTCATGGAGTGCCAAAGACGATTGTCTCGGACCGCGACGTAAAGTTCTTGAGTTACTTTTGGAAGACTTTATGCGCCAAGCTAGGAATCAAGCTCCTATTCTCCACGGCATACCATCCACAAACCGACGGCCAAACGGAAGTGACGAACCGAACACTCTCCACTCTACTATGTGTCTTGATCAAGAAGAACATCAAGGACTGGGAGGAGTGCCTACCCATCTCCGAGTATGCCTACAATCGTGCAAGATATTCAACTACCGGCAAGTCCCCCTTCGAGATCGTCTACGGTTTCAACCCATTATCCCCATTGGACATTCTTCCTCTACCACTACAAGAGCGCATCAACATGGACGCGAGTGCCCGAGTCAACTACCTCAAGAAGATGGATGAAGATACAAGGCACACCATCGAGCGCCAAGTACAACGACTCGCGACCAAGCTCAACGTCAACAAGCAACCCATGATATTCAACATTGGAGACTTGGTGTGGCTACACCTTCGCAAGGACCGCTTCCCCAACGAACGCAAGTCCAAACTTCTCCCACGAGCCGATGGACCCTTCAAGGTGCTAGCACGCTACAACAACAACGCTTACAAGATCGACCTCCCGCGCGACAAGTACAACGTGAGCGGCGTCTTCAACATCAAGGATCTTTCGCCCTACCATGGTGATCAAGATTTTGATCCGAGGTCGGATCTTTCCCTAGGGAGGGGAGATGATTCGGAGCATCCCAAGGTCATCCCCATGGACCAACCTATGTCTCCCACGACACCACTTAGACCCATGACAAGAGCCCGAACAAAGGCTATCAAAGATAAGGTGAACTCGCTCCTTTCCGAACTACTACCTTCGACACATGAGACATGGCTACTACCTCAAACGGAAACATTATGTGTGCTTAGGTACTTGGAGGATAACCATGGAAAATCTACATCCATTGGACAAGACGACGAGGACACCAAGTGCGAAGGACAAGAAGAAGCACTGCCGAAGAAACTACAGCCACCGGACGACCGGTCGGGACCGGACGTCCGATGCCTGAAGCTCAACATGCCCGAGTCCCAGCCAACACAGGCTACAGCGAGCGGACGTCCGGCTAGGACCGGACGACCGGCCACACCCTCCAGCGAGCGCACGACCAACAAGGTTTGGACGTCCGGCGACTCCGCACCTAAGCCAAAATTAACGGAAGTCCGAAGCCACCGGACGTCCGGTGCATCCTTCACAGAATGGATTTAGCGAAAGTCCGACGACTCCGGACGTCCGGTCCTCCGTGAGCCACTAGACGACCGGTCCCCAGCGGACGTCCGGTACCTGTCTGTGCACAGTTTTGGGCCGAAGCCCATGTACCCCTTCACTTCGCCCCTCTTTTGCACTAAGACTATAAATAGACCTCTTCCTCCTCCTAGTTAGGGTTAGCAAAGGATTAGCTCATGTTTGTGTGAGTGCTTTGCTCATCCACTTGGTTACCTTCTCCTCAGAGATCGCGCCTCCACCGAAGAAGATCCTTCCAAGCGGATTCAAGACCCCCTCTTGGGTGGCCCCATCAAGACCTCCGCACGGAGAAGAACCAGTTACCCTTTGTATCGTCCGTTGTTGACTTTGGATCGTGTTTTACCCTTTGTGTTTCGAGGATCTAGCATATGTGTGACTATATCTTGTTGGTTTAGTGATTTCTCTCGTGTTTTCCTTCGTTTCCCCCTCGTGTTCTTCGTGTTCTTCGTCGGGATTTGCTCCTTTCGTGAAAGATCGGCCGTTTAGGGTTCCATCCTACATCACTAGTGTAGTCATGCCCTTCGTCTTGATGGTGTAACAGTCCTTGAAGATTTCCACAACATTTGGTTCAGGTATTTTTCGGTCTTTGCGGGCTTTCCTCTACATTTGGAAGAAGTCAATATAGATCTGATAATATGGCACAGCGAAAAGAGTGAAACAACAGCTAATTACAAGAGCCTCGTAGTGTGCAGTATAGCTACGAGATCATGTCGTCTGTTGGAATTTCACTTTTGCACGGTTGGCCTTGTTCTTTGAACAGTTCACCTACAAGAAGATACATTTGTGAGGCACATGCGTAAATAGGAGTTCAACATGTGATCTGATCACATACATATAACGTACCTGATACTTTGGATCAGACCAGTGTTTAACAAGGCCTCTCCAGTCTTCATCCGATATATTTTCCACTGGATATGTTTCGGCAAGTTCACTGTTAGCCTGGCCTTCAAAGTGAATTTTCCTCAAGTTATACCGATACTGTAGCAGAGCAGACTTGAAAACATGGGTGCAAGCTTGTCTGGTTGCGTCATCTTGGCTATCCAACTTGAACCTCATCTGTTGAAAATTATGGGAGTCTCATTATCAGCAACCTAGAAAGTATGGGACAGAGCAAGACGATATTACTACTTTCCATACATAACCATACTTACAGATAAATGGTCGATGAAGGTGTTGAACTGGGTTTCATCTTTATCATTCCTGTACTGAATCCATGTTGGGAGGATACGTGCATGACACCTAACAGCAACCGCTGCCTCTGATACTAACTTGGATGAATCTGTAGCATCACGTGGCCTTTTTTAACCTGCCTCAGAACGGATCTCCATTCTTCCTCCTCTAGATTTAGTTAACCTATCGAGAATTATCCCTGATGTTTGTTTCCTCTCGCGCCTAGGTGCTAGTCCAACGACGAACATAGGAAGTGTTAGTGTACATCAAACTGCGAGACTACATATAAAGAAGCATGCAACTATAACTTGACTCCAGCAACTACCTTCTTGCCGTTGAAGCTCACAAAGTTTAATTAATCTCGCCAACTCGTCTTGTGTCAAGAGTGCTTCGGAAGTAGTGTCAGGTGGCAAGGGAGCTTGGGAACATGCTGCTAGCTGAGTTGATGAACGAGTAACTCGTGCAACTGGTGGTACTGTGGAAGGTGTTGCAACAACTAGGGTTGTCTCTGCTTCTTTGGTGGCAGCTATTGGTTTCTGTTTGGCTTGTTTTGCAGCGCGTGTAGCAAGGGATACCCCGTTTGTACAATTTTCCGCTGGACTTTGACCTTCTATTGCACCATCAGTACCAGCAGAATCTGTAGGATTCTTCTGCTTCCCTTTCTGTGTGTCCTTAGTACTAACACCATCCCCTGTCATTTTGTGTTCCTTCCTCTTTCTCTGTGCCATGTTAAGTCAAGCCGACAAGAAAAAGGAATAACGATTTAGTTCTTCAGAACAAATTGATGCGTGATACAGATGAACTGAACTTTGATTTTAGACAACCACATGATAGGAGGATGTAATATGTACGAAAAATAGGACGGCATGAGACAATTGGAACTATGATGTGTAAACTAAGAAGAAGATATTTCACTAAATTAGAAGCAATGCAATGGAAGGTAGACACCATATGAAAGATGCTACAAATATCGCTCTGCCAAGTTAACAGTGTCTCGTCAGAACTGGCATTTAAACAAATGTGAAGCAGTACAAGAAATAAATCATATGCAAGATGCAAACAACATCACACTACCAAGTTAAAGGTCTCTCGTCATTAGTGCCATTGCATATTCACAGCATTGCATATTCACAACTAATGATGTGTAAACTAAGCAGAAGGGATTTCCACAAATTAGAAGCAATGAAAGCTAGACACCATAAGAAAGATGCAACGAATATCACTCTACCAAGTTAAAACTGTCTCGTCATAAGTGCCATTTCAACAAATTAGAAGTTGTACAAGCTAGAAAAGAATGTGAGATGTAAGGCAAACACATGATACCAGGATGGAATATGTACGAAAAACAGGACAGCATGGCATATTCACAACTGCTTGTGTAAACTAAGCAGAATCCATTTCAACAAATAAGAAGCAACATAAGCTAGACACCGTATGCAACATGCAAGACAATATCACACTACCAAGCTACAGAAAGCACCTGGGATACCGGTTTCGCCGGAAGACTGCCATCAGTCCCTGCCTTATTTTTTTCCTTCCTCTTTCTTAGTTGTATTGCCTTGTCAATTCAAACCCACAACAAAAATGAATAAAAAATCATTTTTCAGAACTCCTTGATGCAGGATGCTGACGAGCACTACTTTAATGTAAGGCGACCGCATGATAGGACGATTGAATGTGTAAGAAAAAAGGACAGCATTGCATATTCACATTTATGATGTGCAAACTAAGCAGAAGGCATTTCAACAAATTAGAAGCAATGAAAGCTAGACACCATATGAAAGATGCAACGAATATCACTTTACCAAGTTAAAATTGTCTCGTCATAAGTGCCATTTCAACAAATTAGAAGTAGTACAAGCTAGAAAAGAATGTGAGATGTAACCTATATCACACTCCCAAGTCAAATGTGTCTTATGATAAGTGATTGTTGCAGGTTACACAAAAGTACTACTCTGATGTAAGAATATGGTGTGATAGACAGATATTGTATGTTCTAGAAACAGGAACACATGTCTTATTCACAAGTATAATGTGTAAAGTAAGCAGATGGGATTCAAGAAAATTAGAAGCAATACAAGCTAGACATCGTACATAACATGCAACCACATATAACAGTGCCAAGTTAGAGGGAGCACCTATGATGGTGCACTAGGAGCGACGTGCTCATCATCAACACAACTACGTTGAGTGTTTATGCATGTGTTGTCTTGTAAATCTTCTTGGGGGTGGAGGAGTAGAATCTGTAGAGGCCCTCCGTTTGGAAGGAGCACCTTTATCTGTTGCCTTGCTAATTTCCTTCCGCTTTATTGATTTTGAATTGTCAAGTAAAACCGACAAGAAAAAGCAATAAAATTCACTCTTTAGAACTCATTCGTGCATGATACTAACAATCACTACTTTGAAGTAAGGCAAACACATTATACCAGGATGGAATATGTACGAAAAACATGATGGCATGGTATATTCACAACTGTTTGTGTAAACTAAGCAGAAGCCATTTCAACAAATAAGAAGCAATGCCAGCTAGACACCACGTGAAAGATGCAACCAATATGACTCTGCCAAGTTAAAAGCGTCCCATCATAAATGTGGTTCAACAAATTAGAAGCAACGCATGCTATAAATCATATGAAAGATGCAACTAATATCGCACTGCATATACTAAAGGTGTCTCGTCATATTGATTGATGCGGGATACAAAAAAACAATAGTTTTATGTAAGGACATGCTTAATAGACAGATGTACTATGTACTAAAAATAGGAAGGCATGTCACATTAACAGGTATAATGTATAAACTAAGCAGAATAGCACATGCAATTTAACCAGATTAGAAGAATTACAATATAGACACCATATGCAACATGCAACAACATATCACGCTGCCAAGTTAGAGCAAGCACCTGCGATGCTGGTGTAGGGAAATGTGGTAATGAACTACAGAGCTATGTTCACTATCTTCATCGAGCCTTGTTGTTTCTTGACAATCATGTGGGGAGGCTGACGCTACATTCTTAAAATGAGGATCTTTTCTCATAGTAGTCCACGTGCCTGACTGCCTCATCATAAGTGATTGATGAGGGATACACAAGAACATTAGTTTGATGTAAGAACATGGTTAATAGACAGATGTACTAGTATGTACCAAAAATAGGAAGGCATGTCATATTCAAAGGTATAAGGTGTAAGCTAAGCAGATGCAATTTAACCAAATTGGAAGCAATACAATCTAGACATCCGGCTGGAGTGGTGAGCATGATCATCGAGGACCTGAGAGCCTAGTGGGAGGTAGGCTGCTTCGCCACAATCATGGCTTTTTAGTTGGCTTCCAGGTGTTGCCTGTCTGTGGTGGGCTTGTCCCTGGCTCGGCCAGTGCCCTGACAAGCTATTTGTCTTCTGGTGCTCCCGGGATGGTGGTTCATGTAAAAAATATCTTTCCTTATCTTAATAAAGACCGACTTCGGCCTTTTGAATAGAAGCTAGACACCATATGCAACATGCAACCACATAAGACACCATGAAGTTAAAGCAAGCACCTGGGATGGTGTTTCATGGTGAGGGAGTCCTGGATTAGGGGGTCTCCGGACAGCCGGATTATATCCTTTGGCCGGAATGTTGGATTATGAAGATACAAGATTGAAGACTTCGTCCCGTGTACGGATGGGACTCTCCTTGGCGTGGAAGGCAAGCTTGGCAATATGGATATGTAGATCTCCTCCCATTGTAACCGACTCTATGTTACCCTAGCCCCCTCCGGTGTCTATATAAACCGGAGGGTTTAGTCCGTAGGACAACAACAATCATACCATAGGCTAGCTTCTAGGGTTTAGCCTCTACGATCTCGTGGTAGATCAACTCTTGTAATACAAATATCATCAAGATCAATCAAGCAGGAAGTAGGGTATTACCTCCATCGAGAGGGCCCGAACCTAGGTAAACATCATGTCCCCCGCCTCCTGTTACCATCCGCCTTAGACGCACAGTTTGGGACCCCCTACCCGAGATCCGCCGATTTTGACACCGACATTGGTGCTTTCATTGAGAGTTCCACCGTGTCATCATCATAAGGCCTGATGGCTCCTTCGATCATCAGTAACGATATGGTCCAGGGTGAGGTTTTCCTCCCCGGACAGATCTTCATATTCGGCGGCTTCGCTCTGCCGACATCCACGGAGACTTGATCTTCGACGGATTCGAGCCCATGCCAGGTGCGCCGCATGATCACGACGAGCATGATATAGCTCTGTCGTCGCATAGTGTTTGGGAGATCGCACCGGCAACTACTCCGGCCTTCAATCTGGAGCAAATTGCGCCATCCAAGGACGGGTGGATAGACCCCGCCATGGAGGTCGTACTCTCAGCGGAGATAGAGCTGGATACTGACTTCACCCCTCACAATAGCCGTGACGCCGAACCACTGGGTTCATCTCCGGCCACGGACTCCGAGCTGCCTGCGCCCGTGCCCATCGAATCCGATTGGGTGCCAATCATGGAGTTTACCTTCGCGGATATCTTTCAGCACTCGCCCTTCGGCGACGTGCTAAATTCGTTAAGCTCTCTCTCCCTGTCAGGAGAACCTTGGTCGAACTATGTCCGGCTAGAATGGGATGCTGACGACGAAGAAATTCGCTGCCCACCCACCACCCACTTAGTAGCCACTATCGACGATTTAACTGACATGCTCGACTTCGACTCTGAAGACATCGACGGTATGTACAACGATGCAGGAGACGAACAGGAACCAACGCCCACAGGGCACTGGACCGCCACCTCATCATACGATATATACATGGTGGATACCCCAAAAGAAGGCAATGGCGACAAGACATCATAGGATGAGCCCTCCAAGAAGCAACCCAGGCACCGACGTCAGCGGCGCCGCTCTAAGTCCCGCCATAGCAAAAGCAATGATACCGGCACAAGAGACAATAACACTCCGGATAGTGCCGAAGACGTTGACAATCCCCTCCAGCCAGATTTAGAGCAGGAGGATGAACAAGCCAACCCTCCAGAAAAGGCGGCAGATGAAGAAACGGAGGATGACAATTACATGCCCCTCTTCGAAGACGAGGTGAGCCTCCGAGACGAAGAGTTTATCGTGCCTGAGGATCCCATCAAGCAGGAGCGCTTACAGCACCATCTTATTGCCACGGCAAATAGCCTGAAGGAAAAGCAACAACAGCTTCAAGCTGATCAAGATTTGCTAGCAGACAGATGGACCGAAGTCCTTGCGGTCGAGGAATACGAACTCGAACGCCCCTCCAAAAGTTACCAAAAACGCAGGTCGCTACTCGAGGAGGAAGCATTGAAACCTACCTCACCAGCAGGCTGACCGGCCACCGCGCGGCCGAGATAGAGTGGCGTTCCAGCCTGAAGTTCAGCCTATACCCCGCCGCCATTAAAACAAAAATACCAAGGCACGGGGCAACACGCGGGACCTACGAGACGTATTGGAGGGCAAAGCAAAACATGCAAGATCGATCTACGGATCACGGGGGCGCGCACCAACACGTGACAATGATCGTCACGCCGGATACAATAAAAGTAAATCCGGCCAGGCCGAATACAGCAGACAAGACTCATATGAACTGCGTCGTGATGTAGCCCGGCACAGAGGCGCTGCACACCCCCTATACTTCACAGATGAAGTTATGGATCACGAATTCCGGGAGGGTTTTAAACCCGTAAATATCGAATCATATGATGGTACAACAGATCCCGCAGTATGGATTGAGGATTTCCTCCTCCATATCCACATGGCTCGCGGTGATGATCTACACGCCATCAAGTACCTCCCACTAAAACTCAGAGGACCAGCTCGCATTGGCTGAATAGCTTGCCAGCAGAATCCGTCGGCAGTTGGGAGGATTTGGAAGATGCATTACTTGACAAGTTCCAAGGCACTTATATGCGACCACCGGACTCTGATGACTTAAGTCATATAATTTAGCAGCCAGGGGAATCGGCCAGGACATTCTGGACACGGTTCCTAACCAAGAAAAACAAATTGTCAACTGTCCGGATGCAGAGGCCTTAGCGGCATTTAAGCATAGCATCCATGACGAATGGCTCGCCCGGCACCTTGGCCAAGAGAAGCCAAAATCCATGGCAGCCCTCACGACACTCATGACCCGCTTTTGCGCGGGTGAAGATAGCTGCATGGCTCGTAGTACCAATACAACAAGCAGACCTGGCATATCAGAAGCCAGGGATGGCAGTGACAAACCACGACGCAACAAACACAAGTGCCGCAAATATGGCGAAAACACCGAAAAAACGGCAGTTAATGCCGGGTTCAGGGGCTCAAAGTCCGGTCAGCGGAAAGGGCCACCCAAAAATAAAAATCCGGGTCCATCCAGTCTGGACCGCATACTCGATTGCCAATGCCAAATTCATGGCACCCCAGAAACGCCAGCCACCCACACCAACAGAGAATGCTGGGTCTTCAAACAAGCCGGCAGGGCAAGCGCCAAAAACAGGGAGGGGGGATCTCAAAGTGATGATGGTGACGAGGTGCCCAGATCACCGAACACAAGAGGGAAAAAGTAATTTCCCCCACATATTCAATCGGTGAATGTGGTAAATACCACCCAAATTGCAAACTCGGACTGGATATGTATCCTTAGGGATGGAGTCTCAACGGAACTAGTTGTCCCACAATATAAACTAGGGTCGGTCACCTTCAACCGCACGGACCGTCCGGTTAACGCCAATCAGGGCAATCCAGCTGCACTAGTCCTCGACCTGATAATAGAGGGGTTCCACCTCACTCGAGTCCTTATGGACGGAGGCAGCAGTCTAAATCTGCTTTACCAGGACACAGCGCACAGGATGAGCATCGATCATTCGGTGATCAAACCCACTAAAGCCACTCTCAGAGGCATTATACCAAGTGTGGAAGCCAGCTGTACAAGCTCCATTGCCCTTGAGGTAGTCTTTGGGTCACCAGAAAATTACCGCACCGAAGAGTTAGTCTTCGAATCGTCCCCTTCTGCAGTGATAATCAAGCACTGCTCGGACGGACCGTGTTTGCTCGATTCAACGCGGTGCCACACTATGCATACCATAAGCTCAAGATGCCCGGTCCACGCGGCGTCATCAGGTTAACGGCAAGGCCGAACCTTCCCTCGGTGCCAACAAGTATGGAGCTGCCTCAGTAGCAGCAACGAGCGGCACCTTGCAGCCGAACTTTGAGTCGCCGTCCCGGCTTCCGGACACTGTCAAGGGGCTCCGAACTACTTCACGGAAGGACAACCCGGCTCGTGCAGGACTCAACTAAACACTCCGGCGAAGGCCAGGACAGGCCGAACTCAGCGGCTCAACCGCCCCACGGCACATAGATATTCCTTACACTTCTTTCACAAGTTCACCTTCACTCCGACCAGGACGAACCACACGGAGGCAGCTTGAATGCGTAAGGGAATCCTTAGACATTCCCCGCAGAGACAATCCGGCTATATTACGGCTCCACACTCGTCCCCTTCCTCCTGGTCTCAGCAGGTTTCGTAAACCACATTTCTATTTATCACATCACTTGTACCCTTACGCATAGACGTACTATTCAAATACAACATGTGGATTTACATAACGTTTACCTGTTGTTACTTCTTGTCGACATCATTCTATCAAGTGGCATCCGTACACAGCGGTATGCCTTCGAATATGCCAGGGCTTCGTTTTACCCATAGCACGGCGTTAAAGTCCGAACACCTTCATGGAAGTTCGGCACCCTAAACCTATAACATTATATGCATCAGCTCCGAATCATTTCTTGGGTCAATAGTTGGGTTTGCCCGGCTCCCTTGTTTTGGTACCTTACGTTCCGCTATATCAGCTAAGGTAGCACTGGGAGAACTACTGCGATTGTGTCCCGGTTCTTCCGGACGACCACCTCAGTAGAGAAAGCCGAAAACTGACTATTATGATACGGCGAGAGCTGGTCAGCTGTTCGAGAGGTCACAAAATCTTTATGGATTTCTACCGTATAATGCCAGAACCAATGAAGCGTGCGATGGATCGGTTCTTTCTTCGATCAGGTGTTTATAGAGCCCCTAGTACGGTCTTCTGAACACCAGGGGCTGCGCCGACCATACTAAAGCTCCTATGGCTAAGTGAGAGTGACAAAGCCCTATAGTCCGATTGCCTGGTTCGTTGTGCTGAGCACCTCCTTCGAAGGACCCAAAACTGGGATAAAGAGTGCTTAGGTTTATCCCGAACACCACTGTACTTCTTACGTGGGGGCAGAAGCCGACGACTGGCCAACTCTCAGGCTTAAACATATAAAACGGCGAGGGTAAACTATTATATAACAGGCGACAAATAAACGACCTTGTTCAAACACTACACAACCCCGCTGCAAGGTAAGATCCTCTCAGGACGCTCTCATAATACATTTTGGGCTTGCGGTGCTCCTTCCCCTCGGGTGGTCCTTCGGTCATCAGCTTTTTGGCATCCATCTTCCCCCAGTGCACCTTTGCACGGGCGAAGGCCATTCGCGCACCTTCTATGTAGACCGACCTCTTGAGGACGTCAAGTCGAGGGCAAGCACTTACGAGCCGCTTCACGAGCCCGAAGTAGCTGCTTGGAATCGGCTCGGCAGGCCATAGCCAGATAACCAAATCTTTCATGGCTAGTTTCGCCGCCCTATGCAATTCGTATCTCTCTCTCTAGACCTCTCTCATTTCTCGTGTTATCTCTCCCACGTCCCCCCCCCACCGGCCCCTCTATCCATGCATCTCTTGAATATGTAATACACACACATACCCCTCTAGGCCCTGCCAAATATATGAACTACACATTCACACATGTTACATCACGTACCCATTGATCTAAAAAGCCCTCTCTTCGCGTTTATTTCGCATACAACATTCCTTTTGTATAAAGTGTGCCAAAAAAATTATTTTAGAATTTCTACATATATACAACATCACAAAGTTATATGGAGGAGTATGAACGTTAATTTGCATTGCATGGTGCCCACAATGATATTTATTCCGCACTGTGGATTTTTATATTTTTATACTATATATAAAGTTAGTCATAATAAAGAGAAATGAAGAGCATCTCTCTCTCCATCGCATACACCCCCTCTATGCCCCTTTCACGTACGCACACAAACTATCTCCAGGTCCTCTGAAAGTACACCCCCAGCACATTCACGCATGTTTCATCTTTCTCTCATGATATATAAAGTGACGATCATTGTATTTGAAGAGAAAGCACGATACATACAATGGACTTCAGAATCCACTCATTACGGTCACCATTTATGTTTTGTGGTTATTGTACAGTCACGGACTCACCGTATAGCTCTGTATTTGCTCAAGACATGACTAGTTGACCAGTTAAACGCTCCACGTGGCACCTCTAGTGTTGCATCACATTATCTTACTACCATTGGGCCGACATGTCGGCGTGTATCTACTCTACTCTTATTTCTTATAAAAAACAAAGTTGTTGATGATGGTGTGCCTGCCATCCTGCAATATAGGCCATCCGATTTATATCTAACGAATCGGAAGGAAACTATGGCAATTTTGCAAAAAGGTAGCCACACCCCTCTCCACATTTGCAAATAAGGCCTTCCCTCGTTCATCCTTTTCTCTCCCAAGATAAACTACTCATACAAATGCATCCTGATGTTACGTGCAACGCACGGGCATCTTGCTAGTAAGAATGAAAACAAATGATAAAAAAATACTAGACGGTGGTTCGAAGTTTTGACCGCGGGCATAGCGACAAGGTGGCCTTGTATTCGCATGCTGAGCCATTTGGTTTAACACACAGGAGCTGGTGTGGTGATTATACACGCACGCATGCATGCACACTAACTGCATGAACGCAACACTCACATGAACACATGCAGCCACACACACACGCAACACTCACACATACACACACAGCCAAGCACGCACGCAACACTCACACACACACACATGCATGCATGCACACACCACACGACCAACACTCACTCTCATGCTCAAGTACTCAACCTACACGTGCATGCGCACACATCAGGCCCTGACAGACACATACACAACCAGGTAGTTCCCGCGCACGGGCTGGAGTCTTTTCGCGCCTGCGTAAATTTGTGTTTTTCGAACCTTTTTCCTATGTGAACTCATAGGTGGGACCCACAAGGAACGTGGTCAATTTAACTAGTCAACATAGTGCCACGCAGACTATTTGGTCGGTCAAGAGAGTGCAAATCTGATGTTGAACGTGAGCATGTGACCGTATAATCACCGCAAAACGTATATAGTGATCGTAATGAGCGTATTCGGAAGTCCGGTGACCGTATTACGCTTTTCTCTCTGTAGGCCCTCCAAAAGTACATCTCTACATGTTCTCGCATGTTACATCTAACAACTATGCAATACAACACTACTACTACACTCTAACACAATAAATCATTGTGTTTTTAGTTTTACAAGATCTCATATTGTTACTTAATTATTCAATTTGCATACATTAAAATTGCATTTGAAATGTATAGACAGTAGCATCTACCACGCGGGAAAAATCCCTCCCTTTCCTGTTTAATCAGGTTTGTATAGATGGATCATGCGAAACAGCAAAACTATAGTAGTACTTGATACGTCTCCATCGTATCTATAATTTTTGATTGTTCCATGCCAATATTATTCAACTTTCATATACTTTTTGGCAACTTTTTATACTATTTTTGGGACTAACATATTGATCCAGTGCCCAGTGCCAGTTCCTGTCTGTTCCATGTTTTATGTTTCGCAGAATATCCATATCAAACAGAGTCCAAACTGGATAAAAACAGATGGAGCTTATTTTTGGAATATTTGGAAAATCTGGGAGAAAGATCAACGCAAAACGGTGCCCGAGGTGGCCACGAGGCAGGGGGCACGCCTGCTCCCCCTGGGCGCGCCCCTGACCCTCGTGGGCCAACCTTAAGGCGGTTGATGCCCTTCCTCGGCCGCAAGAAAGCTAATTTTTGGTAAAAAATCACGGCGAAGGTTTCAGTCCAACCGGAGTTACGAATCTCCATATATATACGAAACGGTGAAAGGGCAGCGGGGAGAACGCAGAAACAGAAAGATACAGAGAGACAGATCCAATCTCGGAGGGGCTCTCACCCCTCCCACGCCATGGAGGCCATGGACCAGAGGGGAAACCCTTCTCCCATCTAGGGAGAAGGTCAAGGAAGAATAAGAAGGAGGGGGGCTCTCTCCCCCTTGCTTCCGGTGGCGCCGGAGTGCCGCCGGGGGCCATCATCATCACCGCGATCTACACCAACACCTCCATCATCTTCACCAACATCCCCATCACCTTCCCCCATCTATCTACAGTGGTCCACTCTCCCTCAACCCGTTGTACCCTCTACTTGAACATGGTGCTTTATGCTTCATACTATTATCCTATGATGTGTAGCCATCCTATGATGTCTGAGTAGATTTTCGTTGTCCTATCGGTGGTTGATGAGTTGCTATGATTGATTTTATTTACTTGTGGTTATGTTTTTGTCCTTTGGTTCCCATCATATGAGCGCGCGCGTGGGTCACACCATAGGGTTAGTTGTATGTTGATAGGACTATGTATTGGAGGGCAAGGGTGACAGAAGCTTCAGCCTAGCATAGAAATTGATGCATACGGGATTGAAGGGGGACCAATATATCTGAATGCTATGGTTGGGTTTTACCTTAATGAAAGTTAGTAGTTGCGGATACTTGCTAATTGTTCCAATAATAAGTGCATAGAATTCCAAGTAAGCGATGACATGCTAGAAGTGGCCTCTCTCACATGAAACTTGCTATCGGTCTAGTAAAGTAGTTAATTGCTTAGGGACAATTTCGCAACTCCTACCACCACTTTTCCACACTCACTATATTTACTTTATTGCTTCTTTACCTTAACATCCCCTAGCTTTTAGTTTCGCGCTCTTTACTTTCTTTCAAACGTATCCAAAAACACCTACAAAGTACTTCTAGTTTCATACTTGTTCTACGTAAAGTGAATGTTAAGCGTGCGTAGAGTCGTATCAGTGGCAGATAGGACTTGAGGGAATATTTGTTCTACCTTTAGCTCCTCGTTGGGTTCGACACTCTTACTTATCAAAATAGGCTACAATTCATCCCCTGTACTTCTGGGTTATCAAGACCTTTTTCTGGCGCCGTTGCCGGGGAACAATAGCGTGGGGTGAATAGTCTCGTGTGTGCTTGTTCGCTTTATCACTAAGTAATTTTTATTTGCTGTTCTTAGTTGTTTTCTATCTTTAGTTTTGGGTAGGAAACGTAAAATACCAAAAAAATTAGTTGTACCTACTAAACCAATGGTTGAAGAACCACTCAAAATCTATCATACTACTGAAGCTTATTACTTGGATCATCTTCGATCCCTATGTGCTCGTGCTGAAACCCCAACTAGCTTAGTTTAGGGCAAATCTTTAGATGAGCATGGTTGTTATGTGCAACACCAAATATCTGAAAAAGGGAAAATTTTACTGGGTCAAATTCATCGTTTGCAATGCTATGCTTGGAATTTATGCGAAATATATGATATTACTTGTTGTTCTAAAAACCCTAAGAAACACATTCCCTATCAATGTGAGTTTAGTGATAATGGAATCGTATCTTCGTATGCTAAGGGTGTTTATAGTTACTATGATGTTCAACAAATTGAAGAATTTGTTGATTTTAAGGGTGCTTATGAAATTGCTTCTTTGATTTAAACGTATGATGCTACTCTTTACAAATCTGAAAATTTTGCCATACTTAAATATTGCTATGATAATTATGCTTCTAATGCCTATGTTGAACCATATATTTAGGACTGCCCCGCTGTCCAAGAAGAGAATAATATTTTGCAGGAGTCTGTGGAAGAAGAAATTGATGAAACTGTGAGCTCATTATGAAAAAGATGAGGAGGAGAGCGAAGAACAAAAGGAGGAAGAGCGGATTAGCTACCCGTGCCCACCTTCTAATGAGAGTAACTCTTGAACTCATACATTGTTTAATTTCCCTTCGTACTTACCGAAGGATGATTGCTATGATGATTGTTATGATCCCGGTGATTCTCTTGAAATATCCCTTTTTGATGATGCTTGCTATGCTTGTGGCCAAGATGCCAATATGAATTATGCTTATGGAGATGAACTTGCTATAGTTACTTATGTTAAACATGAAATTGTTGCTATTGCACCCACGCATGATAGTCCTATTATCTTTTTGAATTCTCCAAACTACACTATATCGGAGAAGTTTGATCTTATTAAGGATTATATTGATGGGTTGCCTTCTACCGTTGCACATGATGATTTTGATAGATATAATATGCATGTGCTTGCTGCTCCTACTTGCAATTATTATGAGATAGGAACTACATCTCCACCTCTCTATGTTTCCAATACAATAAAATTGCAAGAAAGTATTTATACTATGCATTGGCCTTTACTATATGTGCATGAATTGTTCTTTTATGACATGCCTATGCATAGGAAGAGAGTTAGACTTCGTCATTACATGATATATGTTACATTGTGCTCACTACTAAATTACAAATCATTGCTAATTAAAATTGGCTTTGATATACCTTGGGATCCGGGTGGATTCACTACTTGAGCACTATATGCCTAGCTTAATGGCTTTAAAGAAAGCGCTGCCAGGGAGACAACCCGGAAGTTTTAGAGAGTCATTTATTTCTGTTGTGTGCCTTTATAAGGTTTCAAAATAAAATTAATGTGCCAAGGTTTGCCTTTAGGATGTTTACAATGCTTGTTGGTTTGTACGGTGCAGGACAGAAACTTTGGCTGTAGTACGCGATTTTACATTTTTTACTTGAACGTCAAATGGTTCTGATTCTTTTTGAACTGTCTTTCCATACAAACTTTTTATTTTTCCTAATTTTGGCAGAATATTTCAAGTATCAGAAGTATGGTGAATGTTCAGATTATTACAGACTGTTATGTTTTAGACAGATTCTGTTTTTGATGCATAGTTTGCTTGTTTTGATGAAACTATCAATTTATATCTGTGGGTTAAGCCATGAAAAAGTTATATTACAAGTAGACATAATGCAAAAACAAAATATGAATTGTTTTGCAACAGTACTTAGAGTAGTGATTTGCTTTATTATGCTAACGGATATTGCCGAGTTTTCTGTTGAAGTTTTGTGTGGATGAAGTGTTCGATGATCGAGAAGGTCTCGATGTGAGAACAAGGAAGAGAAGCAAGAGATCAAGCTTGGGGATGCCCGAGGCACCCCAAGTAAACATTCAAGGAGACTCAAGCGTCTAAGCTTGGGGATGCCCCGGAATACATCCCCTCTTTCTTCAACAAGTATCGGTATGTTTTCGGATTCGTTTCGTTCATGCGATATGTGTAAATCTTGGAGCGTCTTTTGCATTTAGTTTTCACTTTTCTTTTATGCACCATGCTGGCATGAGATAGTCCTTGGTGGATTTATAGAATGCTCTTTACACTTCACTTATATCTTTTGAGTATGGCTTTATAGAATGCTTCATGTGCTTCACTTATATCATTTGAAGTTTGGATTGCCTGTTTCTCTTTACATAGACAACCGCCATTTGTAGAATGCTCTTTTGCTTCCCTTATATTTGTTAGAGCGTGGGCATATCTTTTGTAGAAAGAATTAAACTCTCTTGCTTCACTTATATCTATTTAGACAGATGACAGGAACTGGTCATTCACATGGTTAGTCATAAAATCCTACATAAAACTTGTAGATGACTAAATATGATATGTTTGATACCTTGCAACAGTTTTGCGATATAAAGATGGTGATATTAGAGTCGTGCTAGTTGAGTAATTGTGAAATTGAGGAATACTTGTGTTGAGGTTGGCAAGTCCCGTAGCATTCACGTATGGTGAACCGTTATGTAACAAAGTCGGAGCATGAGGTGTTTCATTGCTTTCCTTATGAGTGGCGGTCGGGGACGAGCGATGGTCTTTTCCTACCAATCTATCCCCCTAGGGGCATGCATAGTAGTACTTTGTTTCGAGGGCTAATAAACTTTTGCAATAAGTATATAAGTTCTTTATGACTAATGTGAGTCCATGGATTATACACACTCTCACCCTTCCATCATTGCTAGCCTCTTCGGTACCGTGCATTGCCCTTTCTCACCTCGAGAGTTGGTGCAAACTTCGCCGGTGCATCCAAACCCCGTGATATGATATGCTCTATCACACATAAACCTCATTATATCTTCCTCAAAACATCCACCATACCTACCTATCATGGCATTTCCATAGCCATTCCGAGATATATTGCCATGCAACTTCCATCATCATCATATACATGACTTGAGCATTTATTGTCATATTGCTTTGCATGATCGTAAGATAGCTAGCATGATGTTTTCATGGCTTGTCCGTTTTTGATGTCATTGCTACGCTAGATCATTGCACATCCCGGTACACCGCCGGAGGTATTCATATAGAGTCATATCTTTGTTCTAGTATCGAGTTGTAATATTGAGTTGTAAGTAAATAAAAGTGTGATGATCATCATTATTAGAGCATTGCCCCAGTGAGGGAAGGATGATGGAGACTATGATTCCCCCACAAGTCGGGATGAGACTCCGGACTTTAAAAATAAATAAAAGAGGCCAAAGAAGCCCAAATCAAAAAAAGAGGCCAAAGAAGCCTACCAAAAAAAGAGAAACCAAAAATAAAAATAAAAAAATGAGAGAAAAAGAGAGAAGGGGAAATGTTACTATCCTTTTACCACACTTGTGCTTCAAAGTAGCACCATGTTTTTCATATAGAGAGTCTCTTGAGATATCAATTTCATATACTAGTGGGAATTTTCATTATAGAACTTGGCTTGTATATTCCGATGATGGGCTTCCTCAAATGCTCGAGGTCTTCATGAGCAAGCAAGTTGGATGCACACCCACTTAGTTTCTAGTTTGAGCTTTCATACACTTATAGCTCTTAGTGCATCCGTTACATGCCAATCCCTACTACTCACATTGAAATCAATTGACGGGAATATCCATAGCTTGTTGATTAGCCGTGTCGATATGAGACTTTCTCCTTTTTTGTCTTCTCCACATAACCCCCATCAGCATATGCTATTCCACCTATAGTGCTATGTCCATGGCTTGCGCTCATGTATTGCGTGAGGGTTGAAAAGGCTGAAGCGTGTTAAAAAGTATGAACCAATTGCTCGGCTTTTCATCGGGGTTGTGCATGATTTGAATGCTTCGTGTGGTGAAGATGGAGCATAGCCAGACTATATGATTTTGTAGGGATGAGCTTTCTTTGGCTATGTTATTTCGATAAGACATAATTGCTTGGTTGGTATGCTTGAAGTATTATTGTTTTTATGTCAAATGATAGACTATTTCTTTGAATCACTCGTGTATTAATATTCATGCCATGATTAGATACATGATCAAGATTATGCTAGGTAGCATTCCACATCAAAAATTATTTTTTTTATCATTTACCTACTCGAGGACGAGCAGGAATTAAGCTTGGGGATGCTGATACGTCTACGTCGTATCTATAATTTTTTATTGTTCCATGCCAATATTATTCAACTTTCATATTCTTTTTGGCAACTTTTTATACTATTTTTGGGACTAACATATTGATCCAGTGCTCAATGCCAGTTCCTGTCTATTGCATGTTTTATGTTTCGTAGAATATCCATATCAAACGGAGTCCAAACGGGATAAAAACGATGGAGCTTATTTTCGGAATATTTGGAAAATCTGGGAGAAAGATCAACGCGAGACGTTGCCCGAGGTGGCCACGTGGCAGGAGGGCACGCCTGCCCCCCTTGGGCGCGCCCCTGACCCTCGTGGGCCACCCGTAAGGCGGTTGATGCCCTTCTTCGGCCGCAAGAAAGCTATTTTTTGGTAAAAAAATCACGGCGAAGGTTTCAGTCCAATCGGAGTTACGGATCTCCATATATATACGAAACAGTGAAAGGGCAGCGGGGAGAACGCAGAAACAGAGAGAGACAGAGAGACAGATCCAATCTCGGAGGGGCTCTCGCCCCTCCCATGGGGGAAACCCTTCTCCCATCTAGGGAGAAGGTCAAGGAAGAAGAAGAAGGGGGGCTCTCTCCCCCTCGCTTCCGGTGGCGCCGGAGTGCCGTCGGGGGCCATCATCTTCACCAACATCTCCATCACCTTCACCAACATCTCCATCACCTTCCACCATCTATCTACAGCTGTCCAATCTCCCGCAACCCGTTGTACCCTCTACTTGAACATGGTGCTTTATGCTTCATATTATTATCGAATGATGTGTTGCCATCCTATGATGTCTGAGTAGATTTTTGTTGTCCTATCGGTGGTTGATGAATTGCTATGATTGATTTAATTTGCTTGTGCTTATGTTGCTGTCCTTTGGTGCCCATCATATGAGCGTGCGTGTGGATCACACCATAGGGTTAGTTGTATGTTGATAGGACTATGTATTGGAGGGCAAGGGTGACAGAAGCTTCAGCCTAGCATAGAAATTGATGCATACGGGATTGAAGGGGGACCAATATATCTTAATGCTATGGTTGGGTTTTACCTTAATGAACGTTAGTAGTTGCGGATGCTTGCTAATAGTTCCAATCATAAGTGCATAGAATTCCAAGTAAGGGATGACATTCTAGTCGTGGCCTCTCCCACATGAAACTTGCTATCGGTCTAGTAAAGTAGTCAATTCCTTAGGGACAATTTCGCAACTCCTACCACCAATTTTCCACACTCGCTATATTTACTTTGTTGCTTCTTTACCTTAACAGCCCCTAGCTTTTACTTTCGTGCTCTTTAATTTCTTGCAAACCTATCCAAAAACACCTACAAAGTACTTCTAGTTTCATACTTGTTCTACGTAAAGCGAACGTTAAGCGTACGTAGAGTCGTATCAGTGCCAGATAGGACTTGAGGGAATATTTTTTCTACCTTTAGCTCCTCGTTGGGTTCGACACTCTTACTTATCGAAAGAGGCTACAATTGATCCCCTATACTTGTGGGTTATCAGTACTATAGTACAACTAATAGTTCACTGGGTCGCTGTGTCGTGTACTCCTTTGTCGTAAGAGTGGAGCACTCGCTTTCATAAATGTTCTAGTCCCTTTCGCCGACAAGTGGGACATCAAGCAACCGGGACCACGTGCCATACCAAAATATAGTGCAGAATAGTAGTCGTGAAGCACCCCAGTCATGGCACCGGTGTAGTAATAAGCAATGAGGCATCAAATCACAAAGTTTCAGCTCTCCCGCAATTAAGTTGGAGGGACGAAGCAACCATCATTTCACTCGTTGCTGAATCCGCTTCTCTCTCATCTTCTTTAAGTTAACCACGTGTTTCTTCTGCCATTGTTCTACCTCATGTTGGATGCGGATCGTCTTGGTGAAGCACTAACGTGGGACCGCATGTTAGCAAACAGCCAGCCCAATGTCCTCTAAAAATAAGAAACCTCCCCGCCACCCGTGTGGCAAAATGACCTCCTTTTTACTAATCTTGATACTATAATTTTTAGATCAATATAATTAAGATTTGTATAGATAGCAATTAGGAACTCCGCCTATGTTGTCTCAACATAGCCGGTCCCAAGCCCGGGTAAAGGAGGAGGGTTGTGATAGGCTTGGCGA
Source organism: Aegilops longissima (assembly GCA_021605205.1). Lineage (NCBI taxonomy): Eukaryota > Viridiplantae > Streptophyta > Magnoliopsida > Poales > Poaceae > Aegilops > Aegilops longissima. The sequence goes on from CM038681.1 coordinate 355,128,852, forward strand.
GCCAACGTAAGAACTCATCCTCTCTTATGGAGACGAAACCCAAAAGATTTTCATTGGGGCGTAACCCTCTCCGCGACGCGTGTAAGTGCATCTAGTGCCCCTTAATGAGTTTGGTGTATTGAAGACTTATAGGTTATGGGACTGATGCATTTGTGAGTGTACACAGGTCTATAAGTCTATGAGGAGTTTGATATTTACAGAGAAAGTCGACCCCTAAAAATGAAGTTCTTCGAATGAAGACTTTGGATTTCTGAAGACTTCCTGAAGACTTTGAAAGTGAAGAAACTGTTGTGACCTTGAAGACTTGGTATTCATTTGAGGAACATAAAGTGTGAAGACTTTTGTTTTCGTAGTCCCATTTTCTCTTTCTTGAGTCATAGGAAACACCGTACTATTAAAGGGGGTCGAGGAAATACTAAGGAAAAGTTTCCTAGTGATGCTCAACTCAAAATCCTACACCTACCAATCCCTTCGAGTGAAGCCATTGGAAATCTCATACAGTTCAGCCAAATTTCTTCAGTGACAGAGACGAAGTTCTTCTGGTCTCTCAGGAATTTGTTCTGACTGAGGAGTTAGGAATCCACCAGTGCGGATTGCCTACAAGTGAGGAACATGATAGCCCTGAGGAATTTGATAGTCAAATTTCTGACCGTTGCTGTGCTACGCGCCAGCTGTCCCAAAATATCTACCCATCTAACGGTCATATCATTGAAGGGCATTTATGTCTTATCATGTCGGGCTGCTCCCTAGGCTATAAATAGCCGCCCCTACAACCACTAGCTGGCTGGCTGCTTCGAGAGAAACTGACACTTGTCATTTGAGAGCATCCATCCTCCGAGGACTATGTGCGAAAATCATCAAGTGAGGAAACCCAAACCCAAACACCTACAAACCCAAAGTGATTGAGCATCACTGAAGAGATTGATCCTGCGTGGATCCGATGCTTGTTACCTTTGAAGACTGTGCATCTTCGAGATGGTTAGGCATCATGGTCTAGAGCATCCAAGAGGAAATTGTGGATCGCCGAGTGACCGAGTTTGTGAAGGTTTGGAAGTCACCTGAAGACTTACCATGAGTGATTGGGCGAGGTCTGTGTGACCTTAGCTCAAGGAGAATACGGTGAGGACTGTGTGTTCGGCACTGTGTGTTCTCAGGTTTAAATACCTAGCCACTCCAACCAGACGTACAACTGTCACAGCAGTTGGAACTCGTCTACCAAATCATTGTCTTCGCCAAGCCTACTGGTTCTATTTCCTCAACTCTTCCATTTCCTCATTATTGTGTTGTCTGCTTGTTCATATCTATTTGAAGACTTTGACTAAAGACTTTCTCAATTTTCTCAGTTCAATTTCTTCAGTCTGTTTGTCTTCATCCTGTTTTATCATGTGCTTACGTTTTCTGTACTGTGTGTGTGTTTACATTTCATCATGATGACCATGCTTATGTTCTGTTATGTTTGCATCTGAGTACTTATTCCGCTGCAAGTAGTTCTTCGCTTAGTAATTTCCTCACCCTAAAATTCCTCACTAAAGAATTCATAAAAATCGCCTATTCACCCCCTCTAGTCGATATAACGCACTTTCAATTGGTATCAGAGCAAGGTACTCCCTTGTTCTGTGTGATTTTGGTTTAACCGCCTAGAGTTTTAGTTATGTCGACCGCAGGAATGAAGACTGTGTCATGCCCCATATTTGACGGTCACGACTATCCCAAGTGGAGGGCCATGATGAAGAAGCGCCTCATGGCGATGAACAACGAGCTGTGGACCGCCAGTGTCGGAGCAATGGGCCACGGGTAAGCTAACCCGAGGCCCAAACCTTTCAAGACATCGGGGCTGACTGCGCCCCTCAAGACAACGAGGCGAAGAGCCGCCTTCTGGAAGCCGGCTGAAGGAGTAGCCTGTCGGCGTTCTGGGAACGGGGGGTTCCCAGACTTGCCTGCCTACGGCCTGCGACGTGGCTCGAAGGAGGCCCAAAGACGGCCCATCTTCATCAACGCAAGCTCAAGACCCTCGCGAGGGGCCAAGCCTCGCAGGGCGGACGACAAGGAGCTTCCTGAGGCACGGCCTCGTCAGGCTGGCTCATGAGGAGGCGGAGAGTTCATGGCAGGGTACCTCGCGAGGTGCCCATGACGCAAGCCATGACGACCAAGGGTGCGGTCGAGGCGCCCGATCGGGCGCCAGCCAAGACAAGGTCCTCCTTTCCTCTTTGGTGCAAAGGGAGAAAGCGCAGGCGAGAGCATCAAGCAAAGGCATCCGTTTCGGTGCAACAAGACCAAGACCAGCCCAACGTCTAGAAGGGAGTCATCGTGGAGCCCAAGCAGGCGTCATCACCAGAGCCTTTGGCGGCGAGGACCAACTTTAGTCAGGATAAGTGTACCCGCTGTTCCCCTTCAAAATGGCCAATTGTTGGCACCCTTCCCGCTCAATATTTGGGAAGAGGCCCAGGGCCTTCGCCTATAAATAGGAGTAGCCACCCCCAGGGCGGAGAGAGCCGAATCCTCATCAAGAAACCAGTAGCTAGAGCAACTGAACACCACCTAGCAGTTCATCGCACCCGCCAAGAACAGACCCTCACGAGGCTGTTCTTCCTTGTATTGTTCCTCATCAGCCCAAGAGGCAATCTACCACACCACACACTGGAGTAGGGTATTACACCACAATGGTGGCCCGAACCAGTATAAATCTCGTGTCTCTTGTGATGTTCCGTCTAGTAGTTTAGGTCCCATCGATTCGGCGAGGTGCGAGACGGTGGAGGGTTGGATCTCCGCGCGCACCCCAGTGTTCGAACCTCAAGGGTCTACCGGAACCCGAAATCCGACATTTGGCGCGCCAGGTAGGGGTGTGCCGGAATCTGCCTTTCGTCGCCTCGTTCTTCCCCGACCAGCGCAACCATGCCTGACGCCCATCGGGCCCGCGCCGAGCGCCGAGCTGCCCTCGCCTCCCATGTCGCTCAGACAGCTCCCGTCGGCGGGCGCCCTCGTCGTTCCCCGTCACCTGCCGTCAACGCCGCCACCGGCTCGGCGGGGAACGAGTAGCAAGCATCGTCCCAGCACCCGTCCATGAGGCGGGATGGCCGCACCGCCACACCTTCGCTCACCCCCGCTGGTTCTTCGTCACGCGCGCCCCGCGCGGCCATGGAGGCCCGAGCTGCACTCATCACGGCAAACGAGCTCCTGCGCTACCGCCCCGTCGATGATGTCTATGAAGAATGGCTCGACCGAGTCACCGAGCTCGTCCGCGCTGTAGGAGGCGCCCCCGCACCGTCCGTCTCGCTGCACCGCACCCCGCCCTGCGCGGGCGATGAAGCTCCCGGGGCGCCTCAGCCGCCTCCTCCTCAAGAAGGCGCCTGACCCAAGCGCGCGGCCCCTGGTGGAACCCGCTCCGCCAGCGCCGCGCTGCAAGAGCAGAGCTGTCAAGAAGTTCTCGCCCACGAGAAGCTGCCCGAGCGCTCCCGCCCAAAGACGTCAGACCTGCGCTGCCCCGGCCCTGCGCGCAGGAGGCCTGCAAGACCAAGCTCTCTGTCGTCCGAGGCCCCAGCATGCCACGGAGGGCTGCGCGCTTCACCTCCGAGAAGGCGCAGCGTCGCGCGGGCCCGCCAAGTTCAAGCCAGACCTGCCTCGCCACGACGGCACAGCTGACCCTACGGAGTTCCTCCAGCTCACGAGCTGGGCATCGAGGCTGCCAACGGGGATGAAAAGGTCATGGCGAACTGGTTTCCCATGGCTCTCAAGGACGGAGCCCGCACCTTGCTCTGAATCTGGCCCCAGGAACGATCTCTTCCTGGGCCGAGATGCGCACCCGCTTCATCGCCAACTTCCAGGGTACTCGTGACCGGCCACCCGCCGTGAGAAACATGCGCCGAATCAAGCAAGAGCTGGGAGACCCGCAAAGTACATCCATGCTTCAACAACGCACGCCTCAAGATCCCTGTGGTAACGGAGGAGGCCATCATCTCTGCTTTGCCCGACGGCGCGCGACATCAAGATGAAGGAGGAGCTGGCGATGCATGAAGATTTGTGCACCTCCTTGAGTTGTTCAACTTGGCGACCAAGTGCGCGCCAGGCTGAGGAGGGCGCCTCCTCCACGAGCTGCCCGCCGGATCTCAAGAAAAGAAGTCCAAGGCCAAGGACGTGAAGCGCAAAGGGGCTGCCGACTGCGGCGAACTGCATACACCAAGCGAGGCAGAGATCAGCTCGAGTCCTCCAAGGGCGTCGGTGCTGCGTGTACCACGACCTCCACACCCACAAAGACCAATGAATGCCAAGAGCTCCGGCCATACGCTGAAGGAAGGGTCGGCAGATGCCCCAAGCGCAGCGACCGGGCTACGGCCGAGGAGGAGGAAGGAATGCAAGACGGTGGGAAGACCGCGGCCGGCGCCAAGGGTGGCGCGACCAACCTCGCGAAGACCGTTGGCAAGACCCGCCTCGCGAGGGAGGTTGGAAGGATCAGCCTCACGAGGATCGACCGCAGGGGAACGCAGGCCTCCCTCCGCTGCCGCCGCAGCCAAGGAGAAATGAGGACCGCCATCGGGACGAAGGGGCTGGGGCTTCAGAACCGCGGCGATCGCTTCAGATCCCTGGCGGAGCTCAAGCCCCAGCCTCTCGGCAGATCTTCAAGCAGTTCGCCCGAAGTGAATGCAGTCCTCCCAAGCTCGAGGCCACGCGCCCTCTCGGTGGTCGGCGGCGCCATCACGCTCAGCTCAGCGGATCAGCTCAAGTCGCGCGCCACAGACGGAGTTCTCCGATGCTTTGTTCCCCAATCATCGCAACGTGCTGGTCACCAAGACCTCATCGACGGCGGGCAGGACTCAACGTCCCGTCCGTGGAAACATTCAACAATCTTCAAGTGCCTTACGGTCAGCTTCAGCCAACCAAGCCTTTCTCCGAGTCACCGACGGCTCCACGGTCCCGATCGGGCAGGTCCGCCTTCTGTCACCTTGGGGCTCGCGACAACTACCACATCGAGCTCATCGACTTCGACGTCGCCCACATTCTTTGCCGACAACGCCATCCTCGGGTACCGGCGCTGGCCAAATTCATGGTCAGAACTCCACCATGGCTACAACGCCCTCAAGATGCCGTGAAGCGGCGGGTCATCACGGTGCCCTGTGAAGAGAGAGACGCAGTGTGCTCCCTGGAGCGAGCCTTTCAGGCCCCATCGCTTGAAGACCCAGACCACGGCAGTAGGAGGCCTCCCTAGGCCACACCAAAGAAGAAGAAGACATCGACCGGCCCGACTCCTCAAGAGGCAGGCCCCTGAGGGCCCGCACCGGGCCACGGGGAGCCTCCTTCCATCGCATAGGAAAGCACGCCCGGCGCCCTCCTCAGGCCGGGCTCGGGGGCTCTCCCCTGGAGGGCCGCCGACCTCGCCAAGGTCACGAGGGAGGCGCTTGGGCACCACGTGGAGGCGTGCTTCGAAGCAAGTTTCCCGCAAGCAGGAGCAAGGCAAGGAGGGCCGAACCTCGGGAGTTCGTCAGCCAAGGCCATTCAGAGCTACAGAGTCAAGGGTCATGAGGGGCAGCCACCGCCACCACTGTGGCTACCCATCCAGCGAGGATGGTGGGCTGCGATCTGCATCGACATACCAGGCTCAACCGAGCCGCCTCAAGAGCGCCTGCCCTCGCGAGTGGGACGCTGCGAGGCCCGCCACAGCTACGGCGCATGCCTCACGGCCTGCCAAACGCGGTTCTTTGTGCACCAAGATCTCATGAGGGCCATCCCGGAGGCTCGAGAGGTCAGCACGCCCGCAGCCCCGGGCGGAGATGGAGATGGCCCCAGGAGCCGCCAGCGCCTCCAGATCCTCCCGAGGCCCCCGGGCCTGGGGGCTCATGAGGATCGGCTCCCGCAGCCCATCGAGTCTGCTACACCAACACCCCTTCGTCCCCAACTTCACCAGGTGACATCTTTAAGTTTTGTTTCCGGCTGGGAGTGCCTTTAGGGCTGCATTATTCCTGGGACGCGTGGGTCCGCTCCCACGGCATGTACCCTTTTATTTCATGTCATTAGCCTATCTGTTGGGCGCCTCGGGCTGCATCTTCCCAAGCCGCTCGGGCCTGTCCCGGTGCCGCATGTATCCTTCTTATGTTTTCCTTAGGATTATGCTCACGCCCACCATGCTTGTTATTTGGTGCCTTTTCCGGGTGACGGAATCTTGCACGTTAAAGGGGTGCACGAGCATCGCGACTCAGGCTCCTACCGGCTCTCCGCCCTCACCCTCTGGTTTTGTCCATGGCATCGCGACCGGCTTGCCAATGACGGCCGAGACCAGCCCGAGAGCGGGACCCGAGGACGAGAATTGCTGCATCTAACCCAGCTTTGCGTTAAAGGGGGTGCCTAAGCATCGCGACTCAGTGGCTCCTACCGGCCTCCGCCCTCACCCTATGGTCTTGTCCATGGCATCGCGACTGGCTTGCCAACGACGGCCGAGACCAGCCCGAGAGCCGGACCAAGACGAGAGCACCGCATCCGCCAAATTTGCAGGAACACACTCAAGATAAGGCCCAAGGTTTATGAAGAAGGCGAATGCTGTGAAGCTCATTCTTTTGGAAAAGGCCCAAGGTTCGTGAAGAAGGCGAATGCCCGTGAAGCTCATCCTTTTGGAAAAGGCCCAAGGCTGTGAAGCTCATTCTTTTGAAAAGGCCCAGTGTTCGTGAAGAAGGCGAATGCCCTGTGAAGCTCATCTTTTTCGAGAAAGGCCCAGAGCTCGTGAAGAAGGCGAACGCCGTGAAGCCGTCGCTCGAAAGGGCCCGGAGCCCGTGAAGAGGGCCAACGCCTGTGAAGCTTGCTTCCCAAGAAAGGCCCGGAGCCTATGAAGAGGGCCAACGCCTGTGAAGCTCGCCGCCCGTGACACTCTCACGTAATAATGAGTTGGGGCTGTACACGCACTGTAGTCTCAGAGTGCCGCCTCAGCCCCGGGCTCCCTCCCACGCCCGATGGCAGCTCTAGCTCGCTATTTGGTGAGAAGACGTCAAGACTAGACTAGGTGCCGGACGCGCTTTTTCATTTGCTTTCTGCAATTGACTAGTTATTCCCATTTGGAGTTTTTATCGAAACTATCGCCATCTTTTGGTCCGTGGTTCGTCGATCTTTTTCGCTCTCCTGCTTCGATTTCTCTTGCGTGGGGACTCGCGAGGCAGAAGCCTCGGGAGCCCTCGCGAACGTTCCTACCCCTATCGCTCAAGTTTTCACGGCCCTGGTCCACAGCTGGAGCACCCCTCCTGACCATGCCTCACGGGCAGCACAACGCGAACACGGGGCCTGGATCGGTCGCCCCCGCGGCCACGGCTGGTGTTCACTTGCGAATGGGTGTACAATGAAAGGAACGAGATCGTGGATAACAAAAGCAAGATAATAATTAACGGCGTTAGTTTAAACGCGCCCACGGGCCACACATTGTTGTCTTTTTGCGCAGGAGAAAAGAAAGGAAAAGGGCAAAAGCAGGTGAAGCACGCCCCGTGCCGGCCCTCTTGGAAGGCTCGAACCGTCTCCGGAGCTCAGGCGGACTCCCTCTCACGCTTCACCGTGGCGCGGCAGCGAGCGGACCCGCTGCTACCCCCCAAGCAGGCGCGGCGGCGTGGGGGCTGGCCGCGGCCGCTGCTGGAAGAATCACCACCCGAAGAAGAGCTGGTGAAGCTTGAGGAGTCACGGGCATCGCTAGCCGCCCGCGCGCTGCGCTCTTCATCCACGCCGGGGCTGAGTCCTCGGCCGCGGTCGTCGTCTTCAGGGCAGCACCCCATGCGGCGACCACCTTCCCCGAACACCCTAACATAGAGGGTGGCATCGCCGTCGTACTTGAAGTGCAGGGAGCACCGGCGGTGAAGGCCACGCGCGCGAGCGAACGTCTGCCAGCCGCGGGTCAGGAGCAGGTTCCATGTAGTAGAGACCTCCAGAGAAGCCCATGAAGCCTGGCTGCAGCAGCCATCCGCCTGGAGCCAGAGGCCACCCAGGGCGCCAGCTGGGACCTCACCTAGGAGGAAGCGCGGGAGCTGAAGCCGGACGCCGGACGGCTCCTCCGCCCACACCATGAACTCCGGCAGCGCTTTAGCGGCATGGAGGCGCGGCCTCGGGGGACGTGCGGCCGGGGCACGCCCTCCGACCATGGCCGGTGTCACATCCTAGCTAGTCCATGCATTAGTGTGTTGCATCATGTTTAACTTTCATCGAAATTTGAAATGGGGAAGACAGAACCCTGTAACCCTTTTGAATCCAACTAGGGCTTACTAAAATTATTTTCAATGAACCTGAAATGCCCTTCTAAAATGCTCATCACCTTTGCATTGGTTGAGCCTCGCCAAAAGTGGTGCACAATTTTCTAGGTCATCCTAAGGTTTTTGAATTAAATCATAAGTATTTGAGTTTGGGCATTTAAATTATATAAAATATTTCAAATGCCCAAATACTCCCAAACTAAAATGTTCCATGCTGGAAATATTCCAACTAAGGACCAGGTGCAGTTTGGTGAATTTAGGAGTTGTTTAGGTATTTTTAGAAAGTTCATAAAGTTACAGAAAATAGAAAAAGGAAACAGAAATGAAAAACTTTACCTGGCGCCACCCAACGGCCCACCTGCTGCCCAGCCCAATGTCGCGCCATGAGCTGCTTGGCTTGGCCAGCAGTAGGCAGTGCTCGACGGCGAGCACAAGCATGCGTGCGTGCACGCAGCTAGCCGCCTCGCCGCTTCCCCGCCGAGCTGTCGCCGCAGAACACTCTCACTCTCCCCCGAGCCCTCAAACACCTTCCTCCTCCCCAGCTCCTCCCCTCACTCTCCCACGCCATGGCCGACGCCACCACAGCCGCACTGTCGCCAGAGTCGCGCTCTCCGTCGTCCTTGCGCCATTCCGTCGTGTCTAGGAGCTCCGCCGCCTCCTCTTCTTGAGCTAGCCGAGCCCGAAGGCTTCGCGTGGCCCGAGGCCTCTGCACTGACCTCGCCCGACCCCGCCGTCGCCAGAGATCCCCTTCGACGTCACCGCCGCACCAGCTCGTCCCCGACCACACCGTTTGCTTCCTCGAGATCGCCGTGAGCCCAGCTACCTCCCCCTCCTTTCCTTTCTCGCTCCCGAGCCTCATAGCGACTGCACGGAGCTCACCCGCACGCGCCGCCATGAAGCTCGTCGCCGACGTGCTTCCGGCCATCCACCGGTCACCCCCCGGTGTCTAACATACTCACCGCGTCGCGTAGAGTCTAACCCACCACTTCACGCACCTCACCGCACCCCGTAGCCATGAGTTCGTCATCACCCGAACTCCGGCGATCGCCAAGGTCATCGCCGGCGCCATTTCCGGCCACCCCGAGCCCAGCCAACGCCACCAAGAGCTGCGGCTTGCTCCCAGCCACACATAGACGCCCCGCTGCTCATTTGGTTCGGAACGCCCAAAACCACTCTCGCCGCCGCGTCTGGCTCGCCGGCGGCTAAACACCGGCGTAGTTGACCCTGACTTTGACCAGGGCGGGCCCTGGTTGACTCTCCTGAGTCCATGACAGGTGGGCCACCCCCCTGCTAATTAACTTAGTTAGTTTAAACTAATTTTAATTACTTAAATTAAGTGCTGACATGCGGGACCCACTGGTCAGTTTGACCTGGACGTCCCCGTTGACCTCTGACGTCACCCTAACGCATTGCTGACATAGTAAATGAATTACTGGAATTATTCTATTATAGGAAATTCCAGAAAATAGTTCAAACTTCAAAAATTCATATAAATTAATCTGTAACTCCAAATGCAATGATTTATATATGAAAAATGATCAGAAAAATCCATTCTATCCATTGGTAAAGGTTTCATGCATGATAGAACAAGTTAACCTTGCTGTTTAGGCAGATTAAGATAATGCACCTTTATGGCTATGTTAAATGAGCTAACATTTGAATCTTTGATTCAAATGAGTTCATCCCTCTTTTTTCCAGCTTGCATTAAGCCAACACACATTCATATTGCCATGTCATAGCATGCATCATATTGTTGCATATTGTCATGTGTTGTTTATTTTCGGTGTGTCTTTTGTGATAGGTTCGCCGGCCCGAGGATAATCCGAATATCCGTGCGAAGGGCATATCCTACCACCACTACATCAGGCAAGCAACCCATTGATCATTCGATACAAACCCATGTTCTCGCTTCGCTCTTGTTTACTGCATTAAGACAACGCGATTCAAACTGTTGTGTGTGCGGTAGGTGAACCCACTTCCTTTGTATGGCCTGTCATTGCCACAAGAATTAGATGAAACCCACTAGTATGTGTAGGAGTTGATTGAGCCATGTTTGTGATTCCTACCATGCTATGCTTGCTATGCTTAGAGTTGTGTCGTCGGCTCATCGGGATGATGAAGCTGGAGTGAAAGGTTGTGTCGGGTTCGAGAGTGAAAGTGTTGAACACGTTTTGGTAAAGGTATCGATGAGAGGCCATGTAGGGGTACATGGTGGGTTGTTTCATTGAAGCCGTCCCTAAGAACTGAGTTCGTGTTTGTGATCCATGAAACAGTTACTACCACGCTTTGGGCCCAAAACCAATGGACCCTCTCGGCTTCTTAACCACCCTTGTTCTCTGTCCGGAGTTGCAACTAGTTCTACGGTGTTTGTAGGATATGTGTTGGAGGCCGTATGAAGGCTGACCCTAGGGGTGGGCTATGATGCGGTAGATACACCGTGGCCCGTGCAAAATCGAATGCCCGTTTGGTATCTCGGGAACCTGCACACATCGTTCGGGGTCAGATGTGGAAACCTCGGCGGACTCCTGCGGATGGAACCTGAATAGGCGATAAACCTGGACTAGAGACTTGAGTGTTTAGGTAGGTGTGGCCGACACCCAGTTGGGCTTCCGCTTGAAGGTTGCGAGTACATGTCGTGTAAACGGCGGTAAGTGGTGAGCGTGTGTGAAGAAGTACACCCCGCAGGTTAATATGATCTATTGAATAGCCGTGTTCATGGAGAAGGACTTGGGTTGCCTATACAGTTCATAGACAAGTAAATGGATACTACTAAAAGCCTCAAGATAAGTGTGAGTACCGCGGATGGCCCTCTCGTGGGTTGACGAGAGAGGATCCACGGTGGAGTATTGTGTTGGTGATAGTGGACTCGTGTGCGACAAATGCTTTTCAAGTGGTGTCACGTAGGATAGCTTAGCCAAGAGTCAAAGCTGGCTTGCTGCAATAACTCCACCACCTTCTTGAGAAGGTGCATGTATGATAGGATTCTGTTGTAAGACTTGCTGAGTACCTCCGTACTCATGTTTGCTTAATTAATGTTTTCAGACGACAACACTGCCCCCTCCGATGGGTTTTATGTAGACCTTGACGTCGACGAGTGAACTAGCCACCCAGGTGGTGATCCAAGGCTTGTGAAGGGCCACTATAGATAGAAGGGCTTCAACAAGCTTTCTTTCTTTTTAGAGTCTGTACTCAGACTAGTTTGCTTCCGCATGTGCTTGTATGTTGTATGACTTGAGTGTTGGGTCATGTGACCCCTATCTGTATGGATATGTTATGTATGGCTCCTCGGAGCCTCTTAAATAAAGTACTTTGAGTTGTAGAGTTTTGTTGTGATGCCATGTTGTATGTACTCATATCGGGCATATTGTGTGTATGATTGAAATGCTTGGTATGAGTGGGATCCGACAATCTAGTTGTTTATCCTTGGCAGCCTCTCATATGGGGAAATGTAGTCTCGTGCTTACGGCGATAGTAGTCCGCTATAGCCGGTTCACGAGTCCTCGCTAGCCCAAAGACTACTGCTTGGACACTTGACTGACCGGCATGTGTTTCACTTGTTCCTATGTCCGTCCCTTCGGGAAATGTCACACGGTGATATTCGAGTCTGCCTAGCTCTGCTACAGCCCGGGATACCGAGTCCTGTTAGCCAGTGCTACAGCCCAATTCATACGTTGATGACCGACATTCTCGATGTGATTCATGTATGCCTGTCCCCATGGGTTAGCGCCGCTTTGGGTTCACGACTAGCCATGTCGGCCCGGTTCTTTGTCATATGGATGCTAGCGACACTATCATATCGTGAGCCAAAAGGCGCTAAACGGTCCCGGGCCATGGTAAGGCGACACCGTGGGAATACCGTGCGTGAAGCCGCAAAGTGATATGAGGTGTTACCGGCTAGGTCGATGTGACTTGGAATCGGGGTCCTGACAGCGTTGGCATCAGAGCCGGACTGCCCGTAGGTTCGCTAAGCCAAACTGGTCGATGTCGAGTCTAGAAATGCTTTAGTTATATGTAGGGGAATTGATTGTTGGAGGGAACGTAAGGCTCTTTTTACTCCTTTACCTTATGCCCTCTGATCTGAGTCATCCTCTTATCATTCTACGTGGGTATAGGACTAGGCTCTCTTCTCTCTATCAGGTTCACGTGTTACTAATCCATAGTAACTTATAGGATTGTTGGTGACAGCCTCAGTTCAGTTTCTACTACTTTTAGCATGCTATCAGTTGAACCAGAACCTTGATATGATGTTGTTGAGTGGTTTTGCAATCTGATTTTGAATGTCCCAAAGTTGTTCTTGAGCATTTACAGATGTTATGCTGCCCGATTTTCCCTAGAAATTCTAATGCCTTTGTATTGTGGCTGTGCTTCCAAATGGCCACCCGTCCCCAGAACCAAGTGGTTCGTCTGACCCGTTGCATTGATGTGTGTGGTCACACGGCCATGTTGGTTCGGGTGATGGTCGAGACCGGTTACCGATGGTATCTCGAATATACCGTCGAGGAGCAGTTTAGAGATTTTAATCAAAGCCAATATCTGTGCACGGTCAGGATATATCCATCTTATCCAGAGCTCTTGAACCGCTCCATTGTTCTTATGGACTTGGGATCACTATTGGGATGTCCGTGCAGGATGCAGCCTACTCGATGATGACTATTATTCGAGCTGAACTGCCTTGCTGTGCAACACCGATTTCCGCTACATGCCAAGATCCTCCACGGGCGCATGGTTACCTTGAGGTATGTACAGCGACGCATCCCATGAGGACTCACTCCTCCGCACTACTATCGAGATTTGGAAGACAAGGACCGTGAAAACCGGGCCTTGCGTATGGAGCTCTTTAATGCCCGCTCGATCCTTCGGGCCACTCGACTGTTCGGTTTGCTGCCGTGCAAGCCGGATACATGGGCATGAGGGACTTGTACACTGTGCGGGCTGGTCTGCCAGATTTTATGGAGTGGCGTGAGGTAGGAGGCATCACCCCTCCTCATGGACCTCGTCTGCCGCCGTTTGTTGGACCACGGCCACATCCGAGTCCCTTTGGTCCACAAGCTCCACAGGACCGTCTGTTCCCGGATGATCATGTTCCACTTCCAGGTTTGGGTGGTGACTTTTATGAGGACTACTACGGAGCTGTCTGAGTTACTAGTAGTATCCCTAGTATTGTAATAGTTGTATTTCCACCGTCCTGCGTGACACGTGGAATATGACTTAGTGTGTATCATTAGGAAGTGTAGAAAAATAATGTATAGGAGTTTGGAATGCTTCCGATGAGATGTAACGCCTTTCACTGTAGTTGTACTCCGTCGGGCTTGTACTAAACTATGAATGGTGTGTATGACCGTTGGTATATATATGGCAGTTTCTATATTACCATGTCATACGGATGAACATCCCTGCATTCCGTGTTATCCATTACATTCCGCACTTCCTTGCTAAATTATGCCATCCTGGTTTAAACCGTTGTTTTGTTTCCTAGGATGGTCAACACCATAACAATCCTGCTGCTCGAGCAGGAGAAGCCAGCGCAGCTAGGAATGTAAATCTGCCTCTACCGCCTTCTTTGGCCGAGGTTATGTTGGAGGCAGAACGCAACAAGCGTGAGACCAATCGCTTGCTGGAGCGGATTGAGCAGAATACCGCACGCCAGCCAAGGAATGATCTGGTGTCACTCAATGACTTTGTCAAGCTGTATCCACGAAGTTCAAACATTCCGTTGAGCCTCTCGATGCGGATGATCGGCTTCGCAAAGATCACCCACAAGCTACGCTACGCCAACGTGGCTGAAGGCGATAAGGTTACCTTTGCCGCTTATCACCTCAAGGCCCTGCTAGCCTTTGGTGGGAGAATTATGAGGCTATGCGCCCGTTGGCCAAATCACTACTTGGGCTGAATTCAGTGCCGCTTTCCATGAGCATCACATCCGGAAGGTCTCATGGATCGTAAGAGGAAGAGTTTCGCAACTTCACCTGTGGTAGACTGACCGTGGATGCATACAGCCGTGAGTTTGGAAATCTAGCACGTTATGCTCTCAAGAGGTTTCTACCGACGCCAAGAAGCGTGCAAGGTTCCGCAAGGGACTTAGCCCGAGCTTCACCGTGATCTTCGCTCGCACAAGTGCACCTCCTTTCGAAGTTAGTCAACAAGGCTATCGCTGAAACCGACGACCGACTTTGAAGCTTCACGCAAGCACTCCGTGACTTTGGTTCTTCATCCGCGCTGGGTCTCGAAGCGCCGGTTTGATTCCAAACACCGCTCGCCACCTGAGTTCACTCCGAGGCCATCCTTTGAGGCGCCTCGCCCAACCAGCAGATGCACCGCCCAAGACTTATGGTGGCCCCGCTGCTAATGCTGCTCCACGCCCCAATATGATAACCTGTTTCAAGTGTGGAGAGACAGGTCACTACATCCGTGAGTGTCCCCAGAACAACCCCAGTCAGATCGGAAAGTCTATTGGCCGTGGTAAGCCAGCAGGAAAGGTGCTCTACTCCAAACCAGCTGCCACTGCTCGTGGCCACGTCAACTATGTTTCAGCTGAGGAAACCCATGGGGATCCCAACGTCGTCCTCGGTACGCTCCTTGTTAATTGTCATCCGGCAACTGTTCTTTTTGATACTGGAGCATCTCATTCATTTATTTCTGAGAGCTATGCTCGACTGCACAACACCACATTCTGTGACATGCACACCTCCATGGGAATTCACTCCTGGTTCTAGATGGCAAACCTCTAGAATAAGTCATGGGAATGAAATTCTTGTCGACAGATTAGTCTTTCTTGCATCTCTAATAGCTCTCAAGTCCTCGGACATAAACATCATCTTGGGTATGGACTGGATGTCAGCCCATTACGCTAAGATTGATTGCTCTACTAGAACTGTTCAACTCACCCATCCTTCGGGCAAGACAGTTAATGTTTTAACCCGAGTGTCTAAGCGTCAGCTATACTCCTTAAATGCCAACCCCCTTCCAGACCTCGAAGATATTCCGGTAGTCCATGACTTTCCGGATGTCTTTCCAGAAGAACTGCCAGGTGTTCCACCTGACAGGGATGTCGAGTTCGTGATAGATCTTGTTCCCTAACCGCTCCAATCTCTAGAAGACCTTATAAGATGGCACCCCTAGAACTAGCCGAGCTTAAGAAACAACTCGATGAGTCCTTGCAAAAGGGTTTCATCCGTCCTAGTTCATCCCCATGGGCTTGCCCCGTCCTCTTCGTCAAGAAGAAGGATGGAACAGATCGGATGGTTGTAGATTACCGACCTGTCAACTTGGTCACTATCAAGAACAAGTATCCGCTCCCCAGGATCAACGATCTGTATGATCAGCTCGATGGATCCTCAGTCTTTTCAAAGATGGATTTGAGGTTGGGCTACCATCAAATCAAAATCAAGAACGGGGACATTCCTAAAACGGCCTTTGTTACTCGTTATGGCCAATACAAGTACACCGTCATGTCCTTCGGGTTAACCAATGCTCCAGCCACTTTCTCTCGGTTAATGAACTCAATCTTCATGGAGTATTTGGATAAATTCGTCGTGGTATACCTCGATGATATACTCATCTACTCGAAGAATGAGGAAGAACATGCCAAACATCTAAGGCTAGTATTGATGAAACTTCGAGAGCATCGCCTTTATGCCAAATTCTCTAAGTGTGAGTTCTGGTTACCAGAAGTGACCTATCTAGGACATGTAATCTCTGGTAAGGGCATTGCTGTCAATCCCGAAGCGAAGTTCAAGCCGCCCTTGATCGGACTCCACCTGAATCGGTCAAGCAAGTTCGAGTTTCTCGGTCTAGCGAGCTATTGCCGCCGCTTCGTCGAGAATTTCTCCAAAGTTGCTAAACCTCTAACCGAACTCCTCAAGAAAGATAAAAGTTCAATGGACGCCACAAGGCGAAGTTCAGCTTTCAGAACTGAAAAGACGCTCGACATCTGCTCCGTACTTGTTCCACCAGATTTTTCTAAGGACTTTATTATCTATTGCGACGCCTCGCGACAAGGACTAGGTTGCATACTCATGCAAGATCGTCATGTGATTGCCTACGCTTCTCGACAGTTGCGTCCACATGAGGATAACTATCCCACACACGATCTAGAGCTTGCAGCAGTGGTCCATGCACTCAAAACCTGGCGACATTACCTTCTTGGTAATCGTTGCGAAATTTACACCGATCACCAAAGTCTGAAATATATCTTCACCCAACCGGATTTTAATCTCAAGCAAAGACGTTGGGTCGAGTTGATTACAGATTACGACTTAGGAATATCTTACACCCCAGGCAAAGCCAATGTCATGGCTGACTCACTAAGTCGCAAATCTTATTGTAACAATTTGATGTTACAACAAAGTCAACCTTTTCTCCACGAGGAATTTCGTCAGCTTAACCTTCACATTGTTCCTCGAGGATTCCTTTCCACCCTGGTGGCGAAACCTACCCTTACGAATCAGATCATCAAGGCACAGAAGGTAGATCCGGGAATTTCCCGCATCAAGAGAAACATAAAGAAAGGAGTCACAGATTGTTTCTCCATTGATGAACAAGGTGTTGTGTTCTTTGGAGACCGTCTAGTGGTTCCTAAGGTGCGCAACCTGAGGCGATTGATCCTTAAGGAAGCTCATCAATCTCCTCTCACCATTCATCCCGGTAGTACTAAAATGTATCAAGACCTACGCCAGAGGTTTTGGTGGACTAGGATGAAGAGAGAAATCGCTCAATACATTGCTAATTGCGACGTCTGTTGTCGAGTTAAAGCAGAGCATCAACGGCCTGCTGGTACCCTTCAACCTTTGGCTATTCCTGAATGGAAATGGGATAAATTCGGTATGGATTTCATTACCGGGTTTCCCAGGACCAAGAGAGGGAATAATGCAATCTTCGTTGTCGTCGATCGTATTTCCAAAGTAGCCCACTTCCTACCCGTTCATGAGAGTATAACCGCTAGCCAGCTAGCTGATTTGTACATCTCTCGAATAGTGTCTCTTCATGGTGTTCCATTGGAGATTAACTCAGACCGTGGAAGTCTCTTCACCTCTCGATTTTGGGAAGTTTCCAAAATGCTATGGGAACTCGTCTCTCCTTTAGAACCGCCTTCCATCCTCAATCAAGTGGTCAAGTAGAACGAGTCAATCAAATCCTAGAGGATATGCTTCGAGCTTCTGTCATCTCTTTCGACATGAATTGGGAGAAATGCCTTCCATTCGCCGAGTTCGCTTATAACAATAGTTATCAAGCTAGCTTGGGCAAAGCTCCTTTCGAAGTTCTTTATGGACGGAAATGTCGAACGCCTCTTAACTGGTCAGAAACCGGGGAGAGACAACTCTTTGGCCCGGATATGATCCAGAAGCAGAAGAGCAGGTTCACGTTATTCGTGAGAAATTGAAAACAGCCCAATCTCGTCAAAAGAGCCAATATGATCGCAAGCATAAGCCTATGGCTTATGAAATTGGTGAGAAGGCTTACCTTGGGTTACTCCTTTGAAGGGAACCCATCGCCGGTATCAAAGGCAAGTTGGCTCCTCGTTACATTGGACCCTTTCGCATTCTTGCCAAACGAGGAGAAGTTGCCTACCAATTGAACTACCTCTGCATCTTTCCGAGTCCATGATGTCTTCCATGTTTCCCAACTCAGGCATTGCTTTCGGATCCTATCCGTGGAGTGGACCACTAAACGCTTGATCTCCAAGATAACCTCACCTATCGAGAATATCCCGCTCAGATTCTTGATCAAGCCAAGTGTACCACTCGACGTCGAATATCAAGTTTCTAAAGGTTCAATGGTCAAACCATTCCGAGCAAGAAGCAACTTGGGAAAGGGAGGATCGCCTTCGACTTGAGTATCCCACCTTTTTCATGACGGATCCTAAATCTCGGACGAGATTTTTTGAGTGGGGTGAGTTGTCACATCCTAGCTAGTCCATGCATTAGTGTGTTGCATCATGTTTAACTTTCATCGAAATTTGAAATGGGAAGACAGAACCCCAAAACCCCTTTGAATCCAACTAGGGCTTACTAAAATTATTTTCAATGAACCTGAAATGCCCTTCTAAAATGCTCATCACCTTTGCTTTGGTTCGAGCCTCGCCAAAAGTGGTGCACAATTTTCTAGGTCATCCTAAGGTTTTTGAATTAAATCATAAGTATTTGAGTTTGGGCATTTAAATTATATAAAATATTTCAAATGCCCAAATACTCCCAAACTAAAATGTTCCATGCTGGAAATATTCCAACTAAGGACCAGGTGCAGTTTGGTGAATTTTGGAGTTGTTTAGGTATTTTTAGAAAGTCTACAAAGTCACAGAAAATATAAAAAGGAAACAGAAATGAAAAACTTTACCGGCGCCACCTAACGCCCACCTGCTGCCCAGCCCAGCCGCCAAGGCCAATGAGCTGCTTGGCTTGGCCAGCAGTGTGCAGTGTGCTCGATGGCGAGCACAGCATGCGTGCCACGTAGCTAGCCGCCGTCTCGCCGCTTCCCCCGCCGAGCTGTCGTCGCGGAACACTCTCACTCTTCCCCCCCGAGCCCTCAGACACCTTCCCTCCTCCCCAGCTCCTCCCCCTCGCTCTCCCACGCCATGGCCGACGCCACAAGCAGCCGCACTGTCGCCAGAGTCGCGCCTCCGTCGTCCTTGCGCCATTCCGTCGTGTCTAGGAGCTCCGCCGCCTCCTCTTCTTCGAGCTAGCCGAGCCCCGAAGCGCCAGGCCCGAGGCCTCAGACGACCTCGCCTCGCCCCGCCGCCTCCGGAGATCCCTTCGACGCCACCGCCGCACCAGCTCGTCCCCGACCGCACTGCTTGCTTCCTCGAGATCGCCGCGGAGCCCAGCTACCTCCCCTCCTTTCCTTTCTCGCTCCCGAGCCTCATAGCGATCAGACGGAGCTCACCAAGACGCGACGCCGCGGAGCTCGTCAGCCGACGCGTGCTTCCGCCATCCACCGTCACCCTCGGTGTCTATCATACTCACCGCCGCGAGAGTCTAACCCACCACTTCACGCACCTCACCCGCACCTCGAGCCACGAGTTCGTCATCACCGAACTCCGGCGACCGCCAAGGTCGCCGCCGCGCCGCTTCCGCCACCCGAGCCCAGCTAACGCCACAAAGAGCAGCGGCTTGCTCCCAGCCACACATAGACGCCTCCGCATGCTCATTTGGTTGCCGGAACGCCTAAAACCACTCGCCGCCGCGTCTGCTCGCCGTGGCTAAACGCCAAACAGAAGTTGACTACGACTTTGACCTGTATGGGCCTGGTTGACTCTCCCGAGTCCATGACAGGTGGGCCACCCCCGCTAATTAACTTAGTTAGTTTAAACTAATTTTAATTAGTTAAATTAAGTCTTGACATGCGGGACCCACTGGTCGGGTTTGACTGGATGTCCCTGCTGACCTCGACGTCACCTCGACGATTGCTAACGCAGATAAATGAATTATGGAATTATTCTGTTATAGGAAATTCCGAAAATAGTTCAAACTTCAAAAATTCATAGAAATTAATCTGTAACTCCAAATGCAAAGATTTATATATGAAAAATGATCAAAAAAATCCATTCTATCCATTGGTAAAGGTTTCATGCATGATAGAACAAGTTAACCTTGCTGTTTATGCAGATTAAGATAATGCACCTTTATGGCTATGTTAAATGAGCTAACATTTGAATCTTTGATTCAAATGAGTTCATCCCTCTTTGTTCCAGCTTGCATTAAGCCAACACACATTCATATTGCCATGTCATAGCATGCATCATATTGTTGGTTATTGTCATGTGTTGTTTATTTTCGGTGTGTCTTTTGTGATAGGTTCTGCCTCCGAGGATAATCCCGATTATCCGTCTGAAGGGCAGTACCCTACCACTAGTACATCAGGCAAGCAACCCATTGATCATTCCGATACAAACCCATGTTCTCGCTTCTGCTCTTGTTTACTGCATTAAGACAACGCGATTCAAACTGTTGTGTGCTGCGGTAGTTGAACCCACTTCCTTTGCATGACCTGTCATTGCCACAGTAACTAGATGAAACCCACTAGTATGTGTAGGAGTTGATTGAGCCATGTTTTTGAATCCTACCATGCTATGCTTAGAGTTGTGTCAGGTCTGGCTCATCGGGATGATGAACTGGAGTGAAAGGTTGTGTCGGGTTCGAGAGTGAAAGTGTTGAACACGTTTTGGTAAAGGTATTGATGAGAGGCCATGTAGGGGTACATGGTGGGTTGTTTCATTGAAGCCGTCCCTAAGAACTGAGTTACGTGTTTGTGATCCATGAAACAGTTACTACCACGCATTGGGTTCAAACCAATGGACCCTCTCGCTTCTTAACCACCCTTGTTCTCTGTCTGTGAGTTGCAACTAGTTTCGTGTTTGTAGGATATGTGTTGGAGGCCGTGCGAAGCGCTGACCCTAGGGGTGGGCTATGATGCGGTAGATACACCGTGGCCTGGTGTACCAATGCCCGCTTGGTATCTCGGGAACCCTGCACACATCGCTCGGGGCAGATGTGGAAACCTCGGCGGACTCCTCATGGATGGAACCTGAATAGGCGATAAACCTGGACTAGAGACTTGAGTGTTTAGGTAGGCTGTGGCCGACACCCACGTTGGGCTTCCGCTGAAGGTTGCGAGTACATGTCGGTAAACGACGGTAAGTGGTGAGAGTGTGTGAAGAAGTACACCCTGCAGGTTAATATGATCTATTCAATAGCCGTGTCATGGAGAAGGACTTCGGGTTGTGTATACAGTTCATAGACAAGTAAATGGATACTACTAAAAGCCTCAAGATAAGTGAGTATCATGGATGGCCCTCTCGTGGGTTGACGAGAGAGGATCCACGGTGGAGTATTGTGTTGGTGATAGTGGACTCGTAAAGCGATAAATGCTTTTCAAGTGGTGTCACGTGGGATAGCTTAGCCAAGAGTCAAAGCTGGCTTGCTGTAATAACTCCACCACCTTCTTGAGAATGTGCATGTATGATAGGATTCTATTGTAAGACTTGCTGAGTACCTCCGCACTCATGTTTGCTTAATTAGTGTTTTCAGACGACAACACTGCCCCTCCGATGGGTTTTATGTAGACCTTGACGCCGATTTAGTGAACTAGCCACCTGTGTGGTGATCCAAGGCTTGTGAAGGGCCATTTGAGATAGAAGGGCTTCAACAAGCTTTCTTTCTTTTGAGTGAGTACTGACGAGACTAGTTTGCTTCGCATGTGCTTGTATGTTGTATGACTTGAGTGTTGGGTCATGTGACCCCTATCTGTATGGATATAGTTATGTATGGCTCCTCGGAGCCTCTTAAATAAAGTACTTTGAGTTGTAGAGTTTTGTTGTGATGCCATGTTGTATGTACTCATATCGGGCATATTGCGTGTATGATTGAAATGCCTAGTATGAGTGGGATCCGACAATCTAGTTGTTTATCCTTGGCAGCCTCTCATATGGGGAAATGTAGTCTCGTGCTTCTGAGTGATAGTAGTCCACTATAGCCCGGTTCACCGGAGTCCTGCTAGCCCAACACTACTGCTTGGACACTTGACTGGCCGACATGTGTTTCACTTCGTTCCTATGTCTGTCCCTTCGGGGAAATGTCATGCGGTGATATTCGGAGTCCTGCCTAGCCTGCTACAGCCCGGGATACCGGAGTCCTGTTAGCCCAGTGCTACAGCCCGAATTCATACGTTGATGACCGACATGCTCGATGTGATTCATGTATGCCTGTCCCCATGGGTTAGCGCCGCTTTGGGTTCAGGACTAGCCATGTCGGCCCGGGTTCTTTGTCATATGGATGCTAGCGACACTATCATATCGTGAGCCAAAAGGCATAAACGGTCTGGGCCATGGTAAGGCGACACCGGTGGGAATACCGTGCGTGAGGCCGCAAAGTGATATGAGGTGTTACCGGCTAGGTCGATGTGACTTGGAATCGGGGTCCTTACAGCCGGCCGCTAGTCGCCATGCTGAGAGCCTCCTCCACGGCAGCAGGGGACCGCCGTGGAGGCCACGGGATGCTTGCGATGGCGACCTCGACCACGCTTAGGCGGAGGAGGGGAAGACTCGACCTGACAGCCCTTCCCCTTCACTACGGCCGAGAACTTCCTTGGTGGAGCCATGGAGAAGAAGGAGAGACAAGAAAGGATAGCCGGCGAAGCCCAACCGTCGGCCTCCACGATCACCGGTAATCATGACCGACTCTGCATGCAGGGACTTGTCGAATCCGGGTGGTTACCGAGGCATCTTGGGGAAGCAAGCGCGACGCTGTCTAATCAACCGCCATGCGGCGCCTAAAACCAGAGGCTGTTAGGGGCTCGCGACGCCGCAGACTTGCCCATTCGCCTCCTCGCCGCTGTTTAGGCGCGGCCAGGTCCGGGCTACTGTCGGCGTGCGGGAACGGGGTCCTGCGGACTTGCTCGCCCACGGCTGCGGCATGGCTCAAGGAGGCCCAGCACGCCCATCTTCATCAACGCAGCTCAAGACCTCGCGAGGCCAAGCCTCACGGGCGGACGACAAGGAGCTTCTCGCACGGCCTTGTCAGCGGGCTCATGAGGAGGCAGAGTTCAAGGCAGGGTACTCGCGAGGTGCCCATGACGCAAGCCATGACTAATTAAGGGTGCCGGGCCTGCGCCGAGGCGCCAGCCCGCACAAAGTGTCCTCCTTTCCTCTTTGGTGCAAAGGGAGCAAGCGCAGCGAGAGCATCAAGCAAAGGCATCCGCTTCGTGCAACAGACCAAGACCAGCCCAACGGCCGGAAGGGAGTCATCGTGGAGCCCAAGCAAAGGCCACCACAGAGCCTTTGGCAAGCGAGGACCAACTTTAGTCGATAAGTGTACCCGCTGTTCCCTTCAAATGGCTAATTGTTGGCGCTCTTCCCGCCAATATTTGGGAAGAGGCCCAGGCCTTCGCCAATAAATAGGAGTAGGCACCCCTGGCGGAGAGAGCCGAATCCTCATCAAGAAACCAGAGCTAGAGCAATCAACACCACCTCGCAGCTTCATCGCACTCCGCCAAGAACAGACCCTCACGAGGCTGTTCTTCCTTGTATTGTTCCTCATCAGCCCAAGAGGCAATCTACCACACCACACACTTGAGTAGGGTATTACACCACAATGGTGGCCCGAACCAGTATAAATCTCGTGTCTCTTGTGCTGTTCCGTCTAGTAGTTTAGGTCACAGCGATTCGGCGAGGTGCGAGATGGTGGAGGGTTGGATCTCCGTGCACACCCCAGTGTTTGAACCTCAAGGGTCTGCCGAAACCCAAAATCCGACATAGCCGGCTTCCAAGAGGCGGCCGAGTCCTGGATGCAAGGCCCAGTCAAGCCGACTCCCACCGGGCGGCTTCCAGAGAAGCCGGGCCAGGAGTCGGCCCACGACACCGCAGAGCCGTGCCTCGCTGTGGGACGGACGGGAGTGGCTATAGTATAGCCCATCCCCTCTTCCAGATCAGGCAAGCATGGCCACAGTGCCCTATACCGGCAGAGATCTCCACCCGGCGCGGCACTGTTGCCACTGTTTCCCTGACATCACCCCGCATGGGCGGAGTCCTGTTCCCACGATGGCCTGTCTGTACGGCCCAAGGACGATGGGCCCCGCCAGTCAGCGAGAGTCTAGAATACGGCAAAGAGCCCTACCAGTCGGACCCGAGGGAGGCCGGACTCTAGGAGTCGGCCGGCCCCTTCCTCGGGACCCACGCACCATTAATCCGACGAGATATTGAGTGGCTACAGTAATCGCCCGCCAGACGGCGGGGCTGTAGCTATGACCTCTCGACCAAGCTCAAGGCTATTAGAGACGCTGCTACATGTGATCAGCCGCCGACAAGCCCGGAGCGGGCGGTACGCCTGTCGTCGTCTGACCACCGGGTCGGCGGGACTCCACCAACAAGCGGGCTCAAAGAATGCAAGTGAGACGCCAGACAAGAGAGACTGACGGTTGAGTTACACCAAAGCCGATTACCAATGTACCGGGGATAGGCCTATATAAACCCTGTGGCACCCATGCAAAGGGTTCCGGACCTGAGATAGTTAGACTAGATCATAGAGGAAAGGGAAGAGCTAGTCTTGCCTTCTCCTACTTCTAGCATACAGCCTCGAGGAGCACCTGTGTATTCACTTGAGCCTTAGTGATCATGCGGAGACCCCGCAGAAAGGTGACTAGGGTGTTATCTTCCTAGGAGAGCCCGAACCTGGTAAAGTACACCGCGCTCGTGGTTCACGCCATCCCGCTTCGGCACCGGGCGACGTTTCTACTGGCCCCACCATGATAAGCCATCCTTTGGCATATGTCGCACTCCAACCCCTACATTTGGCGCCTAATGGGGCGAGGTGCACCGCCATCCGGAGACCTGCTCGACGGGAACCCTTTTCCTCCTCGGCGAAGCGCAGCTGCCCGGCACACCCGACGGCGCCTCAGGTGGACGATCGCATGGCGCTGAAATGGCTTGCGGCAAGCTGCCTCGCTGATCTCAAGCTATGGCGGAGTCCGCCCAAGAGCCCACATCCGACGCTGGCACCGATGGCCCCGAGAGCCTCCTCGCGGCCTCTCGATCGCCTCCCGCCCGCAGCGAGCCACCTGTGGACTTGGAGTCTGTGAGGTTCCACCGACCCGATGTTGGTTGACTCCGACACCGCGTCGCTCGACGCGTTCCCCACCAACGTGGT
Organism: Aegilops longissima; assembly: GCA_021605205.1. NCBI lineage: Eukaryota > Viridiplantae > Streptophyta > Magnoliopsida > Poales > Poaceae > Aegilops > Aegilops longissima. The sequence goes on from CM038681.1 coordinate 355,153,693, forward strand.
GGTCTACGACGAGCCGCTCCCTCACGTGGAGAGCGGCGGAAGCACCGTCCCGTAGGTGCTAGTCATCGGACATGGCAAGCACTCCGGCAGAGGTGCTCGCGACCCGCTCGACACGGTGTTGCAAGACCAGTCAGCACCTATTACCGAAGATGCCGACGCTGAGACGTTGGAGGCACGCCGCCTCAAGCTCGTCGAAGGCGCCAAGAAGCTGGCCGGCATGAGACGCCTGTCAGAAACCTACCAGCGTGAAATGGATCGCGCTGTGGGCGGCACGCTGGCTCCCACTGGGCCCAGCCGCCTTGGCACGGTCTAGCAGCGCGGCGTGGCTATCGCTAACCTGTTCGGGCAGATCGCCTGCTCACGCGACGCCACGGGAAACATCCGAGCGCCCAGCGATGTAAGAAGAGCTGGACAAGTTCGAGGGCGAGAGCGTCGCCGCGATGGCGGAGCGCGGCCCAACGACTCTCGACGCGCCGCCGAAAGCATGAAGCCGGCCGCCGACCGAGGTGCCGCGACCAGCAAATGACGATCTGCCTCACCGCCGAGATCAAGGTGACTCACACGGACGCCGACCGGTGGCGCCCATGCAAGAAAAGACAAGGTCACCGCCACCGCAATGGACTCGGCTCACCATAGAGCGCGATCAAGACGGCCGCCTAAGAGCGTGGAACGGCGGATGATCCGTCCTCCTCCCCGCAGAGGAAAGGCGATCTCCCCGCCGCTGTTGATCACCTGTCCGCCATGCACCGCTTTGGCCACCGAGAAGGAATCGAGAAAACGATGCTCGCCATCGGATCGACCGCCTCAACCGATCCTCGGTGCTAGAAGAAGAAGATGAGTTGCGCGCTTTGTTTTGGTCCCAAAGATAACAGACGAAAGCCCTTCCCCAAAGGGTTCACGCCCCACGAGACACACCTAAATACACCAGCTCCGTGAAGCCGAGGACTGGCTGGTCGACTACTCCACAGCCGTCAGCATGGCAAACGGCAACAAACGAGTTGCCGTGAAATACGCTCCACCATGCTGCAAGGCGCCGCCGAGCGACACGGGCCGCACAAGGCTGCACAGCCCAAGCCCCGGCATCAACAGCGGTCGACATCACCGACGCTTTCGTCGAACTTCACCAAGACGCATAAGCGGCCGCCGCCAAGCCCCGCCAAATTTCCTTAGCGCATAAGGCCCTCGACGAGTCGACTCACGACCACCACCACGCTGGGCCGAGCTCGCGAACTCTTGCGAGGGGCGCACGAGGTGCAGGCCATCGAGTACTTCACCTCCGATGCCGAGAGGGCACCTCCTCAAGCACAAGCTTTCGCGACGAGCCGGAAACCCTCGACGAGCTGCTGATCATAGCAGACAAATACGCCACGGCCGACTCCTCCATGAAGATGGAGATCCAAGTAAATGCATCTCGCAAGGTGGCCCCCCAGGCTCCTAGAACACCGGCTGGAGACGCTAGTCAGCGTCAACAGCAGAATGATCACAAGCGCAAGACCCTGCAACCGGCTTCCACCAGCCGGTAGGTGGCGACAGTCGATGACTAGCGGCCAAAAGGGCAGGCTCCTTCCAAGCGGCGGAAGGGCGGCAAGCCCAATTGGCTGCCAGCTTTCTCATATGAGCAGACTCTGGATGCACCATGCAAAATCCATAGCAGCGCGAAGCCGTCAAACCACACCACTCGAAAGTGTCATTGGATCACCAGGATCGCTAAGGGAGATGGCCTCCTGCCTCCCCGCCTGCCGGGCAAGCACCTCCTCCTCCGCCTACAGCTGGCCGGGCGGCCGACTCCAGCCGGAGCCATACAGGGGAAGTTTTAAGAGCATGGAGCATACGCTATATTCACTCAGCCAGGGCCGATGATCAAGGCAGCAGCAGAAGCAAGAAGAAGTGAACATAAAGAGCAACTAAGATCCCGTAGTTCATGCATTAGTCGAGAAACCCATCAGCCGGAGCAGAGCCGATCACCCAGAGGTGATGCCCAAACCCGCTCCTATGCTCTGGTTTTGATGCCACTTTTGCACTTAACAAAGTAGCTGCTTGTTTCTCCCGAGTTCTCGATAGACGGCGGCAGCAAGATCAACATCCTGCATAAGGACACTATGGAGAAGTTGAGAATCAAGAAGAGAAACAGCTTCACCCACCTGGACTGCCTTCCATGGCATAGTTCCAGGTCTTTCCTACTCACCAATCGGCAAGATCCAGATAGACGTTCTCTTCGGGGACAAAGACCACTTTTGCCGAGAGCAGGTCTGGTTTGAGGTGGTGGACCTTGAAAGCCCCTACCATGCGCCGCTTGGTCGGGCCTGCTCTCGGCAAAGTTCATGGCGGTCCCCCACTACGCCTACCTCAAGATGAAGATGCCGAAGTTCCAAGGGGATTCTCACCATAGCAGCACTACAAGAAGTCGCCCGCCATGCAGCAGAGAGCGATCGGTTGGCCGAGTCCCTCGTGATCGGAAATGAGAAGCGCCCCTTAACCGGGTTGTATGATCGAAAGCGCCAAAGATGTCACCGACCCCAAGGAGTAGGGAAGTCGAGGGCTCGCTCTGCCAACCAAAGAGATAAAGAAGATACCTTGGACCCAGAGCACCCGGAGAGGTACGTCATTAGGTATGGGCCTCGACAAAGAAATAGGAAGGCGAGCCTGCCGATTTCCTCCGTGGAGAATCGACATCTTTGCATGGTCCCCAAAGACATGTCGGGTGTTCCGACAGATTTTGCCGAGCACAAGTTACACGTCCGGCCCGATGCCAAGCCCGTCAGGCAGCCCTTGTGCCGCCTATCAGAAGAGAAGAGAAGAGTTGTGGTAGAAGAGATAGCCCGGCTGTTGGCAGCCGGTTTCATCATGGAAGTGTTCTTTCCGGAATGGCTAGCCAACCCAGTCCTCGTGTTGAAGAAAAACAAGAAGTGGCGTATGTGCATTGATTACACCAGCCTCAACAAAGCATGCCCGAAGGACCCATTTGCTTTGCCAAGAATTGATCAAGTGATAGACTCCACAGCCGGAAGCGAGCTGTTGAGCTTTTTGGATGCATATTCAGGATATCACCAAATCAAGCTAAATCCGGCTGACAGACTGAAGGCCGCCTTCATCACACCATTCGGAGCCTTCTGCTACCTGACCATGACATTTGGCTAGAGGAATGTCGGCGCCACCTTTCAACGCTGCATGCAGAAGTGCCTCCTCAAGAAACTCGGCAGGAACACCCACGTTTACGTGGACGATGTGGTGGTGAAGATAGAGAAGCGTGAAACGCTGCTAGAGGACCTCAAAGAAACCTTTGAGAATCTGCACCGATTTCAAATCAAGCTCAACCCAGAGAAGTGCATCTTCAGAGTACCAGCCGGCCAGCTTCTTGGATTCCTAGTCTCTGAACGCGGCATAGAGTGCAACCTGTGAAGATCAAGGCCATCGAGAGAATGGAAGTACCCCGCCGATCGCTGAATGTGCGTAAGTTCACGGCTGTTTGGCTTCCATCAGCCGGTTCATCACCGGCCGGGAGAGAAGGCTCTTCCTCTATACCAGCTCATGAAGAAAACCACCTTTTCGAAAGTGGAACGATACAAGGATGAAGCTTTCCTCCAGCTCAAAAGATGTTGAATACTCCACCTGCCTTGGCGTCCAACTCCTAAGGAGCCGATGCTTTTACATCACCGCCACTCAGCCGGTGGTCAAAGACACACATCGAGGAGTGCAAAGAGGAAGGTAAGGCACTACCAACCCGTAGACTGGTGTATTACCCAGTGAAGTAATCACACCTCCAAGCAGAATTACCCCATTACCGTAAGATGTGTTACGCAAGGCACTTCAGCCAAAAGCTGAAGTCAGATTTTCAAGAGCACCCTATCACTATGGTCTCCGCACAGCTCATTGGCCGAGATCATTGAAGCCGAGATGCTCGGGCCGAGTCGCCAAGCGGGCATAGATTTGGCCCCCACACCATCTACTACCAGCTCGCACCGCCATCAAGTCACAAGCGCTGGCCGACTTCCTCGTCGACTGGGCCGCGACTCCACCCATTAGCGGATGCACTTTGATGGTTCCAAGATGCGCACCGGTTTGGGAGACGGCATCGTCCTTACCTCTCCCAAAGGTTACAAGCTCAAGTATGTGCTGCAAATCCATTTCGCCGCTTCCAACAACATCGCCAACACGAGGCACTCATTCACGGGTTCGCTTGTTAAAGAGCTTCGCATCCGCCGGATCCTGTGTTATGGTGACTTGATTTGCGGTCCAAAGCAATGTCAGCGATCGACGCCAAAGATGCAAACATGGCGAAGCTACCGCTTCCTCGTAAAGAACCGAGTGGATATTTTGAGGTGCGAGCCCATGTGCCAAGGAACGACAACGAGCAAGCGTACACCTTGGCAAGAATCAGCTCCACCCGGCCAAGCAATAATCGACCAAAGATCGCCTTCTTCAACGCCTCGCCGCCGTCATGCCATCGCCAATCGATTTCTATCTTCGTGCTGGCTCCTCCGGCAAGAGAGGATCCGACTTGAGAGCTCCAACGGCCGGCACGGGAATTCTGGCAGGCGTGCCCGTGGACTGCAGCTGCCAGCCCGGGACTGCACTAATCGCCCGGGACTTCATCGACCCAGCAAGTGGCTGCCGACTCCAACCCGCCTCCTCGCCCAACCGCCTCATTCCGTTGCGGTCCCGATAATCGCAGGTCGCGAAGACCTTCATGGGCCCAGCCCATCCTCAACTTCCTAGTGAACAAGGAGCCGTCGCTCGATAGAGATCTCGTCCGACATGCGTAACGCCGGCCGCGCCTACACCATAGTCAACAAGAGAGCTGGTCAGCGCTAGTTGTCACCGGTGTTCACCAACGTCCAGGTCGAACCAAAGCAAGGCCAATCAATTCTCAAAGATATTCACCAAGGCGAGTGGCTACCCACGCTGCTTCAAGAGCACTTGTCGCCAAAGCTTTCCGCCATGGTTTTTCTCGCCGAACGCCCTAGAAGACGCCAAGGATTTGGTCCTAAATGCAAATGGTGTCGATGTTCCGCCCAAGCCACATCAGCCGGGTCAAGACTCAAGACTATCCCCATCGCTACGGCCTTTCTGCCCGGGGTCCTCGACATGTAGCCATTCAAAACAGCTCGGGTGTTATGAATCATCTTCTTGTCGCAGCGGACAAGTTCACTAAGTGGATAGAAGCCGCACCAATCAAGAAATTGAACGGTCCGATCGCTGTGACATTCATCTCCGATATCACCATCCGGTGATGGCATACCGCACAAAGATCATCACCGACAATGGCACAACTTCGCTAAGGGCGCTTTTGGCCTGCTTTCGCGGATACGGCATCCGACCGGATTCTTAGCGCCCGCCGCCAACCCGCAAATAAACGGCTAAGTCGAAGCGTAAACGGCTCTCATCTTTGTCCGGCATCAAGCCCCGGCTGGTCGAAGCTTCTGAGCGCTCGCCGTTGCTGGTTTTCATGAGCCGCCACCGCCCTCTCGAGCTCGCGCGACAACTCCAAACAAATCAACCAGCTTACACCTTTCTTCCTCGTTCACGGTGTCGGGTTGCCATCCCAACGGATATAGAGTTTGACTCCCTCGAGTCACCATGTACACCAAGGAGGAAGGAAGAAGACGATAAGACGGGCGCGCCGACCGGCATTGAAGAGGGCCGCTGTTGGCACTCACCGTCCAGATCTACCAATGTAATCCCACGCCGACATTTCAACCGAAGGTCAAGCCGAGATCTTCCAAGAGGGAGACTTGTGCTCTAGCTGATCCAAATAACAGCCGCCAGCACAAGCTCTTCAAGACCGTGGAAGGCCCCTTCATCATCAAGAAAGTATTGGGTAACGACTTACTACCCGATCGACGCCGTAAGCCTCGAAAGCACGCGAAGAGGGACGATCCGCAAGGAGACGAACGCCATGGAGTGCAAATCTCCTCCAAAGATTTTACAGCTAATGCAAGATGTACCATGCTACCTTTTGTATTAAAGCACGAAGATTCGGTCCCCCGAGAAGAGCTCGGGACTCGCCTCTTTATCTATATGGTAAAGATTATACCTACAAGTATGTCACCTTTTCGTTATGTCGCTAAGCACCGGTTCACCAATGTCTGGACTCTGCCGTCTGAACTATTAAATGCTTCCTCGCAGTTGGACAAGTAATGTGTGCACTTAAGCCGCTCTTCGCCAGATGTCGCAGCTTGCGTAGCTTAATCGACATGGGCAGGAGCAAGCTAGAAAGGGCGCCCACACTAAAAATGGCTAAGGACCCAAAGCACCGCATAGTTTAAGCCGGTTTCCATCTTTACAACCGACTGTTCAAGAATCGGCTGGTCGCTTCCTATTGAACTTGCTAAACTCTAAAGCGGTTAGAACTTGCCTTCCCACTGTAGAGCCGTGAAGTTGACTCAGCAACAGATCAAGCAGAGCTGCTGCATTTATCGACAAGGCGGCAACCAAGGAAGGCAGCAAAGGAAAAGGCCAAAGAGTGATAAGCAAGAAGAGTCGGAACTCGAAAATATTTACATAATAAGGGCCCTTGGCCGATCTTCAACGGTGCTTAGATACACCCTGCTGGGTGGAATTAAAGCGAATTAACAAGTTCATTTGAGACTAATAAGACCGGCGAAAGAAAAGATAAAGTGGCAGCCTAAGAAGCGGTAGAAGGGTTCGAGGATCGGAGGAGTCGGCGCAAAGGGCCGGTCGGGTCGGTCTTCGCTTGATCGCCCCCGCGTAGCTGGCTCGTCGGACGCGGCTGTTGCCGGAGGCGCGCCGAGCCGAGGCTGGCCGTCCGCCTAACCTCTTCCGCGCCTCTTCACTTCTCCTCCGACTCACCTTCCTCCTCGCCGAGTCGATCACCTCCGCCGAGTCCTCACCGCCGCCGGGTTCACCTCGAACCATTGGCGCGGCGCCGTCTGCCGCTTTCAGCCCGCCCGGACGAAGATGTTGGTGCAGGTATTTGCGATCGACGCTGCCGCTGACAAGATCGCCTCCACGGGCGCCAACTCTGCTCGAGCCATCGCTCGAACGTGGCCACTACTGGGCTAGATTCAGCCTCAGGTACCACGCCTTGATTTAACTCCAAGGCCCAGCAGCATCCCAGCCGAGCCAAAGAGCCCTTCCAAGCTCAAGACGGGCCGCCGCTACCCTCCAGCCACCGGCAGTCCGATTGGGAGTGCACACGTGCCGCATGTCCGGGCCATAGGGTGGTGATTGCTCGGCACCAACACGCTGAAGTCGGGCGAACATCCGTGAGCCGCCAAAGACGCAGCCTCAATGCTCGGATCTGCTCAGAAGGGATCGGGGTATCGACGGCGATCTTTCAGATCCCCCACCCGCTGCCCTTCTTCGCGGGTCAGCTGGCGGTCTTGGCTAAGGCAGCGCCCGAGTGGCTATGGAAGAAGTCTGCCAAAGCGGAAGCAAAGAGCAAAATTAAAAGACTAGAAGCCGGTTTTGACCAACAGCAGGCGGCACAAAGAAGATAAATGAGGAAGACTCACCATCGACTATGTCCTCGATCTCGTGGAAGCTGAGGTCAAGACGCCCTTGTCGCATCAGAGGAGCGCCGCCGCTGACTCAGCAAGGAGACCGGACTCTTTGTCCTTCGCCTTCTTCAGCCTTCTCAAGAGCTCCTTCTGTTCCGCCAGTTGTTCGTAAGGTGGTTTTGGCTTTCTATGTTAGTCGCCAAAGAAAGAAATACACCGGGGAGATCCGTGATAGAGGCAAGGTGTCCTGCCTTCATGAGATGTTGGAGCCATGGAGGAAGTCAATTATACGATCCGACCACGAACGCAGCGAGGACGCCGCGCTTTAGCAATCGCTAAACCAACTCCAAGAGGTTATTGACCACGCCGGAGCACGATCAACTGACCACGAGGGTCTGCTTCGCAAGCAAACGAAGAAAAGCAAGAAACTGAGATTGCAACTGATATTGCAATATAAGATGAAAGCTTTATTGATCAAGGTGGGGTTCTCGTGACGCCTTTGTTCCGGTCGTTGAACACAAACGGCACGCTAAGTTGCATCTATGGCTAACTTTTAATCTAAACAAACCCAAAGTTCAAACGACGCCTAAGGGCTGTATATGGAGGAAGAGGAGGAATTCGTGGCCCCCAGGGAGGGTCCCAAACCAACCCTAACTCTTGTTTCCCCACACATACGGACTCTTAAAACAGCCTATACTTAAGTATTTCGAAATTACATGGGCCTGGCTCAATAATAAGGTGACGCAGCACCTAGAATAGCCTATGGACCTAATATTATGAAGTGGCATCTTGTATATTTCGCCCAAGGCCCATGCACTCATTAGGGTGGCTTCAAAGTCCCGAATCATTACTTGTAACTCCGTTTGTTCCTCATGCCAACATCTCCATGCTTGAACTTGCTCCAAGGTTCATCTTTCTTGTCCATGGTAGGCCCTTCATTTGTAAGCAAAAACAAATGTATCCAATTTAGAAGCATCATATTCTCATGAACATTGGAATCGTTACACAAGAAACAAAAGTACTCGATAATTCAATTGGTATGCGCGAGCTCTAGTAATTGGTCCAAGATGTATAGCAGCAGGGCTGTGGGTAACAATGGTATTGATGTACGATTATCATCCGGCCCGACCGTCAGCAGCCTCTCAATCTCGAATTGAATTCGCTGTGCGCCTAACGCGCTTCGCTGAAAAAGAAGAAGACGATTCGTTGTCCGATTGTCGGCGTCCGCTGAGCCACTCGGACGTTGAGTTGAAGATGATCTCACGGATATTGTGCTAATCCGCGACATAGAATTCAGACGAGTGTCGATTTCGAACTCGCTGATTTGAGTTCCGACCCACCGCCAGTGAGCTGACCCAAACTCGTGGACTACACGACGGGTATGCTGGCGCCGCTTCTCAAATTAAAAGCACAAGAAACAAAACGACGAAGAGAACATACCCGAACGGCTTCGCGCCGCTAGGTGCGCTTGTTGCGCTTTTCGTAGGCTCGCTCAGCTTGATCTTTGGCTTGACGCCCAAGAGCGCCAGATGAAGGGTCTGTCCGCTTCTCGCACTCCACCGAGTGGGTGCGGCGCCACCCTGTCCCAATCAGGAGCCTGTGGCGCCGGTCTTCCACGGGTGGCGCAGGTTAGCCGAAGACGACGACGCTGGTGCGCGCCGGATTACCAAGATCCGTGCCCGCCGCCATCTTCTCGAAGATATTGGCACCTGGTCCGTCCACGGCCCGCCTAGAGCGCCTCCCCACCGGGCGGCGGTGGCGGTAACGAGCACGTCCGCATGGAGGTGTCGCCGCCGTCTCGTTCCTTGATCGGGTTCTCACCGCCAGCCTCCCCATTCTGCACCTAGAACTCCGGAGGTGGCGGGGCAGAGTTTAGAGGAACGATGAAGATCGCCAAGTGGTGATGCGCAGCCTGCCCGCTTTGCCGCCCGGGCGGCCAAGCGCCTCCGCCACCTCCTGGGCCGGGCCTCCGATTTCTGGCCTCCGCTCTTCTTCAGCAGGCGGCCTCCTCGCTTTTCTCAGACGCCCTGCAGAGTTCCTACTCCTCGCCTCCTGAAGGTCGGTGGCCGGGTCAATCCGCCGAGCTGTGGCGGAAGTCTCCGCCGACCCCATGATGGAGGCGGCAGCTACCTTCTCAAGAGAGAGGGGAGCCCTGGACCAAAGGAATACTTGGAACAGATCGATGAAGAGAAGACAAAGATTCAAGGAAGGAAAACACTTACGCGGAGACCAATTGCGGCGTCTTCACCTTCCTACGGAAGCGGTTGACCTTCACGGCCGCCTCTTCCCACTTGGTCACCGCAGCTGAGCCCTTGGGCTTCTTCGCCGGTCAACGAAAAAGCTCTACGCAGCCTCACGCTTCAGCTACCGCCTTTACGCCCAGACGGCAGAGGAGCTCAAGGCCTGCAGGCCGCCCCGTTGGTGGCGCTGGGCGACTTCCCCTCACACATCGCCAAGCACCTCGAGGCTGGCCTCGAGCCTCAAGGCCACCTGCCTGCCGCCTCCCTGCTGTCGTTTTCCAAGGCTGTTGCCCCAAGTTGGGGTCGCCAACATCGCTCACTGTCAGGAGGAATTCATGCGAGTCGGCTCCTCAAGGGTGCCGGGCTTGTGGCTGAGGAGAGGGCTCGGCCGAAAAAACCGGCTGGCCGATCCGACAGACTGGACTTCCGAACAAGGAATTAGAAGAACCGTAAAAGTAACAACTCACCATGGGCGGAGGATGGGCGCTGCACGGCTCCTTGCCTAATCGCCACTCTTCTCGAGAGCTCGCATCTGCAAGGTAGTTCACCATGTAGGCCACCTCTTTGTGAGGCATCTCCTGGTGCACATCCGCTTGATCCCGGTACGCCATCCGACAGTCATGTGGAGGACGGGCTTGAAGCGGAGCACGGGCGCTACTTACGGCTATGCCAACAAGTCGGGCCCTGCCAGTGCCTCCCCGATCGCATCATCACCAAGCGCGGCGACGGTGGCGGCTCCAAAGAAGGGCGCCGCCCGCTTGCCAGGACCACCACTTGGGCTTTCCCTCAGCGCCGGCTGCATAAGCCGCAGGTTGACCCAGCCGCCCGCGAATACGCCGCATATAAGTATCATCGCTGCCACATCTTCACCGACTTTATCGCGCTGATGGGGAACGGGTTGTCGCCCTCGCCCTTCGCATCATGATGAACGCGCTGCATCGAGCCGGGCGCACTCTGCGATGTGGGTGCCAAGCTGGTGTAGAAGAACTCCCCATAGCTCGAGGTGGGAGGACGCCGAGAAGTCGCACGTAGTGATTTACGAGGACAGCAGCACCACCGTGCCGAGGTGAGGTGGTGCGGCTGCTGTCCGAGAACCTAAGGAAGGAGCTGAAGAAGCCGCCGCAGACCGAGATCGTAGGCAATGCAGCGAAGACAACCCGCCGCCTCCCACGGCACCGGGCTAGATTTCTCTTCTACTGGGTATGCGACCTTCACAAATTTCTCGTGAGGCAGCCAACACATCTTGCGGAGGAAGTCGATGTGGTCATAATGAACTCGGTTGCCCCACTCCCTTGAGAGCACCTCAAGGGGCGGACGGTGGAAGAGGAGCATCAGAATGGGTCACCGCGACGCCGATGAAGCTTAAAGGGCGGCGAGAGGAAGAAGGAAGAGGAGGCAAGAAAGAGGAGGCAATGAGGAGGGGGACGCCGTAGTTCTCGCCGCCCCTCCCCGCTTACTTATAGGCCTCTGCCGCGGCCGAGGGGCGAGCGGGATTAACTGCCCGCTACCCCACACCCCATTAATCCTTCCCACGAAAGTTACCGCGGGGCAAGAGGCTCCGCTGGAATCTTGTAACCGCCACTGGCCGAGCAGCAGATCCGCCGAGAGCCGAGGAGGGTAGTGGCGGCCCGTCCAAGACATGTCCCATCACGCTGTAAGCTGGCAGACTGCCTGCCGCTGCCGCCACCACGCGACAGGCTCCAAGGCGGCGGTGGCACAAAAGCTTAGCTAGCACGCCACATGGATCTCGGCCAAGGCTGTCAAAGTTTGGTCAAGACGGTTAAAGGGTCGACTCCAACCGTCACAATGGCGTAAGACAGACGAAGCTCTCCACTCGGCATCGAGAGAAGGGACTGGCTGAGGCTCCTTGGCCGACGCCTCACAAGCGCTCACCAAATCTGGGACTACTGTCGGAGCAATGGGCCACGAGTAGGCTAACCCGAGGCCCAAAACCGATCAAGATATCGGGGCTGACTATGCCCCTCAAGACGACAAGGCGAAGAGCCGCCTTCTAGAAGCCGATTGAAGGAGTAGCCAGCTTCCCATAGGAGGCCGAGTCCCGGATGCAAGGCTGTCAAGCCGATTTCGGGCGGGCGCTTCCAGAGAAGCCGGGCCAGGAGTCGGCCCATGACACCTCGCAGAGTCGTGCCCCTGTTCTGGGGGGACGGACGGGAGTGGCTACAGATAGCCCATCCCTCTTCCAGATCGCAAGCATGGCACATAGTTCTCAGATCAAGGAGATCTTCGCCCAAGCGTGGCATCTAAGTACACTGCTTCTCGACATCACCTCAAGATATGAGTCCTCGCTCTCACGATTTACATGTCTCAGACGGCCTAAGGATCTATGGGGCCCCGCCAACAATGAGAGTCCGTAATAGGCAAAGAGCCCTACTGGGCCGGACTCTGAGGGAGGCCTGCCTCTAGGAGTCGGTCGGCCCTTCCTTGGGACCCACGCACTATTAATCCGACGAGATAGGGAGTGGTTACAGAATCGCTCAGATGGCGGGCTGTAGCCATGACCTTCCTCAAGCTCTGGCTATTAGGGACGCGGGTTACAAGGATCAGCCACCGACAAGCCCGGAGCGAGGGTACGGCCTGCTGGCCCATACCTCACCAAATGGGGGGCATTCCCCAAAGTAGTAGCCAATGGAGAAGCCGCACAAGAGAGATCGATGGTCGCCCCACACCCTACCGGATTACCAATGTACCCCTAGGGATAGGCCTATATAAACCCCCGTGAGCACGATGCAAAGGGTTCCGACCTGAGATAGTTAGACCAGATCATAGAGGAAAGGAAGAGCTACTCTTCCTTCTCCTACTTAGCATACAAATCGAGGAGCACTGTATTCACTTGAGCCTTAGTGATCATGCGGAGACCTCTGTGAGAGCAGGGACTAGGGTGTTATCTCCTAGGGAAAGCCCCGAACCTCGGGTAAAGTACGCCATGGCGTTCGTGGTTCACGCCTCATCCCGCTTCCGGCACCGATTTACATTCTACTCGGCCCCACCTTGATAAGCCATCCTTGGCATATGTCGCACCTAACCCCGACAAATACCGAGATTGGTCTTACCTAATGCATGCAAGATGGCGGAAGTCGATGACATTCGCAGTACACTCTTCTCAACCTCACGATTTGAGATGTCATTTGCTCCTGTTTGTCTCAAAATCAGTTCAAGAATATCATGCATCTCAATCATGCCAAGCTTATCAGGGACCGTCTCTCTGAGGTCTATGAAGGTCATCGAACCCGTCATGATCCTTGGTTTGAGGATTTCAAGGAATCACTCAAAGCGATGACATTCGAACCAGAATCATCATCTTCTACACGATGCCTTATGGCAAAATGTGCTAAGGTAACTGGATGCTATCTATCCGAGTCCAGTGTTGATGAATCTGATGATGAATTTGGACCTAGTTATGTCAAACTTGCTTCCCTTGCCACTAAACAACAAAGAGCTTTGGAAAAAGTTCAATGCATGCTGGATAAAAGCAATGATATGTTGGGTGAAGAAATGGATCAGTCAAAAGCTTTGGCTGAAAGTCTTCAGAGACTTCAGTCTGAGTTTGACACCCTTCAAAGTCATCATAACAATCTCTTATCTGATCATGAGAAGCTTTCTTATGAATTTATTCAAAGAAAGCTAGATCTTGAAAAGCTAAGGGTGAGTTATGAAGATCTTCAGAAGGAGCGCGAGTCATTACTTGCTCAACAAATCAGCACTGCTCAGGAAGAATTTGTTCCTCCATGTTTGAAGTGCATTGAACGTGAATCTGCTAATTCTTCACATGAATGTTCAAATGCTTCTAATGTTACAAATTCTTCATGTGCCTCTGCTATCAATAATTCCTCATCTGAGGACATTGCTAGTATCACTGATGATGTAGGGCTGAAGGAATTGTACATGGCAGGCATGTACAAAAGCCTCAAAGGGCATCAGGCTCTTTGTGATGTGCTTAAAAAGCAGATCCTCAACAAAAACCCTAGGAAAGAGGGTATTGCCTTTGAGAGGAAACTCAATGCCGATGGAACATACTGGAAGCCTAAGCATCACCCCAAAACCTCATGGGTTGCTGCAAAGGGACCTCCAGTAGATCCATCTACTCTATCTGGATTTACTTGTGAATCTTCTCATTCTTCTAATGAGTCATTTGACTCCAACTATAAACTGTTCAAAAATCAGAATGGTGAAGTATTTGCTAGATTTGTTGGCACTAACTGCAGGAACGGTTCCCCTATGAAGAAAATATGGGTTCCCAAAAGGTTCCTTGAAAATCTTTAGGTGAATGTCATCATGACACCACCTGTGAAGAATAGGAACCCCAGATCAAATTCTTCATATGGACCAAATTCCTTACGTGGATCAAATTCCTCAAAAGGGTCAAAGTCCTCATATGAAAATCATCGTGCTAACACTTCTGTTTCACAGGGAAGATTTAAGGACTATGAATATGAGCATTATTCTTCTAATCATTATGTTCATAAGTCCTCGAAGAATTTCTTTGCTTACGCATATGCTTACCCTAACTCCTCTTATGTGAAATGAAGTGGACTGGTTTCAATGCGACCGTTCTCGTAGAACTCTTTGCCACCCCTTTAGATGTGGGTGGTGAAGAAAAAGAACTAATTTCTTATGCAAGGTCAGGTCTCCAGACGTGCTTAAACGTCTGAAGAATTTGGTGGAGACCTGAAATTGCATGTAAGGATGCAGGCTAATCATGAAGAAATGATGCTTTATCTGTTTTATTGCTTGATGAAATTGATCTGATGAAGTTGATGTCATATTCTTCACATATGAAGTATATGAGTTCGTAAGCTGCACTAATTCATCTGCAGGATGATCAACCCAAAGCCAATCAGTGGGTCCTCGATAGTGGATGTACAAATCACATGACTGGTGACAAGAATCTATTGATGGATGTTCCCTTATCTCAAATCGCATCTGAAGCATATCATCTTCGCTGACAAAGGCAAAAGCAAGGTATTGGGTCTAGGTAAGGTTGCGATCTCAAAAGATCGACACATGGACAAAGTCATGCTTGTCGAGTCCTTAGGATACAACCTCATGTCTGTCTCAATGCTTTGTGATATTGATATGGTTGTTATCTTTGGCAGGTATCAATGTGTTGTGAGCATGGAAGCTGAATACTCCAAAGTCTTCGAAGGCTTTAGGAGAGGAGATCTGTATATTGTTGATTTCTCTACAGGACCACAACCAGCTATATGTCTACTTGCAAAAGCTTCAGAAGGATGGCTATGGCACCGACGGCTTGGTCATGCTGGGACGAGGAACTTGCACACGCTCGCTAAGAAGAAGCATGTCATTGGCATTGAGAATGTCAAATTCCTCAAAGATCACTTATGCGGAGCCTGTGAAGCTGGAAAGATGACCAAGGCCAAACATCCAGTGAAGACTATCATGACTACCACTCAACCATTTGAATTGCTTCACATTGATCTCTTTGGTCCTAATCATTATTCTGCAGTTACAAATGATGCATCTCTATATGGCTCTGTTATTGTTGATGATTACTGTCGTTACACATGGGTGCATATTGTCACTTACCAATATGAAGTGCAAGAAGTCTTCAAACGATTTCCTCGAGGGCTTCAACCAACTTTGGTGTGAAGATCAAGCGCATCAGAAGTGACAATGGAACTAAGTTCATGAATTCTGGTCTTGATGACTATCTTGATGAACTTGGTATTACTCATGAGTTATCTGCTCCTTATACTCCTCAGCAGAATGGCGTCGTGGAGCGCCAGAACATGACTCTTGTTGAGATGGGTTGCACTATGCTTGATGAATACAAGATGCCTCATTGTTTCTGGATTGAGGCAATTGATACTGCGTGCCACATCATCAATAGGCTATATCTTCACAAATTCGTCAAGAAGACTACATATGAACTCCTCACTGACAAGAAACCCAATGTGAGTTATTTCAAAGTCTTCGGTGCTAAATGTTGGATTAGAGATCCTCATCACAATTCTAAATTTGCACCGAAAGCACCTGAAGGTTTTATGCTTGGTTACGCAAAGGACTCGCACACCTACAGAGTCTTCAACAACATTCACCACAAAACTGTTGAAACTATAGATGTGCGGTTCGATGAAACTAATGGCTCGCAAAGAGAGCACCTACCTTCTGTGTTAGATGAACAGTCACCTGAGGAAACCATCAAGTTCAAAGCTACAGAGGATGTCATTCCCACTGAAGAATCTGCTGAAGAAATCATTCCAGAACATGAAGAACATCATGCTGATGCACCCGAAGAAAATGGTGCTGAAGAAAATGCTGATCAAATTCCTCGACGACAACCCGCTCATCCTCGTGTTGCAAATGAAGTGCAGATTGAGAAAATCATCAGCGACATCAACATTCCAGGTCCTCTCACACGCTCTAGAGCTTCACATTTGTCTAACTTTTGTGGGCACTTTGCTTTCGTCTCTATCACAGAGCCCAATAAGGTAGATGAAGCATTTCTGGAGCCTGAGTGGATTCAAGCTATGCAAGAGGAATTACATCAATTCGAGCTCAACAACGTCTGGGAACTGGTCAAACATCCAGATCCTCGCAAGCACAATATCATTGGCACAAAGTGGATCTACCGCAACAAGCAAGATGAAAATGGCCTTGTGGTGACGAATAAGGCATGGCTTGTAGCTCAAGGCTACACATAGGTTGAAGGAATTGATTTTGATGAAACTTTTGCACCTGTTGCTAGACTTGAGGCTATTCGGATATTACTTGCTTATGCTAACCATCATGATATCACTTTACATCAATGGATGTGAAAAGTGCATTCCTCAATGGTAAGCTTGAGGAAGAAGTATATGTACCTCAACCCCCAGGTTTTGAAGATCCAAAGCATCCTGACAAAGTCTTCAGACTCAATAAGGCCCTGTATGGCCTCAAGCAGGCCCCTCAGGCGTGGTATGATACTTTGAAGGAATTCCTCATGAAGAAAGGCTTCAAACCCGGTTCACTTGACCCAACTCTTTTCACTAAATCTTATGATGGTGAATTATTTGTGTGCCAAATATATGTTGATGATATCATTTTTGGCTGTACTGACCAACGTTACAGTGATGAATTTGCCTATATGATGAGTGAAGAATATCAAATGTCTATGATGGGAGAATTGAAATTCTTCTTAGGTCTTCAAATTCGTCAACAACGCAATGGCATATTCATATCTCAGGAGAAATACCTCAAGGATGTACTGAGGAAATTCGGCATGCAAGATTGCAATGGCGTCAAAATACCTATGCCCACAAATGGCCATCTATGCACTAATGAAATATTGACTTCGATCAAAAGGTATACCACTCCATGATTGGTTCTTTATTGTATTTATGTGTATCTAGGCCAGATATTATGCTTAGTGTTTGCATGTGTGCCCGATTTCAAGCTACACCGAAGGAATCACACCATAAGGCTGTGAAGCATATTCCTCGATATCTAGCTCACACACCAACACTTGGATAATGGTACCCCAAGGGCTCGGCTTTTGATCTCATTGGATATTCAGACTCTGACTATGCTGGTGATCGTGTGGACCGCAAGTCAACATCAGGCACATGCCATTTCCTCGGACGATCTTTGGTCTGTTGGTCCTCGAAGAAACAGAACTACGTATCACTGTCCACTGCTGAAGCTGAGTACATTGATGTTGGTTCTTGCTGTGCTCAATTGCTATCGATGAAGCAAACTCTCAAGGACTATGGCATCAACATGAAGAATGTGCCTCTCTACTGTGACAATGATAGTGCCATCAAGATTGCTCATAACCCAGTTCAGCACTCGAAGACAAAGCACATTCAGATTCGTCATCATTTTCTTCATGATCATGTGTGGAAGGGAGACATCTCTATTGAGCATGTAAGGACTTAAGAATAGCTAGCCGATATCTTCACAAAGCCCTTGGACGATAAGAGATTTAGCAAGTTGAGGTGTGAGCTAAATATCCTAGAATCTTCGAATGTCCTTTGAAAAGGACACACATCCTAACACTTATGCAAAATTGATGACTTAGATGTGCAACACGTGAAGAAACGTTTTTCTTCAATCAATGAAGACTAACACTCTAACTGTGAATAAATTAATGAAGAATTTGATTTTCAGAGCCCTACCACAATTGTACGCGGTGTCTGAAATCTTCATTCTTATACGGTGGGTCACGCCACCACCAAAAGTTGAAAATCTTCAATTTGAGTTTTTCCTCATTTTTGAAATTCCTCGGTTGTTCATTTACTTCAACTTTGCAATTGCTTCACTCTTTCTGTTTTGTTCTTCATTGGCTATATATATGAGTTTATGTCCTCTACAGCATTCACTTATTGCTATTTCTTCAAGTTGCTTTTTCTGCTAAGTGAATGTGATCGGACCCTTCCCCCTCTATGCTAAACTCAACCCAGTCTATTCACAAATTCTTCATGTGCGTTCTATTTGAAACTCGCTCAAAATCTTCACCGTGTCCTTGTCAGCTCAAGAATTTGTGAACGGAACTTTAAAACTTATCTTATCTGAATTTTCGGCGTTTGCCGCTCAAACCGTTCCACATTCCACGATACATTACCTTATTCACCCACGGTCTCACACGATCGGCACCTCTCAGTACGTGGGTGACACATGTCACGCGAATGAGAAGGGTCAGGGGCACGTTCGTCCAATTTCCTCGGGCAAGCAGTTTTTCACCTCGGCTATAAATACCCCTCCCCTTCCTCACTTCGTTTTTACTCCGCTCGACCTCACTCCCTCGCTCGAGCTCTCAAACCCTAGCGCCGCCGCTACTTCCATCATCGCCGGTGAGGACGAGCTTCACTGCCTCGACCTCATCGCCATCGTACTCGCGCCGACCATTCTTCACTCCGTCACCACAGTAGCTGTCTTCCTCAGCCAAGTTAGGGCGTGGAAGATCTGAACCGACGAGCTTCAAATCTACACTTCTAAGTTCGTCGTGTTCTTCATCAAGGGTAATTAGAAGTTACTTTTACTTCCCTTGTTGATTCTGATGTTTTCTACAAATTCATCAAAAGGTTTTTTATTCTTCAAATCTTCACACACTAAACACCTCACATATCATCTGTTCTTGACCTATTTCCCTAAGCAACATTTTTCTTCAAGATTCCGCAATTGTGTGGATTTTTTATCTGTACAACTCAGGAACCTAAGACAAATAACTCTTAGTGAAATTCCTCAAGGCTCATTTGGTCAAATTCCTCAAACTTGTTCTTTTTGCAAAAACATCTTAGAATGCATATGACCTCTCCAAATTCCTCGCAACTATACTCTGTTCACAGGTACACATGTCCACCACTGAATCACTAGGTTCTCATCAACTTAACTCATTTGCAGCGTTCCTCAAAGAAAAGTTGCACACCTCTTCAGAGAATTCTATTGTCCAAAATCCTCAGCTGAAGAAAATGGCTGATGACAAGAGACCTCAGAAGGGAAGAAAGAAATTGGAAGTCAACACAGCGTTTGAAATCCCTGATGACATTTACAAGGATTATTGCACTTGTGATGAGGCCACACATGGAAAGGAGGACAAAAATCAGCGCAAGGTGTGCATACAAAGGATAGAGAGGAGATGGGCACGGGAATGGAGGGAGTACAGATGTCACTCCTAATTACATGAAGAAATTCGCTCTTCACCCTCCATGCCCAAGACCTCCATTGGCACCAGGGCAAGAAGCTGATCCTACCAGCCTCAAGCGTGGTGAGGACTATCCTGATGAATGGGCTAAACGGCAAGCCAAGCTAGCCAAAATTCCTCAAGCTGCACCAGCTCCTCCAAAGTCCTCAGCCCCTCCGTTCAAATCCTCAGCACCTGCGCATCTCGCCTCGTGCCAAAGGACGACAGACATCTCCATTGCCTCGGGAGCCTCTGGAAGTTCTTCTGCTGTCTCGCATTCTTCAACTGGCCCCACTACACTTAAGACTAAGTCCACTGCTGGACGCGGTTCTCGACCAGGTCCTCATAAGAAGCAGGTCGCCTTCCATGTGCCTTATGATGATGATGAAGCCGATGATGACGAACTAGCTGAAATCATCAGAGACTGACAACAAAGGGCCGCTAAAGCCAAGGGCAGTGTCATGCCTCTTTTGCTGGATCCGAAGAAGATCCTGGACTTCGTTGATCTATGTCACAAAGATCCAAACACTCCCTTGCCAGAATTGAATCTCACACCTGGCCAAAGTCATATGTTGTCAGCTTTCATTGCTAAAGAAAAATGGAAATTTGAGAAGGCCAGGCAGTTGAAGAAAACGCAGTACAAGAAGGAGCGCATTCTCAAGAAGAATATTGTGACAATGACCAATAATGAATTCATTGCTTCTTAGACTGAGATTAAAAAAACTCAGTGATGAATTTGAAGCATACTGTGCTGACTGGCTTGGAGCCAAAGTCTGATTTGTGAAGTTAACTGAGAAATTCACTACCAGTGTTGCAGCTCCATTGCAACAAGAAATTCCTTAGGCTGAGACATCTACTCAGCCGACTGAAGAACATGCCAGCACCGCTGATGACAATCAGGCTGCTGATGAAACTGCAAGTACCAGGGCTAATGACTGCATTCCACTAGTGTTGCACCTAAAGAAACTATCAGGATAGCTAAAGCTTCAACGACTGTGCCTGAAGAAACTGCTAATGTCAGGGCAACTGCATCAGTTGTGCCTGAAGTTTGTGAACCAATTTCCTCTGCTCCTCTGGCACCTACACCAAGTCCAATTCTTCCTTCTGCATCAGATGTGAAGAAGACCAAGGCTGCGGAGCGCGCAGCTTGGACGAAAAGGAAAGCATCAACTTCATCAGATTCTTTAGCTCCGAAGAAGATGAAGAAATTGACTAGCTCTTTTGAGAATCCGATTGATGTTGTTCCCGTCTCAAGCATGCCATCCAAGGAACTCTTTCCTTTTGATGAAGAATATGTGATCCCAAGCGGATCAGATGAAGAGATTCCTTCTCCTGCTTCGTCAGAGCAGTTGGATGAAGAAATTTAAGTGGATGCAATCCCTTCAACCCCTATCGTCTCATCGCCCTTGCCTCAGTTCACAGCTGAAGAGGCCGGCGTTGAAGAAAAGAATTATGAAGATGAGGATGTGGACATTGGGTGCACAACACCTGTGATGAACGATGACTTTTGGGTAAGTCAGCACCCCAATTCTCCTCTGTTAACACCTCTGCAACAGATTCCTCAGTTCCCAGTGAATAATGAAGTTCAAATGGGATCTAAAGAACCACACCACACTCCATCTATTCATGAAGAGATTCCAGCCACTAGTGTTGATGTTAATATTGATGAAGAATTTAAGACCCAGGCTGCCACTTAAGAAGAACCTGAAATTCCTCAGCCTGTGGATCCTGAGATTGCGATTCCTGAGGTTGTGATGCAATTGACTGATACACCTCAACCCAAGCCAAAGGATCCCTTCTCGAAGAAGCAAAAATTCAAGGCTGATGACTTCTTCGGCGAGCATGTGTTCTTCACCGACTATAACCCATATGACTCTGCTCGTCTTAGAAGGAAGCGCTTCTGGACTGCCAGCCAAGCCAACTTCTATTCTTCACTACTGTTTAACAAAGACAAAGTCTTCGACCATGAGCATATTCCTCATGTGGACATGGAATCACTGCCTTGCTTCACCCCAGTACTAAGTGTGCTTCATGATTCAGGACTGCTCAACTTTTGCACTGACATTGTTGATTGGAATGAAGAGCTAATTCATCAGTTCTATGCAACGCTGCACATCACAGGAGATGCTGATGTTGTGAACTCTTGGATATTGGACTATATGATAGAGAATACACACTACAAAGCACCGGCCTATGAATTGCTTCATGCCCTGCCTGTCAGTCCTCCCCTTGAAGGTGCTCGTTGCCTCTACCATTAACCCGAACTTACCGCTCACTATATGCAAATGTTGATGAAGCCGCTGAAGCGCGGTCAAGTCCCAGGGACCAAATTCCTCGTGAAGGAATTTATGTATGTGCCTAGAACTGTTTATCGCATTCTGTCGAAGACATTGAGTCCAATCAAAGGCCACGACTCGAATGATGAAGAAGTCATTAGCATCATGAAGAATCTGTTGTTCAACATCATGAACGGCATTCCTGTCAGCTATCATGATTTCTTCATGAGGAATCTGGCAAATGTTGCACTCTCTCCGTTTAAGTTGAAGCCTTACGCTCCTTGGATTATGAGATTCCTCAGAACAAGGTCTTCACTCAACTGCGAGGCTGATTTTCAGAATCATCTCAGCTACTTGCCCCCCATTGAAGTCCTCAAGCGGACATTTTCCTCAGCTGATGAAAAGGGCAAGGCAGCTGTTGTTATTGATGAAGGCATTCATCCATTGGATGGTCAGTTTTCCAAAGCTGCATCCTACTCCACCAATGATGACTCTGCCACTCATGACTCTGTCGCTAATGCTTCAAAGCCAAATCCTCAAGCCACAGCTCCAAGGGTGATGACTGATCGTGAGCTTCTCCTCAGTCTTCACGAGAAGGTCGATCGCAACCACAAATGGGTTAAGCGTCAGTTTGGTTCTATTCTGCACAAGATGACTGCTACACACAATGCAGTGAAGAAAAACCATTACTACCTCCATGAAGTCTTCGGTCGCACCTGGGCTGTTCTATCACATCTGTATGGTGAAGAAGATCTGAAGCAAATGGGTCTCAAGCAGGACTTTGACTGGTCTCAGCCACCAGCGAAGAAATTCAAGAAGGTCAAAGTTCCCTCCTTGGTGGCCAGCTCATATTCTTCATCACACGACACAGACAAGCATGAAGACTTGGGAGGCAGGCCCTACAACAACAACTGACCCCAACAACGCTGGCGCTCCTTCATCATCATGATATTCTTTAGGGGCGTTAGTACTCATTTTTCGATCCTTTTGGTCATTCGATGACAAAGGGGGAGAAATTTGAGTTAGTCTTCAAGTGGGTCTACATATATGGGCGTTTTTTGCTAAGTTACAAATCTTGTTCTTTTGAAGATTTTGCTAGATCGAGTTGTAAACTTAAACCCTATGGTGTCTGATACTTTTGTTGTGTTATTCCGCATGCTTATTCCTCATTAATGTTAATGCACGCATGCTGAATTACATCAATCACCATATTTCATCATGAATTTCAAATTCTTCATATTATATGTCAAATGCGTGTTTGTATTACAATATATAGGGGTGATCTCCATGATACTACTCTTCAAGTTGTCGGATTTCGGGTTCCGGCAGACCCTTGAGGTTCGAACACTGGGGTGCGCGCGGAGATCTTTCCCCTACCAGCTCATGCGTGAATGGTTAGCGAGGGATCTAAACTACGAATGATGAACAACACAAGGGACACAAGGTTTATACTGGTTCGGGCCACCGTTGTGGTGTAATACCCTACTCCAGTGTGTGGTGTGGTGGATTGCCTCAGGGGCTGATGATGAACAGTACAAAGGAAGAATAACCTCGTGAGGTGCTGTTCTTGATTTGGTGCAATGGACTGCTTGGGTGAGCCCAGTCGCTTCTCTCTCTCTCTCTCTCTGGTAGGTTTAACCCTTCCTGGCCGTTCTACTTGTCTCTTGTCTGTCTTGCTTCGTCCTACTTGTTCTCCTCCCTGTTTGGTGGCTAGCCCTATTTATAGAGGGAGGCCCTGGGCCTCTTTCCAAATAATGAGCGGGAAGGGCGCCAACAATTGGCCATTTTGAAGGGGAACATCTAGTACACTTATCCTGACTAAAGTTGGTCTTCGGCTGCCAAAGGCTCTGACGATGACGCCGTCCTGGGCTCCACGATGACCTCCTTCCTGCCGCTCTGTTGGTCTTGGTCTTCTTGCACCGAAGTGGTAACCTTTGCCTGATGCCTTGGCCTATGCTTGCCTCCTTTGCGCCAAAGGGGAAATGAGGACACTGTGCAGGCCGGCGCCCGCCTGGTCTCGATCGTCATGGCTTGCGTCACAGGGCACCATCGTGAGGTACCCTGCCTTGATCTCTCCGCCTCCTCGTGAGCCTGCCTGACGAGGCTGCTCTTGAGGGAGGTTCCTGTCGTCTGCCTCGCTAGTCTTGGCCCCTCGCGAGGGTCTTGAGCTTGGGCTAATGAAGCTGGGCCACGCTGGGCCCCCACTTGAGCCACGCCGCAGGCTGCAGCCCGAGCAAGTCTGGGGACCCGTTCCCAGAACACCGACAATAGCCCCGGTCCCAAAGGCGCGCCGGACTTGGCTTAGCAAAGTGAAGCGAAGGGGCAAGTCTGCGCGCCAGGCCTCAACAACTCGTGTGCCTTGGGCGCCGCGTGGCGATTGATTGGTCGTGGGCGTCTCCGCTTCCCCACGACGCCTCGGCAACCGTCCTTCTGACAAAAAGGAGGCCCGGTCCAGACTTGGTGCTTGTTCTTGCTCGCCTTTCTCTAGATCCCCTTTCTCGCCCTTCTCCTCCTTGCTTCCGGAATGCTCCAGATCTATCTCAATCCTTCCCATCCTGCAAGCCATGGCGCCTCGCAAGACCCCGACTGAGGCCTGGTACCTCCCAGCTCTGGATCCTCCGACTGTGTCGGCGAAGAATCTCGTCCTTGTCGCCCGAGGGCGGTGGCTGAGGAGGCAACAAGGGGCGATGTGCTCAAGGCCGGCTCCGATCAGCCTGAAGGCAAGGGGAGCACCTTCTACCCGTTCTTCTTGAGCACCGTTATCGCCGGTCTGGTCCCTCCTTTTTCCGAGTTCTTCTTTGTTGTTCTCCGCCAATACAACTTGCAAGCTCTGCATCTCCACCCCAACTTTGTTCTTCTCTTGGCGATTTTCGCCTACTACTATGAGGCTCACGTTGGGATAAAGCCCTCGGTGGCTTTGCCTGGCCTTTACTTTTACCTCCGGGTCTCTCGTGGCTCCATTACTGCATGCGCGAGCTTTGTCGCATATTCCAGCTCCAACTCCATCTCCAAGCCCGGGAAGAGGATCGAAGGCTTCAGGAGCAAGTGGGTCATGGTGGATGTCAGGCGCATCCACCCCCGACTGGCGCTGCCATCGGGGCAGCCCGAGACCGTTGATGCGTGGTCTCGCGCAGAGCTCGTCGACTCTCGTGCGAAGATGGTGCTGAAGAGGATAGATGCTGACCTGAGGCCAGGAAGCTTGGGGGCGGCGAAGCTGACCGGGGCCACGCTCCTGAGGGAGTTCCTAGAACACTGGGTGGCTCCGCTCCGGGAGCATTCGCTCCCGCTGTGGAGGCTTGGGGGGGCGGCATATTCGCGCTTTGAGCTCAAGGCCCTCTCTGACGAAGATCTGGCCGCGGCTCTTCACTCCTTGGTCGGGGGAGACATGGCGAAGCCGGAGGGCGCTCCCGTCCCCCTGTTCGTTCGCGACGACTGGGAGCAAGTGGTGAGCGCCATGCCCACCTTCAACAGTGAGGGGCTGGTGCCCCTCGGGGCTCCCGAGGATCTGACGATGTTGGCGACGGTGAACCTTTCCTCCGGCAACTCCAGCGGGAGTGAGGAGGAAGAAGAGGAGGTGGAGGAAGAAGAGTCCGACTTTGAGGAGACTTCCTTCCCTCGGCGCAGGTCCCACGCCCTTCGCTCCACGCCGGACAACGACGAGGCTGGTGCCAGGCGAGGAGGGGAGGATTCTCCCCTGGTCTCGAGGAAGGGCAGGTCAGGGCTGGTTCTCCCAGGGTCCGTTCTGGCTCCGGGACGGTCTGAGGCCAGCTCCGGCCTTCCCGATGTGCCTACTGCTTCCGGGCCTCACAAGGCTAACCGTAGCTGCAGGCTTTCAGGCTTCAAGTTCGGCCGGAAGCTGCTTGAGTCTGCGGATGACGACCAGTAAGTGCTCGATCCATGTTTTGCTTTTGCTTCTGCCGTCGAGGCTTGACGTCTGTATTCTCTTGACCAGGTCGGCACCTGCAGCAAAAAGGCCGAAGGGGGCTTCTGCGGCCCTGCTTGGAGGCTCGCTTCTGCCGGGCTCGACTCCGTCTGCGAGGAAAGGGGGCATGAAGCCTCGCGCCTCCCTGTAGCGGTCATCCTCGAGCCAGCAGGGCACTCTGGCTGACAGTCATCCCCTGTGGCCCGCTGACTGGAGGTGCCTTAAGCAGCGTTGTCGCTGAGGTGCCCAAGGCCCAGAGGGCTCCTCCTTCCCAAGCCGTGATTGAGGGAGTCCTGGATTAGGGCGTATCCGGACAGCCGGACTGTATACAACGTCTGGACTATTGAAGCGTGGAGATACAAGACTCAAGATCGGCCCGTGTTCGGATGGGACTTTCCTTGGCGTGGAAGGCAAGCTTGGCGATCCGGATATTATGTTTTGTTCCTTGTAACCGACTCCATGTAAACCCTAGCCCTCTCCGTGTCTATATAAACCGGAGAGGTTGGTCCTTAGAAGGACGATCACAATTACAATCATACCATCATAGGCTAGCTCTTAGGGTTTAGCCTCTACGATCTCGTGGTAGATCTACTCTTGTACTACCCATATCATCAATATTAATCAAGCAGGAAGTAGGGTTTTACCTCCATCGAGAGGGCCCGAACCTGGGTAAACATCTGTGTCCCTTGCTTCCTGTTACCATCAGCCTTGATGCACAGATCGGGACCCCCTACCCGAGATCCGCCGGTTTTGACACCGACATTGGTGCTTTCATTGAGAGTTCCTCTGTGTCGTCGCTGCTGGGCTCGATGGCTCCTTCAACCATCGCCAATAACATGATACCGGGCAGTCACGACGAGCATGGATTAGACCTGCTGTCGGACAAAGCTTGGGGTATCACCCCCGCATTAGCGTCGGACCTAAATCCGGAGCAGGCTGCGTTGCCTAAGGACGGAGGGCTGGACCCCGCCCCGCAGGTCGCACACTCCTCGGCGTTGGAGCCAAACACGGGCCTTACCTCTGTGGTGGCCTATGACTTCAGACCCCCGGATTCGTATCCGGATGTTGAGTCCGGTCCGCGCACTCCCGAGCCGGTCGAGCCTGGTTGGGCTCCGGTAATGGAGTTCACCGCCGCGGACATTTTTTGGCACTCGCCCTTTGGCGACATGCTGAACTCATTGAAAACTCTCTCTTTGACAAAAATCTCTGGGCCAAGCTACGTCCGGTTCGAGTGGGAAGCAGGCGACGGAGAAATTTGTTACCCACCCGCCACCCACTTAATAGCCACGGTCGATGATTTAACCGACATGCCTAACTTCGACTCCGAGGACATCAACGGTATGGACGACGATGCAGGAGAAGATGCGGAATCTATGGGGCGCCGGACTTCCCCCTCGTCACACGACATATACATGGTGGATACGCCCAAAGAGGACAAAGGCGACAATCCGGACGATAAAACCCCCGGACAAAGCCAAAGCGACGGTGCAGATGTCGTTCTAAGTCCAGCAACAGTAAAAATAGTGACAAGAGCGCCAGAGGGATCGATACTACAATCAACTCCGAAGGCAACAACGACCATACGGACCCAGCGATAGAGTAGGACGAACCAGGTCACCATGAACACAGTTCGGAGCAGATGCCCGAGGACAATGATCCCGACAGACAAGGTCATCAAAACGAACCAGCACAGGAAAACAGTCCGGATAATGATGCAATCCCAAAAAAACACGCGGAACGAGATAACCTCCACAGAAAGCTTATGGCCACCGCAAGAAGTCTAAAGAAGCAGAAGCAATGGCTCAAGGCCGCACAGGAAACGCTCAACCGCATATGGAATAAAGTGCTAGACACTGAAGAAAGATACGGCGATGATCGCCATACAAAGAGCTATCCAAAACGCAAGCTACTACCAGAATTCGACGACGAAGCTGTACCACTTCATAGCCGCAACAAAGCGGCTACTAACGCCGCGCACGATCCACATGAACACCTGAATAAGAAAGTTGGCGTGGCCAGGTCCATTTATGGATCCAAAGGACGCACCCCGGCGAAAGACTATGATCGCCAAAACGATTATGCCAATCGAATACTAGTCCGGCATAAACACCGGACACAACAACAGCCGACAGCATGCCACAACACGTCCAGATACAGAGGGGCTGCTCACCCCCTGTGCTTTACAGATGAAGTACTAGACCATGAATTCCCACAGGGCTTTAAACCTGTGAACATAGAGGCATATGACGGAACGACAGTCCTAGGGGTCTAGATCGAGGACTTTATCCTGCACATACATATGGCTCGTGGGGACGACCTTCACGCCATCAAACACCTCCCCCTCAAACTGAAGGGATCAGCTCGACACTGGTTGAAAGGCCTCCCCGAAAATTCAATTGGAAGTTGGGAGGAACTCGAGGACGCTTTCAGGGCCAATTTTCAAGGGAGCTATGTCCGACCTCCGGATGCTGACGACTTAAGTCACATAGTCCAACAGCCCGGAGAATCCGGCCGCAAGTTTTGGAACAGATTCCTCACTAAGAAGAATCAAATTGTTGATTGTCCGGATGCCGAAGCCTTAGCGACATTCAAACACAAAGATCTCGTGACGCAGTGGCTCATGAGACACCTCGGCCAAGAAAAGCCAAGGACAATGGCATCCCTAACAAGCCTTATGACCCGCTTTTGCGCGGGAGAAGATAGCTAGCTAGCCCGTAAAGGCACCAGCGACCCCAACACATCCGAAATAAGGGATGGCAATGGGAAGCCACGGGGTCATAAAAACAAACGCCAAAACAAGGAAGAGAGCCCGGATAACACGATGGTTAATGCCGGATTCAGGGGCTCTCGACCTAATCAGCAAAATAAGCCATCTAAAGGTAGCAAAGAGGGACCATCCAGTCTGAATAGAGACCTAGACAGACTATGCCAAATTCATGGCAACCCTGACAAACCTGCAAACCACATGCACATAGAGTGATGGGTCTTCAAGCAGGCCGGCAAATTAAATGCCGAACACAAGGAAAGGGAAACACCAAGTGAAAACGAGGATGAACCTCGCCAGCCGAACACTGAAGGACAGAAAAAATTCCCGCCAGAGGTTAAAACAGTGAACATGATCCACGCAACTCATAGAGATGCATAGAGATGCGCTCGACATAGAGCCCATCGTACTCACGCCTAACCACTGGATGCCTTATCCGATCACTTTCGATAACTTGGATGATCGAACTAGTATTCGGCGTGGAGGATCAAAGGCCTTGGTGCTTGACCCGATAATCGACGGATACCGTCTCACCTGCGTCCTTATGGATGGTGGCAGCAGTCTCAATTTAATATACGAGGACATCGTCCATCAGGATGAGATAGACCCATCGAGAATTAACCAAAGAAACACCACCTTTGAAGGGTGATACAGGCGTTAAGCCCATAGCGAGGCTCCGCGCATTTGGAGGTAACATTCGGCTCTCCAGGCAACTCTAGAAGCGAAGAACTACTCTTCATCATCACACCCTTCCAAAGCGACTATCACGCAGTGCTCAGAAGAATGGCCTTCACCCGCTTCAACGCATTGCCGCACTATGGCTACCTTACACTTAAGATGCCCGCAGACACGCGGGCGTCATCACCGTTAGCGGACTAACAGAGCGCCGCCAAACGCCGCAGAGGAACACGCTGACGCGGCCCTCACGGCCGGACTATAAGCGACCTCCAACATCGAAAACATGATTTGGTCATTAAAGACCACAGACTTGGCTGAACGAGTCCGTCGCCGGATAAAATTGAACCAGGCATCGTATATGTAATCCCATAGTGGACACCAGGGCTATAAATACTTAACACAGGTCCACAGTTGGCTCAACCTTATGGGCAGGCCAACATCTTACGCTTTTATTATCCGCCGCATACTTACGTTGTACTCTTCTCGAGTTTCCTTTTTCACAGAGACAATGTTCGCGATACCCTTCGAGGATCTGCGGCAACGGAGACAAAAGCGCAGCGTGCAATGAGGCCCGTCCAACATGTTTCTTTTTAGATTAAGCCTGTGTAAACCTTTTCTATTGCCTCTTGTTGTTTAACCATCCCGTGGGTTCTATAGCTACAGAGGATACTGCAGTTTTTGGCATCTCGCCACGATAGATTAACGCGTGCACGGAAACACAGGGTTTATAATGAATGGGCATTATTCAGCCCATCGATATTATAAAAGTCAAATACCTTCCGGGAGTGTTCGTGTCCGCGAGTTTGGCCTTATATGCAGCAGCTCGAATCATGTCTTTGGTCAAATGTTGGGTTTGCCCGGCTCCTTGGTTTGCCGCCTTTACGTTCCGTTAATATCGGCTAAGGTTGGCCAAGGAGAACTACTGCGATTGTGCCCTGGTTATTCGGACGAGCACCTCGAGAGAAAGCCGAAACCGGCTGTCATGATACAACGAGACTGTTCAACCACTCGAAGACTTATCGAATCTTTAGGATCTCTCCGCATTAACGAAGGACTGTTTCCGATCATGTACACACGCGCCCGTATTCGGATGCTTGAAAGGTACCAGGGCTACATAGTAGCCCCAACATTAAACTCCCATGGCTAGCGAATGTGTTACACACTATATAGTCCGGTTGCCTAGTTCGACGTGCGATCACCTCCTTCATGGACCAAGGCGTTGGATCAAGTGTGATTAAGCATATTTTTTAAAACCCCGCATTGCCTGCGTGGGGATGAAATAACAGCTACTATCTTTCGGATTAAACATTCATATATATATATATATATATATATATATATATATATATATATATATATATATATATATATATATATATATATATATATATATAACGGCCACCTGGGGACACAGTAATACTTCGGGCATAAAGTATAAATATAGCCTTATAACCAAACTAACATTGTTTTTTACAATGATTCGATTCATCACTCGAATAAGACATTCTTCGAGCACTGCGCCTCTATTAGGCGGACACCTTCTGTCACCTGCGCCAAGTAGTGCTCGACCGGATACTAGCCCCCCGCCGGATCTTGGGTCGCTATAATATTGGCCTCCATATCTGTCCAATAGGCTTTAACGTAGGCAAGAGCCATCCGTGCACCTTCTATGCACGCCGACCTCCTCATGGCCCCAAGGAACTGCTTCACCAAGCCAAAGTAACTGTCCGGCTGAGGCCCTTTCAGCCAAAGATGGTCTATCACAAACCGCATTGCAAGGCCGGACAACCTGTGAAGCTCTGCTACAGCAGCCATCTTGTCATTTAACGGCAGCGGGCGAGTGGGAGCATTGAATTGCGACCAGAAAAGCTTCTCCACCTCCTTATCACCCTGACCCTTGAAGAACTTGGCAGCGTCAGTCGTACTCTTCGCTAAATCGGCATACGCGTCCGCAGGACTCCAGCGCCCATCCAGGGGAGCGTACTTCGGATCAAAAACTTCGTCCGTAGCAAGTAGGAACCTCCAGCCATGATTTTACCGGCTTGTTGAAGCTCCTCCCGCGCACCCCTGAGCTTGGTCTGTATTTCCTTGGTGGCATTGCGTGCCTTGTCTAGCTCGGCCAAGCTATCTTTATGCTCCTTTTCAAGGAGCTCATACCGGTCAGCGGCATTTTTTAACTCAATAGCTATTTCAGCTATCTTTTCCTCGCTTTGGCGATGAGCAGCCTGTCCGGCTCTCAGTTCCTCGGTCGCCTTTAGGGCAACCGTATTGCTAACCCGACCTTGTTCCTTGGCTTGGACAAGTTCTGCCCTCAGGGCCTCCATGGCAGCAGCACCATCTGCAGTCCGAACATATTACATCAATATCATGACGCCTCCATATTTTCCTATACAAAGGAAGGCGGGCGCATACCTTGTGATTCGTCCAGCCGCTCGTTCACCAGCGTGATATCGGCATCAATCGAACAATTCGCCTAGTCGATTCGAAACTTGTCCGGACTGGTCGTGGTAGGACTCACAGTGTACCGCAAGTGTTTCTGATGCAATCATTGATTTATGATCCCCGTTTGCCGCCTAGGGCGTGCAACGAGTCTCGAGGGGCTACTATCTATATGAAGCACACCTAATCGTGCCTCACCGAAAAGCATTGTATTCTTCACTACATACCTCAAAGCCTCAGCGGACTTGTAAATGCTTCATTCAAACCGCTTAGCGGAGGAAATCTTCTGAGCACCACGCTCATTAATGGCGGTGCTCCTCAAGCGCAGCTCGCTCCGATGGGCCCGTCGGTACATCGGCGGACAACAAACTATCTTGGGACCCTTCCCGCCATCGCCGTGGGGAGCCAAATGCTCTACAGGCACAGGGGTGACGCATGGCTTCCGGCGCAGATCCGGACTCTCGTGGCGACACCTCGGTGTCGCCCGCTTCATGAGCGGAGAGGTGGGTGGGGTCTCACTCTCCATCATCTCGGAGGAAGATCCCCGAAGGCGAACTCTGTTGAGATGGGCTGCTAGCCGGACTATGAAAAGGCAGAATCCTGGTTATTGATCTAGGAGGAGCGGTACCTTGAATTAAAATTAACTTACAGCCCGGTGGAGGGCTGGCCCACATGGGCACGATGCGGTGAGGTGCCCGTTGAAGCGAAGCCCCACAGTGTTATCTTTCCGGGTTTGGGCATCTCCGTCTCCGAGTCTTCGGAGGCGGCCCTCTTCTTCCCGCGCAGGGAGGAGGCCTTAGCCTCCCCTTCCCGACTATCCTCCTTAGGAGAGGCAACAATTCCCTTGATTAAGATGCGTAGCGTATGAAGCTCGGTTTCTTTGTTCTTCCCCTTGTCTTCCCCTGAGTGCATTCTGCTGAGCACCCGGTCAAGCATCTTGGCCATGGTGGGACCAGGCGAGCCTTCGGGAAGTGGTGCCGGACACCTGATTCTCTCCGCCTTGCTGAGCCATTCCTGGCCACGGATGATTTTCAGAACAAACAATCATAACAAATACAAAACACGGTGTCCGGTATCAAGTTTACTTACTTGGGTATCTAGGTGATTGCAGCTTAGGCCCGCATCCTCGGTGGTGTTCGGACACTTTACTTTCGGTCCGAAGAATAATCTGCACATCCCTTCGAGCTTTAAGTCGAAGAAGTGCTTGAGAGTCCGCGGACCCTCCGGATTGAACTCCCACATCCGAAGAGGCCGGCGTTGGCACGGTAACATTAGTCGGATTAACATCACTAGCATTATGCTGACAAGGCTAATGTCCCTCTCAAGAAGCTCTCGGATGCGGTTCTGCAGTACTGGCACATCACCAGCGGACCCCCAATTATGTCCTACGTTGCTCCAAGACGCTAGTTGGGACGGAGGGCCCGAGCGGAACTCGAGGGTGGCCACCCACTTTGTGCCTCTGGGAGCCGTGACATAAAACCACCTCCGTTGCCATACATCGGATACTTCTGGGAAAGAGCCCTTTGGCCTGGGGCATCAGCGTTCCTGCTTATTAGAGCACCTCCGCACTCCGTGTCGCCCCTCGATCATCTTCGGCTTCTCATTGAAGGTCTTGAGCCATAAGCCGAAGTGTGGGGTGACGTGGAGGAAGGCCTCGCACACTATAATGAACGACGAGATGTGGAGGATAGCGTCTGGAGCCAGATCGTGAAAATCCAGCCCATAATAGAACATGAGCCCCTCACAAAGGGATCGAGGGTGAAACCCAAGCCGCGGAGAAAGTGCGGGACAAAAATGACGCACTCATTAGGCTCCGGTGCGGGGATGACCTGCCCTGGGGCGGGAAGCCGGTGTTGGATGTCGGCGGTCAAGTATTCGACCTCCCTAAGCTTTGCAATGTCCTTCTCTTCAATTGAGGAGGCCACCCACCGGCCTTGAGGGTTAGATCCAGACATATTGGAGGATTCCGGAGGGGTGGAGCTTAGGTTTTGGGTGTTAGAACTCGAGGTGCGAGAAGGCGCGATGAAGGTGAAAGAAGAGGCATAGGTCTCGACCCCTTTATAAAGAGGGTGAATATCAAGAGTCCCCGGTGTGAACGGTTGAGGCTTATCTAAAAAAACACACGGGTTATACCAATAGCCGTCGTGGGGCCACGCGTGCTCATATTGATGGAAAATCCCGTAATAAGAGAACACGATCTACGCCTCGGCAGGACATGCCAATAAAACCGCCTACATAACCACGAGTTGTTGTGGGGCGAGAAGCGTCGGTTTCGCGTTGGACCGACCGCCCGATGCAAGGCACGGCCTTAAAGATTGCCATAAATCAGATCTATACCATCGAAGATCATCTTGCAGATCCGGACCACGGTCTCGTATTCGATAACAACTTTGGAGTATTCGGAGGAGGAACCCGCCCTGCAATGCGAAGACAAAGCTGCGTGCGGACTCATCGTCATTGAAGCCTCGTTCAGGAGCTCTTGAGGAGTCTGGATTAGGGGTATCCGGACAGCGGATGTATCTGACGTCCGGACTATTGAGCGTGGAGATACAAGACTCAAGACTTGGCCCGTGTCCGGATGGGACTTTCCTTGGCATGGAAGGCAAGCTTGGCGATCCGGATATTATGTTTCCTTCCTTGTAACCGACTCCATGTAAACCCTAGCCCTCTCCGGTGTCTATATAAACCCGGAGGTTGGTCCTAGAAGGCGATCACAATTACAATCATACCATCATAGGCTAGCTCTTGGGTTTAGCCTCTACGATCTAAATGGTAGATCTACTCTTGTACTACCCATATCATCAATATTAATCAAGAAGGAAGTAGGTTTTACCTCCATCGAGAGGGCCGAACACAGGTAAACATCTGTGTCCCTTGCTTCTGTTACCATCAGCCTTGGCCTTACAGATCGGGACCCCTACCGAGATCTACGGTTTGACACCGGCGGTGATCACGCTGCCGTCTTCTACACTGCTCCACGGCTCCGGTCCCTTGATCCCTCGGCCTTCTGGACCAGGCTGCGCCGTGACTGAGCCCGGCTGTAAGAGGATCTCAAAGCTGATCCCATCTGGTGGTGGGCGCTGGGCTAACCACGGCTGGGCCCGCTCTGCTGCCTCCGTCCGGCGGCGCTCAGCCAAGCAGCGTCGGTCTCGATGGGGAGAAACAAGCCGCTGCCAGGCGAGCCACTCGTGATCTGCCTAGGGCGACATCAGCGGACGCCGGGACGCTGCAAGGCGTTGGAGGTCGAGCTGCAAGGCTGTGACAGGCTTCGCCAAGGAGGTCCGTGGCCGCCGAGAGAAGGAGAAGGAGATGGAGCTCGGGAGGCCGCCGTCGAGGGGACAGGGCCTTGAGCTTGATGGCTGCCGTGGCAGTTGGAGGCAGCTGGAGCGATCGTTGGCGAGAGGATCGAGCTCGGCGGGAAGGCAAAGATCTGGTGAGGATCGGGTGGCCTTGACGAGTTGGAGGAAAGGCTCGCGCGCGTTGAAGGCGCTCTATGAGGTGGCCTAGAAGCCATTGGCTGGTGCAGAGGGCGACCCACCGAGTTGCTTCCTTTCTTGGTCCAAGCAATTGAAGATGTCGCGGATGACCTTGGGCCTGGCCGAGGCGAGGCGCCAACCCACCTTCCTGGCCTGGCCAGGCGTCCTCGGCCATGTCTACCTTCGCGACCCAGCGTCGACCTTAATGGCCTCTTTGGAGCTGTGCCAGCGACCTTGCCGCTGCCGCTCTGACGCCCGTGAAAGGCCGAGCCGAGGCCTGCTGGGAAGTTTGCGCCTTGACACCTTGCACAGGCGTGGTGCCGCCAGCTCCATGACCTCGGGAGGTGGGGGCGTCACGGAGAGTGATCCCGCAGCTTCCGCTCTGTTTTAATTCTTGCAACATGCACCATGCCTCGTGGAGCATTTAAACTTAATGTCAGCGTTGTGAAGCGTCTTATGGCTGTAATATTTGCTTTGAATTCGCATTCTTCCCTCCAACTTGCGTACATTCTCGTTGGCGGGGCCCGACCCAGCGTATACCTCGGCCGCGTTAGCCTCGACCGGAAACCTAGGATGGGACCAAGGGTGAGGGGCTACGTGGCAAGTTAGGCTCTGAGTGCGATGCTCGAGAGTCCCCTTAACCTTGAACAACAAGTAGGGGACGGGAGGCATAGGAGTGGATTAGTGCGTTCTCGTCGGCGGGCCTGGCCCAGCGCATACCTCGGCCGCTATTAGCCCGACCGAGAGACTAGGGCGGTACTAAGGGTGAGGGCTACGTGTCGATTAGGCTCTGATTAGCGATGCTCGAGTCCCCTTGACGTTCAAGCGAATTTTCATACCTTAGCTGCACTCGGGGAGGCGGCGACCAGGCCGAGGACTGGCTGGAGTGGCGTACGTTAGGCGTGGCCGGGCGCAGCCCGTGTCCAGCCCTCGTGCGGCACTCCGAGGAGGCATTGCGATGGCGCGGACACTGAGCTCTGGGCTCCACAGAGTTGATCGATGTGAGCCGCCCTCGATTGTTTATCACCAGCGTGGAGCATAAGCGCTTCCGTATGTGCAGGCCTAGCCGCTCCTCGGCGGTGTCGTCAGCCAGCATGAGCATGGTGCTTCCCTTTGGTTCATGGGAGGGCTCCCCTCAGGAGAGCCCAGGGGCATGTCTGCCCACCCTCACATGTGGGCTGACACGGTAGGGCTAGGAGAGGTGTGTCTGGGCACTGTGAGCCAGGCAGGACTCACGAGGCCCTACCTCGGCGGGTTGCGCTGGCTCAGGCCCTTATCATTGGTGTGTTCTGCAGGTTAGAATGCAAATGCTATACATCCTCGGGTTGGCCCTCGGCGAGCTCGGCCACGCCAGGTATATGTGGTCGCGATCTGCAGTGGGTCAAGGCCAGGGGTGAGGATGGAGAGCCAATAAGAGCCCATGAGTCGCGATGCTCAGGTACCCCCTTTTAGCGTGCAAGCACTTTGCATTAGGGTGGAGAGGCCCATGACGGTGGTAGGCAATAATTACGCGCGAATCAGGTT
The DNA here is from genome assembly GCA_021605205.1 of Aegilops longissima. Classification (NCBI taxonomy): domain Eukaryota; kingdom Viridiplantae; phylum Streptophyta; class Magnoliopsida; order Poales; family Poaceae; genus Aegilops; species Aegilops longissima. Next base: position 355,190,112 of record CM038681.1, read on the forward strand.
AAGCGAAGGCAAATCCATCTAGATAGGTGCGGAGAAAGCATCGCCACTTGGTGCAGCCCGAGCAGCTTGGGGTAATGCAGCCCGAGGCGCCCCAACAAGGTAAAGTAAAACATAAGCAAAAGCGGAAACATGCGCATGAGGGCGGACACAGCGGCTTAGGAATGATGCAGCCGAGGTTGCTCGGCTAAGCGGAACTTGGAAAGCGTCACTGATATGGTGGAGATGGCGGGATATTGAGTGGCGGATGACCACGTGATGAGGAAGCTGGCCCTCCACGAAGCCCTCCGGACTGGAGCCTCGGGAGGCTCCGAGAACCAGGGGGGTTCCTCGAGGCCATCTCCATCCTTTGCCGGGACCGCGCATTGCTTGACCTTGAGGCCTCAGGCGCACCTCGTGAGCGGCGATGGGCGGCGATCGCGTTCGGCGGGCGAAGGCATGTGAGCATGGCTGTGGTGGACCCTCATAGCGTCCACGTGTGAGGGCGAGGCGCTGAGGCAGCGGCCGGTTGAGCCACTGATGCGTCGATCAGATTCGCAACCCAGCATCCTCGCTGGATGTGGGGCCCACGTCCAGGACAGCGGCGACGCGCATGACTCTTGACTCCTGTAGCTCTGGGTGTTCCTTGTGATGAACTCCCGAGGTTTGGCTCTCCTTCCCTCATACCTTCTTGAGGGAAGCGTGCCTCAACCGCCTCCAAATGGTGCCCGGCGCCTCCCTCATGACCCGGCTAGGTCGGTGGCTCGCCATGAAAGAGCCCCGAGCCTGCTGAGGAGGTGCAGGGTGCGCCTTCCTATCTGCGATAGAGGTGGCGCCCCTTGAGCAGGGCGGGTCCTGTTGCCACGCCTCGGAGGTGCCTACCCCATGAGGGCTTGGACTGGTGAAGCCTTCTTCTTCTTAGGGATCCCTCGGGAAGTCTCCCTCCTGTGATCTGGGTCTTGATTCTGCGGCTTGGAAGGCACGCTCAGAAGAACACTTCATCCCTTTCCTCACAAGAGCCTTTGTGATGACTCCTCCGCTTCCTGGCATCTTGAGGACATTGTAGCCATGGTGAGTTCTTGCCATGAACTTGGCCAAAGCTGGGTGCAGGATGGCATTGTATGGCCGGCGAATGTGGGGCGGCGTCGAAGTCGATGAGCTCGTGTCTTGGTAGTTATTCTGCTGTCCGAAGGTGGCGGGAAGGCGAACTTGCCCTATCGGGGCCGGTGCAGCCATCGGTGACTCTGAGAAGGGCTTGGTCGGTGAAGCTGATCGTATAGCACTTGAAGATCGTTGAATGTCTCGGCGGATGGGGCGTTGAGCCCTGCCCGCCCGTCGATGAGGGTTACGGTGACTTGCGTTCGCGATGGTGGTGAGCAAAGCATGGGAGGACTCGGCGTTGCCCGCACTTCAGCTGATCCGGTGAGCTAAGCGTGATAGCGCCGGCGACCACACAGGGCGTGTGGCCTCGGGCTTAGGGAGGACTGCATTCACCTCGCGAGCAAACAGCTTGAAGATGCGCTGAGAGGCTGGGGCCTGAGCACCAACCAGGATGCAAGCGATCGCGCGCGGCTCCTGGAAGCCCCCAGCCCCCTCGTCCTAATGATTGTCTTCGTACCTCCTTAGTGGCTGTGGCAGAGGCGGGAGCCCTACATTGCCTTGTGGGCGGTCCTCATGAGGCTGGTCCCTCCATCCTCCCTCGCGAGGCTGGTCCTGCCAGCGGTCCTCGCGTGGTCTGTCACGCCATCCTTGGCGAGGGCCACGATCTTCCCAGTGTCCTGTGCCTCTTCCTCCTCCGCCGCCGTAGCCCCGATCATTGCGCTCGGGGCGTCGGCCGATACGCCCTTCTCGCACGGCTCTGAGCTCCTGGCATTTGTTGGTGTTGTGGGTGTGGAGGTCATGGTACACGCAGTACCGGCTGCCCTTGGATGACTCGGGCTGATCCCTGCCTCGCTTGGTGTCTTGTTCGGCCGCCAGCACGGCAGCCCCCTTGTGCTTCACCTCCTTGGCCTTGGGCTTCTTCTCTTCTGTATCGGCAGCCGGAAGCTCGAGGAGGGAGAGGCGCCCTTCCTCAGCCCTGGCGCATTTGGTCGCCAAGTTGAACAGCTCGAGGGATGTGCACAGGTCTTCATGCATTGCTAGCTCCTCCTTCATCTTGGCGTCAAGCACGCCATCGGAGAGCTGAGATGATGGCTTCCTCGATCACCTTAGGGATTTTGGTAGGCGTTGTTGAAATGTTGGATGTCTTTGCTGCGAGGTCTCTCCTGGTTCTGCTTGATGTGGCGCATGTCGCTCCACGGCGGAGGCTGGTCACGAGTGCCTTGGAAGTTGTCGATGAAGCGGGTGTGCATTTCGTCCGGGAGGAGATCGTGCGGGAGCTAGGTTGAGAGCAGGTTGGACTCCGTCCTTCAGCGCCATGGAGAACCAATTTGCCATGACCTTTTCGTCCCGTTGGCGGCCGATGCCAGCTCGTAGAAGCTGAAGGAACTCAGCGGTCGGCGGTGCCGTCGTGGCGAGGCAGGTCGGCTTGAACTTGCGGGCCATGCGACCTTTATGTGCTTCGGCGGTGAAGGTGCGACGGCCTGCGGTTGCCCGGGGCTCTCTGGCTGATCGGAGCTTGCTCTTGTGGATTCGTGCGCCGGTGCTTGGAGCAGGCGAGGTCTTGCCGTGGTGGCGCTGGGCGTGGTCATGGCGCTCCGGTCTTGGGAGCATTCGAGCACCTTCTTGGGGCGAGGATCTCTGGCAGCTCCTTTCTTGTTCTTGTGGCGCGCCTTGGCGGAGGACTCGGCTGAGGGCCCGCAGCCTTGGAGCAGGGTGCCTTCTTGGGGGAAGTGGCGGGGCACCTCCGGCTCCCTGCCTCCAGCGTGGAGTGAAAAGGCGAGGCAGCGGGAGGGGCGGCGAGAGCCCCTGCGGCCGCAGACGAGCTCGGCGACGCAGTCGAGCCACTCCTCGTAGATGTCGTCAGCAGGCGGTAGCACATGAGCTCGTTTGCGCGATGGCGCAGCTTCGGAGCCTCCATGGGGCCTTGATGCTGTGGGGCGATGAACCAGCGAGGCGGCGAAGAGTAGCGATGCGGCCTTCTCGGCTCACCGATGATGCGAGGGCGAGCCTGCTGCTCGTTCCCGTCGGGCGGTGGCGGCGTTAGCGGTAAGCGGCGGGAGCAGCGAAAGTGTCCACCGATTGGAGCCGTCTGGGCGACTCGGCGCACAAGCAGCCCGGCGCTTCGGCGCGAAAGCCTTGCGGCGTCGACCATGAACCTGACGGGAGATCACCGCGACAAGCGAAGAAAGATTCAGCGCACCTACTGGCGTGCCAAATGTCGGATTCGGGTTACGGCTGACCCTTGAGGTTGAACCTTGGGGTGCGGAGATCTTTCCTCGACCAGCTCATGCGTGAATGGTTAGCGAGGATCTAAACTTCTGAGCGATGAACAACACAAGGGACACAAGGTTTATACTGGTTCGGGCCACCGTTGTGGTGTAATGCCCTACTCCAATGTGTGGTGTGGTGGATTGCCTCAGGGGCTGATGATGAACAATACAAAGGTAGAACAACCTCGCGAGGGGCTGTTCTTGAGATGGTGCGATGGACTGCTTGGGTGAGCCCAGTCGCTTCTCTCTCTCTCTAGTAGGTTCAACCCTTCCTGGTCCGTTCTACTTGTCTCTTGTCTATCCTGCTTTGTCCTACTTGTTCTCTGTCTGTCCTGCTTCGTCCTACTTGTTCTCTGCCTAGTCTCGATCGTCATGGCTTGTGTCACAGGGCACCCTCGTGAGGTACCCTGCCTTGATCTCTCCGCCTCCTCGTGAGCCTGCCTGACGAGGCTGCTCCTGAGGGAGGTTCCTGTCATCCGCCCCGCGAGGCTTGGCCCCTCGCGAGGGTCTTGAGCTTGGGCTGATGAAGCTAGGCCACGCCGGGCCCCCACTTGAGCCACGCCGCAGGCAGACAAGTTTTGGGACCCCCATTCCCAGAACGCCGACACGAGTGTGCATGGCTTCAAAAGCAAATTCCTCACTATGCACATCTTCAGGGGGAGTTCTTATATATCTTGCAATCAAATTCCTCAATAACAGTAGTAACACTTCATATGTTTATCCCCGTTGAAAACTTAACCTATATTGTCATCAATCACCAAAAAGGGGGGGATTGTAAGTGCATCTAGTGCCTTAGTGATTTTGGTGTATTGAAGACTTATAGGTTAAGGGATGATCTTGATTTGTGAGTGTACACAGGTCTATAAGTCTAAGAGGAGTTTGATATTTATAGGAAAGTCGACCCTAAAATGAAGTTCTTGTTGAAGACTTTGGATTTGAAGACTTTCTAAAGACTTTGAAAGTGAAGAAATTGGTGTGACCTTGAAGCCTTGGTATTCATTGGAGGAACATGAAGCGTGAAGACTTTGGTATTCATAGTTTCATTTTCTCTTTCTTGAGTCATAGGAAACACCGTCTTGTTAAAAGGGTCGAGGAAATACTAAGGAAAAATTTCCAAGTGATGCTCAACTCAAAATCCTACACCTACCAATCCCTTGGTGAAGCCATTGGAAATCTCATACAGTTCACTCAAATTTCTTTAGTAGCGAGGCGAAGTTCTTACGGTCTCCGAGAATTTGTTACGACCGAGGAGTTAGGAATTAGCAGATCTGGATTGCCTACAAGTGAGGAACATGATAGCCCGAGGAATTTGATAGTCAAATTTCCGACCGTTGTTGTGCTCTGGCAGCTGTCCCAAAATATCTACCCACCTAACGGTCATATCATTGAAGGGCATTTATGTCTTATCATGTCGGGCTGCTCCCTAGGCTATAAATAGCCGCCCCCCTACAACCACTAGCTGGTTGGCTGCTCCGAGAGAAACTGACACTTGTCATTTGAGAGCATCCCATCCTCCGAGGACTTTGAGCGAAAATCATCATGTGAGGAAACCCAAACCCAAACACCTACAAACCCAAAGTGATTGAGCATCACTGAAGAGATTGATCCTGCATGGATCCGACACTTGTTACCTTTGAAGACTTTGCATCTTCCAGACGGTTAGGCGTCATGGTCTAGAGCATCCAAGAGGAAATTGTGGATCGCCGAGTGACCAAGTTTGTGAAGGTTTGGAAGTCACCTAAAGACTTACCACGAGTGATTGGGTGAGGTCTGTGTGACCTTAGCTCAAGGAGAATAAGGTGAGGACTGTGTGTCCGGGACTGTGTGTCCTCAAGTTTAAATACCTAGCCGCTCCAACCAGACGTACAACTGTCACAGCACTTGGAACTGGTCTACCAAATCATTGTCTTCACCAAGCTTACCGGTTCTATTTCCTCAACTCTTCCATTTCCTCATTATTGTGTTGTGTGCTTGTTCATATCTGTTTGAAGACATTGACTGAAGACTTTCTCAATTTCCTCAGTTCAATTTCTTCAGTCTATTTGTCTTCATCCTGTTTTATCCTGTGCTTACGTCTTCTGTACTCTGTGCATGTTTACATTTCATCATGACGACCATGCTTATGTTCTATTATGTTTGCATCTGAGTACTTATTCCGCTGCAAGTAGTTCTTCACTTAGGAATTTCCTCACCCTGAAATTCCTTAGTGAAGAATTCATAAAAATCGCCTATTCACCCCCTCTAGTCGATATAACGCACTTTCAACGCGGCACATCGGAACCCGGGTGTGGTGGAAAATGGGCAAGGGCCGGGCCGTCACTCCCTAGGTGGTGTGCCGTATCTTGATCCGGATACGGTGGCAAGTGAGTGAGGATCGGGACATCGCATCCTTAGTGGCGCGCTACATCGGCGCCTGGATGTAGTGGAAAATGAGCAAGGGTCTTCGCATTTGACTCGACGAGTGCGAAGGGTGAGTAAGCTAGCCGAGCCTAGGAAGATTCGCTTAGGTAGCGGGAACATAGGGTTTCTGACAGGGAAGCTTCGGGAGCTAGTTGATGCAGTGGTGAGGAGAGAGTGTTGATATCCATTGTGTCCAAGAAACCAAATGGAGAGGACATAAGGCGAAGGAGGTGGAGGATACTGGCTTCAAGCTATGGTACACGGGGATGGCTGCAAAAAGAAATGGCATAGGCATCTTGATCAACAAGAGCCTCAAGTATGGAGTGGTTGATGTCAAGAGACGTGGGGACTAGATTATCGTGGTCAAGCTAGTAGTTGAGGACTTGGTTCTCAATGTTATCAGTGCGTATGCCCCACAAGTAGGTCACAATGAGAACACCAAGAGGGAGTTCTGGGAAGTCCTGGAAGACATGGTTAGGAGTGTACCAATTGGTGAGAAGCTCTTCATAGGAGGAGACCTCAATGGCCACGTGGGTACATCTAACACAAGTTTTGAAGGGGCGCATGGGGGCTTTGGCTACGACATCAGGAATCAAGAAGGAGAAGATGTCTTAAGCTTTTCTCTAGCCTACAACATGATTGTAGCCAACACCCTCTTTAGAAAGAGAGAATCACATCTCGTAACTTTTATTAGTGGCCAACACTCTAGCCAGATTGATTTAATCCTCTCGAGAAGAGAAGATAGGCGTGCGTGCCTAGACTATAAGGTGATACCTGGAGAGAGTGTTGTACCCCTGCATAAGCTAGTGGTTCTGACTTCCACTTTCGGATTCGTGTCCAGCGGGATAAGCGCGCCAAAGTCTCTGGAACGAAGTGGTGGAAGCTCAAGGGGGAGGTAGCTCAGGCGTTCAAGGAGAGGCTCATTAAGGAGGGCCCTTGGGAGGAAGGAGGGGATGCGGACAATGTGTGGATGAAGATGGGGACTTGCATTCGTAAGGTGGCCTCAGAGGAGTTTGGAGTGTCCAGGGGAAGGAGAAGTGACGGTAAGGATACATGCTGGTGGAATGATGATGTTCAGAAGGCGATTAAAGAGAAGAAAATTGCTTCAGACGCCTATACCTGGATAGGAGTGCAGACAACATAGAGAAGTACAAGATGGCGAAGAAGGCCGCAAAGCGAGCTATTGGTGAAGCAAGGGTCGGGCGATGAGGACCTCTACCAGCGGTTAGGCACGAAGGAAGGCAAAGGACATCTATAAGATGGCCAAGATCCCAGAGAGGAAGACGAGGGATATTGGCCAAGTCAAATGCATCAAGGACGGAGCAGGCCAACTCTTGGTGAAGGACGAGGAGATTAAGCATAGATGGCGGGAGTACTTCGACAAGCTATTCAATGGGGAGAATGAGAGTTCTACCATTGAACTGGATGACTCCTTTGATGAGACCAGCATGCGTTTTGTGCGTCGAATCCTGGAGTCTAAGGTCAAGGAGGCTTTAAAAAGGATGAAGGGAGGCCAGGCGATGGGCCCGGATTGTATCCCCATTGAGGTGTGGAAAGGTCTCGGGGACATAGCGATAGTATCGCTAACCAAGCTTTTCAACCTCATTTTTTGGGAAAACAAGATGCCAGAAGAATGGAGATGGAGTATATTACTACCAATCTTCAAGAACAAGGGGGATGTTCAGAGTTGTACTAATTACCGTAGAATTGAGCTGATGAGCCATACAATGAAGCTATGGGAGAGAGTCATTGAGCACTGCTTAAGAAGAATGACAAGCGTGACCAAAAACCAGTTTGGTTTCATGCCTGGGAAGTCGACCATGAAAGCAATTTTCTTGGTACGACAACTTATGGAGAGATATAGGGAGCAAAAGAAGGACTTGCATATGGTGTTCATTGACTTGGAGAAGGCCTATGATAAGATACCGCGGAATGTCATGTGGTGGGCCTTGGATAAACACAAAGTCCCAGCAAAGTACATTACCCTCATCAAGGACATGTACGATAATGTTGTGACAAGTGTTCGAACAAGTGATGTTGACACTGATGACTTCTCGATTAAGATAGGACTGCATCAGGGGTCAGCTTTGAGCCCTTATCTTTTTGCATTGGTGATGAATGAGGTCACAAGGGATATACAAGGAGATATACCATGATGTATGCTCTTTGCAGATGATGTGGTGCTACTTGACGATAGTCGGGCGGGGTAAATAGGAACTTAGGCTTAGTAGGACTAAAACCGAGTACATGATGTGCGGTTTCGGTACTACTAGGTGTGAGGAGGAGGAGGTTAGCCTTGATGGCCAGGTGGTACCTCAGAAGGACACCTTTTGTTATTTGGGGTCAATGCTGCACGAGGATGGGGGTATTGATGAAGGTGTGAACCATCAAATCAAAGCCGGATAGATAAAGTGGCGCCAAGCTTCTGGCATTCTCTATGAGAAGAGAGTGCCACAAAAGCTAAAAGGCAAGTTCTACAGGACAACGGTTCGACCCGCAATGTTGTATGGCGCTGAGTGTTGGCTGTCTAAAAGGAGACATGTTCAACAATTAGGTGTGGCAGAGATGCGTATGTTGAGATGGATGTGTGGCCACACGAGGAAGGATCGAGTCCGGAATGATGATATACGAGATATAGTCAGTACAAAAAAATACACTTCTGTGATGGTACGTGTTTGTCATAGTAGGTCGCATTTTTTGTCATGCATGTACATCCATGACAAATTTATGACAGAATCAAGATAGTCATACCTGTGCTGTCGTAGAAGTGTTCCATGACATTACCAAAATTATCATCACGGAAGTGTCCACTTCCATGACGATAAATCGCGCGTCATAGAAGTGCTTTCGTCAAGGGTGACCGAACCGTGGCATCCACCATAACGGAACGCCGTTAAGCTATCGGGTCGGGTTTTGGATCCGATAACCCGTTAACAGCCCCGACCAATGGGGATTTTCCACGTGTAAAATCATCATTGGCTAGAGGAAACACGTGTCGGCTCACCATTGGGACAGATGTCATCCGCTCATTGGACCGAAGGCACCTATGATACGGTGACACGTGGCACAGCCCAACAGAGGCCCATTCTTGTGAAAAGGCCGGCCCGTTTGACTTGGTCAAAAGGTGGCGGGCCGGCCAACGGAAAGCCTGTTAACGTCCTGTTCGCATATAGCCCATTTACAGCCCGCTAACCTAGGGCCCGTTACGCCCTATCCGAATTAGGACCAGTAGCGTCATCTGGGCCGTCCAATATGATTCAGCCCGTTTTAACTTCCGGCCCATGTGTGGCCCATGCTTCTTTCAGCCCATATGAGGACCTTTGTAACTCTTTGCCCATTTACGGCCCGTGGTGAAACTGGCCCGTAATGAACAGTGTATCACTTTATACCCATTAACGGCCCGTTATTCCATTGGGCGTTTCCGGCTGAATTATCTTTTGGCCTTCTCGGGCCCATTGATTCTTGGGCTCATTTGCGAGATTCGTTACATCGGCCCGTTCTTGCTCATTTTACGCTTGTGGGCCAAATTCAACCCGTCGTTACAGTCGGCCCGTTTGCGGACCGTTAATATGTTGGGCCGTTTTCATGTCAAAAAAAACCCGTTGGGCTGTTTTCATAGAGTTATCAAATACGGCCTATTATCGGCCCGTTATGGTCCATGATTGGCGAAATGATGATACGCCCCGTAGAAGGCCCATGGATCCTACGGCCCGTATGAGGCCCATGGATAGTACGGCCCGTAGAAGGCCCATGGATCGTACGGCCCATAAAAGGCCCATGGACCCTACGGCCCGTAGAAGGCCCATGGACCCTAAGGCCCGTATAGAAGGCCGATGGATCCTACGGTCGGACGAAGGCCCATGGATCATACGGCCTGCAGGAGGCCCATGGTTACAACAGTCCGTGTGTTGCCATGATTATTTTGGCCTAGTTACCAAAAATAGGCTATTGTGGCCACTAGAAAAAAATAGAAAAAGAACTGCAGTGACTACAAGCAAACAACTAAACAAGACAATAAGGAAATAAATAAGCAAGCAACTAACGCTAGCCTATTACCGATATTACACATATTACATCCACTGGGCATCAAAGTTCGCCATCAGTGCAAATATAGGGAACAAAGCAGCACATTACATACACCGACCATCAAAATTGGCCACCAGTGCAAATAAACGCGGCAGCAAAACAAAACATAAGCGAAACAACGGAAGAGCTCAATAAGCGTTATCCTCGGTATCGACCATGCTGGCAATAAGCTTAGCAAGCTGATTAGCTTTGTCTGTTTGGCGCTAAAATCCAACGCTTGTTGTTGCACCGAAAGTATGCATCTGAATGCTCAGGGGACTTCCTTAGTCCTTCCGCTTCTCGCAAAGACAGCTGATCGATGTCTTTCACTTGTAGTTAAGACTCAAGAAACCGAACTGATTCGCATACGGTGAGTTTGAATAGCTTGTGCAAGCGGTAGTGGCGATGCTTCGAACACTAAACCAAGACAGGACTTTGGGGTTGTCTCGCTGTCTTCAAGATAGTGTTCCTTAGCTGTTTTATCAGCTTTCTTGGAGACCAACAAGGATGTGTCACTATCACGAACCTTATCTGCATTACTTCCTTTACCATTGCTTAATAAGGCACTCTTCCCCAATATTACATCGACATTCTAAAAGAAGAAACAAGCAAACACATAACAAGTTTAGCATGTACTAGTATATGAAACTCATTTCGGCGAACCAATTCATTAGTAAGGTGGACAGGATTAAACTACCAAGTCTTCTATATCCAAGTACTAGTACATAATAAAGGAATCAAACACACATATATCTATGTCCTATTGTCACTGCATTGTCTTGCCAAATCAAAATAGAGACACGGTTCAAATCATATCAGTTCAAGACAAAGCAGCAGTGAAAGAATACAAAGCGTGGGAAACTACACGGCACGACAAGATTTAAGATGGGTACCACGGGTCTACATGTACAACAACACTATTGACTCTGTTGTGATGCTAGTAATGTGCATGATATGAAAGTCAACTGTATAGACAATTGAAATTGAAATCAACAGAGCTATTGATAAGAGAAAACCTGTTAAAGAAACATGCGTGAACATACCTGCTGTGCCATTGGAGTTTCGATTGGATCCTTCAATTTAAAAATAAGTTTCTATGAGTAAATACAGTGATACAACAGCAAAGCAATCATAGTTAAAAAAGGCGCTCCTAAGCGAGCGCTTAAGCGCGCCTAGGCTCTTGGCGTTGGCAAAACGCATTGCGCATAACTACGCATAATCAGGCATAAGCTGCGCATAAGCATGCACTTTGGTCGAAGAAGCGCAAGGCGGTGGCAAAACACACAATTAACGCCTAGCGCTTTTTTGAACTATGATAGCAATGGAATCTTAAATTAGAACAGTTGTTCTTCAGGTTTAGGCACTTGTTCTACATGAGCAGTAGTACAAGAAGATGCAAGAATATAATACTTAAAAATAGAAAATGAGCTCATAGACCTTACCACATTCTTGGTTCGGGATCGATCTGAACAAAGCGTTCCCAAATCATCGTCCGATAAATGTGTCTCGGGAGAACATAAGGGAATTTGATGAGTTTCTTTGCGGTGAAGTACGTTTTCTTGAGTAATTCGATACCGCCACCAAGCATTCTTGAAGATAGCAGAGGTATTAGCACAGGTTACCTCATCCTGAGTTTCCAATCGGTCCTTCTCTATAGAGAAAAATGGGAAAATTTGATGTATTATAACCATCATGGAGGTAGGATGTATGGGACGAAGCAAAGTAATTGCCATGAATAACATTACTTACACATAACTCCTGGACAAACACCTGCAACTGGCATTTTCCTTCATCTTTAGATACGCACATACGATTTAACAACATCAAATGCGGTAGATGCTAAACTACGACAAGCTGGTTGTGCTTCCTCCACAGGAATAGGCGTACTAACTGGTGGAGTTGGGGTTCGCCGTGATAGTACTGGCCCTTTGGGCACTGGAGCTGCCTTACTAACTGCTCTTGTTTGGGAGCTCTGTGGTGGAGATGGTGATGTGTCAACAGGAACTGGGTTACTATCGGCTGGGGTTGGGGTTAGATTGGGTGAAGCTGGTTCTCTGTCCATCATAGTAGGGGTACAATCTGCGAGAGTATGGGTTATGTGTGGTAGGGCTGGTTCTTCTGCATGTACAACCGAGGTGCTATCTCCACGAAGAGGTAGCACTGTTTTATTTGAAGACCGTGTTTTTAGTCCGCTAGATACTGGCATCACCCGCTCCAATTCCAATGGCTGATAAACAGGAAACATAGTTGAATGTACAGACATTGTATGAGAGACAGATGCAATAGATAGTGTGGAAAAAAGAGGGCATGAAATATTTGACATGTATATTGTTTAACTAAAACGGATAGCATGACATAATTTCACATATATGATGTCTATCTAAACTAGATAGCATAGCATAACATAATCCAAAGATATGATGAATAACTAAACAGGATCGCATGACATAATTCACCTACGTGTTATCTAAGTAATCAAGATCGCATCATTTTAATTCACATATGTGATTTATATGCTAAACAGAGGGCATTCGATATGATGTCTGAACTCAGAACATGGTGTTGAATATTGTGTATATGATGTCTAAACTATGCAATGCAAGACACCGTATGCATGATATGAGCAGTATAACGTGCCAATTTAGAGCATACACCTCGGTGGGGAATAGGACTGGTTATACATCTCGAATCCATCTCTCGAGGAGCTATCGGGACCCAACAAGAGATATGCTTCGACAGGTAGCACTATCTGCTCTGAAGGCCTTGTTTTCACTACAGATTTTTCCATCTCCCACCCAAATGGCTGACTCACGGGAAGAGTAGTTTAATGTACGAACATTGTCGATAAATGGAAATGTAAAGAAGAAAAGGATGGGCAAGATATCATTCAAATATATGATGCCTGGTTAAACGGGATGGCATTGCACATTTCATATATATTATGGTTGGCTAAAAGACATGAGACTGCATAATTCCCATATATGATATAGAAACTAAACATGTGGCATTACAGAACATGTCTAAACTAAGCAGATGGCATATATGTTGTCAAAAGTAGGCACTGCAAGACAACATATGCATGATATGACTAACATCATCATGCCAAGGTAGAGCATACACCTTGGGGGTAAATAGGAGTGGTCGTGTGTGCGAATCCGCCTCGAACAGATATCTTCCTCTGGATTACAACTGGAGAGGGGTGGGGAGGGTTTGCAATTGAACCCACCATGGAGCGATGTCGCATGACATTGTATTGCAGCATAAAACTTTCTCTTTTCTCTACATGTTCACCATGACTGTGTACAATATCGACATGCATATGAAAAAATATGGTGAGATTATGTAAGGAGAGCATGCAAAATTTAGAGTGATGGTAACAACCGGTGGATCGGCGTTTTCCGTTGAACCAAAATATCCCTAATGGATCGACGTGAATGTATAGTAATAAGTGATGCAACAAGTGTACAACCTCTTTGCAGAGCCGTGTAAACCTCAAAGCATCATTGGGTTGGTCATTGAAGCGCTTGAGGCGAGAGGTGGCTGTCGGAGGTGTGGACGAAGATCCGAGGAATCAGAGAGCGGCGCCTGTGGCACTGCTCTGTTGTGATGGATCGTTCGTCGTTGGAGCAGCTCCGTGAGCCATAAGACGTCAAGGCTGAAGCAGCACAAGATGACATTGTCAATCTCAAGTGGGATTCTAATAGCATCTCCAATAGATGATGTAAAATGGATGTAAAATTAACATCACCAAAAACCACCTGACTACAACAGATGAGGTAAAAACTGTTGACTCTGAACTGAACTGTCGAAAGTGAAATATACTGTGGAATCTGAATGCTACTGTCGAAACTGAACGCAATGGTAGCAGAGAGGCACTTGACATGTAGTTTAGGGAGGGCCTGCAGTTCACCTTCAACCTGCACCCCCCTGAGCCACCAGCCACCACCGGCCGAACCGCCGGCCCCAGCGCCGCCTCGCTGCTCCGAAACAACTCGCCACTGCCGCCCCGGCCCGCCCACTAGGCCCCCCGCGCCCCCACCCTGAACCCTAAGATAGATAGTGGGGTACCTCTCCAGCGAGCCCCGCCCCCGCAAGGGTGGTTCTTCCTTAACTCCAGCGAGCCCCCAACCCTGAAAATCGATCGACCCAAAAGTCGATTCAGTCGATCAAGTGTGGCTTAATCGAGCAGAGCAAAAGACGAAGCGGCGAGGGAGAGCAGCAGCAGCAGCTGGGCGAAGCAGTGATCGAGCGAGAGCTGGAGCAGCAGCAGCATGAAGCGAAGGAAGCGAGAGCCGGAGCAGCAGCAGCAGATCCGGCTGGTATGGGCGCCGCCGCCGAAGGGGCCTCACACTAGGGGAGATCCGCCGTGGAGATGTCGCCCGCGGCGCCGGCTTCAAGGTACCCGCTCCATGGGGGTGCGGGATGGAGCACCGCTGGTGCCGGGAGGTCAAGTTAAGGAGAAGGTGCGATGCGATGAGTGTACAACCTCTTTGGTGGCGCCGAGTAGGCCTCGGCTTCGTCCGAGGAGTCGATGAGGATGTTGCGGTTCCGGTGGAGCAGGTTAAGGCGGCGCTGTGGGGATGGAGCAGCCGCGATAGACGAGGCGATCATCGGAGCAGCTCCTTGGAGGTGGAGGACGGGGCGGCTGAACCGGTGGGACGGCGAGATGGACGACGGATCCTCATCCGGGGAGGTGGACGAGGGACGTCGAGCTGTTGTTGTGGACAACGTCGTCGGGGAAGAGGCTCCGGCTGGGCAGCAGGTGACGTGGCCGACGGAGGAGGGTGGGGTTTCGCGGCTGGATCGGAGAGGTTATGGCGGCCTGGGATTTCGAATGGCGAAAAGGGGGCGATGGGAGGGGGTGAAGCATGACTTAGGGACACGCTTTTCCAAAATGTAGGGTGTGTTATAGAAGTACCCCCACCGATTTGAACTAGCGGCCCTTTTGGCTCAAGGTTAGAAGGGGCATTTCGCGTGTCAGGATTTGGCAGCTGGAGAGAGTTTTCGCGCGCGTTGTAATTTTGGGATAGCAAGGCACGGGTTGTGAAGGCGCCAGTTTTGGGAGCACGATATCTGAATTTTCGGGATATAATAAGACGCGGGTTGAATTTTAGGGACAAACCTAATGTGTAGCAATATTGTACTTGTACGTACAAAATCTATTCGCACTTCCCTCAACCAAAAAGAAAACAAAAAAATAAAACTATTCACACCACACAAAGAGATAGTCTTGCCCCGTTTTACTATAAAAATGCTATTCAAAACTACTCCCTCCTTCCATCTATATAGGGCCTAATGCGTTTTTCGATGCTAACTTTGACCAAATATTAGAGCAATGATATATGACATGGAACTTACACAAAGCACACCGTTAAATTAAATGCTCGTGAAAGGTTCTTTCAATGATATAATTTTCACATTGTGCATGTCATGTACTATTAATCTTGTCAATAGTCAAAGGCGGTTTTAAAAATCTCATTACGCCTATATAGATGGAAGGAGGAGTATGAATCCATGTTATGTCCGATTAAATTTTTTCGCTTGCTGTATAATGCATGTAACCTACTCATACCAACATTTTAGTGCATTCCAAATGTCTATACTACCGCTGCAATTCGAAATAAATTTGAATTTGTTTCTCTATTTCAATAAGAATCTACAATCATGACTGTTGCCAACTTCAACCATCATAGTTTCCTTGCTATCCGCCAGATATAAATCGGATGGCCTATAATGCAGGATGGCAGGCACACCATCATCAACAACTCCGTTTTTCATAAGAGTAGAGATAAAATATATTAAATGTAGTATAACATGTTCACAACCACACCATGTGTATCACCGTTATATATATTCACACATGCGTCGGTTTGAAACACTATGATAAATTCTTCAAATATCCTAATTCGGTTTTTATAATGAAGTATATATGATCTCTATTCGTCTTTTACACCCACACAACCCTCTTACCTTTGTAGCTAGCGCTAACTTTCTCTTGTGCATGCACACGCCCGCATCCCTCTCACCCTCCCTCAAAGATTCTCTAGCTCCATCAGCATAAATTCATCTTTTCACTTTAGGTCGTTCACCCACGGTGTGTGTAGGCCCCCCATCTCCTTCTTTACGGCACACATAGATCGATATGCCTCTCTAGCCAGGTGTGCCTAGCACAAACACAAGCTTCCCCTCTTCTCTTGTCACCGTCCATGCCTCACTCCCACCACTCTTTTCATCGTTCTCATACTGCACTCCTCCCCCTCGATATAGTATGCCTCTCGCACCACCTCCTACATGCATCCCTCTCTCTATCCTTCTCCTCGTGCCTCATTTGCTTCTAACACACACATGCATGTATACCGATCGATCTCCCAACATATACCTAGATCGACTTTAACTACCCCCCATCGATCGACGTACCTCACAAGTTATGTCTCTCCTTTCTAACAAAGGGCGATTGATCTTCCTATGTAGTTACGCCCGCTTAC
Source organism: Aegilops longissima (assembly GCA_021605205.1). Classification (NCBI taxonomy): domain Eukaryota; kingdom Viridiplantae; phylum Streptophyta; class Magnoliopsida; order Poales; family Poaceae; genus Aegilops; species Aegilops longissima. The sequence goes on from CM038681.1 coordinate 355,206,409, forward strand.
CACAACCACATCGTCCCCCTCATCATTCGTGCATGCCTCCTGACCCGCCTCTCACACATGCGTGCACAGACAACAAGCAGCCATCTCCTCTCTTATTGATATTGCGGGCGTGCCCTCCGTTTTTCTAGCAAGCCTATCCCACCATTTGTTAGAAGCAACTCCACTACCACCCCCTCCATCACTTTAGCTCTATCTCTCTCCCAACCTTATTCCTCTCCTGCACATATGCATGGATGCCGATCGATCTCCCTTAATACATGAGGCAGATCGATCTCCTTAATACATGAGGTAGGACTCTCTCCTCCTCCACACATATACCAGCCATTGTACCTCTATAGTTAATTGGGCCTCCCTCTTCCCCCACCACACACCGATAGTCGAGCGCTGCAGGTAGGTATCCATGCCACAGAGACAAACTACACATGTCCCATCTCACATTCCAGTAGGCCAGCCACTCTATATCTTTGACGTGGGCACACACAAATTCGATGGCACTCTTTATCGATCGCACACACACACACACACACACACACACATCATCCCTCTCTTCGATTCTATGGACACCTCAAGCCGATGATACCTCCACTCTCTTCTCGTGGATCGCCCCCTCTATATATATGTTATATCCAGGACTCTATTTCACACACATTGCATATGTTACATTTTTTGATTGACCCCCCCCCCCCAAAAAAACTCTCAAGAACCCACACACTATATCTCTCTTGGTTTGTATCTCTCTCACACAACCCCACGTAGGTGGTGTACGTATACAAGAAGAGAATAGGTGCATCGTGCACATACTCACGCTTCGTGCCTAGCCACACCCGCGCGGGTACACGGTGGAGCTCATTTCCTTACAAAATGGCAGCCCACGTGCTAATTTGAACGCCTGTAGCGGTTGTTTACCTAGGGAGGTCGTGTACCACGCGTGCACGAAACAAAGTTCGACTTGACGTGTTGCCGCGCTATTTTTAAATAAAGTTATAGCGCTCAATGGCATGTACACAGAATATAAAACAATTTTTATGGAGAAAAAGGTAGTCCGCTCACTATATACAATGGAGCCTGCCTGCCTGGTTAGTCGCTCTTCAGAGTATCTCACACAAGGCTGCGGTGGCCTCTCTCTTTCTCTCACCGTGATCACTGATCCGGCCGCATCCCGTCCGCCGGGGGAAAGGGAGTGCAGTGGCCTCTCTCTCTCTCACTGTTGGTCATTGGTCACTGATCCGTCTGCATCCCGTCTGCCGGGGGAAAGGGAGGAAGTGCATCGTTTCTCTGTTCGACGGCGCCGAGGCAGCACGTCCCGATCTGTGATACACGCCGTTCTCTCTGACCAAGCTCCGGCGCGGCAGGGCCTACGCCACCTGCTCACAGATTACGCCCGCTGCTGCTCACCTAGTTACATCTCGACGACCTCCAGGTATCCCCTCCGGCCTTGCTCCACTGCCCGTCTTCCCACGTCGCTGCATGTGGATCTTCCATAGTTCTTTGCCCAAAACATAGCTCGTCCGGTGTACTTTCCATATTGCATTCTCGTCCTCACACCATTTTAGACAAACACAACCGTGTTGTTATCTTCCCTTAGGACAAGCAATATGCTTCTTTTTTGTCATCGCATGTGTCATCAATTGTTATTGGCCAGTAATTGTTTCCTTTCTACTACCTCTTTTTTGCAAATAGGGCTACCCATTTCACCTCATTGCTATTGCGACCTTTTGGTGAACTGCACAAATCACTTTTTTCTTAAGAGTGTGCTGTGCATGTCGGTGGGAATGAAACCTATGGGACCACAAGGATCCCTACTGCGGTTGCGATGCGCGGGGTTGAGAGAAGAGCGGATCTGACAGAGAGTACGCGGTTCGTTTATCCAGGTTCGGGCCGTGAGGATGCGTAAAACCCTAGTCCTGCTTTGGTGGATGTATTCTGAGTTCTTGAGCTAGCTACGGGGTGTAACGAGCTCCAAAAAGCCGAATCCTTCTCCTGGTCGCCTCGGGCCTCCTTTTATAGGAAAAGAGGTCGCCATAGTGGCAAGAAGGAGGTGGAAAGGGTACAGTGCCGCAAGGTTATCCCTCGTATTACAGGACAAGATGCATTTAATGCATCACTTAGGTCTCCTCTCGCTTTATCGGGGACGGGAGCAAGGCCCGTCCCATCCGTCGCCGCTCCTCCTTGCTTCGACACGCGCCCTGGCCAGCGATGCATGCGGTGCCATGTAGGCAGGCAGGCAGCTGAGGTGGCGCGGTGGTGGAGCCTCCACGAAGGGTTGCATGTTGCCACGCAGGTGCCTGCCCAGCTGGTTGGGTCAGCAGCTGCATGCGAACGGCGATGAAGACTTGGCTGGTGCGGGCCTTGCAGCGGCCCTGCTAGTGCGCCTAGCGAGGGCCTTGCCGAGTGACCCGGCAAGGGTCTCACCGCGGCGCGTAGGCGTCCCCGGCAAGGATCTTGCCGGGGGTCTTGTGGGTTTCTTCGGTGAGGATGATTGCCTTTCTATCCTCACTTGATCTTGACTATTCTTTGTCTTCACAAAGATCTGCATGCCAATACAGAGGTGCCTCGCGAGCCTATCCCAATGCGTTCGTCGAGCGTTGGTGGGCTCAAGGGTGGCTCGCTCGGCTGGCATGGGCGAGCTGCCCCGGCAAGGGTCCTTGCCGGGAAAACCTGCTTCTCCCATCCGATCCTTGTGGCCTTGGTCCTTGTTGTTGCTTTATTTGTCTTGGCGAAGATCTGCATGCCACCAAGGAGGTGTCTCCCGAGCCCTTGCCTCAACGTAGTAGATTACGCTAGAGGTTGTGGGCTCAAGGGTGACTCGCTCTGTTGGTGTGGGGCGAGCTGCCCCGGCAAGGGTCTTGCCGGGGCTGCCAAAGCTGTCCCCGACAAGGGTCTTGCTGGGGGAGCCTGCTTCGTCCCTCCGCTTTTTGTGGTTTTTGGTCTTGGCGTTGCTTTGATTATCTTGGGCTTTGGTCTTACCTTGGCTCACCTCCCTTGCTCTGCTTGGTGCGACCGTGGGCGCCGCTCTGACTGCCCGTGCACAGGTATAGGGGTACAAAAGGTTCACCCCTCTATTTGTACAACGACAGGAGCCCCCGGGCCTGGGCCACACATAAGCGTGACGCGTTGTTGGGCTAGGCCCAGAACGGTGCTCGGGCAGGTAAGGTGGCTTTTACCGTGGTAAAAACGTTTTGCGCGCTCCGCTTCCCACGACCCGCACGCGCGGTGTGGCGTGGAGGGGCACACGTGATGTGGTCGGCATGCGTAGGGCGGTTTCCGCACGCATGCGTCACGTCGCAGTTAATGGGAAGAGAAAGGAGGCGGCCCGCGCCTTCCCCGTAAAAAGGAATAACCGCGGGCACGCTGCTCACTTTACCTTCCTCCCCTGCGCCTTTTCCAACCTCAGAACCGCCGCTCCCTTTTCCTTCTTGTCTAAGCTTTCGCCATCGCCTGTTTTTGCTGTGTCCCTGCTGCCCCTTGTTCTTCGCTCCTCTTAGCCACCATGGCGCCCAAATCTACCAGGGGTAAAGGAGGGGCCAAGGATGCCGGAGTGACGGAGGCACCAGAGAGTGCGCTGGCGGTGCAGTGGACGCAATCCACCTTCTTTTCCCCCTCGACGGTCGATGTACACGAGCTCCGGGACTCCTTTAGGCCCTGTGGGGGGTGAAGACGGGGGGAGAGAAGTTGGGGCATCCAGCCACGCGCGTCATCCCTGCTGACTGTGTCGAGGCCGCTCTGAATCGGTACCCTTTCTTTGTTGATTATTTCTCTTGTGGGCTCTATCTTCCCTTCTCTGATTTCTTCAGCGACATGATGCACACTTTCGGTTTCTGTCTTCTGGATTTTACCCCGAACGCCGTGGCGTGCATGGCTCTTTTTGCGCACATCTGTGAAGGTTTCGTCAGGGTGCACCCCAACATGGCGCTCTTCCGCCATTACTTCTTCCCTCAGATCCAGACAGGGGGCGCCATCTCTGGCTGCGTCACTTGGATCCCTAGATCCAAGGGGACGTATCCGGATGGCGCCATGAAGGAGAGGTGGGAAGAGTGGCGGGGCCGGTGGTGCTGGATTGAAGAGGATGATCCGCCGGTGTTCTGCGAGGTGCACCGGGCGCCGCCGGTCCATAGGAGTGAGTGGAGCAACGTCGATAAAGATGACGGGAATCTCACTCCTGTCATCACCAGGATCCTTCGGCTTACTAAGGCCGGGCTCACCCTTGAGATGATCAGGGCGGATTTCATACGCCGCCGGATCGCTCCACTACATAACAAGGGGAGACCAGCCTGGCTCTTCGCGAATTCTGCAGACATCATGCGACACCGCCCTGGCCTTGACCACAACTTCTCCGTGATGTGGCATGCTCACCTTTGCTAGCGACTCTTTCAACTTGACGTAGGTCGTGATGGCGAGGTCGAGCGGACCGGCAAGGTCGCGAGGGCCACCGTGAAGGCCGGCAAGGTTGTCAAGAAGCCTTTGTTCAAGTTGTCGGCGGGAGTAGCCCCGTTGTGCAATAACTCCCGTCGGTCCGACATCATTGCCATGATGTCGGACTGCAATGCGCACGGCCCTGTTCAAAGCTGGGTCGTGCCGGACGATGCCCAAGTGCGGGAGTTCTTCGACACTCTGCATGAGGGATATGTCAACGCTGACGTCGAGCAACTACTCGTCCAGGACACCTCCCAGGCGGAACTGGACTACATTGCTGCCAGGGCAAGGGAGGCATAGCTTGTCGCGGAGGCCGGCAGTGCCGGTGGTATGGAGGACAGGGCCGCGATGGCCGCGGAGGAGGAGGAGCTCGCCCGATGGGCGGCGGCCGTCGGGGAAGTCAGCAGTGCCGAGACCAGGGCCCCGCTTGTCGAAGACGCGGCCGACGAGTCGACGGAGGAGGAGGCTGGGGCCGCGGGCCCGACGCTCGCCACAGGAAGAGGGCGAGTCCTGCGGCGGGCTGGCTCTGGCAAGCCGGTCCGGCCCGGCAGGGCTGCGCGGCCTCAACTGACCTTGGAGGGGTCTAGGCGCCACACGAGGGCCACGGCGGCAGAGAGGCTGACGAAGGCCGCGGAGAAGAAGAAGACAGTTTCCCCTTCCTCATCCAGGCATGTCCAGACTCCGCCTTCCTCACCCCTTCAGTAGATGCCGACTCGGATGCCGACGCGGTGGTCACCTTTGATTATGGTTCTCTCAACCCGAGGAGGAAGAGGAAAGACGTGGAAGAGGAGGAGGTGGAAGATGAGTAAGTGCCTTGTTCCTTACTGTCATCTATGTTCCTACGAATTTTGCCACTTATCTTGATCTTCTTTCGTCTTTGCTGGGACGCGGAGACGCTGGCCCGGAGGGTGAATAGGGCCAAGGCCCCGGCGGGTGGCCAGCCCCCGGCTGGTGCCTCACGGGCGCCACTGGTGGTGTTGAGCAGCCCGGACAGCAGCCCCCAGCATAGCCCCCAGCGTAAGTTCATCACTCTCCTCGTGTTGACATGCGTTAGGGGTTTGATGCTCTGGTGCTGACCTTGTCGGGTCTGTTGGAGGGGAGCGGCAGCAGGAGGAGCCGCAGAGGGCTACTCCCAACACACCGCCTCCATCGACTACGCCGCCGCGATGGGCGTCCCTGGCAAGGGCGCCAAGTACCGAGCCCACGCTCATGGAGGAGGAAGAGGGGAACTTGGGTGCTGGTGGCGTTGCCTCGGCACCAGATGTTGGCGGGGAGGGGACTTTTGCTTCACAGTCAGGCACTGGTGATTCGCCCGTTCTTCGTCCCTGTTTTTCTCTTGCTTCTTTTCTTGGCTTCATCGCCTTTCTTGTTGCCTAGATCCTTCTTCGGTGGTCATGGAGGATGTGGACACCGTCGTCGGGGACATTGCCGAGGAGGCCGCGGCGGAGGTCGACAAGATTGCTGCCGAGGAGGCCGCCAAGGATGCCGCCGAGGATGCTGATGTCTACTACGCAACCTTCTTCTTGTAGACGTTGTTGGGCCTCCAAGTGCAGAGGTTTGTAGGACAGTAGCAAATTTCTCTCAAGTGGATGACCTAAGGTTTATCAATCCGTGGGAGGCGTAGGATGAAGATGGTCTCTCCCAAGCAACCCTGCAACCAAATAACAAAGAGTCTCTTGTGTCCCCAACACACCCAATACAATGGTAAATTGTATAGGTGCACTAGTTCGGCGAAGAGATGGTGATACAAGTGCAATATGGATGGTAGATATAGGTTTTTGTAATCTGAAAATATAGAAACAGCAAGGTAACTAATGGTAAAAGTGAGCGTAAACGGTATTGCAATGATAGGAAACAAGGCCTAGGGTTCATACTTTCACTAGTGCAAGTTCTCTCAACAATAATAACATAGATAGATCATATAACAATCCCTCAACATGCAACAAAGATGTAACACCCCGGATGTAACTTTCCATATTTGTAACTCCAACTCTTGCCATTTTCGGCATTGTGATATGATATTCCCTCCGTGGTTGGGTTTTTCCTCTTTTGCATTTTGTCCATGTCATGCATTTCATATCATGTCATCATGTGCATCGCATTTGCATACGTGTTCGTCTCATGATTCCGAGCATTTTTCCCGTTGTCCGTTTTGCAATCTGGCACTCCTATGTCCCCCGGCGTCCCCTTTTACGTTTTTCCGTGAGCGGGTACTAAAGTTTCTCGGAATGGACCGAGGTTTGTCAGGTGGCCTTGGTATACCACCGGTAGACCACCGGTCAAGTTTCGGGTCATTTGGAGCTCGTTTGGTACTCCAACGGTTAACCGCACTCTCGCAAAGGCCTCTTTTAAGTTGCAGCCCAACACCCCTCCAAAATAGTCCAATAACCCATCTAACCTCCATGCTCTCGGTCGTTCGATCACGATCGTGTGGGCGAAAACTACACTCCATTTGGAGCTTCCTAGCTCCTTCTACCCATAAATATAGCCTCCCCCCTCAAATTCCGGATCAAACCCTAGCTCCTTCCTCCTCCGCCGACGGACACGTCCACCCGCCGCCCCGGACGTGTCCGCCCGTCAGCGCCGCCGCCCCGCGCCCAATCCTCGCGCCATGTGGCGCCGCCGCCTCCATGCGCCGCCCGGGCTAAGCCCAGCCCGCGACCAGCCCCACCATGCCCGCCCGCCCGCCGCCACCCGGCCCAGCCCACCCGACCGCGCCCGCCGCCGCCCGGCCAGCGCCCGCCGCCCGCTCGGCCACCGCCTCCGCCTCTCCTCCGGGCCTCGCCCGGCCGGCCCGCCGCCGCCCTCCCTGCCGCCCGCCGGCCCAGCGCCCTCGGCCGCCGCCTCGCCACCACCGCGCCCTCGGCCGCCGCCGCCCCACCACCACCGGCGCCCTCGGCGGCCCGGCCTCCCTCTCCTCCTCCGGCTAGCCCGACGAGCTCCGGCCAGATCTCGAGCCGGATCCGATCCGGATCCAACGGGGTTGACTTTTCCCCCAAAATCGTCTAAGTTTTTATTTCGGTGATAATATGTTGCATTTTCGTCTTGCCATAACTCTCTGCATATTGCTCCGTTTCGTGCGTGTAATATGTCAAAATGTTCGCCCCGATGAGTAGATCATTTCATCTCATTGCATCATTTTCATTTGAGCTCATCTTGATGCCCGAAATGCTGTTAGAAGAGGGCTATGTGATGTTAGTTTCAGATTCTTAACAGAACATGCACTTTTGTCATTTTTGCCATGATTGATGTGTGCATCCTATGAATTTGAGTCCTACATGTGTTTTGTAATATGCCATGCCATCTTTCCAGGGGTGTATTCCATGTATCGGGGTTTGTCGGCATATTCGGGCGGCTCTGCTGGTCTTGTTTTATTGCTGTCGAAATGTCTTGTAGTCCGGGATTCCGAGATCGATCGGGTCTTCGGTAGAAGGAATATCCTTCGTTGACCGTGAGAGCTTATAATGGGCTAAGTTGGGACACCCTGCAGGGTATTATCTTTCAAAGCCGTGCCCATGGTTATGAGGCAGATGGGAATTTGTTAATGTCGGTTGTAGAAAACCGAAGTTGACCTTAATTAAAATACACATCAACCGCGTGTGTAACCGTGATGGTCTCTTCTCGGCGGAGTCCGGGAAGTGAACACGGTGTTGGAGTTATGTTTGACGTAAGTAGTTCAGGATCACTTCTTGATCGCTACTAGCTTCACGTCCGTGCCTTGCTTCTCTTCTCGCTCTCTTTTGCGAATGTAGCCACCATATATGCTAGTCGCTTGCTGCAGCTCCACCTTACAACTATGTCCTTCCTATAAGCTTAAATAGTCTTGATCTCGCGGGTGTGAGATTGCTGAGTCCCCGTGACTCACAGATTCTACCAAAACAGTTGCAGGTGCCGACGATGCCAGTGCAGGTGACGCAACCGAGCTCAAGTGGGAGTTCGACGAGGAACGTGGTCGTTACTATGTGTCTTTTCCCGATGATCAGTAGTGGTGCCCAGTTGGGACGATCGGGGATCTGTGTAGCATTTGGGGTATCTTCTTTAATTTTGGTTCTGTAGTCGGACCTTGAGTGTAATCTGAATGATGGATGTTTATTTATGTATTGTGTGAAGTGGCGACTGTAAGCCAACTATGTATCTCTTTCCCTTATGTATTACATGGGTTGTGTGAAGATTACCTCACTTGCGACATTGCTTTCAATGCGGTTATGCCTCTAAGTCGTGCTTCGACACGTGGGAGATATAGCTGCATCGAGGGCATTACAAAAGAGTCACTCCAAAGCCATTTATTGCGGAGAACAAACGTAGAGATTATGGTAGGGTACGAAACCACCTCAAAGTTATTCTTTCCAATCAATCCGTTGGGCTATTCCTATAAGTGTCACAAACAGCTCTAGAGTTCGTACTAGAATAACACCTTAAGATACAAATCAACCAAAACCCTAATGTAACCTAGATACTCCAATGTCACCTCAAGTATCCGTGGGTATGATTATACGATATGCATCACACAATCTCAGATTCATCCAACCAACATAAAAGTACTTCAAAGAGTGCCCCAAAGTTTCTACCGGAGAATCAAGAACATGTGCCAACCCCTATGCATAGGTTCATGGGCGGAACCCGCAAGTTGGTCAACAAAACATACATCAAGTGGCACGTGATATCCCATTGTCACCACAGATAAACACGGCAAGACATACATCTGGTGTTCTAATAAAAGACTCAATCCGATAAGATAACTTCAAGAGGGAAACTCAATTCATCGCAAGAGAGTAGAGGGGGAGAAACATCATAAGATCCAACTACAATAGCAAAGCTCGGGATACATCAAGATCGTGCCATAGAGGGAACACGAGAGAGAACACGAGAGAGAGAGAGATCAAACACATAGCTCTGGTACATACCCTCAGCCCGAGGGTGAACTACTCCTCCTCGTCATGAATAGCGCCGGATGATGAAGATGGCCACGGTGATGGGTTCCCCCCGCAGGTGCGGAACGGCTCCGAGAGGTTTTGGTGGCTCAGAGGCTTGCGGCGGCGGAACTCCCGATCTATCTTCTGTTCTGGAAGTTTTACGATACGTAGGTATATATGGGTGAAAGGAGTACGTCGGTGGACCGAAGGGGGGGCCATGAGGCAGGGGGGCGCGCCCCCCACCCTCGTGAGCACCTCCCTTGTTTCCTGACGTGCACTCCAAGTCCATCAGGTGGCTTTCCTTCCAAAAATAACTTCTCCAGTTGATTTTGTTCCGTTTTGACTCCGTCTGATATTCTTTTTCCTCGAAACACTGAAATAGGCATAAAACAGCAAATCTGGGCTGGGCCTCCGGTTAATAGGTTAGTCCCAAAAATAATATAAAAGTGGATAATAAAGCCCAATATTGCCCAAACAGTAGATAATATAGCATGGAGCAATCAAAAGTTATAGATACGTTGGAGACATATCAAGCATCCCCAAGCTTAATTCCTGCTCGTCCTCGAGTAGGTAGATGATAAAAAAGATAATTTTTGATGCGGAATGCTACTTGGCATAATTTCCATGTAATTCTTATTACTTGTGATATGAATATTCAGATCCGAATGAATACAAAATAAAAGTTCATATTGACAAAAGAAATAGTAATACTTGAAGCATACTAATCAAAGTAATCATGTCTTCTCAAAATAGCATGGCAAAAGAAAGTTCATCCCTATAAAATCATATAGTTAGGCTATGCTTCATTTTCATCACACAAAGATGTTCCCAACTTCTATACCCCCGATGACAAGCCAAGCAATTGTTTCATACTTAAATAATCTCAAACTTTTTCAACCTTCACGCAATACATGAGCGTGAGCCATGGATATAGCACTATGGGTGGAATAGAATATGATGATGGGGATTGTGTGGAGAAGACAAAAAAGGAGAAAGTCTCACATTGACGAGGATAATCAACGGGCTATGGAGATGCCCATCAATTGATGTCAACATGAGGAGTAGGGATTGCCATGCAATGGATGCACTAGAGCTATGAATGCTCAACAAAATAAAACTAGTGGGTGTGCATCCAACTTGCTTGCTCATGAAGACCTAGGGCATTTTGAGGAAGCACATCGTAGGAATATACAAGCCAAGTTCTATAATGAAAAATTCCCACTAGTATAAAAAGACAACTTATGAGACTCACTACATGAAAAACATGGTGCTACTTTGAAGCACAATATATGAGACTCACTACATGAAGAATAAGGTGCTACTTTGAAGCACAAGTGTGGAAAAAGGATAGTAACATTGCCCTTTTTTTTGGGCAATGCTCTAATAATGATGATCATCACACTTCTATTGATTACAACATAAGGATTACAAATCGAAACTAGAACAAGATATGACTCTATATGAATGCCTCCGGCGGTGTACTGGGATGGTGCATTGAATAAAGAGTGACATGTATGAAAAATAATGCATGGTGGCTTTGCCACAAATACAATGTAAACTACATGATCATGCAGTGGCAATATGACAAAAGTAAAGTATGTCATGATGATGAACGGAACGGTGGAAAGTTGCATGGCAATATATCTCGGAATGGCTATGGAAATGCCATAATAGGTAGGTATGGTGGCTTTTTTGAGGAAGATATAGGGAGGTTTATGTGTGATAGAGCGTATCATATCACGGGTTTGATGCACCGCTAAGTTTGCACCAACTCTCAAGGTGAGAAAGGGCAATGCACTGCATCAAGAGGCTAGCAAAGGTGGAAAGGTAAAAGTGTGTATAATCCATGGACTCAACATTAGTCAAAAGAACTCATATACTTATTGCAAAAATTTAGAAGTCATCAAAAATCAAGTACTACGCGCATGCTCCTAGGGGGATAGATTGGTAGGAAAAGACCATCGCTCGTCCCCGACCGCCACTCATAAGGATGCACAAGCCAGGTACACTTCATGTTTCAAATTTGTTACACAACTGTAACCATACATGCATGCTACGGGACTAGTAAAATTCAACACAAGCATTTCTCAAATTCACAACTACTCAACTAGCATGAATTTGATATTATTACATCCATATCTCAAAACAATTATCAAGCATCAAACTTTTCTTAGTATTCAACACACTCATAAGAATTCTTACAAATCTTGTATGCTTAGCATATTATGATTATTTAAGAAAATTACAATGCTATTTAAGACTCTCAAAATAATATAAATGAAGCATGAGAATTCAATAAATCCACCACCGTGCTCTAAAAGATATAAGTGAAGTACTAGAGCAAATGACAAACTACTCCGAAAGATATAAGTGAAGATCAATGAGTAGTCGAATAATTATACAACTGTGTGAAGACTCTCCCATTTAATAATTTCAGATATTGATACTTTATTCAAACAGCAAGCAAAGCTAAATAAAATGACATGACGCTCCAAGCAAAACACATATCATGTGGTGAATAAAAATATAGCTCCAAGTAAAGTTAACGATGAACAAAGACGAAAGAGGGGATGCCTTCCGGGGCATCCCCAAGCTTAGGCTCTTGGTTGTCCTTGAATATTACCTTGGGGTGCCTTGGGCATCCCCAAGCTTAGGCTCTTGCCACTCCTTATTCCATAGTCCATCGAAGCTTTACCCAAAACTTGAGAACTTCACAACACGAAACTTAACAGAAAACTCATGAGCTCCGTTAGCGAAAGAAAACAAAACACCACTTCATGGTACTGTAATGAACTCATTCTTTATTTATATTGGTGTTAAACCTACTGTATTCCAACTTCTCTATGGTTTATAAACTATTTTACTAGCCATATATTCATCAAAATAAGCAAACAACACAATGAAAACAGAATCTGTCAAAAACAGAACAGTCTTTAGTAATCTGTAACTAACGAAAACTTCTGGAACTCCAAAAATTCTAAAATAAATTCGTGGACCTGAGGAATTTGTCTAGTAATCATCTGCAAAAATAATCAACTAAATTTCACTCTCCAGTAAAAAGTTCAAGCTAATGTCATGAGCGCTAAAGTTTCTGTTTTCTACAGCATGATCATAAGGACTTCACCCAAGTCTTCCCAAATGTTCTACTTGGCACAAACACTAATTAAAACACAAAACCACATCTAAACATAGGCTAGATGGATTATTTATTCCTAAACAGAACCAAAAAGCAATAAACTAAAATAAAATTGGGTTGCCTCCCAACAAGCGCTAAAGTTTAACGCCCCTAGCTAGGCATGATGATTTCAATGATGGTTACATAAAGATAAGAATTGAAACATAAAGAGAGCATCATGAAGAATATGACTAGCACATTTAAGTCTAACCCAATTCCAATGCATAGGGATTTTTTGAGCAAACAACTTATGTGAACAAGAATTAACTTGCATAGGAAGCTAAAACAAGCATAACTTCAAAAATTGAAGCACATAGAGAGGAAACTTGACATTATTGCAATTCCTACAAGCATATGTTCCTCCCTCATAAAAATTTTCAGTAGCATCAAGAATGAATTCAACAATATAACCAGCACCTAAAGCATTCTTTTCATGATCTACAAGCATAGAAATTTTATTACTCTCCACATAAGCAAAATTCTTCTCATTCGGAATAGTGGGAGTATCATAAGAGACTTGAATACTATAAATTGTTTCCACATTAAAAGAGTAATGTTCAGAGAAAGGGTACTCATAATCATGAAAAGTTTTATAAATATAATCATCACTACTCTTTATAACATAATAACATAAGTTTTATCACAATAATCATCATAAGTAGCAACTTTGTTCGCATCATAATCGATTAAAACCTCTTCCAAGATAGTGGATACATCACTAAATAAAGTCATGACCTCTCCAAATCCACTTTCATAAATACTATAAGATTAAACATCCTCCAATATTGTGGGATCACTACTTCCTAAAGTTGACACTCTTCCAAACCCACTTTCATAAATATAATCATCATAGGTAGAAGGCATGGTATCATCATAACTACTTTGCATATCAAAACTTGAGAGGCTAAAAATATCATCATTATTAAACATAGCATCCCCAAGCTTGGGACAAACATTAGTTGCAGAAAATATATTCTCAAATATGTCATCCTCATCAAACATAGCTTCCCCAAGCTTGGGCCTTTTCATATCATAAGCATAATCACTCTCATCATTAATAGTATGGATAGCACCAATACTATAGCAATTATTATATTCTTCCAAGCAAGTGCCAAAAAGATTTTCAAGATCATAAGAAGTATCATTATCTTCGCAATCATAATCATCACAACAAGCAATAGGCATAACGAGATCATCGTCAAGTGTATCATCTTCATTTTCATGAGGCACAGCAATAATAGGAGCAACTTTATTTGGGAGAGATACCTTTTTACCTCTATTCCTTTTTCTTTTCTTCTTCTTCACCTCATGTGTGGGTTCAATCCTCCTTTTGGAGCTCCTTATTAATGAGATTGGTTGGATAGAAGAATCCTCCTCGTTACCTGATTCATCATAAGAAACAATAGGAGGATATTGGGAAGTCTCTTCCCTTTCGTTAGCATTCTCTTCATCTTCTAGTTATACGTTTCATTTCTTCATAACCCAAAAGAAGGCTAAGCTCTTTATGATGCTCAAGAGTAATCAAATTATCACAATATTTGGAAATGACTTGATCATGAAACAAATAGCATTGGAGCTCTAAATGACCATGTTCATTGCAAAGTTCACAAGGGGTACTATAAATATTGAATCTTTCAGCACATTCATCTAGCTCTTCTTGCAAAAATTTGGTTTCTAAGTACTTATGCCTCTTTCAATATCTATCTTCCCTATTTGGTGTGTATTTGCAAACCCAATTTACTCCACAAAAATTGACATGTTTATAGGAGGCATTTTTATCATAACTAGCACAATCATCATTAGCATCATGGATATTCAAGGAGCTCATACTAACAACATTGCAATCATGCTCATCATTCAAAGATTTAGTGCCAAACATTTTAATGCATTCTTCTTCTAACACTTTGGCACAATTTTCCTTTCATAAGATGAAGCGTATGAGAAAAAATTAATTCCATTTTTTTTAATTTTCCTTTATAGACTAAGTAGTGCTAAAACAAGAAACAAAAAGATTCGATTGCAAGATCTAAATATATACCTTTACTTACCTAGCCTCCCTGGCAACGTCGCCAGAAAAGAGCTTGATGTCTACTACACAACCTTCTTCTTGTAGACGTTGTTAGGCCTCCAAGTGCAGAGGTTTGTAGGACAGTAGCAAATTTCCCTCAAGTGGATGACCTAAGGTTTATCAATCCGTGGGAGGCGTAGGATGAAGATGGTCTCTCTCAAGCAACCCTGCAACCAAATAACAAAGAGTCTCTTGTGTCCCCAACACACCCAATACAATGGTAAATTGTATAGGTGCACTAGTTCGGCGAAGAGATGGTGATACAAGTGCAATATGGATGGTAGATATAGGTTTTTGTAATCTGAAAATATAAAAACAGCAAGGTAACTAATGGTAAAAGTGAGCGTAAACGGTATTGCAATGATAGGAAACAACGCCTAGGGTTCATACTTTCACTAGTGCAAGTTCTCTCAACAATAATAACATAGATAGATCATATAACAATCCCTCAACATGCAACAAAGAGTCACTCAAAAGCCACTAATAGAGGAGAACAAACGTAGGGATTATGGTAGGGTACAAAACCACCTCAAAGTTATTATTTCCAATCAATCCGTTGGGCTATTCCTATAAGTGTCACAAACAGCCCTAGAGTTCGTACTAGAATAACACCTTAAGATACAAATCAACCCAAACCCTAATGTCACCTAGATACTCCAATGTCACCTCAAGTATCCGTGGGTATGATTATACGATATGCATCACACAATCTCAGATTCATCCAACCAACATAAAAGTACTTCAAAGAGTGCCCCAAAGTTTCTACCGGAGAATCAAGAACATGTGCCAACCCCTATGCATAGGTTCATGGGCGGAACCCGCAAGTTGGTCACCAAAACATACATCAAGTGGCACGTGATATCCCATTGTCACCACAGATAAACACGGCAAGACATACATCAAGTGTTCTAATAAAAGACTCAATCCGATAAGATAACTTCAAGAGGGAAACTCAATTCATCGCAAGAGAGTAGAGGGGGAGAAACATCATAAGATCCAACTACAATAGCAAAGCTCGGGATACATCAAGATCGTGCCATAGAGGGAACACGAGAGAGAACACGAGAGAGAGAGATCAAACACATAGCTCTTGGTACATACCCTCAGCCCGAGGGTGAACTACTCCCTCCTCGTCATGAATAGCGCCGGGATGATGAAGATGGCCACGGTGATGGGTTCCCTCCTCCGGCAGGTGCCGAACGGGCTCCGAGAGGTTTTGGTGGCTCTACAGAGGCTTGCGCGGCGGAACTCCCGATCTATCTTCTGTTCTGGAAGTTTTACGATACGTAGGTATATATGGGTGAAAGGAGTACGTCGGTGGACCGAAGGGGGGCCACGAGGCAGGGGGAGCGCCCCCACCCTCGTGAGCACCTACCTTGTTTCCTGACGTGCACTCCAAGTCCATCGTGTGGCTTTCCTTCCAAAAATAACTTCTCCAGTTGATTTTGTTCCATTTTGACTCCGTCTGATATTCCTTTTCCTCGAAACACTGAAATAGGCATAAAACAGCAAATCTGGGCTGGGCCTCCGGTTAATAGGTTAGTCCCAAAAATAATATAAAAGTGGATAATAAAGCCCAATATTGCACAAAACAGTAGATAATATAGCATGGAGCAATCAAAAATTATAGATACGTTGGAGACGTATCAGATGCCGCCGCGGGGGCCGCCGAGGCGACTGGCGGGGCTTCTACTGGCGAGGCCAATGAGGGGCCCACCGGGGAGGCCGGCAAGGCCGCAGCCGAGAAGGAGGTGGTCGATGATCAACCTTCTTCCTCGGCAACCTCTGGCTCCGGCAGGTATTTGAAAGTGGGCGACGACCTCTTTGTCCATCTCCCAGGAGTGTCAAGCTCCCGGGCGCCCGCTGAAGGGGAGGTTTTTGATGGCGAGATGCCCGCCGCCACCGGGCTCGAGGTGGTTGATGAACCGATCGTCAGTGGCGAGGGCTCCCAGGAAGAGCGGCTTCTCCGCACCATGGGAGCCAACTTCCGGAAACTCGAGGTGCTCCATCACGCCCGCCTGGACAAGGCCAAGTCCAGGATGGCGACGATGGACAAGGCGGAGTCGGACTTCAAAGCGCGCGTCGCTGAGACGCAGGCCTGGGTCCGCCAGACTCGCGAGTAGCGGAAGGCCCTTCAGGAGGAGCTGGCTAAATGCAACGTGGAGCTCACCATGAAACTGGCTGACATCGAGAAGGCCCAGGAGGCGGCGGCGAACTCGGCCGCTGCAGCCGAGGCCGTCCGGATTCAGCACCAGGCCATGTTGGATTCTAAGGAGGAGGACCTTGCCGCGCGCGAGGAGCTGGAAGTGGAGGGGGTTGAGCTGAATGAGCAGGTGCTGAAGCTGTCCCAGGAGAAGAACACGCTCAACAGTGCCTTGATGGAGGCGCAGGAAGCGGTCGTCAACAAGACTGGGGAGCTCTCCGAGGCCAACGACTCCGTCAAGGATCTCAAGCTGAAGCTGGAGTATCTCGAGAAGATGCTGTCGGAGAGCCATGCCCGGGAGTAGATCCTGACCAAGGAGCTGGGGAAAGAGAAGCAGTTGCATGCGGACGAGGCCGCCTCCCACCAGGATTATGTGGAGGGTGAGAACCGTTGGATCAGCCGTCTTGAGGACGTCGCCGGCAGGGTCACCACGCAGCTGGCCACCATGGGGATACCAAACATGAGGTATGCCCCTGAGCGCAGCGGGACCGTCAACGCCAAGCTGACCCAGTTCTTTGAGGGCGTCCTCGGAGCTCTGGCTTATCTTCACTCCAACTGGGCGGCCACGCTGGCCACGGAGGCCCGGCGACTTTGCCGGGGGGCCATGACCAAGGTCCTCACCAAGATGGCGTACTGGAACCCCGACCTCGACTTTGAAGCCGTGATGGATAGCTTGCCGGACGGTACTGACCTCACGGCTCTCAAGGAGCGTATCAAGCCCATCATCAGCAGTATCGACAAAATCCAGAGGGTGGAGGGCCAGCGCCGGGACTAGGCGCCCCGTTCTTCTTCACCGCTGCAGGTTCATGACCAAGAAATTTTTCATCTTTAGTTAGAACCACAGCAATGACTTGATGTAATATAACTCTGCAGTACTTTTAATTTTTGTGCAGGTCATTTTCCTTGTTTGATTCTCCTTTGTACGTACACCCTACATAAACTGGGCAGGCTCTCCGACGCGTAAGCCCAGGATGGCGCCTTGGGGACGGATCCCCATTGGGCTGCCGGTATGCGTGCTGCCGGGCGAACCTACTTACCGTCCTTAACGCGGCCGCTCAAACTGTCGAGCTTGACTCGAGTCAGAATCGAGAGCGTTGCCAATCGCGGAAGGCTACCCTTCCGCTATCGACGCAGCCACTTGAGTTGTTGAGCGGACTCGAAACAAAGCAAGGGCGTTTCCGATCGCAGGAGAGCCCCTTTTGCGTATAGGTTTTCCGTACAAAGGAACGACATCTCCAAGGGAAACAACCTCATATGAAAGGAAAGAAGTAGTCAGGGTTCGGTGTGACTTAGCTTCTGTTTGTAGTCGCACCGGCATCGATCTTTTGGCCCTCCTTCTTCCTTAAGAGCTATGGCGACGAAGAGCCGCTAACTTAACCACCAGAGCCGATTCTCACAACTGCGCCCCCTACCTGGCGCGCCAAAGATGTCGGTGGGAGAGACACCTATGGGATCACAAGGATCACTACTGCAGTTGCGGGGCGCGGGGTTGAGAGAAGAGCGGATCTGACAGAGAGTACGTGGTTCGTTTATCCAGGTTCGGGCCGCGAGGATGCGTAAAACCCTGGTCCTGCTTTGGTGGATGTATTCTGAGTTGTTGAGCTAGCTACGGGGTGTAACAAGCTCCAAAAAGCCGAATCCTTCTCCTGGTCGCCTCGGGCCTCCTTTTATAGGAAAAGGGGTCGCCATAGTGGCAAGCAGGAGTTGGAAAGGGTATAGTGCCGCGAGGTTATTGTTGGAGAACGTTGCATAAAATAAAATTTTCCTACGTTCACCAAGATCCATCTATGAGTTCATCTAGCAACGAGAGAGAGAGAGATGCATCTACATACCCTTGTAGATCGCGGCGGAAGCGTTCAATAGAACGGGGTTGAGGGAGTCGCTCGCCGTGATCCAAATCACCGGAGATCCTAGCGCCGAACGGACGGCACCTCGCGCTCAACACACACGACGGTCAGCGTGGACGTCTCCTACGCCTTGATCCAGCAAGGGGAAGGAGAGGTTGATGAAGATCCAGCAAGACGACGGCGTGGTGGTGGATGCAGCAGGGCTCTGGCAGGGCTTCGCCAAGCAACTATGGGAGGAGGAGGAGGTGTAGCAGGTGGACGGAGGCGCCAAGACTTGGGTGTGGCCTCCTCCTCCCCCTCCTTATATAGGCCCCTGGGGCCGCCCTGAGATGGGAATCTCCCAAGGGGCGGCGGCCGGGGGTGGAGTGCCCCCCAAGGAAAGTGGGGTGCGCCCCCACCCTAGGGTTTTCAACCCTAGGCGTAGGGGGGGCCCAGGGGGGCGCCCCAGCCCACTAAGGGCTGGTTCCCCTCCCACTTCAGCCCACGGGGCCTTCCGGGATAGGTGGCCCCACCCGGTGGACCCCCGGGACCCTTCCGGTGGTCCCGGTACAATACCGGGTGACCCCGAAACTTTCCCGATGGCCGAAACCGCACTTCCTATATATAATTCTTTACCTCCGAATCATTACGGAACTCCTCATGACGTCCGGGATCTCATCCTGGACTCCGAACAACATTCGGTTTGCTGCATACTCATATTCATACAACCCTAGCGTCACCGAACCTTAAGTGTGTAGACCCTACGGGTTCGGGAGACATGTAGACATGACCGAGACGGCTCTCCGGTCAATAACCAACAGCGGGATCTGGATACCCATGTTGGCTCCCACATACTCCTCGATGATCTCATCGGATGAACCACGATGTCAAGGATTCAAGCAACCCTGTATTCTATTCCCTTTGTCAATCGGTATGTTACTTGCCCGAGATTCGATCGTCGGTATCCCAATTCTTCGTTCAATCTCGTTACCGGCAAGTCACTTTACTCGTACCGTAATGCAAGATCCCATGACCAAACACTTGGTCACTTTAACTCATTATGATGATGCATTACCGAGTGGGCCCAGTGATACCTCTCCGTAATACGGAGTGACAAATCCCAGTCTCGATCTGTGACAACCCAACAAACACTTTCGGAGATACCTGTAGTGCACCTTTATAGTCACCCAGTTACGTTGTGACGTTTGGTACACCCAAAGCACTCCTACGGTATCCGGGAGTTACACGATCTCATGGTCTAAGGAAAAGATACTTGACATTGGAAAAGCTCTAGCAAAACGAACTACACGATCTTGTGCTATGCTTAGGATTGGGTCTTGTCCATCACATCATTCTCCTAATGATGTGATCCTGTTATCAATGACATGCAATGTCCATAGTCAGGAAACCATGACTATCTGTTGATCAACGAGCTAGTCAACTAGAGGCTCACTAGGGACATATAGTAGTCTATGTATTCACACGTGTATTATGATTTCCGGATAATACAATTATAGCATGAATAAAGGACAATTATCACGAACAAGGAAATATAATAATAATCCTTTTATTATTGCCTCTAGGGCATATTTCCAACAGTCTCCCACTTGCACTAGAGTCAATAATCTAGTTACATTGTGATGAATCAAACACCCATAGAGTTCTGGTGTTGATCATGTTTTGCTCGCGTAAGACGTTTAGTCAACAGATTTGCGACATTCAGATCCGTATGCACTTTGCAAATTTCTATGTCTCCATCTTGAACATTTTCACGAATGGAGTTGAAGCGACGCTTGATGTGCCTGGTCTTCTTGTGAAACCTGGGCTCCTTGGCAAGTGCAATATCTCTAGTGTGGTCACAGAAGAGTTTGATCGGCCCCGACGCATTGGGTATGACTCCTAGGTCGGTGATGGACTCCTTCATCCAAATTGCTTCATGCGCTGCCTCCGAGGCTGCCATGTACTCCGCTTCACATGTAGACCCCGCCACGACGCTCTGCTTACAGCTGCACCAGCTTACTGCTCCACCATTCAACATATACACGTATCCGGTTTGTGACTTAGAGTCATCCAGATCGTGTCGAAGCTTAGCGCCGACGTAACCCTTCTGAAGAGCTCTTCGTCACCTCCATAAACGAGAAACATGTCCTTAGTCCTTTTCAGGTACTTCAGGATATTCTTGACCGCTGTCCAGTGTTCCTTGCTGGGATTACTTTGGTACCTTCCTACCAAACTTACGGCAAGGTTTACATCAGGTCTGGTACACAGTATGGCATACATAATAGACCCTATGACTGATGCATAGTGGATGACACTCATCTCTTCTATATCTTCTGCCGTGGTCGGACATTGAGCTGAGCTCAATTTCACACCTTGTAATACAGGCAAGAACCCTTTCTTGGACTGATCCATTTTGAATTTCTTCAATATCTTATCAAGGTATGTGCTTTGTGAAAGACCTATGAGGCGTCTCAATCTATCTCTATAGATCTTGATGCCTAATATATAAGCAGCTTCTCCAAGGTCCTTCACTGAAAAACTCTTATTCAAGTAGGCCTTAATGTTGTCCAAAAGTTCTATATCATTTCCCATCAAAAGTATGTCATCTACATATAATATGAGAAATGCTACAGAGCTCCCACTCACTTTCTTGTAAACGCAGGCTTCTCCATAAGTCTGCATAAACCCAAACGCTTTGATCATCTCATCAAAGCGAATGTTACAACTTCGAGATGCTTGCACCAGCCCATAAATGGATCGCTGGAGCTTGCATACCTTGTTAGCATTCTTAGGGTCGACAAAACCTTCCGGCTGCATCATATACAGTTCTTCCTTAAGATAGCCGTTAAGGAATGCCGTTTTGACGTCCATTTTCCATATCTCATAATCATAGTATGCGACAATTGCTAACATGATTCGGACGGACTTCAGCTTCGCTACGGGAGAGAAAGTCTCATCGTAGTCAACCCCTTGAACTTGCCGATAACCTTTAGCGACAAGTCGAGCTTTATAGATGGTAACATTACCATCCGCGTCCGTGTTCTTCTTAAAGGTCCATTTGTTTTCTATCGCTCGCCGATCATCGGGCAAGTCTGTCAAAGTCCATACTTTGTTTTGCTACATGGATCCTATCTCGGATTGCATGGCTTCAAGCCATTTGTTGGAATCTGGGCCCGCCATCGCTTCTTCATAGTTCAAAGGTTCACCGTTGTCTAACAACATGATTTCCGGTGACAGGGTTGCCATACCACTGGTGTGGAACGTGTCCTTGTGGACCTCACGGTTCAGTAGCAACTTGATCCAAGTACCTTGATCATCATCATTAATTTCCTCTCCGATCGTTGTAGGCACCACAGAACATTTTCTTGAGCAGCACTACTTTCCGGTTCAAGAGGTAGTACTTCATCGAGTTCTACTTTCCTCCCACTTACTCCTTTCGAGAGAAACTCTTTTTCAAGAAAGGATCCGTTCTTGGCAACAAAGATCTTGCCTTCGATCTAAGGTAGAAGGTATACCCAATGGTTTCCTTAGGGTATCCTATGAAGACGATTTTCCGACTTGGGTTCGAGCTTTTCAGGTTGAAGTTTCTTGACATAAGCATCGCATTCCCAAACTTTTAGAAATGACAGCTTAGGTTTCTTCCCAAACCATAATTCATACGGTGTCGTTTCAACGGATTTAGACGGTGCCCTATTTAAAGTGAATGTAGGTGTCTCTCGAGCGTATCCCCAAAATGATAGCGGTAAATCTGTAAGAGACATCATAGATCGCACCATATCCAATAGAGTGCGACACGACATTCGGACACACCGTTTCTGTTGAGGTGTTCCAGCGGCGTGAGTTGTGAAACGATTCCACATTTCCTTAAGTGTGTACCAAATTCGTGACTTAAATATTCTCCTCCACGATCTGATCGTAAGAACTTTATTTTTCGATCACGTTGATTCTCTACCTCATTCTGAAATTCCTTGAACTTTTCAAAGGTCTCAAACTTGTGTTTCATCAAGTAGACATACCCATATCTACTCAAGTCATCAGCGAGATTGAGAACATAACGATATCCTCCGCGAGCCTCAATGCTCATTGGACCGCACACATCGGTATGTATGATTTCCAATAAGTTGGTTGCTCGCTCCATTGTTCCGGAGAACGGAGTTTTGGTCATTTTGCCCATGAGGCATTGTTCGCATGTGTCAAATGATTCATAATCGAGAGACTCTAAAAGTCCATCAGCATGGAGCTTCTTCATGCGCTTGACACCAATGTGACCAAGGCAAAGTGCCACAAGTATGTGGGACTATCATTATCAACTTTACATCTTTTGGTATTCACACTATGAATATGTGTAACATCACGTTCGAGATTCATTAAGAATAAACCATTAACCATCGGAGCATGACCATAAAACATATCTCTCATATAAATAGAACAACCATTATTCTCGGATTTAAATGAGTAGCCATCTCGCATTAAACGAGATCCTGATACAATGTTCATGCTCAAACTTGGCACTAAATAAAAATTATTGAGGTTTAAAACTAATCCCGTAGGTAAATGTAGAGGTAGCGTGCCGACGGCGATCACATCGACCTTGGAACCATTCCCGACGCGCATCGTCACCTCGTCCTTCGCCAGTCTCCGCTTATTCCGCATCTCCTTCTGTGAGTTACAAATATGAGCAACGACATCGGTATCAAATACCCAGGAGTTACTACGAGTACTGGTAAGGTACACATCAATCACATGTATATCAAATATACCTTTAGTGTTGCCGGCCTTCTTGTCTGCTAAGTATTTTGGGCAGTTTTGCTTCCAGTGACCCTTCCCTTTGCAATAAAAGCACTCAGTCTCAGGTTTGGGTCCATTCTTTGACTTCTTCCTGGCAACTGGCTTACCGGGCGCGGCAACATCGTTGCCGTCCTTCTTGAAGTTCTTCTTACCCTTGCCCTTCTTGAACTTAGTGGTTTTATTGACCATCAACACTTGATGTTCTTTCTTGATTTCTACCTCTGCTGACTTCAGCATTGAAAATACTTCAGGAATAGTTTTCACCATCCCCTGCATATTGTAGTTCATCACAAAGCTCTTGTAGCTCGGTGGGAGCGATCAAGGATTCTGTCAATGACCGCCTCGTCCGGGAGGTTAATGTCCATGGGACAAGCGGTTGTGCAACCCGGACATTTTGAGTATGTGCTCAATGACGTAACTATTTTCCTCCATCTTACAACTATAGAACTTGTCGGAGACTTCATATCTCTCGACCGGGCATGAGGTTGGAAAACCATTTTCAGCTCCTCGAACATCTCATATGCTCCGTGTTGCTCAAAACGCTTTTGGAGCCCCGGTTCTAAGCTGTAAAGCATGCCGCACCGAACGAGGGAGTAATCATCAAGACGAGACTGCCAAGCGCTCATAACGCCTTGGTTCTCTCGATGGTGCTTCACCTAGCGGTGCTTCTAGGACATATTATTTCTTGGCTGCTATGAGGATGATCCTCAGGTTCCGGACCCAGTCCGAATAGTTGCTGCCATCATCTTTCAGCTTGGTTTTCTCTAGGAACGCATTGAAGTTCATGGTTACATGAGCGTTGGCCATTTGATCTACAAGACATTTTGCAAAAAATTTAGACTAATGTTCATGATGATTAAGTTCATCTAATCAAATTATATAATGAACTCCCACTCAGATTTGACATCCCTCTAGTCATCTAAGTGTTACATGATCCGAGTCGACTAGGCCGTGTCCGATCATCACGTGAAACGGACTAGTCATCGTCGGTGAACATCTCCATGTTGATCGTATCTTCCATACGACTCATGTTCGACCTTCGGTCTCTTGTGTTCGAGGCCATGTCTGTACATGCTAGGCTCGCAAGTTAACCTAAGTGTTTTGCATGTGTAAAACTGTCTTACACCGTTGTATGTGAACGTAAGAATCTATCACACCCGATCATCACGTGGTGCTTCAAACATTTAACTTTAGCAACGGCGCACGTTAGGGAGAACACTTTCTTGAAATTATTATAAGGGATCATCTTATTTACTACCGTTGTTCTAAGTAAACAAGATGCATAAACATAATAAACATCACATGCAATTATATAGTAGTGACATGATATGGCCAATATCATATAGCTCCTTTGATCTTCATCTTCGGGGCTCCATGATCATCTTGTCACCAGCATGACACCATGATCTCCATCATCATGATCTCCATCATCGTGTCTCGATGAAGTTGCTCGCCAACTATTACTTCTACTACTATGGCTAACACGTTTAGCAATAAAGTAAAGTAATTTACATGGCGTTTCTCAATGACACGTAGGTCATACAAAAAATAAAGACAACTCATATGGCTCCTGCCGGTTGTCATACTCATCGACATGCAAGTCGTGATTCCTATTACAAGAACATGATCTCATACATCATATATATATCATTCATCATTCATCACAACTTTGGCCATATCACATCACAAAACACTTGCTGCAAAAACAAGTTAGACGTCCTCTAATTGTTGTTGCAAGTTTTTACGTGGCTGCAATAGGGTTCTAGCAAGAACGTTTTCTTACCTACGTGAAAGCCATGACATGATTTGTCAACTTCTATTTACCCTTCATAAGGACCCTTTTCATTGAATCCGCTCCAACTAAAGTGGGAGAGACAGACACCCGCTAGCCACCTTATGCAACTAGTGCATGTCAGTCGGTGGAACCTGTCTCATGTAAGCGTACGTGTAAGGTCGGTCCGGGTCGCTTCATCCCACAATACCGCTGAAGCAAGATAAGACTAGTAGCGGCAAGAAAGTTGACAACATCTACGCCCACAACAAATTGTGTTCTACTCGTGCAATAGAGAACTACGCATAGACCTAGCTCATGATGCCACTGTTGGGGAACGTTGCATAAAATAAAATTTTCCTACGTTCACCAAGATCCATCTATGAGTTCATCTAGCAACGAGAGAGAGATGCATCTACATACCCTTGTAGATCGCGTGCGGAAGCATTCAATAGAACGGGGTTGAGGGAGTCGTTCTCGTCGTGATCCAAATCACCGGAGATCCTAGCGCCGAACGGACGGCACCTCCGCGTTCAACACACGTACGGTCAGCGTGACATCTCCTCCGTCTTGATCTAGCAAGGGGGAAGGAGAGGTTGATGAAGATCCAGCAGCACGACGGCGTGGTGGTGGATGCAGCAGGGCTCCGGCAGGGCTTCGCCAAGCAACTACGGGAGGAGGAGGAGGTGTAGCAGGGGAGGGGCGCCAAGACTTAGGTGCGGCTGCCCTCCTCCCCCTCCTTATATAGCCCCTCAGGGGCGCCGGCCCTGGAGATGGGAATCTCCCAAGGGGGCGGCGGCCAGGGGGGGTGGAGTGCCCCCAAGGCAAGTGGGGTGCGCCCCCACCCTATGATTTTCAACCCTAGGCGCAGGAGGGGCCCAAGGGGGGGCGCCCCAGCCCACTAAGGGCTGGTTCCCCTCCCACTTCAGCCCATGGGGCCTCCGGGATAGGTGGCCCCACCCGGTGGACCCCCGGGACCCTTCCGGTGGTCCCGGTACAATACCGGGTGACCCCGAAACTTTCCCGATGGCCGAAACCGCACTTCCTATATATAATTCTTTACCTCCGGATCATTCCGGAACTCCTCGTGACGTCCGAGATCTCGTCTGGGACTCCGAACAACATTCGGTTTGCTGCATACTCATATTCATACAACCCTAGCGTCACCGAACCTTAAGTGTGTAGACCCTACGGGTTCGGGAGACATGTAGACATGACCGAGACGAATCTCCAGTTAATAACCAACAGCGGGATCTGGATACCCATGTTGGCTCCCACATACTCCTCGATGATCTCATCGGATGAACCACGATGTCGAGGATTCAAGCAACCCTGTATTCTATTCCCTTTGTCAATCGGTATGTTACTTGCCCGAGATTCGATCGTCGGTATCCCAATACTTTGTTCAATCTCGTTACCGGCAAGTCACTTTACTTGTACCGTAATGCATGATCCCGTGACCAAACACTTGGTCACTTTGAGCTCATTATGATGATGCATTACCGAGTGGGCCCAGTGATACCTCTCCGTAATACGGAGTGACAAATCGCAATCTCGATCCGTGACAACCCAACAGACACTTTCGGACATACCTGTAGTGCACCTTTATAGTCACCCAGTTACGTTGTGACGTTTGGTACACCCAAAGCACTCCTACGGTATCCGGGAGTCACACGATCTCATGGTCTAAGGAAAAGATACTTGACATTGGAAAAGCTCTAGCAAAACGAGCTACACGATCTTGTGCTATGCTTAGGATTGGGTCTTGTCCATCACATCATTCTCCTAATGATGTGATCCTATTATCAATGACATCCAATGTCCATAGTCAGGAAACCATGACTATCTGTTGATCAACGAGCTAGTCAACTAGAGGCTCACTAGGGACATATAGTAGTCTATGTATTCACACGTGTATTACGATTTCCGGATAATACAATTATAGCATGAATAAAAGACAATTATCACGAACAAGGAAATATAATAATAATCCTTTTATTATTGCCTCTAGGGCATAATTCCAACAGTTATCCCTCGTATTACAGGACAAGATGCATCTAATGCATCGCTTAGGTGTCCTCTCGCTTTATCGGGGACGGGAGCGAGGCCCGTCCCATCCGTCGCTGCTCCTCCTTGCTTCGACACGCGCCCTGGCCAGCGATGCATGCGGTGCCATGTAGGCAGGCAGGCAACTGAGGTGGCGCGGTGGTGGAGCCTCCACGAAGGTTTGCATGTTGCCACGCAGGTGCCTCCCCAGCTGGTTGGGTCGGCAGCTGCATGCGAATGGCGGTGAAGACTTGGCAGGTGCGGGCCTGGCAGCGGGCCTGCTGGTGCGCCTGGTGAGGGCCTTGCCGGGTGGCCCGGCAAGGGTCTCGCCGCGGCGCGTAGGCGTCCCCGGCAAGGATCTTGCCGGGGTTCTTATGGGTTTCTTCGGTGAGGAAGATTGCCTTTCTATCCTCACTTGATCTTGACTATTCTTTGTCTTCACAAAGATCTGCATGCCACCACGGAGGTGCCTCCCGAGCCCTGTCCCAATGCGTTCATCGAGCGTTGGTGGGCTCAAGGGCGAGCACCGCTGAGGCTGCCCCGGCAAGGGTCCTTGCCGGGAAAACCTGCTTCGCCCATCCGATCCTTGTGGCCTTGGTCCTTGTCATTGCTTTATTTTTCTTGGCGAAGATCTTCATGCCACCAAGGAGGTGTCTCCCGAGCCCTTGCCTCAACGTAGTAGATTACGCTAGAGGTTGTGGGCTCAAGGGTGACTCGCTTTGTTGGTGTGGGGCGAGCTGCCCCGGCAAGGGTCTTGCCGGGGCTGCCAAAGCTATCCCCGGCAAGGGTCTTGCCGGGGGAGCCTGTTTCGTCCCTCCGCTTTTTGTGGTTTTTGGTCTTTGCATTGCTTTGATTATCTTGGGCTTTGGTCTTACCTTGGCTCATCTCCCTTGCTCTGCTTGGTGCGACCGTGGGCGCAACTCTGGCTGCCCGTGCACAGGTATAGGGGTACAAAAAGTGCACCCCTCTTTTTGTTACACCGATAGTGCAGTCGTACTAAAATGTCACACGGGCAACGTCTCTACATTTCAGTGCGACTGCACAAAGGGAAATTGGTTTTGCCCTATCCTCCTCATCCAACTCCGAGCCTAATCTTCTCCAACTAGTTAGTCTTAAGAGAGACTGCAAAGGTGACCGACTTCTATTTGTGTGTTTATTGTTTCATCAGCAGTCCTCTATTATCGTAATCACACTTAATATCTTTGGAACAGGGACGCTCAACACTATTTTAGTAGAACTGCACAAAATGATCGGAATGTTGCATGCACCAAACAGCTACTTTTTCCCAACATGCCTTGTTGATTTAGACAGAGCTGGGGGGACGTTGCTGCCAATGAAAGCATGGATCAATTTTAATTTAACACCTTCTCACAACTCTGTCTTCAGTTGTGATGTAATTATTAGCCCTGATCTGCTAATAATTGACATGCATTAGCACTGAAGTTAGTTTTTTATTGTTTCCAAAAAAGCATCGATGGCAAGACATGCGAAACAAAAGATGAAAGCTCACACCATTGTACAATTTCATGTCACTGGAAAATTATTTGTATAGTACGTCAATTATGTAAACAAATGATGGAAGCTTGATAGCATTGCCAGAAGCCTCTTCATCATCCGGGTCCATGTGCCATGCACAAAATTATACTCCTTCGTTCCTAAATATTTGTCTTTTTACAAATTTCAAACAGGCATATTTTAGAGTGTAGATTCACTCATTTTGCTTCGTATGTGTAATCCCTCCGTTCCTAAATATTCTATTCGTCTTGCTAGAGATTTCAACAAGTGACTACATACGGAGCAAAATGAGTGAATTTACACTCTAAAATATGTCTATATACATCCGTATGTGCCAGTCCATTTGAAATCTCTAAAAAGACAAATATTTGAGTAGTCACTCGTTGAAATCTCTAGAAAGACAAATACTCCGGATTATATTTAAGAACCGAGGGGGTAGTGCACAACCGCATGGGAGACTCAGCCCGGTCGTTGCGCCGCATTAATAGTGAGTAATGAGCAGTCAAATCATAAGCCTCACCTTTCCCACTGTAAGTTGCTCTGAAGAAGCAACCATCAATACGCTCTTCTTTAAATCCGTTCATACTACTCCATCCGTCACTGTTTATACAGCGCACTTCAGAAAAAAGATAAAAAATATGTGGGACCAAGGCGACTAGCGATCGGCCTGAAAAATAGCATTGGTAGTTATAGCACGGCGTCTATTACTAGAGGGAATAATGCGTACACACATGCATGTAGTGCTTCCACCCCGGGTACACACATGCATGCACTTACTCCACTCCTTAGTAGTACAGTACATGGAGAGAAAATTGTGGACTTGATTGCGGTTACCACGCCCTGATTAATTGAGCATTAAACCAAACGCGTCTAAAGTCTCTCTGGTGGTGGAAATGCATTGAGAGAAATGCATCATAATGAAGCGCGCCCTGTAAACTATGACAGAGGGAGGAGTAGTACTCCCTCCTTTCCGGTTTATAGGGCTTATCTCAAAATCTTATTTTTTCCATTTTATAAGGCTCAATTTGGTTGTTCCCCATCACAAGTTCAGATTCCAAGGTGCATTAAAACTAAGTACGCGTATGGCTAGTCGGTCAACGCACCTCCTCTTGGCATATCACTGCCATGTGGGACAGGAGTGTGAGCAAACCGATCTCAATTGACAGCAAAGAGCCAACCCGCTGTTCCTTGAGAGAGACGAGGAGCGAGAACACACAGACGGGCTCGCACGGAGGCCAAGATATATTCGAGCATGGTTGGTCGATCGATATCATTCATTACATGTAGGGCTGCCATTTTCTGCCCTTCTCCGGAATAAACGTGTACTTTATCAGAGATAAAAAAATAAGAGTATAGACGCTCCACCATGCGGTTCTAGTAGTAGTACTACTCGTACTACTGCGCTTGGCTCTTCGCCTCTTCGTGAAGTCGAACAATGATGGTACTCCGCATGTTGGGTACTACGGTGTATGCCTCGATAATCGACACCGAATGGATGATGCATGTCCACCGAGGGTAGGTTGCATTAGTCAAAAGGCGAACCGAGCTTCCCTTGTCCTGCAAGCTTCTCCTCGCTCATGAGTTGTTGGGACGCACCAAAAAGTAGTGCTAGTCCATACTCCCTCCTTTCCGGTTAATATGGATTAATCTTTTTTATGGGTAAATGAGAGAACTTTATTCATATATAAGCATTCTTAGGACGATCAGCCAAGACTTTGGTCACTAGGAAGCGAGGTACCCACAAAAAAAGAAGTAGGAAGCGAGGTGTTTCATCAAGCCAGCTCTCGGCCACATTCAAAGTGCAGCAAGCACGGTTACGACGAAGATGCGCCGCAAGGTTTGCTGACCTGTTTACATGCTGAATAACAAAAAAGAGGAAATATTACGAGCGCTACTATTTGTGACAGGATATGAGCCAGAATTAAGCGAGAATTGTGGCGAGTGTTCCATGCAATCAACTTCCATTATCACATGCGAGAACCCTCGAAGAGAACCAAATGTGTTGAAGATTGCTTTATCATATTTTAAATTATAATAAGAGTGCAGACGCTCCTCCATCCGGTTCCTAGTACTAGTATAGTACGTACCTTTATAGACTATAGTAGTAGTAATAGCAAACTTTGCACTTGGCTATTCGCCTATTCGGGAAGTCGAGCAATAATAGCACTAGTAGTATAGTGTATGCTTCTGGCAATCTGACACCGGATTAACTGTTGCACGTCCACCGCCTGAGCGAAGGAGAGATTGCATTAGTCAAAAGTTTCTCCTTGTCCTGCGAGCCACCGTGCGCAAGCTTCTCCCATCCTGCAACCTTCTCCTTGTTCGGCAAGTTGACGGGACACATCAAAGTAATGCTAGTCCATACTGCCTCCTCTCCGGTTAATATGGCTTAATTTCAAACGAGATAAATACACTGTCTGCCACTGTATATTTGTAAAAATACGGTCAATGGACTTCATAATACGCTCATTGCGCTCAATATATATATTTTCTGGTGCTTATACGGTCACTAGCTCACCCTGGCTGAGTATGTGTGTGCATGCACGTGTAGGTTGAGCACTTGAGTGTGACCGTGTGTGTTCTGTCGTGTGCTCGGACATGCATGCATTAGGGCATCGCGCACGTTTTTGTGTCCATGTGTACGTGTGGCTGTTGCATACACGTAGGGGGAGTACGTGTAGGGGCCACTAAGGAGCAGTCAAATCACACAGTAAGTTAGCCGGAAGAAGCAACCATCATTTCACTCTTGAATGACATGTACGCAATATAAAATGGTTGATATGGAGAGAAAAAGAAAACCACTATATATACACTAGCAGGAGCCTAAGCTACAAGCCTGCTTGCTTAGGTTGCTCTCTTCACAAGCATAGAATGACGGGCCTGATCCCGCAGCTGGGGGAAGGGAACAATGTTCTGCGTAGACGCGGTCGACATCGGCGAGGGAGACAAACCACAGTCGGTGCGTCCCAATCGGGGGTCACCACGGTATGGGCCGATGCCGCGTCCCAACCGCCCTTCTAGCTACAGCCCGACGTCCCAGGTAGTCAATCTTCCTTTTGGAGCCGGCTTGCTCCACTGTCGTAGCTCCATCTCCATGTCGATCTTTCTCTACTTCTACCGGCTTCTACTTGTGATGAGTTTATGTCTCATGAACTTGTGTCAGTACTATTATTCTAATCACACTTCTTCAATATCTTTGCCATCAGGGATGCTCATGTCAATTTTAGTGGAACTGCACAAAAGCATCGTATGATCCGAGGGTGCCAGCCGCCTTTCCTTCGATGTGTTCTACGGCCAGGAAATTAAATCATGTTTAGGGTTTAGGGTTTAAGTCGTAGTGACCCCATTAGTAGTTTTTCTTTCGTACATGCTCTCACAACTTTTTTCTTTAGTTGTGAAGTAAATATTGGCTATGATCTGTGAATCAATGAGATGCATCAGCATGCATGTTAGTTTTCCTTTGTATTTGATGGAATGTTGTAACGGGGCAACCTTGGAACAGGAATGAAAATGGAGTGGAAAGTTTCCGTTTTTCCGGAGAAAAAATGGAAACGGAGAGAAACCAACGTTTCGTTTCGTTGGATCGCGCCATCGAGCAAAACCAACGTTTAAATCACGTATGTCGTGTTCGTGTCTTACCCTCCTCCACGGCTCGACTCCACGCGGTCGCTCGGCATGCCACTCACCGCAAACCGAGTATACGATAACTTTCCCACCTGCTTGTCGATGGATCGCGCCATGGAGTACTAGCACTACTGGAAGAGATTGACGAGTTGGGGGAGGACAGCTAGCTGTAGCACGGACTCCCAAGAACTTTTTACATGCATGTTGTAGCCGGCTATTGCGACCTTTGAACGTGGAGCGGCCGCGTGCACCCGGAAGCGGCGTGGGCGACGCTCTCTCGGCCGGCGCACCGCTTCAATGCCGGTGCCAGTGAGAGGTCGCGTCCGCTCTGGCCGGGCATGAATGCGTAATCGACCGTTTCGGGAGGGAAGCACGCGCGGGTGATGAAGAGGGTTGGGTTGGTCAGACCGCCGTGGCAGCGGTCGGACGTGGGCAAACAAGAGATGTTGTACGTTAATATTGCTGCGTATATAATTAACAACGTAAATAATGTGCCAGTTGGACAAATATGATTGGAGCTGGAGATGGAAATGGAATTTTACATAAACACGGATATGCATGTCTATGTCTATGTGTGTGTGCGCGACGACTCTCGCGACCTGGAAGCGGGGCCGTGTTTTTGATCGAGTTTTCTTTCTTGGTACGTTGGAAAATCAGTTTGTCTAATTCACATCTAGATGTTATTTAAGGATATCACATCTAAGCTCCCACTAGTATATAATGTAGCAACAAGAAACAAAAAAAACTAGGAAAAAAATAGACCACAAATAGAGTGGACATCAACTTAGATGTGACATAACTATGTCACATCTAGATGTGTCCTAGACAGACCCTTAAAAAATTGTCCGCCAGTTTTCCTTTCTTTTTTTCCGGGAACGTGCGTATTCTATTTAAAACCACTGCTATGCAGAGATTTTTTTACTCCATTATAGCCACTTGTTTGATAGAGTTTCTCGCGTCTCGCTCTCTCACCCTCTCCATATCAAAACAAGATGACAGTGTCCACTCTATCTCTCTCCTCACTGGTGGTCACAGATCCGGCCGAATCCTGTCCGCTGCGGGAGGTGAGGAGGTGCAGCGTTGACGTTGTCGCCGTCGGCGACGGAGGAAGCCGATGCGCACCGTCCTCTCGGAGCTGGCGCTGGCACGGACGAAGATCCTCCGTGCCCTTGTTCGCTGCCGTCGTGTGGGCAGATCCCGCCCGCCCACCTCAACGACATCTCGCCCACCTGAGGTATAACTTCTTGTACTGGTCCAGCTCCCAGGTCGCTGTGTGCGGGTTTTGTTCTATGCGACTACTCCCCAGCTCCCCATGCATAGTAGCTAGGGTTCGTCGGCTGGTCCAACATCACCTACTTGTACTATTATAGAGGAAATGCCACTCGAAAAGTTGTCCTGATTTATGCCTCGGCGGAGGTATACATGTTGTTTCGACAAAAAGTACATGGTGGTTGTGCGGTCATTGTCCATATAGTGGTAGTACTATCACTAGTTAAATGAAGAAATGCTTTTTTTCTCGGGTATCCTTGTTTAGTTCCCATCAAGATAATTATGATGCTTCTGTTTGTTGGTGTACTTTTCATTAATTCTTATTGATAATTGAGATGTCGTTGCTAACCCTTTTTTATATTTTTGGAAATAGCGATGCGTGTCTCCATACCCGGGCATGTCTTCCTCAATTTTAATGGAACTGCACAAAATTGGTTGGCCATTGTTCTTCCGCCTCACTATCCTCTGCCACGTGGTTCTTGCTTCCTCGAGCTTGATTACTGAGAAGAAACAGACCACAGTGAGGATTTGTTGAACTTCATAGGTGCCTCACCCAAACTTGATGCCAAATGGATGATGCATCACCACGATGACCTATCGATGCTCATAGTTGCGCCTCATGGTTGCGTCGGCTGGTGAAGCTGATCGATTTTCAATGAAAAACAAGCTTTCTTACATCAGTGCTCTTTGCTTGTTACGCACAAAGATGATATCCTTCGTCAGTTCACCTTGGTTGCGTTGGAGACGCAGTCATCTTTCACGTTGGTGCAATTTTATCACACAATTGGCTATGAACCAAATGTTTCCTCAAAGAAGGATCGACCTTGGTACTAAGAGCATAAGTTTTGTATTGATTTCTAAGCCTTCTCACAACTTTGTCTCCAGGTCCCCTGCAATTTTATTTGTCCAGCTATTAACTTTGATTTAAAAAATGGTGTGGACTAAAAACCCGGATGGACGTAGTAGCCCTCCATTTTTATTTACTCCGCATATTAGATTTGACTAAAGTCAAACTTTGTAATACTCTCAAACCTTTCTGATAATTGAAATTAAAATTCTTTATTTGTACACACTCTCACACGTTTCCGATAATTTGGCGCATGTGTGGTTGTTCACTTAAGGGAGGGTAGTGTACCACAAGTGAAGGACTGGAAGTGCGACCAGGATGTGTGGGCGTGGATCGTTAGTTCATCGGAAGTAGTACTAGTTTTCTTCACTGTACATTAAATAAAGAGTTTCATTTCGTACTTACACAATTTAAAACGATTGTTATGGAGAGAATAAGAAAACCACTCCACTATATATTAGTCGTATACACGAGAGTACTATATGGACGCAGCTTCATTGACTTAGTGCACCTGCCTTTGGATTTATGACAGGTGGGCCCAAAAGGTGGCTGGCTCACCTATCATACAGCCAAAAGCAGGTGCAGTGAAGGCACCGGAGCTCAGTCCGTACTACAGTAGTATATATATAAGCGGGAGCCTCAGCACTTGTTTGCTAGGGTTTGCACTCTCCACACGCTCGCCACACTACATATATGTTACACGCTAGAGGCTCAGCGTTCATTTGTTAGGGTTTGCTATATTCACAGTCTCTCACCCTCTCTCACCAGATCTAAACAAGACTGTGTTGGCCTCTTGTCTCTCTCTCGCCCCTCACAGCTGGTGAAGGATGCGTCTGTATCCCGTCGCACCGGGAAGGGGAGGAGGTGCAGCATTCACTCTATCGCCTTCGGCGAGGGAGGCAATCCACTGCCGGCTGCGCTGTTCTCTTTCACCCAGCGCCTGTGCAGGAGGGCCATCGACCCCTTCCTCCTCGCTGCCGTACGTAGTGTGGGCAGATCCAGCCTCCCACCGCACGCCTTGCCACATCCCGACGACCCTAAGGTATAAGTTTCTTTGAAACCGTCGTCGCTGCATGTGGATCTTTTTCGATCTGTAGTTGAATCTAGGTCTTGGTTCAAAGAGGAAAGAAGGGTGTGGTGGGCTGGAGCAAGAATCTAGGACGTGGTTCAATGAGGAAAGGAGGGGCGGAAAGTAGTGTAGACTGGCTATCCAGCCGCTTTTAGGTCGAAAAGGGAAAAAGGGGGTAACCCAGTACACACATCTGTAAGGAACCGATCTCTTTGTTGGAAAGGGAAAGAAACTGGGGGGTCGGGTAGTTTTTGCAGGACTAGATTTGCTGCCCTCACATAGGAAGAAGGTTCAAAGAGAACAAATATGGGAGCAGCGCATATATGCTGCTTGGCTACATACTCGCATCACCCATTTATCGTGTGGGCCGCACATGGTCTTTGGTATGTCCCATACAGCTATTTTGCTGTTGTTAATCTAAGAATGCCGCTGATAAATTGAAGCAATGCCACTGTTAAAAGTAAATTACATTTTTAATGAATGTTGTTTCAAGAGAATGTCTCTGTTAATATGAATCAATGCAACCGTTTTAGAAATGCTACTGTCCTACTTTGTTTTCCATCCAAGATAAGTTAGATGTTTCTTTCTGTCACCGTTTGTTTCATCCTCCTTTGTCGGCAAGTAATTGTTTCCTTTTTTGCCTCTGTTAAAACAGGGTTATCGATTCAACTTGTTGCTATTGCGACATTTTGCTTCGCTACTCGAAACACTTATGTTTTAAGAGTGTTTTGTGCAGTTCAACTTGAATGTCACACCGGTGACTTTGCTTAATTTTGGTGGAACTGCACAAAAGGAGATCTAGATTTGTTTCTAGTCTTCGGCGAGTTGTTTCAAATCTTGGTCTCAACCACATGATGTGCAGTGTGCTTTGAGATGTTGTGCTACTTGTTTTGGTACTGTTTTAAATAAATGTTGAATTGAAGCTATTGTATTGCTGTCTTTTCCCATTAAGTAGTGAACAAAAATGGGACCAACCCAGACATGATGCTTGTTGCTTTGTTACAACAAATTCAGCATCACCCCCTTTATAAGCCAAGAATTGATGCCACTCTTTAATTAACTACTGAATCTTATTTCAAAACTGCAACACTTGTTAGCGATTGGTGGGATTACCATTTTTGTGGCCGCATGTTTCATCCTCCTTTATTAGCCAGTAATTGATTCCTTTTTTGCCTCTATTTAAATAGGGATATCTATTCAACTTGTTGCTATTGCGACATTTTGCTTCGCTACGCGAAACACTTTGCTTGATTTCAGTGCAACTGCACAAAACGAGATTGGATTTCCTATTCGTGTTGGCAGATTCGTATTTTATCTTGTCCGTCTCATGAAATGTTAGTACAGGACTTCATCCACATGATTGTGCAGTGTGCTTTGAGATGTTGTGCTACTTGTATTGGTACTGTTTTAGATAAATGTTGAATTGAAGCTATTGTATTACTGTCTTTTCCCATTAAGTAGTGAACAAACATGGGACCAACCCAGACATGATGCTTGTTGCTTTGTTACAACAAACTCTGCATCACCCCCTTTATAAGTAGATGGAAGCACATACCGTTGTTGCGCCCACTCTCCCTCGAACTGTTTATGCTTTTCATTAATCTAATGTCATTTGGTAAAATTAAGCAATGCCACTCTCGTAATTAATTAACTACTGAATCTTAGTTCAAACTGCAACACTTGTTAGGAATGGTACTATCCTGCTTTGTAGTTCTTTCTACATGTTTAACCAAGGTATTGTTAAGATAATGTCTCTGTTAAAATGAATCAGTTGCATTGTTTTAGGAATGGTACTTTTCTGCTTTGTCGTTCTTTATACATGTTGAAACAAGGCATTGTTAAGATAATGTCTCACCAATATGAATGAATCACATCGATGGAGAATTGCTACTCTCCGCTTTGTTTCCCATTAAGATAAAGTCGATCAAGAGATGCTTTTCTTCCGGGAGTACAAGTCATCAACCGTTATTTCTCAAGAATTGTTTCCCTTATACCTATTGTTGCTTACTGGGATATCAGAATTAAAGCTCGGTTTTATTCCGACTTTGATTTTAATTGAACTAGACCAAAGGAGCCAATGTGTCCAAGGCAAACTGCTGCATTATCTGGGTCCAGCTTGGTCGCTCCACTTTGCGTAAAGAAGCAGCCACTGTTTGCGCTACATTACAGAAGGAATGACCGAGAAGCTTTACAGAGTATTATTAGACACCGGTGACATGACTAGCCTGCAGAGACCATAGGAAATTTAAAAACACGTGGAGTGCCCTGGGCAAAAAGTGCCCAAACAAGTACAAGAAGCTACGACAGGACTCCACGATCATAGGCATTACATATTTTGAATGGGAAAAGCTTGTCAAAGTTTAATCATTGATGTTAGCAAGAAGACGTTAGTTTAATATATTGGAATTGGAAAACCTTGTCAAAATTTGCTCATTGATGTTAGCCAGAAGACATGCATTTGATATTTTTGAGTGGGACGCCTTTGTTGTGAGCACCGTCAGTGTTTTTTCCTATTCCTGTGTTCGGTTTAGAAGTAAATAGTTACTCTTCCGAGATATTCCTGTGTTAAGAGTTTGTTCTGAATATTGTCTATGTAATGCCGGCCTTGTGTTTGATTGCAAAGTTGAGCTTGAATGTTGTGGCATGCGGCATCACGAGCTGTTCACCGTGCCTCCTGAGAATAATGCTTCGTATTGTTTTGCATGTCGATCTAATACCAATGATTTGCTTGTTAAGAAGATCATCCTCTTCTGTTGTTTCCGTGCTTAAGAAGTTCATCGTCTGATGTTTCATTCATAGCCTATACGATAATTCGAGTAGGTTAGACGTGAAACCATATGATTTTTCGACCAACTCATGATATTAGGCCGTGATTGGATCGTCATTTTCCAACCAAAACCGCTTGTAAAACTAACGCTTGTAAATTAAAGCAGATGGTCTCGGGTGAAGGCGCTTGGTTGGTCGATTTCGACTAGTAAAATATCGGAAGTACTTCACACACGATAAAAACGCTAAACGACACTCGAACGATTGCTAATCCAGCCGTTAGCTGTTTTTTCAGCCTTGCCCATGGATGTCATGATACGCACGTCGTGCATGTATCGTCTGGTAATGTCGTCCATATAGCAGTGCTCGTAAAATATACCTTTGGTCTCTCAAATTACACGCAGAACTCCACCGGTTTTGCTTACGCACCTCGGGCCCTCGGTTTTCATTACGCCTGTATTTTACGCGTTGTTTCCGATGACGAGTAAATTACACTTGTATGTTAATACAGGTTTGAAATAAACCAGAGCTCCCAAGCACGGCCTTACCGCTTCATGTCGTCTCCGCTCAAGGTGCTCATAGGTGTCCGATGATCCTGGCTTCTGAATGAGCAGCGGCGCAGATCGAGACCAGCCGTAGGGCCCGCGAGGCCCTCTCCGCTGTCCTTCGAGTTGTTGCGCCGCCGTGGCACCGAGCATTGTTAACATCGTCAACGAACATGAGGATTCAGGAGATGACTTTATTTTGACTGGATGACACTAGGGACCCACTAGGGCCATAGCCGTACATATGCAAGTGCCTCCTTATTATGTACAACTATATTTTTTTTGCTTTCTCCTGGTTTCCTGACATCAGGTCCCACACCATTTTCAACCTATGTAGTCAATATAAATGAGAGAATTGCACAAGGTGCGGCCGACAGCTGGGACCAAGCAGCTCGAGCAGTATTTGTGTTTTTGAGGCGTGAGAACTGTAGAGTTTTTCTTGGTGATGATTTCGTTGTTGTTCAGAGGAGAGCAGGGTATTAACTGGGCGGGCTGTGGCCCGTCTAGCCCAGGCTAGATATCCAGCCCAGATACTAATTTTTTCAAGATGAAAATGGCTAGCCCAGCTATACGCCTTTAGGAGGAATACCCTGCAAGGTCAACTTGTTATTCTCCGCCTGCTGGCTGCAAATCTTTCCTAGGAGGGATGCATTAGGCTTAACAGGAAAATGGGCTTGAAAAATAATAAATGGGATGTAATTATAAAACTAGGCAGAACTATAAAAATGCACCAAACACTAAATTAGTTTATAAAATATTATTTATGGATTTTGAAAATCTTAAATTTTCATTGTTCTTGCAATAATGTTTCGTTGGATTTTTACGTAATACAAATTTATATTTAATCTGACTAGAAATTTCGGGATAAAAATATTTCGGATCCCATCAAAATGTGGGAAATTTTATTGAATTCTGTCTTCAACAGTTGATTGAAAGTATTAATCGTTGTCCTAGCTAGAAAATGGTTTGTACTTTTAACAAACTGTAAATGGGCTGTTGTAAATTCCATTAGAATTAAAAAATGGGCTGTACATTCTTACAAAACGCAAATGGGCTATAAGTTCTCGCCACACACTTGTGGGCCTACTAAGTGACGCGTCTCTAAAAAAATAAGTTGACACGTATGCAAGGCTTTGTCAACTTATTATAGTCAACACACGGTTCTAGAAGCGATGGTCGTTGGATGTCTATCCAACGGATGTCGTGGCTTCTTCTTCAATCTCGGATATTCTTAGCTTCGCCGCCAAAAATTATTCCTCCCCTAACATCCGGGTGCACCGTTTCGAGGCTGATTGTGGGCCTACTAAGTTGGAGCGCACCAAGGGCTTTGTCAACTTAGTCAATATGAACGATTCTAGCTCCAAAGGACCGTGACGATGTCCATCCAACGGCCGTAGTGCTTCTTCAACCTCTGGTCTTCTTGCTCCAGCCGCCCAAAGCAGCGCCGGTCGTGCCGCTCGCTCCTGCCTCCCATGGTCGGTTGGTTGCGCGGAGGCCTCACCGCCCCATACTACTCCCACCGCTGGCCAGGCCATCCCTCCACTCACCCACACCCCTCGTTATTCTGCGGCGGCGGCAGCCTCACACCGCAGCCGAACCAGTGAACCTCGTACTCCTCTCCGCGGGCTTCCATCGCCACGCCTTCCCCGCCCGCGTCGTCCCCTTCCTAGGCCTCGCCGTCGTCCACCGCTTCGGTGCTCTCGGGGCGGCGTGGTCAACATGGTCCACGACCGACTTCCATCGAAGAGTATCAGACGTGGAGAGGGCGACACCGGGTCCACGACGGCCGCAAGGAAGTGCCTCCTTATTACGCAAAATAATTATTCCTCCACCGACAATGGGACCCATCGGACGGGCCACCCTATTTCGTGAAAAAACGCTTCCCCCACGCTGGGACCCACCGGACGGGCCACCGATTTCGCGAAAAAACATTCCCCATCGTCAGCTCGGACCCACCGGAAGTGCCTCCTTATTACGCACAAAAATGAATAGTCCCCTGCTAGCTGGGACCCACCTTGGTGGAGTCTGACTTAGGGCCTACTAAGTTGACGGGACGGAGGGCTTTGTCAACTTAGTCAATATGAACGATTCTAGCTCCAAAGGACCGCACGATGTCCATCCAACGGCCATAGTGCTTCTTCAACCTCTGGTCTTCTTGCTCCGGCCTACCAAAGCAGCGCCGGTCGTGCCGCCGCTTCCTCCGCCTCCGTGGCCGGGGCTGGCTTTGCCGTGGAGGCCTCACCGCCCAGATACTACTCCCACCGCTGGCCAGGCCATCCCTCCACTCACTCACACCCCTCGTTATTCTCAAGGGCGACGGCAGCCTCACACCGCAGCCCAACCAGTGAACCTCAGACTCCTCTCGCGTGGGCTTCCACTGCCATGTCTTCCCTGCCCGCCGTCGTCCCCTTCCTAGGCCTCGCCGTCGTCCACCGCCCTGGTGCTCTCGACGCCAAGCGTGGTCAACATGGTCCACGAACCGACTTCCATCGAAGAGTATCAGACGTGGAGAGGCCGACAGTGGGTCCACGACGGCCGCAAGGAAGTGCCTCCTTATTATGCGCAAAATAATTATTCCTCCACCGACAATGGGACCCACCGGACGGGCCACCGATTTTGCAAAAAACGTTTTCTCGACCGCTGGGACCCTCGGACGGGCCACCTTATTTCGCTGAAAACGCTTTCCTCCCGACCGCTGGGACCCACCGGAGGGCTTTGTCAACTTAGTCAATATGAACGATTCTAGCTCCAAAGGATTGACGATGTCCATCCAACGATCAGAGTGCTTCTTCAGCCTCTAGTCTTCTTGCTCCAGCTACCAAAGCAGCGCCGGTCGTGCCGCTTGCTCCTGCCTCCCGTGGCGGGTTGTCTTGCCATGAGGCCTCACCGCCTCTACTATTCCCACCGCTGGCCAGAGCCTCGCGGGCGACGGCATCCTCACACCGCAGCCGAACGAAAGTGAACCTCATACCTCTCCGCATGGGCATCCACTTCTACGCCTTCACCGCCCGCCGCCCCTTCTTAGGCTTCGCCGCCGCCCACCGCCTCGGTGCTCCGGCCGTGGCGTGGTCAACGTGGTCAAGGAACGACTTCTATCGACATGGATCAGACGTGGAGAGGTCGACACTGGGTCCACGGCGGCAGAAGGAAGTGCCTCCTTATTACGCTGAAAATAATGATTTCTCCACCGACAGCAGAGACCCACCGATGGGCCACCGTATTCCCGAAAAAATGTTTCCGATCGACCATTGGGACCCACCAGCTACACCTTCGCACGCAAGGAAGTGCGCTCGAAAAAAACGATTCGCTTCTAACTGCTGGGACCCACTAGCTACATCTTCGCACGCAAGGCAAGGCGTCCGGAAACAAAACCAAAACGATTCGCTTCGACTGCTGGGACCCACCAGCTACATCTTTGCAGGCAAGGAAGTGCGTCCGGGAAACAAAAACCAAAACGATTCGCCCCCTTGACTGCTGGGACCCACCAGCTACATCTTCGCAGGCAATGAAGTGCCTGACAGTCGGGATCCACCTGGTTGAAGCGTACGTAGCATTGTCATTCGCGAACGGTAATGCATATATATCGGTCGATGTAGAGGCGCCGCGACGCAGTCGTAGTAGAGGCGCGCGATGTAGTATGTACACGCACGCATACGCTGTGGTGCAAGAAAGAAAATACGCCACATACATACATACGGGCATGGTCTCGAACACCTACTCGCGCATACGTACGGCGAGG
This sequence comes from Aegilops longissima, assembly GCA_021605205.1. Lineage (NCBI taxonomy): Eukaryota > Viridiplantae > Streptophyta > Magnoliopsida > Poales > Poaceae > Aegilops > Aegilops longissima. Next base: position 355,248,986 of record CM038681.1, read on the forward strand.
GCTCGTGTACATGGCTGGGTCGGAACGGGGAAATGGCGTCGTCGTCGTGTTCATGGGGAGGCAACGAAATGCGTCGTGTTCATGGGGAGGCAACGGAATGCGTCATGTTGATTGGGAGGCAACAGAACACGTGGGAGCCAACCGGCTTGGTCAGAACGGAATGCGTGGTTGTGTTCATCGGGAGGGCATGGACGGAATAGGCGATGGAAACGAGGCCTGGCGTATTGCAAAACGGAGGAAACGGACCTCCTACGTTCGGAACGGGGTCCTGTTGATCGGGAGGGGTGTGGCGTACCACAATACGTAGGAAACAGATCTCCTACGGTCGAAACGGGGGTCCTGTTGATCGGGATGGGTGTGGCGTACCGCAAAACGGAGGAAACGGGCCTCCTACAGTCGAAACGGGGGTCCTGTTGATCAGGAAGGGTGTGGCATACCGCAAAATGCATTTAAACGGACCTCCTACGGTCAAACGGGGTCTTGTTGACCGGGAGGGTGTGGCGTATCGCAAAACGGACGAAACAGACCTCCCACGGTCGAAACGGGGTCATGTTCATCGGGAGGGGTGTGGCGTACCGCAAAACGGGACCTGTGGGATACTGTTCATATCCACCGTCGACCTCCTCCAGCCTCCACAGGCTACCGTCGACCTCCTCCAGCCTCCACGGACTCCTGCTCATCCAGCCTCCACCGCGGCGCTACTCCACCGCCATCGCTCAATCACCCTCCACGGGCACCCTCCACCGCTCTCACTGCTCATCCAACCCTCCACACCACGGGTCCTGTTCAACCACCCTCCATGTGCACCCTCCATCGCTCACTGTTCATCCAGCCCTCCACACCACGGGGTCTTGTTCATCCAGAGGCAACGCCACCGTCTACTGTTCATCCAATCGATCGGCTTCAGTTAGCAGCAGTAGCAAAGGAATCCCTCGATTTGGTTCATTTAACAGCCATCGATCGCTCGGGTTCAGTAATGTCTAGCCTGCAATGCAATCGCTCGGGTTCAGTTAGAGCCCAACGCCTCGCTCGGGTTCAGTTAGAGCCAACGCCTACACACGCAGCAGACGTACGAGAAACGCGCATCGCTCGGCCCTTGACCTCCCACCGTAACCGGGAACTCCCCGAAATTTTCCTCCCCCTCGCTTCTACCACGGTTTTTTACGTCATGGACGGCCCAAAGAATGTCATGCAGCTGCGTCTCTAGCCCGCCCAGGACGAAAAGATCTGTCATGATTTTTTTTCTTTGAAGTAGGAGCCCACCACATCTATGACAGATCTTTTCGTCCTGGGCATCCACAATGTGTAGCCAAATGTGAAAATAGTTTTTGGCATCGATGGAAACCATTGTGGACGGTGTTGCCAATGCCAAAACTTGGAAGGGAAGCTCCCTAATTGATTGATTGAAGGAATGGAAAAATTCAACATCTATCATCTTTCTCTCGTGCTTGGACGCATGTACAGTATAGAGCATAGAGTCTACTCCCCTGTCCCTTCTATCACAAATCACAAAGCAGCGAGGCATCAAATCCCAAAGCACGGATGAAGAAACCATCATTTCACTCTTCGCTGACTCCTCTTCTCCATTGTCTTCTTTGAGAAACCACCTCACCGCACTAAGCTGGACAGACGGTGCTATTGTGTAGTACTAGTACATGTATGCATCCTTCGGTTCAAAGGACTTCCTGGATGCAAATAAGGCGGTTGTCTCGGCTTGCAGGCGGCACTTGCGAACGACTTACCCTAGTCTACCTCAATGGTGTTCTCGTCGAACTCACTTCGCCAAACCACACCATTCGAGATATCATCGACGTCACCGCAACGGGGAAGGAAGTCAAATAGTTACTACCTCCATTTTTTTGTACACAAGGAGTATATCAAAATTACAATTTGCAGAAGGCCACTAACACTAATTGAGGCAATATTGATGGGGTTTGCCTCGTACTAGCAACCAAGGACATTAATATACCCTTGCATGCATGCGGAAGTGAGAAGGTTGGTTTGCATGGTGCTGCATTAATCAAGCAATGCGGAGTGAGATGGTTAGCTCTTCGGGCGTTGGAGAAAAAATACGCATTAATTGACACGTCAAACAAGGATTTGTATCGATCAATCCCGCGAAGGAAAACCCCGCCTTTCTTTTTTAACACAGTAGTACTCCTATGTACGTACTTGTATCCTGTTTGGGTCTAGGCCTTGCATTGCCATACTTCGCCACACATTTTTTCCAAGCTTGCCTAAAGATTTCAAAATGAAAAGGAGTTAAACTTGTGCAGGCTGTCGCGGTCGCACCACACCCTCACACAGTCACTCCTGCACACAGCGGACGCACCGCATCCTCACACAGTCGCTCCTGCATGCCGCAAACCCAACCAAGGGAACGCACCCTCACTAACACGTGCTATCCCATGTGATGAAACCAAACTCAGCTATCCTACCGCTGACACAAAATTTTCGTTCATACAGTATGTTTATCCAACCGCATGTTGGGGAAGATCCATACGGCCCGTGCGGTGGTCTGTTGGGGAAGAAGAAGGGGTGAGGAAGAAGGGTTAGGAGACGTAGGATATTCATCCAACCGCCTGAAATGGTCGACTGGCCCAAATGATGAAAGTCAGGAAACTTTCATAAATATATGTTTTTACACAGCAAAAGATCCCTAAAAACAACAACATAAATAAAAACTATCACTGCTCACGGAACGAGACGGCCTCGTCGTCTTTGGCTGCCGCACGAACCAGCCAGAGAGCTGCCGACGGTGTCTCAAGATCCGTGGTTGTCCTCGGCTGTCGGCGCTCGGGAACGGGGTACCCAGACTTGCTCGCTCGCGCCTGTGGCATGGCTCAAGGGGTGGCCTAGTACGGCCCATCTTCATCAGCCCAAGCTCAAGACCTCGCGAGGGGCCAAGCCTCGTGGGCGGACAATGTGAAGCTTCCTCGGCACGACTCGTCAGCTGGCTCATGAGGAGGCGGAGAGATCAAGGCGGGTACCTCACGAGGTGCCCATGACGCAAGCCATGACGACTAAGGGTGCCAGGGGGCGCCAGCTCAAGAAGTGTCCTCATTTCCTCTTTGGTGCAAAGGAGGCAAGCGCAGCAGAGCATCAAGCAAAGGCAACCGCTTCGTGCAACAAGACCAAGACCATCGTGAACGGCAGGAAGGAGGTCATCGTGGAGCCCAAGCCAAGGCCACCACCAGAGCCTTTGACAAAGCGAGGACCAACTTTAGTCAGATAAGTGTACTAGATGTTCCCCTTCAAAATGGCAAATTGTTGGCGCCCTTCCCGCTCAATATTTGGGAAGAGGCCCAGGGCCTCCACCTATAAGTAGAGCTAGCCACCACAGTAGAGGGGGGGGGGGGATATCTCATCTTAGCTTGATCCAATCCGATCGAGAGCCTAGCCACAAGAACACCTCACCCTCGCGAGGTTGTTCTTCCTTGTATTGTTCATCATCAGCCCAAGAGGCAATCCACCACACCACACTCTGGAGTAGGGTGTTACACCACAATGGTGGCCCGAACTAGTATAAACTTTGTGTCCCTTGTGTTGCTCTTCGTGTAGTTTTAGATCCTTGCGAGGCGACGATGTGCAGGTAGGTAGGGGTGAGATCTCCGCACCCTGTAGTTCGAACTCTAGAGGGTTTGCGGAACCCAATCCGACATTTGCGCGCGCGGTAGGTGCGCGGAGCTTTCCCTTTCGCCGACCCGCTCTCCGCTGAAATCGTGACTCGCCCTACGATGAGCAGCACGCCGCCCACTCCGATCGCCAGCGCCAGCGCGGGGGCCAGGGGGCTCCGAGCCTTGGCCCCATCCTTGCGACAGGTGCGGTGGCCGAACAAGTTCAAGCCGGAGATGCCACCGCGTTACAGCGGCACGACTGATCCACTGGCCTTCCTGCTGGCGTACGAGGAGGCCGTCCTCGAAGCAGGAGGCGACGACAGGGTCATGGCTAACTGGCTTCCCATGGCCTCACCGGCGCCCCGCGCATGTGGTTGCTCCACCTGCCAGCAAGCCCGTGGCCTCTTGGGAGGAGTTGCGCAACCTCTTCCTCGCCCAGCATGCTACGCCGGCACCCCCGGTCGTCGCAGCTCTCCTGGGCGGCTCGCAGGCGCCACCTTCAGGCCGCCACGTCAAGCCATTCGTCTGCCAGATCGGCGCTGCCTCCGCTGTAGGGGCTCCTGTGTCGGTCGGCGCCCAAGGCCGATCTGGCCTTCAGCTCGAGGACCACCTCCAACTCAGCTTGCTGGGCTCCCACCCTGTGCACGCCCATCATGCCAGTGGCTGCTACCAGACCTTAATCGACGGCGGCGCGGGCCTCAGCATGCTCTCGGTTGAAGCCTTCAGCCTCCTCCACATACCGCCAGAGCGGCTTCAACCTAGCGGACCCTTCTTGGGCGTCGGAGGCGGTTCAGCCGGCTCCCTGGGGCAGATCAGTCTTCCGGTGACCTTCGGCACCTAGGAAAACTTCCGTACGGAGCTAATCGACTTCGACATCGCCCCCATCGGCCTCCCATACAACGCCATCCTTGGCTACCCAGCACTAGCCAGATTCATGGCCGCGACTCACCCATCGTACAACCTCATGAAGATGCCCGGGAGCAACAGCGTCCTCACCGTGTCCGGAGACACCGGGGATGCGTTGCAAGTACTCAAGCTAGTCTTCAAGACTGCGGCGGCAACCCAGCCCGCCGGCTTAGACGCCCCTGAGCCCAAGGGGGCTGCGTCGGCCAAGAAGAAGCAGCTGTTCACCCAAGACAAGGTAGAAACCAAGCAGATAATGGTCGACAAGGACGGATCCACTAACGCCACCTTCACCATAGGCGCCAACCTCGAGCCCGAGCAGGAGGGGGCCCTGGTCAAGTTCCTGCGAGCGAACAAAAGGGTATTCGCATGGGAGCCAGATTAATTGGCAGTGATCCCGAGAGGCCTAATCGAGCACCACCTCAACGTGTGCCCCAACGTATGCCCCGTGAAGCAGAAAGCAAGACGGCAATCCACTGAAAAGCAGGCTTTCATTGTCCAAGAGACCCGCAAACTAGAAGCTGCAGGGGTCATTCGCGAGGTTCGATACCCAGATTGGTTGGCTAACCCGGTTGTCGTGCCAAAGAAAGGGGGGAAGGAACGCATGTCTGTCAACTTCACCAACCTCAACAAAGCCTGCCCACAGGATCCATTCCTGCTCCCCCTTATCGATTAGATCGTCGATTCCACCGCCGAGTGCGACCTGTTATGTTTTCTGGATGCCTTCTTTGGCTATCACCAGATCAAGATGGCGGTAGAAGACGTGGAAAAAACGGCCTTCTTGACCCTGTGTGGAGTGTACTGCTACACATGCATGCCGTTCGGGCTGCGCAATGCAGGAGCGACCTCTCAGCGGCTGATGCACATCACCTTGGGTCCGCAGCTCGGGAAGAATGTTGAGGGTTACGTCGATGACATTGTGGTGAAGTCTCGGGAGGCCAAAACCCTGATACAAGACCTGGAGGAAACCTTCGCGAGCCATGACGCAGTGAACCTGCGGCTCAACCCGGAGAAGTGTGTGTTTGGGGTCCCCTAGGGCAAGCTCTTGGGCTTCCTCGTCTCCCATCGGGGCATCGAGGCTAACCCAGAAAAGGTCAACGCAGTTGAGGACATGAGCCCGCCGAAAACCCTCAGAGAAATGTAGAAGCTCATTGGGCGCGTGACCGCGCTAGGACGTTTCATCTCCAAGTTGGGGGAACGAGCGCTACCCTTCTTCAAGCTAATGAAGAAAAAGGGCCCCTTTGAATGGACTGAAGAAGCCGACAAGGCATTCCAAGACCTCAAGAGGTACTTAACCAGCCCCCGGTAATGGTGGCTCCGCGCCCCCAAGAGCCCCTGGTGCTCTACCTTGCAGCCACCCCCTACTCTGCCAGCGCAGCCCTGGTGGCGGTTAGGGAGGGGCGTCGGACCAAAGCCGCGACAGCTGCCCGGGTCAAGGCGAAGTAGGATCAAGGGGGCCTCACAGAGACCACTACCACAGCCGAGGAGGATCAGCCGCTGGGAAGCGACTCAGATGAAGAGACCCTCCCCGACGACCAGCCACTTGGGGCTCCGTTGCCTCAAGAGGCGCCACGGCCTCCGGAGGACGCCAACGACACCAACACTCCCAACCTCGTCAAACACCCCGTGTACTTCGTCAGCACAGTGTTGCGGGACGCAAGGGTGCGCTACCCCATGCCCCAGAAACTCCTCCTCACGCTCTTGATGGCTTCGCGCAAGCTGCGACACTATTTTCAGGGCCATCCCATCAAGGTCGTCTCGGCGTACCCCTTGGAAAGGGTGCTTAGGAGCCCCAACTCAGCCGGAAGAGTCGCTGAGTGGAACATCGAGTTGCAAGCATTTCAGCTAGAATTCAGCACCACCAGAGTCATCAAGGGAGCCGCGCTAGCGGACTTCATGGCGGAATGGACGGAGGCGCCAGGCCTCAAGGCTGGCGAGTATTGGTCCCTCTCCCAGGGAAGCGAGGCAGCAGACGCTTGGATCATGTACTTCAACGGGGCGTTCTCCAGACACGGCGCGGGAGCTGGCGCAGTGCTTATATCTCCTACTCAAGACAAGCTCTACTACGCCGTGCAACTCTGTTTCCAGCATGGAGAAAAGGTCTCCAACAACATAGCGGAATATGAGGGCCTGATAGCAGGCCTGAAGGCCGCGGCTGCCCTGGGAGTGAAGCGCCTTACCATCAAGGGTGATTCACAACTCCTCGTCAACTTCTCCAACAAAGTATACGAGCCAAGGGATGAGCACATGGAAGCCTACCTCGCAGAGGTCCGCAGGATGGAGAAGCAGTTCTGGGGGCTGGAGTTGCAGCATGTGCCTCGTGGCACCAATCAGGAGGCTGACGACATCGCCAAACGGGCATCCAGGCGGCTACCTCAGGAGCCCGGCGTCTTCGAGGAACGGATCTTCAAGCCCTCGGCAATGCCGTTGCTGTCAAGCACAGTGCAGCCTCGGGAAGAGCTCCCCCAGCCACCTGCCTCGGGAGCCCCGGTCTGTGGCCCGGCCTCGGGAGCGCATCTGCTCCTAACGCTGGAGCCTCAGGAGGTATGCTGGATCACAGAGCTCCGGAGCTACCTGACGCAAGGGGTCTTGCCGGAAAAGGAGGAGGAAGCGGAGCGTGTGGCGCGGCAAGCCACGGCGTACGGCATCAGGGATGGAGAGCTCTACCGGAAGCGACCGACTGATGTGTCCATGCGGTGCATCTCCAGGGAGCAAGGGAAGGAGCTGCTGGCGGACATACACGATGGAGACTGCGGGCACCATTCGTCATCACGGACCCTCGTTGGCAAGGCGTTCCGCAGCGGGTTCTATTGGCCCACTGCGCTCAATGATGTCATGGAACTGGTAAAGGCTTGCGAGGCCTGCCAATTCCATGCCAAGCAGATCCATCAGCCGGCGGGAGGTCTGCAAACTATACCCTCTCGTGGCCATTCGCGATGCGGGGCTGGATATCTCGGCCCGTTCCCTCGGCGCAGAGGCTATCGTTACCTCTACGTCGCCCGTGGACAAGTTGACCAAGTGGGCTGAAGTGGAAGCCGTCGCACCATCCCGAGTTCTGCGGTCAAGTTCATCAAGGGCATCGTAAGCCGGTTCGGGGTGCCGAACCGCATCATCACCGACAACGGTTCGTAGTTCACCAGTAACCTCTTCAAAACATATTGTGCTAACCTTGGGACGCAGGTATGCTACGCCTCGGTAGTGCACCCGTGGAGCAACGGTCAGGCCGAGCGGGCCAATGCAGAGGTCCTGAGTGTCGGTGTACTAGAGTAGGGGTACCCTAGTATCCCGAACTCGTGCACGGGCAGTCGCAGCACCCCGCGGCAAGGCTTGCCAGGTGACCGCCAAGATCCTCCGTGGTTCCTTTGGATCCATTCAAGAACAAAGTATTTAAGCCAAGGAGACAAGGCCCCGGCAAGAGGAGCTTGCCGGGAAAGCCACTCAAGGCACCTAGAAGACAAAGGACCCGGCAAGAGGAGCTTGCGGGAAGGCCCGTGAGCGACAAGCTTCCGTGACGCGACAAGGCAACAACGCGGCAAAGGCGCTTGCATGGCAGACTACCACTCCGTTCTGCGCTCCAAAGACATCCACCAGCGTGTCGCCATGGGACCTTTCAGGTAGCGTGGCAAGACGCCAGCGGCCAGCGGGCGCAGTGGTAAGCGGCGCCGACAAGATTTCCATCGTGGCAAACGGTGGCGCCCGACAGTCCCTTTACGCTTTGTTTAGTCGACTTAGGCGGGCATTTAATGCTTTTGTCCCCTGCCGTCGAGGTTAGGTATGATACACCGTACAAGTAGCTGTACCAACCACGACCTTTTACGTTTTGCCCTTGTCTACGTTGCCACCTGCCGGAGACCCCTTGAGCATATAAAGGAGGCCCATGCAACGTAGAAGGGGTGGTTCGGTTGATTGAAACCAGAGAATACTCACGCTAGGTCTTGTAGCTCTCGGCCCCTCTAGCAAGAACACAATACAATCGGACAAGCAGCAGAGAGTATTATCTCCGGAGCTCCGTAGCTGGGTAAACTGCTCGTGTGCTCCGCCGATCTGCTTTTCGTGCGACCTCCGCCCCCCACCGAACCGAAAAGGGCTCGGTCCGCCGGTCCCATAGGTGTTCGCGGGTCCGATCAGCTTCCCCGACACTGAGGGGCCTCAAAACCAGGACATTCAAGAAGAAGCTGGAGGCCTGCGGCAGAGGCTGGTACGATGAGCTTCAGTCCATATTGTGGTCCATCCGCACGACCGCGACCAAGGCGACTGGCGAGACCCCGTTCTTCCTGGTCTATGGAGCTGAAGCGATCGCCTCACGAGGTCGACGTCTGCCCGCACGGGTCTCCGGCGCTCGACGAGGCGCAGCAGGACGCCATGCGGGGACGGACCTCGTGGCCGGGGAGGAGCATCGCCGGGAAAGGCCACGAGCGGCAAGATTAACAAGCACTGCAGCGATACCACCGCCGCAACATTCGCCCCTAGGACTCTTGAGGTAGGGGACTCGTGCTTAGACGGGTTCTCTCCGGGGAAGGCTGCATAAGCTATCTCCCATGTGGGAGGCCCGCTCAAGGTTGTTCATGTTTCCGTGCCTGGCCCGCTGCCGCTTGAGACTCGTGGAGGGGTGCCCGCCCGTAACGCGTGGAACATCCAGCACCTCCGGAGGTTTTACCCCTAAAAGGCCCGCTACCGTGAAGAAGGCGAATGCACGTGAAGCGCTATGCTTTTGGAAAAGGCCCGTGCTCGTGAAGAAGGCGAATGCCCGTGAAGCGCTATGCTTTGGAAAAGGTCCAAAGGTTCGTGAAGAAGGCGAATGCCCGTGAAGCGCTATGCTTTTGGAAAAGGCCCGGTGCTGCCAAGAAGGCGAACGCCTATGAAGCGCTATGCTTTGGAAAAGGCCCGGTGCCTGTGAAGAAGGCAAATGCCTGTGAAGATTATTTTTCTGAGAAAGGCCCGGAGCCTGTGAAGAAGGCATGTGCCTGTGAAGCTTCCGCCACTGCGTGATACTCTCACGTAATAATGAGTTGGGGCTGTACACGCCTGAGTCTCGTGGAGCACCGACCTCAGCCCCGGTCTCCTCCCACGCCCAAAGGGCAGCACTTAGCTCCGCATGTTGGTGAGAAGACGTCAAGACTAAATTAGGTGCCGGACGCGGCTTTTTCATTTGCTTTCTCGCAGTTGGCTTGTTCGCTTCCCATTTGAAGTTTTATTGAAGTGGTTGCCGCCTTTAGCTTGTGACTCTTGCCTTCTTCGCCTCCTGCCTCAATTTCTCTCACGCTGAGTCTCGCGAGGAGCAACGCGGGCACCCTCATGAGTGTTTTCTGCCCTCGTTGTTTGAGGCTTCCCAACCGGGTCCACTACGGAGCGCCCTCCATCCCTGCGCCCACGGGCACCGCTGACGCTAACACTGGACCTAGGTCGGTCGCCCCACTACCTGAGGCCGGAAGCTACCTCTCTGGCTAATCTTTGTAGGGCATGAAGCGCTCGACGGGCCTCGGCCTCGGGAGGCTAAGACCACGACAGTGTCGCCTCAAGCTAAGTAATTTCACGCACGCATGTGGCATGGGCTTCAATATAGAAATAGCGGGAACAGTACGATAATTAACAGCAATAGTCCAAGCACACCCCCGCGGGGCCCAACACTACTGTCTCCTTGTGCAGGAAAAGGAAAAGAACAAGACAGGCACGACTCGCCTGACACCAACTCGCGGCGAGAGCTCGAACTGCCTCCAGAGCTTATGCGGACTCCCTCTCGCGCTTCACCGAGGCGCGACGGCGGGCAGACCCGCTACCTCCCTCCAGGCGGGCAGACCTCACTAGTTGAAAAAAGGGTTGTACCATACCAAAAACCACCACACTTGGGGCTAGGGTAACAACTTGGTACTGTACCACATTTGAACCAGGGCACAAAAACCCCCTGTTCTGCGCCTAATGCGCAACACGGAGCACTGACGCTTGAATTTGGCCGGGAAAGCAAGGAAACCAACATGTGGGGCACACCTGTCAGGACGACATGGCATAGACTAGTCCAATGGAGGAGCTGGCCCACGACCTCCTTGCCACCGGCAACCGTTCATGTGGGTCGTGGGGGCCAGCAACGTGGCACAGCTCCCGCACCTCCTCTGGACACGGTGACCGCGGTGAGCGACACGCTCATCGTCACTGGACACGGTCGGCTTCAGTGTGCCGAGGGTGGCGTTAGCGCTATGGCAGGACCAGCAGATCAACACCCGGCTCGTCAAGGATGCACGGGGCGCCGAAGTGCGCGCGGGCCGTGGCGCGTCCGCGGAGTGTTGTAGCGCTGCCAACTGCATCCCCAAGACCCGAGACCATGTCGGGTTGTCTTCCTTTTTCAATGACATGTGGGGATCGCATGTGAGCAAGGGCATCTCCAACGTTGCCACAACTGCATCTGACTACCCTGGCACACCAAAAACCCTCGTCCATCGCGCCGTCGTGTGGTGCATTCCCATCCGGTGCCAGTTACCCGCATTCATGCCGTCCATATGTAAGTCGTCATTAAGAGGCTCTGTGCTCGAGGAACCAACTCCAGCGACTTAATGACGCACCCGGACGCTTGGCCTCACCAGAAAGTGCTACTTAAAGCGGCAACGCCCAACTAAACTCCACACCCTAGTGCATCGTCCTGCTACCTGGCACCACATCCGCCATGACCACGAGCACGAACACTCTGCGACAGGGCTTGTCTTCAATGATGAAGCTCGAAGTCGCCGCCCTTCCTCAAGTCGCCGCTCGCGACGCAATAGTGGCGTAGCCGGACGCGGACGCGACCGCACAAGCGGTGGCCACGCCGGCGGTCGACGATAGGAGCACCGTGAGCCACACGTCCTACTTGCCACCGTCCAACGTTTGGCGGCGCATGTGGCAGGTGAAGCGACGGACTATCCACGTCCATCATCATCGACCTCACATCCATAGGCAGCGCCGAGGTCGTGGACTCCTCCGAGGATGAGTAGGGCATGGGAGGCGGCAGGGCATGGTGTGCCAACTGGCCGATCCGTCTCCCGTGTTCTACTCTTCCTCGCTGGAGACCGCACCTTCACTTCACGGGTCTTGAACCCCGCCCCCGTACATGGAGATCACAGATGGAGGACATTTGTCGCCACCGTAGAATATGTTTAGGGTCGGGTTTCTTTTATTTTTCTGTCCTATAGAAGTTCAAAATGTAATGAAAATCTACCGCGTTTGCATTGATCTCGTCCGGTGTATATGAACTTTCACAATAATAGTAAGATATATTGTAGGAGTATGAAAATCTATATGGATTGATGATTCGTTTCTGTGTGTATAAACTTAGAAGGTGTGACCCGTGACAAAGCTAACATGTGAAGTAAATAAACACATAGGGTATACATACACAATTTATCATAGGCACTCCAATAGTACGTCCACTACACATTCACGCATTTCACATCTTTCTACATCTTCGGGAATCTACAAAAGGGTTAACGTAAATTGCCTCTCTCTCTTCCCCGTAATTTTCATGGTGGTGGGCCCCTCCCTCCCCCAATCTACAATCAATAGCTCACACGTTTCACATTACGTTAATTATGTAACTGGGATTATGTAGGTGCAGCATTACTTGTCCTAAAAAAACCAACGAAGTCGACCTCCTAGAATATCGTGCGGGAAAAGACCTGGCCCCGTCGTTTTAGTCGGGATTACCGGATTACTAGTAGTAGTATCGATGGATCGTGCGAAGCACCAAGTATTTTTCTTGAGGGGGTGAAGCACCAAGTTTAAAAGGAAAAAAGGTGGTACACACATAGCACGCTTATCGTGGTCGCATTGCACCACATACATGGTCGGTCCTGCACACGGCTCACGCAAACGGAATGCGCTTCGGCTTACCTCTTCACTGACACGTGGGATTGCACTTGGAGAAACCGACCATGCACCAAACTCCCCGCCCATCATAAAAATCCCCAAAAATCCTCCCCAAATACCAAATCCAACCGCCCTTCGGCCAACTAGCCAATAATATTCCCCAACCCCCCCCCCCCCCAGGCCCCCTCCACTCCATTCGCTCCGCAAAAGCCGCCCTCCCCGCCATGCCGATATGTCGGCGCCGCGTTTCATCGAGGGAACGCACGGCGATCCTCTCGCTCCCACAGTACGCTCTCGTAAACTGCCATCCTCTAGCCGCGCCGCCACCACTAGCGACGTTCTTGTGGAGACGCACGGTGGTCAGCGCCGCCACCGCTGGCGACGTTCGTATGGAGACGCATGGCGGTCAGCTTCTCCCATGTTACGTGCATTCTAGACTGAGGCCCCATGCATGTCGGTATAGCACTGAATGTTAGCTGATAGACGCTGTTAATCTCACTATTTTCCAAAGTACTTTACAATCAATATGCGTTGCTTAAGAAGCTTCCTTGCCCTGTTCTAGACTCAACCTGCTCAGCTTAGATGGCATGCCAAGCCCGATTGGTTGCTAAAATATCCTGCCATATATTTATTGTTACGTAGATTGCCATGGTCTAGTAGCCAATCTGTTAGGTGAAATAGCTCTACACCATTTTATACTCGATCTTTGTTGCTGAGATGGCCTTTGATAGTTTGATGGTTGTGTGCTCGGCCTCATTGACTGCTGAAACAGCCTGCCATAATTTAGCACTCAAATCTGTTTGCTGAATTAGCTTTACATATATTTTGTTATACTTAGATCTGCTTGTCCAAATATCTTGCCATAGCTTTAGACATTGACCTAGGTATTTTTTTCTGGACTTCACAAAAAAGCATATATGTTTTTCTTGTAATATCTATTAGAAGAACTAATTTGTATGTCTAACAGATGGACATGACTTGTATAACTTCTGCCCAAAGATTCTCCGCTGCATATGTCGAGGGGGTTGAAAACTTCATGAACTTTATCTGAGCTGAGTACGGTGGTCCGAAATTAGATGTGCTCTGCCCGTGTAACAGTTGTATGAATTCAGTTACAAGGCCCCAACCAACTGTGCAAAATCATCTGCACTTGTATGGGATGTTGGTCACATATACTAGGTGGGTTCATCATGGTGAAGCTGTGAATGTCAATCTTACTAACTATGTGGAAGCAGCATATCACCATCTTGATCTGCCTGATGCTCAAGTGGAAGAGGAGGAGGAGGTGGTGGTGGCGGAGCCAGTGAGCTTGACCAACATTGAAACAATGCTATGAAATGCTCGTGTATTTCGTGAACTTTCCTTGCAGAAGAAAAATGGTGGGCCCGCATGTTGGAACAATGCAACGTGGCTGTCACCCCAGGAAATAAGTTGTCAGTATTCTCAGCTATGGTGACCTTTCTTTAGGTGAAGACATTTGAGCGGATGACCAACAAATCATTCGATGCGATGTTGGCTGCTTTCCTCAAATCTTTCCCAAATGCGTCTGAGCTACCACACACCTAAAGTAAAATAAAGATTTTCCTTCGTGCAGCTGGAAATGGATATGATAGGATCAATGTTTATAAGAATAATTGTGTTCTATTCTGAAGGATTATGCCAACTTAAGTGAATGCCCAAAATGCAAATCATCAAGATGGAAAGATGGCGATGTTGTGAAGAGGATGACTCATAACGTTCTTAGACATTTTTCCAATTATACCAAGATTGCAGCGGTTGTTTCATGATGCTGAAACAAGAGAGGATGTACTGTGGCATTCTAGGAACCAGGAGTACAAAGATCAGAATGTAATGAGCCATCCATCTCATGGTAGTGACTGGAAAAAGCTTCAATCATAAACACAAAAAGTTTGCTGCCGACCTGAGAAACATTAGACTTGGCTTAGCTTCAGATAGATTTAACCCATTTGGCCACCAGAGCGCCACATATAGCATGTGGCTAGTGCTTGTTATCCCTTACAACATGCCTCCAAATGTCTGCACCAAAGAATCAAACTACATGATGGCCTTGCTCATCCCAGGTCCAAAAAGTCCTGGAAAGGATTTTGATTTATTCATGGAACCTCTTGTGGAGGAACTTCAACAGCTATGGAGGGGTGTTCTCACTCGAGACCTATATAGCAGCCCACCAGCTGATTTCTTTCTGCATGCTGTTATAATTTCGTGCATCCATGATTATCCGGCTTTGGGCTCTATGTCAGGGCGAGCGACACATGGTTACAATGCATGTGTTCGCTGTGATAGGAATCCCTGTCATACGCAATACTTAGCAAGATATGTTACATTGGACACCGTCATTTCCTAGCCAAGGACAAGCCGCGTCCTACAAAATACCGAAGATATGTGTTCAATGCAAAGCATGAAAACCGTGATGCACTAAAGAGGCTCACCGCCGATGAGTTGCAAGTGGAATTAGAGAAGGTCAGGCATATTACACCAAGAAACCATCCTGATAATGGTAGCGGGAAAAGGAAGCATGGCATGGCAGAAGAGAGATTATTGTTTACCCGATGGTCCACTTTGTGGGACTTGGAATATTGGAAAGATTTGTCTGCAGCATAATCTTGATGTGATGCACATCGAGAAAAATATATGTGACGGCATTATCGACACACTTCTTAATATTGAAGGCAAGACGAAAGATACCTTGTAATCTAGGATTGATTTGACACACCTGGGTATCAGAAAGGATTTGCAAGTGCAAGATGAAGGTAAACCACCGGATATGGCACTAGTTGTGTACGTCTTGGACAAGGTAAAAAGAAAAGAATTCTGCGAGGTCCTGTCATGTGTGAGATTCCTACATGGATTTGCTTCCAACCCCGAAAGGAGAGTCGGTCAGATGGAAACAAGGTACAAGGGTTGAAAACTCATGACTGCCATGTCCCTACTGCAAAGGGTTTTACTGTTATCCTTAGAGGATTGGGCATACGACTTATACGGAGCGATTCTTGCAAGAGTTGGGACAATTATTCAGAGAAATCTGCAATAGAAATAACATGATAGATGTTTTGGAGCGTCTTAGAGACAAGATACTAACTATCCTATGCGACCTTGAGAAGATATAACCTCCAGCCTTGTTTGATGTGATGGTGCATTTGGCTGTTCATCTACCTGCTGAGGCACTACTTAGAGGTCCAGTACTGTCGGACTTCGGGTTCCGGCAAAAACCTCAAGGTTCGAACACTGGGGTGCGCACGAAGATCTCTCCCTTCCCTAGCTCACCCACTCCCCACGATCCCAAGGCTCAGCACATCGAACTCGCAGAACAACGGACACAGGGTTTATACTGGTTTGGGCCACCGATGTGGTGTAATACCCTACTCCAGTGTGGTGTGGTGGATTGCCTCTTATGCTAAGGATAAACAAGTACCAGGGAAGAAAAGCCTCCTGAGGTGAGGTGTTCTTGAGCTCTGTGAGCTTGTGTGGTTGAGGATGATGTGAATGATCCCAGATCAGTTGCCTCCTACTGTGGTGGCTAGTCCTATTTATAGAGGCCCTGGTCCTCTTCCCAAATGTAGGCGGGAAGGGATCCAACAACGGCCAAATTTGAAGGGAGAGAACCAGTACAAGTTATCCTGCCTAAAGGCGGTCTTTGTCTGCCAAAGACTCTGGTGGTGACGCCGTCCTGGGCTCCATGGTGTCCTCCGTCCTGCTGGTCCTGTTCTTGTCGCACCGATATGGCAACCTTTGCCTGATGCCTCGGGACTCGTCGCTTGCGCTTGCCTCTATAGCAACAAAGAGGAAACGAGTACACTCCGCGCGCTGCCGCCCGCCTGGCCTTGGTCGTCATGGCTTGCATCACAAGGACCTCGCGAGGTGCCCCTTGCCTCGATCTCTCCACCCCTCGCGAGCCAACCTAGTGAGGTGGCCCCCAAGGAGGTCTTGCGTCGTCCGCCTAGCGAGGCTTGGCCCCTCGCAAGGGTCTTGAGTGTTCGCTGATGAAGATGGGCCGCACAGGGCCGCTGGTGGAGCCACGCCATGGGCCGCAGGCAGGCAAGTCTGGGGACCCCCGTTCCCCGGACACCGACAGTAGCCCCCGGGCCCAAGGCGCGCTCAGACTTGGCTTCGAGGAGAAGCCAAGGGGCAAGAGCGGAGCGCCGCGGTCCCCAATAGCCTGCTGCCTCGGTCGACGTGTGGCGATTGATGAGACGTGGGCGTCTCCACTCCCCCACGCTACCTCGGCAACTTCCCGACTTGACGAGTCCCTCATGCATGCAGAGAAAACCGTCATTACATGTGATCGTGGGGGTTGCCGGTTGGCCTTCTCCTCCTATAAATGAGGAGGGGGCGGAGCCCCCGTCGCCCATCTCTTCCTGCTCCGCTCGCTTCTCCTCCATTGCTTCATAGCTCGCAGCTACTCCCATGGCGCCGATTCAGAGATTCTCAGCCGCAGACAAGGGAAAAGCCCCCCGCGACGAGACGGGGCAGCTTCCGCCAAAGAAGAGGCTGGCCCGCCGCCGCGATGTAGTCGTGAGGCCAGAGGTAAGCCTTGGTATGAGCGGCCTCCCCCCGGGTATCTGCTGCCCTTGTATGCCTTGGCCGAGGGCTCCGGAGGCAGAGGTAGCGACCAGCGTTGTCCACGTCGCGGCGTGGTCGCCACGACGTGGTGGCGCGCACCATCGCGGAGGGATCCTCGTGCGAACCCATGCGGAGGGATCCTGGCGCGAACTCGTCTTGTGGGCGGCGATGCCTCCGCGCACTTGGATTCGCTTCCTGCAGTTCTTCTCCGCCGAGATGCCGCCGAGGGGTCCCCTCGATCTTTGGCTGCATTATGCCGAGTGCGACGCCCCAGCGACAGGGGTGGAGGTTGAGGTCGTCTCCCCGGGCAAGATCTTAATGACTCGTGGCTAGGGTGAGGTCGCCCGAGTTTGCCGTACAGAGGGCGCCCTCGCCATCCACTTCGAGTACGATGGTGCCTCCACGATGTTTCTTCAAGGTCTTCGACGCGGAAGGCCGCCGCTTGAAGTGCTAAAATGGAGGGGGTCGTCAAGACGGTGCTACGGCAGGGGCAAGGCCTACCGCTGGCCTCACCGGTCGTTCCTCCGACAGCAGCGGTGACGCTTGGGAGTCCAGCGACTCTCCCAAGCCCTACGAGACTTCGGAGAAGAGCGACGACAGCTATGTGCCTCTGAGCTCGCGCCGTGCTCGGAGTGCAGCTGTAGAGTCCGGGCACCGCCATCGCTGATCTGGATGGGGTTGGCGCCGGCCTCCCGTGGCCCACTGTTGATGATGGCGTCGGCGGCGTTGGCGCATGTAGATAGGGCTCCTAGAAACCTCCTTCTTTTGTTCCCTGCGAGGAATTGAGATGGACCCCTTGGGGGCGTGTGAAGGGTCTGTAATGCCTTTTGTTGATATCGTCCTTATTATAAAGATTTACGAATGCATGTCCTGCTTCGGCTCGGTCTCCCCTTTCCAACTTCGCGGTAGCTTGGTGCTCTACGCCGACAGGCCCCGGTCCCCAGGCAGGCTGCAACCATCGCTGGTATGCCAGGTCGCGATGCCGTGGTCAAGGCCAGGAGGTGAGCGGCCCGAGGTCCATAAGAGCTCCGGTAGCGATGCTCAAGAGGTCTCCTTTAGTGTGCAAGCAGCTACCTAAAGGTGGGAAAGGGAGGGGATGTCGCCGTAAGAGGGTTGCAAGAGATGGGAATCCTATGTCGCAGCGCTCGGCTGACCCGAGTGCGGAATTTATCTTAGCGGTCCAGAGTCGGTTCCATGCGTAGCGCCAGACTCGTGCGTCGGTGACCGTAGTGTAGCCAGGTTAGGCCCGTGCGAGTCTCCCCCTCTTTTCCATGCTCTTCCGTGTGCTCTACGTCCTCGGGTCCCGGCCCTCGAGCGAGCTCGGCGCCCTGTTGGTATGCCCAGTCGCAATGCCGTGGTCAAGGCCGGGTGACTGCTTTGGAGAGCGATGGAAGCCACAGTCGCGATGCTCGTGGGCTCCCCTTTCAACGCACAAGCGAATTGCATGGGAAAGGAAGGACCCATCGGTGCCGCCTGCTATCGCCCTCGGGAGGTTCCTGCAGGTTAGCGTGAGGAGGGGTACAAATTGCAACCATACTTGCCAGTCTGCCACTGGTCGTTCCGCAAGAAGATGAAGGCACTGAGGGTCTTGTGAGGTGACGTGCGCGGGCGTGCCACGAGCCAGAGCTCAACTTCTCATATTTTTCAGCGCTGCAGGGACGGACCCGAGCACAAGCGTCATGCCAGCATGAGTAGCCCCCATTGCGGGGTGATCAAGGGGTCGATCGGCGACGCAGGCGAACGCGGTGAGTGATAATCAAGCAAGGGATGACTATAAATAACTCATGTATGGGAACCAGCTAGCTTAGATAGATGTGAGAACGATACATGCCACATGGACGGACCCGAGCGGCCTGGGGATGATGCAGCCCGAGGGGCGTCCCCAAAAGGGTAAGCTAAAAATGCGGAAGGGTACATGCCACGGGGATAGGACCATGCAACCTGGGAATGATGCAGCCCGAGGGGCGCTCCCAGCTGAGTAAACTTAGAAAATGTCACCTGGTTCCATTGTTGAAGGAGTGTTGGGGTAGCTGAAGGTGCGCGCTGAGGAAGTCGCTCCTCATGAGCCGCCAAGGCCCTGAGCCTCGGGAGGCTCTGGGGGCTCAGGCGGTTCCTGGAGGACCGTCTCCATCTCCGCCAGGACCGCGTGATTCCTGGCCTCCTGAGTTGCCAGGATGCTCCGTAGGTTGCGCTGGAAGGCGGCTGCCATGCTCGGCAGGCCAAACGGCATGCGAACATAGCTGTGAGGTGGATTGTCGGTGTCAAAACCGGCGGATCTCGGGTAGGGGGTCCCGAACTGTGCGACTAGGCGGATGGTAACAGGAGACAAGGGACATGATGTTTTTACCCAGGTTCGGGCCTTCTCGATGGAGGTAATACCCTACTCCTGCTTGATTAATATTGATGATATGGGTAGTACAAGAGTAGATCTACCACGAGATCAAGGAGGCTAAACCTAGAAGCTAGCCTATGGTATGATTGTTGTTAGATCCCACGGACTAAAACCCTCGGTTTATATAGACACGGATATGTTAGGGTTACACAGAGTCGGTTACAATGGTAGGAGATCTACATATCTGTATCGCCAAGCTTGCCTTCCGCCAAGGAAAGTCCCATCCGGACACGGACGAAGTCTTCAATCTTGTATCTTCATAGTCTTGGAGTCCGGCCGTGGCGATAGCTTCGACTATCCGGACACCCCTAGTCAGGGACTCCTCGAGAGCCCTGAACCAGGCTTCAATGACGACGAGTCCGGTAGCGTTGATTGTCTTGACATTGCGGCGGGTTCCTCCTCCGAATACTTCATAGAAGGTTTTGAACACAAGGATAGTGTCCGGCTCTACAAAACAAGTTCCACATAACACCACAGAGAGAACAATTTTTGCACAGATCTGCTGACGTATTCCGCGGCGTGACATCACACCACGGCCAGGCCTTCATACAAATCGTTTTTACTGTTCCACCTCAGTGCGTTTAGCGAGGCGGTTTCCTTGGCACGTCTTATCAAAGCATAGATCGTGCCACCTTATTCCGGGATTCTCATCAATACGGACGTGGGTAACCCATCCGCGCCATTGATTCTGGCGCTTGGGAAATAGCGAGTTTTACCGGGCTGGTGGGGGCGCATAACCGTCCGTCTATATAAGGGATAAGGATCCACCTTTTCACCCACGCCTTCTTCCTCCTTTGCTTATTCATTTCCGCTTTTCGAGCTCCAGCGCCCAAGTTCGCACATCCCACCTCAACCTTCTCCAACCATGTCGGGAGGCGGGAGGCAGGTGGATGGCCTCCTCAAATCACGGAGGGCACATCAAAAAACTGGGAGGCGGATACTTGTCCGGCGACATTGCGCCTGAGCTGCTCGGCGGGCAGCTTATTCCAACCCCCGGGCCCCATGAGAGGGTAGTGTTTCTCCCCCACTTCCTCTGCGGACTAGGTTTTCCACTTCACCCATTTGTCCGGGGGCTCATGTTCTACTACGGCCTGGACTTCCATGACCTGGCCCCGAATTTCATCCTCAACATCTCGGCGTTTATCGTCGTGTGCGAGGCTTTCCTCTGCATCCAGCCCCACTTCGGCTTATGGCTGAAGATCTTCAACGTCCGGCCGAAGGTAGTGGACGGCCGTCAAGTAGAGTGTGGAGGCGCCATGGTTGGCAAGATGACCAAGGTCCTATGGCTCGAGGGTGCCTTTGTGGAGACCATAAAGGGGTGGCAATCGGGGTGGTTCTACATCACCGAGCCAGGCGACCCCGAATGGGTGGCGGCCCCCGAATTCAGATCTGGCTTCCCCACACGGCTCTCTTCATGGAAGGAGACGGGCCTAATGTGGGGGGATTCGGAAGAGCTATCCGGACTCCAAACATGCGTCCGAAACGTGGTGGACAATAATCTCAGGCTTGTCGACGTAATCCAGGTGATGCTCATCCGCCGGATTCTCCCATGCCAACAACGGGCCTTTAACTTGTGGGAGTTCGAACCGGCACAGGACCGAACCTTGAGCGGCTCTTGACACTACGTAGGAAGATGCTGGAAGAGTCTTTGTACAAAAGCGCTGAAGCCCAACATCCGCTAACAAGGATCGCGGATACATTTCATGGCGTCCGGCCCGGCGAGTAAGTTATTTACCCTTCTGGGACTCTTTTTCATAGATTGACTCTCGTGGGATCTAAAATTCCCTAATCTTTGACAGGACTGGCTGAAGACATCCGGACAGATTAACTGTCGGCTCCTTTGCCGGAAGACCGGAGGACGCCCGATTAGAGGGGCTGCTGGCTCGGCGCCCTGCGTGGTGCGGAGAAGAAGAAACCAGAAGGAGGCCACAGGGAACTCGAAGGAGCTCCCGGCGCGAGTCTTGTCGGTTCTGAGCAGAATCTTCTCCGAACACGAGGAGGAAGAAGAAGCTCCTCCCAGTGGGAGGAGAAAAAAGGAAGGCCGCCCCAACTAGGGAGGCGGAGGGTCAAGAAGGAAGAACCCTTCCTCGGACTTCTCCACCAGCGGCGGCAGCGGCGATGAGGATTGGCCTACAAGGGCCAAGCCCTGGCAGATCGTAAGTGTCCGGATACCCATGGTTTTTATTATTGCGAGTGTTCTCTAATGTCGAACAACCGTGCAGCCCGCCTAAAGGCGAGTTCGCCGATTCATCGGCGGGTCCCCTGGGCTCGTCGGAATGGAGAGTACTTCTCTTCCGACCGCCTCCTCGCCTCACACTCCCGATGGCCTTGTGGTGGGGCCCCAAGGGGCTTGGTCAAGAAGGAGGTAGCGCGGAGGTGCCACAAGGCAACCTCCGGACTCGAGGCAGCGAGGTAAGACCCCGGGGCTCTAAGCCCGACCCTCGTCCGGACTCCATGCGGAACCGTCGGCCAGATTCGAAGTCCGGCCAGCGGATCCTTCGCATAAGAAGGGTAAGGCGTCGGTGTCCTCCGTCCAGCCGAAGGCACCGGATAGCTTCTGAGGCGCTTAACAGCGCTTCCATCAGGAGGAACACCGCCTTGTTATGAGTGCGGTGATCCGGACAATTCGATCCGCCAAGAGCGGATGACCAAGCCTTACCAGCCTTCTAACGGACTTTGAGGTAAGTTTAGAATATATAAAATGTTACCGCATAGGCAGTAGCCCGATGCTTAGTTGGTGTTGGAAGAAAAGCCGGACAAAGGATCTAAAAGATATCTTGAGAGTCTAACATAAGTTTGTCAATATGGGAATGCAGGCTCTGGCTGGCGACCTCTGCCGCCTTATGCGGAGGTCAATGCATTGAGCAGAACCTCGGCGGTCCGAGAACGAGCTCGGACAAGCCAAGAAGCAGTTCGAGGACAAAGAAGGTAAGTAATACCTGATTAAAGAAATACCTTATAGAAAAGGTTTTGGTTGCAAAAAATAACTGGGATAACTTGAGTACTAGAGGGGCCACGAACGAGGTGGCGACCCTGAAGGAGGCTATGTCCGTGGCCGAAAACAAAGCGGTGGAGTGGACAGCGAGAGAAGGGGAGGCGCTGGCCAAAATGCGGCAAGAGCTCAAGCTCTTGTGGAAAAACGAGAGGTTTGGGCGTGACTCGAAGACTCGAGAGTCGAGCTCGCCTCGGCTCTTGAAAGTGCCAAAGCTGCTAAGGCCAAGGCCAAAAAGCCCTCAAGAAATTGAGTCGTTGAAGAAGATAGCGGCGGGTAAGGCATTCTTTATGCAAAGCAAGCATGTGAAAGTGAATTACCTATTACTTACCGGATTGGAGCTCTCGGGAGCATTCGCAGATTTGCCCGTGGTGTGTGCGATCCTGCCGCATTCTACTGCGCCCAGGAGGGAGCTCGACGGAAAGGTGTTACGGTCTCGGTATCTTTGAGGCGAACATTCAGTGCCTGGCGACCAGTGAAGCAGCTGGTCGAGCTCCACAAGGTCGTAAACAGGCCATGAAGGGCCTTATAAGCGCAGTTGTGGCCATTGGAAGCCATGCCGGGAGCTACTTGGCTTGGTGCGGTGGTGGATGCTGTCCATGGCTTGAAGTCATCAAGCGCTCCGTCTGCATTGAAGGTGTCCGTCGGGCCCTTGCCCATGCTAAAGTGCCTTTGGGGCAAGCTGGATGCGGAGAGGCTTCGTGACAGACGGGCCACCAGAAGGTCATGAGCATCATGCGCCCGAATTGTACTATGAGGGCCTCTGAAAGGTGCCCATGAATAAGCGGATGAGTGCTCCAAAGATGTAATTTTTTAATGTACTCGCATTTGTTATCCTGTATGCTGAAAACTTGTTCATATCGCTAAGCAGCGCTTATTAATTTAAAATATTACCTTACGTGCGGCCGTTTATCAAATTTGAGAGATGGCAAGTCGTTGGCTTCAGCCCCCATGCCACACAGTCTGGGGTGTTCGGGACAAACTTGAGCACTCTTGTTCCCATTCTTGGGTCCATCTAGGAGGCGCTCAACACAACGAACAAGGCAACGGACTTATAATGCTTGAACACTCTCACTTAGCCATAGAATTCTATAATTTTAAATTTCAGCGAAGCCCCTAGTATTGAAGACCGAGTTCGAGGCGCTATCACGCCTTGGCGGACAATTCGGTTCCTCGCTCTAAGCGGCATAAGTCTTTAGGGACTCGAAAAAACCTCTCGAACAGCGACCGGCTCTCGCCTTATCATGACGGTCAGTTTAGCTTTCTCCTTTGAGGTGCTCGACCCAGCTCAAGCTGGGCACAATCGCGATGGTTCTCCGGTGCTACCTTAGCCGATATAGCGGAACGTAAGGTACCAAAACACGGGTGCCGGGCAAACCCAACTATTGACCCAAGACATGATTCAGAGCCAATTCATATAATTCTATATGTTCGGGGTGCCGCACTTGTGAAAGTGTTCGGACTTATCACACCATAATTTTGGGATACTTAAGCCCCTGGTGTATCGGCCGTACCAAAGTGTACGGTTGCAACATGTCGTGAAATGAACATATGTATATATAAATGAAGTAGAGCAATAATAAGCAAAAGCTATGTATTGTTTATTCAAAAAGGTACTGCAATGGAAGCAGAGCGATACAAATAGTGCGATAAGCAAGGGATGGGACTATCTAACATGTCCCCCTCCAGGGGTAAGCTGCGGGATGGTATGTAAAACAGGTATAATGCTCGTAATAGAGACCACCTGAACACTTGACGTGGCTTTATGCTTCCCTGGCTGTTGCATCGGGAGTTCCGCGACTCTAGTGCTGGACAGGACTGATGAAAGACGGAGTCCTGAAAGTAAGAAAAAGGAAGAAAAAGGGAAAAAAGAAAAAGAATGACACAATCGGGAGCCCCTAGTGCGGTCGAGCCGCATTCTTGGTGAGTCGTGGTCTTGCCCTCCCCATATGCCCATGGTATCTCGGGCGTAATTATGTGCGCGTAATACTAGCCGCAATTTGGCGAGGCGGGGTTGGGGCGGATTGCTACGATGCTTGAATCGTGCGAGGCGGTCTTGTTGTAGGTTACTCGGGCGCTGCTTGGCGGTGTCCGGGCGCTTAGTGGCCGGACTCAAGAATTTCTGTGAGAGGCTGCTTTGTACCTCCGCCGCGAGGGCCGCCGTGTGCTCCTCCGTTCGGAGAGAGCATTCGGTGTTTCCGTTGACCGTGATTACTCCTCGAGGTCCTGGCATCTTGAGCTTGAGGTATGCGTAGTGCGGCACCGCATTGAACTTTGCAAATGTTGTTCGTCAGAGCAGTGCATGATAGCCGCTGCGGAATGGGACGATGTCGAAGATTAACTCTTTCGCCGGAAGTTATCCGTGGATCCGAAGACCACTTGAGTGTGGCGAGCCCGTACAACTGGCCTCTACACCCGGTATGGCGCCTTTAAAGGTCATCTTTGTAGGTTTAATCCTTGAGGGTCTATGCCCATTTTGCGCCTTGTATCTGATAAAGCAGGTTCAGGCTGCTACCGCCGTCCATCGGGACTACGGTGAGGTGAAATCCGTCGATAATTGGGTCAAGAACCAATGCGGCGAACCGCCGTGGCGGATGCTAGTGGGTGGTCCCTCGATCGAAGGTGATCGGGCAGGAAGACCATGGGTTGAACTTGAGGCGATGGCTCCATCGCATATCGTCCCTTAGTGCATGCTTCCGCTCCCTTTTGGGTATGTGGGTTGCGTATATCATGTTCACCGTCCGCACTTGCGTGGGAAAACCCTTACGTCCTCTATTGTTCGTGGCGGGGCTCTTCCTCGTCATCGCTATGCAGCCCCTTGTCATTGAGTTCGGTAACTTGCACTGCTTGCTTGAACACCAACAGTCTCTGTTGGTGTCTGCGGATTTCGGGGTGCCATGTATCCGCTGGCGATCGAGTATTCGGTCCAAGTTGGACGGGCCCTAGGTATTTCTTTTGAATGGCTTCTTCCGCTGACCGGGTTTAGAGCCTCTGAATCCGGCATTGACGGCCGTATCTTCAGTGTTGTCGCCGTTAATGCGGTTCTTGTTTTTGTTGCGATGCGACCTGCCATTGCTATCCTTGGTATCCGAACTATCAGGATGTTTGGCCAAGTTGTTGCTTCGAGCTAGCCAGCTGTCCTCTCCCGCACAAAAGCGGGTCATGAGTGTTGTGAGGGCTGCCCTGGATTTTGGCTTTTCCTATCCTAGGTGCCGGGCAAGCCACTCGTCGTGGATGTTATGTTTGAAGGCTGCAAAGGCCTCTGCATCCCGGACGATCAACGATTTGATTTTTCTTTGTTAGGAACCGTGTCGAATTGTGCGGCGATTCTTGGCTGCTGGATTATGTGGCTAAGGTCATCGGCGATACGGTGGTCGCACATATGTGCCTGGAAGTTATCAAGGAATGCGGCTTCCACGTCCTCCCAACAACCAATTGATTCTGCTGGCAAGCTGTTGAGCCAATGCCGAGCCGGTCCTTTAAGCTTGAGTGGGAGGTATTTGATGGCATGTAGATCATCACCGTGGGCCATGTGGATATGGAGGAGATAGTCCTCGATCCAGACCGCAGGATCTGTGGTGCCATCGTATGATTCGATGTTTACGGGCTTGAAGCCCTCGGGGATTTGATGATCCATTACTTCATCTGTGAAGCATAGTGGGTGTGCGGCACCTCTGTATTGGGCTATATCACGACGTAGCTCATATGGCCTTTGTCTACTGTGTTCTGCCCGGCCGGGTTTGATGTATCCGGTGCGACGGTAATCATCCCGCGTCGTTGGGTGCCCACGCGATCCGTAGATCGATCTTGTATGTTTTGCTTTATCCTCCAATATATCTCGCAAGTCTGGCGCGTTTTCCCGTGTCTTGGTAGCTTTTTGGCGGCGTCGGGGTGTGGCTTGGCGCGAGGCCGAGAGGCTTCTCTGCTCGCGACCCACGGGTGGCGGTCTGCCATGTCGTCTTGTTGGTGACTTGGGTGCTTCCTCCTCTAGTCGAGGCAGCGACCTGCGTTTGGGGTAGCTTTTGGAGGCGTCGAGTTCATACTCTTAGGCTGCAAGGACTTGATCCATCCGTGCCTAGCAGGTCTTGATCAGCTCTAAGCTGTTGCTGGTTTTCTCGAGGCTGCTTGCCGTGGCTATAAGCCTGCGTTTGAAACGCTCCTGTTCGGCGGGATCCTCAGGCACGAAAAATTCGTCCTCGTCGAGGCTTGCCTCATCTTCGGAAGGAGGCGATAATTATCGTCCTCGACCTTTCTTTCTCGCCGCGCTTGTGCGTGCGAACTTGCTTCTCCCTCCTCCCTGCGCTGAGTCCTGCTTTGGAGGGGTTCTCTTCGCACTTTGTCAGGGGTGTTATTATCTCCGTGCGGAATCACCGTTTTATTGTGGCGGGATTTAGAGCGGCGCCACGACGTCGGTGCTTCGGTGTTTCTTGGAGGTCATCCTCCGTTGTTCCATCGCCGTTCCCATCTTTCTGGATGTCCACCATGTATATGTCATATGGCGAGGTGGCCTTCGAAAGGCCCTCGTAGGCGTTGGGTCTTGGTCGTCTCTGGCATCGTCGTCCATACCGTCGATGTCTTGAGTCATAGTCTAGCATGTCGGTTAAATCATCGGCGTGGCTACCAAGTGGGTGGTGGGTGGGCATTGAATTTCTTCGTCGTCCGCATCCCAACCTTCACGTCCGTAGTCCGCCGGGGCTCTCGATAAAGAGACTTGAGTGAATTCAGGATGTCGCCAAAGGGCGTCTTTGAAAGATGTCGCGGCAGTGAACTCCATGACAGCGCCCAATCGGATTCGATTAAGCGGTATGAGGTTCGGAGTTCGGAGAGGAGTCCGGCACCATGGAGTCGAGGTCTTCGCAAAGGACAGGGATGGAGTTCGGCTCGATCGCCGTAGAGATTCTAGCCCCCGAGGCGGTGTCCAACCACTCATCCTCGATCGGGGAATCCGGCTCCGGATTAAGGTTCGGAGCGGATACTGGTGCGGCCTCCAGGGCACGTTCGGCTGCAGAGCTAGATCATGCTGTCAGGACCCCGATCCTAAGTCACACCGATCTAGCATGTAACACATCATATCACTTTGCGGCCTCACGCACGGTATTCCCACGGGTGTCGCCTTACCATGGCCCGGGACCGTTTGCGTCTTTTGGCTCACGTATATGATAGTGTCGCTAGCATCCATATGACAAAGAACCGGGCCGACATGGCTAGTCGTGAACCAAGCGGCGCTAACCTATGGGGACAGGCATACATGAATCACATCGAGCATGTCGGTCATCAACGTATATATTCGGGCTGTAGCTTTGGGCTATGAGGACTCCGGTATCGGGCTGTAGCAGGCTAAGCAGGACTCGAATAACACCGCGTGACATTTCCCGAAGGGACGGACATAAGGCGAAGTGAAACACATGCCGGCGATCAAGTGTCCAAGCGGTAGTCTTTGGGCTAGCAGGACTCGGTGAACCGGGCTGTAGCGGACTACTATCGCTCGAAGCACGAGACTACATTTCCCCATATGAGAGGCTGCCAAGGATAAACAACTAGTTTGTCGGATCCACACATACCAAGCATTTCAAACATACACACAATATGCTCAATATGTGTAAATACAACATGGCATCACAACATAACTCTCGACTCAAATATTATTCATTAGGCTCCGAGGAGCGAGATATTACAAACATGGGTCTCATGACCCAACACTCGAAACATACAAGTCAAAGCACAAGCGGAAGCTAAACATGTGCTGGTGCAGACAACTATAAATGAAAAAGGCTGAGAAGCGACTATCTACCAGATCTGCCAAGGGCACAAGATCGTAGCTGAGGTAACAAGCTAAGCGTCGAAGTCCACGTGGAACTACTAGCGAGACCGACGCGTCTCTCGCAAAACATAAATAAGCAAGCGTGAGTACAATTGTACTCAGCAAGACTTACATCGAACTAACTACATATGCATCATTATCAAAAGGGGTGGTGGAGTTTGACCGCAGCAAGCCAGCTTTGACTCGGTGGCTATCCTGAACTACATTGCAAGTAACTCTTTTGAGGTGGCGCTACGAGTCCACATATTCACCATATCAATACACCACTATGGACCCGCTCCGTCTTCCTACGAGAACGCCATCCATAGCACTCACGCTTATCTTGCGCATTTTAGAGTATCCACTTTCACTTGTCTATGAACCGATATAGGCAACCCGAAGTCCTTTTCCGTGGACACGGCTATTGAATAGATCATATTAAACCTGCAGGGTGTACTTCTTCACACACGCTCACCACTTACCGCGTTTACGACATGTACTCGGCAACCTTCAAGCGGAAGCCCAGCGTGGGTGTCGGCCACGGCCTACCTAAACACTCAAGTCCCTAGTCCAGGTTTATCGCCTATTCGGGTTCCATCCATGGGAGTCCGGCGAGGTTTCCCATACAGCCCGAGCGATGTGTGCGGGGTTCCCGAGATACCAAGCGGGCACTTTCGGTACACGGCCCACGGTGCCTACCGCAACACAACCCACCCCTAAGGTCAGCGTTGCGTATGCCCCTGACATGCTACAAACACGAAACTACTTGCAACTCCGGATGAGGACAAGGGTGGTCAAGAAGCCGAGAGGGTCCATTGGTTTGGGCCCAATGCGTGGTAGTAACTGTTTCATGGATCACAAACACGTAACTCAGTTCGAGGGCGGTTTCAATGAGACAACCCACCATGTACTCCTACATGGCCTCTCACCGCTACCTTTACCAAATCGTGTTCACACACTTAGCTCACACAATAGGACATGTTCATAACAATTCCAATTCATTCCCGATGAATCAGACCGACTCAACTCTAAGCATAGCAGGCATGACAAACAAGCATAAATGAGTAGGCACAACATGGCTCAAACAACTCCTACTCATGCTAGTGGGTTTCATCTAATTCTTGTGGAATGACAGGTCATGCAAAGGATCAAGGGTTCAGCTACGCAGCAAGTAACACATGAGTCGTTGTTGTCCTAATGCAGTAAAATAGAGCAGGAGCGAGAGAGTGGGATTATATCGGAATGAACAAGGGGTTTTGCTTGCTCGGCACTTCGAAGATAATATAGTTCTTCATCGGTGTCATCGAACTCATCGTCGGTACATCGTCTCACGAGGAGGGACAATTACCGCAAACAAGAGAGAACACAATCAATGCAATGCACATTCACATGAATGACATGTCATATTAAGGTACTGAATTCACCTAATGCAATAATAATCCAAGTTAGTTGAAGTGGAATTCAAACAAGGTTGAACTCCAACTCCAAATGCTATTTCATAAATTACCTAATCATGATTCATCCTATTCAGTGAGGTTAACTTGTTCAAACATGCATGATCATGGCATAAACAGATTCTTCATATTTTTCTGATCATTTTCATATATAATTTATTTCAATCCGAGTTACGGTTGAATTTCTATGATTTATTGAAGTTTAGGGCATTTTCTGAAATTTCCTGAATTAAATTAAATCCGAAAAGGAATATTATGCCAAAGACATTGCGCCACTATGACGTCGTGGTCAGCTCGGGCGGTCCAGTCAAACCCCGACTGGTGGGTCCCGAGTGTCGATTGTTCAACTAACTAACCTAGCTTAGTTAATACTAATAATCTAACTTAATTATACGGGCGGGGCCCGCATGTCGATGAGGAGAGGGGGAGGTCAAACCGGGCGGTGGGTCAACCCATGCCGGTTGGCCGGTCACGGACGCATGGCGTTTAGCCGCCCAGCCGAGCCGGGCCATGGCGAGAGATTTTGCTATTCCGAGCGCGACCAAATGGCCCATGGAGAGCATCTAGGGAGGAGCTGGGGAGGAGCCAAGCTCTTGGTGGGGTTGGCCGTGGTGGGGTGGTGGAAAGGGTGCCGACGGCGACCTAGGGCGGCCGCCGGAGTTCGGCCGAGGTCGAACACGGCGCTAGGGAGCACGGCCGGGCGTGGAGTGGCGTGTTGCGCTCCCGTGAGTGCGGTGAGGCGGTGGTGAGCTCGGGAAGGCGGCAGGCTTGTTAGGCTAATGGCCACGCCATGGCCGGGCGGCGAGCAATCGGCTCCGGTGGAAGTCGGCGTTAGCGAGAGGAAAAGGGCCAGGGAGAGAGGATCGACGCAGCAGCTCACCGTGGATCGAACGAAGGGGTTGGCGAGCTCGGGAGGCCTGCGGACGGTGAATTGGCAGCGGCGATCCTCGGTGGCGAGAAGGGGAAGACGCGTGGGCGGCGATGCAGGCTCCAGCGGTCCAATTGGTGTAGTGTAGACGCAGAAGGCCATGGCGGTCCTCCTGGACCCATCGGGAGGCACCGGATGGGCGGTGGCATGCTATGGCGGCAGTGGTGAGCGACGAGGCCGGCAGGCAAGCAAGGTGAGGAAGCAGCGAGAGGGAATGGGATCCAGGAGTGAGGGAGGGGGTCCAGGGGTCGGGCGGCCGAGGAGAAGCGAGGCGTCTCGGTGAAAGTAGCGAGGAGGAGCGTGGCGTGCTCGGGGGCGATCGCCGTGTCCCTCCTCTGCCTACTGGCAGAGGTAGGTGACGACTGGCGAGGTGGTGGTGGGCTGGGCCAACTGGGCCAGCGAGCGAGAGGGGGGGGGGGAAGTTGGGCCGGATCGGACGCCTGGTAGGTGGGCTGCAGGTAAATGGCCAGGTAATCCTTCTCTCTCTCTTTCTTTATTATACTGTTTTCTATTTTTCTGTTTGTTTTAGTTTAGTAAAATACTAAACCATTTAAATAAATCCTGAAAATAATTATGGGCATTAACTGAATTATTACAGAGGCCCTTAACTATTTTTCAGAATTGTTGGAGCATTTAAAAAGAATATTAATAGTATTTAAATGCCCCAATTCAAATACAATATGGTTTATTCAAAAATCCAAAAATGTCTTGGAAAAATATCCATCACCTCTGGATATGGTTTTCACCTTTTTCCATTAATCATGAACATTTTTGCAAACCACTTTGGGTTCTTTGAAGATATTTTGAAGTTGAACCTATTTGAATTGCTTTAGTGCTAGGGCTTGATCATCCCCATTTCAAATTTTCATGAAAAATAAACATGATGCATGGATGCAATGCTACTAGCTACAAACAAGCTCTAGGGCTGATGCAGGGGCTGTGACAGCTCACCCCACTAAACAAGAATCTCGCCCGAGATTCAAGGCGTGAGTAAGAGGAAAAGGGAAGTCACAAACTATCACAATCTTCATGATCCATTTGCCCTTCTCGAAGATGTTGATTCATTCCATCATCTTAGTCTTGACGTCCTTGCTTTCGAGGTCTTCACTTGACACGACAACAGAAAGAAGGGAAAACCCTACATGATTCGATCTTCACGAAGATCAAGTAAACATGATCGACTCACGGACTGAGATGGTGACACATCTCGAGTTGAGACACAAAATACATCGAGAGGGATGGAAGAACAACAACGGGGTTTGATTGGTGGCAACAATTCCACGCTTAGGGAGATGGTGGATGGTGTCAAGGTGGCGAGGAAATATTTATCATGATCCCATAACAGGACACCTCGAGAAAGGTGGCGCAAGGAACTATTCCCTTAAGTGGCAAAAAGAATTACTTTTGATATAACATCATTGAAACTCTTTATACCAGCCTAAGGCAATCACAAATGATCGCTTGGTGGAGTGCAAGGAATGGTACACCCGGACTAGAATGGATGATGTGGACTACCTTGTTGAAGACAACGCAATGGATGACTTTTGCTTATCACCGGAAATGGATGAGACCCATGGTAAGTCCACTTTTGAGGATGATCCTAGACAACAATTGCTGAGAAGGCAACCCAAGGGAGATTGGCACAATGGGATGCGAGCTGGGAACAAAATGCAAATGCTAGGAATGTTCCAACCATCATATCTGCCTGAGATTCAGATCCGATTGGTGATGGGATACTTCAGACTCAGCATGTCGAAAGGAAAGGTTGCAACACAAATCGGCGAGAAGGCGCTGCGAGATTCTCGGGATATGAACCAAGGTAGTAAGCTCCAAAACATGAGCTGGTTCTGCTACAAACCTGTGAACACATTGTCCCAGACAAGCATGACCACATAGTAGTCTTATCATAAAACACTACCGAGTTCAGGTGGGGAACCATCAACGAGGATATTGAAGTCCTTGCATAAGTCATATGATTCGCTCTTATGAAGAATCTTCTTGTCCTTGAACAAATCAATCAGTGGCTTGGTATGCTAGGAATACATATAGAACGAAGGTTGCAAGTCTCCAGACTACAGAATACTTCGCACATATGCATGACTGACTTGGAATGATTCCAAAGGAACCCAAACAAACCTTTCTCAAATTCATGGCGGCAACTTGCATCAGATGCACATGAATTAGAGAAAGTCGCTACTTACATCCAGCATAGGCTTCATGAACGGCACACGAAGAAATGCTTACACAAGTTTCCAACACTAGGTTGATGTTCAACATGACTCATGGGGGAGACAAAATGCTACTGATGGGCTCAACAGCAACTTATCGGAATTTCCATATCACTGGACTTCCACCATCATATGAACACGGTGATAGCATTGGTCAGACCAAAAGATATAATGGTGTATGCTCGAGGGATCAACCACGAGTAAGACAACATCACGAATATCGTTGGTTCTGATTTGACTCGACAATGGCCCATACTCGAATCAAAGAGTTGATAAGACAATAGGTCCACAACTGATCACGAGGACCAATCGATGAAGATATCATCCTTCTTCAACACACACTACACAAGAATATCCCTTTGGAACGAACTAAGTTGGACAAGCTTTTATCTTCCAACTCTCCAAGTTGTTGTCTAGCTTAACCAACTAGCTCGGGGTATCCAACACAGATTCTTGGAGAAGGGTGGTTCACAAGAAACCAACTTGATCACGAGCTCAACATAACAGTCGAGGAAACAACCGGTAACACTTCCAAGAAGATATTTGGAAAGTCACGAACCACCGTATGTTACTAAGCTCGAGAACAATCTTGCTTTTGAGGCAAGGCGAATGATCAAATGAGTGAGGACTTGACACAATCCTAACTCATCAATCAAGTGTGCACCGTAACTAAGGACTAGGTAGCACGATCAATCTTAGGATGATGGTTTAATAACCAACACGCTAAGAATGAGAATATTGTCCATTCACTACCAAGCAACAAGTTGCTCGGGGTATTGATTTCACACATCACAATTCACTTGTCGGCTTTCCGGTTGCAACAACACGGGACCGAGGAATGAACGATGATGGCGAGAGTATCACTACATCAAGAATTCATAAGAGAAGGTGCAATTCCTATGACATTATTGACATAAAGATGGTAACACTCCAGGTGGAACAGAATCAAAAGCTGGATTGGCATTTTGATCTGTAGAGTACAATTACTTTGACCCAATCCTAGAAATGGATGAGGTATTTGGAGTTTGTTTCTCCTAGTCATTCGAGAATAGAATGGCTTGACGGACCACAAGGATAAAATGCATTGATGACACAAGTGCACGCATACCCCGACTATCAATTGATAGATGAAGGTCGGAATGCAATCAAGAGAGCAACTCAAAGGAACATATAATTTCTGAGTTGTGGATGCAGCAGATTAGTATGTCGAGCAAGCTCAACATTTCTTCCGGATAATCCATGCGAAAAGGTAGAATTGGCGAGTCACAATATGAATGGAGAACTCCTCAAGAGCACTCTTATTGTGATCTTTTGGTTCAACAAAGAACTTACGCCATAAGCGGTTCGTAGTATTTGGAAGAAGGAAATACCACGGACCTTGAGGACTATCGCAAGGTTACTAATATCCTAAAGGCACTAGCAAATACTAACAACATGAAGTAGGATGAATCTCGGGTTCAGCAACCCAGGAGTAGAATACCTACTACTAAATGGCATCACGGGATGCTTTCAAAGTGATGGCGAGAATCATCACACTCGGGATACAAAAGCATTAGCTAAATTGCTAGGTGACTTCCTAAACACCTAGGGTCATAATAATAGTTCCAACATATATGTCGAGGTAACAAAATACCTCAACTCACCGATTAGTGTGCTTATTCTGACCCAAAAGGACATCGAGGAGCGGAAAGAAAGGATTTGCAAATGCATCGGACTATTTAGAGACACAGGGATGACTCGGACAGCATAACGGCTGTAAATGCTCAAAATGATTTGAGACATCCTGCAGAAATGGTGGCATAACCACTCAACAACATCATAACAAGATTCGAGATCAACGGTTATCATACGAAATAGTAGGAACCGAGCGGGGATTAAAACCAACAATCTTATAAGTCTATGGATTAGTAACACGTCATCCTAATAGATAGATGAGAAGCCTAGTTCTTAAACCCGTAGAAGAGAAGAGGATGACTCGGATCGAAGGCCATGAGGTAAAGGAGTAAAAAGAGCCTTACGTTCCTTCCACAATCAATTCCCTTACATAACTAAAGCATTTCTAGACACAACTTGACCAGTTTGGCTTGGTAATCCTGAGCATCAAAGCTCGATACCAACGCGCTGTCGGGACCCGATCCTAAGTCACACCGATCTAGCATGTAACACATCATATCACTTTGCGGCCTCACGCACGGTATTCCCACGGTGTCGCCTTACCATGGCGGGACCGTTTGCGTCTTTTGGCTCACGTATATGATAGTGTCGCTAGCATCCATATGACAAAGAACCGGGCCGACATGGCTAGTCGTGAACCCAAAGCGGCGCTAACCTATGGGGACAGGCATACATGAATCACATCGAGCATGTCGGTCATCAACGTATATATTCGGGCTGTAGCTTTGGGCTAACAGGACTCCGTATCCCGGGCTGTAGCGAGCTAAGCGGGACTCGAATAACACCGCGTGACATTTCCCGAAGGGATGAGACATAAGAACGAAGTGAAACACATGCCGCCATCAAGTGTCCAAGCGGTAGTCTTTGGGCTAGCGAGACTCGGTGAACCGGGCTGTAGCGGACTACTATCGCTCAGAAGCACGAGACTACATTTCCCCATATGAGAGGCTGCCAAGGATAAACAACTAGTTTGTCGGATCCCACACATACCAAGCATTTCAAACATACACACAATATGCTCAATATGTGTAAATACAACATGGCATCACAACATAACTCTACGACTCAAATATTATTCATTAGGCTCCGAGGAGCGAGATATTACAAACATGGGTCTCATGACCCAACACTCAGAGCATACAAGTCAAAGCACAAGCGGAAGCTAAACATGTCAGAGTGCAGACAACTATAAATGAAAAAGGTGAGAAGCGACTATCTACCGAGATCTGCCGAGGGCACAAGATCGTAGCTGAGGTAACAAGCTAAGCGTCAAGTCCACGTGGAACTACTAGCGAGACCGACGCGTCTCTCGCAAAACATAAATAAGCAAGCGTGAGTACAATTGTACTCAGCAAGACTTACATCGAGAACTAACTACATATGCATCATTATCAAAAGGGGTGGTGGAGTTTGACCGCAGCAAGCCAGCTTTGACTCGGTGGCTATCTGAACTACACGCAAGTAACTCTTTTGAGGTGGCGCACACGAGTCCACATATTCACCATATCAATACACCACTATGGACCCGCTCCGTCTTCCTACGAGAACGCCATCCATAGCACTCACGCTTATCTTGCGCATTTTAGAGTATCCACTTTCACTTGTCTATGAACTGATATAGGCAACCCGAAGTCCTTTTCCGTGGACACGGCTATTGAATAGATCATATTAAACCTGCAGGGTGTACTTCTTCACACGCTCTCACCACTTACCGCCATTTACACGACATGTACTCGGCAACCTTCAAGCGGAAGCCCAGCGTGGGTGTCGGCCACGGCCTACCTAAACACTCAAGTCCCTAGTCCAGGTTTATCGCCTATTCGGGTTCCATCCGCAGGAGTCCGGCGAGGTTTCCCATACAGCCCGACGATGTGTGCGGGGTTCCCGAGATACCAAGCGGGCACTTTCGGTACACGGGCCACGGTGCCTACCGCAACACAACCCACCCCTAAGGTCAGCGTTGCGTGCGGCCCCAAACATGCTACAAACACGAAACTACTTGCAACTCCGGATGAGGACAAGGGTGGTCAAGAAGCCGAGAGGGTCCATTGGTTTGGGCCCAATGCGTGGTAGTAACTGTTTCATGGATCACAAACACGAACTCAGTTCACGAGGGCGGTTTCAATGAGACAACCCACCATGTACTCCTACATGGCCTCTCACCGCTACCTTTACCAAATCGTGTTCACACACTTAGCTCACACACAAGAGGACATGTTCATAACAATTCCAATTCATTCCCGATGAATCAGACCCGACTCAACTCTAAGCGAGAGCAGGCATGACAAACAAGCATAAATGAGTAGGCACAACATGGCTCAAACAACTCCTACTCATGCTAGTGGGTTTCATCTAATTCTTGTGGAATGACAGGTCATGCAAAGGATCAAGGGTTCAGCTACCGCAGCAAGTAACACATGAGTCGTTGTTGTCCTAATGCAGTAAAATAGAGCAGGAGGCGAGAGAGTGGGATTATATCGGAATGAACAAGGGGTTTTGCTTTCGGCACTTCGAAGATAATATAGTTCTTCATCGGTGTCATCGAACTCATCGTCGGTACATCGCTCTAGGGAGGGACAATTACCGCAAACAAGAGAGAACACAATCAATGCAATGCACATTCACATGAATGACATGTCATATTAAGGTACTGAATTCACCTAATGCAATAATAATCCAAGTTAGTTGAAGTGGAATTCAAACAAGGTTGAACTCCAACTCCAAATGCTATTTCATAATTTACCCTAATCATGATTCATCCTATTCAGTGAGGTTAACTTGTTCAAACATGCATGATCATGGCATAAACAGATTCTCCATATTTTTCTGATCATTTTTCATATATAATTTATTTTAATCCGAGTTACGGTTGAATTTCTATGATTTATTGAAGTTTAGGGCATTTTCTGAAATTTCCTGAATTAAATTAAATCCAGAAAAGGAATATTGCGTGACATTCGTCACTATGACGTCGGCGGTCAAGCATGGCGGTCCAGGTCAAACCCTGACCTGGTGGGTCCCGAGTGTCAGTGTCTAACTAACTAACCTAGCTTAGTTAATACTAATAATCTAACTTAATTAGCCGGGCAGGGCCCGCATGTCAGTGAGGGAGAGGGGGAGGTCAAACCGGGCAGTGGGCCAACCCATGCCGGTCAGCGGGTCAGCGGACGCCGGCGTTTAGCCGCCGGCGAGCCCGACGCGGCGGCGAGAAAGATTTTTGCTATTCCGACGACCAAATGGCCCGCGGAGAGCATCTAGGAGGAGCTGGGGAGGAGCCGAAGCTCTTGGTGGGGTTGGCCGTGGTCGGGGTGGTCGGAAAGGGTGCCGACGGCGACCTAGGCGGCCGCCGGAGTTCGGCCGAGGTCGAACACGGCGCTAGGGAGCACGGCGAGGCGCGTGGAGTGGCGTGTTGCGCTCCTGTGAGTGCGGTGAGGGCGGTGGTGAGCTCGGGAGCGCGGCGTGCTTGTGATTGTGTACGGCTACGCCATGGCCGGGCGGTGAGGAGCAATCGGCTCCGGTGGAAGTCGGCGTTAGCGAGAGGAAAAGGGCTGGGGGAGAGGGGATCGACGCAGCAGCTCACCGCATGGATCGAGCGAACGGGGTTGGCGAGCTCGGGAGGCTTCCGCGACGGTGAATTGGTGGCAGCGATCCTCGGTGGCGAGAAGGGGAAGACGCGGCGGCGATGCAGGGCTCCGCGGTCCAATTGGTGGGTGTAGATGACGAGAAGGCCATGGCGGTCCTCACCGACCCATCGGGAGGCACCGGATGGGCGGTGGCAGCGGCTAACGGCGACAGTGGCGGCAGGCGAGGCCTTCGGTGGTGTTGCGGGAAGCGAGAGGAGGGAATGGGATCCAGGAGGAGAGGAGGGGTCCAGGGGTCGGGCGGGCGCCGAGGAGAACGCGCGAGGCGTCTCGGTGATGCAAAGTAGCAGGAGGAGGCGTGGCGTGCTCGGGGCGATCGCCGTGTCCTCCTCTCGCCTCTTGGCGGAGGTAGGTGACGGCGGCGAGGTGGTGGTGGGCTGGGCCAACTGGGCCAGCGAGCAGCGGGGGGGAAGTTGGGCGGATCGGACGCTGGTAGGTGGGCTGCGGTAAATGGCAGGTAATCCTTCTCTCTCTTTCTTTATACTGCTTTTCTATTTTTTACATTTGTTTTAGTTTAGTAAAATACTAAACCATTTAAATAAATCCTGAAAATAATTATGGGCATTAACTGAATTATTACAGAGGCCCTTAACTATTTTTCAGAATTGTTGGAGCATTTAAAAAATA
Source organism: Aegilops longissima (assembly GCA_021605205.1). Classification (NCBI taxonomy): domain Eukaryota; kingdom Viridiplantae; phylum Streptophyta; class Magnoliopsida; order Poales; family Poaceae; genus Aegilops; species Aegilops longissima. Next base: position 355,287,656 of record CM038681.1, read on the forward strand.
TTAATAGTATTTAAATGCCCCAATTCAAATACAATATGGTTTATTCAAAATCCAAAATGTCTTGGAAAATATCCATCACCTCGGATATGGTTTTCACCTTTTCCATTAATCATGAACATTTTGCAAACCACTTTGGGTTCTTTGAAGATATTTTGAAGTTGAACCTATTTGAATTGCTTTAGTGCTAGGGCTTGATCATCCCCATTTCAAATTTTCATGAAAAATAAACATGATGCATGGATGCAATGCTACTAGCTACAAACAAGCTCTAGGGCTGATCTGGGGCTGTGACACATGCCCATCGAGACAGTGCGGCACGCTTGGCTGTGGCTCGAATCCGTCAAAGATCAAGTCTCCGCGGATATCGGCCGTATAGTTCAAACTTCCAAATCTGACCTGATGGCCAGGGGCGTAGCTTTCGATCTGCTCCAGATGGCCAAGCAAATTGGCCCGCAGTGTAAAGCCGCCGAACACGAAGATCTGTCCGGGGAGAAAAGTCTCACCTCGACCGCGTCGTTGTTGATGATCGGAAGGAGCCATCGGGCCTATCGGTGGCGACGCAGGAACTCTCAATGAAAGCACCAATGTCGGTGTCAAAACCGGCGGATCTCGGGTAGGGGTCCCAATCGTGCGTCTAGGCGGATGGTAACAGAGACAAGGGACACGATGTTTTTACCCAGGTTGGGCCCTCTCGATGGAGGTAATACCCTACTCCTGCTTGATTAATATTGATGATATGGGTAGTACAAGAGTAGATCTACCACGAGAACAAGGAGGCTAAACCTAGAAGCTAGCCTATGGTATGATTGTTGTTAGCCCCACGGACTAGAACCCTCCGTTTATATAGACACGGATAGGTTAGGGTTACCACAGTCGGTTACAATGGTAGGAGATCTACATATCCAGATCGTAAGCTTGCCTTCCAGGCCAAGGAAAGTCCCATCCGGACACGGGACGAAGTCTTCAATCTTGTATCTTCATAGTCTTGGAGTCCAGCCGTGATGGTAGTCCGGCTATCCGGACACCCCCTACTCCGGGACTCCCTCATGGACCATCGCACCGCCCAACGCGCAAAGGCAAGAAGCGCTCCTGAGATGCGACCATGTTTAGCCCTGGGATGCCGATGCAGATGTGCAGCCCGCCATCCTCGCCAGGATGGGGAGCTGCACCAGGTGGGCGGCGGTCGCCGCGTATGGCCCTTGCTTCTTGAAGCTCCTGGGTGGCCTTGACGATGAACTCCTGAGCGCCGGGCGCTCCTCGCCCGGTGCCCTCCTAAGGGAAACATGCCGCAAAGCACGCCTCCACGTGGTGCCCGAGCGCCTCCCTCGTGATGTTGGCTAGGTCTGAGACCCTCTAGAAGAGAGCCCCTGAGCCTCGCCCGAGGAGGGCACCAGGTGCGCCTTCCTATGCGAGGGAGGGAGGCACCCCAGGTGCGGGCGCTGATCCTGAGGCGGCGCCGCCGGAGACGCTGCTCTCCTGAGGCCCTGTGCGTAGCAGTTGCTTCTTCTTCTTGGGAATGGCCTCAGGAGGGTACTGGATGCCCTCGCTATCCGGGTCTTCGATTGCTGCGGCTTGGAGGTCTCGCTCCAGGGAGCACACCGCATCTCTTTCTTCGCAGGGGACGGTGATGATTCCGCCGCTTCCTGGCATCTTGAGGATGTTGTAGCCATGGTGGGTCACTGCCATGAACTTGGCTAATGCTGGGTACCGAAGGATGGCGTTGTACGGCAGACGGATGTGGGCGACGTCGAAGTCGATGAGCTCGGTGCGGTAGTTGTCGCGCTGGCCGAAGGTGACATGGAGGAGGACTTGCCCTATCGGGGTGGTGGAGCCGTCGGTCACTCCTGAGAAGGGCTTGGTAGGTTGTAGCTGATCGTATGGTACTTGGAGGCTGTCGAATGTCTTGAGGGACAGGATGTTAAGCCCTGTGCCGCCGTCAATGAGGGTCCTGGTGACTTGGACGTTGCTGATGACGGGCGAACACAGCATCGGGAGGGCGCCGGTGGTCGCCGCACACTTGAGCTGGTCTAACGAGCTGAAGGTGATGGCACACTTGGACCACCTGAGCGGGCGCGTGGCCTCGAGCCTGGGAAGAGCCGTGTTCACCTCGCGAGCAAACTGCTTGAAGACGCGCTGGGATGCTGGGGTCTGAGCTCCGCCCAAGATGCAGGCGATAGCACATGGCTCCTGGAAGCCCCCAGCCCCCTCGTCCTGATGGTGGTCGTCGTTCCTTCTTGGTGGTGGCGGCAGTGGAGGGAGGCCAGCATTGCCCTGATGGCAGTCCTCGCGAGGCTAGTCCCTCCATGCACCCTTATGAGGCTAGTCCTGTCAGCGGTCCTCACGAGGCCGGTCGTGCCACTCCTGGCGGGGGCCGCGATCGTCCCAGCGTCCTCCACCTCGTCCTCCTCCTCGGCCTTAGCCTTGGTCGTCGTGCTTGGGGCATCGACCAAAGCGTCCATCTCGAATGGCCCTGACCTCTTGAGAACTGTTGGTGTTGTGGTTGTGTACATTGTGGAATGTGCAGAATGGATGGCTGCTCTTGGATGACTTGGGGTGGTCCCGGCCGCGCTTCATGTCTGGCTCCGCCGCAAGCACGGCCACTACCTTGCACTTCACGTCTCTGGCCTTGGCTTTCTTCTCCTCTTGGTCGGTAGCAGGGAGCTCGAGGAGGGAAAGGCACCCTTCCTCAGCTCTTGCGCACTTGGTAGCCATGTTGAACAGCTCCAGAGCCGTGCTACGACCCACTCTAGTCCCAAACACCGTCCAGGCCATTCCTCTACTCACCAACACCTCTTGTTGTTCACCGGCGATGGCAGCCTCACACCGCAGCCAAACCAGTGAACCCTCATACTCCCCTCCGCGTGGGCATCCACTATTGCGTCTTCGCCGGCTCCGGGTCGTTCCCTTCGTAATACTCGCCATCGTTCACTGCGTTGGTTCTCTTGGCGCAGCCTGGTCAACTTTGTCAACAAACGACAACCATCGGGGACAGAGATCCAGTACCTTGCCCACAGCAAGGCATGGCATAACTGGCGGCCAGCCATCCGCTGGATCAGGGGGGCGGCTCAGATGAGGCATGTACGTGGATTGGCTGATAGTAGGGACGCACATGGCCCATGGCCGCACGCAACAAGTGCCCCCGTATTATGCAAAAGCAAATAATTTCTCCCCCTGGCAGGTTTGACCCAGCAGCTACATCTTCGCACGCAAGGAAGTGCTTCCTTTATTACACGGAAATAAAATGTTTCCTCTTCGTGACAGCTGGGGCCCACCAGCTTTATTATGATATTTTTCATGAAAATATAGATTGTACCTGGGATCCTAAATTGTTTTCTTTTTATTCTAACTCGAAAAAGAAGAAATAAAAAACCAGAAAACAGCTTCGCACGCAAGGAAGTGCCACCTTATTACGTGAAAAAATTGATTCCCCTGCTAGCTGGGACCCACCAGATTTGTAGGCTGACTTGTGGGCCTACTAAGTTAACGCGTACGCAGGACTTTGTCAACTTAGTCAATAAAAGATTCTAGTTGCACCGACCGTTCGATGTTAATCCAACAGCCAAGCTGCATCTGCAACCTCTGCTCTTGTTGCTCCAGCCGCCCAAACATGCGCCCGTCGTACCGCCTGCTCCAACCTCCCGTGGCCGGCTGTGCTGCCCCGTAGGCCTCACCGCCCGACCAGACTACTACTGGCCAGGCCTTCGCTGTACTCACCCACACCCCCTTGTTATTCTCCGGACATGGCAGCCTCAAACTGTAGCCGAAGCAGTCAACCCTCGTACTCCCCTTCACGTGGGCATCCACTACTGTGTATTCCCCGGCATCGGGTCGTTCCCTTCCTCGGTCGCACCGTCGTACACCACCTTGGTGCTCTCGGGCGGTACAGCGTCGTCAACGCGGTCAACTAACGACAACCATCAGAAGAGGACTGTAAGTGGAGAGGCTGATAGCTGGGTCTATGGCCGCACGCAAGGAAGTGCCTCGTTATTACGTGCAAAATAATGATTCCTCCACCTGATACCTCGAACTTACCGGAGGGGCCTCTGTATTTCACGAAAAAAGTGTTTCCCCTGACAGCTGGGACACATCGGCTTATCTTCACATGGAAGGAACTGCCTTCTTACCCCCTGACAGCTGGGACCCACCAGGTTGAATCGAAGGTACCGTTATCTGTCCGCCGCGAACGTGTATGTACATACCGGTCGATCGGTGTCTCTGCAGTGATGTGTTGGGGAACATAGTAATTTCAAAAAATTTCCTACGCACACGCAAGACCATGGTGATGGCATAGCAACGAGAGGGGAGAGTGTATGTCCACGTACCCTCGTAGACCGAAAGCGGAAGCATTATAACAACGCGGTTGATGTAGTCGTACGTCTTCACGATCCGACCGATACAAGTACCGAACGTACGGCACCTCCGAGTTCTGCACACATTCAGCTCGATGACGATCCCGGGCCCGATCCAGCAAAAAGTCGGGGATGAGTTCCGTCAAGACGACGGCGTGGGACGATGATGATGCTCCACCGACGCAGGGCTTCGCCTAAGCTCCGCGACGATATGACTTCACCGGCGCAGGGCTTCGCCTAAGCTCCGCGACGATATGACCGAAGTGGAATATGGTGGAGGGGGGCACGGCACACGGCTAAGGAACGATCCGTAGATCAACTTCTGTGTTATGGGGTGCCCCCCTGCCCCCGTATATAAAGGAGCAAGGGGGGGTGCGGCCGGCCCTAGGGAGGCGCGCTGGAGGAGTCCTACTCCCACCGAGTAGGACTCCCCCCTCTCCTAGTTGGACTAGGACTTGGGGAAGGGGGAAGAGGGAGGGGGGCGCCGCCCCCCCCTCTCCTTGTCCTATTCGGACTAGAGGGGGAGGGGGCACGTCCCTTATGGCCCATCAAGGCCCATTGATCCCTCGGGGGGGTTCCGGTAACCCCCCGGTGTTCCGGTAAAATCCCGCTTTCATCCGAACCTTCCAAGTCCAAACATAGGCTTCCAATATATCAATCTTTATGTCTCGACCATTTCGAGACTCCTCGTCATGTCCGTGATCACATCCGGACTCAACAAACTTCGTACATCAAAACTTATAAACTCATAATAAACTGTCATCGAACGTTAAGCGTGCGGACCCTACGGGTTCGAGAACTATGTAGACATGACCTAGAACTATTCTCGGTCAATAACCAATAGCGGAACCTGGATGCCCATATTGGTTCCTACATATTCTTCAAGATCTTTATCGGTCAAACCGCATAACGACATACGTTGTTCCTTTGTCATCGGTATGTTACTTACCCGAGATTCGATCGTCGGTATCCAATACCTAGTTCAATCTCGTATCGCAAGTCTCTTTACTCGTTCCGTAATACATCATCTCACAACTAACTTATTAGTTGCAATGCTTGCAAGGCTTATGTGATGTGTATTACCGAGAAGGCCTAGAGATACCTCTCCGACAATCGGAGTGACAAAACCTAATCTCGAAATACGCCAACCCAACATGTACCTTTGGAGACACCTGTAGTACTCCTTTATAATCACCCAATTACGTTGTGACGTTTGGTAGTACCCAAAGTGTTCCTCCGGTAAACGGGAGTTGCATAATCTCATAGTTACAGGAACATGTATAGGTCATGAAGAAAGCAATAGCAATATACTAAACGATCAAGTGCTAAGCTAACGGAATGGGTCATGTCAATCACATCATTCTTCTAATGATGTGATCCCATTAATCAAATGACAACACATGTCTATGGTTAGGAAACATAACCATCTTTGATTAATGAGCTAGTCAAGTAGAGGCATACTAGTGACTATATGTTTGTCTATGTATTCACACATGTATTATGTTTCCGGTTAATACAATTCTAGCATGAATAATAAACATTTATCATGATATAAGGAAATAAATAATAACTTTATTATTGCCTCTAGGGCATATTTCCTTCAGTCTCCCACTTGCACTAGAGTCAATAATCTAGATTACACAAGAATGATTCTAACACCCATGGAGTCTTGGTGCTGATCATGTTTTGCTCGTGGAAGAGGCTTAGTCAACGGTCTGCAACATTCAGATCCGTATGTATCTTGCAAATCTCTATGTCTCCCACTTGGACTTGGTCCCGAATGGAATTGAAGCGCCTCTTGATATGCTTGGTCCTCTTGTGAAATCTGGATTCCTTTGCCAAGGCAATTGCACCAAGATTGTCACAGAAGATCTTCATTGGTCCCGATGCACTAGGTATGACACCTAGATCGAAATGAACTCTTTCATCCAGACTCCTTCATTTGCTGCTTCGAAGCAGCTATGTACTCCGCTTCACATGTAGATCCCGCCACGACGCTTTGTTTAGAACTGCACCAACCGACAGCTCCACCGCTTAATAAAAACACGATCCGGTTTGCGATTTAGAATCGTCCGGATCAGTGTCAAAGCTTGCATCGACGTAACCATTTACGACTAGCTCTTTGTCACCTCCATATACGAGAAACATATCCTTAGTCCTTTTCGTATTTCAGATGTTCTTGACCGCTGTCCAAATGATCCACTCTGGATTACTTTGGTACCTTCCTGCCAAGCTTATTGCTAAGCATACGTCAGTCTGGTACACAGCATTGCATACATGATAGAGCCTATGGCTAAAGCATAGGAACATCTTTCATTTTCTCTATCTTCTGCTGTGGTCGGGCATTGAGTCGACTCAATTTCACACCTTGTAATACAGGTAAAAAACCTTTCTTTGCTCGATCCATTTTGAACTTTTTCAAAACTTTATCAAGGTATGTGCTTTGTGAAAGTCCAATTAAGCGCCTTGATCTATCTCTATAGATCTTGATGCCCAATATGTAAGCAGCTTCACCGAGGTCTTTCATTGAAAACTTTTATTCAAGTATCCTTTATGCTATCCAGAAATTCTATATCATTTCCAATCAATAATATGTCGTCCACATATAATATCGAAATGCTACTGAGCTCCCACTCACTTTCTTGTAAATACAAGCTTCTCCAAAAGTCTCAGATAAAACCATATGCTTTGATCACACTATCAAAGCGCTTATTCCAACTCGAGAGGCTTGCACTGCACCATAAATTGATCGCTGGAGCTTGCACACTTTGTTAGCACCCTTTGGATCAACAAAACCTTCTGGTTGCATCATATACAACTCTTCTTCTAGAAATCCATTCAAGAATGCAGTTTTACATCCATTTGCCAAATTTCATAATCATAAAATGCAGCAATTGCTAACATGATTCGGACAGACTTAAGCATCGCTACGGGTGAGAAAGTCTCATCATAGTCAACCCTTGAACTTGTCGAAAACCTTTCGCAACAAGTCGAGCTTTATAGACAGATTACATTACCATCAGCGTCAGTCTTCTTCTTAAAGATCCATTTATTCTCAATGGCTTGCCGATCATCGGGCAAGTCAACCAAAGTCCATACTTTGTTCTCATACATGGATCCCATCTCAGATTTCATGGCTCCAGCCATTTTATGAATCTGGGCTCACCATCGCTTCTTCATAGTTTGTAGGTTCGCCATGGTCAAGTAACATGACTTCGAGAATAGGATTACCGTACCACTCGTGCGATTTTACTCTGGTTGACCCACGGTTCAAGAGAAACTTGATCTGAAGTTTCATGATCAATATCATTAGTTTCCTCACTAATTGGTGTAGTTGTCACAGGAACCGTTTCTTGTGATGAACTACTTTCCAATAAGGGAGCAAATACAGTTATCTCATCAAGTTCTACTTTCCTCCCACTCACTTCTTTCGAGAGAAACTCCTTTTCTAGAAAGGATCCGAATTTAGCAACGAAAATCTTGCCTTCAGATCTGTGATAGAAGGTGTACCCAACAGTCTCCTTTGGGTATCCTATGAAGACACATTTCTCCGATTTGGGTTCGAGCTCATCTGGTTGAAGTTTCTTCACATAAGCATTGCAACCCCAAACTTTAAGAAACGACAACTTTGGTTTCTTGCCAAACCACAGTTCATAAGGTGTCATCTCAACGGACTTTGATGGTGCCCTATTTAACGTGAATGCGGCCGTCTCTAAAGCATATCCCCAAAATGATAGCGGTAAATCAGTAAGAGACATCATAGATCGCACCATATCAAGTAAAGTACGATTACGACGTTCGGACACACCATTTCTCTGTGGTGTTCCGGGTGGCGTGAGTTGTGAAACTATTCCGCATTGTTTCAAATGTAAACCAAACTCAGAACTCAAATATTCTCCTCCACGATCAGATCGTAGAAATTTATTTTCTTGTTACGATGATTTTCCACTTCACTCTGAAATTCTTTGAACTTTTCAAATGTTTCAGATTTATGTTTCATTAAGTAGATATACCCATATCTGCTCAAATCATCTGTGAAGGTGAGAAAATAACGATACCCGCCGCGTGCCTCAACATTCATTGGACCACAAACATCAGTATGTATGATTTCCAACAAATCAGTTGCTCGCCCATAGTTCCGAGAACGGCGTTTTAGTCATCTTGCCCATGAGGCACGGTTCGCAAGTACCAAGTGATTCATAATCAAGTGATTCCAAAAGTCCATCAAGATGGAGTTTCTTCATGCGTTTTACATCGATATGACCCAAACGGCAAGTGCCACAAATAAGTTGCATTATCATTATCAACTCTGATCTTTTGGTTTCAACACTATGAATATGTGTATTACTACTATCGAGATTCAATAAAATAGACCACTCTTCAAGGGTGCATGACCATAAAAGATATTATTCATATAAATAGAACAACCATTATTCTCTGATTAAATGAATAACCGTCTCGCATCAAACAAGATCCAGATATAATGTTCATGCTTAACGCTGGCACCAAATAACAATTATTTAGGTCTAAAACTAATCCCGATGGTAGATGTAGAGGTAGCGTGTCGACCGCGATCACATCGACTTTGGAACCATTTCCCACGCCAAGATCGTCACCTCGCCCTTAGCCAATCTTCGCTAATCCGTAGTTCCTGCTTTGAGTTGCAAATATTAGCAATGTAACCAGTATCAAATACCTGTGTACTCTGCGAGTATTAGTAAGGTACACATCAATAACATGTATATCACATATACCTTTGATCACCTTGCCATCCTTCTTATCCGCCAAATACTTGGGGCAGTTCCGCTCAAAGGTCCAGTTTGCTTGCAAGAAAACACTCGTGTCGAGGCTTAGGTCCAGACTTGGGTTTCTTCTCTTGAGCAGCAACTTTCTTGCTGTTCTTTTGAAGTTCCCTTCTTCTTCCTTTGCCCTTTTTCTTGAAACTAGTGGTCTTGTTGACCATCAACACTTGATGCTCTTTCTTGATTTCTACCTCCATGCTTTTAGCATTGCGAAGAGCTCGGAATTGTTTTGGTCATCCCTTGCATATTATAGTTCATCACGAAGCTCTTGTAGCTTGGTGGCAGTGATTGACTATCATTCGGAAGAGTAACTCCCAGTTGAATCAAGTGATTATTATACCCAGACATTTTGAGTATATGTTCACCGATGTAACTATTCTCCTCCATCTTGCAGCTATAGAACTTATTGGAGACTTCATATCTCTCAATCCGGCATTTGCTTGAAATATTAACTTCAACTCCTGGAACATCTCATATGCTCCATGACGCTCAAAACGTCGTTGAAGACCCGGTTCTAAGCCGTAAAGCATGGCACATCGAACTATAGAGTAGTCATCAGCTTTGCTTTGCCAGACGCTCACAACTTCGGCCTTGCTCTCGCAACAGGCTCGGCACCCAGCGGTGCTTCGGGGCGTAATTCTTCTATGCAGCAATGAGGATAATCCTCGTTACGGACCCAGTCCCGTAATTGCTACCATCATCTTTCAACTTTGCTTTCTCAAGGAACGCATTAAAATTCAACGGAACAAAAAGACGAGCCATCTATCTACAAGAAACATAGACAAGCAAAATACTATCAGTACTAAGTTCATGATAAATTTAAGTTCAATTAATCATATTAAAACTCCCACTTAGACAGACATCTCTCTAGTCATCTAAGTGATTACGTGATCCAAATCAACTAAACCATGTCCGATCATCACGTGAGATGGAGTAGTTTCAATGGTGAACATCACTATGTTGATCATATCTACTATATGATTCACGCTCGACCTTTCGGTCTCCGTGTTCCGAGGCCATATCTGTTATATGCTAGGCTCGCCAAGTTTAACCTGAGTATTCGCGTGTGCAACTGTTTTGCACCCGTTGTATTTGAACGTAGAGCCTATCACACCCGATCATCACGTGGTGTCTCAAAGACGAAGAACTTTCGCAACGGTGCATACTCGTGGAGAACACTTCTTGATAATTTTAGTGAGAGATCATCTTATAATGCTACCGCCAATCAAAGCAAGATAAGATGCATAAAGGATAAACATCACATGCAATCAATATAAGTGATATGATATGGTCATCATCATCTTGTGCTTGTGATCTCCATCTCCAAGCACCGCCATGATCACCATCGCCACCGGCGCGACACCTTGATCTCCATCGTAGCATCGTTGTCGTTTCGCCAACTATTGCTTCTACGACTATCGCTACGCTTAGTGATAAAGTAAAGCAATTACATGGTGTTTGCATTTCATACAATAAAGCGACAACCATATGGTTTCATGCCATTGCCGATAACTCGTTACAAAACATGATCATCTCATACAATAAAATATAGCATCACGCCTTGACCACATCACATCACAACATGCCCTGCAAAACAAGTTAGACGCCCTCTACTTTGTTGTTGCAAGTTTTACGTGGCTGCTACGGGCTGAGCAAGAACCGTTTACCTACGCATCAAAACCACAACGATAGTTTGTCAAGTTGGTGCTGTTTTAACCTTCGCAAGGACCGGCGTAGCCACACTCGGTTCAACTAAAGTGAGAGAAACAGACACCGCCGGTCACCTTTAAGCAACGAGTGCTCGAGGCGGTGAAACCAGTCTCGCGTAAGCGTCACGCGTAATGTCGGTCCGGGCGCTTCATCTCACAATACCGCTGAACCAAAGTATGACATGCTGGTAAGCAGTATGACTTATATCGCCCACAACTCACTTGTGTTCTACTCGTGCATATGACATCAACGCATAAAACCAGGCTCGATGCCTTTGTTGGGGAACGAGTAATTTCAAAAATTCCTACGCACACGCAAGACCATGGTGATGGCATAGCAACGAGAGGGGAGAGTGTATGTCCACGCACTCGTGAGACCGAAAGCGAAGCGTTATAACAACGCTGTTGATGTAGTCGACGCCTTCACGATCCGACCGATCCAAGTACCGAACGACGGCACCTCCGAAGTTCGCACACGCTCAGCTCGATGACGATCCCGGGCTCCTATCCAGCAAAGCGCCGGGATGAGTTCCACAAGACGACGTCGTGGTGACGATGATGATGCTCCACCGACGCAGGGCTTCGCCTAAGCTCGCGACGATATGACTTCACGGCGCAGGGCTTCGCCTAAGCTCCGCGACGATATGACGAAGTGGAATATGGTGGAGGGGGCACCGCACACGGCTAAGGAACGATCCGAGATCAACTTGTGTGTTATGGGGTGCCCCTGCCCCCGTGATATAAAGGAGCAAGGGGGGTGCGGCTGGCCCTAGGGAGGCGGCGCTGAGGAGTCCTACTCCCACCGAGTAGGACTCCCCCTCTCCTAGTTGGACTAGGACTTGGGAAGGGGAAGAGGGAGGGGCCGCCCCCTCTCCTTGTCCTATTCGGACTAGAGGGGAGGGGGCGCGCCTGCCCCTGGCTGGCCCTCCTCTTCTCCCTTATGGCCCATCAAGGCCCATTGATCCCCGGGGTTCCAGTAACCCCGGTGTTCGGTAAAATCCGTTTTCATCCGAACCTTTCCAAGTCCAAACATAGGCTTCCAATATATCAATCTTTATGTCTCGACCATTTCGAGACTCCTCGTCATGTCCGTGATCACATCCGGACTCGAACAAACTTCGTACATCATAACTTATAAACTCATAATAAACTGTCATCAAACGTTGTTGCGTGCGGACCCTACGGGTTCGAGAACTATGTAGACATGACCTAGAACTATTCTCGGTCAATAACCAATAGCGGAACCTGGATGCCCATATTGGTTCCTACATATTCTTCAAGATCTTTATCGGTCAAACCGCATAACGACATACATTGTTCCCTTTGTCATCGGTATGTTACTTACCCGAGATTCGATCGTCGGTATCCAATACCTAGTTCAATCTCGTTACGGCAAGTCTCTTTACTCGTCCGTAATACATCATCTCACAACTAACTTATTAGTTGCAATGCTTGCAAGGCTTATGTGATGTGTATTACCGAGAAGGCCTAGAGATACCTCTCCGACAATCGGAGTGACAAAACCTAATCTCAAATACACCAACCCAACATGTACCTTTGGAGACACCCGTAGTACTCCTTTATAATCACCCAGATTACGTTGTGACGTTTGGTAGTACCCAAAGTGTTCCTCCGTAAACGGAGTTGCATAATCTCATAGTTACAGTGAACATGTATAGGTCATGAAGAAAGCAATAGCAATATACTAAACGATCAAGTGCTAAGCTAACGGAATGGGTCATGTCAATCACATCATTCTTATAATGATGTGATCCCATTAATCAAATGACAACACATGTCTATGGTTAGGAAACATAACCATCTTTGATTAATGAGCTAGTCAAGTAGAGGCATACTAGTGACTGTATGTTTGTCTATGTATTCACACATGTATTATGTTTTCGGTTAATACAATTCTAGCATGAATAATAAACATTTATCATGATATAAGGAAATAAATAATAACTTTATTATTGCCTCTAGGGCATATTTCCTTCATGATGTACCATGGCCGAGTAAGGAGCGACACGTGTTGAAGCAGAGGCGCCGACATAGCATGTTACGGCGTCCCATCTATATCATGTACACGTATGTACGGCCACACTACAACATAGTAAATACGACTACGTACATACATACGGGCGGGGTCTCTAATGCGTACAATGACTAACCTTGGTCATCGGAAGCCAATCGGCTGGGTCGGAATGGAGAAACTGCATCGTCGTGTTCATGGGGAGGCAATGGAATGCGTCATGTTCATTGGGAGGCAACGATAGACGTCGTGTTCATCAGGAGCCAACCGGCTTGGACGGAATAGCCGATCAAAACGAGGCCTGGCGTACCGCAGAACGGAGGAAACGGCCTTGTGTTCGACTGGCCATGGTCGAAACAGGATCCTGTTCATTAGGAGGGGTCTTGCGTACCGCAAAACGGAGGAAACGGACTTCTCTTGGACCTCCTACGGTCAAAACGGGGTCCTGTTGATTGGGAGGGGTGTGGTGTTCCGCAAAATGGAGGAAATGGACTTGTGTTGGAACGCTACGGTCGGAACGGGGGTCCTATTAATCGGGAGGGGTGTGGCGTACCGCAAAACGGGACTCCACGGGATACTGTTCATCTCCATCGTCGACCTCCTCCAGCCTCCACGGGCTACTGTTCATCCACCGTCGACCTCCTCCACCTCGACCGTTCATCCACGGGCTCCTGTTCATCCAGCCTCCACTGCTCCTCCACTGGCTACTGTTCATCCAGCCCTCTCCATGGGGTCCTGTTCAACCACCCCTCCACGGGCTACTGTTCATCCAGCCCTCCACCGGCTACTATTCAACCAGCCCTCCACGGGGTCCTGTTCATCCACCCCCAACCGGCTCGATCAATCGTGGTCCTGTTCATCCAGCAGAAACACTACGGGGTCCTGTTCATCCAACCCCCCACTGGCAACTGTTCATCCAAACCCCCCTCCCCAACAACGCTCACTGTTCATCAAGGGAAGGAGGTAGCAGGGTTCAATAGGCTTGATTAGCAGCGAGAGCGGCGAATTACTCAGTTCGATTAACGACAAGGGATCGATCGCTCGGTTCGTTAATGGAAGGATCGATCGCCGGGTTCGAGAATGCAGCTAGTGCAATCGCTCGGGTTTAATTAGATCCCAACGCCTCGCTCGGGTTCAGTTAGAGCGCAACACCTCGCACACACACGCGTACGTGTATGAGAGAAACGTGCATCGCTCGGCCCCCGACCACCCACCGTAACCTGGAACTCCCTGATATTTTCCTCGCCCTCGCTTCTACCATGGTTTTTTCCGTCATGGATGGCCCAAAATATGTCATGCAACTGCGTCTCCGGCCTGCACAGGACGAAAAGCCCATTTTTCTGTCATGATTTTTTGTCATAGAAGTAGGAGCCCACCACATCTATGATGATACCATGTTTTGTCACAATTATCATCATAGAAGTGTCATAAGAATGACAGAAAATTTTCCATTCGGCCCAAAATGTCACGAATGTGTCCTTTTTTTGTAGTGACAGGATAAGCAGGCAGAAGACAAGATGACTGAAGAAATAGGATTGACGAAATTGAGAAAGTCTTCAGTCAAAGTCTTCAAACAGTAACGATTAATTTCATCAACACATGAATGAGGAAATGAAAGGGTTGAAGAAATAAAACTAGTAACTTGGTTAAGACAATTATTTGGTAGACCAGTTCCAACTGCTGTAATAGTTGTATGTCTGGTTGGAGCAGCTTGGTATTTAAACTAAGGGACACACGGTCCCAGGACACACAGTCCTTACTGTATTCTCCTTGAGCTAAGGTCACACAGACCTCGCCTAATCACTCGTGGTAAGTCTTCACAGGTGACTTCCAAACCTTCATAGACTTGGTCACTCAGCGATCCACAATTCCTCTTGGATGCTCTAGACCATGACGCCTAACCGTTTGGAAGATCACAGTCTTCAAAGGTAACAAGCGTCGGTTCCACACAAGAACAATCTCCTAAGTGATGCTCGATCACTTTGGGTTGTAGGTGTTTGGGTTTGGGTTTTTCTTCACTGATGATTTTCTCTTAAAGTCCTCGGAGGATGGGATGCTCTCAATGACAAGTGTCAGTTTCTCTCGGAGCAGCCAACCAACTAGTAGTTGTAGGGGGCGGCTATTTATAGAAGGGGAGCAGCCCGACATGATAAGACATAAATGCCCTTCAATGATATGACTGTTAGGTGGATAATATATTTTGGGACAGCTGGCGCGTAGCACAGCAACGGTCGGAAATTTGAGCTCTCAAATTCCTCAGGGCTATCATGTTCCGCACTTGTAGGCAATCCGCACTGGAAATTCCTAACTACTCGGTCAGAATAAATTCCTCAGAGACCAGAAGACCTTCATCTCTGTTGTCGGTGTTCTGGGCCTGGGGGTGCCCAGACTTGCCTGCCTGCGGCCCGTGGCGTGGCTGCACCAACGGCCTGGTACGGCCCAGCTTCGGCAGCAGCAGCCCAAGACCCTCGCGAGGGGCTAAGCCTCATGAGGCGGATGGCACCAACACCTCCCTGGGGGTGGCCTCACCAGGTTGGCTCCCGAGGAGCAGAGATATCTATGCAAGGGGCACCCCGTGAGGTTCACATGACGTGAACCGTGACGACCAAGGCCAGGCGTGCGCCAGCGGGCGCAGTGTACCAGTTTCCTCTTTGGTGCCAAGGAGGCAAGCGCAGGCGTGGGGTCTGGAGGCATCAGGCAAAGGTTTCCATATCGGTGCAACAAGACCAAGACCCGCAGTACGGAGGTCATCGCGGAGCCCACAGCAGCGTCACCACTAGAGCCTTTGGCAGGGGAACACCACCTTTTGTTAGGATAGCCTGTACTAGTTGTCTCCCTTCGAACTTGGCCATTGTGGGATCCCTTCCCACCTAACATTTGTGTAGAGGACCAGGGCCTCTATAAATAGGACTAGCCACCACCATAGGGGGGGGACGGATCAATTCCACCCTGACCATTTCACCAGCTCATCGAGCCCAAGAACATCACTCCTCCGGAGGCTGTTCATCTACTGTACTAGTTCATCGTCGGCCCCTCGAGGCAATCCACCACACACTTGAGTAGGGTATTACACCGCAAGGTGGCCCGAACCAGTATAAACCTTTGAGTCTCTTGTTCTTTTGGTTCATCGAGATAGGCCATGAGATCGTTGAGTGAGTGAGCTAGGAAGAGAGTGTTCTTCGTGCGCACCCCAGAGTTCGAACCACACAAGGGTTTGCCGGAACCCGTAACCCGACATTTGTCGTGCCAGATAGGGGTGCGCCGAAGCTTCGCCTCTCTGCCTGCTTTGTCTCTCTGTTCGGCTCCCATGGCAGGCGCCACTCCTCTGACTGGATCGACTGGCACGTGTGGAGGCGCCATGTGACTTCGGGCCTTCACCCCCGCCTTGCGGAAAGCGGTGGCCGCGCAAGTTCAAGCCAGAGATGCCACCTCGCTATGACAGCGCGGCGGATCCAGCGGCCTTCCTGCTGGCATACGAGGAGGCCGTTCTGGTAGCCGGAGGCGACGACCAGGTCATGGCCAACTGGTTCCCCATGGCCCTCGCTGGCGTGCCGCGCGCCTGGTTGCTCAACCTGCCGGAGATCTCTGTGGCCTCCTGGGAGAGGCTGCGCGACCTTTTCATCACGCAGCGCCATGCACCGCCCCGCCATAGCAGCCCTCCTTGGTGGTTCGCACGCGCCGCCCTTGGATCGCCATGTCAAGCAGTTCATCTGCCAGATGGGTGCCGCCCGTGTACAGCAGGGCCCCCCCCCAGGATGGGCGGCACCCCAAGCCGACCTCACCTTCGACTCGGGGGACCATCCAGCAATCACCGCGGGCTCTGGCGCGCTCCCCATGCTTTGCACACCCACCATCTGCATCGTAGCAGTCACCAAGACCATCATCGACGGAGGAGCATGCCTCAATGTGCTCTCCATGGAAGCCTTCAGCTTGCTCCACGCGCCGCTCGGCCGGCTCCGCCACACCAAGCCCTTCTTGGGCAGATCCGCCTCCCCGTCACCTTCGACACCCGTGATAACTACCACACCGAGCTCATCGACTTCGACATCGCTCACATTGACCTCTCATACAACGCCATCCTCGGGTACCCCGCCCTGGCTCAGTTCATGGCGGCAACCCATCCCGCCTACAACCTGATGAAGATGTCGGGGATCAGCGGTGTCCTCACCATGGCCGGGGACGCCAAGGAGGCCTTGGCGGCCCTCAGGCTCGCCTTTAGGGTCAAGAAGGGTAGCTTCCCAATCGAAGGAGCAGATCTGGGGCCTGTGAAGGCGCCAAGAAAGAAGAAGCAGTTATTCTCGCAAGATCAGGCCAAGATGAAGGAAGTACCGGTCGATGATGATGGGACCTCGGGAGCCACCTTCACCATAAGCACCAACCTCGACAAAAACCAAGAAAAGGCACTGGTGAAATTCCTGCGCGCGAACAAGGAGGTATTCGCCTGGGAGCCCAAGCAACTGGTGGGAATCCCCAAGGGGAGTAATCGAGCACCACTTAAGGGTGTGCCCTAATGTGCGCTCGGTAAAGCAGAAGGCACGAAGGCAGTCTACAGAGAAGCTGACCTTCATCGTCCAGGAAATCCGCAAGCTACAGGCAGCGGGTATCATCCACGAAGTATGGTATCCGGAGCGAATTTGGCGAACCCGTCGCCGTGCTCCAAGAAGGGCGGAAGGAACGACGCAGCGCCGACTTCACCAACCTCAACAAAGCCTGCCCTCAGACCTGCCTCGCTCGGCAAGATCTATCGATCATTGACTCCACCACCGAGTGCGACCTGTTCTGTTTCCTAGATGCCTTCTTAGGTTACCGCCGCCAGATCAAGATGGCTGTGGAGGACATGGAGAAGACGGCCTTCTTAACCCCGTGCGGAGTGTACTGCCACACCTGCATGCTGTTCGGGCTGCATAACGCTGGGGCGACCTTCCAGCGGCTGGTGCACATCGCTCTGGGTCAACAGCTCGGGAGGAATGCAGAGGCCTATGTCGATGACATTGTGGTAAAATCTTGAGAGGCAAGGACCCTCCTTCAGGATCTGGAGGAGACCTTTGCCAGCATGCGCACGGTAGATCTGTGGCTCAACCCGGAGAAATGCGTGTTCGGCATCCCCTCTGACAAGCTGCTTGGTTTCCTCGTGTCGCACAGGGGGATCGAGGCGAACCCGGAGAAGGTCAAGGCAATAGAAGACATGAGCCCGCCGCAGACTCTCAAGGAAATGCAAAAGCTCGCGGGCTGTGTGACCTTGCTGGGGTGCTTCATCTCCAAGATGGGGGAGCGTGCCCTCCTGTTCTTCAATCTGGTGAAGAAGAAGGGCCCGTTCGAGTGGACCCCGGAGGCCGACACGGTGTTTCAAGACCTTAAGAGGTACATGACCAGCCCACCGGTGATGGTGGCACCGCGCCCCCTCGAGCCCTTGGTGCTTTACCTGGCCGCCACGCCCCATTTTGCTAGCGTGGTGCTGGTAGCCGTCTGAGAGGAGCGTCATGCCAAGAGTCTGCCGCACGACGCCATGCATTCGTCTGGAATAATGCAGCACCAAGACGACGCCACTGAAGCTGCTGCAGCGCCAGCAAATGACCGGGCCCCACAAGACCACCCTCGCGAGGTTGCGGCAGCACCGACTGGCGACCGACCTCCTGAGGGCCCCCAGCTTCAGGAAGCGCCCCGGCCTCAGGAGATATCGAACCCCACCAGCGCTCCCGTCCTCATCGAACACCCGGTGTACTTCGTCAGCACGGTGCTATGGGACGCACGGGCGCGCTACCCCATGCCGCAGAAGCTTCTGATCGCGCTCCTCGTGGCCTCCCACAAGTTACGCCACTACTTTCAAGGCCACCCCATCAAGGTCATCTCGCCGTACCCGCTGCAGAGGGTACTCCGGAGCCCCAACGCTGCGGGGAGGGTCGCAGAATGGAACATCGAGTTGCAGGCATTCCAGCTGGAGTTCAGCACCACCAGGGTCATCAAGGGAGCCGCACTCGCCTACTTCGTGATATAATGGACTAACGCTCCAAGGCACGAAGCGGGTGAGGACCGATCTCTCTTGCCAGGAAGCAAAGCACCAGACGGCTGGGCCATGTACTTCGACGGCACTTTCGCACGCTAGGGCGCCGGGGCTGGCACCATGCTCATCTCGCCCACCAAAGACAAGCTCTACTATGTCATGCAGCTCTGCTTCCAGCAGGGGGAGAAGGTCTCCAACAACATCGCGGAATACGTAGGATTGATCGCTGGCCTCAAGGCTGTGGCGGCCTTGGGAGTGAAGCGCCTCACCATAAAGGGCGACTCGCAGCTCCTCGTCAACTTCTCCAACAATGTTTATGAACTGAAGGACGAGCACATGGAGGCGTACCTCGCGGAGGTACGCAAAATGGAGAAGCAATTTTTGGGCCCGGAGCTGCAGCATGTGCCCCGAGGAACAAACAAGGAAGCCAACAATATTGCCAAGAGGGTGTCCATGTGTCAACCATAGGAACCCAACGTCTTCGAGGAGCGGCTCTTCAAGCCTTCAGCAGCCGCTCCGGCTGCGGAGCCAGCACCGTCTCGAGAGGAGCTTCCCCCGCCACCAGCCCGCAGGAGCCCTCGCCCGTGGCCCGACCTCAGGAGCGCGCCTGCTCCTCGCGCTCGAGCCTCAGGAGGGGTGTTGGACCGAAGAATTCGAGACGTACCTGCTGCAGGGGGCCTTGCCGGAGAAGGAAGAGGACGCGGAACACATGGCTCGACAAACTACAGCCTACTGCATCCAGGACGGTGAGCTATACTAAAAACGACCAAATGATGTTTCCTTGCGATGCATCTCTAGGGAGCAGGGATGCGAACTGCTAGCTGAAATAAACGGCGGAGACTGCAGGCATCATTCATCGTCATGCACCCCTGGTGAGCAAGGCGTTCCATAGGGGATTCTATTGGCCCGTGGCACTCAATGATGCAACCGAGCTAGTGAGATCCTGGGAGCCTGCCAGTTCCATGCCATGCAAATCCACCAGCCCGCTCAGGGCCTCCAGACTATCCCACTCTCGTGGCCGTTTGCGGTGTGGGGGCTGGATATCCTGGGCCCGTTCCCTCGAGCGCCAGGGGGTTACCGCTACCTCTACGTCGTCGTCGACAAGTTCACCAAGTGGGCAGAGGTGGAAGCCGTCCGCACCATCCCAGCCGGCTCCGCGGTCAAGTTCATCAAGGGCCTTGTGAGCCGTTTCGGAGTCCCTAACCGCATCATCACCGACAATGCTCGCAGTTCACTAGCAATCTCTTGAAAACATATTGTGCTAATCTTGGAACGCAGGTATGCTACGCCTCAGTGGCACACCCCAGAAGCAACGGCCAGGGAGAGCGCGCCAACGTGGAGGTCTTGAGAGGCCTCAAGGCAAGGACCTTCAAGAAGAAGCTCGAGACCTGCGGCAGGGGTTGGTACGACGACCTCCAGTCCGTGCTTTGGTCTGTCCGCACCACTGCCACCAAGCCGATAGGTGAGACTCCGTTCTTCCTCGTCTACGGAGCCAAAGCGGTTCTCCCTCACGAGGTCAGGCATCGCTCCGTGCGGCTCCTGGCATTTGACGAGGCACGTCAGGACGCCATGCGGGGGATGGACCTCGTGCTGGGGGAGGGACGCCGCCACCAAGCCTCGCTCCGTGCGGCAAAGTACCAACAGGCGCTGTGGTGCTATCACTGCAACAACATCCGCTCCAGGATGCTCGAGGTGGGCGATCTCGTCCTGAGGCGGGTGCTCTCCAGGGAAGGGATGCATAAGCTCTCACCCATGTGGGAGGGCCTGTTTAGGATTGCCCGCGTTTCCAGGCCTGGCGCTGCGTGCCTGGAGACGCAAGATGGGATCCCCATCCAGAACGCCTGGAACATCCAGCACCTCCGGAAGTTCTACCCATGAAGCAAGGCCCAGTGCCTATGAAGGTCTCCGCCCGTGACACTCTCACGTAATAATGAGTGGGGCTATACATGCCCTGGAGTCTCCGGAGTACCGCCCTCGGGCCTCGGGGGCTCCCTCCCACGTCCTAGTGGCAGCAATTAGCTCTGCGCTGGTGAGAAGACTAGACTAGGTGCTAGACGCGGTTGTTCATTTGCTTTCTGTAGTTGGTTTCCAACCTTTTTAATGAAATTTGGAGTTCTAGCGTTTCTCGATTGCTTGGTTGAGTTCCCTCTCTTTTACTTCTTCGCTTGCTTCTCTGTCTTGCACCAGGGAGGACGGCAGTTGCCCGACGCTCTCACTCATGCGCCTCGCACGGGGGGCTGGGCAGGTGTGTGCGTGCGTTGGGTTAGCCTAAACCACGGACACACCTCGCCAAAGCCCTGCCACCCCAGAGCTTCGGATCCCTTGATCGTCCCGAGACGCCCTTGATTGAGCTCATGATTTGTGCACCCCCCCTAAGTCCTTGCCCCACGGGTACTGCGACGCGGAGCACTATGCCATGATTACCCCATGGCTGAGGGCTTGTGCAAGGAAGAACAAGGCACCCGCCAGATGTCCTAACAAATTTCTGCAGCTTCGTGGTGCCTCCCGAGGTCAGCGGCTCCCGAGTCGGTAGCAAGAAAACCTCACCAGATGCCAAGAGGCACGCCCTCGCGAGAAGGAAACCAACCCCAAGCGTATTAAGCTAAGTTTCCCCTCCTACATGTACGTGGAGCGCGAACAGCGTCGGAACAACAAGCATAACATACTAGCATCAAGACCATAGTTTATTACATGCCCGAGCAGGCCATCTACCTTTTTTCAAAATGCAGGAAGGAGGAGGAAGAACAAGCGGGTGGAGTGGAGAAGGAGATGAGCAATGGGGGCTCCGCCCCTCCCCTCATTTATAGCCAGAAGGAGGCCAACCGCCGGCCACCACGATCACATGTAATAATGGTTTTCTTCTGCATGCAGCAGGTTCTCGTCAAGTCGAACGGTTGCCAAGGTAGCGTGGGGAAGTGGAGGTGCCCACGTCCCATCAATCGTCACGTGTCAATCAAGGCCGCAGGCGGTTGGGGCCTGCAGCGCTCTACACTTGCCCTTTGGCTTCGCCTCGAAGCCAAGTCCGAGCGTGCATTAGGCCCGGGGGCTACTGTCAGTGTTCTGGGCCCGGGGGTGCCCAGACTTGCCTGCCTGCGGCCCGTGGCGTGGCTCCACCAACGGCTGGTACGGCCCAGCTTCGGCAGTACCAACCCAAGACCCTCGTGAGGCGGACGACGCCAAGACCTCCCTGGGGTGGCCTCACCAAGCTGGCTCCCGAGGAGCGGAGATATCTATGCAAGGGGCACCTTGTGAGGTTCACGTGACGTGAGCCATGACGATGAAGGCCAAGCGGGCGCCAGCGGGCATAGTGTACCAGTTTCCCCTTTTGTCCCAAGGAGGCAAGCGGAGGTGTGGGGTCCGGAGGCATCAGGCAAAGGTTTCCATATCGGTGCAAGAATACCAAGACCCGCAGGACGGAGGTCATCGCGGAGCCCACAGTAGCGTCACCACCAGAGCCTTTCGCAGGTGAAGACCACCTTTTGTCAAGATAGCCTGTACTAGTTTTATCCCTTCGAGCTTGGCCGTTGTGGGATCCCTTCCTGCCTAACATTTGGGAAGAGGACCAGGGCCTCTATAAATAGACTACCCACCACCATTGGGAGGGGGGCGGATCAATTCCACCCTGACCATCTCACCAGCTCATCGAGCCCATGAACATCACTCCTCCGAAGGTTGTTCATCTACTATACTATTTCATCCTTAGCCCCTTGAGGCAATCCACCACACACTGGAGTAGGGTATTACACCGCAAGGTGGCCCAAACCAGTATAAACCTTTGTGTCTCTTGTTCTTTGGGTTCATCGAGCTAGGCCGTGAGATCGTTGAGCGAGCGAGCTAGGAAGAGAGTGTTCTTCGTGCGCACCCCAGAGTTCAAACCTCACAAGGGTTTGCTGGAACCCGTAATCCGACATCTAACACTGAAGAAATTTACTGAACTGTATGAGATTTCCAAAGGCTTCACTCGAAAGATTGGGTAGGTGTAGGATTTGAGATGAGCATCACTTGGAAACTTTTCCTTAGTTTTAGCTCGACCCCCTTTAACAGTACGGTGTTTCCTATGACTCATGAAAGAGAAAATGAAACTATGAAAACAAAAGTATTCATGCTTCATAATCCTCGCATCAATATCAAAGTTTTCAAGGTCACACCAATTTCCTCATTTTCAAAGTCTTCCAGAAAACCAAAGTCTTCAAATGAAGACATTCATTTTAGTGGTAAACTTTCTTCGTAAATATCAAACTCCTCAGACTTATATAACATGTGTACACTAACAAACACATTAGTCCTTTAACCTATAAGCCTTCAATACACCAAAAACACTGAGGGGCACTAGATGCACTTACAATCTCCCCCTTTTTGGTGATTGATGACAAATATGTTAAGTCTTCAACGGGGATAAACATATGAAGTGTAGATACTGATATTGAGGAATTTGATTGCAAGATATAGAAGAACTCCCCCTAAGAATGTGCATATTTGAGGAATTTGCTTTGGATTGCAAATGCACATTGGAGAATAAAATCATGGAGATCTTCCCCTATATCTGGTAATTCATACACGCATTTAACATATGATATGAAGAATTTGAAATGCATGATGGAATATGGTGTCTAACGAAATTTAGCATGCATGCATTAAGGTACTTGAGGGAATAAGCATGCGGAAAGCACTTTAAAAGTATCAGACCACCATCGAACTTAATTAAGTTTACAACTCAACCAACAAACACTTCAGAAGAGCGAGAGTTGTAACTTAACAAAAAAACAGCCCATATTTGAGACCCGCTTGAAGACTAACTCAAATTTCTCCCACTTTGTCATCGAATGACCAAAAGGGATGAAAAATAAGTACTAACGCCCCTAAAGAATATCATCATGATGTCGATGGAGGAGCGCCAATGTTATCAGGGTTGTCCGTTGTAGTAGGGCCTGCCACAGTGTCATTGAAATATTTAGCTTCATCCGTTTCGTGCGATGAAGAATATGAACTGGTGACCAGCTGAGGAACTTTGACCTTCTTGAATTTCTTCGAGGGAGGTTGAGCCCACTCAAGGTTCTGCTTAAAGTCAATCTTCTTGAGGTCTTTGTCACTGTACAGATGAGACCGAATAGCCCAAGTGCGGTCGAAGATTTCATGCGCATAATAGTGATTCTTATTCACCGTGTTTTGCGTGACAGTCAAGTTCTGAAGAATTGAGCCAAATTGACGCTTGACCCACTTGTGATTTTGATCGACCTTGTGATGATTTTGCTCATGGGCTCTAGCAGAATCTTGAGTTGCAGAGTCGTCATTGGTGGAATATGATGTAGCTTTACGAAACTGACCATCCAATGGATGAGTGCCTTCATCAATGACAGCGCTTTGCCTTTTTCATCAACTGAAGAAATAGTCCTTTTGAGGACTTCAATAGGAGGCAGAAAGCTGAGGTCACTGGTACGCGTTGGTGCTATACAAATGGTTTTTAACCCCTTTCCGTGACGGCATCTGGAACTGTCGCCTAGTGAGTGATGGTGATTGGGGAGTTCTTCCCACACGACCCAGAAACAATCGGGGATAGGGTGCCAAGATGCATATACAATAATCCTACTCATTTTTGCTCGCATTGCCATCACAGTCGGTATTCTGTGGTGCTACGTTTATGATGCACGGCCCATCAGAAACGGCTCACTATCATAGAACGTGTATGATAAGCATACAATCACACACATTCGCTTTTCCCAAACCATATGCATAACTAATTAAGAAGATTAGCTAATCGTCGTATGAGTGTCGGACAGGATTATGAAATGTTGGACCGTCGTAACATCGTCATACACGACAACTATCACACACGCTATTCTGTGGTGCAACATTTACGATGCATACTTCATCAGAAACAGTGCGAATCGTGTTTGATAAGGCAACTAACACAAACGTTTAGTTTGCCCGCACCGATTGTGATATTGTCTAACATCGCACATGCTTTGCAAACAGCAACTGTGTGCATGCTTGCACACGTTTCCTCTCTGTGAACCGTCTCGGATTATGGTGTATATCGCAAACGTTTGTGTTTTACCAACCATGTGTGCCGTAACGACTTGGAGAGCGTAATTTCACCATAATTTAACTGGTGCTATTTCAAATTGTACCGGATTTTAATTTGAATTTGAATTTATGCTATAGCTTTATTCATATCCATCAGGTTCAAACAACCAATGCATTATTTGATTCATAGGTACATATGTTCAAGAATTACAAAAGAACCAAATAAAGAATGATGAAACACAGTTGTATACTTGTACTATGAAAGACGGTAAAGAAAGAGGCGAAATACATTCTTGTTGCTGAACAAGGTGAAGCAGAATTCCCATATTGTGCCCTCCTCCATGTTGAAGGCACGCACGACTCTAGTCCAACCCCTTGTGATGGCCGACCGCCCATCCTTCACGATCTTCATGAAAACATCTAGATAATCACCATGTTCTGGTAGAAATACTTTAACCTTTGCATGCCCACCAATCATGTAGTTTGAGAGGTAATCTTGAGTAAACTGCTTTGGCAACCACTGCAAAGGAAAAAGATTCAGACATTGTCATCTAACGCAACTCATTAAGGGCAGTAAAAAAGGCTGCAGAGTTCTTACTTACCATCATGCAGTTCGTTGTTATCTTGGATGAAGTGTAAACAAATAGTTTAATTTTCATCTTTGGGCCCATTTACTAACAATCTTTGTCAGCTTTCTCACTTGATGTTGGTTCATCGATATCTCATCGCCCCATACGCAGAAAGGGTCGAAACGCGGATATTTACCAATGACATATGTAGCTACAAGCACCAATTTAATATTAGAAGCTAAACAACAATTGCACAATGATGTAGTACAACACTCGTTTATAATATGTTATAACATCCAATATACTCACATGCTAGATGAATTAACATCTTATATTATGGGCCGGAAGGAGTTTATTGCATTCTTACCAATTATCGGCTAATTAACTGATGTTGTATCCACGGGTTACAGTTAGTTTGAGCTAGTTAGGGCTCAAATAGCCCTAAAGTATATCTAAACATGAGGGCTAGTTTGAGCTAGTTGCATCTATAACCCACCCAAAAAAACTATCCAACCCAAGAGGTGCTAATTGGAGCTAGTTCTCCTAGTGCATTTATTATCAATCTAACCCTGCCATCCAAACAACTCTTTGGATGGAGTTAGTTCATGGTTAGTCATGAGCTAGAAACTAACTCTAACCTCTAGCTAAGTTGAGTATCCAAACAGAGTTGTGTTCTTGTCGTTGCTGCTGCTGCTCTTCTACGTATATCTACACATTATCAGAACATTAATGTAACACTCTTCCTTGTTGCTATGTAGCCTAGTATTGTGTATTTAGACATTAAGTACAGTGCATGTTGCTATGTAGCCTCAGATATATTACATATGGCCCTACTTAACCTAACGATAAATGGGTTGCAGATATATTCAGTTAAAAGTCCGATTCACCGTTTAGTCCCTTATCAACCCCCCGCCTATATGGTACCAGCTACCGATATCTTGAACAATGAGCATATATAAGCCATGGGATGAAACTAACCTCGATGGAAAACATCAGTCGTTCCCAAAATTTTCATGTGTAGGTACATCGAGAAGCATGTTAGGCACAATAGGCTAAACATCAACCAAAATTATCCATGGCAGACAAAATAATCTCCAGAAGATAGCTTTAGTGTGCTGGTTTAAGCATGCTAGTAAAGCAAAACAAGTGGAAAGGTGTGTTAACTGCAACAGGCCGAACATGTAACAACAAGCAAACATAGTCATTCAAAATGGTATTGTGCCGGTCTAAGTTCACTTGTTATTGTTAAATAAAAATGGAAAGGCGTGCTAACTACAAGATGCAGCAACCAAATGTAGTCATTCATAGTGGTATTTTTGAAACTGGTACTGATGAAATTGAACTGCACAATTCATACTTGCACATATAGAACATCACGTTGTGAATAACTGGAATAAACAAGGCATACTATGAACAACCAAAGATAGCATTTGAAATTGGACATATGCTAACTACAAGCAACCGAACAATCAAAAAACTTTAAAAGAGATGCTAGCTATAACAGGCTTAACAACAAGCAAATATATGCATTCCTATCGGTATGCTTAAAACTGGATTGATGAAATGTACTACACAGTAAATAATTGCACATATAGAGCATCACATTATGAACAACTGAAATAAACAAGGCATACTGCGAACAACCAGATATAGCAATTAAAACTGGACATATTCTCACTACACTACAAAAGGGACTCGACTAAACAAATCATGGCTTTCCCCCTGTGAAGAGGCACGACAAAACAAATCATGGGTTTCCTCACTTGTCACAGATGGGCTCATTCCCGAGCACGGACCCTGGATGCGCACCATGTTATCGCAGATGGGCTCCTTCCCCTTGGCAGAGCACGGCTATAGGGTGCCCTCCCTGATGTCGCAGACGGGCGCTTTCCCCTTGGAAGAGCATATGGGCTCTTTCCCCTTGGAAGAGCTGGAGAGGGTGCCCTCCTCGTGGTCGTCGTCGATGAGGTTTGACTTAGAAGCTGTGGATCCCAAGCCAGCATCACAGAACGTGTCTTTCAGAAATGACAAAAGGGGCTCGATGGCGATGTAGGATGGCAAATTGTTGACAGCGAGCCAGAGGAGATCAGCGGCGGGGCCATGGATGAGATCGACGGCAGTTGAACCTGAGGGGTTGGGGTGGGCCACTTAACCTATGACATAGCCCGCCTCAGGCCATCGTTGTCGATGACCTCGATGTCGTAGCCGGCGGCCGAGACATGCCCGCACACTCTAGCCCGCTGCTTGAGTGCCTGCTGCCAGTAATGGTCATCAGCTTCTTCGGCGATGTCGGGTGAAGAGACTGCGATACTCCTCTTTTTGGCCAGCCGCTCCTTGAACTCCACGGGAAGCGTAGCCGGGCTTAGGTTGCGACGCTCTAGAGTGGGGGATGGGGATCTATGGGAAAAGGGGCGTTTGGCAGGCGTCATCTAAGAAACTTAGGGCGGCCTGGGTATGGAGATCAGTGGGTAAGCTGCATGGGCAAACTGGCAGATGTTGATAATGGAGGCCTTGCGGCGGCTGCGACGGTGGGGACCTTGCTAGGATTTCGAGCGAGGGTGTGTGTGTGTGTGTGCGCGCGCGCGCATGCCCTAGGAGGTTTTGGTGTGTGTGTGTGTGTGTGTGTGTGTGTGTGTGTGGAGGGGGGCGGGGGTGTGTTTAAGGAAATGACGCGGGTATTAAAATTTTTACTACGTGGGAGTGAAATGCTGGGGCTATTTAAAATTTTGACGATGGTGCATCGCACACAGACCGGAGATAACAACAGTGTGTTATGAAATAGAAAAACCCTCGAGGAGGGCTGATATTTTTGAGGGATGTAGGCGGGTTTGGGAACAAGAAACATCACACACGGTCGAGACACAACAACCGTGAGTTATAAAATGGAAAAAAAGCTACAAGCGGGTAGATATTTTTGAGAGGGGAAGCCTCATGGAGCCCAACGCACACGGTTAGTTTGAGTGAACCGTGTCTGTTGCGTCATCCGACTTGTCTAATGTTCATAAATTTGGCAAAAAATGACACGGGAGAGGGTCAGAACACGAACACACTTGCATGTGGACCATACTTATGTATGAAAAGGGTGGTTTGATTTTCAAATACCAAATGCAACTTTGATGTGGCACCTATCTCGCAAAGCGCACGGTATTGCCTGCCCCCACCTCCCGTCATGTCGGCATGAAGGGAATCCTAAGCTATGAATGCATGCCCCCTCCCCCCCCCCCAATCGAGGTTCACCTAGCAAAGTGCAGAGTAGCTAGCAGCCCCCCTCCCTCGCGTCGGCACGAAGGGAATCCTAAGCTATGAATGCATGCCCCCCCAACCGAGGTTCACCTAGCAAAGTGCGAAGTAGCTAGCAGCCCCCCTCCCTCGTGTCGGCACAAATGGAATCCTAAGCTATGAATGCATGCCCCCCAACCGAGGTTCACCTAGCAAAGTGCAAAGTAGATAGCAGGCCCCCTCGTGTCGGCACCAAGGGAATCCTAAGCTATGAATGCATGACCCCCAACCGAGGTTCACCTAGCAAAGTGCGAAGTAGCAGCACCCCCCCCCCATACACACACACTTTCAGTCGGCGGGCCAAAGAGGTATATCTGACCAAGATGGATCGTACAACGGAACAAGAATAATCCACCTAGGTCGTACAACCTCTCTCTTGTTGTTGGTCAAAGTGATAGCCGTCCATGCAACCCCGGAGATGGGCTAGCTCGCCAATAATCACGCAAGAAGCTAGTCCTCGAAGACAACCACTGCATGCGTGTGGCCGAAACATATGTATGCAGAGGTGTGCTTTTAGTACACAATGGAAACACTTTGATGTGGCACCGTGATTTCAAACTAGAAATCCCCACAACGAGTGAGGGTTAAGTTGACGATGCATATGTATGTTACACCACACTTCAAGCCAACGACGGAGATTCATGCATGCATGCGTGCATAGTATATGCGCTCAAAATTAATTAGGTCTGAATCTCACCATGACCTATACTACGATAACACGAACTAAATGAAGAATCCGCCATGGTAACCTATCTTGTTGTCGGTCAAGGTGATCATGGATGTCCACGCAGGCCCACGAATATATAGGTTTGTCACCGATAACCACACGAGGGAGTGTATGTTCGAAGGCAACCACTACATGCATAAGTATGGAGGTGATGCGTGCATGCATGTTTGAATACCATTTCACAACATTGATGTGGCGCGTGCGTTGAAAATCATACACTCCCCACACAGAGCGAGATCGGTTCATGACGTGTCGTTGTACTAGCCACTTCGACTCGATGGGAGGGATTCATGCGTACACATGCATGTGTGTGTGCTCAAAGTTTATCACGCATGTCATCCCAGAGCATGACCTATATATATATATATACCTTATTACAAGCAAAAAATAATCCCCTCCTAAGTAAAATTGACCTCTCTCGTTGTCAGGCAAAAAGTAGTGATGGACCAAGCGGGCCCACAGGTGATAACCGCTTAAGTGGGTGCGAGAGGACAACCACCATAGCTTTGCATGTGAGCCAAACATATATATTTTGAGTACCCAAAATGCACAACTTTGATGTGCCACGTGCCTCAAAAACTGTAAACCATGCATGCACACAGAGGGAGGTTCATGAAGCGTACTACATATGATGGTCCCCTTCCCCCCTCTTTGACGCATACTATATGCTCCTACCGTAATATGTACAACCCAAAAGAATCCTCAACGATGGTGAATTTAATTAACCTCTCCCGATGTAGGTCAAAATGATGCATGCATGCATCGACGATGCCCTCGTGGGCCCACGATGGAAGCGTCACACGTGAGTGTCCTAGCTAGGATAACCACCGCGTGCATGCATGTGGCCCAAAGAGGTGTTTTGTGATGTTTGAATAGACAATTTCACAAATTTGATGTGGCACGTGCCCCAGAAACCGAAAAGTCCCGACACTGAGTGAGGTGTACTTGTTCATGGACGTGTACGTATAGTATATATGCTAGTCCCCTCCCACCTCTTCGACGCGTACTATATTCCACCATAACACAAATAAAAAAGATTCTACCTTGCTGGTCAAATTAACCTCACCGCCGACTATTCGTCAAAGTGATGGCGACGACCTCGCGGGCCCACAGAAAGCGTCACACGTAAGTATCTACTATCGTGTAGGACAACTGTGGACTGCATGTGGCCAAAACAATTATGTATGAAAGGGTTTTTTAATGTTTTAAATAACGAATTCATGACTCTGATGTGGCACTGGCCTGCCTAACAAAAACGGCCAACCCACACGGTGGCTCACAACTCGTAGTGTACTCCGAGCCACTCGCCATCCCAGACGCACACACCCACACACACACCGCGAATCCACCGCAACTACGATGCATGTTAAATTAATTATCCCGCGGTGAACATATGTTACCAAAGGAGGGACGTTTTAATTTAAAAAAAACAGAGATCATTTAGACATTTTAGAATATTAATTTATTGATTTTCTACGGGTATAATGTGCAAAAATAAAATTTGAGCTACATGCACACGTGACAGTGCACCTAAATAGATTGCAAAAACACATATGTCTCACTGGGTGCATGTTTACTCCCCGTGCAACAAATTTCATACATTGAGAATCTTGAATTTTAAATTCTAGTACATCCAAAACTTATTTGAAATTCATGAAACTTATCGTGTTGTCATATGGACACCAATACAAAGTGGCATTGTACCTTTTTTGTCAAATTTGAGACCAGTTCTGATGTAATCTTTATCTAATTACAAACGGGAGATTATTAATAATTGGGAACAAATATCCCAAACGGATAATTTATTCGAACCGTGAGCGTTAGACCAACAATGGTGTCAGTGCAACAAACCCCTGGGTCTGTTGTCCAACTGTGCACAGGCACAAGGTCAAGATTGAAGCACCAGCTTAAGACAGAGATTGAAGAACCAACATACAGCCCGGAGAGACCAAGATCGAGCCTGCGGAGTAAGATATCGGCAAGAGAAGGGCCTCCCATGCTGGGCTGGCGAGCCCGACAAGGGGCGAGGCCACCACCAGAAGCAAGCAATTTAGCTAGACTCCCCGGCAGAGCCTGCCGTGACTCGCGGGGGCAGAACCACCCCACCAACCACTCAAACACGACTCATGTCGTCGATGAGTGCGGTGTCAAGCCGCAAGGTGATCAAGTGGCAGCCATTCGCCACATGGCAGCCACTTCCTATAGAAGAAACCCGCAGATGACACCCATCCTGCGACGTGTCAAGCGAACAGGTGCGGAGCTGGCAAGATAGCCCGGCAGGCCTTGCCGGACGACCAGTGGTGTGACACTAAGCGATGCATTTAATGCACCCTGTCAACCCGCAGAGTTAGGTATGATAGCACTGTTCGCTATCATATCAGTGGATAATGACCACTTTGCCATTGTGGTGACCCCATAATCTATAAAAGGAGGCCCATGGCACTCGTAGGAGGGGTTAGAAATTGATGAACCCAAGCCACCATACGCATGTAGTTGCTGCGGCCCCTAGGCAAACCCTACCGGGCAAGTGTACTACACGTCACCACACTCATTCCACCATCAATCCACCAAAGCAGGAGTAGGGTCTTATGCCTCGCGGCAGCCCGAACCTGGGTAAATTTCTTGTGAGCTTTCTGCCATGCTGACGCACGCTGTTCTGCTCTTTGTGCAACAAGACGTTCCCCCGCCGAACCAGCAAGGGGCCACCCGGTCCCATAGGTGGTCGTGGATATCTCGCGACATCTTTGGCGCGCCAGTTAGGGGGAGCGCTTGCACGAACCTGAAAGCGTGCGTAGCGCGTCATCTTCATTGCCATCTTCATCTTCGACGACGCCATCAACCATGGCGCCTAAGAAGAAGAAGTCCGGCCCTTCGGCCCATCCATCCACCTCGAAGGCTCCCCTGCCTGTGGCCTCTAGTGCCTCAGGGGATACGGGGGCGAGCGAGGAAGTGAACACTGCCAGGGGCGTGGTTGGAGCAGGTGGCGCCATCGCCACTCCCCCTGCGGCTGACACGGGGGCTGAAGACGCCGGAGGAGGACAACATCATCTACGCCTTGGCGGTCATGCTCCACAAGCTGCAGGCGAGGGGGTCACTCCGTCTGCACCCTCTCCCCCACCGATGAGCACAGACACAACAACAGCACTCGGACTGGGGTGAACCATCGCCCTCCGGCCGCCCTCACCGTGGGAGCGACCTCGGCCGTGCCTCCTCCCGAACGAGTCGACCACACCGCTGCGCGATGGAGCCGCTGACAGTTGAGCGCCGCCGCCGCGCGACCCTGCTGCCTAGGTGGTCATCCCACAGCTACATGGTCGAGGCATCCCCGCCGTCCCCTCCGATGGCACCGTCGGGAGCCGGGCGATGGTGCGGTCGACGTCATCAACATCTATGCCAAGCACCGCCACGGAGGCCTTGGCTCGAGCTCAGTTGCTGCTAAGGTTTCCGCCGGCAGCCGAGCAGATGGATGAATGGCGTGCCACTATCTAGAGCTTGCTCGGTTTCGCCAAGGCTGTGGGGCTCACGGCGAGCTAGCCTGCCACGACCTCCCCAAGCGACTAGAACCGCTCGTACTACTGGCCGAACGGAGGGCGCCGTCCCCACCGTGCAGTCCCCACCACGCCAGCCGATGCGGGCGCATCTGAATCAAGGACTCAACAACGTCTCGATGGCCTCTTCCAACCCTCGAGCACATCTAGGCCACCATTGAGCCTCGGAGGATAGGCGGCGGGGAGACGCGTGCGTCGTCATGGATCGGCACCACGACGGCCTCCGCCAGATCGACGGGTGCGGCGGCCTCAATGCCGACGAGCCTGCGCTCGGTATCGGCGGGTGACTACCTTTTGAGGTCGGCTGCCCTGCCTTTACATGAGAGCTGCGGCAAGTCCGTTGGCCGTATGTTCGCACGTTCAAGCCAGAGATACCAGACAAATACGGTAGGAGGCTGAACCCGGCAGAGTTCTTGAGCATCTACACCATCGCTTTTCAGGCTGCCGGGGGAAGAGATGAGAAGGTGTTTGCCAACTACTTCCCTTTGGCCCTCAAGTCCAATGTGAGGTCTTGGCTGATGCACCTGCCGGAGAACTCCATTTCATCATGGGCAGACCTGTGCCACGAGTTCATCGGTGCCTTTACTGGTGGCCACGAAGAGCCTAGCAGGCCCAGCGACCTGCATCTTCTCCAGCAGAAGGAAGGAGAAACCCTCTGTAAGTATTTACAAAGATTTAGTAAAGTTCATAGAAATATTCCAAATATCCATCTGGCAGCCGTTATAGCAGCCTTCCAGTCCAATGTGCGCAACCGTCGCATTCGTTCTAAGATGAATATGTGGTTGCGCCAGACTGTGAAGGAACTATAAACACTGGTGGATATGTGTGCTCGGATGGAGGAAGGAAGGAAGTTGCCCGGAGAGGAGGATTGCATCAATGTTGATTCAGAGGATGAAGATGAATCAACCAGTCAGAGAAAGGGCAAGAAGCATAGTAAGAAGCCAAGAGATGAGGCAGTGATGACTGTAGAAGGTTCGGGCACACCTAGTACCGGCAAGAAGGCCAAGGCTGAGGCCCCCGGCAAGGAAGCTGCCGCTTGCGCTGCCTGCCAGAAAGCCACTCCCGCGAAAAAAAGTTGGGAAAGGTGATGGGCCGTACTGCAAGATCCACCGGACCAAAGGCCACGACCTTCAGGAGTGTTATCAGGTTAAGCAGCATGTCAAGAAACAGAAGGCACAGTATGACAAGCATGACAAGGAAAAAGGTCAGAATGTTGCAGGCGGTAAGGGCCGAGGCGGTAAAGCAAATCGCCCCGGCAAACCCTTTTGGAACCAAGGAAAATCCACCAGGGGCCAAGAGAAGGAAATATGTGATGATGTGAGTGATGAAGGGAATGAAGAGGAAACCAGTGAGCAGGAATTTCAGAAGGCCATTGACGACCTATGCATTGATGGAGGTGCATCTTTGCACACCTCTCATCGCCAACTCAAGTGATGGGCATGAGAGTTCAATGCTATGGAACCAGCCGCCAGAGGCCCGGAAGCCGCTCAAGTGGTCCCGCACGCCCATCATCTTTGATGAGGAGGATCACCCTGGCCGCACCACAACGGTAGGGTGTTTGCCATTGTTTGTTTCCCCAACAAGTCACAACCTCAAAGTCACAAAGATGTTAGTGGATGGCGGGGTCGGGTTGAATCTGATTTCCCCGGCAGTCATCTACAAGCTTTATATAGGAGAGGAAGAGCTAGAAGTCATAGACACGTTTCAAGGAGTCAATCCTGGCAGGAGCCATCCCAAGGGAAAGATTACGTTACCGGTGACGTTTGGGAGAGAACTGAACTATCAGACTGAGAAGGTTGTGTTTGATGTAGTTGATCTCCCCCTGCCGTACAATGGGATTCTAGGACGCTAAAAGGATCGAGATGGACCTAGAGGGGGTGAATAGGTACAACTATAAATTTTAATTGTTACTTAGCAATTTTTAGGCAATAATGCGGAATATGAAAGTGAGCCTAACAATTGCAAGTGAAGTACTAAGAGCTAAGCAAGAGCATAAGTAGTAAGCAAGCAAACACAAAGTGATGTAAGTAAGTGCTAAGAGACAAGTAACCACAAGTAGAGAGTTAGGGTTAAGGATAACCGCAACTCCGGGAGACGAGGATGTATGCCGATGTTCACTTCCTTGGAGGGAAGCTACGTCACCGTTAGAGAGGTGGATGTTACCACGAAGGCACACCAACGCCACGAAGGCTCACCCTATTCTCCCTTTGAGACAACACCACGGAGGCGTTTCTCAACCACTAGTGGTAGACCTTGGGGTTGTCTCCCAACCCTCACAAACTTTTCTCGGGGTAATCACAAAGGTCGATTCCTCTCCGAAAGACTCCTACCGCCTAGGAGTCTCCAACCTCCAAGAGTAACAAGAACAATGGGGAAAAGCTCAAGACTTGCTCAAATCACGAATTCCTTGGGTGCAAAGAAGGGAAAGGAGTGGATCTATCAATTGATTGGAGGACTTCTCTCAAATGTTCTTCTATCACTTGGGGATCTAGGATTTGGTGTAGAGGATTGAAAGAGAGAGTGAAAAGTGTTCTTGGCAAGCTCAAAGTGAATGGTCAACCTTCTCCCATGGAAGGGAGAAGGCTATATATACTGGGTGTGGAAAAAGTAACTGTTTGAGACATTTAAGTGCACTGAAGAGGTCAAACGTCCGGACGGGACCGGTCGTCCAGTGGCACAAATGAGTCCGGACGTCCAACAGCCATCGGTCGTCCGGCCGCTGGGAATACATAAGCCACGGACCAACACACAGCAACCGGACGTCTGTGGCATGCCGGTCGTCCGGAGACCGGACGTCCGGAGAGGCCCAGAAATCCTTAAATATTGTTCTATGGAAGAAACACCGGACGTCCGAAACGTGCCGGTCGTCCGGAGACCGGATGTCCGGAGGGGCCCGGAAATCCGTAAATATTGTTCTGTAAGAGAATCACCGGACGTCCGTAGAGAGCCGGACGTCCGGACAGCTGAGAGGGATCGAACGTCCGTAGAGTACCGGACGTCCGGAGAGAAGCTGGAGTTGGTGTGTTTGAGCAAATCTTTCACTAGATCCAACGATCCCCTCTTAATAGTGCGGGATCCCTATACTCAAGAACAAACAGTAAACAAAGCCAAGGCTAATGTCCTGTATCTCCGATCTTGAGCAATATGCATTTGTCCCTAGTCATGATCCACACACGCCCTTTGAGACATAATCATGAGATATACTTGATAAACATGATTAGTCCCATATATGCATGTTGTCATCAACATCAAAATATGATTAAGGGCATGATTGCACTTTCAATCTCCCCCTTTTTGGTAGTTGATGACAACATACATGCACTTCTCAATTATAATAAAACTTTGAATATCGAAGGAGTTGTTGTGGAGCTCCCCCTAACCATGTGCATAGCAAAAAAAATGCGAGGAGCTCCCCCTCAGATTTATACCGAAGCACCCAAACCAAAACTCAGCCAAACACTCACAGAACACAATAACCCATAATACCGTAATAAGTACCTCACTCATATCATAGATCATAAAGCATAGTGAACATGGTACATGGCACGATACATAACATAGTTCATGGTACGATACAAACTAACAAACTAATATCACCATATTACACAGTACTAAAAGGAAGTGCTACTCCCCCTTGGCATCAAGTACCCAAAAAAGGGCCAATAGGAGCAACAAAACAACATCATCATCATCAGAACCCTGCCTCATCATCATCATGAGCACCACTACCACCGGCCTCGTCAAAGAAATCATACCACTCAGGACCCGAGGGAAAGCCAAAATCAGAAGGGGTTCATCAGGAAAACGGTCATCATCACTCACATCAAACACTCCGGAATCTCTCAGACGAGCCTTTAGAGCATTCTTGGAGGTGATAAGACGCGTGACAACATTGTGATTTTGGGAGCAGTTAAAAGTAACAGCCTTCATCAAGGCAGAGTGGGCCTTCCCCAGAAAGCGAGCAATGCGACCAAAGGGTGCAGATCCGGAGGGAGCAGAACGAGGGATGCTAGCAGCAGTGCGGCGCGGATGAGCGGAAGAGGAAGATTCCTTGGGAACATAGTTATCGGCCATGTGAGCGGGAATGACCCATGGCTCATGCAAATGAGTGCGAATAATAGGAAACAGAGCCACACTCTCAATAAATTCCTGAAGAAAGGGAGCATGAGGGAAGGCCCGCTTGTGCTGAAAGGAAGTGAGGCGAATCTCATGCCATAGAAAATGAGGCACATTGATCTTCCCATTCGGAGAGGCATAGAGGCGATGCATGAGATCAATGCAGTAGCTAGTGCAGGACCCCTTCTCACCCATCTTAGGATAAATGGTGTGAATGACACATTGGTAGATAATGAAGAAAGGAGCACGCCAAATGGAGACCTAATTAAAACCCTTGTGTTTCTCCTCATCAGTTAGTTCTGCTATGGGTTTGATAAGATCAACACATGCATCAGTGCCCTTGGGTCTATGTTCGGGATCATCATTGTGAATTTTGAACCCGGTGTCGGGAAAACCAAGGGCATCAACAAATTGAGAATAGGAAGCCGAGAGCCTCGTGTCGGAGGTCATCCAAGTAACATTGTTATTTGGACCGAAGAAACATGTGGCATAAAATTGATGAATGGCGGCTTGGTTAAAGTCATGTTGAAATGCAAAAGGAGCAGCGAGATTGGAGGACTCAATGAGATCAATAGCCCCGGAATATTTCTCCGTATGAGTACGAATATGCTCTAAATCAATGCACAGATGCAGAGAGAGACCCTTAGGGATGATGATAGTGGTAAAAATGCCAGCTTGGACATTAGTGCAAAAACGATTGTCCCTAGAGTCACGAGCAACCGTAAATTGATCAACATCGCGATGCAACTTAAGATAGGAAGCAATGGGAACCACGTTGAACCGCTAAACGTGACGGCCGTTTGGTAAAGGAGGTTCAAGCGAGATATGACGAGCATCACTGTGAGGTTGACCGGAGGAGGGGGAGGCTGGAAGGTGGGCCGCTGAGTCCCGGGCTTGGGAGCAGTGGTGCGAACAGGTATAGGCTCTCCTCTCTCCATATGAGCCAGCTCATCTTCATAGTCAGAGCCCTCCAACGAGTCTTCGGCTTGGAGAGTGGCGAGGTGGAGGAACACGCTTCCGAGGATGAGCCCGTTCTTGGAATCGTCGGAATCACCACTGTTGTTGGATGAGCGGACCCAGACGGGCGGCCTTGCGAGCAGTGTGCTTGGTCTTCACCATGCCGACCTAGAAGAGGAGGGAAGCCCAAATCAACAACCCACCACCATTGAATGACGACCGAAGAGAACCCTAGCAGTGCAGCCACGGAGAAGGGGCCCGAGTGATGAGCGGCCGCGACGAGGAGCCTCCAGGCAGGGGCGACCCTAGCGGTGCGGCATCAGCGAGGGGCCCGGGCAACAAGCGGCCGCGGCGAGGAGCCACGAGGCAGGGGCGGCGGCAGTGGAGAACAGAGGAGGGGAGCGAATGGATTAGGGTAAGAATGACGTGAACCGCAACCTGCGCTGTATATATGTGCCCAACACAAGCCCGGACGACCGGGGTTCAACGGACGACCGAACACCGAGCCAGGAAAAAGGTAACGGACGACCGGATGGACCAGACGTCCGGACTAAGTGTACCAGAAGGCTTTTTACGGACGACGGGGGTTTTACGGACGTCCGAAGCCTGGGCCAGGAGAAAAATTGTCAGAAGAAAGAATAGGCCAGACGTCCGGACTAAGTGTACCAGAAGGCTTTTTACGGACGACCGGAGTCCAACGGACGTCCGGTGCCTGGGCCAGAAAAAAAGATAGGGCAACAGAAGGGATTTTACGGTCGACCGGGTACCATCGGACGACCGATCAGGAGAGGCATTACGTACATCCGGAGATTGTCGGACAACCGACACACAGAAATTTACCAATGACAAAGACAGGAGATGATGGCAATGATGATCTAACTTATGAGTAAGGGTACCAATGATGATTACAGCATGTAGTAAGAAGAATTAGCCTAAGCTCAGGAAGTGAGAATTCTAGGCTAAAAACAACAATAACACCACTGGATCACACTGATCAACCCATGTTTGAGTATATGTGGCATGGCACTGCAAAAATTTGAACTTTGGGTGCATACTCACTACTCCATCATGTTAAAGCACCATAGTTAGAATAACATGGTAGCTTTGAGAGTGTTTGCTCTTTTTATGCATTTCATAGGGTGAGAGTACTCATGAGTTGAGGGTCTCCCCCTAAATATATTCCTAGATCGAGACAAGACATGATGAAAATGCATGAATGGGTACTAGATTTCACATAATGTTGTCAAGCTCCAAGATACCAAGTTCACGCCTAAGGTGACAAAACCTTGCTTCGTCCAATGGCTTGGTGAAAATATCTGGAAGTTACTTATATGTGCCAACATGAGCAATGTCAATATCACCCTTCTCCACATGATCTCGCAAGAAATGATACCTAATATCAATATGCTTGGTGTGGGTATGATCTTTGGGATTCTCGGCAATATTGCTGGCACTTTCATTATCACATAGAAGAGGCACATGTCTATAGGTGATACCGTAATCCTTCAAAGTTTGCCTCATCCATAGTAATTGAGTTGCCCAACTGGCGGTTGCAATGTATTCAGCTTCTGCGGTAGAGAGGGCAATACAATTTTGTTTCTTTGAGGACCAACTTACCAAGGAGCATCCAAGAAAATGACATGCACCGGAGGTGGACTTACGATCCACTTTGTCTCCGGCCCAATCCGCATCCATGTACCCAATGAGATCAAACTTAGCATCCTTGGGGTACCATAGTCCCGACTTTGGGGTGTGAACAAGGTATCTAAGAATATGCTTAACCGCCTTATGATGACTTTCCCTAGGGAAAGCTTGAAATCTAGCACACATGCATACACTAAACATGATGTCTGGTCTAGATGCACAAATATAAAGCAATGAACCAATCATAGAGAGGTAAATAGATGGGTTGAACGGAATACCATTTGTGTCTTCAGTGAGCGCAATTTTGGTTGGCATAGGTGTCTTACATGGACTAGCATCAGACATACCAAACTTCTCTAGGATATCCTTGAGGTATTTTTCTTGGGACAAGAAAGTTCCTTCTTGAAATTGTTGAATTTGAAATCCTAGGAAGAACTTCAAATCCGCATTGAGTGACATTTCAAAATTCTTGGTCATGGACGCAGCAAACTTCTTGCACAAATGAATGTTAGGAGAACCAAAAATGATATCATCTACATAGATTTGGCATAAGATCAAATCACCTTGTCCCTCTTAGTAAAAAGAGTGGGATCGATCACCCCTCTCATAAAACCATCATCGAGTAAAAATTTCTTAAGATGATCATACCAAGAACGAGGTGCTTGTTTGAGGCCATACAAAGCCTTATGAAGTTTATA
Organism: Aegilops longissima; assembly: GCA_021605205.1. Classification (NCBI taxonomy): domain Eukaryota; kingdom Viridiplantae; phylum Streptophyta; class Magnoliopsida; order Poales; family Poaceae; genus Aegilops; species Aegilops longissima. The sequence continues at coordinate 355,328,111 of CM038681.1, forward strand.
CACATAGTCTTTGTGATCGGGATCAACGAACCCAAGTGGTTGTGATACATATACTTCTTCTTGTAGAGTACCGTTAAGAAAAAGCACTCTTCACATCCATTTGATGTAATATAAAACCATTGAAAGCAACATAAGCAAGTAAGATGCGAATGGATTCAAGACGGGCAACAGGGGCAAAGGTCTCACCGAAGTCCAAACCTTCAACTTGTGAGTACCCTTGTGCCACTAACCTTGCCTTGTTGCGGATGATTACACCATTCTCATCTTGCTTGTTCTTGAAAATCCACTTTGTTCCAATGACGTTGTGTTCCGTAGTTGGCCTCTTGACTAATGACCACACTTGGTTGCGCTCAAAGTTGTTCAACTCTTTTTGCATAGCAATGAGCCAATCGTTGTCCATTAATGCTTCTTGTACCTTGAGAGGCTCAACATTAGACACAAACGAGAAGTGAGCACAAAAGTTGGTCAATTGTTTACGAGTGACTCTACCTTCCGATTTGCCCATGAGAATTTTGTCAACATCAACACGACCGGCCACTCGAGGCATGATGGAGGTTAAGGTTTCACGAGGTTGAACTTCATGTCCGTCATCCACGTCCTCAACATATGGATCATTAATGTGTGGTGGAAAATCTTCTTCTTCATCTTGAATTTATTGAGGTTCATTGTCCATGATTGCACTTTCTTGTTCTTGCTCTTGAGGATGATCTTGTTCTTGATGATTATCATGGAGAGGAACTTGATCATCATCTTGTACTTGGACTACGGGGATTGGTTGAGTAATAGGAGCTTGTGGTGGTATGGGTGTTGAAGTAGTTTGATGGTGTGTGAAGCTTCCATCTTCTTCTTCTTCATCATGAGGTTCTTGTTCCATTGGAAGAAGTGCACCAACGCCCATGGTCAAGATACCTAGAGAAGAATCTTCTTCACCTACATCACTTCGATCAACTTGCTCCCCATGGGAGCCATTAAATTCATCAAAAACCACGTCACAAGTTTCTACAACACATCCATTGGATTTGTTGTAGACTCTATAGGCGTGAGAGTTTGATCCATATCCAACAAATATGCCCTCAATGGTTTTAGATTGAAATTTTCTTAACCACTCTCTTTTGTTGAAGATGAAGCATTTGCACCCAAATACATGAAAGTACTTGACATTTGGCTTGTTCCCGGTTAGGAGCTCATATGGAGTCTTTTCCAATATAGTGCGAAGGAAGAGCCGGTTTGATGCATGGCATGCGGTGTTGACAGTTTTGGCCCAAAAACTATGTGGTGACTTGTATTCGTCCAACATGGACCTTTCCATCTCCAAAAGTGTGCGGTTCTTCCTTTCTGCCACACCATTTTGTTGGGAGTGTATGGAGCTGAATATTGATGCTGAATCCCTTCATCACTAAGAAATTCTTCCAAGGTGTAGTTCTTGAACTCAGAGCCATTATCACTTCTTATTGCTAAGATTTCTTTATCAAAATTGTGTTGAGCTTGCTTGGCAAAATCAATGAAGGTGATCTTCGTCTCATCCTTTGACTTGAGGAACAAGACCCATGTATATCTTTAGTAATCGTCAACAATGACAAGCCTATACTTTTTCCCACCAAGACTATCCCATGAAGGAGGCCCAAAAAGATGCACATGAAGGAGCTCCAAGGGTCTCGAAGTAGATACAATATTCTTGGGTGGGTTCTTTGATTGATGTTGCTTCCTGGCTATGCATGCACTACACACACGATCTTTCTCAAAAGAGACATTTGTTAGTCCAAGGATGTGATTACCTTTTAAGAGATTTTGAAGATTTCTCATGCCAACATGGGCTAGCCGGCGATGCCATAGCCACCCCTTGTCGGCCTTGGCCATTAGACAAGTTGCATGGAATGTGTTCTCTTTCGAGAAATCAATCGTGTAAAGGTTGCCATCCAACTCTCCAACAAAGACCACTTCGAGAGTATCTCTCTTAAAGACTTTCACATCCGTTAGTCCAAATAGTGTATCATAACCAACAGAAGCCAATTGATGAACAGAAAGCAAATGATATTTAAGGGATTGGACAAGCATGACATTTGCAAGAGACATGTCATTTGCGATAGCCACCTTACCCAACCTGAGTACCTGTCCTTTTGATCCTCCACCAAACATAATGCTCATAAATGGTTGAATAGCTTCCATGAAATCGTAGAGCAATTTGCTATCTCCGGTCATATGATTGGTACATCCACTATCAATCACCCATTTCACTCCACTGGAGAAGGCAACCTACACACAATTATTACTTGGTTAGAGGCACCCATTTTGCAGTGGGATCTCTCAAGTTAGTCACAAGGGTCTTAGGGACCCAAATAGCATAAAACCTAAATGCATTTCGAGGACCAACAAACTTTGCATAAACTTCTCCATCCTTAGTCTTACGGAGTACATAGTATGGAGGCGTGAACTCTTTTGGCTTGTTGAGAGTGGGCATGCCCCTTGTGGCCTTCCCACTAACAACCTTACCTTTCTCCTTGTGCCCTTCTCGTACAAAAGTTTCTTTTAGAGGGGTGGTGCACTTTTGAGAGGACATCTTCTTCTTGCTTGTGCTTGGGTCAAACCCGAGTCCCTCTTTGGCAAACACTTCATTGTGTTGGCTCAACACCTCATTAAGGCTCTTTTTCCCTTGGGCACATGTCATGAGCCCTTTCTCGATTTGATCTTTGATAAAATGATTCTCCTCAAGAATGGATGCTAGATCACTACTAGAGTTAGTAGAACAAGCATCAACATTGATAATAGGAGAAGAGTAAGCCTTGGCTAGAGTTTCAAGATAAGTAAGCTTGAGTGTCTCAAAAATCTTTGTAAGAAGGGTGAGCTCTTCTTCCTTAGTCTTGAGGGACACGGATAGGAGCTCACAATCCTTATAGAGAGAAGCATTAGACTTCTCAAGATTACTTTAATCATTCATCAACTCTTCGCAAGAGTCAATAGCCTTTTTCAAGGAAGCAAGATCTTTAGTATGAACATCAATGTTTGCACCAATTTTTAAGCATAGTTCATCATTTCGTGCTTCCTCATATTGGACTTTCTGCTCAAGGATTTCACATTTTTCCTTTTCCTCGGTGATGAGGGTTTCGAGTTCCTTAATGGAAATGGTGTGCTTACTCACCATCTCCATAAGCATACGAAACATAGTGAGCTTCTTTCCTTTAAGGTAGCACATGAACTTCTTTAGTTTAGCGAGCATAGGATCATTTATATCATCATCCTCATAACTATCCTCCGCATCAAGATACTCATCACTAGGAGTAGGAGGAGTGAAAAGAGGAGGGTTTGATCATGGGGTTACCTTGACCTTGTGAGGAGAGTGTTGGTCCTCTCCATCTTCTACCACGGCCTTCGCCATGAGGCACTTGTGAGCGTTTGTCACGCCCAATATGCGACCCTATCCAAAAGGAACTCGACGGTCCCACCAAGGATAGACCCACATATTGAAACGCTTTTGCAAGGTGGATATCATTACATCAACATTACATAATACATAGGGATATATACATAAGGCACAAATGCCACAAGAATACATCAACATCAGATACAAGATCACATCCGACTACGGATGAAACATAAACAGAAACTCAAACAATATCCACCCTGCTATCCCAGGCTGCCGACCTGGAACCTATCCCCTGATCGAAGAAGAAGCAGAAGAAGAACTCCAATACAAGCAAACATCGCTCTCGCGTCATGATCATCGCACAACCTGTACCTACAACTGGTGGTGTAGTAATCTGTGAGCCACGAGGACTCAGCAATCCCATTACCATGGGTATCAAGACTAGCAAAGCTTAAAGGGAAAGGAAGGGATAAAGTGGTGAGGTTGCAGCAGCGGCTAAGCATATATGGTGGCTAACATACGCAAATGAGGCGAGAAGAGAAACAAAGGAACGGTCGTCAACTAGTAATGATCAAGAAGTGATCACGAACTCCTACTTACGTCGGACATAACACGAAACAGTGTTCTCCTCTCGATCAACCCCAAAAGAGACACTCACGGTTCGCACACGGTTGGTGTATTTTAGAAGAGTTTGCTTCAAGTTTACTACAACCGGATATTAACAAATTCCCATCTGCCACATAACGCGGGCACGGCTCTCGAAAGTTTATACCGTGCGGGGTGTCCCAACTTAGCCCATGATAAGCTCTCGCGATCAACGAAGGATATTCCTTCTCCCGGGAAGACCCGATCAGTCTCGAATCCGGCTACAAGACAATTCGACAAACAATAAAACAAGACCAGCAAGACCTCCGGCATGCCGACACCCCGATAGTAGCGCAGTATCTCGTCTCAAGCCACAACCGGATGAGCAGTCCGTACAACTAAAACCAAACCTCAAGTTTCCTTGAGGGGCGCCAAAGCACTCTAGTTTGGACCAACACTTAGACAAGCATTGGCCGGGGCTGAATAAAGATGACCCTTGGGTTAATTACTCCCAAGGAAATGTAGGTGGTGGTGAGGCAAATGGTAAAACCAATGTTGGGCCTTCTTTGGAGGAGTCTTATTCAAAGCGAACTGTCAAGGGGTCCCATAAATCACCCGACCGTGTTAGGGATGCAAAATCCGGGAACATAATACCGATATGACGGAAACTAGGGCGGCAAGAGTGGAACAAAACACCAGGCATAAAGCCGAGCCTTCCACCCTTTACCAAGTATATAGATGCATTAATAATATAAGATATATTGTGATATCCCAACAAGTAAACATGTTCCAACAAGGAACAACATCTCCATGTTCCAACAAGGAACAAACTTCATCTTCACCTGCAACTAACAACGCTATAAGAGGGGCTGAGCAAAGCGGTAACATAGCCAAACAACGGTTTGCTAGGAAGGGTGCAAAGGTTAGAGGTTCATGGCAATTTGGGAGGCTTGAGCAGCAAGTGATAGGTAGCGCAGCATAGCGATAGAACGAAGCAACTAGCATAGCAATGATAGTAGTGAGATCCAGGGTAGCGGTCATCTTGCCTGAAATCCCGCAAGGAAGAAGAATGAGTCCATGAAGAAGACGAACGGATGAAGCCGAACCAAGCGTAGACGAACGAATCCTCACGATCGCAACGGAACAGGAACTAACAAGAAGCACACAACATAGGTAAACACACCACACATAAACAAGGCATGATGCACAAACAAACATGATGCATGAAGAGGCTACATGAAGCTACTCATGGCAAGAGATGATGCAAACAAGAGCAACACATCAAAGCAAGTTTAAATGAGGCCGGGAACAACATATAACAATTCCGGTAAGTCCTCATATGCAAATTTCGAAATTGGTCCAGATCTGAATATACTTTATGTTCAAGTTTTTAAACAGCAAGTTAAAATGCACCACGATGATCTACACGAAATTCTAGTCAAGTTACATATAAAGTTCATTAGATTCGGAGCTACGGCCTAGAAGATATGAGCAAAACAAGTTAAACATGGCATTGATGCAAAATGCATACAAACATCAAGCAACACCTCAAATCAAGGATGCAACATGATAATATGAAAATACATGCAAAATCGAGCAAGTTTCATATAGAGCACACTCAAAACGGAGCAACGGTTCAACACATACACTCTATACAAGTCATGACAACAGTCTGTGCAAAACAGCAACTAGGCATATTGCAAGCATCAAAACAATATGCTACAGCACCTCAACGTAATAACAAAAGGCATGGGCATGATGTACAGGTAAAGCATGACAAAACATGAACACTGAGCTATCTCCAGAAATCACTAGAACATGCTCAAACACACATGGCAATATTGCAAATAATAACAGTTCAGACTTATCAGGAAATAACATCATGTTGCAATGTTTAGAGCTATCAAACAACACGCTACAGGAACTTATCATGGCAAACAAAGGAATGGCATGATACTACTAAATACATAGAACAAAAGTACCTTACTGACCATGAGCCAAAAAGGATCAGAAAATATGATGGCACCCATGTAAACATGGCAAGTTATATGACAGATTCATACATGGCAGGAACAACGATAAGTAGGCATGTTGGTGAGCTTGAACCACTCACCACAGAGCAATACATGGCATGGCAAGGCAACCAACAGTAAGAAGACATGGCATAGAAGCTATACATGGCAAGAACAATATCATAGCATGCAAGGATCAACTACAACAACCTTGGCAAAATTGAATAACACGTAAACAATCTGCCAGGAAACATTTTATAGCAAAAGTAGAGCTCGATTGACTCAAGCTATGGCACTCCATAATTACAAACAAGGGCATAGATGGATAAAGCATAACCATATGTTCAAAACATCCTTACTGAAGTATCTCAAAATAAGCATGGATCTCTCGGTAGCATCAAGTTAACATGGCATAAAAATATCAGCAGAACAGGGGCTGAAATCAGCAACATCATGAAGCCTAGTTTGCATGCTTGTGCTAGTCACCACATTGATCACAAAAATACATGGCATACACCCCTGTAAAGATGGCATGGCATATTACAAAACACATTTAGGACTCAAGTTCATAAGGTGCACACATCAATCATGGCAAAAATGACAAAAGTGCATGTTCTGTTAAGAAACAGAAACTAACATCACATAGCCATCTTCTAACAGCATTGCGGGCCACAATAGGAGCTCAAATGAAAATGATCCAATGAGATGAAATGATCTACTCTTCGAGGCGAACAATTTGACATATTACACGCACGAAACGGAGCAATATGCAGAGAGTTATGGCATGATGAAAATGCATAAAAATATTAGCAGATACGGGGACTTAGGGAAAAAAGGACCTCGGGGAAAGTCAACGCGGTGGATCCGGATCCGGCGGCGCGGATCGAGGCGGGCAGGCTCGGCGAGGTTGAGGAGGGGGCCGACCGCCGGAGGGAGGCCGAGGCGGCGGGAAGGCACCGGCGGGCGAGGTCGCAAGCGGCGCCGGGCGGCGAGGCGCGGAGGAACCGCGTGGGCGGCGAGATCATGGCGGCGACGGACGGCCCGATGGAGAGGCGGCACAGGCGCCTCGGGCGGGAGAGCTGGACCTGCTGCAGCTCAATGAGCTTCAGCGCGGGAGGAAGAAGGCGGCGGCGCGGGAGCGGGCGGCCGGGTCCCAGCGGAGGAGAAGGCGGCGGGAGGCGCTGGCGGCGGGCGGGCGGCCACGCCAGTGGCGAAGCAGCGCGAGCAGCGGCGAGCGGGGCTCGGGCTCCAGGCGGCGGCGGCGGGCGCCCCGGCTGGAAGGGCGAGCGGTGTGGCGGTGCGCGGCTCGCTGGCCCTCCGTGGGCTCGCGGGCCGCGGGCGCGGTGGCGGCAGCGTGCCACGCGGCGCAATGCCACTGGCTGCGGGGGCGGCAGCGATTTCGTCCGGTGGCGTCGGACGTGTCCGGCGTGCGCGGAGACGATTTTTAGGGTTTCGGGACCCGGATTTGGACGGGGGAAGGCATATATATAGTTTCTAGGAGCTAGGAGAGTCCAAATGAGGTGCGGTTTTCGCCCACACGATCATGATCGAACGACCGAGAGCATGGAGGGGAGTTAGATGGGTTATGGGCCACTTTGAAAGGGGTGTTGGGCTGCAAACAAAAGAGGGCTTTGCGGTTACCCGGTTAACCGTTGGAGTACCAAACGACCTCCAAATGGCACGAAACTTGACAGGCGGTCTACCGGTGCTATACCAAGGCCGCTTGACAAACCTCGGGCCATTCCGAGAAAGTTTAACACACGCACATGAAAAGAGGCAAAAGGGGGCGCCGGGAGACATAGGAGTGCCGGATTGCAAAACGGACAACGGGGAAAATGCTCGGATGCATGAGACAAACATGTATGCCAAATGAGATGCACATGATGACATGATATGAAATGCAGATGATGACATGGCAAAGTGCAACACGCAAGCAAAAGACATGGCAACGACGGCGAATAACTGACGGACACCTGGCGCATCGAATCCGGGGCGTTACAGCGTTGCCCTTGTAGTCCTTCATGTAGTTGTAGGTGAAAACATCACCACTCTTGTTGACAAGCCTCAATGTGTTTTGAGAATCTTGAGCAACTCCGGCAACACCACTAACATCATCTGGATCGGATTCTTCTTGAGCAACCATTGCTTTCCCATCTCTCTCTTTGAGCTTGGAGTTCAAGGGATTTGGCAACTTCTTCTTGGGAAAGGTCTTATGAAATATTGGTTTATCCTCTCTCTTATCATAAGGGCACTTGTTGGAGAAGTGGTTGGTTTCTTCACAGTTGTAGCATTTTCTTACTTTCTTCTTTTGAAATCTTCCCTTGAATTTTCCCGCGCTAAACTTCTTGACAAAGAGAGCCATGTCTTCATATGAAGGGCCCTCATTGGATTCAACCTCATCACCATCTTCATCATAATCCTCTTCTTCTTCTTCTTCTTCACTTTGCTCATCTTCACATACATGCTTGGCCTTCAATGCAAGATTGATCTTTGATGTTGGAGTACCATGCATGGAAAGATGTTTTGTAGCATTTTCCTTCGACTCTTCAAATAGTTGGAAAGTGGATATGATGTCATTTGTAGTGATTTCCTTGAAGGCATGGTGCTTCTTATGTCCCACACCATTTGATGGTGATATGGGGCAAGAGCATGAAGCAACTTCTCCACAAGGAACCGCTTAGTCATGTTGAATCCATCTTGTGTCTTGTCACACTCACACGACTCAATGTCAGCGGTGAGAGTCATGAGACGCTCAAGGAGTTGATTGGGAGTTTCATCTTTCTCCACACAAAAGGTTTGCAATTGCCCCTTGGCAATTTCATATTGAGCACTCCGGAGGGTGGAGGTACCGGTCTTGGATCTTATAATACTTTCCCATAGTTCCTTGCCACTTGTGATGTGTATGAAAGGTCTCCTTTGCTTTTCAACCATACCTCTCCTTATACACATGGTTGCAGCGTCATTGAGATTCTTGTCATAAATTTCTCTTGGTGTAGGATTCTTTGGATCAACCACATGGTAACCATACTCCAAGATCTCCATCATCTCATCATTTCCATATCGAAGATGATCCTGCATAACAACTCTCCACAAGGCAAAATCGGAAGTGGCATCAAGTAAAGGAGGTTTGCCTTGAGGGTAATATTTCGGTTTCTCAACTTGGGGTCTTGCATAAAGCCAAGGAACACTGGAGTGTTCATTGCTAGGAGGTTGCTGACCAAGTGACGGAGTAGGCACAGTTGGCCTTGAACCTACACCACCCGAAAGTGGTGCAAGCACTGTGGACAACGTGGCTATTCTCATTTGGACCAATGCCACAAGAGAAGCATCATGCTCCTCTTTTTGCTTAGCAAGGGCCCGTTCCAGATCCTCAGAAGTAAAGGACTTGACTTCTGACAAAGCGTCGCCTTTATCCTTTGGATATGCAACACGGGGAGTCCCATCAGGGTTCATCTCGCTCTAGGGCGGTTAAGCCACAAGAATAGAACACGAGGCTCTGATACCAATTGAAAGGATCGAGATGGACCTAGAGTTAGGCTTAGGGATAACCGCAACTCCGAGAGACGAGGATGTATGCCGATGTTCACTTCCTTGGAGGGAAGCTACGTCACCGTTAGAGAGGTGGATGTTACCACGAAGGCACACCAACGCCACGAAGGCTCACCCTATTCTCCCTTTGAGACAACACCACGGAGGTGTTTCTCAACCACTAGTGGTAGACCTTGGGGTTGTCTCCAAACCCTCACAAACTTTTCCGGGGGTAATCACAAAGGTAGATTCGTCTCCGAAAGACTCCTACCGCCTAGGAGTCTCCAACCTCCAAGAGTAACAAGAACGACAGGGAAAAGCTCAAGACTTGCTCAAATCACGAATTCCTTGGGTGCAAAGAAGGGAAAGGAGTGGATCAATCACTTGATTGGAGGACTTCTCTCAAATGTTCCCAAATCACTTAGGGATCTAGGATTTGGTGTAGAGGATTGAGAGAGAGAGTGAAAAGTGTTCTTGGCCAGCTCAAAGTGAATGGTCAACCTTCTCCCGTGGAAGGGAGAAGGCTATATATAGTGGGTGTGGAAAAAGTAACCGTTTTAGCCACTTAAGTGCACTGAAGAGGTCGGACGTCCGGACGGGACCGGTCGTCCGGTAGCACAAATGAGTCCGGACGTCCGACAGCCATCGGTCGTTCGGCCGCTGGGAATACATAAGCCATGAACCATCACACATCAACCGGACATCCAAGGCGTGCCGGTCATCTGGAGACCAGACGTCAGGAGAGGCCCAGAAATCAGTAAGTATTGTTCTATGGAAGAAACACCGGACGTCCGAGACGTGCCGGTCGTCCGGAGACTGGACGTCCGGAGGGGCCCGGAAATCCGTAAATATTGTTCTGTAAGAGAATCACCAGATGACCGTAGAGAGCCGGACGTCCGGACAGCTGAGAGGGATCGGACGTCCGTAGAGTATGGGACGTTCGGAGAGAAGCTAGAGTTGGTGGGTTTGAACAAATCTTTCACTAGATTCAACGATCCCCTCTTAATAGTGCGGGATCCCTATACTCAAGAACAAACAGTAAACAAAGCCAAGGCTAATGTCTTGTATCTCCGATCTTGAGCAATATGCATTTGTCCCTAGTCATGATCCACACACGTCCTTTGAGACATAATCCTGAGATATACTTGATAAACATGATTAGTCCCATATATGCATGTTCTCATCAACATCAAAATATGGGCATGACTGCACTTTGAGACGCCCGGCCCTGGCTAAGTTCATGGCAGCATCCCACTATGCTTATAACACTTTAAAGATGTCTGGGCCACTGGGAGTCATCACTATCCCGTCTGACTAGAAGGATGCAATTATCTGCGTGGACAAGATGTACCGGGACGCAGTCGTAGCAGAGGCTGCGGAAGCAGCAGCTCCCGCCAAGCAATGCAAATGAAAGAAGAGGGATTGTAGGACCTCCGGTAGCGAGTCCGGGAAGCGTGCCCCCTCCGAGTGCACGACACCCGTTGACGACGTGCCAGAGTGTTCCAACAGCAAGAGATCCAAGGTTACTGCACCCCAAGTGAAGAAGGTCCCAGCAGGGCTATAAGCATTGATGGTACTTTCACTATCAGCGCCACCCTTGATGACAAATAGGAAAGCGCGCTTGTTGCCTTCCTGCGGGCGAATATCGATGTGTTTGCCCAGAAACCATCTGATATCCCCGGTGTTCCGAGGGAGGTAATCGAGCACCACCTTGTTGTCTGCCCACATGCCCGACCCGTCCAGAAAGTCCGAAAGCAGGCCTTGGGGCGGCAGCAGTTCATTGCTGAGGAAATCAAGAAACTAGAGGCAGCTGGTTTGGTCAGAGGAGTACTGCATCCTACGTGGTTAGAAAATCCATGGGTGGTCCGGAAGGCGAATGGGAAATGGAGGCTTTGCATTGATTTCACAGATCTCAATAAGGCTTGCCCGAAGGACCCATTTCCCTTGCCGCGCATCGACCAGATCATGGATTCCACTTCAGGTTGTGATTTTCTCTCCTTGCTGGATGCGTACTCCGAGTATCACCAGATCTTCATGTCCAAGGAAGATGAGGAGAAGACATCGTTCATCACTCCATGCGGTACATACTGCTTTGTCTGCATGCCTTTCGGATTAAAGAGTGCCGGGTCCACTTTTGCAAGAGCAGTCCAGATTGGCTTTGAGCCACAGTTGCACAGAAATATAGAAGCCTATATGGATGACATCGTGGTCAAAACCAAGGATAAGTCCACCCTTATCCAGGATTTGAGGAGACATTTGCTAATCTGCGCAAGATCAACTTGAAGCTTAATCTGGAGAAGTGTGTATTCGGTGTTCCCTCCGGCAAGCTACTTGGATTCTTCGTGTCCCATCGGGGGATCGAAGCCAACCCCGACAAGATCAAGGCCATTGAGCAGATCCAAGCACCAACGACAGTTAGGAATGTAAGGCGCTTGATGGGATGCGTTGCCGCGCTGAGCAGATTCATTTCCAAGTCTTCCGAGTGTGCCCTGCCATTCTTTAAAATTTTGAAGAAAGCAGGGCCTATGAACTGGACCCCTGAAGTAGATGCATTTCTGCAGGAATTGAAGGCCTACCTATCGTCTGTGCCTACCTTGGTTGCACCCAAACCCCAAGAGACGCTATTGCTTTACTTGGCGGCAACCAATCAAGTGGTTAGTGCGGCCTTGTTAGCACAGCGAGAAGTGCATGAGGTAGAAAGTGGCCAGATTGCGGCAGAGTCGGAACAGGATCAGAACAGCAATGAGCACGGCAACGAGAGCAACCCTAAGGACATGGCAAGGAAGAAAGTGTTGCAGCGCCAGTGTATTTTGTTAGTTCCTTGCTACAACGGGCTAGATCGAGGTACTCTGGCGTGCAAAAGTTGATCTTTGGCCTCATCATGGCCACAAGAAAACTGCGCCACTAATACCAAGCCCATGAGATCACGGTTGTCACTCGTTTCCCATGGCAAAGGATACTTCGAAACCCTGAGGCCACTGGCAAAATAGTGGAGTGGGCGTTGGAGTTATCCAGCTTTGGTTTGAGGTTTGAGAGCACCTCAACTATTCAGAGCAGGGCACTGGCAGAGCTTATTGCAGAATGGATGCCAACCCCTGATGAGGAAGTGACAGAAACATCTCACCCCGGCAAGGAATCACCCCAAGAATGGATTATGTATTTTGATGGTGCTTTTTCCCTACAAGGTGCGGGGACTGGCGTGCTTCTTGTTTCTTTCTCCGGGAGCACCAATCGTCGTCCAAATGCACATTGCCCGGGAAGAAGCCACCAACAATGCAGCTGAGTATGAAGGGCTCCTTGCCGGGCTCAGGATTGCAGCAGAATTGGAAATTAAGAAGTTGATCATTCGAGGAGATTCACAGCTTGTTGTGAGACAAGTCGACAAGGCTTATCAAAGCCCATTGATGGAAGCATACGTTGAGGAAGTGAGGAGACTAGAGGAGCACTTTGATAGGTTGCAAACAGAGCACGTACCGCATGGGGAAAATAGCATAGCTGATCACCTATCAAAGTGTGATGCGCATAAGATTCCTGTGGAACCAGGAACTTTTGTTCTCCATCTCTCTCAGCCCTCCGTATCACCAGCCACAATGGCCCGAAAAAGGAGAAAGTTGGACTATGGTAAGCCTCTCCCAATCGAGCCGTCCGCTCTCGGCAGAGACGTTGCCGAAAACAACTCCTCACAGCCTTCCGGACCACCCCCTCCAGCCGGGCCTATGGATCCCGCGAACGAGGCTGGTGCCCCTGCAGCAAATGAGGTGCTGCTAGTCCTTGTTGCCGAGCCCCGGGCTCCAACTTAGGCAAGGCACATTGTCCACTTCCTCCAAACCTGAGAACTCCCTGGAAACCAAGACAAAGCTGAAAAAGTAGCCCGGAGGGCTAGTATGTGTCAGTTTGTCGATGACACTCTGTGCAGATGGAGGCCCAATGGTGTGAAATTGAAGAGTGTGCGCTGGGAGGATGGAAAGGAACTGTTGGCTGAAATTCACAGAGGAATGTGCGACTCACACATTGGATCAAGGGCATTAGTTGGGAAAGCATTCCGACAAGGATTCTATTGGCCCACAGCCCTCCAAGATGCAGTCGAGCTCGTCACGACATGTGAAGCCTGCCAGTTCCATTCCAAGAGAACACACCTGCCTGCCCAAGCCCTTCAGACAATCCCTCTATCATGGCCATTTTCGGTCTGGGGGATCAATATCCTCGACCCCTTCCCCCGAGCAATCGGGGGCTTTATATTCTTGTTCGTCGCTATCGACAAGTTTACAAAGTGGCCGGAAGTGACTGTCGTGAGAAAGGTGACTGCTTAGTTAGTGTGACGCCCCGAGACCGACGCTCCAGACTGTCGTGTTTTTTTATTTGTTTGTTGCATTTCATCATCGCATCATTCGCATTGCATCGGCACTCCGTTGTCGCCATGTTTTAAAAACTTGCATCTGCTCGCAGTTGGCGCTTCTTCTTGTCCCTATTGACCTCCTCTCAGATCAATCAGACCGCTCTCTTCTCTCTCTTATCTGAGCCCATCAAACCCCTTATCTGTATGGCCTTCCGTCAAACCTCTCGCGCGCACCCGAAAGTTGTCCCGAACCCGACCCGGACAGTTGTGACCGATGGGTCCGGATCATTCCACAACATCTATAAAACATCTCCAGTTCTTTGTTGGACTCCCCTAAGCCATTTATTCACAACCGCTCGATTTCGATCGAAGGATCCAGATTAGCCCCTAGCCAAACACCCACATGCTATATATATATGTCCAACCATAGGATCTAGGATCCTGTCCCATCCTTCCCATTCCATCGCGCCGCCACCCCCCCTTGTCCTCTCCACATCGTGATCCCCTCCCGATCCATCCAACCACCTACCTCCATCATTTTCCCCAATGGCCCAACCAGCGCCCCGCCTGTTCGATCCGGAGGAGAGGACCTCCTCCATGCCCAACCTCACCTCAATCCAGCAGCATGATAGCTCCCCAGCGCCCGCAACCCTCCTCCTCGCTCGATCCCGAGCGGGAGAGTACCCCGACGGCTCGTCCCCGCGCAGCCCGTGAGGCACCGGCCTCAGCTCCTCCGGCCCTGCAACAACCTCGCCGGCCCTTCTGCATTAATTCGTCGCCCAAGGCGCCTCAGCCACCTGGACTACGCCCCGTCTTCCCCGTCGACCAGGGCCAGCCTCGACCCTCTCCCTCCCTTCGTTCTCCTCCTCCTGTCATTTTTCTCTCTTGGTCTCTCAGCTCCCCCTCTGTCTCTTACAGGAACCCGGCGACATGGCATCGCGAAGCCCCAAGGCCCGAGCGCCCACGAGACCACGTCGAGCAGATGGGCGCTGCCCCGCCTTGCAGATGCTTCGCCGCCTTGACTCCAGGTCCGGTCACCATCTCCGACCGACCCTCCCTCTCTTGCCTCTGGTCCTCTGTTTTTCTGAAGCTCACGTCTCTCTCTGCTCTCCCTGCCCTTCGAGCAGGACACCATGGCCGTCCTCTTCAGATCAAGCTCGCCGCCACCGGATCCACGTTTCCATCTTGCCCGTGATCGTGCACGCTCGCCTCCACCGGCCTTTTGCAAGCAGCAGCGCCGTCGCGACAAGGTGAGGCAGGCAGTTGCCTCGCGCGTCACTGCTTTTCCTCTCTGTTCTTCTCTCATCTCGCCATGTCTCTCTATGTTGCCGCAGACCGAAGCCGCTCGAGAGCCGCCATGGCTGCGTCCCCTTCGACCCTGCGCGCGAATGCCTCGCTGCTGTTCGCGTTGACCCCGCATCGATCGAGCAGCCACGGTTACAGAGCAAGCTATAGCTGTTTCAGTTTTCAGTTTCGTCAGACTTGCACCAGGGTATGACTCATGTCGCGTATACATGCTTTGCTTATCAACTTCCATCGTAGCCCACTGGTCACTCGTGAATGCATCCATCAAGGAGATCCTGGGTTCGAGTCCCAGGCATCCCTATTTTTGCTTCTTATTTACCTTTATTTTGCACACAACACAGCCAGCCGCTTGGGCTTGGCCCAATTCTGCTGCTGCTGTTGCCTTGCGCACAGAGCGCTCTATATCTATCTACTGCTGGCCTGTGTAGCCCGTGCAGCTCCAGATTCAGCCCGTTTAGATTTTTTTCCCGTTCTATTTTTTTCCTAAATTTCCAGTGCATGCATATTTACAGTAAATACCATCATTTTAAAATGCTCATAACTAAATGTCCATGCATCCAAATAAAACATGTTATATATGTAAAATGCTCAGAATTTTATCCACTTTCATAATATGCAACTTGCATCCATGTTAAAAATGTTTAAAACTACTGTTTGCATTAATTTGCTCCTATGCCATGTTAAAATGTTTTATTTCATAACTAAATAACCGTAGCTCCATTTTAAATAAACTTTATATGTAAATGGGGTAGAAAAATGCCTAGTTTAACATGGTGTACTTGCTTTGCATGTTTAACAACTCTAAAATTTTGTTTAGGGCAGAACAGTACCTAATCCATAAATATGCACATCAGGATTTTCCGGACTTGTTGTTCGTTGTTTCCGGCCTCATTTAAACTTGCCTAGGTAGGTAGTTTTGTTGTGCTTCACCCCTTGCCATGATAACCAACATTTAATTTTGTTGAGCACTTAAACGAGAGAGAACTAATTAATTGACGTGGTGTTTCGTCAATATGCAACTCGATGCATATTGAGCTCCACTTAATTTGTAGTGTTGTTTGTTGCATTTTGCCATGCCTTGCCTCATTAGAACGGACATGCATCATTCTTGTTTGTGCATCATGCCATGTTCATGTGTTGGTTGTTTACTTTGTTGTTTGTTTCTTTCCGGGTAGCTTCTCTCGTTAGCTTCGGCTTCGCTCCGGAGTTGTGAGGATTCGTTCGACTACGTCCGTTTGTCTTCTTCATGGACTCGTTCTTCTTCCTTGCTGGATCTCAGGCAAGATGACCATACCCTCAAAATCACTTCTACCTTTGCTTGCTAGTTGCTCGCTCTTTTTGCTATGCCTATGCTACGATACCTACCACTTGCTTATCATGCCTCCCATATTGCCATGCCAAACCCCTAACCATCCTTTCCTAGCAAACCGTTGTTTGGCTATGTTACCGCTTTGCTCAGCCCCTGTTATAGTGTTGCTAGTTGCAGGTGAAGTTGAAGTTTGTTCCATGTTGGAACATGGATATGTTGGGATATCACAATATCTCTTATATTATTAATGCATCTATATACTTGGTAAAGGGTGGAAGGCTCGGCCTTATGCCTGGTGTTTTGTTCCACTCTTGCCGCCCTAGTTTCCGTCATATCGGTGTTATGTTCCCGGATTTTGCATCCCTAACGCGGTTGGGTGATTTATGGGACCCCCTTGACAATTCGCTTTGAATAAAACTCTTCCAGCAAGGCCCAACATTGGTTTTACCATTTGCCTCACCTATTACCTTTTTCCCTTGGGAGTCGCGCATCCCAAGGGTCATCTTTATTTTAGCCCCCCCGGGCCAATGCTTGTCTAAGCGTTGGTCCAAACTAGAGTCCTTTGCAGCGCCACCTCGGGGAAACTCGAGGGCTGGTTTTAGTTGTACGGTGTGCTCATCCGGTGTTGCCCTGAGAACGAGTATGTGCAGCTCCTATCGGGATTGTCGGCGCATCGGGCGGTCTTGCTGGTCTTGTTTTATTTTTGTCGAAATGTCTTGTAGCCGGGATTCCGAGACTGATCGGGTCTTCCCGGGGAGAAGGAATATCCTTCGTTGATCGCGAGAGCTTATAATGGGGTAAGTTGGGACACCCCTGCAGGGTATAATCTTTCAAAAGCCGTGCCCGCGGTTATGGGCAGATGGGAATTTGTTAATGTCCGGTTGTAGAAAACCCGAAGTTGATCTTAATTAAAATACATCAACCGCGTGTGTAACCGTGATGGTCTCTTCTCGGCGGAGTCCGGGAAGTGAACACGGTGTTGGAGTTATGCTTGACGTAAGTAGTTTCAGGATCACTTCTTGATCATAGTTGTTCGACCATGCTTTTGCCTTCTCTTCTCGCTCTCATTTGAGTATGTGAGACACCAGATATGTTAGTCGCTTGAAGCAGCTCCACCTCACTACCCTGTCCTACCTTTAAGCTTAAATAGTCTTGATCTCGCGGGTGTGAGATTGTTGAGTCCCCGTGACTCACAGATACTTCCAAAACCAGTTTGCAGGTGACGCATCCGAGCTCAAGGAGGAGCTCGATGAAGATCTTGTTCATTGTGTTGTTTCGTTTCAGTTGATCAGTAGTGGAGCCCAGTTGGGACGATCGGGGATCTGTGTAGCATTTGGGGTAGTCTTCTTTTATTTTGGTTCCATAGTCGGACCTTGATTGTATCTGTATGATGTAATGCTTTACTCCTATATTGCGTGAAGTGGCGATTGTAAGCCAACTATGTATCTCTTTCCCTTATGTATTACATGGGTTGTGTGAAGATTACCTCACTTGCGACATTGCTTTCAATGCGGTTATGCCTCTAAGTCGTGCTTCGACACGTGGGAGATATAGCCGCATCGAGGGCGCTACAAGTTGGTATCAGAGCCATCCCGACTTAGGAGCCCTCGCTGATTGTTATTTGGCGTTGTTGAGTCTAGAAGAAAATTATTTTGAGTCTTAGGATTATATATATCGGAGAGTGGGATTATTTTTACTCCTCAGTCCCTTCGTCGCTCTGGTGAGGCCTCCTGACGTAGAAGTTTTGACTCTTCTCTTCTCAAATTTCACTAAAAAAAATTTAGGATCACGCGGGTATCTTGGAATCGTTCCGATGGTTTTGTGGACGAGAACATTGTTCTTGGTGCCTCGACATTTAGGGGTTGTGGCGGTGTCCCGGGAGTTGAGCTCCAAGGTGTTGTCGTCACAATTTTATCGTTGCGATTCGGAATACGAGCTGTGCCGACATCGAAAATCTCTTTTGTACAGTTGTTGGTGAGATAACCCCGATAACCCGAGATCGGGCGAGCTCGAGTATTGCCATGACTCATATAACGGATGCTTTTGAAAGTCGAGGTACACGATTTTGAAGGTTTCTTGGTTATGTGTTGAAGGATGGATACTGTTTGGATCTAGGTATTGTTAGTTTGGGTGATATATTTTGTGTCCCTGTATCCCCAACACCTGATTGCATAACCAGAAAGTTTCGGAGTTTATAAGTGGGAATTCAAGTATCTCGAGGATATCTTTCCAATGCAGACACATGATACGATATGGGATCTATCATATGCTTGTTTCCGCTTATTCTGCAAGCCAATCCTTTGTTTTTGTTTTGTTTTGTGGTATTCGAGTTGCTTCAATGTCCAAAGTGTTGATTCCATACCTTTTCCTAAACGGTGTTCTCATACTCTGATGTGAATACCAATCCTTCATGATAACTGAGAGTGTCTTGTCAATCCTTTTCAACCAGTGTGTCTCTCTTCAAGTGGATCCGATCATTTCAACATTCGCAAGATCAATTCTAAGCTTTTCTCAACGGTGTTCGTTTCATCCGACCTAAGTTGCCTTTGTTTTCCCACCTCCCACCCTTTTTCTTCAAGGACTCGATTTCTTGATCAAGTATCCATCTTATTGATGTGAAGCCTCTCCATTCTTCTCCTTCATGTTCTTACCCGGTGTTTCTCTTGAAGATGCTAACGGAGCCTCAAGTTTATAATTCTTTGTTCTTTTATCTTCCCCGGTGTGTTCAATGCAATCTTTCGATGGTGATCACATCTTTTCCTTGTTTCAATACCTTATCATACCGGTGCACCTCATAATAATTCACTTCTCGCTATTCATTTGTTCGGGAGTGCTGAAGATATATCAGAAGGCTCGTCTTGTCTTTCAAGATCAGTTCAACCTATTTCGAGATTGTTATCTCATTCAAGCCATTTAAATCAACCGGTGCCTTATCTCTTCCTGAGAATTCGTTCAACGGTGTTCCTTTTGAGTGGGCCCTAACCCACAGGTCTTTTTCCAGGATCTACCTGACTCTTCTAATTTTCCCGGAGTTATTCTCAAATTCTTTTCGAAGTTTGACGTAAGAACGAATTATCATCAGTCATTTGCATTTCTCCAAGATCTTTCAAATTCTTTCATCATTGATTCCACCTTTCTATTCTTCATTCCGGAGTGTCTCAACAATTCATGGTGGTGTTCCTCATCGTCATTCTCTGCTTTTGAAGACCGAAGAAGTGCTTCCTCTAAATCTTGTCCGTTCCATTGAAGATTCATGGTGCTAGCTTCATGCCATCCTCTCATAATTGTTTTTGATTATAGAATTCTTTTCACCCATCCGGAGCATTTCAGGAGTCTTTTCAGTTTGATTCGCCGGAGCACATCATCTCAGAATTATTCATTCAAGCTTTCAGCTCTCGTTCTCCAAATCATACCGGTGCATCATTCAAGTATTCTCTAATCAGCTCGTGATCTATTCGCTCATTTGTATCTAAATTCCCTCAAGTATGAACGTCGTTTTCTAATTCCTCCAGGTGATTCGTTCTCTTTGCTTCATTCATTTTCAATTCTTACGGTGGTTCGTTCAAGAGTTCTCTTTTCTCGGTGATTCATCGAAGACTTCTTCAAGTTGGCGCTATATCTCTCTTCAATCCTTGCAAAAGAATAAGTGGTATGCCAAATCCGTTGCTTGTCATCAATTTAAATTGGTGAAGGATGCGCATAACATAATTCTTATTCTTGTTTCATCCAAGTGATAAATTCCTTCTTCCGGAGTTCGTAATGGTATCAATTTCTCAGTTCTAAGCTGTTCATCTCTTCTTTCCGGAGTTTGTTCATCATATCACATTCTCGGTTCAAGATGCTTCATCTTTTCTTTCCGGATTTCAAAGTTTCTCGGTTATATCGTCCCGAAGCTTCATCTTATCATTGCAAGACTTCACCTTGTGTTTCAACTTCTCTTTCTTTCTATCATCCTTTTATTACCGGAGTTCTTCATGGAGTTCCTTCGTGGTGGTTCATCAAGGATTTAATTTATTCTCGAAGTGTTCTCAAGATTCTTGTTGGAGGAGTTCAAGTATTCTTCATCTTGCATTCCGAAGCGCAATTCTTGCTACCTTATCTTTTGAGGTGGTGTTATGTCATTCTTGACAATTTCACTTCATGTTTCATGATTCAAAAGTCGTCAGGAATGAGATATTTAAACCCATCAATCTCTTCATCGGAATTATCTTGGGTTATATTTCACCTAAAGCTCTCCCTAAGGATTGTTGCTATTTAGGGTGCTCATAAATGACCCAAGTTCTTCTTTTATCCTCCCGGTGAAATAGTTTCTCGTCTCCTTGTTTTTATCAATCCAATCTCTTCCATGAGTGGCAGGTTGTCACCTCATAATTTTGGGATGTCTTCTATAAGTCGACATCAAGCTTAAGCTTTCGTTGTTGATAATCCAACAACTCCGTTCAACCTTTTCTTCGTAAGATTTCTCTTTCAATTTTATTTGCGAGAGTTACCATTATCTGCTCTGTTCTTTTCTTTCCAACCATCTAGTTTTTCATTCCATTCTTTCTTTTCTTCTGGAGGCATTGTGATGTAGCTCTCTTCACTCATCATCTCGAATTGTGAGGAATGTGTTCTCTTCGTGCTTATCCATGTAATTGGAGTGTCGTGCCCTCTTTTCAAGTTCTCCCCATTTTGTCAAGTTTTACCTCCCTTCTCAACCGGAGTATTGTGTCATCTCTTCAAGCTATTTTCATCTTATCAAGTTTTCCTTCTCCTTTCAGTCGGAGTGCTGCCCAAATTATATCAATCTTATTCCTTCTCTATCTAGTTTTAACCGGAGTGTTTTCAATATCTATCTTATCACTAGACCTCTTGGTTCTCGTCGTTTCCCTTGTTCCTCTTTTCTAACGGAGTGTTTTCAATTTTCCTCATCTTCATTGTTTTCTTTCTTTCAATTTGCTCAACATCTCAAGGTTCATGGTTTCACTCGTTTGTCGAAGAAGCAACTTAGTTTTACCTCTTTTCTTCCTCTTCCGTTTCTCTCCGGTGTCATCCTTAGATCTCGGGACGAGATCCTCTTGTAGTGGTGGAGTGTTGTGGCCTTGAGACCGACGCTCGAGATGTCTTCCATGTTTTTGCGTGTCACCTGTCTTTTTATTTGTTTGTTGCATTTCATCATCGCATCATTCGTGATTGCATCGGCACTCCGTTGTCGCCATGTTTTAAAACTTGCATCTGCTTTCATGATTGGCGCTTCTTCTTGTCCCTATTGACCTCCTCTCGATCAATCAGACCGCTCTCTTCTCTCTTCTCTCGAGCCCATCAAACCCCTATCTCCATGGCCTTCATCAAACCTCTCGCCTTGGCCCGAAAGTTGTCCCGAACCCGACCGGACAGTCGTGACCGATGGGTCCGGATCATTCCCCAACATCTATAAAACATCTCCGGTTCTTTGTTGGACTCCCCTAAGCCATTTATTCACAACCGCTCGATTTCGATCGAAGGATCCACATTAGCCCCTAGCCAAACACCCACATGCTATATATATATGTCCAACCCTAGGATCTAGGATCCTGTCCCATCCTTCCCATTCCATCGCTACCGCCCCCCCCTTGTCCTCCCGGATCGGGATCCCTCACGATCCATCCAACCACCTACCTCCATCGTTTTCCCCAATGGCCAAACCAGCGCCCCGGCTGTTCGATCCGGAGGAGAGAGCTCCTCCATGCCCAACCTCACCTCAATCCAAAGAAGACGACAGCTCCCGGGCCCAGAACCCTCCTCCTCGCTCGATCCCGAGCGGGAGAGTACCCCGACGGCTCGTCCCAGCGCAGCCCGTGAGGCACCGGCCTCAGCTCCTCCGGCCCTGCAACAACCTCGCCGGCCCTTCTGCAGTTCGTCGCCGCCGGCGCACTCAGCCACCTGGACTACGCCCCGTCTTCCCCGTCGACCAGGGCCAGCCTCGACCCTCTCCCTCCCTTCGTTCTCCTCCTCCTGTCATTTTTCTCTCTCGGTCTCTCAGCTCCCCCTATGTCTCTTACAGGAACCCGGCGACATGGCATCGCGTAGCCCCAAGGCCCGAGCGCCAACGGGACCATGTCGAGCAGATGGCCGCTGCCCCGCCTTGCAGATGCTTCGCCGCCTTGACTCCAGGTCCGGTCACCATCTCCGACCGACCCTCCCTCTCTTGCCTCTGGTCCTCTATTTTTCTGAAGCTCACGTCTCTCTCTACTCTCCCTGCCCTTCGAGCAGGACACCATGCCCATCCTCTTCATATCAAGCTCGCCGCCGCCGGATGCACGTTTCCATCTTGCTCGTGCTCGTGCACGCTCGCCTCCACCGGCCGTCTACAAGCAGCAGCGCCGTCACGGACAAGGTGAGGCAGGCAGTTGCCTCGCGCGTCACTGCTTTTCCTCTCTGTTCTTCTCTCATCTCGCCATGTCTCTCTATGTTGCCGCAGACCGAAGCCGCTCGAGAGCCGCCATGGCTGCGTCCCCTTCGACCCTGCGCGCGAATGCCTCGCTGCTGTTCGCGTTGAACCCGCATCGATCGAGCAGCCACGGTTACAGAGCAAGCTATAGCTGTTTCAGTTTCGTTTAAATCGACGACTTGCACCTGTGGTATGACTCATGTCGCGTATACATGCTTTGCTTATCAACATCCATCGTAGCCCACTGGTCACTCGTGAATGCATCCATCCAGGAGATCCTGGGTTCGAGTCCCAGGCATCCCTATTTTTGCTTCTTATTTACCTTTATTTTGCACACAACACAGCCAGCCGCTTGGGCTTGGCCCGATTCTGCTGCTGCTGTTGCCTTGCGCACAGAGCGCTCTATATCTATCTACCGCTGGCCTGTGTAGCCCGTGCAGCTCCAGATTCAGCCCGTTTAGATTTTTTTTTCCTGTTCTGTTTTTTCCTAAATTTCCAGTGCATGCATATTTACAGTAAATGCCATCATTTTAAAATGCTCATAACTAAATGTCCATGCATCCAAATAAAACATGTTATATATGTAAAACGCTCAGAATTTTATCCACTTTCATAATATGCAACTTGCATCCATGTTAAAAATGTTTAAAACTATTGTTTGCATTAATTTTCTCCTATGCCATGTTAAAATGTTTTATTTCATAACTGAATAACCGTAGCTCCATTTTAAATAAACTTTATATGTAAATGGGGTAGAAAATGCCTAGTTTAACATGGTGTACTTGCTTTGCATGTTTAACAACTCTAAAATTGTGTTTAGGGCAGAACAGTACCTAATCCATAAATATGCACATGAGGATTTTTCGGACTTGTTGTTTGTTGTTTCCGGCCTCATTTAAACTTGCCTAGGTAGGTAGTTTTGTTGTGCTTCACCCCTTGCCATGATAACCAACATTTAATTTTGTTGAGTACTTAAACGAGAGAGAACTAATTAATTGACGTGGTGTTTCGTCAATATGCAACTCGATGCATATTGAGCTCCACTTAATTTGTCGTGTTGTTTGTTGCATTTTGCCATGCCTTGCCTCATAGAACGGACATGCATCATTCTTGTTTGTGCATCATGCCATGTTCATGTGTTGGTTGTTTACTTTGTTGTTTGTTTCTTTCCGGGTTGCTTCTCTCGTTAGCTTCGGCTTCGCTCCGGAGTTGTGAGGATTCGTTCGACTACGTCCGTTTGTCTTCTTCATGGACTCGTTCTTCTTCCTTGCGGGATCTCAGGCAAGATGACTGTCGGTGTACTAGAGTAGGGGTACCCTAGTACCCCGAACTCATGCACGGACAGTTGCAGCACCCCACGGCCGGGCCGGCCTGATGGCTGCCAAGATCCTCAGCGGCTCCCTTGGAGCCATTCAAGAACAAAGTAGTCAAGACCCCGGCAAGAGACGCTTGCCGGGAAGGCCACCCAGGCGCAAAGGAACGAGGCCCGGCAAGAGGAGCTTGCCGGGAAGGCTTTGGCGCTGAACCCCAAAGCGCGACAAAGGTTCCCTTGTGCAAGGCACTTGCCGGGCGGGCGACCTCTCTTCATCTCCGCTCCAGCTCACCCGCCAACGTGTCACCACGGGGCTCTCCCGAGTACGCGTGTCGACGGGCTATGCAGCCAGCGGGGAGTAGTGACAGACGGCGCTGACAAGCCACCATCGTGGCGGACGGAGACGCACTTAACGGTCCCTGTTACACTGTTCGGGCGACTGAGACGGGCATTGATGGCTCTTGTCCCTTGCCGTCAGAGTTAGGTATAGGTTACTGTACACTGTACATAGCGGTGTACCAACCTAGCTTATTACCATTGTAACCTTGTCTACTTGCCATATGTGGTAACCCCTTGAGCCTATAAAAGGAGGGCCGGGGGCAACGTAGAGAGGGTTCGATTCGGCTGGGTTTCTAGTCTAGCCCCAGCTTAGTTCATCACACTCAAGCTAGGTCTTGTAGCCCGCATTGCTCCCTAGCAAGAACACCAGATAATCCACAAAGCAGCAGTAGGAGTATTATCTCTCCGGAGAGCTCCGAAGCTGGGTAAAAACCCTCTCGTGCGCATCGCCTCGACCCGCTCTTTGTGCAGTCTCCGCCCCCCTCCGAACCACAAAGGGACCCAGGTCCCGTAGGTGCTCATGGGGCACGATCAGCTCTTCCCCCCGACATCTTTGGCGTGCCAGGTAGGGGGCGCGTCGAGGCTGTGTGAATCCGGTCCGGCGGTCGCACTAGCAACTCCATCGGCGTCTTAAATCGACATGGCGCCGAAGAAGAAGCCTTGGCAGCAGCTGAGCCGTCGCGTCGAACCCACCACCACCGGAGCCATCGGTGGTGGGGAACGCTGGCGGAGGGACGGCGTCGTCGAGAGAGCCCACGATGCCGCCGGGTCCAAGGACAACGCGGGCGCGGCGTCGGCGTCGAATCTGCACGCGTCCATCGCAGGAGGCGCTGGGGGAGACAGCGCCACGATACTCGTGGCGCCATACGCTCATTGGATCAAGGCCAAGCTGGAGGGTCCCGAGGCCCTCGGGACCGCATGCGCCAAACATGCGATGCAGTGGGGTGCGGTCATTTGGGCGGGATGCTGCTCCTCTAACTTGGTTAGGAGTCCGAGAACATCCGTTCTTCGCTCCGTACACCGTTGCCGCCAACCACACCAGCGGAAGCCTTGGCAAGAGCTCAACTGCTCCTAGATTACCCTCCAACAGCCGATAAGGTCGACGAATGGAGGGCCACAATTCAAAGTCTCATCGGCTTTGCCAACGGCGACGTCCCACGGCATCCAAGTGCTTCGCAACCGCGACGGGGCGACAAAGCGCGAGCTGATGGCGACGAGACTTGCGGGGGTGCACCCACCGTACACTCCCCTTGCCGAAGGCCAAGATCGCCGACTCGCCGGATCCACCTCGACAGCGACTCCACGGCGTCGTCGGATCCACGAGCTCGTCGCGACCAACGCCAAATTCTTCGGGAGCGGCAAGAAGAGGACGCTCAAACCCGAATCGAGCGCCGAAGAGAAGCGCGCCGTCAATCTGACCAACGCGCCGGGCCCACCGTCGATATGCATGCGCCAGGGGAACCAGCGACTTGCCGTCTGTGATAGGTTGCCCTGCGTTCACTCGTGAGCTGCGGCAAGTCCGGTGGCCCGACAAGAAGAACTTCAAACCAGATGTGCGGAGAAATGCGGCGGCAGGACACATCCATCGGAGTTCCTCGGCATCTACACCATCGCGGTGCAAGCTGCGGGGGGCGAGACGACAAGATCCTCGCCAACTACTTCCCTTAGTGCTCAAGCCAAGCGTCAGATCTTGGCTCATGCACTTGCCGGATAGCTCTATTTCTTCTTGGGCAGATTTGTGCCACCAGTTTATTGGCGCCTTCACGGTGACCACAAGCCTCACGGCCGGAGAGTGATCTCCACCTGCTTGCCGGAAGGAGGAGTCTGCGCAAATTCATCCGAGATTCAGTCCAGTGCACTATAACATCCCGGCGTCCACCTGCTGCAGTGATTAGTGCATTCCATCGAATGTGCAAAATCGCAGGATGAGGAGGAGATGGCGATGTGCAAAGTGAAGGACGTCCACGAGCTTTACGCCCGGCCGACAAGTGTGCACACGCTGAAGAAGGAAGAAGGCTCCGGGAGAGAGTGTGGGAGCAGAGTCGGCGATGAGGGACCGCCCTGCAAGGAATAGCCGGCGGAACAACAGGAGGAAGAAAACCAAGAAGTACTAGTTGTCGAGCAGTCCGGCAAGGATGGTGCCGCCAACCAAGCCAAGGCCGGCTGCTCCGGCAAGGAGGTTGCCGTTGACACCGACCGCCAAGTTGTGGCAGCCGTCAACAAGCCTGGCAGCTCCAACAAGCAGTACTGTAAAATTCACCGCACTAAGGGCCATGGTTTCCAGAGCTGCAAGAAAGTCGAGCAGCTTGTTGAGCTCTGAAAGCTGAATCTGACGCGGCGGGACAAGGAGAAAGCCCAAGAAAGTGCAGGTGCAGCAAGTAAGAAGAGACCGGTCGGGAGGGCGCCATGGCAAGGCCAAGCAGCGGCAAGGAGACAGACCTCCCCGTGGCCGCGACAAAGAAGAAGATGAAGATGAAGATGACGAGGACTATGAAGATGATGAAGCTGATGAGCAGGAGTTTCAAAAGGCAACGGAGGTCCTTTGCGTCGACGGTGGTGCGTCTCCGCATACCTCACACCGCCAACTCAAGCAATGGATGCGTGAGGTCAATGCAGCAGAACCATCCATAGAGTCACGCAAACCTCTGAAGTGGTCCAGCACGCCCTTCATCTTTGACATTGAGGATCACCCTGATCGCATCACTGCGGTCGGGTGCTTGCCAATGTTGGTCTCACCAACCATCCGCAACCTCAAGGTCACAAAGATGCTGGTTGACGGCGGGGCCGGCCTGAATTTGATCTCCTCCACAGTGCTCCAGAAACTTCAAATCCTCGACAATGAGCTCAAGAAACCGGTACTTTCAAGGAATCAACCCAGGAAGGAGCAAGCCCAAGGGAAGATCACGTTGCGGTAACCTTCGGCAGTGAGCTCAACTTCAGAGCGAGAGGGTCACATTCGGCGTCGCCGATTTCCCATTGCCCTACAATGGCATACTTGGCGTCCGGCACTCGCCAAGTTCATGGCCGCCCTCACTATGCATACAACCTACTCAAGATGCCCGGCCCGATAAGTGTCATTTCTGTCCACGGCGACAAGAAGGATGCGCTTATCTGCGCCGACAAGATTTACCGGGATGCAGCAGCGCGACAGATAGCAAACCACTTACATTTGGAGCTCCGGGCGAAGAAGAAGACCACCAGGTCCGCAAGAGCTCTGTTGCCCACTCCGGCAAGCGCACCTCTTGAGTGCTGCGCCACCGTCGAGACACACCATCGAGCTCCACCGCAAGTGTAACAAGACAATGGCAGCTCCGCCAAAGACCAAGAAGGTGCCGCCAAGGAGGACGGCTTGGTGGTACCTACACCATCGGTGCCACGCTTGATCCTAAATAGGAAGGCGAGCTCGTTGCTTTCTGCGAGGCGAATGTCGATGTGTTTGCATGGCAACCATCGATATCCCGGTGTTCCCTGGAAAGTAATTGAGCACCACCTAGCTGTCTGTCCTCACTTGGCCCGTCAAGCAAAAAGTTAGGAAGCAGCGGTGGGCGCCAAGAATTCATAGCGAAGAAATCAAGAAATTGGAAGTAGCAGGGCTTGTCAGAGGAGTCCTCCACCCCACGTGGTTGGCCAATCCGGTAGTGGTGCGCAAGGCTAATGGGAAATGGAGACTTTGTATTGACTTCACGGATGTTAATAAAGCTTGTCCCAAGGACCCATTTCCCTTGCCGCGTATCGACCAGATTGTTGACTCCACAGCTGGGTGCGATCTGCTTTCGTTTCTTGATGCATATTCAGGATATCATCAGATCTTCATGGCAGAAGAGGATGAAGAGAAAACCGCATTCATCACACCATGTGGCACGATTGCTTTATACGGATGCCTTTCGGTTTGAAGAATGCGGTTCAACCTTTGCAAGGGTAGTCCATGATGCTTTTGGACCACAGATACGTAAATGTAGAAGCCTACATGGATGACATAGTGGTCAAGAGCAAGGACAGAGCGACTCGATTCAGGATTTGGATGAGGCGTTTGCAAACCTGCGCAAGATCAACCTCAAGCTCAACCCGAGAAGTGCGTGTTTGGAGTCCCTTCCGCAAGCTTCTCGGGTTCTTTGTATCTCGGCGGGAATTGAAGCCAATCCCGACAAGATCAAGGCCATCGAGCGATCGAAGCACCAAAAGCGCGTCAAGGATGTCGGGAAGGTTGCGGTTGCGTGGCTGCTCTCAAGCAGGTTTATCTCTAAGTCTGCTGAGCGCCTGCCGTTTTTCAAGATTTTGAAAAGGCAGGTCAATGAAATGGACCCCGAAGCGGAGGCTGCGCTGCAGACTTGAAGAGGTACTGTCCTCCACTCCAATACTTGTCGCACCTAAGCCACAAGAGAAGTTGCTGCTGTATATAGCAGCGACCAATCAAGTGGTTAGTGCTGCGTTAGTGGCGGAGAGGGAGGCGGATGATGAGCCGGCAACCGAGGCAGGTGCGTCCAGCGACAAGCGAGGGGCTTCGCCGTCAAGCTCTGGTCCCGACAAGGACGGATCAGCGCAGGGTTGCGACAAGATACGGAAGAAGATGGTGCAGCGCCCAGTCTACTTTGTCAGTTCCCTTCTGCAGGGGGCTAGATCAAGGTACTCTGGTGTGCAGAAGCTGCTTTTCGGCCTGCTCATGGCCTCGAGAAAGCTGCGCCATTACTTCCAAGCACATGAGATAACAGTTGTCACTCGCTTTCTACTGAAGAGGATTTTGCAAAATCCAGAAGCAACAGGCAGGATTGTTGAGTGGGCCTTTGGAATTGTCAAGCTTTGGTCTTAAGTTGAAAGCACTTCAACTATACTGAGCAGGGCATTGGCAGAATTTATAGCGAGTGGGCGCCAACGCAGGATGAAGAGATTCGAGCGAGCATCCCGTCAAGGAGTCAAATAAAGAGTGGCTGATGTACTTTGACGGTGCCTTCTCGCTGCAAAGCGCCGGTGCGGCGTCTTGCTTATCGCACTCCACCGGAGAGCACCTCAAGTACATAGTCCGGATGCACTTTCCCAAGGAACAAGCAACAAACAATACTGCCGAGTATGAAGGTTTGCTTGCGGTCTCGAGATTCTTTGTGGACCTTGGGATCAAGAAGCTCATTGTCGGGAGACTCACAACTTGTCGTCCGCCAAGTAAATAAGGATTACGAGTCCGTTGATGGAAGCCTACGTCGATGAAGTGAGAAAGCTGGAAGAGCACTTTGAAGGCCTCGCAAATGGAACACATTCCAAGAGCATGAATGATATAGCTGATGGCCTCTCCAAATGTGCCGCACTTAAGTTGCTGTGGAACCAGGGATTTTGTGCTCAAGC
The DNA here is from genome assembly GCA_021605205.1 of Aegilops longissima. NCBI lineage: Eukaryota > Viridiplantae > Streptophyta > Magnoliopsida > Poales > Poaceae > Aegilops > Aegilops longissima. The sequence goes on from CM038681.1 coordinate 355,357,941, forward strand.
TGACTCGCCAACCGTGACACCATCAGCGAGGCGAGCAAGAAAGAAAATTGGTTTCGGTGACTACTTTCCGGCAGAGCTCTCGAAGCCGCCGCCAAGAAGGTCCCTAGAACCAATGCAAATATCACTGAGGAGCAGTCTGCTCCGGCAAACCACGCAGTTTGTATCGTTGAAGCAAACGCTCCCAACAAGCTTAGCTCCGGCAAGCTTGATGGGGATCATCAAGCTCCGGCGGACCAGCGGGTCCTTGCCGTAGAAGCTGATGGTCCCGCAGTGACAGATGAGCCTTTAGTCCTTGTTGTTGAGCCACAGGCTCCAACATGGGCACAGCAGATCGTCCATTTCCTTCAGACAGGAGAACTTCCCGAAGAGCAAGAAGAAGCGGAAAAAGTAGCCCGGCGGTCAAGTATGTACCAGTTTGTTGACAACATCACATGCATGTAAGAAGACTCAACGGAGTGAAATTGAAGTGTATTTGCGGGAAGATGGATGAAGCTGTTAGCACGAGATACGGAGGCATATGTGGTCACCACATTGGCGAAGAGCACTTGCCGCAAAGCTTTCCGGCAAGGTTTCTTCGCCGAAGCCCTCCGGGATGCAATCGCACAAGTAACCAAGTGTGAAGCGTGCGATTCCATTCAAAGCAGATACACCAGCCAGCTCAAGCTCTCCAGACGATCCCTTTATCCTGGCCCTTCTCGGTGCAGGGGCTCGACATCTCGGCCCCTTCCCCGAAAGCAGTCGGGGCTTTGAGTACTTATGCGTCGCAATCGACAAGTTCACAAAGTGGCCGGAAGTGGAACCAGTGAGGAAGGTGACAGCCACGATCGGCCGTCAAGTTCTTCAGTCAATTGTTTGCCGCTTTGGGATTCCTAATCGGATCATCACCGACAACGGCACACAGTTCACGAGTCGCACCTTCATGCGAGACGCCCAAGATCTTGGCGCCAAGATCTGCTTTGCTTCCGTTGCTCATCCGAGAAGCAGCGGTCAAGCGAGGGCAAACGCTGAAGTGCTGCGAGGACTCAAGACCAGAACTTTCGACAGGCTAAACAAGTGCGGAAGGAATCTGGATCGAGGAGCTGCCGTGGTTCTTTGGTCGATCGGGACGACGCCAAATCGAGCCATCGGCGGACACCCTTTGCTCTAGTCTACGGAGCAGAGGCAGTTCTCCCCACGAAACTCAGATACGGGTCACCTCGAGTGCTCGCTTATGATGAGCTTGAGCAAGAGCAGCTGCGACAAGATGACGCTGCTCCTCGAGGAAGATCGTCTTCAGCTGCTGCAGACGAGCTGCTCGTTACCAGCAAGCTTTGCGTCGCTACCATAGCCACAAAGTTAATGCCGAAGCTTCGAGGAAGGCGACCTTGTTCTTCGCGCGTTCATCCGCCAAGAATTCCAACAAGTTGGCCTTGAAGTGGGAAGGCCCTTATCGGGTAAAACGAGTCACTAGGCCCGCGCTGTCCGCCTTTGAGACCGAAGACGGCTTTCGGTGAGCAATTCCTGGAACATAGAGCATCTTCGCAAGTTTTACCCATGAGTAGCGCTGTTGCGGAACCTGTTCCGCAACCAACCTTTGTACAAGTCTTGCCGCTGTTGCATGTAATCCTTTGTACAAAGCCGGGCGCAGACCCCGTGCATCAGTAAAGCCTATGGTTGCGCACATTTTTGTTAATGCATGCTTTCATAGTCATATATGCATGTGGTTACTAACATCTTGTGCAGCACCCACACCCGGTAAGCGATAATGAGCCATTAGGCTTCACAACTATCTTTTTCTCTTCTTTCTTCTCAAACAAGAAGAAGGTTCATCCACCCACAAGTTAACCGGGGGGAGAGGAGGAGATAGTGGTGCGGGCATCGCTCGAGGAACTGTCGCTTTGCCGGAAGACGGACAACAGAAAAGCTAAGTTGCTAAGTTTAAGCGACCAGTTTTAAATTTTTAAGTTATCTTCCTCGAACGATAGTACTTTGTATGGAAAACCTGTGCGCGGAGGAACCAAATCGTGACTGGTCGCGCCCTTATTTTGTTTCGAGTCCGCTCAACGACTTAAGTGAGCTGCGACTAGTCCATGACGAGGTTGCTTGTCGGTAGCGACCCGCCAAAGAGCTGCTGAAGTTCCGCTTTTCGGCGCTTTCATGGCAAGGGTGCTGCACCGCAAGTTTCCCTAAAAGCGAGGGTAAAAACATACAAGGAAGAAATCGAGTAAAGGAAATAACGTTGCATTCGGTTGCCTAAGATAGTATATATTGCGAAAATAACCTATCATGGCACTAGCTAAATCGTTCTCGGAACCGAAATAACAGCGAAGAGAAGAAAGGTGCGCCGGCGTCCAAGCCCCGGCAAGCTAGAGTTGCCCGGGGGCTGCGGCAAACCAGAGTTGCCGGAGGCCGCGGCAAGCCGGAGTTGCCTGGGGCTGCGGCAAGCCAGAATTGTCGGAGGCTGTGATATCAGATAAGCCCTTCGTCCTTCTTGGAACATCCCTCTTTCATTAAAAGCATTCTTCTCGGATACAACCCGTGGAGAGTGAAAAACATGAAAGAGAGGATTACAAGTTCTTAAATGCAGATAAGGCCCGAAGGCTTACAAATTAAAAAGATAAGATGCCCGTAATCCCTTTTCTGTCCCTATCTTCGTGGAGGTAGGTTAAGGAGGCGGAAGGGCAAAGGAGCGCCTCTGTGAGCTACAGTGCGAAGGCACCAAGGAACATGCAGGGGCTCTCCAGAAGGCTTGACGGGATGGCGGCGACGGAAGCGAGCTCAAGGCAGGCGGCAGGGCGTCAAGCCGCTGTCGAGGGCACTACGCCTCGTACTCCGACTTGACGGCCTTGTCGCCATCCTCTTCCCTTCCGCAGCCTCCCCACGCCAGCCGCCCAAGGAGGCGACCCGGGGAGTTCAAGGAGCCGGCGACGCGGATGATGGGGTCGCCGGTAACGCGCGGAGCTGTGCCCGACAACTAGTTGGGCCCGCTACCCTCGTCGCCGCTGTCGCTCTCCTCCTCGTCACTCTCGCTCGAGGAGGAATCGTCGCTGTCGGAGGAGCTCGAGTGCCAAGATCCCCGAAGACCTTGACGGAGAGGAGATCACCCTCCATTAACTTAAAATGGAGGGTAAACCCCGCCAGCAGGTTGTGGATGCGGGCGAACGTCTTCCACCCACGATCAAGGTACATCACGTTAGGGGCTGGGAATACAGCGGACTCGCGTGCATCGCTGATCCCACAGCCCTCATGTGCAACCTTAACGTCTCGGCGGATCCGACTCCATCGCCATCGCGAACGGAGCTGGAAGCGGAGACGACGACGAGGCGCCAGCGCAGCTTGACGAAAGAACTCGCAGGGTCGCCCCCGTATGGACCGCCCAGGGGGGAGGAGTCATCGGCGGGCGGAGGCGGCGCGCCGCCCGCCCGCCTCTTCCCGGCGCCTCGGGCTCGTCCACGACCTCGCCCGGGAGGAATCACGACGGAGGCGGAGACGGCGCACCGCCTCGCCCGCCTCTCCCTCGGGCTCCTCGGCCTCATCCACGACCTCGCCCCCTCCCTCTTCCCCTCGCGGCTGGCTCAGCCACCACGGGCGTGGGATTGGGATGGGTGCGATGCCCAGCTGCAACCCTCGCCGCCACCGACGAAGAACCAAGGTTCCCCTTCTCCATGAGGAATGGGAGAAAGGGGAGCAAGAAGCTGAAGGAAGGAAGGATGGGAGAATACGTGCTTCTGCGTTCCCCTTCCGTCCCTCTTAAAAGGAGCAAAGTGGGGAGCTCGGCCGCCCCGCTCGATGAATCAAGGCACAGGAAGAGCAGGGAATCAGGGCAGACCTGCTGCCTCTGCTCACGACGGCCCAGATTCCCGCTCCCACCGCCCGTGACCCCGAGTGCATGGGAACCACGTGGCAGAGACGCAGAACTGAGGCGACAGATGAAGCGACCTCACACGCCGCCCACTTCACCCACGACGCCACAATTAACGTGTGCCGTTACAGAGAAACGCGGTAGGCGCGTGCCGTTCGTGGAGACGTGGTGGGTCCAAGGCGAGTAACGGCGTAATCAAGACCACGCGCGCCCGTGCACTGTTTTGGGCCTGGCCCAACAGATCTTGGCGCCGTGTGTGGCCCAGGCCCGGGGGCTCCTGTCGGTGTACTAGACTAGGGGTACCCTAGTACCCCGAACTCGTGCACGGACAGTTGCAGCACCCCACGGCCGGGCCGGCCCGATGGCCGCTAAGATCTCGGCGGCTCCCTTGGAGCCATTCAAGAACAAAGTAGTCAAGACCCCGGCAAGAGAAGCTTGCCGGGAAGGCCACCCAGGGCGCAAAGGAAACGAGGCCCCGGCAAGAGGAGCTTGCCGGGAAGGCTTGGCGGGCGCTGAACCCCCAAGTGCGACAAGGTTCCCGCCGCGCAAGGCGCTTGCCGGGGCGGGCGACCTCTCTCCATCTCCGCTCCAGCTCACCCGCCAACGTGTCATCACGGGGCTCTCCCGAGTACGCGTGTCGACGGGCTATGCAGCCAGCGGAGAGTAGCGACAGACGGCGCTGACAAGCCACCATCGTGGCGGACGGAGGCGCCTTAACGGTCCTGTTACCTTTGTTCGAGGCGATCGAGACGGGCATTGATGGCTCTTGTCCCTTGCCGTCAGAGTTAGGTATAGGTTACTGTACACTGTACATAGCGGTGTACCAACCTAGGTTATTACTATTGTAACCTTGTCTACTTGCCATATGTGGTAACCCCTTGAGCCTATAAAAGGAGGGCCGGGGGCAACGTAGAGAGGGTTCGATTCGGCTGGGTTTCTAGTCTAGCCCCAGCTTAGTTCATCACACTCAAGCTAGGTCTTGTAGCCCGCATTGCTCCCTAGCAAGAACACCAGATAATCCACAAAGCAGCAGTAGGAGTATTATCTCTCCGGAGAGCTCGAGCTGGGTAAAACCTCTCGTGCGCATCGCCTCGACCCGCTCTTTGTGCAGTCTCCGCCCCCCTCCGAACCACAAAGGGACCCAGGTCCCGTAGGTGCTCGCGGGGCACGATCAGCTCTTCACCCCCGACAATGACCATACCCTCGAAATCACTTCTATCTTTGCTTGCTAGTTGCTCGCTCTTTTGCTATGCCTATGCTACGATACCTACCACTTGCTTATCATGCCTCCCATATTGCCATGCCAAACCCCTAACCATCCTTTCCAAGCAAACTGTTGTTTGGCTATGTTACCGCTTTGCTCAGCCCCTGTTATAGCGTTGCTAGTTGCAAGTGAAGTTGAAGTTTGTTCCATGTTGGAACATGGATATGTTGGGATATCACAATATCTCTTATATTATTAATGCATCTATATACTTGGTAAAGGCTGGAAGGCTCGGCCTTATGCCTGGTGTTTTGTTCCACTCTTGCCGCCCTAGTTTCCGTCATATCGGTGTTATGTTCCCGGATTTTGCGTCCCTAACGCGGTTGGGTGATTTATGGGACCCCCTTGACAGTTCGCTTTGAATAAAACTCTTCCAGCAAGGCCCAACATTGGTTTTACCATTTGCCTCACCTATTACCTTTTTCCCTTGGGAGTCGCGCATCCCAAGGGTCATCTTTATTTTAGCCCCCCCGGGCCAATGCTTGTAACATCCCAAAATTCTAAATTTTGGAATGTTATAAACAAATAGATAGATTTGATTGATTGCTTGATTGATTGAAAGTGAGTGATTTCGAAACTTTTTGGAAGTTAGATGAGAGGGAATAAAAGGACTTTCCCAAACTTTCATTTTTCTTTTATGATCTTCGGGAATTCAAATTCTTTTCATCACAAAACCCTGGAGAGAAGATGACATGACTTCTTCCATTTATTTAAATGACAAGGGGTGTTGAAAATATTTGAATTTCATTTGGAAAATATTTCCAATTCTGAAACTTTATGCAACTCAATGATTTTCACGAGAGAAGATAAAATGACTTCTTCAAAACATATGAAATATGAGTTGGGAGTTTCAAGAATTAAATTCAAAGTTCCTTTGAATTATTTTTCAATTGAAGTTATTTGAGTTTTATTAAAATTATGTTTTCTCCAAAAATAAAATATATGAAAATAGGGTAACATGATTCCCTACATCAGAAAATTGAGAGAAATTAATTTGAAATCATTTTGGTATTTTTAAAATGATTTTTAGTGGATTTTATTAGGGCAGTAGCACTGTTTGTTTTATTTGAATTTTTGTGTATTTTATTTGAAGCTAGAATAAAGTTCATCATGTAGGAAATCTTTTTCTGAAAATTTTGATATATTATATGCCTATATAATATATTTATTTATTTGGTTTTATTATTTTTATTTGTGTCATTAAAAAAATTAAAAAAGAGGCGCAGCGCCTTGGGCCAAAGGCCCAAGCCGCCTAGGAGTCACCGCCGGCCAAGGCCACAAGGCCAACGCATCACGCACCTAGGGAGCCAGAGCCCCAAGTTTCCTATTCTTTACGATTCCTAGTAGAATTTGACCCGTTTTGTTATTCCGTTTTTTATTCCTAGGATTCCTAATCCTAATCTATTTCTTGTCCCTACCCCAAGCAAAACCCTCCCTCCCCAATATAAATACCCAAGTACCCCCCCTCCAACACATCAAATCAACTCTCCTCTCCTCTCCTCCTCCTCAGCAGCAGCAGCAGTGCCGCCGCCGCCATAGCAGCGCGCCGCCGCCGCCCGCCGCCCGCCCCCTCACCAGCCAGCCCGCCGCCCCACCTGCGCCCCGCCGCCACTTGCCACCGCCGCCGCCCTACGCCGCCACCGCTGAGCCCCTCGCCTCTGCAGTACTAGCCCAGCGCCGCCACGCGTTTTCTAGATCGGTTTTCTAGATCGGTTTCCGTTCCGCTTTTTAGATCGGTTTTTGTTTGGTTTCCTTTCCAAACCCTAGATCGTTTTTTCGCGGCTTTTCTTTCCGGTTTTGTTTAGCGAGCGTTCGCTCGATAGATTTTTCTTTTTATTTTTAATTTCCGTCATGGACCTATCCGTAGTATTATTAGTCTTCAAACGCTCGTAACTTTTTACTCGTAAGTCGGAATCCAACGAAACCAACGCCCACTTCTTCGTTATGATCTCCTCTATTCAGTAATACAACTCAAACATTTAACCCCTTGTAAAAAGCGGGGCGATGACCCCGTGCGAGAGAAAATAAATAAGCACTGTAGGGGGGCCAACTAAGATTGCATGCATGCACGAGCACACCCAGTTCACTGTATAAGCATTTCATGAGCATTTGCATATGCATATAGATAGGATCGCATCCTACATTCATTCTCATCTACATGGAGTTGCAGGTCCAAGTCGCGAACTTGACTTCGACAAAGGATGAGAAGATTGCACGGCACAGCGATCCGCGGCAAGCCAAACAGATAAGTTTACCTCTTGTCCATTAGCGTTCTGTAAAGTTATAACTTTGCATGAGAAAACCTCACCTCTATTTTGAAACCTAGGTGCTCCCATCTATGACTCGGACGTTGCTTCAGTCAGGATGGTCGCAGTGGCCTTTGGTAAAAAAGAGTTGGCAGGGGCTGGCCCCTCTGTCTATTCCCCGGTAGATGGAGCTCTCCCGCAGACAAGGAGGGTGCCGGCAGGATATCCTGCCGGGGAAAACTCATTTATTTTTATTAAAGAGGCACTCCGCCTCTGCATGGACATATACATGCACGGGTTCCCGGCAAGGCTCATCTTTTTCATTCATATGCTAACAAGAGTACAAGCATTACAGAACGCAGAGATGGACTCGAGAGATTACATTATTTGAATTAAAATTTGGCGATTGTCTACAGATTTAAGATTGAAAAAAGATAAGTGCCCTGTTACGCCTTTGCCCCTGTCCATCCCCTGCAGGAAGAGGTCGAAGGGGCCGGAGGCGGGCACGGCTGGGATTCGGCGCCTCCCCAGGATCTGGAAGGCGCTGCTCCCAAGCAAGGAGGAAGAAACCGGGGAGCAGGCGTGGATGGTAATGCTACCGCAGGACCAGATGGGAGGTACGGAGTCACCGGCAAACACGACTCATCGGAATGGTCGTCGCCGTGCTTGACGCGTCGTGGGTTGCCGCTGCCGTCCGCATCAGTACCACCCAAAGACCCCAGCACGACCACCACGCCAGGCACTGATAACCCACAAGTATAGGGGATCACAACAGCTTTCGAGGGTAGAGTATTCAACCCAAATTTATTGATTCGACACAAGGGGAGCCAAAGAATGTTCTTGAGTATTAGCAGTTGAGTTGTCAATTCAACCACACCTGGATAACTTAGTACCTGCAGCAAAGTGTTTAGTAGCAAAAGTGGTATGATAATAAAGTTAACGGTAGCAACATTAAAGATAAATATTTTTGGGTTTTTGTAGTAGTTGTAACAGTAGCAACGGAAAAGTAAATAAGCGAAGAACAATATGTGAAAAGCTCGTAGGCAATGGATCATTGATGGATAATTATGCCGGATGCGATTCCTCATGCAATAGTTATAACATAGGGCGATATAGAACTAGCTCCAGTTCATCAATGTAATGTAGGCATGTATTCCGTAAATAGTCATACGTGCTTATGGAAAAGAACTTGTATGACATCTTTTGTCCTACCCTCCCGTGGCAGCGGGGTCCTAGCGGAAACCAAGGGATATTAAGGCCTCCTTTTAATAGAGAACCAGAACAAAGCATTAGCACACAGTGAAAACATGAACTCCTCAAACTACGGTCATCACCGAGAAGTATCCCGATTATTGTCACTTCGGGGTTGTCGGATCATAACACATAATAGGTGACTATAGACTTGCAAGATAGGATCAAGAACACACATATATTCATGAAAACATAATAGGTTCAGATTTGAAATCATGGCACTCGGGCCCTAGTGACAAGCATTAAGCATAGCAAATTCATAGCAACATCAATCGCAGAACATAATGGATACTAGGGATCAAACCCTAACAAAACTAACTTCATTACATGGTAAATCTCATCCAACCAATCACCGTCCAGCAAGCCTACGATGGAATTACTCACGCACGGCGGTGAGCATCATGAAATTGGTGATGGAAGATGGTTGATGATGACGACGGCGACGAATCCCCCTCTCCGGAGCCCCGAACGGACTCCAGATCAGCCCTCCCGAGAGAGATTAGGGCTTGGCGGCGGCTCCGTGTCGTGAAACGCGATGAACCTTTATCTCTGATTTTTTTCTCCCCGAGACGGAATATATGGAGTTGGAGTTGAAGTCGGAGGAGGCCCAGGGGGCCCACGAGATAGGGGGGCGTGCCCTAGGGGGGCGCCCCCTTGTCTCGTGGACAGGCCCTGGGCCCCCTGATGTATTTCTTTCGCCCAATAATTCTTATCAATTCCAAAAAGTGCCTCCGTTGATTTCTAGGTCATTCCGAGAACTTTTCTTTTCTACACATAAAACAACATCATGATAGTTCTGCTGAAAACATAGTCAGTCCAGGTTAGTTTCATTCAAATCATGCAAGTTAGAGTCCAGAACAAGGGCAAAAGTAGATATGTTGGAGACGTATCAACTCCCCCAAGCTTAAACCTTTGCTTGTCCTCAAGCAATTCAGTTGATAAACTGAAAGTGATAAAGGAAAACTTTTACAAACTCTGTTTGCTCTTGTTGTTGTAAACATGAAAAGCCAGCATTCAAGTTTCAGCAAATATTATGGACTAACCATACTCACAATAACACGTAGGTCTCACAATTACTCATATCAATAACATAATCAGCTAGCGAGCCATAATAATAAAACTCGGATTACAACACTTTCTCAAAATAATCATAACATGATATAACAGAATGGTATCTCGCTAGCCCTTTCTGAGACCGCAAAACATAAATGCAGAGCACCTTTAAAGATAAAGGACTGACTAAACATTGTAATTCATGGTAAAAGAGATCCAGTCAAGTCATACCCAATATAAACCAATAATAATGAATGCAAATGACAGTGTGCTCTCCAGCGGGTGCATTTTAATAAGAAGGGATGATGACTCAACATAAAAGTAAATAGATAGGCCCTTCGCAGAGGGAAGCAGGGATTTGTAGAGGTGCCAGAGATCGATTTTAAAATAGAGATTGAATAACATTTTGAGCGGCATACTTTCGCTGTCAATGCAACAACTATGAGATGGCTGTATCTTCCATACTACATGCATTATAGGTAGTTCCCAAACAGAATGGTAAAGGTTTATATTCCCCCAACCACCAACAAGCATCAATCCATGTCTTGCTCTAAACAACGAGTGCCTCCAACATACAACAGCCCTGGGGGAGTTTTGTTTAATTATTTTGATTTGCTTTGATCTTCTTGGATCATGGGACGGGGCATCCCGGTTACCGGCCCTTTCTCATGAATGAGGAGCGGAGTCCACTCCTCTTGAGAATAACCCACCTAGCATGGAAGATATAGGCAGCCCTAGTTGTACATGAGCTGCTCGAGCATACAAAACAGAATTTCATTGGAAGGTTTGGAGTTTGGCACATACAAATTTACTTGGAACGGCAAGTAGATACCGCATATAGGAAGGTATAGTGGACTCATATGGAACAACTTTGGGGTTAAGGAGTTTGGATGCACAAGCAGTATTCCCGCTTAGTACAGGTGAAGGCTAGCAAAAGACTGGGAAGCGGCCAACTGAGAGAGCGACAACAGTCGTAGACATGGATTAAAATTAATTTACACCAAGAACAAGCATGAGTAGGATATAATCTACCATGAACATAAATATCATGAAGGCTATGTTGATTTGATTCAACTATATGTGTGAACATGTGCCAAGTCGAGTCACTCAATTCATTCAAAGGAGGATACCATCCCATCATACCACATCATAATCATTCTAATAGCATGTTGGCATGGAAGGTAAACCATTATAACTCATAGCTAATCAAGCATGGCACAAGCAACTATAATCTCTAAATGTCATTGCAAATATGTTTACTTCATAATAGCTGACTCAGGAACGATGAACTCATCATATTTACAAAAACAAGAGAGGTCGAGTTCATACCAGCTTTTCTCATCCCAATAAGTTCATCATATATCGTCATTATTGCCTTTCACTCGCACGACCGAACGACGTGTATAATAATAAGAGTGCACGTGCATTGGACTAAGCTGGAATCTGCAAGAATTCAACTCAAGAGAGAAGACAAGTAATATGGGCTCCAAATTAAATAAACAATCATGCATATGAGAGCCACTAAGCATTTAATATGGTCTTCTCGACCCCCAAAAGAATGAAAAGAAAACAAAACTATTTACACGGGAAAGATCCCAACAAGTAAAAAGAAGAACTAGAAATATTTTTGGGTTTTCATTTTAATTTCTACTACAAGCATGGAAATTAGACTAACTATTTTTTGGGTTTTTTCTGAAGGTTTATCAAACACACAAGAAAACTAGAAAAAGAAATTTAAACTAAGATGGATAATACAATGAAAGAGTATGAGCACCGACGACTAGTGTGTGAACATGGATGTAAAGTCGGTGAAAAATACGTACTCCCCCAAGCTTAGGCTTTTGGCCTAAGTTGGTCTAGTACCAAGGAACGCATGGCTGATATCCGTAAGTGAAACTGGGGTTGTACTGAGATGCAGAGGCAACCGCCTCCTGAGCAGCAGCGTGTTGGCGAGCTGCCTCCATTCCCATCTCATATTCAGTGGCTTCTTCCGTGGTGACAACATATCTTCCTTTTGCCTGATAATCAAAAAGGTAGGGAGCAGGAAGAGTGACAGGGACGACAATGCGTCTGTCATAGATTAGTCGATAATGGAGGAATTGTTCATTCCTCTCAAGAAAATGATGATGGAACATAGCTTCTTTATCCAAATAAACAGGAGGTAAAATCATATCCCCCTCTCGTGGGGCTATATTAAGAAAGTTAGCCACACAGGTTGCATAAATTCCTCCAAATAAATCTCCCTTTCTACTAGTATTCTGCAACCTACGTGCAACTATTGCCACCAAGTTATAACCTTTATAACCTGACACAGCACTCTTGAGGACACAAAGATCAGGGGCACACATGTGACATACCTCGTCCTTACCATTAATGCATCTACCAATAAAGAGAGCAAAGTAATGTATAACAGGAAAATGAATGCTCCCTATGGTAGCTTGTGCTACGTCCCTAGATTCTTCTACAGTAATACTAGCAAGAAAATCTCTAAATTCAGATTTGGGAGGATCATTAATATTACCCCACTGCGGGAGTTTGCAAGCAGTTGTGAAATCCTCTAAATCCATGGTATAAGATGTATCATAAATATCAAACATGACACTAGGAGAATTACGCGCACATTTGTATCTAAACCTCCGCACAAAAGAATCAGTCAACTGATAGTACTGCGGACACTTATCTTGTAAGAAGTCCTCCAGCTCGGCATTACGCACATATGCGTCAAATTCCTCCTTGAAGCCTGCTTCGACCATAAAATCATCGGATGGCCACTCACAAGCCCGTACATTTGCGTCCCTCGGCAGTTCAACATCTTGCTCACGTATAGCAATCCTTGGCCCTTTCTTTGCCGAGGAACCTCCTTGGTACATTCTTCTAAGCATATTTATTTTTCTGAAAATTTCTGAAATTTTAGTAACTTCAAAATAAAAGTGAATAAAACTAAACAAGATTGATGGCAACTACTCTTACAAGTGCCTAGAGCCTATATCATGCATCGGAATTGCTTGGGACCTCAAAAATTTATCATGCAAGCTCAAGAACATGGTCACCTATGCAACAAAAAATTGCAATGAATAAAGCATTAGAACAAAAACTAATTGGACTAATGGAGGAGTTACATACCAAGCAACAATCTCCTAAAGCAGTTTTGTGAATGGAGCTTTGAGCTAAGAGATCGAAAATCACAGCAAAGCGAGCTAGAACTCGTGCTTGAGCTGGATGGGGATTTTTTTTGGGTGGAAGATGAAGTGTGTGGGTGCTGGCATAAGTGGAGGGGAACCACCAGGGGCCCACGAGACATGGGGGCGCGCCCTTGATACGTCTCCGTCGTATCTACTTTTCCAAACACTTCTGCCCTTGTTTTGGACTCTGACTTGTATGATTTGAATGGAACTAACCCGGACTGACGCTGTTTTCAGCAGAATTGCCATGATGTTGTTTTATGTGCAGAAAACAAAAGTTCTCGGAATGACCTGAAACTCCACGGAATATCTTAGAATAAATAATAAAAAATCCTCGCCAAAGATGAAGACTAGGGGGCCCACACCCTGTCCACGAGGGTGGGGGGCGCTCCCCTCCCCCCTGGGCGCGGTCCCTACCTCGTGGGCCCCCTGGTGGCCCTCCGACGCCAACTCCAACTCCATATATTGGCTTTCGGGAAGAAAAAATCAGAGAGAAAGTTTCATCGCGTTTTACGATACGGAGCCGCCACCAAGCCCTAATCTCTCTCGGGAGGGCTGATCCAGAGTCCATTCGGGGCTCCGGAGAGGGGGATTCGCCGCCGTCGTCATCATCAACCATCCTCCATCACCAATTTCATGATGCTCACCGCCGTGCGTGAGTAATTCCATTGTAGGCTTGCTGGACGGTAATGGGTTGGATGAGATTTATCATGTAATCGAGTTAGTTTTGTTAGGGTTTGATCCTAGTATCCACTATGTTCGAGATTGATGTTGCTATGACTTTGCTATGCTTAATGCTTGTCACTAGGGCCCGAGTGCCATGATTTCAGATCTGAACCTATTATGTTTTCATGAATATATGTGTGTTCTTGATCCTATCTTGCAAGTCTATAGTCACCTACTATGTGTTATGATCCGCAACCTCAAGTGGCAATAATCGGGACCACTCCGGTGATGACCATAGTTTGAGGAGTTCATGTATTCACTATGTGCTAATGCTTTGTTCCGTGCTCTATTAAAAGGAGGCCTTAATATCCCTTAGTTTCAATAGGACCCGCTGCCACGGAGGGTAGGACAAAAGATGTCGAAAGTTCTTTTCCATAAGCACGTATGACTATATACGAAATACATGCCTACATTACATTGATGAACTGGAGCTAGTTCTATGTCACCCTATGTTATGACTGTTACATGACGAACCACATCCGGCATAATTATCCATCACTGATCCGGTGCCTACGAATTTTCCATATACTGGTTTACGCTTATTTACTTTTCCGTTGCTACTATTACAATCACTACAAAAATACCAAAAATATTACTTTTGCTGTCTTTACTTTGTTACCGTTACCATCACTATCATATTACTTTGCTACTAAACACTTTGCTGCAAATACTAAGTTTCCAGGTGTGGTTGAATTGACAACTCAGCTGCTAATACTTGAGAATATTCTTTGGCTCCCCTTGTGTCGAATAAATAAATTTGGGTTGAATACTCTACCCTCGAAAACTGTTGCGATCCCCTATACTTGTGGGTTATCAAGACCTTTTTCTGGCGCCGTTGCCGGGGAGCATAGCTCTATTCTTTGAGTCACTTGGGATTTATATCTGCTGGACACTATGAAGAACTTGAAAGACGCTAAGACAAAAATTTATCCCTCAACTACGAGGGAGGTAAGGAACTGCCATCTAGCTCGCACTTGATTCACCTTCGTTATGAGTAAGCTAGCGACACCTAAACCTGCTTCGCTATACGTTCCGATATGTCGCATGTTATTGATGATGCCACTTCTGCTATGCATGATACTTATGATGAAACTACTTCTATGCTTGATACTACTGTGCCCCTTGGTGAATTTCTAGATGAATAAATTTCTAGGTCTAGAGAAAGAGAAATTATTGAAACTGAACACGATGATGTTAGTAATGATGATAATATGCCTGCTATTCCTGAGGGTTATCTTTTTAATGCTGAATCTACTGCAACTGTTCTTGCTTGCCAGGATAGACTTGAACTTAAGAGGTTGCTAGTTAAATGGAGTAAAGAATCTTTTAGAGATAGGATGAGACCCGACCCTGCTTTTTCTACTTCACCTATCTGTGTTCCCGATAAGGATTATTATGATTTTTCTGTTGATCCAGATAAAATTACTTTGGTTGAATCTGATCCTTTTTATGGCTATGAATCTGAAAACTGCTGTGGCACATCTTCGTAAGTTAAATGATATAGCTGCCCTGTTTACTAATAATGAGAGATAGCGCTACCTTTATTTACTCAAAATATTTCCGTTCTCATTAAAGGGTGATGCTAAGAAATGGTTTAATTCTCTTGATCCTGGTTGTGTGCAAAGTCCCCAGGATATGATTTATTACTTTCGCTAAATATTTCCTGCTCATAAGAAACAAGCTGCTTTGAGGGATATATATAATTTTGTGCAAATTGAAGAAGAGAGTCTCCCACAAGCTTGGGGGAGGCTTCTTAAGTTACTTAATTCTTTGCCTGATCATCCTCTTAAGAAACCTGAAATACTTGATATCTTTTATAATGGACTAACCGATGCTTCCAGAGATTACCTGGATAGTTGTGCTGGTTCTCTTTTCATGGAAAGAACAACGGATGAAGCTGAAATTTTATTGAATAATATGTTGACAAATGAAAATAATTGGGCACCTCCTGAGCCAACTCCCGAGCCAGCTCCTGAGCCAATTATTCAGCCTATTCCTAAACCAACTCTGAAGACGAGAGGTGTTCTATTTCTCAGTCCCGAAGATATGCAAGAGGCAAAGAAATCTATGAAAGAAAAAGGTATTAAAGCTGAAGATGTTAAGAATTTACCTCCTATTGAAGAAATACATGGTCTTAATTTACTGCATGTTGAAGAAGTATATGATCTCAATTACTTATTTACTGAAGAACCTCCCGATATCCCGACACAGGTAGTAAAGGTAAATTCTCTCTATAGATATGATAAAGCTGAAGTCCCTCCTACTAAAATTGCTAGTCAGTGCTTGGATGAGTTTGATAACTTTATGTTTAAGCAAGATGACTTTAATGCTTATTTTGGTAGACAATTAAAACATAATACCTTTATAATTAAACGCTTGAGTGATTATATGGCTAATATTAGAGGTGAACTTAAACTTTTTAGCAAACATGCTTCTATCGTTACCACTCAAGTAGAGCAAGTACTTAAAGCTCAGAAAGAAGTGCTTGATGAAATGAATAGTAAGAGAAAATGATTATGCTGTTAGAGTGGCTACTAGAACTGGTAGAATGACTCAGGAACCTTTGTATCTTGAAGGCCACCCTAAGAGAATCGAGCAAGATTCTCAGAGAAATAATATTGATATGCCTAGTTCTTCTAAAAGGAAGAGAAAAAAATGATAGAACTGTGCAAACTTCTAGTGAACCTGTTGCTGAACCACCTGAGAATCCAAATGATATCTCTATGTCTGATGCTGAAACACAATCTGGTAATGAACATGAACCTAGTGGAAATTTTAATGATAATGTTCATGATGATGCTCAACCTAGTAATGATAATGATGTAGAAGTTGAACCTGTTGTTGATCTTGATAACCCACAATCAAAGAATCAACGTTATGATAAAAGAGACTTCGTTGCTAGGAAACATGGTAAAGAAAGAGAACCATGGGTTCAGAAACCCATGCCTTTTCCTCCGAAACCATCCAAGAAAAAGGATGATGAGGATTTTGAGCTCTTTGCTGAAATGATTTGACCCATCTTTTTGCGTATGCGATTAACTGATGTGCTCAAAACAAATCCTTATGCTAAGTATATGAAGGATATCATTACTAATAAAAGGAAGATACCTGAAGCTGAAATTTCCATCATGCTTGCTAATTACACTTTTAAGGGTGGAGTACCAAAGAAACTTGGAGATCCAGGAGTACCTACTATACCATGCTCCATTAAGAGAAATTATGTTAAAACTGCTTTATGTGATCTTGGAGCCGGTGTCAGTGTTATGCCTCTCTATTTATATCATAGACTTGACTTGAATAAGTTGACACCTACTGAAATATCTTTGCAAATGGCTGATAAATCAACTGCTATACATGTCGGTATTTGTGAGGATGTGCCTGTCGTGGTTGCAAACGTTACTATTTTAACGGACTTTGTTATTCTTGATATTCCCGAGGATGATAGTATGTCTATTATTCTTGGAAGACCTTTCCTTAATACTGTAGGGGCTGTTATTGATTGCAACAAATGCAATGTCACTTTTCATGTTAATGGTAATGAGCACACGGTACACTTTCCGAGGAAACAACCTCAAGTTTATAGTATCAACTCTATTGGAAAAATTCCATCGATTATATTTGGAGGTTTCGAATTTCCTCTCCCTACTGTCAAGAAGAAATATGATATACTTATTATTGGGGATGTCCATATCCCCGTTGAGGTAACATATTGTTATTCGAAATTTCTCCGGTTCCATGATTATCGGAATGAGTTTGTTAACAAGACTTGATCAACCTTGTTAGTGGATTCTTTTTGATGAGCATGAGATGGATGAAACTAGAAGCACAACCTTCTGTACCCTCTTTATATTCTCTTTTATTTAGTAAAAATAAAGTAAAATAGTATTTTTCATGTCATCTCTCCGACTTATCCGTGCAATATAAAAATATCCCGAAAATAAAAGTCCTCGAATGCCATGCCAATTTAATATGATTTTTCAGGAATATTTGAGGATTTTAGTGCAAAATTACATGGGGAGCTGCCACCTGGCCACGAGGGTGGAGGGCGCGCCCTACCCCCCTGCCTCGTGGGCCCACGGTGGCCCTCCTCCACTTATCCCTGCACCCATCTTCTTCCTCTACCTCACACAAACCCGAAAAACCAACTCAAGCTCGTGTTCCAGCAACTTTTGCTGCGGTTTTTGATCTCCTTGCTCAAAGCACCTCCCGCAATACTGCTTGGGGAGATTGTTCCTTGGTATGTGACTCCTCCATTGGTCCAATTATTTTTTGTTCTAGTGCTTTATTCATTGCAAATTTGTACTGCATAGGTGACCATGTTTTTGAGCTTGCATGTCAAATTTATATGGTTCCAAGTAGTTCTAATGCTTGATATATGCTCTAGGCACTTGTATGAGTAGTTGCTATCAGTTTTATTGAAGTTGGTTCACTTTTGTTTGAAGTTACTAAAAATTTCAGAATTATTTTCAGAGAAAACAATATGCTTAGGAAGATGTTCCAAGGTGGTTCTTCAAGGAAGCAAGGTCCTGTGCTTGCAATGCGTGATGGTGACGAGGAACCACCAAGAGACGCCTCGTGAGGCCTCGTGAATGGCCTTGGAAAATTTTATGAATCAAGCGGGAATTAAAGAAGAATTCTACGCATATTTGCGTAATGCCGGTCTTGAGGACTTTGAAGCTGATAAATGCCCACAGTATCGTCATCTCACAAGTTCATTTGTGGGGAGGTTTGAGTTTTCATCTTCGCGTAATTCTCCTTCAGTCATGTTTGACCTTTATGACAAATCTTATACCATGGACTTAGAGGATTTCACTGTTGCATGCAAACTTCCATCTTGGGGTAGTATCAGGGATCCCCCTAAATCTGAATATAGAGACTTTCTTGCTAAAATAACTGTGGGGGAATCTAGAGATATAGCGCAAGCCACTATAGGGAGCATTCACTTTCCTGCTATACATTATTTTGCCCTCTTCATTGGTAGATGCATAAATGCTAAGGATGAAGCATGTCACATGTGTGCCCCTGATCTCAGCATTCTCATAAGTGTTGTGTTAGGGGACCAATCTTATCATATGGGAGCCATTGTAGCTCGTAGGTTGCATAATAATAGACATAACGAAGATTTCTTTGGAGGAATTTATGCAACCCGCTTAGCTAATTTTCTTGATGTAGACATTCGTGAGGGTGATATGGAGTTACCTCCTTCTTATTTAGATCTTGATTCTATGTTTTCCCACCAGTTCATTGAGAGGACTGGACCACCTTTCCAGTATCGACTAATCTTTAACAAACGACATGTTGTCTGTGTTACTCTTCTTGCTCCTACCTTCTTTGATTTTCAGACGAGAGGAAGATATATTATTACCAGGGAGGAGGCAGATGAGTACGAGAGAAGAGCGGAGGCAGCTCGCCTCCAGGCTGCAGCTCGTCAGGCAGTAGCCGCTGCATCGCAGTACGACCCCAGCTACACCTACGGGTATCAGCCAGGCTATCCCTGGCAATAGACCAACTTAGGCCAAAAGCCTAAGCTTGGGGGAGTACGTATTTGTCACCGACATTACATTCATGCTCACACACACTCATTGCTAGATGTCGGTGCTCATACTCTTTCACTGTAATATCCATGCTAGTTTATTTTCTTTCTTCTTGTGTGTTTGATAAACCTTAGAAAAAACAAAAAATTAGTAGTAGTTTATTTCCTGCTATAGTAGTAATAATTAAAAAGAAAACCCAAAAATATTTCCTGTTCTTCTTTTGCTTGTTGGGAGCTTTCCCGTGTAAATAGTTTTTATTTCCTTTCTTTTCTTTGGGGGTCAGTAGGAGAAGACCATGATTAAATTGTTGAAGTGGCTCTTATATGCATCATGGTGATTTAACCAAGAGCCCATATTACTTGTCTTCTCTCTTGAGTTGAATGCTTGCAGATTCCAGCTTAGTCCAATGCACGTGCACTCTTATTATTATTCACACCATTCGGTCGTGCAAGTGAAAGGCCATAATGATGATATATGATGTACTTATTGGGATGAGAAAAGCTGGTATGAACTCGACCTCTCTTGTTTTTTGTAAATATGATGATTTATCGTTCCTGATTCAGCTATTATGAAGTAAACATATTTGCAATGACATTTAGAGATTATAGTTGCTTGTTCCATGCTTGATTAGCTATGAGTTATAATGGTTTACCTTGCGTGCCAACATGCTATTAGAATGATTATGATATGGTATGATGGGATGGTATCCTCCTTTGAATGAATTGAGTGACTCGACTTGGCACATGTTCACGCATGTAGCTGAATCAAATCAACATAACCTTCACGATATTTATGTTCATGGTGGATTATATCCTACTCATGCTTATATTCGGTGTAAATTAATTTTAATGTATGTTTACGACTGTTGTCGCTCTCTCAGTTGGTCGCTTCCCAGTCTTTTGCTAGCCTTCACCTGTACTAAGCGGGAATACTGCTTGTGCATCTAAACTCCTTAAACCCCAAAGTTGTTCCATATGAGTCCACCATACCTTCCTATATGCGGTATCTACCTGCCATTCCAAGTAAATTTGTATGTGCCAAACTCCAAACCTTCAAATGAAATTCTGTTTTGTATGCTCGAGCAGCTCATGTGCAACTAGGGCTGCCTATATCTTCCATGCTAGGTGGGTTATTCTCAAGAGGAGTGGACTCCGCTCCTCATTCACGAGAAAGGGCCGGTAACCAGGATGCCCAGTCCCATGATCCAAAAAGATCAAAGCAAATCAAAATAATTAAACCAAACTCCCCCTGGGACCCGTTGAATGTTGGAGGCACTCGTTGTTTCGAGCAAGCCATGGATTGATGCTTGTGGAGGAGGGGGAGTATAGACCTTTACCATTCTGTTTGGGAACTGCCTATAATGCATGTAGTATGGAAGATACAGCCATCTCATAGTTGTTGCATTGACAGTGAAAGTATGCCGCTCAAAATATAATTTATCTCTATTTCAAAATCGAGCTCTGGCACCTCTACAAATCCCTGCTTCCCTCTATGAAGGGCCTATCTATTTACTTTTATGTTGAGTCATCACCCTTCTTATTAAAAAGTACCCGCTGGAGAGCACACTGTCGTTTACATTCATTATAATTGGTTTATATTGGGTATGACTTGACTGGATCTCTTTTACCGTGAAATACAATGTTTAGTCAGTCCTTGATATTTAAAGGTGCTCTGCATTTATGTTTTGCGGTCTCAAAAAGGGCTAGCGAGATACCATTTTGTTATATCATGTTATGATTATTTTGAGAAAGTGTTGTCATCCGAGTTTTATTATTATGGCTCGCTAGCTGATTATACTATTGATATGAGTTATTATGAGACCTACGTGTTATTGTGAGTATGGTTAGTTCATAATAATTGATGAAACTTGAATGCTGGCTTTTCATGTTTACAACAACAAGAGCAAACAGAGTTTGTAAAAGTTTTTCTTTTTCTCTTTCAGTTTGTCAACTGAATTGCTTGAGGACAAGCAAGGTTTTAAGCTTGGGGGAGTTGATACGTCTCCGTCGTATCTACTTTTCCAAACACTTTTGCCCTTGTTTTGGACTCTAACTTGTATGATTTGAATGGAACTAACCCGGACTGACGCTGTCAGAAAACAAAAGTTCTCGGAATGACCTGAAACTCCACGGAATATCTTAGAATAAATAATAAAAAATCCTCACCAAAGATGAAGACCAGGGGGCCCACCCCCTGTCCACGAGGGTGGGGGCGCACCCCTCCCCCCCTGGGCGCGCCAAACTACCTCGTGGGCCCCCTGGGGGCCCTCTGACGCCAACTCCAACTCCATATATTGGCTTTCGGGGAGAAAAAAATCAGACAGAAAGTTTCATCGCGTTTTACAATACGGAGCCGCCGCCAAGCCCTAATCTCTCTCGGAGGGCTGATCCGAGTCCATTGGGGCTCCGAGAGGGGATTCGTGGTCGTCGTCATCATCAACCATCCTCCATCACCAATTTCATGATGCTCACCGCCGTGCGTGAGTAATTCCATTGTAGGCTTGCTGGACGGTAATGGGTTGGATGAGATTTATCATGTAATCGAGTTAGTTTTGTTAGGGTTTGATCCTAGTATCCACTATGTTCGAGATTGATGTTGCTATGACTTTGCTATGCTTAATGCTTGTCACTAGGGCCCGAGTGCCATGATTTCAGATCTGAACCTATTATGTTTTCATGAATATATGTGTGTTCTTGATCCTATCTTGCAAGTCTATAGTCACCTACTATGTGTTACGATCCGGCAACCCCGAAGTGACAATAATCGGGACCACTCCCGGTGATGACCATAGTTTGAGGAGTTCATGTATTCACTATGTGCTAATGCTTTGTTCCGGTTCTCTATTAAAAGGAGGCCTTAATATCCATTAGTTTCCAATTGGACCCCGCTGCCATGGGAGGGTAGGACAGAAGATGTCATGCAAGTTCTTTTCCATAAGCACGTATGACTATATACGGAATACATGCCTACATTACATTGATGAACTGGAGCTAGTTCTGTGTCACCCTATGTTATGACTGTTACATGACGAACCACATCCGGCATAATTATCCATCACTAATCAGGTGCCTACGAGTTTTCCATATACTGGTTTACGCTTATTTACTTTTCCGTTGCTACTGTTACAATCACTACAAAAATACCAAAAACATTACTTTTGCTATCTTTACTTTGTTACCGTTACCATTACTATCATATTACTTTGCTACTAAACACTTTGCTGCAGATACTAAGTTTCCAGGTGTGGTTGAATTGACAACTCAGCTGCTAATACTTGAGAATATTCTTTGGCTCCCCTTGTGTTGAATCAATAAATTTGGGTTGAATACTCTACCCTCGAAAACTGTTGTGATCCCCTATACTTGTGGGTTATCAGCACTACAGGGGGTCGCTGCCTCCTCTCTCGTGGCCTGGTGCTTGGCCCTCCTGCAGTGTTTTCAGTGCCTAAAATCCTCAAATATTCCAGAAAAAATCATACTAAATTTGCAGGGCATTTGGAGCACTTTTATTTCGGACTATTTTTTAATGCACGGATAATTCAGATAACAGACGGATAATACTATTTTTGCTTTATTTATTCTAAATAACAGAAAGTAAAAAGAGGGTACAGAAGGTTGTGCCTTCTAGTTTCGTCCATCTCGTGATCATCAAAATGAACCCACTAACAAGGTTGATCAAGTCTTGTTAACGAACTCATTCCGAATAACACGGAACCGGAGAAATTTCAAATAACACTAAGTTACCTCAACGGGGATATGAACGTCCCCAACAATAAGAATATCATACTTTTTCTTGGCAGTAGGGAGAGGAAATTTAAAACCTCCAAAAATGATAGTTGGAATTTTTTTTAATAGAATTGATGCTATGGACTTGAGATTGTTTCCTCGGAAAATGTACCGTATGCTCATTACCATTAACATGAAAAGTGACATTGCCTTTGTTGCAATCAATAACAGCCCCTGCAAATAAGAAAAGGTCTACCAAGGATAATAGACATACTATCGTCCTCGGGAATATCAAGAATAACAAAGTCCGTTAAGATAGTGACATTTGCAACCACAACAGGCACATCCTCACAAATACCGACCGGTATAGCAGTTGATTTATCAGCCATTTGCAAAGATTTCAGTAGGTGTCAACTAATTCAATTCAAGTCTACGATATAAAGAGAGAGGCATAACACTAACACCGGCTCC
Source organism: Aegilops longissima (assembly GCA_021605205.1). NCBI lineage: Eukaryota > Viridiplantae > Streptophyta > Magnoliopsida > Poales > Poaceae > Aegilops > Aegilops longissima. The sequence continues at coordinate 355,381,234 of CM038681.1, forward strand.
AAGATCACATAAAGCAGTTCTAACATAATTTCTTTTAATAGAGCAAGGTATAGTGGGGACACCCGGATCTCCAAGTTTCTTTGGTATTCCACCCTTAAAAGTGTAATTAGCAAGCATGGTGTAAATCTCAGCTTCCGATATCTTTCTTTTATTTGTGATGATATCCTTCATATACTTAGCATAAGGATTTACTTTAAGCATATCAGTTAAGCGCATACGTAAGAAAATAGGTCTAATCATTTCAGCAAAGCGCTCAAAATCCTCATCATCCTTTGACTTGGATGGTTTAGGAGGAAAGGGCATGGGTTTCTGAACCCATGGTTCTCTTATTTACCGTGCTTCCTAGCAGCAAAATCTCTCTTATCATAACATTGACTCTTTGATTGTGGGTTATCAAGATCAACAACAGGTTCAATCTCTACATCATTGTTTTTGCTAGGTTGAGCATCAACATGAACATTATCATTAACATTATCACTAGGTTCATGTTCATCACCTGATTGAGTTTCAGCATCAGAAATAGAAATATTATTGGGATTCTCAGGTGTGTCTACAGTAGGTTCACTAGAAGCATGCAGAGTTCTACCATTTTTCTTCTTCTTCTTTTTAGAAGAACTAGGTGCCTCCAAATTATTTCTCTGAGAATCTTGCTTGATTCTCTTAGGGTGGCCTTCAAGATACAAAGGTTCCTGAGTCATTCTACCAGTTCTAGTAGCCACTCTAACAGCAAAGTCATTTTTATTATTTAATTCATCAAGCGAATCATTTTGAGCTTTAAGTACTTGCTCAGCTTGAGTAGCAACCATAGCAGCATATTTGCTAACGCGGTGAAGTTCATCTTTAACTCTAGCCAGATTATCACCTACGCGTCCTATCTCGAAAGCATTATTCTTTAACTCTCTACCAACATAAGCATTAAAACTTTCTTGCCTAGCCATAAAGTCATCAAATTCATCTAAGCATGGGCTATGAAATTTAGTAGAGGGTATTTCAACTTTATCATATCTATAGAGAGAATTTACCTTTACTACCTGTGTCGGGTTATCAAGACAATGTAGTTCTTCAGGCGGTATATTAAGACCATGTGTTTCTTCAATAGGTGGTAAATTCTTAATATCTTCAGCTTTAATACCTTTTTCTTTCATTGATTTCTTTGCCTCTTGCATATCTTCAGGACTGAGAAATAAAACACCTCTCTTGTTCGGAGTGGGTTTAGGAATAGGCTCAGGAGTTGGCTCAATTGGTTCAGGAATTACTTCAGGAACTGGCTCAGGAAGAGTCCAATTATTTTCATTAGTCAACATATTATTCAATAATATTTCAGCTTCATCGACTGTTCTTTCCCTGAGAACACAACCAACACAACTATCCAAGTAGTCCTTGGAAGCATCGGTTAGTCCATTATAAAAGAAGAAAAAAGATGAAAGAAGAAGAAGAAGAAAGGAAAGAAGAAGAAGAAGAGAAAGAAAGAAGAAGAAGTAAGGAAAGGATAGAAGGAAACACCCCGATCGACCCCCTGACCCCCCTGACCCCGACACCCCGACCCCGACACCCCGACCCACTGGCCCCTGACCCCGACACCCCGACCCGGACACCACACCTCGACAACGACACGACACCCAGATACCCCGACACCCGACCCCCCGAGGCCGACAGGGTCTTATATTTGTGAATTATTAGTTAGGTGATATATTTTTTGATTTTGTTATGAAAAACATCATATATAATTGTGTTGATCGGGTTGATTTAAATGTGTAGTTGTTTCACCGCTGCGAGGTTTGGTATTCGACGACCTCGCCGTGCGTTTGACGAGCTCTGCCCCTTCGTTCGTGGGTGAGCACAAATGACATGTCCTCCTCCCCCATTAATTATTTGCTCTGTTCCGGTGTTCGTGTCGATGAAACTTGATAGCTAGCTATATATGTGTCTTGAATCATCAAGATGCATAACCAATATGTGTCTCCCGCTTAAAGCGTCCACGATTATAAATATGCATGCATTTGCATATTTATAACCTTGATTCTTTCGAATTGTCCAACGCTATCCATGGACAGCCCGAGTATGTGTAGATTGGGTTCGTTTTCCCATATGCTTTGCTTCAGATCCAACGCATAAATTTCGCTGATTGCCTCCCTGTTGTTCTCCGGCACACATCCTCTCTATTTATTGCAGAGACGTATCAGAGAGAACAGCGGGAGGTGCTGCCAAAATTTTTGCGCCGGATCCGAGCATAGCATGGGAAAATGAACCCAATCTACACACTCGGGTGAGATTAGGACCTATCATTACCTATTAGAGTGTAGGTTGCATGGACGTAATAAAATTGACAAAGTAGATCAACTGATGAATATATACATGGTGAATTATATATATAATTGTTGTGTGTCCAAGAGCTCTGAAATTCAAGATGAGTGATCGATGCGTGGATGTATACCGGTCACACCGCCGAACAAATGGAGCGCTGAATGGTTCACAAAAACCAAGGGGTTTGTGCAAGCCGATTTGCAAATGGCCGAGGAAAACTTGGTGCCCCTGTTTTCGCGCGGCAATTGGGAAAAGAGGACAGAGGCTGAAATGGGTAAACAGCTGCGAAGAATGGTTTTACGCTCGATTATACGGTGTGGACATTTCATGATGAGTCCGCCTAACGTGACCGAGCTGAGGTGGATCATCGTCGCACCGAGCGAGCATGGTACCGGATGGAAAACATGGTGCAAGACTATGATGATGCTCGGATTGGACGAGGAGATGGAGGAATCTGCAAAGGCCTTCAATTAAATGTTGAGTCTTCAAACGTCCGCTCCACGAGCACACCGAGCTTTGTCGGTTGGATGCCATCTCACAAGTAATGGCTTTGAAGGCTCAGTTCAACTTGGGCGAGAATGCTATGACGCAATTATGACGAAGATTTGGACGCTTTCTACCCAAAGGCCATGTAATGCCTGCAAACCTGTACCAGTCGGACAAAATCCTCCGTGCAATCAAGATGCCCTATGAGAAGATACATGCACGTGAGAAAGGATGTGCCTTATTTAGGCTTGACTATGCGGACTTGAACTATTGTCCCATTTGCAAGTCTTCCGGTATATTGTGGTAGACAACGGTATGGGTGAGAAGACACGCACCAAAATCCTGTTAGTGTTCTTGGTATATGCCAATCGTACCAAGACTTCAACGTTGTTTCATGGTCGAAGAGACGGCCGTATGATGACATGGCACAAAACAGGCAAAAGAACCGAACTAGATGCGATGGGAATCGATGATGGTACACACATCGGATGGTGTTGCGTGGAAAAAGTTTGATGAATTACATGTCGACAAAGTGGCAGATCCGAGGCATCCTCGAGTCGGCATCAAGACCGATGGGTTCAAAGTGTGTTTGGTATGACAGCAGCCCAATACAGCTTGTTGGCCCGTGATTTGTCTTTCCACTCAATCTCCCCCGGACAGATTATGCAAAGAAAGAACATTTTCCTGATGTTGATAATTCCAGGCCCAACTATCCGGGGAAAATATGAATGTGTACATGCAGCCGCTTAAGGACTAATTGCAAGAAGCCCAGGATAATGGGTTCAAGACATACGACGCCTATAGCAAACGAAACTTCATAATGCGTGGTCGGTACATGTACTCGACGATGACTTGCCGGCGATGCGCTTATTCGCTGGCTGGTGTGTGCATGGAAGGTTCCGTGCCCCACATGCAAGGGAGCTCTTGAGTTTCGTTGGCTTCGGGCGGTCGCAAGTTTTCTTGCTTCGACATGCATAGACAGTTCTGGATTCTCGCCTAAGTTCAGGAAAGACAAGAAGAACTTCATCGAGGTAGAGTTGTAAAAACTCTACACCACCTGCGCTCAAAGGCCAGCAGACCTGGATTAGTTAAACGCCTCGAGCCAGATCCAGGCGCCCATGGTACTTCAAGGGTATAATTTCGAGCACGTCTCGACTCACAAAACATGCTTATGGGATCTGCCTTACTTCAAAGACCTCCTTTGCCCACACAACATCGACGTGATGCACATCGAGAAGAATATCGCCGAGGCACTTTTTGGTACATTGTTCAGCATAGATGGGAAGTCAAAGGATAATACTAAGGCTAGAGTCGATCCGGAGGGCTATGTGATAGGCCGTTACAAAACATGAAAGAACCGAAGGAAAGCAGAATCGATGAAGCCAAAGGCATGGTTCAATCTTGGAAGGCCAGCTATGAGGGAAATTATCTTGTGGGTGAAAATGCAGTTGATGTTCCCCGATGGGTATGCAGCGAATCTAAAGAGGGGAGCGAGTCTTGATAAATTGAAGATATTTGGTCTCAAGAGTCATGATTGGCACATATGGATTGAGCGGGTAATGCCGGTGATGTTGCGTGGCTTCATCCCTGAGGATGAATGGCTAGTACTGGCAGAAGTTAGCTATTTCTTCCGTGTTCTTTGTGCGAAAGAACTATCGCCTAGCATGCTAAAAGAAATGGAAGAGTTGGCGCCAGAGTTGATCTGCAAGTTAGACAAGATCTTTCCACCGGGCTTCTTTAATCCAATGCAGCATTTGATTTTTCATCTCCCGACCGAGGCAAGATTGGGGGGGCCTGTGCAAAATCGTTGGTGCTACCCAACTGAGAGGATGCAGAAGACGCTTCCAGAAAAATGTAAAAATAAACGTAGAATTGAAGCGTCTATGGCTGAGGCATTCATCACTTAGGAGGCGGCAAACTTCGTGACAGCACACTACGAAACCAAAAATCATCATTTGCATAATCGGAAGCCTCGGTACAATGCTGACGAGCCTAAAAAGGGTGGATCCAACCTCAGCCTATTCAAAGGGAATCTCGCACCAGCCAGTGTTTCAAATCTAGTATCTTTGGATAACGAAGAATGGCGTACCATTTCGTTGTATATCTTCAAACAACCTGATAGAAGTGCGACCGTACATCGAGTAAGTTCTCGGTACATTGTTTCGCAACTTCTATTTCCGTTTGAACTGCTCTTATTCCTGGATATTTCATACAGTCGATACGTCGCCCTATTCTCGTATGGAGCGGTGATCCAAAAGGATTCCGTCGAAGAGTATGAGCTTCTCGCAAAGCAAGGAGGCGGCTATCCCGGTTTCATCTCTTGGTTCAAACAAACGGTAAATTCTATTAGACAATTTCATTTCATTCACTAATTTGTGCGTAATGCAACAATCCTTTCATATTAAACTTGTAGGCTAATTCAGAGTCTATGGACGCCGAATTGAGACAAGTCGCTAATGGTTTTGACTATAAGGTCCATTCATTTGAAAAATACGACATCAACGGGTATCGTTTTCGTACCTATGGCAAAGAGCTATCTATGGCCGACCGAAAGTCTACAAATTGTTATGTATCTACTATCGGCGAAGGAGGTACCGAGTATTATGGGAGAGTTGAAGCAATTTATGAACTTCTATTATATGGTGAAAACCCACCGAATGTCATAGTCTTCAAATGTTATTGGTTTCAGCCGAAGGAGACTAGAAGGACTCATGAACATATAGGGCTAGTTGAAATCAACCAAAGCACCCATTTAGATGTTCCCGATGTCTATATTACGCTCAACAAAGCACCCAAGTATTCTATCTACCCTGGCCTGCCAAACTAATCCAAATCTGAAAGGTTGGGATGTCGTTTATGAAGTGCCGCCACGCATACACTATCTCCCCAAAGGAAGAGGATTATGAAGACTATAACCTGCACACATATGAAGGAGAATTCTTCCAAGAGACACGTCTTTCCAAAAAGCGTTTCAAGAACCGTATACTTCACCCCAAAACATTGAAGTAGACAAATGACAGTGAATCCCACATCACCCCGGAGGAGGAACAAGAAGAGCGGAACAAGCAGAGGTTATTGCATGACGACCTCTCAATGCTTGACCGACACGTAAAGGTGGCCTTCCACATGTTGATGCCATCGAACCCTATGAGCCCGTCATTGATTATAGTGATGATGATGATTATGCATTTATTGATGATACTGATCGAGATTATTAGTAGTGCCAGGTATTCAATTTTTTTATGTTGTACTTGATGATGATACACTTAAGTGATATACATATTATTATTCATGTCGGTATTTTTTTATGTTGTACTAATTTCGTTTACTCTTTGTCATGGCAGGTGTTGAAAGATGGAAGGGGAGCCGACTGAGGCCAAGGACAAATGTGCCCAATAAACGATCTAGAGTTAGCTTCTTTTCCTGCAATATGCTTACCTTAATGACCTAGAGTTAGCTTCTTTTCCTGCAAAATGACTTAATAAGCTTACTGACCTCCAAAACCAGCCATTTTACCTAAGTTAGCTCTAAAACAATCTATACTTAGCTTTGTTTCCTCCAAAATGACCTAAGTTAGTTATAATATGCTTAGTTAACTAGGTTTGCTCAATAATGACATGTACTTACCTTACTTATGTAAAAAAAATGTCATAATTAGCTTAGTTAACTCATAAACAATCCATTTTACCTACGTTAGCTCTAAAATGATGCATTTTACCTAAGTTAGCTCATAAACGATCCATTTCACCTAAGTTACCTCACAAACGATGGCGTGCTTCTTCTTCTAGTCTTCTTCTAGTCACCTTTTCCTAACTTTCTTATTTGCCATTTTGCAGATTTCATTCACTTCTCAGAAGCTAGCTTGCTATGATGGAGTGCTTGTTTTTTATTTCATTCTCTCCTAGTATTCTTCTAGCTTGCTACGATGGAACTTGCTATCTTGATGAAACTTTGCATTGTAATATGTATGTGCAACTTCCTGATGGTTGCAACTTATGTGTATGTACAACTTGCTATGTATGAATGGATGGAACTATATATGTATGTACGATGAAACTTATTTGTTGTTAAATAGACCTGTGAAATATATCTATATATGTCATATATATTTGTTGTGAAAATTGTTGGATTAAAAAAAACAGAAGAAAGAGACAATATGCAGGATCTTTGTCGTCTGCCACCGATGGCAAAGACTTCTTTGCCATCAGCAGCGGACGGCAAAGAGGACACGTGGCAGGCAACTGTGCTTCGGGAGGCTGACCAATTTGGTCAGTTTGCCTACAGTGGCTGACGGCAAAGAGGAAAAAACGTTGCCTACAGCGGCGGACGGCAAAGGCCTGCCGTGTAGTGACGTCGGCTGACATCATTCGGCGGACGGCAAAGGCCTTCCGAAGTTTGCCATCAGTGGCGGACGGCAAAGGCCTTCCGTTAACCATCTAACGGAGTAACAGCGTAGTTATTGCCGTCTGCATTCTTTGCCGTCCGCTACTGATGGCAAACAGCCCTTTGCCGTCAGCCGCCCGAAGCAGACGGCAACGTAGCTCATAGCCGTCCCGTACTTTGCCGTCCATTTTTGCCGTCCGCCGCGGACGACAAAGACCTTTGCCGTCCGCTATCCATGCCTTTGTCGTCTGCCGTGGCAGATGGCAAAGTAGCTGATTCCTGTAGTGTAAGAGATATTAAGGCCACCTTTTAATAGAGAACCGGAACAAAGCATTAGCACATAGTGAAAACATGAACTCCTCAAACTACGGTCATCACCGAGAAGTATCCCGATTATTGTCACTTTGGGGTTGTCGGATCATAACACATAATAGGTGACTATAGACTTGCAAGATAGGATCAAGAACACACATATATTCATGAAAACAAAATAGGTTCAGATCTGAAATTATGGCACTCGGGCCCTAGTGACAAGCATTAAGCATAGCAAAGTCATAGCAACATCAATCTCAGAACATAGTGGATACTAGGGATCAAACCCTAACAAAACTAACTTGATTACATGGTAAATCTCATCCAAGCCATCACCGTCCAGCAAGCCTACAATGGAATTACTCACGCACGGCGGTGAGCATCATGAAATTGGTGATGGAGGATGGTTGATGATGACGACGGCGATGAATCCCCCTCTCCGGAGCCCCGAACGGACTCCAGATCAGCCCTCCCGAGAGAGCTTAGGGCTTGGCTGCGGCTCCATGTCGTGAAACGCGATGAAACTTTCTCTCTGATTTTTTTCTCCCCGAGACGGAATATATGGAGTTGGAGTTGAGGTCGGAGGAGGTCCAGGGGGCCCACGAGATAGGGCGCGCCCTTAGGCGACAGGCCCCGGGCCCCGATGTATTTCTTTCGCCTAATAATTTTTATAAATTCCAAAAAGTGCCTCCGTTGATTTCTGTGTCATTCCGAGAACTTTTCTTTTCTACACATAAAACAACATCATGGTAGTTCTGCTGAAAACAGCGTCAGTCCGGGTTAGTTTCATTCAAATCATGCAAGTTAGAGTCCAAAACAAGGGCAAAAGTGTTTGGAAAAGTAGATACGTTGGAGACCTATCAGGCACCATGCTCTCTAAGCCGTTCCATAGAGAGCATGGTCGTCCCCGGGAGCCCTGGCGTTGGAAGTCACCACATGTCTTGAAGACGTGTGAGGAAGCAAGGAGCCTTCCTGTTCGACAAGAAGATCATGCCCAGGAGGAGCCGGCTTCGCCCCCATCAGCGGTGAATCTCTGCTATGGCTCCTCCCGGTTGCCGCATAAGGAGGAAGAATGGGGAGTGGTCGACTACCACGCGCTGTGCTCACCTTGAACCGCGATATGGTGTTGTTCGCGTCCCCTCCCATTGAAGTCAGGGCCACGGGCGACCCAGCGGCAAGCACACCGGGGTTGCCACTCCCGGCGTTAACACCATGCCGCCCGAACCTCCCGCTTGGATCTAAGGGAAATCCCAAGAAGGAGCCCGGGGGCTGGCTCCAGGCTCTTCTCTTCGGCATCGCCGGTGGAAGAAGAGAACAAGGGAAGAAGAAAAAGGAGTGCGGAGATGGATGACTCCGCCCCTCCCTTTTATAGGCCAGGCGGGGGAGGGCAGCTGCTCCATCAACGGGTGACCACCGCCCTCCTCCACCAATTCAACGCGAGCGGACCTTCTCCAAGAAGCTCTCCCGCGCCACGCGCCTCCGTTACCTACCCCGCGCGATGCATGCAGCATACGTGGCCAAGGATAAGGGCACGCCGTGGGAAGAGTAAATTGGAAGTTCCTACCCTGTGCGTTAAGTCATTCACGGGCCCTCACTGGAGCAGCCCCACCATTATTGGCTTTACACCATGCGCGGGGAAACCGGAAACTGGCCCCAAATCAAGACTAATGAAGCAACAAAGGAAAACTCAAGGGACCAACCTCTTCAGTGATCCTGCCTGTGCACTTATTAGGTCCTGCCCCGACAACGGTCAGCAGCGCATTCGGGGAAGTCCTGGGGGCTTCTGTCGGTGTAACAAACCCCTGGGTCTGTTGCCCAACTGTGCACAGGCACAAGGTCAAGATTGAAGCACCAACTTAAGTCAGAGATTAAAGAACCAAGAGATTTGCAGAACCAACATACAGCCCAGAGAGACCAAGATCGAGCGTGAGGAGTAAGATATCGTCTAGAGAAGGACCTCCCTTGCCGGGCAGGCGAGCCCGGCAAGGGGCAAGACCACCACCAGAAGCAAGCAATCTAGACTCCCCGGTAGAGCCTGCCGGGACTCGCGGGGGCAGAACCACCCCACCAACCACTCAAACACGACACACGTCGTCGATCAGTGCGGTGGCAAGCGGCAAGGTGATTAAGTGGCAGCCATTCTCCACATGGCAGCCACATCCTACAAAAGAAACCCGCAGATGACACCCGTCCTACGACGTGTCAAGAGAACAGGTGTGGAGCTGGCAAGATAGCCCGGCAGGCCTTGCCGGGCGACCAGTGATGTGACACTAAGCGGCGCATTTAATGCACCCTGACAGCCCGCAGAGTTAGGTATGATAGCACTGTTCGCTATCATATCAGTGGATAATGACCACTTTGCCACTGTGGTGACCCCTTAATCTATAAAAGAAGGCCCATGGCACTCGTAGGAGGGGTTAGACAGTTGATGTACCCAAGCCACCATACGCGTGTAGTTGATGCGGCCCCTAGGCAAACCCTGCCGGGCAACTGTACTACACGTCGCCACATTCATTCCACCATCAATTCACAAAAGTAGGAGTAGGGTCTTACACCTCGCGGCGGCCCGAATCTGGGTAAATTGCTTGTGTGCTCTATGCCGTGGTGCCGCACGCTGTTATGCTCTTTGTGCAACGCGACGTCCTCCCGCCGAACTAGCAAGGGGCCACACGGTCCCATAGGTGGCCGCGGATATCCCGCGACAAATGGATACGTGCCATGCTTCGGTTTAGCAATAAAGCGGCGGCATTAATCATCCAAATAGAAAAACAATATATGTTCCGCTGTGCGACCCGTGTGCCGTGCGAGCGGGCGTGAGTTGATGGGACGCATACGAGCAGTCCGCCGCGCAGGCAGACCGGGAGGCGTGTGTGCAGGTGTGTGAATTGACGGAGGCATGCTCGCTGCACAGTGTCATCGAAGCATGCCAGCAGTCCGGTGCGTAGGGTCACTGGGAGGCGAGCCATCGGTTTGACCGCCGCCCGCCTCTCTCCCACAACTCCCACTACTCCATATTAATGGTGCGCCCGAGCGGCCGCACCGCTCATCCTCGCCACACACACAATCCTCTCTCTCCGCTTGCATCCTTGACGCCGCTCTCAGTCTTCAAAGTTGTCAGTGTATGAGATACTGCCGAAACACCCCATCAGAGGGAGTGGCGACGCCGGGGCTGCAAAAGCACCAGAGCACGGTGTGGAGATGGAGACAGAGGTTTCCGTCACCTCCGGCGATTTATCACTGCACCCTACCATCATCGACGGCGTCGAGCTTCCACAGCCAGAGGCGGAGTTCCACACCGACTGTGGTGTTGACCCCGGCGACGACTCCAACGACCACTCCGGCGACGACGGACAGCTGGTTAGTCATATATACCCATTTATGTGTCAAATAGATCATAGGGTTTCTCTGGTTACTCCTGCCTCCGCCTTTTTGCAATAGAAATCCTATGGTTATGTTCTCCTAATCCATGAAATCTGAGTAAGTTTCATTAGATCCGTGTAGTGTATTGATTGTTTGAATGGTACAAGTGATAAGTGATTAGTTGTTTCATCTGTGCAAATGATTTCTGCTAGTAATCTGACTAGGGTTAGTGTTTGTGCTAATAATTCCTAGCCAGGACTTGAAAATTGATTTTGAACGACCTACATATGTTTGTGCCATTATATTCTTCAAGATTGGTCCGTACATAGACGACTGTGCTTAAAAATCGAACCATAATCTCTGGATATGTATAAATAAATAGCCATAAATTCCTAATCCTACTTCACGGCATGTAATCATTGATTTGATGCCAGATTTGTTTTACTATTTTTATAGGTGTTGTCTGACGATGTGGATAGCGAGGATGAAGATGGCCAAAGGAGGTACAAGATACAAATCCTGAGGGAGCTTTATGTGGGAATGCATAAGAGGCGTATTAGGACCTGGAACGGTGTCACATCCCTAATCCTGGTCTGACCTATGCCAGCTTCCATGTGCGCATCATGTTTAAATTCAAATGAAATTTCAATTGAGGAATTTTTCAAAGCCTCGGAAAACCCCTAAAAATAACCAACATTTAAATCTCATCAAATGAGTCCAAGAAAATGTTCCTGTTATTCTGTGAAAATATTGGCATGAGGTGAAATTCAAACCAATATTTTTGGAGTCACAGAAATATTTATTCTGGCCATTTGAATTAATCCAATAACTATTTGCTTTGGATTTATATTTAATATATATTAAATATGACTCCAATAATTCAGGAAGTTTGTGAGTGGCTTTGTATATATTTTAGCAAGCCATATTGATGGAGTCCCGGACTAGGGGGTGTCCGGATAGCCGGACTATCGTCACGGCCGGACTCCAAGACTATGAAGATACAAGATTGAAGACTTCGTCCCGTGTCCGGATGGGACTTTCCTTGGCGTGGACGGCAAGCTTGGCGATACGGATTTGTAGGTCTCCTACCATTGTAATCGACTCTGTGTAACCCTAACGTATCCGGTGTCTATATAAACCGGAGGGTTTTAGTCCATAGGACGAACAACAATCATACCATAGGCTAGCTTCTAGGGCTTAGCCTCCTTGATCTCGTGGTAGATCTACTCTTGTACTACCCATATCATCAATATTAATCAAGCAGGAGTAGGGTATTACCTCCATCGAGAGGGCCGAACCTGGGTAAAACATCGTGTCCCTTGTCTCCTGTTACCATCCGCCTAGACGCATGATTCGGGACCCCCTACCCGAGAACCGCCGGTTTTGACACCGACATTGGTGCTTTCATTGAGAGTTCCTCCGTGTCGCCACCGATAGGCCCGATGGCTCCTTCGATCATCAACAACGACGCGGTCCAGGTGAGACTTTTCTCCCGGACAGATCTTCGTGTTGGCGGCTTTGCATGCGGGCCAATCTTGGCCATCTGGAGCAGATCGAAGCTACGCCCCCGCCATCGGTCAGATTTGGAAGTTTGAACTATCGGCCGATATCTGCGGAGACTTGATCTTCGATGGATTCGAGCCGCAGCCAAGCATGCCGACTTGTCTCGATGGGCATGATCTAGCTCTGCAGAGCCGAAAGTGCCTCGGAGGCCGCACAAGATCCCTCCGACCCTTAATCCGGGCGGATTCCCGATCAGGGCGAGTGGTTGTACACCGCCTTTGGGGCTACAATCTCTACGGCGATCGAGCGAACTCCATCCCTGTCCTTTGTGAAGACCTCGACTGTGGTGCCGGACTCCTCTCCGGACTCAACCCTCCAGCGCCCCGCTAATCGAATCCGATTGGGCGCCGGTCATGGAGTTCATCGCGGACATCTTTCAAGACTCGCCCTTTGGCGACATCCTGAATTCACTAAAGTCTCTCTCTTTATCCGGAGAGCCTGGCGGACTACGGACGGGAAGGTTGGGATGCGGACGACGAAGAAATTCAACGCCCACCCACCACCCACTTGGTAGCCACCGTCGATGATTTAACCGACATGCTAGACTACGACTCAAGACATCGACGGTATGGACGGCGATGCGGAGATGACCAAGACCCAGCGCCTACGGAGGCAATCGGAAGACCACCTCGTCATATGACATATACATGGTGGACATCCAAAAGATGGGAGCGGCGATGGAACAACGGAGGATGACCCCTCAAGAAACAGCCAAGCGCCGGCGTCGTGGCGCCGCTCTAAATCCGCCACAATAAAAGCGGTGATTCCGCACGGAGATAATAACACCCGGACGGTGCGAAGAGACCCCCTCCAGCAGGACTCGGCGCGGGGAGGAGGGAGAAGCAAGTCTGCATGACGGTCGGCAGTAAAGAGAGGTCGAGGGCGATAATTATCGCCTCCCTCCGAAGATGAGGCAAGCCTCGACGACGATTTAATTTGTCGTGCTCAAGATCCAGCCGAATAGGAGCATTTCAAGCGCGGGCTTATAGCCACGGCAAGCAGCCTCAAGAAAAAGCAGCAACAACTTAGAGCTGATCAAGACTCGCTAGGTGGCGGATGGATGAAGTCCTTGCAGCCAAGAGTATGAACTCGAGCGCCCTCAAAAGCTACCCCAAACGCAGGCCGTTGCCTCGACTAGAGGAGGAAGAACCCAAGTCACCAGCGCACGACATGGCAGACCGGCCACCCCATGGCCGCGACAGAGAAGCCTCTTGGCCCTTCGCTCAAGCCACACCCCGACGCCGCTCAAAAAGTACCAAGACACGGGAAAACGCGCCGGACTTGCGAGATATATTGGAGGATAAGGCAAAACATACAAGATCGATCTATGGATCGCGTGGGCGCCCAACGATGCGGGATGATTACTGTCGTGCGGATCAGCAAACCGGCGGGCGAACACGAGAGCTAAAGCTCATATGAGCTACATCGTGATATAGCCCAATCTGAGGCGCCAAGCACACCCACTATGCTTCACAGATGAAGTAATGGATCATCAAATCCCCGAGGGCTTCAAGCCCGTAAACATCGAATCTTACGATGGCACCACAGATCCCGCGGTCTAGATCGAGGACTATCTCCTCCATATCCACATGGCCCGCGGTGATGATCTACATGCCATCAAATACCTCCCACTCAAGCTTAAAGGACCGGCTCGGCATTGGCTCAACAGCTTGCCGCCAGAATCAATTGGTTGTTGGGAGGACACGAAGCCGCATTCCTTGATAACTTCGGGGCACATATGTGCGACCACCAGACGCCGATGACCTTAGCCACATAATCCAGCAGCGGAAGAATCGGCGGACAATTACGGACACGGTTCCTAACAAAGAAAAATCAAATCATTGATCGTCCGGATGCAGAGGCCCTTGCAGCCTTCAAACATAACATCCGCGACGAGTGGCTTGCCCGGCACCTAGGACAGGAAAAGCCAAAATCCATGGCAGCCCTCACAACACTCATGACCCGCTTTTGTGCGGGAGAGGACAGCTGGCTATCTCGAAGAAACAACTTGGCCAAACATACTGATAGTTCGGATACCAAGGACAGCAATGGCAGGTCGCGTCGCAACAAAAACAAGCGCCGCATTAACGGCGACAACACTGAAGATACGGCCGTCAATGCCGGATTCAGAGGCTCTAAACCCGGTCAGCGGAAGAAGCCATTCAAAATAAATACCTGTGGCCCATCCAACTTGGACCAAATACTCGATAAACTTGTGCGGATACATGGCACCCCAGCTCAGCCAATCACACCAACAGAGACTGTTGGGTGTTCAAGCAAGCAGGCAAGTTAAGCGCCGAACTCAATGACAAGGGCTGCATAGCAATGACGAGGAAGATCCCCAGCCGCCGAACAATAGAGGACAGAAGGGTTTTCCCACGCAAGTGCGGACGGTGAACATGATATACGCAACCCACATACCCAAAAGGGAGCGGAAGCGTGCACTAAGGGACGTATATGCGATGGAGCCAGTCGCCCCGAAGTTCAACCCATGGTCTTCCTGCCCGATCACCTTCGATCGAAGGGACCACCCGACTAGCATCCGTCACGGCGGCTTCTCCGCATTGGTTCTTGACCAAATTATCGATGGATTTCACCTCACCAGAGTCCTGATGGACGGCGGTAGCAGCCTGAACCTGCTTTATCAGGATACAGTGCGCAAAATGGGCATAGACCCCTCAAGGATTAAACCTACAAAGACGACCTTTAAAGGCGTCATACCAGGTGTAGAGGCCAGTTGTACGGGCTCAGTTACACTCGAAGTGGTCTTCGGATCCCCGGATAACTTCCGAAGCAAAGAGTTAATCTTCGACATCGTCCCATTCCGCTGCGGCTATCATGCACTGCTCGGACGAACCGCATTTGCAAAGTTCAATGTGGTGCCGCACTACACATACCTCAAGCTCAAGATGCCAGGCCCTCGAGGAGTAATCACGGTCAATGGAAACACCGAACGCTTTCTCCGAACGGAGGAGCACACGGCGGCCCTCGCGGCGGAGGTATGAAGCAGCCTCTCACAGCAATTCTTGAGTCCGGCCACTAAGCGTCCGGACACTGTCAAGCACGCCCGGAGTAACCTACAACAAGACCGCCTGGCATGATTCAAGCACGCGTAGCAATCCGGCCCCAACCCCCGCCCTCGTGAAATTGCAAAGCTAGTATTACGCGTACATAATTACGCTCTGGAGATACCATGGGCATATGGGGAGGGGCAAGACCACGGCACGCCAAGAATACGGCTCGACCACACCAGGGGCTCCCGATTGTGTCATTCTTTTTCTTTTTTCCCTTTTTCTTCCTTTTTCTTACATTCAGGACTCCGTCTTTCATCAGTCCTGTCCGGCACTAGAGTCGCCGAACTCCCGATGCAACAGCCAGGAAGCGTAAAGCCACGTCAAGTGTTGGTGGTCTCTATTACGAGCATTATACCTGTTTTACATACCATCCTCAGCTTACCCACGGAGAGGACATGTTAGATAGTCCCATCCCTTGCTTATCGCACTATTTGTATCGCTCTGCTTCCATTGCAGTACCTCTTTGAATAGACAATACATAGCTTTTGCTTATTATTGCTCTACTTCATTTATATATACATATGTTCATTTCACGACATGTTGCAACCGTACACTTTGGTACGGCCGATACACCAGGGGCTTAAGTATCCCAAAATTATGGTGTGATAAGTCCGAACACTTTCACAAGTGCGGCACCCCGAACTTATAGCATTATATGAATTGGCTCCGAATCATGTCTTGGGTCAATAGTTGGGTTTGCCCGGCTCCCGTGTTTTGGTACCTTACGTTCCGCTATATCGGCTAAGGTAGCACCGGGAGAACCACTGTGATTGTGCCCCAGTTGAGCTGGGTCGAGCACCTCAGTGGAGAAAGCTAAAACTGACCGTCATGATAGGGCGAGAGTCGGTTGCTGTTCGAGAGGTTTTTTCGAGTCCCTAAAGACTTATGCCACTTAGAGTGAGGAACCGGAATTGTCCGGCCAAGGCGTGGATAGTGCCCCAAACTCGGTCTTCCGAATACTAGGGGCTTCGCCGAAATTTAAAATTATAGAATTCTATGGCTAAGTGAGAGTGTTCAAGCATTATAAGTCCGGTTGCCTTGTTCGTTGTGTTCAGCGCCTCCCTAGATGAACCCAAGAATGGGAACAAGAGTGCTCAAGTTTATCTCGAACACCCCAGCACTCGTGGTATGGGGGCTGAAGCCAATGACTTGCCATCTCTCAAATTTGATAAACGGCCGCACAGAAGGTAATATTTTTAATTAATAAGCGTTGCTTAGCGCATATGAACAAGTTTTCAGCGTACAGGATAACAAATGCGAGTTTATTCAAAAATTACATCTTTTGAGCACTCATCCGCTATTCGGCGGGCACCCTTCAGGAGGCCCTCATAGTACATTTCGGGCGTGCGATGCTCATGACCCTTCGGTGGCCCGTCTGTCACGAGCCTCTCCGCATCCAGCTTGCCCCAGTGCACTTTAGCACAGGCAAGGGCCCGACGGACACCTTCAATGTAGACGGAGCGCTTGATGACTTCAAGCCGCGGACAAGCATCCACCAGCCGCTGCACCAAGCCGAAGTAGCTCCCGGGCATGGCCTCCAATGGCCACAGCCGCGCTATAAGGCCCTTCATGGCCTGTTCGGCGACCTTGTGGAGCTCGACCAGCTGCTTCAGCTGGTCGCTCAGGGGCACCGAATGTTCGGCCTCAGCATACTGAGACCAGAACACCTTTTCCATCGAGCTCCCCTCCTTGGCGCGGTAGAATGCGGCAGCGTCAGACACACTACGGGGCAAATCTGTGAATGCTCCTGGAGAGCTCCGAATCCGGGTAAGTAATAGGTAATTCACTTTCACATGCTTGCTTTGCATAAAGAATGCCTTACCCGCCGCTATCTTCTTCAACGACTCAATTTCTTGGAGGCTTTTGGGCCTCGGCCTTAGCACTTTGGCACTTTCAAGAGCCGAGGCGAGCTCGGACTCTCCAGTCTTCGAGTCACGCTCCAAACCCTCGTGTTTTTCCACGAGAGCTTGGAGCTCTTGCCGTACCTTGGCCAGCTGCGCCTCCCCCTTCTCTCGCTCGGTCCGCTCCGCGGCCGCTTTGTTTTCGGCCATGGACACCGCCTCCTTCAGGGTCGCCACCTCGTTCGTGGCCCCTGTAGTACCCAAGTTATCCTTGTTATTTTTTGCAACCAAAACCTTTTCTATAAGGTATTTCTTTAATAAGGTATTACTTACCTTCTTTGTCCTCGAGCTGCTTCTTGGCTTGTCCGAGCTCGTTCTCGGACCACTCGAGGTTCTGCTTCAATGCATTGACCTCCATGATCGGTCTGACAGAGGTCGGCAGCGCAGCCTGCATTCCCATATTGACATACTTATGTTAGACTCCTGCGTATATCTTTTTAGATCCTTAGTCCGGCTTTTCTTTCCGAACACCGAACTAAGCATCAGGGGCTACTGTCTATGCGGTAAAACTTTTATATGTTCTAAACTTACCTCAAAGCCTGTTAGAAGGCTGGTACAGGCTTCGGTCAGTCCGCTCTGGGCGGACTGAACTGTCCGGATCACCGCACTCATAACAATGCGGTGCTCCTCCTCGATGGAAGCGCTGTTAAGCGCCTCCTGTAAGCTATCCGGTGCCTCCGGTTGGACGGAGGACACCGGCGTCTTACCTTCTTGCGAAGGATCCGCTGGCGGACTTCGAACTGCTGATGGTTCCGGCATGGAGTCCGGACGAGGGTGGGCTTAGAACCCCGGGGTCTCCCCCCCACGCGCGCTACCGAGTCCGGAGGTTGCCTTTGGCACCTTGGCGCTACCTCCTCTTGAACAAGCCCCTTAGGGCCCCACCGCGGCATCATCCGCGGTGTGCGAAGCGAGGCGGTCGGGCGAAGTACTCTCCATTTCCGCGAGCCTGTGGACCCGCTCGATGCTTTTTGGCGCGGGAGCTCCTTCGAGTTCCCGTGGCCTCCTTCTTGGCCTTCTTCTCCGGCACCACGTGCGGCGCTGGAGCCCGCAGCCCCGTCAATCGGGCGTCCTCCGGGTCTTCCGGCAAAGGACCGGACAGTTAATCTGTCCGGACGTCAATCTATGAAAAAATAGTCCCGTAAAGGGTAAAATAACTTACCTCGCCGGCTGGACGCCGCGAGCTATATCCGCGATCCTTATTAGCAGATGTTGGGGCTTCAGCGCCCTTGAACAGCACATTCCAGGCATCTTCGTACGTAGTGTCGAAGAGCGGCTCAAGGTTCGATCTTTGTGCGGATCGAACTCCACAAGTTAAAGGCCCGTTGTTGGCATGGGAGAATCCGGCGGATGAGCATCACCTGGATTACGTCGACAAGCCTGAGATTCTTGTCCACCAGGTTTCGGACGCATGTTTGGAGTCCGGATAGCTCTTCCAAATCCCCCCACGTCGGGCCCGTCTCCTTCCATGACGAGAGCCGAGTGGGGATGCCAGATCTGAATTCGGGGGCCGCCACCCATTCGGGGTCGCGTGGCTCGGTGATGTAGAACCACCCCGATTGCCACCCCTTTATGGTCTCCACAAAGGCGCCCTCGAGCCATAGGACCTTGGCCATCTTGCCAACCATGGCGCCTCCGCACTCCGCTTGACGGCCGCCCGCTACCTTCGGCCGGACGTTGAAGATCTTCAGCCATAAGCCGAAGTGGGGCTGGATGCAAAGGAAAGCCTCGCACACGACGATAAAAGCCAAGATGTTGAGGATGAAATTCGGGGCCAGGTCGTGGAAGTCCAGGCTGTAGTAGAACATGAGCCCCCGGACAAATGGGTGAAGTGGAAAACCTAGTCCGCGGAAGAAGTGGGGGAGAAACACTACCCTCTCATGGGGCCCGGGGGTTGGAATAAGCTGCCCCGCTTCGGGCAGCCTGTGCGCAATGTCGCCGGACAAGTATTCGGCCTCCTGCAGTCTTTTGATGTGCCCCTCCGTGACGGAGGAGGCCATCCACCTGCCTCCCACTCCTGACATGGTTGGAGAAGGTTGAGGTGGGATGTGCGAACTTGGGAGCTGGAGCTCGAAAAGTCTTGAAATGAATAAGCAAAGGAGGAAGAAGGCGTGGGTGAAAAGGTGGATCCTTATCCCTTATATAGACGGACGAAGCTATCGTCCCCACCAACTGGTAAAACTCGCTTATTTTCCAAGCGCCGTAATCAATGGCGCGGATGGGTTACCCACGTCCGTATTGATGAGAATCCCGGAATAAGGGGGCACGATCTATGCTTTGATACGACGTGCCAAGGAAACCGCCTCGCTAAACGCGCTGAGGTGGAACAGTAAAAACGATTCGTATGAAGGCCTGGCCATGGTGTGATGTCACGTCACGGAATACGTCAGCAGATCTGTGCAAACATTATTCTCTCTACGATGTTATGTGGAACTTGTTTTGCATAGCCGGACACTATCCTTGTGTTCAAAACCTTCTATGAAGTATTCGGAGAAGGAACCCGCCTCGCAATGCCGAAGACAATCAACGCGCCGGACTCGTCGTCATTGAAGTCTGGTTCGAGGGGCTCTTGAGGAGTCCCGGACTAGGGGGTGTCCGGATAGCCGGACTATCGTCACGGCCGGACTCCAAGACTATGAAGATACAAGATTGAAGACTTCGTCCCGTGTCCGGATGGGACTTTCCTTGGCGTGGAAGGCAAGGTTGGCGTCTGGATATGTAGATCTCCTACCATTGTAACCGACTCTATGTAACCCTAACCTATCCGGTGTCTATATAAACCGGAGGGTTTTAGTCCGTAGGACGAACAACAATCATACCATAGGCTAGCTTCTAGGGTTTAGCCTCCTTGATCTCGTGGTAGATCTACTCATGTACTACCCATATCATCAATATTAATCAAGCAGGAGTAGGGTATTACCTCCATCGAGAGGGCCCGAACCTGGGTTAAAACATCGTGTCCCTTGTCTCCTGTTACCATCCGCCTAGACGCACAGTTCGGGACCCCCTACCCGAGATCCGCCGGTTTTGACACCAACACATATAATAACCTACATAATTTATTAAAATGATTTAGTTGCTAAACTAAATCAAAACAGAAGGAAGAAAAAATAAGCGAAACAAATAAGAGAGAAACTTACGGCGCAGCCCACAGCCGGCCAGACCTTTGTCCGCCCATGCAAGCCAGCTACTTCGTCCTCGCCAGGCAGGCACAGAGGTGACGTCGGCGAGCCCGAGCTTGCCACGGCGCCACCTGCTTGCCGCCCGCGCCCCTGGACACCTGGGCAGGCTCCACGTCGCCGCCCCGACCCCGTGGACACCTCACTCGCCCCTGCCTCTCTCCCTCGCTTCCCGCACCATGGCCGACACACCTGCCGCTGCACCGCCGACGTAGTCGTGTTCTCCGTCATCCCCATGCCGAGCCACCGTGTCCAGAAGCTCCGCCGTCGTCGTCTCCTCCTAGCAAGGCGAGCCCCGAGCGCTCGCTTGCCCCGCAGCCTCTGCAACAACCTCGCCCAACTCCGCCATCGCTGGAGATCCCCTTCGTCGTCACCGCCACGTCAGCTCGTCCCCGACCTCGCCATTTGCTCCTACGTGATCGCGGTGAGCTGCTGCACCTCCCCATCCTCTCCGTTCCTTTCCCCGAGCACCGTAGCGACTGCATGAGGCTTCACCGCACGCGCCTCCGCGGAGCTCGTCGCCGACGATGCTCCGGCCACCCACTGGCAACACCACCATGTCCAACGCACTCACCGCTTTTCGCAGAACCCGTAGCACCACTCCAGCGCGCCTCGCCGTGCCCGTAACCGGGTTCGTCTTCACCCGACTCCGGCGACCGCCAAGGTCGTCACCGGCGACGTCTTCGGCAACCCCGAGCCCAACCACCGCCACCAAACGCTGCGGCTTGCTCCCAGCTACCGTAGATGGTCTCCGCCGACCATTTGGTGCGCCGGGCTTAATTACACTTCCTCCGCCGCGGCCTCGCCTGCGCCGGCTAAGCGTCGGTGGATTTGACCCGTTGACCTTTGTTGGGTGGCGGGTTGACTTCCCCGAGTCTATGACAAGTGGGGCCGCTCTGCTAATTAGCAGATTAGCACTAACTAAATTTAGTTAGTTTAAGTAACTCTTGACCGCGGGACCCATGGCCAGTTTGACTGGACCGGCCCGTTGACCGCAGCGTCACCACGACGCAATCTTGACGCATTAATTAAATTACTGGAATTATTCTTATACAGGAAATTCCAGAAAATAGTACGAACTTCTAAAATTCATAGTAGTTCAACCGTAACTCCAAATGAAATAATTTATATATGAAAAATGATCGAAAAAATCCAATCTATCCATCTGTACTAGTTTCATGCATGTTTAAACAAGTTAACTTGCTGTTTAGTACAAAACATGATAAAGCACAATTTAAGATCACAAATGTGTTTGAACTTTGAATCTTTGGTTTAAAATAGCTCAAACCCATCTGGTTGTAGTTGCATTAGCCCAACACACTCATTTTACCATGTCATGATCATGCATCATATTATGCATTGCATTGATTGTGTTTCTTCTCCGTTGCCGGTATTTGTCCCCTCTCGATAGACGTGGTTTCGACGATGAGATCGATGACACTGATGAAGAGCTATATTATCATCAGAAGTGCCAGGCAAGCAAAACCCCCTTGTTCATTCCGATACAATACCACTCTCTCGCTCCTGCTCTCTTTTACTTCATTAGGACAACAATGACATATTTGTTACTTGTTGCGGTAGCTGAACCGTTTTCCTCTGCATGACCTGTCATTGCCACAGTAAATAGATGAAACCCACTAGCATGAGTAGGAGTTGTTTGAGCCCTGATGTGCCTACTCATACATGCTTGTTTGTCATGCCTGCTACTTCTTAGAGTTGAGTCAGGTCTGATTCATCGGGGATGAATCGGAGGTGTGTGAACATGTCCTACTGTTGAGAGCTAAGTGTGTGAACACGATTTGGTAAAGGTAGTGGTGAGAGGCCATGTAGGAGTACATGGTGGGTTGTCTCATTGCAGCCATCCTGAGGAACTGAATTCTGTGTTTGTGATCCATGAAATAGTTACTACCACACATTGGGTTCCGATAACTCGGCCCCTCTCGGCTTATTAATCGCCTCGATCTCTGTCCAGGAGTTGCAACTAGTTTCTGGTGTTTGTAGGATATGTATTGGGGGCCATGCGTAGCGCTGACCCTAGGGGTGGGCTATGTTGCAGTAGAGACACGAGGCACGGTGTACCGAGACGCCCGTTTGGTGCCTCGGGAACCCTGCTCTCATCGTTTGGGGCCGTGAGCGACACCCCGGCTGGATCTCCTCGTGGATGGAACCCTAATAGGCGATAAACCTGGACTAGAGACTTGTGTGGTTAGTCGGTCGTGGCCGACTCCTCGCCGATCTTCCGCTTGAAGGTTGCGAGATACAAGGCGTGTACATGGTGGTAAGTGGCGAGGCGTGTGTGAAGAAGTACTCCCTGCAGGGTTAACATCATCTATTGAATAGCGCGTCCATGATAAGGACTTCTGGGTTGCTGTGCGGTTCATAGACAAGTGCAAGTGGATACTCTAAAAGCGCAAGATAAGCGTGAGTGCTATGGATGGCATTCTCGTAGGGAGGCGGGGCGGATCCTTAGTGGTGTATTGATATGGTGAATATGTGGACTCGTAGCGCCATCTCAAAAGAGTTACTGCGATCGTAGTTTAGGATAGCCACCGAGTCAAAGCTGGCTTGCTGCAGTTAAACTCCACCACCCCCTTTGTTGATACCGATGCATATGTAGTTAGTTCTGATGTAAGTCTTGCTGGGTACATTTGTACTCACGTTTGCTTAATTTATGTTTTGCAGAGAGACTTCAGTCTCACTAGTAGTTCCGCATCGACTTCGACATTTAGCTGGTTACCTCAGCTACGATCTTGTGCCCTTTGCAGGATCTGGTAGATAGTCAGGCTTCTCAGCCATTTTCATTTGTAGATGTTTGTACTCAGACATATTAAGCTTCCGCATGTGTTTTGACTTGTATGCTCTGAATGTTGGGTCATGAGACCCATGCTTGTAATATCTCGCTCCTCAGAGCCTATTGAATAAATACTTGAGTCGTAGAGTTATGTTGTGATGCCATGTTGTATTTACACATATCGTGCATATTGTGTGTATGATTGAAATGCTTGGTATGTGTGGGATCCGACAACCTAGTTGTTTATCCTTGGTAGCCTCTCTTATGGGGAAATGTAGTCTTGTGCATCCAGGAGCCATAGTAGTCCGCTACAGCCGGTTCACGAGTCCTGCTAGCCCGCACTCTGCTCCGGAACACTTGATTGGCGGCATGTGATTCACTTCGTTCATGTATCTGTCCCTTCGGAAATGTCACGCGGTGACATCCGAGTCCTGCCTAGCCTGCTACATGACTGAGTTCCCGAGTCTGTTAGCCCGGTGCTACAGCCCGGATTCGCCGCTTGCTTGACCGACATGCTCGATGTTGATTCATGTATGCTGTCCCTATAAGTTAGTGCCACTTTGGGTTCACGACTAGTCATGTCGACCTGGGTTCTCTGTCATATGGATGCCAGTGACACTATCATATACGTGAGCGAAAAGGCGCAAACGGTTCCGGGCCATGGTAAGGCGACACCCGTGGGAATACCGTGCGTGAGGCCGCAAAGTGATATGAGGTGTTACCAGCTAGATCAATGTGACTTGGAATCGGGGTCCTGACAGCTTTGGTATCGAGCTTTGTTGCTGTAGGATTACCAAGCCAAACTGGTCGAAGTTGTGTCTAGAAATGCTTTAGTTATGTAAGGGAATTGATTGTGGAAGGGAATCTTTTTACTCCTTTATCTCATGCCCTTCTGATCCGAGTCATCCTCTTCTCTTCTACGGGGTTTAAGAACTAGGCTTCTCATCTATCTATCAGGATGACGTGTTACTAATCCATAGATCTTTAAGATTGTTGGTTTTAAGCCCCAGTTCAGTTTCTACTATTTCCGTGTGTTCATAGTTGGTCTCAGAACCTTGATATTGTGATGTTGAGTGGTCATGCCACTATTTTGCAGGATGTCTCAAATCATTTTGAGCATTTACAACCGTTATGCTGTCCGAGTCATCCCAGGTCTCTAAATAGTCTGATGCATTTGCAATCCTTTCTTTTCGTTCCCGATGTCCTTTTTGTTAGAATAAGCACACTAACCGATACGTTGAGGTACTCTATTGCCTCGGTATATATCTTGGAGCTATTATTATGACCCTAGGTGTTTAGAGTATCACCTAGTAATTTAGCCATGTTTTGTGTTCCCCGTGTGATGATTCTGGCCATCATTCTCGAAAGCATCCTGTGATGCCATTTAGTGGTAGGTATTATATTCCTCGGTTCTTGAACCCGAGGTTCACCCTACTTACTTCCTGTTGATAGTGTTTGCTAGTTCCTTCAGGATATTAGTAACCTTGCAATAGTCCTCGAGGTCCATGGTATTTCCTTCTTCCAAATACCATGAACTGCTTATGGCAGAAGTTCTTTGAGCCAAAAGATCACAACCAGGGTGCTCTTGAGGAGTACTCCATTCTATATTGCGACTCTGCCAGTTCTACTTTTCTGCATAGGTTATCCGGAAGAAACCTGTTGAACTTGATTCGACATACTAACCTATGCATCCACAACTCAGAAAGTTATATGTTCCTCGAGTTGTTCCTCCTTAGTTGTGTTCCGACCCCCGTCTGTCAATTGATAGTCAGGAGTAGTCGTGCATTCGTCATCGATGCCTATTATTCTTGTGGTCTGTCAAGCCATTCTATTCTGGAATGGTGGGAGAAACAAACTCGATTACCTCATCCATATCCGAGGATTGGGTCAAAGCAGTTGTAATCCGCAGATCAAATGCAATCAAGCTTTTGATTCTGTTCTATCCTGAAGTATTACCCACTTTATGTCAAGAATGTCATGAGAATTGCACCACCTCTTATGAATTCTTGATTTAGTGACACTTCTTGCCATCATTGTTCATTCCTCGGTTCCGTGTTGTTGCAACCGGAATACTGACAAGCGAACTGTGATGTGTGAAATCGATACTCCTAGCAACCTCGTTGCTTGGTAGTTAATGGACAATATTCTCATTCTTAGTGTGTTGGTTATTAAATCATCATCCTAAGATTGATCGTGCTACCTAGTCCTTATTTCTGGTGCACCCTTCGATCAATGAGTTAGGATTAATCAATCCCTTGCTTATTTGATCATATCGTCTTGCTCTGAAAAGCAGGATTGTTCTCGAGCTTAGTAACATATCGGTGGTTCGTGATATTCCGATTATCTTCTCGAAATTATCACCAGGTTGTCACCTGACCGCTATGTTGAGTTCGTGATCAAGTTGGTTTTCTTGTAAACCACCCTTTCTCCAAGAATCTGTGTTGGATACCCTGAGCTAGTTGGTTAAGCTAAACAACAACTTGGAGAGTTGGAAGATAAAAGCTTTGCCGAATTTGGTTCTTTCTGAAGGGATATCTTGTGTGTGTGTGTGTGTTGAAGAAAGATGATATGTTCATCGATTGGTCCTCGTGATCAGTTGTTGAACCTATTGTCTTATCAAACTTTGACTTGAGTATGGGCTATTGTCAAGTCAAATCAGAACCAACGATGTTCGTAATGTTGTCTTACTCGTGGTTGATCCCTCGAGCATACACCATTACATCTTTTGGTCTGACCAATGCTATCACCGTGTTCACATGATGGTGGAAGTCCAGTGTGTCGGTGTAGGAACGACACCTATGGGATCACAAGAATCCCTACTACGGTTGCGGGGTGCGGGGGTCGTGAGAAGAGCGGATCAAACAGATAGCACACGGTCTCTTTATCCGAGGTTAAGACGCGAGGATCGTAAAACCCTACTCCTTCTTTGGTGGTTTGTTTATCTGGTGTTCTTGAACTAGCAATGGGGCGTGAGGAGCTCCAAAAGCGAATCCTCCTCCTGGTCACCTTGGGCCTCCTTTTATAGGGAAAGGGTTGCCACGGTGGCACACGGGGAGGTGGAAAGGATCTGATGTCTGAGTCTATCCCTCGCATTACATGACAAGGTACCATTGTCGTCTTGCTTAGGTGTCCTTGCTTTATCGGGGGCGGGGAGAGCCTGTCTCATCCGTCGCCGCTCCCTTTCGTGTCGACACGCATACGGCCAGCGGTGCCAGCGGTGCCATGTAGGCAAGCGGCGGTGAGGTGGCGCAGCGGTGGGTCTCCATGAAGATCCGCTTGCCGCCACGCAGTGCCTGCCCAAGCTAATTGGGTCGGCAGCTGCATGTGACAGCGGTTAAGGTTTGATTGGCGTGGGCCGATGGTGGCCCTTGGGTGTCCTTGGCAAGGGCCTCGCCGTAGCCCGGCAAGGTCTTGCGGGGCCCCGCAAGGTCTTGCCGTGGCGCTTCTTGTCATCCCGGCAAGGCTCTTGCCGGGCCTTATCAGTCCTCCTTGGCTGGGATCCGCCAAGGGTGCGTAAATCTTCTATAGTGTGTATCTTATTTTGAATGTCCTCACAAAGATCTGCATGCCACCACGGGGATGTCTCCCGAATCCTTGCCCCATGGGGCAGTGGACTCAAGGGTGATTTGCTCCGTAGGTGTGGGGCGAGCCGCCCCGGCAAGGGCCTTGCCGGGTTTGCTAAAACCGCCCCCCAGCAAGGATCTTGCCGGGGGAGTCCGCTTCGTCCTCTTTGCTCTTTGTGGTCTTGGTATTGGTGTCGTTCTGCTTCTTTCGAGCTTCGTCCTTACCTCGGCTCACCTCCCTTGCCTTGCTCAGTGTGGTGGTGTCCGCGGCTCAGACTGCCCGTGCACAGTTATAGGGGTACAGAAAATGCACCCCTCTTTTTGTACACCGACAGGAGCCCCCGGGCCTGGGCCACACGTAAGCGCAATCGCGTCGTTGGGCTAGGCCCAAAAATGGTACGCGGGCAGGCGGGGTGGTTTTTACCGGGGTAAGTCTTTTCGCACGCTGCGCTTCCCATGCCTCCCGCACGTGGCTCGGCGTGGGGAGGCGTGCGTGACATGGGTGGCATGCATGGGGCTGGGCTCTGCACGCATGCGTCACGTCGCAGTTAATGTGAAAGGAGGCGGCCCGCGTTTTCCCCCATAAGAAGGAATAACCGTGGGCGCGCTGCTGACTTTCTCCTCCTCTCTCGCACCTTTTCCAATCTCAGAGCCGCCGTTTCCTCTCTTCTTTCCTTCCTAAGCTTTAAGTAAATGCCGCCGTTGCTGCTTCGCCACCCTCTTCCTCAATCCTCTAGACTTCTTGGCATACAGGCCCAAATCCGCCAAGGGCAAGGGGGTGGCCAAGAGTTCTGGGACCGTGGAGCTGCTGGAGAGTGCGCTGTCGGGGGACCGAATGAAATCCGCCTTCTTCATCCCCTCGTCGGTTGGTGTTCATGAACTCCTGGCCTCCTTCAATCCCTTATGGGGAGTGAAGATGGGGGGAGAGAATTCGGGGCACCCGGCGACGTGCGTCATTCCTACCGCTTGCGCCGATCCTGCTCCAAATTGGTATCCCATTTTTGTCGATTACTTTTCTTGCGGGTTATGCCCCCCTTTCTCCGATTTCTTCTGCGACATCATGCACACCTTCGGCTTTCGCCTCTTGGATTTCACTCCGAATGCGGTGGCGTGCCTGGCTCTCTTCGCGCATCTTTGAGAAGGCTTTGCCGGAGTGCAGCCCAACACGGCAATCTTCCGCCATTATTTCTCCCATCGAATCCAGCCCGGAGGCGCCGTCTCCGGATGCGTCGCCTGGGTCTCATGATCCAAGGGGGCGTACCCGGACGGCGCCATGAAGGAGAGGTGGGATGAATGGCATGGCCGGTGGTGCTGGATTGAAGATGAAGACCCGCTGGAATTCTGCAATGTCCGTCGGACGCCGCCGGTCCGCGGCAGCAACTGGGGTGATGTTGATGCTGCCGACGAGAGGCTTACGGTCGCCACCACCAGGATCCTCCGGTGACCGGGCTGGGCTCACCACAGGAGATGATGGGCGGACTTCATCCACCGCCCGGATCGCCTCGTTACATAACAAGGGAGGCCAGCCTGGCTTTTCTGAACCGGCTGACATTATGCGGCTCCGCCCTGGCCTCGACCACAACTTCACGGTGATGGCGCATGCCCATACATCGTGGCTTTTCCAGCTTGATGTGGGTCGCGACGGTGAGATTGAGCGGACCGGCAAGGCGCGAGGACTACCGCAAAAGTCGGCAAGGCCGTCAAAGTCGTTCTTCAAGTTGCCGTGAGGTAGTCCGTGGTGCAATAACTCACGCCCGGTCCAAGATCGCCGCTATGATGCGGACTGCAGCAGCGCCGCAGCCTGTCGAGCTGGCGAGGAGCCGGCGATGCGGATGTGCAGCAATTCTTGACTCCTTGATCGAGGTATCGTCAATGCTGGCGTCGGCGGTGGCTTGTCATGGACACCACCGGCGGGCTGGACTACATCGCCACCGAGGCGAGGAGGCCTGGCTTGCCATGGAGGCGGCAGCGCCCGGTGTGGAGGACAAGGCGCGGCGGCTGAGGAGGAGCAGTTCACTCGTGGCGGCGGCCACCGAGTCATCGTTGGAGGAGGACTGGCGGCGGACTCGGCGCCAATCGGGGAAGAGGCGAGTCTGCGGCGGGCTGGCTCGGCGAGCGGTCCGCCCAGCGAGAACTCTGACCTCAATTGACCTGGAGGTCAGGCGCCACCACGAGGGCCACGGCAGCGAAGGGCTGCGAAGGCGCTGAGAAGAAGAAGGCGACAGCCCCTTCCTCATCGGTAGCGCACAAACCCGCCGCCTTCTTCACCTCCTCCGGCAAGCGTTGATTCGGATGATGATCACGAGCTCCTTTTGATCTCGGGTCTCTCGGCCGAGAGGAAAAAGGCTGGTGGAAGAGGAGGAGGCGGACTGACGAGTAAGTACTCCGTTCCTTCTGTCATTTCCACTTCTCTGAATCAGGTCGCTTGTCTTGATCCATTTTGCTTTGCGGGGAGGCGAGCGTTGGCCCGGAGGCGAAGAGGCGAGGACCTTGGCGGTCAGCCCGGTGGGCCTCGAGAGACACCACTGGTGGTCTTTGAGCAGCCGGACAGCAGCCCGGCGCAGCCCAGCGTAAGTTCGTCACCCTCCTCTTACTCAACATGTGGTAGGCGCTCGATGCTATGGCCGACCTTGCGGGTTTGCGGGAGGGGCGGCAGCGGGAGGAGCCACTGAGGCTGCTCCTAACACACCACCCCCCCATCGACTACGCCGCCGCGGCGTCCGGCAAGGCGTCGGGCATGGAGCCTACATCCATGGAGGAAGAGAAACTTGGGTTACGGTAACTCTGCCGTGGCGCCAAATCTTTGGCGGAGAGGGACTTCACTTCTGGCGGCAGCTGGTGAGTCGCTTTGTCCGCCGTCTCTGTTTTTCCTTATTCTTTTCTTGGCTTCGCCCCCATTGCTGCCCAGGCCCTCCTTCAACAGACATGGAGGGCGTGGACACTGTCGTGGGAGACATTCTTGAGGAGGCCGTGGCGGAGGCCAGCAGGATTACCGTGATGAGGCCGCCAGCATTGAAGCCGCCAAAGGTGCTGCCGAGGGGCGCGCTGGGGGGCGCCAAAGGCGGCAGGCGAGCTCTGCCGAGGCACCGGCGGTGGACTGACGGTGAAGCCGGCAAGGCCTCCGCCGAGAAGAGGTGGCGGGTGACCAGCCCCCTCCTCCTCAACCTCGGGCATCGGCGAGATATCGAAGGTGGCGGCGATCTTTTCGTCCATCTTCTAGGGGCGTTAAGCGGCGCCCGCCGAAGAAGCCTTTGGCGAGTGCTTGCCGCCACCGGGCTTGAGGTGGTTGATGAGCAGGCGTTGGCGGCGGCGATTCTCGGAAGAGCAGCTTTTCGCGCCGCCGGGGCCGACTTCGGAAGCTCAATCGCTCTCTGGTGCCCGCTGGACAGGTCAAGTCGGGATGGCGGCGGTGGACAATCGAGGTGGACTTCAGGAGGAGTTGGCCAAGCGCAATGTGGAGCTCACCATGAGACGCAGACCTGGTTCCACCAGACTCACGAGGAGCAGAGGGCATTTCGGGAGGAGTTGGCCAAGCACGATGTGGAGCTCACCATGAAAATGGCCGGCGTCGAGAAGGCCCGGGAAGAAGCGGCGAACTTGGCTGCGCGGCCGGAAGCCGCCGGAACCAGCATCAAGCCGCCTTGGACTCTCGGGAAGAGGACCTCTCCAGCGTGAAGCGAAGCTTAAGCGCAATGCTCAGCATGACAGGATGAGGAGCTCGAGGCCCTTGTCGTAGCGAGGACCGTGAGCTGGGCGAGAGGCACAAAGAGGCACTCGATGCCCGGGCTCGGCCCATCTTGGCAAGGTGAAGGAGCTGGAAGCGGAGCGGGACGAGCTGAAGGAGCAGGCCCTCAAGCTTTCCGGCGAGAAGAACACGCTCAACCGTGCCTTGGTAGAGGCGCAAGGAGCAATCATCAGCAGGACTGGGGAGCTCTCCGATGCGCAGAACTCCATCAGAGACCTCAAGCTGAAGCTGGAGGGTCTCGAGAAGATGCTGTCGGAGAGCACGGCTCGGGAGGATACCTTGACCAGGAACCTCGAGGAGGAGAAGCAGCTGCGGGCAAACAAGGCCGCCTCCCACCAGGAATATGTGGTGGGTGAGAACAGGTGGATCAGCCATCTGGAGGTCGTCGCCGGCAGGTTCACCTCGCAATTGGCCACCATGGGGTTGCCAAACATGAGGTATGCCCCGGCGCGATGGGACCGTCAGCGCCAAGCTGACCCAGTTCTTGAGGTGTCCTCGGGCCTTGGCCTATCTTCACTCCACCGGGGCAGCCACGCTGGCGAAGAGGCCAGCGACTTTGCGGAGGTCGTGACAAAGGACCTCACAAAGGTGGCGCTGCTGGAATCCCGACTTTGACTTGGCGGCCTCGATGAAGAGCTTGCCGCGCGGTGTTGACCTCCACGGTGCTCAAGGGCGCATCAAGCCCATCACCAGCGGCATCGGCGAAATCAAGAGGTGGATGGCCGGCGCTGGGATTAGGCATCCGGTATTCTTCGCCGCTGCGGGTTCCCGACCAAGACAAATTTTATCTTTAGTTAGAACCACAGCTATGACGTGATGTAATTTAACTTTGAAGTACTCTTAATTTTCATGCATGTTATTTCCCGTTCAATTCCTCTTTGTATGTGTGCCTAAATCGATCGGGTAGGCTTGCGCGCGAAAGCCCTAGTGGCGTTTGGGGCCGGATCCCCGGGGCCTACGAATGCGCGTGCTGCGGACAAGCCACCTTAGCGTCACCACGGCCTTAATCTTGGCGCATTAATTCAATTACTGGAATTATTCTTATACAGGAAATTCCAGAAAATAGTACAAACTTCTAAAATTCATAGTAATTCAACAGTAACTCCAAATGAAATAATTTATATATATAAAATGATCAGAAAAATCCAATCTATCCATCTGTACTAGTTTCATGCATTTTTAAGCAAGTTAACTTGATGTTTAGTGCAAAACATGATAAAGCACTATTTAAGATCACAAATGTGTTTGAACTTTGAATCTTTGGTTCAAAATAGCTCAAACCCATCTAGTTGTAGTTGCATTAGCCCAACACACTCATTTTACCATGTCATGATCATGCATCATATTGTGCATTGCATTGATTGTGTTTCTTCTCTATTGCCGGTATTTGTCCCCTCTCGATAGACGTGGTTTCGACGATGAGATCGATGACACTGATGAAGAGCTATATTATCTTCAGAAGTGCCAGGCAAGCAAAACCCCCTTGTTCATTCTGATACAATCCCACTCTCTCGCTCATGGTCTCTTTTACCGCATTAGGACAACAACGACACATTTGTTACTTGATGCGGTAGCTGAACCCTTTTCCTCTGCATGACCTGTCATTGCCATAGTAAATAGATGAAACCCACTAGCATGAGTAGGAGTTGTTTGAGCTACGATGTGCCTACTCATACATGCTTGTTTGTCATGCACACTCTTTGCTTAGAGTTGAGTCGGATATGATTCATCGGGGATGAATCGGAGGTGTGTGAACATGTCCTCTTGTTGTGACTAAGTGTGTGAACACGATTTGGTAAAGGTAGCGGTGAGAGGCCATGTAGGGTACATGGTGGGTTGTCTCATTGCAACCGCCCTCGAGGAACTGAGTTACGTGTTTGTGATCCATGAAGCAGTTACTACCACACATTGGGTTCGGTAACTTCGGCCCATCTTGGCTTATTAATCGCCTCGATCTCTGTCCGGGAGTTGCAACTAGTTTACGGTGTTTGTAGGATATGTGTTGGGGGCGTGCGTGCGCTGACCCTAGGGGTGGGCTATGTTGCGGTAGAGACACGAGGCACGGTGTGCGGGGCGCCCGTTTAGTGCCTCGGAACCCTGCTCTCATCGTTTGGGGCCGTGGCGACACCCGGCGGATCTCCTCGCGGATGGAACCGAATAGGCGATAAACGGGACTAGAGACTTGTGTGGTTAGTCGGTCGTGGCCGACTCCTCGCCGAGCTTCGCTTGAAGGTTCTTTGAGATACCTGACGTGTACATGGTGGTAAGTGGCGAGGCGTGTGAAGAAGTACACCCCTGCAGGGTTAACATCATCTATTCAAATAGCCGTGCTCGCGGTAAAGGACTTCTGGATTTCCTGTAAAGTTCATAGACAAGTGAAAGTGGATACTCTAAAACGCGCAAGATAAGCGTGAGTGCTATGGATGGCGTTCTCGTAGAGGCGGGGCGGATCCTTAGTGGTGTATTGATATGGTGAATATGTGGACTCATATGCGCCATCTCAAAGAGTTACTTGCGATCGTAGTTTAGGATAGCCACGAGTCAAAGCTGGCTTGCTGCGGTTAAACTCCACCACCCTTTGTTGATACCGATGCATATGTAGTTAGTTACGATGTAAGTCTTCTTGGGTACATTTGTACTCACGTTTGCTCAATTTATGTTTTGCGAGAGAGACTTACGTCTCGCTAGTAGTTCAGCGTGGACTTGACGTTTAGCTGGTTACCTCAGCTACGATCTTGTGCCCTCTGCGAGGATCGGTAGATAGTCGGGCTTCTCAGCCTTTTCATTTGTAGATGTATGTACTCAGACATATTAAGCTTCTGCATGTGTTTTGACTTGTATGCTCTGAATGTTGGGCCATGAGACCCATGCTTGTAATATCTCTCTCCTCGGAGCCTATTGAATAAATACTTGAGTCGTAGAGTTATGTTGTGATGCCATGTTGTATTTACACATATCGAGCATATTGTGTGTATGATTGAAATGCTTGGTATGTGTGGGATCCGACAACCTAGTTGTTTATCCTTGGTAGCCTCTCTTATGGGAAATGTAGTCTTGTGCTTCCGAGGAGCCATAGTAGTCTGCTACAGCCGGTTTCTTTGGAGTCCTGCTAGCGGCACTCTTTGCTCGGAACACTTGACTAACCGGCATGTGATTCACGCCGTTCATGTATACATCCCTTGAAATGTCGCGGTGACATCCGAGTCTGCCTAGCCTGCTACGGCGGGGTTCCCGAGTCTGTTGGCCAGTGCTACAGCCGGATTCGCCGCTGTTGACCGACATGCTCGATGTTGATTCATGTATGCCTGTCCCTATAAGTTAGTGCCACTTTGGGTTCACGACTAGTCATGTCGGCCGGGTTCTCTGTCATATGGATGCTAGCGACACTATCATACCGTGAGCCAAAAGCGCATAAGCGGTCCCGGGCCATGGTAAGCGACACCGTGGGATTACCGTGCGCGAGGCCGCAAAGTGATCTGAGGTGTTACCGGCTAGATCGATGTGACTTGGAATCGGGGTCCTGACAAACGGCGTCTATCAATGCCCATTTTGCAACCGGAAGCTTCTTATGCGTATATAAGTGTTCTGGCGCATGCAAGAGGACGGGCCGTTGACTCCTTCAAGTAGAAGTATTCTCGTAGGGTGGCCCACGGCGCATACGCCGAGTACCTGGAGAAGCTTCAGGATCGTGCCGGCATGTGACATGAGATGTGGGATCGAACTATGTACGCTTGAGTATGCTTAATGACGGTTGAACTATGTACTTATGGTTGAATTATGCTTGTGTATGTGTACGCTAATTATCTATGTCTGAGTATGTTTAATCTATTTTTACTTATGTCTAACCATGGGTTATGGATGCAATCAGTTTGGTTGATGGAATCTACGTCTTGGTTTATTGGTCCCCTTTGTAATTTGTCTTAAATTTTGACCAAAGGTTTAACTGACAAAATGTTAGTGCAGGTCAGCAAAAATTATATCCTTGGATGGGTATTTGAGCATAGTGTTCAATGATATAATTTTTGGTGACATGCATAAACATTTCTTAGTTAAATATTTGGTCAAAATTTAATAAAAATACAAAGGGATATCTTTCGAGACGAAAATAATCGTCAATCACACGGTTCCCAAAATTGGATCCATGTGCAATGACTTTCATTTTGCCTATTGCGTCAATCACACACGGTTGGCTTCAGAAAACTTTCGCGTCCAAAATTCTTTGTGGGACAGAAAACCCTCACCACCCAATTCAAAAAAGGAAAAAGAAAACACTCACCATCCCCACGTCACAAAAAGCCTCACCCACCCACCACCCCTCGGTCCCCATTCACACTGCACAAGCTCCTCGGCGTCTATGCATGCACCGCCCTATCATGGCCAGTAACCCATAGCTTCGCCGCTTTGCCGCCGCCGTCAGGCTGCCGGCAAAGCCCACCACATTTCGCCACTTCCTCTTGCCGCCGCCTATTGCCATCGACTTTCTCGACGCTGCTCGCGGTCGACCCAGCTCCGCTCGGTTGGGGAATCTTCCGTACTGAGGGTTCTTTCTCATGGACAACAAGGTACCTAATTTAATGAGACATTATCTCATCTCTTATCCCAGTTCATCTGCCTCCTTTAATCACCTGGCCGAAATCGCCATGAATTCATTTTTATTCGAGCTGATTTGAGGGTTTTCTTCCGTTCATAGAGTGTATAGTGCGCGGACACATAAGGACCTTGCAGGCTTCGCCAGACATTCCATCTCACCATACCAGATGACTTGAGGATGCGCGCGGTATGTTTAATCTCACCCTAAATCGGCTGGCATGGCCTACTTTCCTGAACATATTCTAAATATTACTACATTTGGATAAAAGGTGCCACGTGCACCATATACGTCAAAGGGGACCTTTTTCCCCTCTTCTTTCTTTTTTAGGCAAATTAATGATGTATTGTTCTTTCGATTACTCTCATATTTCCATGACATCATGTTTACCCTATCATTTAATTATAGATTTTTGTCCTTGATTTATTTTGTATGCAGTTCTTTCAATTTGGGCCCATATTTGCATGTTAACATATTTGGTTTAACAATCCTACCATTTTCTGCAGCGCGTCCCTTGCTATGCAACACAATCTGTAGTGCACAATCTTTCCCTTTACATAAATCAGGACTGCAGGGATGTCATACTACACACAAACCATGGATTTACAATCGTTGCTACGGTAAGACTTAATGAACGTGGTGACTCCTATTTTGGCACTGGCTTTTGGAAAGAAATTTCTAAGTTTTATGAACTGAAAGATGGCACTAGAATTGCACTGCACATAAAAGGGTCTGGTCATGAGATATATGGTAACTTCCCCGACGAGCTCTGCCATGGCTATCACAAAAGCTTGGATGCGTTCTCCAAGATCCTCGGCGGTCACCTTGGCCCAACCAGAGGCCTTGAAATGGCGAAGTTCCATTCCAACAGCAAGGACCGAGCCAAGCTTGACGACTGGTTCCGATCCCCCACTCTAGATCAGCTCAAGGAGCTCATGTTTGATGATGGGCATATGCGATCGCTACCAACGTCCGCACTCCGCCTCGCGCCCACGCTGTGCGTTGCCAAGTTCAGGAACTGCCATCCCCCTTAATGACGCGCCCGCTCTTATTCTACCACGACTGAAGCACCTCGAGCTCGTCATCATCTGCCTATCAAACGGTGACATGGAGCGCCTACTCCGTGGCTGTACTTCACTCGAGTACCTTCGTCTTCAGGCGATCAATGGGTTGAGTACCTTCCACATTGAGGGAGTCCTGGATTAGGGGGTATCTGGGCAGTCAGACTGTGTACTACGCCCGGACTATTTAAGTGTGAAGATACAAGACTCAAGACGTCGGCCCGTGTCCGGATGGGACTTTCCTTGGCGTGGAAGGTAAGCTTGGCGATCCGGATATTATATTTCCTTCCTTGTAACCGACTCCATGTAAACCCTAGCCCTCTCGAGTGTCCATATAAACCGGAGAGGTTGGTCCTTAGAAGGCCGATCACAATTACAATCATACCATCATAGGCTAGCTCTTGGGGTTTAGCCTCTCACGATCTCGTG
Source organism: Aegilops longissima (assembly GCA_021605205.1). Classification (NCBI taxonomy): domain Eukaryota; kingdom Viridiplantae; phylum Streptophyta; class Magnoliopsida; order Poales; family Poaceae; genus Aegilops; species Aegilops longissima. The sequence continues at coordinate 355,417,970 of CM038681.1, forward strand.
GTAGATCTACACTTGTACTACCCATATCATCAATATTAATCAAGCGAAGTAGGGTTTTACCTCCATCGAGAGGGCGAACACAGGTAAACATCTGTGTCCCTTGCTTCTTGTTACCATCAGCCTTGGCGCATAGATCGGGACCCCTACGAGATCCACGGTTTGACACGACATTGGTGCTTTCGCCGAGAGTTCCTGCGTATGCGTCGCCGCCCGAGCTCGATGGCTCGCCGATCATCATCAAGCGGCGCTGTCGGCGGGACTTTCCTCCACAGCAGATCTTCGTGTTCGGCGGCCGCCGCTGCGGGCAATTAAGCAGCCATCTGGGGCGGATCGATAGCTCGCCCACAGCCACCAGTCAGGTTGGAAACCTGAACTACGGCGCACATCCGCGGAGACTTGATCTTGATGGGTTTGGGCCTATGCGAAACGCGGACGGTCATAGCGTGCATGGCTTAGACCTGCCGTCGGGACGAAGCTCGAAGCGTCATCCCGTACTATCCCGGACCTAGATCCGGGCAGGTTCGCGTTGCCTAAGGGCGGAGGATGGATCCTGCCCCCGAGTTGCGCACTCGCCAGCGATGGGGCGAACACGGGCCTTACCTCTGCGGTGGCTGTGACTCGAACCCGGTTCGTATCCGGACGTTGGTTCGATCCGCGCGCTCCGAGCCCGTCGGGCAGGATGAGCTCGGTAATGGAGTTCACCGCTGCGGATATCTTCCGGCACTTCGCCTTTGGCGACATACTGAACTCATTAAAGTCTCTCTCTTTGTTAGGAGGCTTTGCGCGAACTATGTCCGGCTTGAGTGGGAGGCGGCGGCGAAGAATTTGTTGCCCACCACCACCCACTTCATTGCCACGATCGATGACAACCAAGGTAATGAACCCGACTCGAAGACATCGGCGGTATGGGCGGCGATGCGGGAGAAGAACATGAACCACCGCTCCTTTGGGCGGTGGACAGCCATCCTTCTTATGATATATATCGGTGGACACTCCAAAGAAACAAATGGCGATGAGGCAATGGAGGATAAAACCCGAGGAAAAAAGCAAAAGAATGGGCGTCGCATGACGCCACTCCAAGCCCGCCACCAATACCGGCCCGAAGTCAAAACAATTCGGATAGTGCAGCGGATGAATATAACCCTAGTCGACTTGCCTTTGAAGGCGAACTAGCAGCTATAGGATACTTGGAGAGGGATAACTATCGCCCCCCTCCAAGGATGAGGCAAGCCTCGGCAATGGCAATTTGGCGTGCGATGATCGATGGAACAAGCACGCTTTGGCTGACGGCTCATAGCCATGGCAAAAGAGCACTGCAAAGGAAGCAACAGACATCTTAAAGCTTACGAGACTACATTGGTGGACAGATGGACCAAGGTCACAGCCCTTTGAAAGATCTGGACCCGACCGCCCGGACAAAGGCACCACGAGGGCACAACCGGCCGCTAACCTAAGCAGGAGAACTCAAGGCACACGCGCGGCGTCAACACACGCTACTATCCAAACCAATACGAAGGAAAAAGAAAAAGCATCCTCAAGCCTCGGCGCAATTGTCATAAGCGTCAAAACAAGAAGGCTGGTGTTAATTCCAGCAACTCCAGTCGGTCGTGAGACGGAGAACAACTCAGACCTATCCGGCCCGAGCCACACACTCGACCAGCCATGTGAAATCCATGGTACTCCTAGAAGGACGGCAAAGCATACCAATAGAGAATGCCGGACCCTCAAAACAAAGCGGCTAGTCGCGTGCCGGAAAAAATGAAGGGAGGCATCTGTTCAAGAGCCCCCCATAGCATAAGAGTATGGCCGATCGCCCCCGATCGCATTAACCAAAGCAACTCAATTGCAGTACCTCCGGACATAGCAAACCGGGGGCCCCGCAACACATAAAATCCCCGCAGGTGTGAAAACCATAAACAAACATCTCCTAAAAGATGCTAGGGGCAAAGGCCGAATTCTTTTGGCCCATCATTCTAAACGGTTATCTTTGGATCACCAAACAATACTTCGCCAAAGAATAAATCTTCGACACCGTCCCACCATGCGGTAATTTACCGTATGTTAACGGGACGAACCACGTTGACTAGATTCCACGTGGTCAATCACTCAGGCCAACACCATGTGATACAATCACTGCGGCGAACCCGCCCTCTTAAGCGGAAACCATACAGCTGCGGAGCGGCGAGTCGCGCATGCCTATCAAATTTTGATATGACAGCCTACTATTCGGGCACCAATTGAGAGTCCGCTACCCAGCGGTATAGCGGCTGGGTTTACGAGGGACGATCGGGAGCCCTCGGACCAACCATAAGAGGACACTCGGCTACCCAGTATTTGCCTTACAAACTTACTTTAGCTTGAGAGCAGATTGGTGGCGTGGAATCGGCCCGGACACACAAGAGTCCTCCCCTAGATGAAGGCATCTCGGATTCCTCTTGATCCGGCAACTCCCTCCAGTCCGGCCATCACGAGTTCCTTGAAAAACACCTCTTTTCATAATCATACATCGTACTCGTATGCCTAGACATATCATTCTACCACAATGCATAAACCTAAAAAACACTTACCGACCGTCGCTTTTCATCGACACCTCGTGTTATGCCCGATTAGGCCAGGGGCTTCATAATACGGCAATAAAGTCCGACCACCTTCTCGGTCGTCCGGCACCCCAAACTTATAGCACTATATGCATCAGCTCCGAATCATGTCTTGGGTCATTGGTTGGGTTTGCCCGGCTCCCTTGTTTTGGTACCTTACGTTCCGTTATATCGGCTAAGGTAAGCGAGGGAGAACTCTGCGATTGTGTCCCGGATCTGCGGACGAGCACCTCGATGAAAGCGAAAACCATTGTCATGATATAGCGAGCAGGTCAGCTGTTAGAAGGTCGTAAAATCATAAAGATTTATTCCGCTGCGCCATTATAAATGCAGAGGCGCGATGGATCGGTCTTCAATCGGCGCCAATTGAGCCCCTAGTTGGCCTTCGAACACTAGAGACTCTTGCCGACTCATACTCAATTCCTATGGCTAAGTGAGAGTAATAAAGCCTTATAGTCCGATTGCCTGGTTCACGGAGAAAGCGCCTCCATAAAGGACCCAACTATGGGATAAAGAGCATTTAGATATATCACGAACACCCTCGTATTCTTTCTACGTGGGGGCAGAAGCCGACGAGTGGCCAACTCTCAGGATTCACATACAATAAACAGCCACACGGGAAGAACATATGTTCAAACAAAATAGGCAATATATAATAAAAATGCCACTATCCCATATTACAAAAAGCAGCATGAATGCCCTCGGGGAAATATAATGTCTTTGGTACATTTATACGCATAAAGCGAGCTCCCTTGATACACCTTCATAGTACAGTTCAGACTTGCGATGCTCCTTACCCTTTGGCGGCCCCTCGGTCATCAGCTTATCCGTGTCAAGCTTCCCCAATGCACTTTTGCAGGCGAATGCCATCGTGCACCCTCTATCTGAACCGATTGCTTAATAGCATCAAGCGAGACAAGCGCCCACAATCCGCTTCACGAGCCGAAGTAAGCTGCTCGGAATTGGCTCCGCCCGACCACAACCGGACAATCAAGTCTTTCATAGCTAGTTCGATTGCTTTGGTGCGATTCGACCAGCTGCTTGAGCTGATCGATAAAAGGCACCGAATAATTGGTGCCAAATCTGCGACCAGAAATCCCTCTCCGTGAACTTCTTTTCCTCGGATCGGTAGGAATTGGGGCGTCGATATCTTGTGAGGAAGATCCTAAGCGCCCATGAAAATAAGAGTTCAGCTTGGCGCTTAGAATTCTTCCCATTATCATGAACAAATGGCTAAGAATCTGAAGGCCTTACCAGCCGCAACTTTCCGGGCATCTTGAATGTCCCGTCACTTTCTCGGGCTTCTTCGAGCATCTTCATGACTTGGGCGCTTGGGCGAGTTCAGTTCTTTCCTATTAGACTCTGCTCCAAGCCCTCGCTTTTCTGCACAGCCTCATGGAGCTCCCGCTCAGCCGCGACAACCCTGGCCTCGTGTTTTTCACGAATTTTCTGTTCGGCGGCAGCCTTCTCATTGGCATCATCCACAGCCTTTTTCAGTGCCTCATATTCGGCACTTGCTCCTAAGGCACAAATACATTTCAATAAGCACAATTACTTATTTGTGCCTAATGCAAGACAATGTTTTATCATACCTTGTGAGGGAGTCCCGGATTAGGGGGTGTTCGGATAGCCGGCCTACCATCATCGGCCGGACTATCATCGGCCAGACTATCATCATCGACCGGACTCCAAGACTATGAAGATACAAGATTGAAGACTTCGCCCCGTGTCCGGATGGGACTTTCCTTGGCGTGGAAGGCAAGCTTGGCGATACGGATATGTAGATCTCCTACCATTGTAACCGACTCTATGTAACCCTAGCCCTCTCCGGTGTCTATATAAATCGGATGGCTCTAGTCCGTAGGATAGAACAACAACCCTTACAATCATACCATAGGCTAGCTTCTAGGGTTTAGCCTCCTTGATCTCGTGGTAGATCCACTCTTGTAAACATCCACAATATCAATATTAATCAAGCGGGGCGTGAGGTTTTACCTCCATCAAGAGGGCGAACCTGGGTAAAACATCGTGTCCCTTGTCTCCTGTTACCATCCGCCTAGGCGCACGATTCGGGACCCCCTACCGAGATCCGCGGTTTGACACCGACATTGGTGCTTTCATTGAGAGTTCCTGCGTATGCGTCACCGATAAACGATGGCCTCTTCAATCGACAACGGCGCCGTCTGGGTGAGACTTTTCTCCCTGGACAGATCTTCGTATTGGCGGCCGCGCTGCGGGCCAACTCACTTGGCCATCTGGAGCGATCGAAAGCTTCGCCCCTGGCCGTCGAGTCAGGTTTGGAAACCCTAAACTTCACGGACGATATCCGCGGGGACTTGATCTTGATGGATCTGAGCCACAGCCCGGCGTGCAGCGCTGTCACGATGGGCATGACCTAACTCTGCGCGGACAGCACCTTGGAGGCCGCTGCGAATCCGCTCCGACCCATAGTCGGAGCCGATCGCTGGATCGAGGGCGGATGGCTGGACACCGCCTCGGGGCTGCAACTTCTCGGCGATGGGCGAACACTTACCTTGTCCGCATAAAGCTCATGACTCGAGGTGCGGACTCTGCGGACTCCGAACCTCCTGCGCCCTGCCGGTCGAGTCCGATTGGCGCCCGATCATGGAATTCACCGCTGCGGACATCTTTCGGCTTTTCGCCCTTGGCGATATCATAAATTCTTGAAGCATCTCGCTATCCGGAGAGCCTGGCGAACTACGGCCAGGATGGTTGAAGCAGCAGACGGCGAAGAAATTGAGCCCACCACCACCCGCCCGTAGCCACCGTCGACAATTTAACGGCGTGCTCGACTCGACTCCGAAGACATCGGCGGTATGGGCGGCGATGCGGAGACTACCAGAACCAGCACCTACGGGACACTAGAAGACCACCTCGTCCTCGACATATACATGGTGGACACCCCAAAGGGAAGCGATAACGAGGAACAACGGGGCGCGACGGAGGATAATCCCGTCGATAAACAACCAAAAGCGGCGGCGTAAGCGCTGCCCTAAGTCCGCCTCGATCAAAGCAGCATTCCTAACGACCCAGCGATAGAGCAGGGCAAACCAGCGAGACGACGAACAGGGCGAGCGGATAATCAACCCCTTCACGGGCAATCAACAGTCCGGACACAACACGGAACATAAGAACATACACAAAGACTGCGTCGCCATTGCAAGAAGTTTGAAGAAGGAAAAGCGGAGCTCAAAACAGCGAAGACACGCTCGAGAATGAAGTGGAGCAAAGTATTCAAGACTGCGGACAAATATGGCAATGTCCATCAAACAAAAACTACCGAAGCGCAAGTTGCTGCCAGAATTTGGCGAGGAAGCCATAGAGCCTTCACGGTCAAAAAATAAAGAGGCCGCTGGCGGATAGGCGGCAGATGATGCGAGGCCAGCGACAAGCGGGGCGCTCACAAGCAATTATAATCACAGGAAAGCAGACGGCCCAACTAGGTCCATCTACGGGCCAAAAAGAGGGCCCCGGAAGTAACACAACACGACAAGTTTTTGAAGACAGCGGCACACCCAAATACTGAGCGCTGCACACCGCTATGTTTTACCGATGAGGTCTTTGGATCATGAATTTCAGCGGGGTTCAAACCCATAAACATAGAGGCATCTGACGACACAAAAGACCGGATGCGGATAGAAGATTACATACTACACATACACATGGCTAGAGGAGATGATCTCACGCCATAAAATACCTACCCCTCAAGCTCAAAGGGCCAGCTCGGCATTGGCTCAAAAGCCTCCCGAGAAAACACTTGTTGGAAGTTGGGAAGAGCTTGAGGGCGCGTTTAAACAAATTTTCAAGGGACTTATGTCCGCCCTCCGGATCTGAGCGATCTGAGTCATATAACCCAACAGCCGGAGAGTCGGCACACAAATTCTGGAACAGGTTCCTTACCAAAAAGAACCAAATAGTCATTGTCCGGACACGGAAGCCTTAGCAGCTTTTAAACACAACGTCCGAGGGCGAATGGCTTGCGGACACCTCAGCCAAGAGAAGCCAAGAACAATGGCGCGCTAACAAGCCTCATGGCGCTTTTGCGCGGGAGAAAACAGTTAGCTAGCAAGATGCAGCACCAGCGACCAGTACATCGAGATCGAGAGATGGAAGCGGAAAGTCACGGCGCAGGAAAGATCAGCGCGGAATAAAGAAAAAAAGCCCAAAGACACGGCGGTCAATGCGGTTCAAAAGCTTCATGACCAAACAATAAAACACGGCCTCTTAAGGACAACGAGAGGAGCTATCAAATTTAAACAAAATTTTAGATCGGATATGTCAAATCCACGATACCTCGGAAGGCACGCAAACCATACCAACGAAATTGTTGGGTTTTAAACAGTCCGGCAGACTCAACGCCCGGACACAAAGAACTCGATCATGGCGAGGGCGATGTGAACCCCACCAGTGAGCACGGAAGTCAAAGACCTTCCCACAAGAAGTCAAAACAGTAAAATCGCTTCGCGTGATAATCACGGAAAACCAACACGGCACTTTCGCTAAGACAAGTGTCATACGGTCCACCCAGTGGAACACGAGATTGGATGTCAAAACCAATCACTTTCGACCATCTGGATTAGTCGAAGTATCCGGAACACAGGATAGACTGCCACGATATCGGATCCCATAATAGGCGGACTGCATTTCACGCGAGGTTTTGATGGGCGGCGGCGGTGACTTAAACCTGCTATATCCGGACACAACCGCAAGTTGGGATAGACCCTACTACAATTCGGCATAGCCGCACTTCCTTCAAAGGGTGGCGCGAGGCCCTTACGCCCAGTGCACAGTTTCATTATTACTAGAAGTTGTGTTAGGGTCACCGACAACTTCCGACGAAAAGCTAACCTTTCATGTCGCCCCATTTAAAAGTAGCTATCAAGCATCCTTTGGGGCGAAGCTTTCGTCGCTTCAATGCAATACCACATTACGCGTCTCTTACGCTTAAAATGCCAGTCCATGTGGCATCATTTCATTAAAAGGTCGTTTGAGACCCGGACACGGCTGGGCGAGTCGGAATAAATAAACTAGAGGCTACCTAGCCGCACACCCCTTCACAAGGTTTGTACATATAAGCCATAATGAGCTAGCATAGGCTCAGCTTTATTAATCTATATTTCAATTTTTATGCACTTTCTCATACGGTTTCTTTCCCAATTAAGTTCCTCTCTTTTACGAGATGAACAGCGTGCACACCCGTCCGAGGATCGGCTGCGGAACACGAGGAGCAGGCGTGCGGTAGGGACCCATTGCAAGGACTCTTTTCAGACTAAGACCCTCGTAAACCTTTCTTCTGTCTCTTGTTGCTATAATCCCTGGTTTATCATTATAACCAGAGTGGAGGCTGGCGTTTTGGCATCGGCGCGCGGAAGAACCTGCCGTACACGGACACAAGGGTCTTAGGGCTTTGTTTTGCCGCTATTGTAAAGACCGAACACCTTGGGAGTGTTGGCGTCTCGAGTTAGGCCTTATATGCATCAGCTCGAATCATGTCTTTGGTCAAATGTTGGGTTTGCCCGGCTCCTGTGTTTTGCTACCTTATGTTCCGTATCATCGGCTAGCGGCGGCCGGAGAACTCTGCGATTGTGCCCGGTTAATTTGGCGAGCACCTCGATGAAAGCCGGCGGCTGTCATGATACAGCGAGAGACTGGTCAACCACTCGATCGACCATGGGAATGTTTAGGATTCCTCGCTTAGGCGAAGGGCGTTTCCGGCCAGGCACATCTGCGCCCCAAATTCGGAGGCGCGGTGCCCCGAGGGGCTATGTCATAGCCCCACCCTCGAACTCCATGGCTAAGTGAAAGTGATAAAGCATTATAGTCCGGTTGCCTCGTTTGCTACACTACCACCTCCTTTACAGGACCGAGGCGTCGGATTAAGTGTGAAAGCAGCGCTATTTTTGCGAACACCCCGCACCTTGTGCGTGGGGGCTGAAAGCCGACGGCGCCATATTTCAGGTTATACACGTATACATGAGCGTCCGCATAGGAGATATTCTATTACTTGAGCGCACAAGTATAAAAGGCGCTTACATCATAATTATTGTTTTACATCATACAAGCGTTCATTCAAGCGTAACATTTTTGAGCACTGCGACTCTATTACGACGAGCACCACGCAGCGCCGCCAAAATAGTGCTCGGCGGGTAACGGTTATCATCGAACCGAAGTGCAACAGCGGTGGCATCCATTTCTGTCAATGTGTCTTCACGCGGCGAGTGCCATCCGCGCACCCTCTATCTGGTCGACCGCTTCATCGCCTTGATATGCGGCACCGCCCAAGAAATTGCTGCAATAAGCCAAAGTAACTCTTGGCTCGGGCCTATCCGGCGAATATGGGTCACTATATCCGTCATAGCAAGCCGGACAACCTATTTAGCTCAGCCCACTCGGCCAAGCGGCGGTCGGCGAAGTGAGCGCTCCGGACTATGGAATTGAGACCAAAACAGCTCTTAGTCTTTTGATCCTTACGGCGAAAATGCACAACAACATCCGCCCTTTTCGCTGCTAAGTCCATATAAGGGTCCTATGGACCCCACAGTTAACCCAGTGAGCATACTTTGGATCCGTAAACCTTGGCGCAGCGAAAAGGCTTACCGGCTACAATATCTCGACTGGCGCAACTCCTCCTTTATAGCCCGCATTGCGAGCGGGCATCCTTAACCGGCGATGGCCTTCCCAGGTCTTCTTGCCCGCTAAGCGCTCCTTCCCTAGAGCCTCATTGCGGTCGGTAGCATCTTTTAACTTCAAGGCCATTTCGGCCATCTCTTCCCTACTCGGCGGTGTCGACCCTTCGGCCGCTAACTCCTTGGCCGCCCTCGAGGCCGCCGCATTACTCCTTCGGCCTGCTCCTTGGCTTGAGCAAGTTCGGCCGAAGGCTCTCCACAACAGCGGCACTATCTGCATTTCACGAACATGTTGTAAGGCTGGCCGGCTCCCTTACCAAGTGACCGCCGATAACAATTACCTTGCGACTCATCAAGTCGCTTTGTTGACCAGCGTGATGTCGCATCCGCAGCAGGGAGTTGCCGCTTTAGTTCAGCAACTCCGTCGGTCCGGCTGGCCCCGGACAACCCACCACCTGCATCGGGCGGCGAAATTTAAACCTGCGATTTTGATCCTCGGCTGCTGTCGATTTCGACAACCTACCGAGTCTCGGGGCTACTATCCATACGAGGCGCATTCTATATGCAAAACTGTTAAGCGGTGTGTCATTTTACGTACCTCAAACCCGCTGACAAACTCGGCGGCATTGTGCAACCCGCCTTGGCGAGCGAAATCCTTTCAATCACCATGCTCATCAATGCGTGGTGATCTTACGAATAAACGCCTTCTCAGCAGATCCTTGAGCCGTACACCAGTTGGCGCCCGAACTATCGGCTTTGCCAAACCGGGGCTCCCTCCGTGGCGACACTTGAGGCTCGTCCGCCCTATCCGGCAGCGCCCGGACGGGCGTCTCGCTCTCCATCATCTCGGACGAAGGTCCCCGAAGCGAGCTCATTTGCGAAGGGCGGAGATCCGAACTACAAGGTAAAACTTTAGTTATCCTCGGAAGCACAAATAGGGATGTCCCTTATTATAAAACTCCTTTCTTTCTACTTACGGCTCGTTGGAGGCTGACTCTTTAAGGGAGATTGTGCGGCGGGGCCTTCCGGACCACAGGACCCTCTGGCGAAGATTTCTTCCCCGTTTAGGGGCTTTTGCCCAGGTCCTCGAGGCAGTCCTCTTCTCCCCTTGGAGGAGGATTCTCGATCCCCCTCTTTCAAGAACCTCCTTAGGCGAGGCGGTAGCTTTCTGCTTTCCCCTTCGTCTTCCTCTGAAGGCGCAACCTCAACATCTGGACCAGCATGGGATCCGGCGTGGTCTCGGGGAGGGCGGACACCATATCAATTTTGCTTCCGCTATCCACTCCTGTGTAGAAGGAAGTTGGTCATAAAGCGAATCATCGAAAGGCAAACAAGCGGTGTGTCGGACTGGAACTACTTACTTGAGTATCCGAGGCGATTGCAGCAGGCCAGCATCCTCGGTCAATTCGGACGCACCTCTTGCGATCCGAAGAATAATTTGTACATCTCGGAGGTGTCATACCCATGAAGTGTTGAAGAATCCGTGGGCCCTCGGTTGAACTCCCATAGCCGGAGAGGCGGCGTTTGCAGGCGGGAGGCGCCTAATCAGCATAACCTGCATCACCACCACCATATCGACCTCCCTCGTTTGGAGATCTCGAATCGGCCCTGCGGTAGGGGCACGTCCTTTGTGGCCCCAGTTGAAATATGGTTGACCCACGACTTCAACCGTCGTGGAGGTCCCAGGCGGAATAAGGCGGCGGCTTTTGTCTGCGGCCCCTCGGAAAGGTAATATAGAACCACTCTTGCTGCCACGGGCGAGCTCCTCTTGGAAGGAGCCAGCGGGCCCGCAGGGCATCGGCCCTCTACTTATGGCCGCCCGCCACACTCCACTTAGCGCCCCGATCATCTTGGCGCCACATTGAAGGTCTTCACCACGAGGCGAAGTGAGGGTGGCGGAGGAAGGCCATGAGATGACAATAAATGCGGAAATATGGAGGATGGACTCGGAGCCAAATCGTGGAATTCCAACCCATAGTAAAACATGAGCCCTCTCACAAAAGGATCCATCGGAAGCCTAAACCCGGCGGAGGTGGGATACAAAAGCGACATACTCGCCGGGCTCGGGGTGGGGATGGCCTGCCCTTGGCGAGCAACCTGTCGAAATCTCATAAGCCGGTGCTTGGCCTCCGCAGCTTTAGCACGTCCTCCTCCGTGGCGGAGGAGGGCATCCTCCGACCCTGGAGGTCGGAACCGGACATCGTTGGAAGTCGGCGCTCGAATCTGGAGCTCTAGGTCTGGAACTTGGGCGGGAGAGGATTCGATGAAGGATTGAAGAAAAAAAGCGAGCCTTGGTCCCGTTATAAAGAGGAGAACACCAAGAGCCGTCTCGTGACCGTTTGGGACTCGCCCGATAGAGGGGCATGGCGGCAGGCGCGGTTGGGTTACCACGTCCGTATTGATGAGAATCCTGGATTAAGGAAACACGATCTCTGCCCGACAAGGCGTGCCAAGAAACTGCCGCTAAATCGTTGAGGTGGTAGAGTAAAAACAATTTAAATAATGGCTTGGTAGTGGCGTGGCGTCGTGCACAAAACGTCGGCAGATTGAACTTGTGTATATATTATTCTCTCTACGGTGGAATGTGGAATTTATTTTGCGAGCGGACACTATCTGGTGTTCACAATCTTCTATCATTGGAGGAGGAACCCGCCTTGCAATGCCAAGCAATATCTGGCGCGGACTTATCGTCATTGAAGCCTGGTTAGGGGGCTCTTGAGGAGTCCGGATTAGGGGTGTCGGATAGCGGACTACCATCATCGGCTGGACTATCATCGGCGGACTATCATCATCGACCGGACTCCAAGACTATGAAGATACAAGATTGAAGACTTAGCCCGTGTCCAAATGGGACTTTCCTTGGCGTGGAAGGCAAGCTTGGCGATCTGGATATGTAGATCTCCTACCATTGTAACCGACTCTATGTAACCCTAGCCCTCTCCGGTGTCTATATAAACGGATGGCTCTAATCCGTGGGACAGAACAACAACCCTTACAATCATACCATAGGCTAGCTTCTGGGTTTAGCCTCCTTGATCTCGTGGTAGATCCACTCTTGTAAACATCCACAATATCAATATTAATCAAGCAGGACGTAGGGTTTTACCTCCATCAAGAGGGCCCGAACCTGGGTAAAACATCATGTCCCTTGTCTCCTGTTACCATCCGCCTAGACGCACAGTTCGGGACCCCCTACCCGAGATCCGCCGGTTTTGACACCGACACCTTGTTTCTCTTCTAACTGCTTCCTCACGCGGCCAAGTTCTTCCTCGGCTCGTTCCAGGCTCCACTTCAGTTTGGACACCTCCGCATTATGAGCGGCCGTCTTCTCCGCAGACACCCGTGTTCAAACAAAGAGGTACACGTCGTTAACATAAGTTACCACGACAAATAAGGATTTGATCCCCTGCCCGGCTCCCTCTCTTTTGCTCGACAGTGCATCAGAGGCTACTACTCATACTATGACGATTCCTCAAAGGTTTCTCAGGAAACATACCTCAAAGGCCTTTATAAGGCCAAGGCGGGACTTCGTTCAACCCGCTCTCGATGGACTGAATCTTTTCAACCACCGCACCCATAAGGGTCCAATGTTCATCGGCGATGAGGCCGCGTTCTTTAGCGCTGTCGATAGACTGCCTGGCAGCTCTGCTTTCGAGCAGAGGTTGCCGGTGGAATAAACAGGCTGCCCACCGTTGAAAGTGGTTGCTCGCTGATCCAGGAGCCTTAGAGTCTCCGGACCTGGTCGGCTGTTGGCCAAGCCAAGATCGCCCCTTCTTGGCACACGGGGCCATCGTTCCCGTGTGCGGCTCGATGATATGCCCCCTGGTCCGAGCCCGTCGAGGCGACACCTCGATGTCGTGGCGGGACTTTGGGAAGGGGCCTCTGGGCGTCTCGGTGCCAAGGCATCGAGCTCGCGAATCCTCGAGATGAGGACTGGCTAGCCGAGACCTCGCGGACTGTGCAAAACATAGCAGCGATTAAAATTACTATACCGAAAATAATCCCGGGCCAGCGTCGCGTGTTGGATTTTGTACACTACGACTTTTCGGGGCTGGGCCTGGGATCCCACTACAGGCTGCTATCGGCAGCCGTGGTGGATGCCCTGCGGGAGGAACCTCTTCTCCTCTTAGGCGATTCAGCCTCGAGGGGCGAGGAGCTCGCGCTTCTTCCACCTTGATGTGGCCTTCGTCCTCTCTGCTTCTTCCTCTTCGTCTTACGAAGAAGGGCGTCGCTTGAGTCTTGAATTTGCGTTGAAGCCTCGCGGTGGCGGAGGCCACTCCGGGTCTTCTTGACCTTCTTGGAGGCCTCCTTCTTTGGCGCCTGTAAGTAGCGGGGACCAACATCTTCGTCGAGAAGAGGTCCGGCCAGTTCCTCGACAGCGGGGCGGACAATGTATCCGCTCCACTTTCTTTATCCATCCTTGATGTCACGGCGAGACACGATTAGGATGTCCCCCTCACGACATGCCGAGTGAAGCATGAATAGACCGAGCTTGAGTGTGACTTACCGAGCTTGGAGAATGGGATGACCGATACCCACTGTCCTCGGTGGGGCCCGGCCATGATTTGCCAGGATTAAAGAGCACCTTCCAGATATCCTTGTGGGAGGAATCATAAAGCTCCCAAAGTGTGTTGTGCTCGGCTGGGTCGAACTCCCACAGAGTACAAGCTCGGCGCTGACAGGGGAGAACCAGGAGAACTAGCATCACCTAGACTACATCCACAAGTTTGACGTCCCTATCGACCACACCTTGAAGGCGCGTCTGGAGCGGTGACAGCTCATCGGACGAGCACCAGTTCGGGCCCTTCTTGGGCGGGGCGTGGCATGATGGGGCCGGATCTGAACTCTGGAGCCACCGCCCATTTTTGCAGCGTGGTTGGTGATATAGAACCCTGCTGCTGCCACTCCTTGTGGTCGTTGAAAGCGCCCTTGGCCAAGCGGCCTTGGGCATCTTACTCACCATGGCGCGCCGCTTTTCGGCGTGTTAGCGCTCACCACCTTGGGCTTTACATTAAAATCATCACCCACAAGCGAAGTGAGGTGAGATCTGAAGAAAAAGCCTCTCACGATGATGAGCGTCGAGATATTGAGGAAGGAGTTGGGGAAAGATCATGAAAATCGATCCGTAGTAATACATGATTCAGCGAACAAATAGGTGCGAGAAACCCGAGCCCAGCGGACAAAATGGGAAGAACACGACTCTCGTGAGGTTCGGAGTAGGGGCGACCTGTCCCGCGGGGAGATGGTGGCGATCTTGAGCGGATACCCGGCGTCCCGGAGCTTCTTAATATCCTTCTCCCGGATAGTAGAGGCCATCCATCTGCCTCCTGCTCCGGATCCGGACATCTTTGGAAAGCCTCTCTTTGATGGAAAGGAAGAGTGCTTGGGCATTAGGGCTCGAAAAGAGGGGAATGAGCAAGCGGAAGGAGAAAGGCGTGGGTAAAGAGAAAGAGGCTTTGCCTCTTTATAGGGGCGGTAAGTACTTTTTGCGCCTCCCCACTGGCCTGATTGAGCCCGTTTGCCTCCCGCTCGCCGCGATTAGCGGTGCGGTTGGATTACCCATGCCCGTATTGATGAGAATCCCATGATAAGGGGGCACGATCTCTGCTTTGACCAGACGTGTCAAGGAAAACGCCTCGCAATATGCGATGTGGCTGGCCATAGGAAGACGGTTCGAATAACGACTCGGCCATAATGACACGTCACATTGTCTAAAGAGTTGTCAACACATTGTACTTCTGACACGTCGTTCTCTCTGCGGTGGCATGCGAAGATCATATTTTGGATCCGGACACGGTTTAAGTGTTCGATAATTACCTTGGAGTATTCGTAGGAGGAACCCGCCCTGCAATGCCGAAGACAAGACTGCGCGCCGGACTCGTCATCATTGAAGCCTGGTTCAGGGGCTACTGAGGGAGTCCTAGATTAGGGGGTATCCGGACAGCCGAACTGTGTACTATGTCCAGATTATTGAAGCGTGAAGATACAAGACTCAAGACGTTGGCCCGTGTCCGGATGGGACTTTCCTTGGTGTGGAAGGCAAGCTTGGCGATCCGGATATTATATTTCCTTCCTTGTAACCGACTCCATGATGTAAACCCTAGCCCTCTCCGGTGTCTATATAAACCGGAGAGGTTGGTCCTTAGAAGGCCGATCACAATTACAATCATACCATCATAGGCTAGCTCTTAGGGTTTAGCCTCTACGATCTCGTGGTAGATCTACTCTTGTACTACCCATATCATCAATATTAATCAAGCAGGAAGTTGGGTTTTACCTCCATCGAGAGGGCCCGAACCTGGGTAAACATCTGCGTCCCTTGCTTCTTGTTACCATCAGCCTTGACGCACAGATCGGGACCCCCTACCCGAGATCCGCCGGTTTTGACACCGACACACATCACCTCCATGACTCTCCGGACTATTTATGTGTGTTGATGGTGCGGCAGGAAGGCATCACAAGATGTGTACCACGGTATGGTCATTGAGGACACACCTGCACTTGAGAGATTACTTGTACTTGATCAAGAAGGTCCAACAAGAATCAATGTAATTTCTGCGCCGAAATTGACAATGGTGGGCTACTCGGCTGACAAATACTCCGAACTTGTTATTGGATCCACACCCGTTCAGGTACAACAGCCGCCTTCTACCTCTCCTTCTACAAATTAACATTATTTATAATTTTGAAGATGTTTGTTAAATGCATCATTCAGAAAATGATTCCGACAAGCTTGACCCGGCTGGACACAGTGAAGGTCTTGGCACTAGAATCTATTGGCCCCAACTTTGGAGCAAGTTGTCGGTTTCTGAGATGCTTTCCGTGCTGGAGAAGCTATATATCGAGGTGATGTTCCTTTCCTGTTAAATGTTAACCATAAGGGAGTTCAATTTGTGACACCTTTTTCCAAGTTTACAAGGACAATGTACTACGATTTCTAAAGGATTCTTTTGGAGGCTTTCAATACATACATGTTCCCCCCATATTGGTTGCTTGATCCATATGGTTACAATCAATAAGCATTTCTCCTTTGGATTCATCTGTACTAGTTTTCTTAGGGAACTTTTCATCCACTCCAACCTCTTGTGAAGAAGGCTACATTTTTCTAGAATGTAATCAAATGCCCATGTTAATCATGTCAGGTCGAAGATGGCATGTTAGTGCATTTTACAAATCCTGCAAACCAAATAGGCATGTAGTAATGTTCAAAACTGCATGTAGGCAATAACACGTTTTCTTCTTTTGCAGATAATATTAGGCCCAGTGGTGGATAATGTGATACAATATAACAATCACGTCGAATGCCTAGATCTGCATCTCTCAGAAATTACTTTGAACACCTATCGAGGGACCTTACTGGAGATTATATTCACCAGGTTCTTTGTTCTTAGAACAAGGGTGCTGGAGAAAATGAGGTTTGCCCTACATTTATTTCACAAAAATGAATGGTTTGTTGATCAGCGTCGGCGTCTGCGATAGAATGGAATGGGCTCCAAAAATGCTGAATTTCATTTTGGAACTTCAGATGATAGAGTAATCGGAAGTCATTGTGTCAACCCCATACATGACTTCTCAGTGGTTGACCCCTTTTGCAAAAACTGTGAGGTTTCGAAACCAGACTTAGAAGTGGTAATATTAGTTTGAACCTCTCTGATATCCATGTTCAGCGGATCAGCGTGAGCATTTTGCAGCTGATGAGCTAAATTTCATTTCTAATATCAGTTTGAACCTTGTAATCTTCAAATTTGATCCATATAACTTTGGAATTTGAACCTTGTAATATTTCGAGGTTTTGTTTTACAATCATTGAAATGGCATCTTATGAGACTCGTATATTGGTAGCACTATTTTGAACTTAATATGCAATGGTCTTAGATTATATTAACCATTGTCGAATTTGTTTACCTTGTCGATCTCACAGCACACGATCTGTATAGCTAACTTGACTGCGATCTTTGACATTATTGCACACGGATGGTTTCTTCCACCGTGTGCCCTGTAGAGCGTAGAATTAATTATCGCACTCGAGTGTCCATCATCACCCTTCTATGTAACTTTGACCTCATCACCCACGGGTAAACTTATGACCGAAGTCATTCCACACACTTCATTTTTATAAAGCTTTTTGCCAATAAACACCTATGATTTGTCCCTCTTCTAGTCGACGCGTGGCTAAACTAGCTGGGCGGGAAGCTTGCATGGTAAACTGCGTGGTAGCATGGGAACAGGCTCACCGATGATACATTTGGCGCCTCTTCGAGCCCACGCGTGCTTGCAGTGTTGTCAAGCGTGCACTGGAATCCTCCGCTATGAACGCCGTAAAAATACGTGACGATTACAGGTCGGCCGGCCCCCATTTATTACAGCGGCCATTTATCCCTTGTGTCTCTTCAACCTTTCGATCGCGCCCCACCATTGCAAGAAGCACACCCACCATGAGAAATTATTAGAGGGTATCCTGTGCGGCTCTAATGGCGCTCCGAGCGGCTGCCAACGACGAGCAGCAGTTCACCATGCGTCCCGTGGTGGACACCCGCAAAAGGTTCATGGACCTCTCGGTGGTGTACACCAACGACCCGGTCTGGGTGGAGCTCTCCTTCCACATCATGGAGTTGTTTCTTGCCGAGGAGAAGTACAAGGTGGTCAGGTTCGACCTCGAGTACACCCACGCTCGTGCCAGGTCTCGTCCCAAGGTCGCCGTGGCCCAGATGTGCGTGCGCCACCACGTCCTCGTCTACCAGTACTGCCTGGTCACAAGGCGTTGCGAGCATTTTGCCAGGTTTGTCAGCAGCCCCCACTACATGTTTGCTATGGTGGACATCACCAACGATGTAAAGGCGCTCGAGAATTCGGGCATCGCCTGCCAGAATCTTGTCGACATCCAGGGCCAATACAAGATCTCAAGCATCAAGGAGCATGAGAAGGACTCACTGGTTCACCTCGCCGAGGCCATCATCGACCCCTACTACAGAGACATGAAGGATTCGTGCAACAAGGACAAGCGTGCCTGACACTCGGCCTGGATGGAGAAACTCGACAAAGCTCACATCATGTACGTGGCCAAGGAGGCGTACATGAGCTATGACATGTACAGGCGGATCATTGAGATGAGGAAGTGCCTCCTTCCCCAAAACGGCCAGGGATCCAGCCGGAAGCAGAGCAATGGCAAGTGTCGTGGTTTTGTCACGGCAGATGTCCTCGTGAAAGGACTTAGTCGTGGAGCCATCGCTACGGGTTAACTTGAAGGGTTTAAAGCGGACGCAAAGACACAAGAGTTTATAATAGTTCGGCCCCTTCGATGAAGGTAAAAGCCTACGTCTAGTTGTGATGGGATTGATGTGGTCTCGATGACTAGGGAGCAAATAAGCTTCGCCTAGGCCTCGAGTTGTTGTTGTCTGCCTTTGAACCACACCGGGTCGTCCCCTTATATACACGGGTGACGCCCGTCGGTTCAGAGAGTCCCAATCTCCGGCTCATATTTGTATCCGGGTTGGTCTCTCTCTATTCCTAACTTACAATACAAGTTTACATACCAGGCCGGTTTACGGCTCTGAGTTCTAAACCGACTACAGGCCTTGGGCCCTTACTTTCATGCTTGGGCTTTTACGTTGAACTCTCGATGAAGTTAACCCGGCCCGGATAGGCGGTTTCGCCCGATAGTAATATCCCCAACATTAGGCCCAGATTGATTTGAGCAGGTTCATGTCAATCCTTGATAAAAACCTTCATCTTCAATATCTTCTTGTAATTGTTGAACCGCCATGATGTCACCTTCTCGGTTCTTTGTAAACCGGCATGGCGTCCCCATAAAGATAGCATTCATGATGCCTTCTTTGTTTAACAGATCCGCAATAATCGAGGCGACAGCTCTGCTTCCCAGATTTGTGGTTCCTTGATTCACGCGCCTGACACAGGTCTCTTGCCTTATAAATAGGACCGAAGGGTCATTCCTTTTCTCCCCTCCGTCCCCTTTCTCTTCGTCTTCCTCGTGTCGCTAGCCTCGGAGCTCCGCCGCCGCCATCGACCTCTGCACCGTCTTGAGCCGCTGCATCAACCTGAACGCACCAGAAAAACGCAGCAATCTTCCGCATCTTCTCAACCCTGGTAGGTCCTCCGTTCCCCTCGACCTAGATTCGTTCTAGGGTTTCTTGTTCTTGCAGTGCTCCATTAACTGTTCATGCTCATACCAGATTCCTGGATAGATCTGTGACACCTTGCTCTGATTAGTAGTAGCTTTTAGCATCCGCCTGTAGTTTCGTGCTCACGTCCATAGATCTCGCACATTATTTCCTGCTCATTGCATCAATACTGCTCTGCTTTATTCTTTTTTGGATATTTTTCTTCTTTTCTGATCTGGCTTCAGATCCTTCGTTGTAGAGAGATCTTGCGAAACCTGTTTCTCCACACTTAGCCGTTCGCAACCTCAATTGTTTTCAATATGTAGACCAGGCGGTTTAACTTAACATAGAAAAAATTAATAAACCGGTATACACCATTAGTCCCCTTGTTGAACCGCCAGAACTCCTTAACCAGACACTGTCGCTTCATAGAACTCCGGTTTAGATGTAGTTGTCTCCGATTTAGCATTGTACACCGGTTCTCTCTTTGTCCCAACACATTTCTTGAACCGGATTTATATTTTTTGAAGATGGCCAAACAAGTATATGAGTGCAACTGGGCTCCTTTCCCGTGTCACGAAACTCAATTAAACAATCTGGTCTGTTGGCGCTTTAAGCGATAAAGATACTATCCATTGGAGGGTTCTGGCAAGAATGTCCACCCACACCTCAAGAAGGAGAGGTTGTAGTTTTTATGAGATCACTTAGCCCGGGGTTTCAACCCGCCCGGTTCAAAATTTTACCGGGATGTCTTAGCCAACTTTCAACTCCGTCCGCAAGATACGGGCCCCAATTCTGTTACCAATATTTGTCACTTCCAAGTGCTCTGTGAGGCATACTTTCAAGAAGAACCCAAAGTTGAACTGTTTCGAGACTACTTTCATCTAAACCACCACACAGAATCCACTGATGGGCCCAACACAGAATTAGGTGGTGTGGTGATTCAAAAAAGGAAGGAGGTCACTTATCCTCATGTCATACTGCACAGCCACCCCAAGGAATGGAATCAAACATGGTTCTATTGCAGAGACACCTCTCCTGCCAATGAAAATCCTTTGCCCAGATTTCGTCCGGAGCGACTCAGTAATACACATCCCTTTCCGCAAAGATTAACCGCCAATGAGAGAAGTAAATACGCTCCTCAACTCTCCAAGCTCAGAGCCTTCATGGCCAATGGTTTAACAGGAATTCATCTCGCACGCTGTTGGATATCATGGAGCATACTGCCCCTCTCCCAGCGCTCCGGTTTAATGTGTGAGTACACTAGTAGCGTCAACGACCCCCTCCGACATGTTAATATCCAACTTACCGATGATGAGGTCACCGAGGCTGTGAAGAAAATGTTGAACGAACCGGAACACCTCTGTGCCCGAACCGGTCTGCTCCCCTTCTGTGCTACCAACAAACCACCATCTGTAAGACTTCTGACTATTTTTTTACTGAACATATTACTGCCATTTTCGGTATCATTTTTAACATCAACTGCTGCTTAATCAGGGTGATGATCCATTCTGGAGCAAGAAACATCCACAAGAGAAACCAGAGAAGCCAGACAAACCGGAAAAACCAATCCGGCAAAAGACCAAAGCTGTCAAGAGGACTGCTCATAAGAGGAAAACCACTGCATCTTCTGATCCGGCTGTGGATGACAATGTGGGTAATCCGGACCTTGAGGTAGATCTTGATTCACTTGGCTTACTTTTCATACGCCTAATTAATGATCATATTTGTCAGGATGATGCTGAAACCAGTAATGCTGATGTTGTAGAGGTAACTATTCTCTCCTCTGACTCAAATCCTTTGCCTTCACTAAAAATCCGTCGGGCAAACCGGAAAATTAAATTTTCTCATCCCCTTGCTTACTTGGATCCCAAATTTCTTATGAAGACTCAACAACATGAAGCTCGCCGCACAACTCGGCACAGCGGCCAGGTAGTTACCTCCGCCGGTTTACCGAACAGTCCGGTTCGGAAATGTCGTTTAGAGGTCTCTAATTTGCTTGTCAGTGCTTGTCCTAAAGCAGGCTGTTTTCGTCAACCTCTTAATCCATCTGACTCCGATTATCAGGTCACTTCCCATTCCTCATCTGGCGAGTCATCAGCTACTCAGCTGCCACCACTTAAAACCGTGCTTGGGTAAGTTGTACATTTCATATTGTTTCTACTGCATCATTGCGTAGTATATGCCGTAGTAAAGGCTCGTCTGGATAAAGCGGCCGACGAAGAGACTGCCCCTGAACCGGACAGCGCCCCAAATCTTGAAGCGGCTATTTGTGAAGATACGCCCAATGATCCGCCACTGCAAGATGACGATTTTGTTGCTGAAGAAAGGCCTGTTGACACCTCCCATCCTGCTGACCAGCCCAGAAGCCCAACCCGGATTGAAAAATCCACCAGTCCAATCCGGCCTGCTGACAAACCGACTGTCCCTGGTCAAACCAGTGATACCAAGGACGATGACGTTGTGATTACTGGCTTTGGCCACAACGAACCGGTAATCCGTCGCTTTATCAAACATTCTCGCCAAAGAAGAATTTGCCACTATGAGCAAGGGCAAGTGGGATGTTGATCCGGCAACTTACGCGCTCGAACCCCCAAGACCTTCATTCTGGCTACTTGAACCGGCTGTATACCAGCCGTGATTATGAAGCTGGCCTGGTGAAGATAATGAAAGAAAAATTCGAGGTAACTTCCATGTTCTTTTCCCGCTTGGATATTTCAATTTTTGTTAACTCTCCTAGCCCCCAAGGGCCGGTTCAACTTAGTATAGTTAAACCGGGACTTAACATAAACTCAATGCTTCAGAATCCACTGATGTAGCCCCCAAGGGCTGGTTCAACTTAGTATAGTTAAAACGGGACTGTAATTTATATCACCGCATCAGAACATGTTCGAGCAAATAGCCATTAGCCCCCAAGTGCCAAGTTGAATACCTGTATTGAGCTTGGGACTTTGTGATTTTATTGGCAGATGAAGATCAAATATGCATTAGCCCCCAAGTACCAAGTGTATGACTGGTTATGCACTTGGGACTTGTAATGAAGATATTAACATGCCCCCTTTTTGTTGCAGAGTGAGATACGCCAACAAGCCTCACAAATTAATGATCTTCAAGAAAATCTGAAATCTCAACAAGCAGAAACCTCCAAGGGCAAGGATGAGCTGAAAACCGCCTTGACTACCATGGAGCAGCTCAAGGAGTGGTTCAAGTCTGAGCGGGCCGGCTGGGATACTGAAAAGGCCGCTTTAACCAAAAAGGTTGAAAATGCTGAAGCTGCCCTTAAACCGGTGGTAGATGAGCTAACCAACGTGAAGCGGCAAGTGCATGCCATGACTGCTGCCATATTTGGTAAGCTTCCTTTGGCTTCTGTGATAACTTGGCCTTCTTATAATAAGTCCAGTTTGTGATTTCTCTTGTAATGCTGTAGGCACACGCATTGGTCACTTGGGGTCAGATATTCGGATGAAATTGAAAGCTGCCTACACTTTAATCGAACAGCTGTACACTGGAGCGCAGCGGATCATCTCCACTGCATCACATAACAATCCAGCACCCTCTTTAATTCAAGATACTCTTAGGAGGTTGTCAATGCTTCCCGCCCGGGTTGAAGAGCTGAAGAAATCTGCTGCTCGAACCGGTGCCATTGACGCCTTAATCCGGGCAAAAGCATGGGTGCCAGATTTCGATCCTGTTGAGGCAGCTCAGGGCTATCCCAGTCTGAAGGAAGACGGTTCAGATTTCAACGAAGATGACCTGAGAGAGATAAACCGGGCGGTGCGCCCTCTGGCTTGTTAATTGGCCGAAGAGGCAAACTTGTCACATTATCAAGCTTAATATGACGATCAGAACAAACGAGTATCTACTCCTATTCCCGAAGCGGAGAACCTGATCCCTCCGATCCGTAAGCATACTTACGCTCCTGATATTGAACCATCTTCCCTGATCCATGAAGAGGATGTCTTTCAAGCTTTAATGGGAATCGATTGGACCATCTGTTGACTTCAAATTATTTGGGTAGGGATGAAGAAGTCAAGAGGCGTGGGACGAACCACAACCATCGGACGGGCGCGAGCAAGCATGAACCGGAAGCCGGTTTAAATAGCTGCTTCATTATATTCCGCCAAGAAAACACTGATCTTATTTGGGCACCATGTTGCCTTGTAATAGGATAGCCAACACTTTTGCTTTTAATATGCCTTCGTGCATGGGTGCTGATACTTTTGCTTGAATGATCGAAACCTTCAATCTATATTGCCTGCAGTCACAAAATCTTAAACCGCCACGGCGGTTTGTGCCGCCAGCCGGCTTGTGACGTTCATATATATATGAAATAAAATATTGAGGTATATAATCAAAATTTGTGATACAAAATACCTGCCATCGCTGGGCATAAAGTTGGCTTAGCCAATCTTGAAGCGGAGGTTGTATAAACCATTACCGTCAAAGGAGAAAACAGCTCCTGTGTTTATAATGCCAGTTTACCATGTAAACCGTGCCGGGTCATGACAAGCCCCCTGTTACTCCATAATGGGATGTTAACAGAAAAAGTCAAACCGGAAAAAATTATCTCCGGATTATAAATGGACCGAATTCCGTCAATTGATAGTTTGAACCGGTTTAAAAAATATTATCGGTTTAAGAAACGCAACAAAAATCAAATAACAGTTATGAAAAAAATATGGAAGCAAAGGTAATGATAAAACCGTTTGCAAAAAGAGGCTTTACTGAGCCGATCAGATGGTGTTACCATGGTCGGACACGACCAAGCTCCCAATAAGGTGTAGCCCTGGTTCAAGTCAGCCAGGTCCCCAACTGAAACCGTGGCATTATGCCGATCAAGTGGCGTGGCAATGGTTCGGGTTCGACCAAGCCCCCAAGTGACTCTATGGCCTTAGGACGATCAAGAGGCGTGACTGGTTCAGACTTGACCATGTCCCCAAGTGATCTGGTGGCTTTCGCCTATCAAAAGGTGTTGCATTGGTTCGGACACCACCAAGCCCCCAAGTGATATCATAAAGCTTTTGAAAAGCAAACTCGTGGGGTAAACCAGAGGCCGCTTAAGACGTAACAACTCCATGTAACCACGCATGATGTAACAGTAACAGATACCCCGCTTTAGCCGAGGTCTGTTTATTACTTTATTCATAATGTATACACCGTCATAATATGTACATAAGTAGAGCCGATGGCTCGTATAATAAGGTCAAGATGAGCTATGTTCCACGGCCTATTGGTCTCCTCCTCCGACGCGGCGTGAGTCTTTATGCTCGAATATCGATCGATAGTATGACCCGTTGTGCAGATTCTTGCTAACCATGAAAGGTCCCTCCCAAGGTGGGGATAACTCGTGCATATCAGTCTGGTCTTGGATGAGCCGAAGCACCAAATCTCCTTCTTGAAAAGTTCTGGTTCTGACCCGGCGACTATGGTAACGATGAAGATCCTGTTGGTAAATCGCCGAGCGGGCAGCTGCTATGTCACGCTCCTCATCCAACCGGTCCAAAGCGTCTTGCCGGGCCGTCTCGTTGTCCGCTTCAACATAAGCTGCCACACGAGGTGAGTCATGACGGATGTCATCTGGGAGAACCGCCCCGCCCATAGACTATAAAGAACGGTGTGTATCCTGTGGATCTGTTAGGGCGAGTATTGATACTCCATAACACGTATGGTAGCTCTTCTACCCAACAACCCGTGTCCTCTACAAAGGGACCATAAGCCGGGCTTGATGCCTCTCAAGATCTCTTGATTAGCCCTTTCCGCTTGACCATTGGACTGTGGGTGGCTATCAAGAAACGCTCAAGCGGATGTGTTCACGTCACAGAACTCTTCCATGGCACCTTTGGACAAATTGGTACCATTATCTCGTGATGATACGTGTGGAAAGCCAAACCAGAA
Organism: Aegilops longissima; assembly: GCA_021605205.1. NCBI lineage: Eukaryota > Viridiplantae > Streptophyta > Magnoliopsida > Poales > Poaceae > Aegilops > Aegilops longissima. The sequence continues at coordinate 355,443,227 of CM038681.1, forward strand.
AATCACCTTTTGATGAACTGAACCGCCGTGGCGCGCCACACTTGCGACTGTGTTCTCGCTCTACCCACTTTGTAAATTTGTCAACCGCCACCGGAGGTGGGTCTTTTGTCCTTGGACCTTTGAAAGGTCCAACCATATCCAGCCCCTAGGTTGCAAACGCCAAGTAATTGGAATCATCCTCAATTTGGGCCGGTACATGAGCACGTCTCGAGAACTTTTGGCAACCATCACATCGTCTCGACCAGATCTTCCGTGATCGGCATGAGCAGTCAACCAATAGAAACCGTGGCGGAACGCTTTAGCCACCAAGGATTTTGAACCGACATGGTGACCACAATCTCCTTCGTGGATCTCACGCAATATTTCACAGCCTTCCTCAGGGGACACACGGCGTTGAGACGCCCCTGACACGCTGCAATGATGCAATTCGCCATTAACAATGGTCATAGACTTGGATCGCCGGATTATCTGCCGGGCCAACGTCTCATCTTCTGGTAACTCGCCCTGGTTCATGTACGCAAGATAAGTAAGCGCCCAATCCGGAGTAACGTGAAGAGCTGCCACCAATTGAGCCTCCGGATCAGGAATAGCCAAATCCGCTTCACCAAGGAGCTTGACCGACGGGTTGCGCAGACGCCCGTAAAAACATTGGGCGGACCGTTTACGCTGAGAGCCCAACCGCTTAAAGCATCTGCCGCTTCATTCTTCCGACGGTCCACGTGGTCCACCTGATAGCCCTTGAAATGACCTGCAACGATATCCACCTCACGACGATATGCAGCCATGAGTGGGTCCTTTGAATCCCAAGTGCCAAACACCTGTTGAGCCACTAGGTCCGAGTCACCGAAGCACTTAACCCGGCTTAGATTCATCTCCTTAGCCATCCGAAGACCATGGAGCAAGGCTTCATACTCAGCTGCATTGTTAGTACAAGAGAACATTGATCGGAGAACATAACAGAACTTGTCACCTCGTGGGGAAGTTAATACGACTCCAGCCCCCGAGCCCTCCTATTGCCTGGATCCGTCAAAATGGATGGTCCAATATGTGTGATCCGGATTTTCTTCAGGTGCTTGCAACTCCGTCCAATCGTTAATGAAATCCACAAGTGCTTGAGACTTCACCGCCCGAGGCATCGCATTTCGCACCGTGCGGCCCAAGCTCTATAGCCCACTTGGCAATCCGCCGCCGCTTCCGGTTCTCAGATGATATCGCTTAAAGGAGCATAATCGACCACCGTGATGGGGTGCCTTGGAAATACTGCTTTAGCTTCCGCTTGCCATGAAAATTCCATATACCAGCTTCGCCAATGCGGATACCTTTGCTTAGACTCGATAAGTACTCGCCGATATAATAAACCGGATGTTGAACCGATGCTCCTTCCCCGCCTCCTTCCGCTTACCACAATGGCTACGCTGACCGCCTCGGCATTAGCAACAACATATAGCGAAGCGGCGGCCTTGTCAATGGGAGCGGCGAGCACAAAGCGGTTGGCTAATCGCCGCTTTAAGTCCTCCAACGCTTCATCGGCGGCCGACTCGAGATAAACTGATCGTTTTTTCAAAGATCTGGTATAAAGGGATGGCCTTTCTCCGAGGCGGCCGATAAACCGCTCAGCAAGGCAATCAGGCCTCGCCAAACGCTGGACATCGCATACACTTCGTTTAGCCAGGATAGCCGTAATCTTCTCCGGATTAGCTTCAATTCCCTGCTGGACACGAAAACCCAATAACTTGCTCGCCGAACACCAAAGACACATTTGGCCGGGTTGAGCATCATCTTGTAAACCCGCAGTTGTCAAAGGTTTCCTTCAAATCGCCAATCGCTGTCTCCTTCTCCCTTGACTTGACCACAATATCATCCACATAGGCGCGTACATTACGGCCGATCTGCTTATGCGTGCAATTCGCATACAGCGCTGATAAGTTGCTTAGGTGCTCTTGAGCCCAAAAGGCATAGATACATAGCGAAGGCTCCAAAGGGAGTGATAAACGCCGCCTTCTCCTGGTCCTTAACTGCCATCTTGATCCGATGATACCCGTAATATGCATCCAAAAAGCTCAACGCCACAACCCGCATGGCATCAATAATCTGGTCAATGCGGGGAGGGCAAAGGATCCGCTGGACAAGCCTTGTTAAGATCTGTAATCCACACACACGCGCCAAGTGCCGCTTTTCTTAAGAACCAGCACCGGATTAGCAAGCCACTCGATGGAAGACTTCAACGATAAAACCAGCCGCTAAGAGCCCGCCACCTCCTCTCCAATGGCCTTTGCGCTTTCTTCGTTAAACCGGCGGAGGAACCGCTTCACCGGTTTGTACTTGGGATCAACATTAAGAGTGTGCTCACGAGTTGCTCTCAGTACACCCGCATGTCGAAGGCTTCCATGCAAAATGTCCCGATTCTCACGGATGAACTCGATGAGCGCTTTCCTATTTCAGATCCAAGTTGGCATCGATGTTGAACTGCTTGGACGAATCGCCAGCACGAAGTCAACAAGCTTAGTCTTATCTCGCCGATTTGAATTTCAGGGCGGATCATGCTCAGTAGTTGGCTTCTTCAATGGAGTCATGTCCGCCGGATCAACATTGTCCTTATAGTACTTCAGTTCCTCGGTGGCACAAACCGACTCTGCAGAAGTCGCATCTCCTTCCTCGCACTCCAAAGCGATCTTGCGGCTCCCATGAACCGTTATTGTCCCCTTGTGACCCGCATCTTGAGCTGCAAATAGATATAACAAGACCGTGCCATGAACTTGGCATAAGCCGGTCGCCCAACAGGCATGATAAGGACTTTGATTTTTACCACTTCAAACGCCAATGTTTCCGATCCGAGTCATATTCATCACCAAAGGCCACTTCCGAGCTATTTTACCAACAGATATGCCGACTTGCCGTGTACCACACCATGGAACACTGTATTGACGGTTTGAGATGTTTATCCGTTAGCCCCATAAGACGGAAGGTCTCATAGTACGTGATGCTAATGCTGCCCCTCCATCCATGAGTACCTTGGTGAACTTATAACCTCCCACCGAGGTACCACCACAGTATTAGCTGACCCGGATTGTCGACCCGGGAGGATGATCCTCTCTACTCCATATGATGGGCTGCTCCGACCAGCGAGGTAATGGGGCACGGCCGGTTCAACAGCGTTGATCGCCTCTTCAACCTTCCCGCCTTGCTTGTCTAAGCTAGTGGTGAAGACATGGTACTGCCCACTATTCAACCGCTTTGGGTTGCTTTGGTAACCCGATCGTTGTCTGCCTGCTGGTTGTAACCACCTTGGTTATTCTCGATTGTTTCGATTGCTATGTCCGCCCGGATTACCATTAAATCCTGCACCGAATTTCTCCACCGTAATCCGCCCGGATCTTGAACCGCCGCCATAACCGTGATAATACCGAAAAGCATTAGAACTCTTGAACTCCTGCATAATGTAGCAATCCTTCCAGAGGTGGTTTGCTGGCGTCTCCTTCGTCCCATGCTTTGGACAGGGTTGATTCAATAGATAGTTCAAGCGGTCCGATTGGGATTAGGCGCCCACCGATTCGGGCTATTTACCCTTGCGCCACTGGCCCTTATCCTGCGCGCTGGTGTTAGCTACGAAGTCCATGTTGCCATTCGCTTACGCTTGCCTCCGCCACCGCTACTCGCCGAGTGATGTTGCTGGCCCTGGAGTTGATGTTCTTCCTTCCTTCCCTGTCTCGCCATCATCGACTCGGATCCTTGGTACTATCGTAATCAGCATACTTCACTAAAGCGCCCATGAGAGTGCCCATGTCATTACAAAATCGCTTCATGCGCCCCAACTTCAACTTTAAAGGTTTAAACCGGCAGTTGCCCTCCAGGGTTAAGATCGCAGAGTCAGCGCTGATCCGGTCTGACGAGTGCAAGATTTCTGAAATGCGCGCACTCCAATGGGTTGTTGACTCCTTCCCTCGACACAAGCCGCCAAGTCCACTACGGACATGGGCTTCTTACAGGTATCTTTGAAATTTCGATGAACCGGTCCGCAATCGGGCCCATGAATTGATAGAATCGGTGGCAAGCTCTTCAACCAAGTACGGGCCGTGCCTTCGAGCATCATGGTGAAGTACTTTGCACACGCGCCTCATCCACATCCAAAGATCTCCATGGCCATCTCATAGCTTTCATCCATGCTTCGAGCTAAATCGGCAAAGGTAATTTGGCACCTTGCGCGACCCTTGAAGTCTTTGGGCAAGCGACATTGCGTAAAGCGGGACGAGGCAAGGCACCCCAAAGAGCTAGAGGTCACCCTGTGCTCGACCGAGATGGTCGCATAAACCGGCTTAAGCCGATAAGCCCGATGTCAGGTCGCTAACTCGCCTCCTGCGCCGGGCCCGGTCCACCACCTCCCGGGCGTTATCGGCGCCACCTACCGGGTTGTTGCCACGGGCGCACTCACGCCGCATTACTTGATACGGCCGGTTCATCCACGGTTCCGCTATAGTTCGCTTGGGCGGGGTAGAGTGGATCCGTCGCGGCTATACGAGTACGCCTCGCTGGACCAAAGCTGTCCTAAGGAGCCTTGACCGGGCGCGTCTCTACCGCCTCGTGGTGAATCACCTTCAATCGAATAGCTTCCAGCCGTGCCGCAGCTGCAACAAGGTTATCCATCGGGTTGGAGTAGTGACCCATAGGTGTTTGCACAGCTCGAGGCACACCGGGCGTTATGGCGAGGTAGATCTATTATGGGCTGACCGCGCGCCCGTCTCAGTGCTTCCGCCCGGTTTACCACCGGCGGATTATTGGTTCCCGCTCCGGGGGGTGTTGAAGAGGTCTCTTCCTTCAAAAACTGAAGGCAAACGGGATCTGTATTTCCTCTTCATGACTTCATGTGACGCGTTCTGATCCAACATGAGCCTATAAGCCCTCGCGCATCTAACGCGCCCGCTTCGCCGCCATCCCGCATCTGCTGCTGCTAGATCCTCTTTAGCCTGAGTGATTTGTTCCTTCACCTTCACAATCTCCGCGTTATGAGCGTCCTGATCCGCGGGGTTAGCCTCTGCCATGAACGCAGCCAACGCATCGAACAGATCTCGATAAAACTTGAGCCGGCGGGCGACAGGCCTCTCGCTCGGCAGCCGCCGCCGCCGTTGAACCGCGATCATTTCCGCAGCAGTCAAGAGTGAAGCGCTGCTTGTGTACCGCCATGAATATTCCAACCCGTTGGGCAGATCGAGGGGTCCGGAATATCGTCACCATCGAACAGCCCCCAATCCGCCATCTTGTAGCTGATATAGAGATTCGTTTCCTTTGACGACTCGTCGTCGAGTAGACGGCGGTCTCGCCACCGACTCGATCCATCCTCGTAACTTCCTCCGTGGATGACTCCCACAAAGGCACGCTTTGACGACCGGTTTAACTCCGGGCAGATCTTGTACGCTGAGCCGCCTCGACGAGGTCGGTGCAGTATGTCCGCCAGCCCTCGCTCACCGATCTTGCCGATGAAAACGTATGCCACCAAAGGGGACCCGCATCCGATTTCGATTGAGCCGCCTCGGGCCCCATCTGCGCCATCGATGTAGAGCTTGCCGCGACGACTCTTGGTCATCCGCCCACAAGATAGCCTTCGAGTCCTTCGAACTTGCCCTCCAAGATCATCAAACCATCGTGGCGATAGCCCCACGGTGGGCGCCTAACCGTCGTGGTTTTGTCACGGCAGATGTCCTCGTGAAAGGACTTAGTCGTGGAGCCATCGCCACGGGTTAACTTGAAGGGGTTAAAGCGGACGCAAAGACACAAGAGTTTATACTAGTTCGCCCTTCGATGAAGGTAAAAGCCTACGCCTAGTTGTGATGGGATTGATGTGGTCTCAATGACTAGGAGCAAATAAGCTTCGCCTAGGCCTCGAAGTTGTTGTTGTTCGCTTTGAACCGCCTTTAGTCGCCCCTTATATACACGGGTGACGCCTTGTCGGTTCAGAGAGTCCCAATCTCCGGCTCATATTCGTATCCGGGTTGGTCTCTCTCTATTCCTAACTTAAAATACAAGTTTACATACTAGGCCGGTTTAAGGCTACAGGTTCTAAACCGACTACAGGCCTTGGGCCCTTACTTTCATGCTTGGGCTTTTACACCATTGAACTACTGATGAAGTTAACCCGGCCCAGATAGGCCGGTTTACGCCCAGTAGTAATATCCCCAACAGCAAGCGTCATCGTAATAATAAGTAGATGATTAGATCCTCATTTATCCTAGTTTAGTATGCATGTAATTGCTTAGTTTGATGTGTGGAAATGTTATGTGTGTAGTCACTTGAGTAATTGTATGCTTAATTTGGTTATGCAATGCTGTATTTTTAAGTATATATGTTGATGCTCCATAGACATAGCGTAGATGTTGTGCGGACAAAGAAAATCACATCGCACATGGACTAAACAATGAAACCCGTCTGTGATGTTTTCATCAATCACTCACAATTGTTTACCAGCAATCGTTTGCTCACAACACACACACGGCTTGTTAGCAGCAATCGTCTGTGTTATTATTGGTCTTCGCACACGCTTCCGGTTACAGACGTGTTTGTCGCATATCACACACATCTTGTTAAGTCGAACCGTTTCTGTTCTCTTGTCTCAATGCAAACAGTTCATCCGAGTGAACCGCATGCCGTATATCACACACACCTTGATCTGGCTGACTGTTTCTTTTGTGTTGCCTAATCAAAACAGTTCATCCGAGTGAACCATATGCTATATATCATACACACCTTCATATGGCTGCCCGTTTCTTTTGTTCCTCCTCGTTGCAAGTAGTTAATTGAACTGAACCGTATGCCCTGCATCGCACACGCAACTAAAATCTGAACCATGTTTGATGCATCCTGCATCGCAAAAGTTTTGCAAATTTTTTACGGTTTTTTACACCACGGTTTGCTATTATTGCATCGCACAAAGTTTCGTCGAAGGGTCTCTGATTGTAGTGTCACATTAGCAGCATCCTGCAGTAGTGGGTGATTCTGAAAATCTGCTTTGTAGTGAATTTAAGACTTGGTTCTGATGATTTTCATTATCCAGGGAGGATAAGGCTTCAATTCAAACGGCGACAGTGCAACATTCGCCAAAGTCCTCATAAAGAAATCGTGATAGTTAATGGGAATCCCATGTGTGATGTTGAATAGCAGATTCTTCATGATGCCAACAACTTCCTCTTCTTCAGAGTCGTGGCCTTTGATTGAAATGAGGGTTTTGGTCAGAATGCGACAGATTGTTCTTGGCACATATAGCAAATCCTTCACTAGGAAGGTTGTCCTTAGAGCTTGGCCTAGCCGCAAAGGCTTCACGAGCACGTGCATCAGATGATGTGGGAGTTTAGTTTCTTCATACATAAGCCTTGCGCCTTCAGCAGGAGGACTGACTGGAAAGACATGAAGCAATTAGAAAGCCGAAGCTTTGTAGTGAGTGTTCTCAGTCATCCAGTCAAGCACCCATGAGTTCACATCAGCCACATTTCCAGTGAGGTGCAGAGTAGCATAGAATTGAAGAATTAGCTCTTCATGCCAGTCACAGATATCAGCACCGAAATTTAGGAGCACAGCTTCATGAAGAACATTGAGAACAGGTTGGAAGCATGGGATGGACTCCATATCCACATGAGGAATTTGACGATGCTGAAATACTTTGTCCTTATCAAAGAGAAGTGATGCATAGAAGTTCATCTGACTTGCAGTCCAGAACTTCTTGTGTCGAAGTCTTGGTGAGTCATATGGATTTTGATCACTGAAGAAATGATGCTCAGCGAAGAAATCATCAGCCTTGAATTTTGGCCTCTTTGCATGAGGATTTTGCGGCTTGGGCTGAAGATTTGCAGTTGATGATCTCACAACTTCTTGAGTCACAACCTCTAGTGTTGTTGACTAAGGAATTGAAGCTTCATTGTCTTCAGAAGCAGCCTGGGACTCCATTTCTTCAGGTACAGAATGGGGAGAAGTTTGACGTCCTTAAGATCCCGTTTGAATTTCTTCAGTTTCCACAGGGGACTAAGGAATTGGATGCAAAGGTGTGGCCAATAGTGAATTGGGGTGCAGATTTTCCCAATAAGTATCATTCGGCATAGGAGTTGTTGAACCAATATCCACGTCTTCCTCAATTTCTTAAAGGCCCGCCTCTTCAGTAGTGAACGTAGGCATAGGCTATGATACCAACGGGGTGGAAGGGATATTTTCCACTTTAATTTCTTCATCCAACTGCTCTGAAGAACCAGCAGAAGGATTTTCTTCATCAGTGTCATCTGGAATGACATATTCTTCACCAAACGGAATGAGCTCCTTTGATGGCACTATCGAAATTGGAACAACATCAATTGGATTGGTGAAAGAGCTCGTCAAAGTCGTCACTTTCTTGGGAATTGAGGACTCTGTAGAGATTGATGCTTTCCTCTTCCTTGCGGCTTCCTTCTCCATAGCCTTTGTTTTCTTCACTTCTGATGCAGAAGGAAGTCTGGTTTTCTTCACCTTTGAAGATTTTTCAGGAGGAGCAGATGAAGTTTGTGTTGTTTCTTTAGGCACAACTGATGTAGTCGCCTTGGCATTTTTAGTTTCTTCAGGCACAACAGATTCTTCGGCTGACCTGAGTTGTTCTTCAGGCGCAACATTGGTGGTTGCCCTGGCATGTTCTTCAGGAGCTGGAGTTTCTTCAGCAGCCTTGGTATTCTTAGTTTCTTCAATAGCTTGATTTTCATTAGCTGCACTTTCATTTTCTTCAGTTTGCTGAGCAGATGCTTCAGCCTGAGGAATTTGCTATTGCGATGATGCTTCAACCTCTGCTTTGAGGTTATTGGCTATCTTGACGAATCTGACTTTGGCACCTAGCCAATCTGCATGATATTTGTCAAATTCATCACAAAGATCTCTGATCTCCCTCTAAACAGTTACAAGTTCTTCAGGGGCCAGTGTAAGAATGTTGTTCCTCAGGAATCTCTCCTTCTTGTACTGGGCCTTCTTCACTTGTCTGACCTTCTGAAACTTCCACCTTTCTTCGCCTATGAAGGTGTTCAGCATATGACTTTGACTAGGAGTGAGGTTGAAGTCAGAAAGTGGAGTGTTGGGATGTTTGTCCCATAAGTCAATGAAATCGAGGATTTTTCTCGGATCCAGCATAAGAGGCACAGAGCTGCCTTTGACTCTTGCAGCCCTTTCCAGTCTATCTTGGATGATTTCAGTTAACTCTTCATCATTAGCTTCATCATCGTCATCAGACGGAACTTGGAATGCCACTTGCTTCTTGTGAGGGCTTGGCCTCGTTCCACGTCTAGCAGTGGTTTTGACTTTCGGCAACGTTGGACCACTTGAAGACAGTGGTGGAGCTGAGGAAGATGCAGAAGCCCCTGGGGCTGTAGAAAAGCCTGCAGTCCGCTGACACGTTGCAAGATGCACAGGTGTTGAGGACTTTGTGGCAGCAGCTGAAGATTTTGAGGCAACTGAGGGGATTGGCACAGCCCTTGAAGAAGTTTCTCGGGGTATTTGCCCTGAGGGCTTTTCCATTGAAGAACTTGGCCGTGAGGGAATTGAGCTTGAAGATTTCATCACAACAGACTTCTTCGGCATGGTCTTCTTTGGCGCAGTTGTGCTAGCACATGCCTCAGCAGCAGCAGCAGAATCCTCATTGAATTACTTCACAGCTTCTTTAGCACCTTTAGAAAGCTTGGCTTGGCGCTTGGCCCATTCCTTTGGAAAGTCCTCACCGCGCCTGACGCTGGTGGGATCAGCTATTTGGCCAGCAGCCAAAGCAGGTCTTGGACATGGAGGGTTTACAGCGAATTTCTTCATGTACTTGGGAGTAACATAGCGATATTTCCTCCATTCCTTAGCCCATCTCCTCTCAATTCTCTGGATGTGCACTTTGCGCTGATTCTTGTTTTCCTTCCCATGAGTAGCTTCATTTGGTGTGCAATATTCATCATATATGTGTTTAGTGATTTCAAAAGCAGTGTTTTTTTTCTGTCCTCTTGCCTCCCTTCTGAGGTCTCTTCCCATCTGCCATTTTCCTCACTCGAGGACCTTCAACTTTGGATGTTTCTGAGGAAGTATGCAAATTACCTTTGAGGAACGCTGCAAATGAGTTAAGTTGATGAGAACCTAGTGATTCAGCAGCGAACATTTTGTACCTGTTTTGTTTAGATTAAAAGGTTGCCATAGCTTCAACTTCGCGTACTTCGTTTGTGTTCAACGACCAGACCAAGATGTCACAGAACCCCACCTTGATCAATAAAGCTTTCATCTTATATTCACAACATCCATATTGCAATCTTAGTTTCTTGCTTGTTCTTCGTTTGCTTGCAGGAAATAGACCTTCATGGTCGGGTTGAATGTGCTCCGGCGTGGTCAATAACCCTCAGAAGTTGGTTTAAAGATTGCTAAGGCGCAATGTCTCGCACGTTCATAGTCGGATCATCAAAGTCTACTCCCACAAAAAATGATAATCACCTTCTCATCGAAACACAGGACACCTTTGCCTCTATCAATCAGGCTCGCCGGTCGCCAGCTCCTCGTCGAATTCTGGCAGTAGACGCCTACGTGGATATGATTTCGGCGCACTACGGCTCCGGTCTTCTAGATCTTGTTTGGCAATGAGACCCACCTTTAGTTTAGTGCATCGGTGTTAGCTTGCAGCTGTTGTTACTTATGTTTCATGCTCTGAGCTGTGGTGTTGAGGCGCCGCGGGAAGCGTTCTTGTCCGAAAGGGTCTTCAGGGATGACGTAGTCCTTGGTATCGAGGCTTTAGTCTTCCTCGGATTCTGGCATATAGTTGTCATAGGCCCCTTCAAAGAGTTCGTCGGGGTCTAAGTCCTCGAGATGTCCTTCAGGTGTGCTGTTCTGTACTAGGTAGCCTTGAGGATCCTCCTCAGGGTCGTCGGCATCACCGGCTGCTGCATCGCCGTAGTCGGTAGTAGCATTGTTACCACTGGTTTCGCCATTGTTAGCCCTTCTGCGTCTACGTCGATTTCTTGGAGGAGAATTGGGGGTATCAACCATGTAGACATCGTAAGTTGATGTCATAGTCCACCTTCTAGTGTTTACCAAAGGCGAGGTGTTTTCTACGGGGCCATCAGCATCTTCATCCATGTCCGTGGCCTCGCCTAGTCTAACATGTTAGTTAAATCGTCAACTGTGGTGACTAGGTAGGTGGTGGGTGGGATGCAAATTTCTCGGTCGTCAGCTTTAAGTCTAATATGATCATAAACCAAAGTCCTGCCATCTGAGATAGACATGCACTGGATACGGTCGAGCATCTCATTGAGATGAGACAACTCTTCGTATTTTACTACTTGGTTGTAAGCGGGGCTGACTCGAAGCGTCCCGGTATGTATGTTGACGTATCTTCGTGTGAAGGGGATCCAAATGTGATTCTAGATCTTGCACCAAGGTCAGCTCTAGGCCAAATGCGATTTCATGGGCGTGGTTGGATCGACGTCCGGACGGAGATCGGAAGGGGATCATCCGGAGATATTAAGCTAGGGGCCTCTGGTGACGCTGCAGGTCTCAGCCCTACGTCTTCGGCAGAGATCGGTTCCGGAGTCGATCCTCCGGAGTCGGGTTGATCCCCAATCCAGCCGGGTGTCCAGCTCGACAGGAAGAGTTGGCCACGGGAATCTATAGTATACGCAAGGCCATCGAAGGCCACGATCTGACCTAGGGTATAATTTTCGATGGAGGCTAGGTGGCCCATCAAGTCGGCGCAGAATACATGCTGACAAACACAAAAAGTTGGCTCGGGTGTCAACGCTCCCACGGCCATTGACACAGTTGACATTCGAGCGAGCCATCGATCCTTCTATTGGTCCCACAGCGGAACTCTTAATAAAAGCACTACTATCGCTGTCAAAACCGGCGGACCTCGGGGTAGGGGGTCCTGAGCTGTGGATCTCAGATGGATGGTAACAGGAACAGAGAGAAGAAGTTTTACCCAGGTTCTGTCCCTCTTAATGGAGGTAAAACCCTACATCCTTCTCTTGTTTATATTAATGGAGATGTATCAAGTACAGAGTTGATCTACCTCGAGATTGTAACATGTGGTCTAACTCTAGGGCTAGGTGAAAGATGTTGCGTTGATGTCCCCTCTACGGGCTGAAACCCCTGGCTTATATACACGCCAGGTAGGGTATCTAGGGTTACAAGGTCAGTATCTAGGAGCAAGGCGGCACTAGAGATCTTGGAGTATACATCAAGTATTCGGTGAGGGTAGTCTCGATCACGCCTCCTACATACTATCTGTGGAGTCCATCTTGATCATGAATGAGGGCCCATCGTCCCAACCCAAGGAGCACGGGTCGACTAGGTTAGCGCCCCCTAATCAAGGACACTATCAGCGGGTATGAACTCAACTTGTTTTTGTTTTTGTAAATATGTTTAACTCAGAATGCATGATTCACCATATTATGAGTAAACATGTTCATGGTGACAATTAGATATTATAGTTGCTCATGCCATGCTTAAGTAGCTAGGAGTGGATAATGATTTATCTTGGGTGTCAACATGCATTAAAATGGTTATGATGCAGTATGATACTACCTCTGTTCCTTTATCTAAGGTGCATTTTTACAAATTTTTCACATTGTAAGGTGTATTTGATGTAATCTCATATAATCCCTCTTCTACCCCTCCACCATCACGTACATAGAAGCTAGCCTCCTTCTACCTCTTGAGCATGTGTTGGTTTTCTCTTGAAGAGGAAAGGGTGATGCAGCAAAGTAGTGTAAGTATTTCCCTCAGTTTTTGATAACCAAGGTATCAATCCAGTAGGAGACTACACACAAATCGCCTAGTACCTGCACAAACAATCAAGAACCTTGCAACCAATGTGATAAAGGGATTGTCAATCCCTTCACGCCCACTGGCAAAAGTGATATCTGATAAAGATAATAAGATAATATTTTTGGTATTTTTGTTGTATAGATTGCAAACTAAAGATTGCAAAGTAAACGGCGACAGAAATAGCTAGTTGACGGGAAACTAATATGATGTAAAATAGACCCGGGGGCCATAGGTTTCACTAGTGGCATCTCTCTAGATAGCATATATTACGGTGGGTGAACAAATTACTGCCGAGCAATTGATAGAAAAGCGCATAGTTATAAGATTATCTAGGCATCATCATGAACATAGGCATCACGTCCGTGTCAAGTAGACCGAAAAGATTCTGCATCTACTACTATTACTTCACACATCGACCGCTATCCAGCATGCATCTAGAGTATTAAGTTCATAAGAACAGAGTAACGCATTAGGCAAGATGACATGATGTAGAGGGATACTCAAGCAATATGATATAAACCCCATCTTTTTATCCTCGGTGGCAACAATACAATACGTGTGGGTTCCCTTTCTGTCACTGGGATCGAGCACGCCAAGATTGAACCCAAAGCTAAGCACTTCTCCCATTGCAAGAAAGATCAATCTAGTAGGCCAAACTAAACCGATAATTCGAAGAGACTTGCAAAGATATCAAATCATGCATATAAGAATTCAGAGAAGAATCAAATATTGTTCATAGATAATCTTGATCACAAACCCACAATTCATCGGATCTCGACAAACACACCGAAAAAGAATTACATCGAATAGATCCCCAAGAAGATCGAGGAGAACTTTGTATTGAGATCCAAAGAGAGAGAAGAAGCCATCTAGATAATAACTATGGCCCCGAAGGTCTGTGGTAAACTACTCACACATCATCGGAGAGGCTATGGTGTTGATGTAGAAGCCCTCCGTGATTGAATCCCTCCCATGCATCCCCTAAAAGGCCCCAAGATGGGATCTCACGGGTACATAAGGTTGCGGCGGTGGAAAAGTGGTTTCGTGGCTCCCCTAGATGTTTTCAGGGTATAAGAGTATATATTGGCAAAAGAAGTAGGTCGGTGGAGCTATGAGGGGCCCACGTGGGTGGGGGCGCGCCTACCCCCTAGGCGCACCCTCCTACCTCGTGGCCGCCTCGTTGCTTCCTTGACGTCCACTCCAAGTCTCCTGGATTGTGTTTGTTCCAAGAAAGATCCTCCCGAAGGTTTCGTTCCGTTTGATATTCCTTTTCTGGGAAACACTGAAATAGGCCTTCTGTTAATAGGTTAGCCCAAAAATAATATAAAATAGCATATTAAAGCCCATTAAACATCCAAAACAGATAATATAATAGCATGGAACAATCAAAAATTATAGATACGTTGGAGACGTATCAAGCATCCCCAAGCTTAATGCCTGCTCGTCCTCGAGTAGGTAAATGATAAAAACAGAATTTTTGATGTGGAATGCTACCTAACATAATTTTCAATGTAATCTTCTTTGTTGTGGCATGAATGTTCAGATCCGAAAGATTCAAGACAAAAGTTCCATATTGACATAAAAATAATAATACTTCAAGCATACTAACTAAGAAATTATGTCTTCTTAAAATAACATGGCCAAAGAAAGCTCATCGCTACAAGATCATATTGTTTGGCTATGCTTCATTTTCGTCACACAAAATGCTCTCATCATGCACAACCCCGATGACAAGCCAAGCAATTGTTTCATACTTTAGTATTCTCATACTTTTTCAACTTTCATGCAATACATGACCGTGAGCCATGGACATAGCACTATGGGTGGAATAGAATATAATGATGGGGGTTGTGTGGAGAATACAAAAAGGGAGAAAGTATCACATTGCGCGGCTAATCAACGGGCTATGGAGATGCCCGTCAATTGATGTCAATGCGAGGAGTATGGATTGCCATGCAACGGATGCACTAGAGCTATAAATGTATGAAAGCTCAACAAAAGAAACTAAGTGGGTGTGCATCCAACTTGCTTGCTCACGAAGACCTAGGCCATTTGAAGAAGCCCATTGTTGGAATATACAAGCCAAGATCTATAATGAAAAATTCCCACTAGTATATGAAAGTGATAATATAAGAAACTCTCTATCATGAAGATCATGGTGCTACTTTGAAGCACAAGTGTGGAAAAAGGATAGTAGCATTGTCCCTTCTAGGCCTTTATCTTCATTTGGCCTTTCTCTTTTTTTTATATTTTTTTAATTTGGCCTTTCTTTTTTTTGGCCTTTCTCTTTTTTTAGGACAATGCTCTAATAATGATGATCATCACACTTCTATTTGTTTACAACTCAAGGATTACAACTTGATACTAGAACAAAATATGACTCTATATGAGTGCCTCCGGCGGTGTACCGGGATGGGAAATGAATCAAGAGTGACATGTATGAAAAATGATGCATGGTGGCCTTTCCACAAATACGATGTCAACTACATGATCATGCAAGGCAATATGACAATGATGAAGCGTGTCATAATAAACGGAACAGTGGAAAGTTGCATGGCAATATATCTCGGAATGGCTATGCAAATGCCATAATAGGTAGGTATGGTGGCTGTTTTGAGGAAGATATAAGGAGGTTTATGCGTGATAGAGCGTATCATATCACGGGGTTTGGATGCACCGGTGAAGTTTGCACCAACTCTCAAGGTGAGAAAGGGCAATGCACGGTACCGAAGAGGCTAGCAATGATGGAAGGGTGAGAGTGCGTATAATCCATGGACTCAACATTAGTCATAAAGAACTCACATACTTATTGCAAAAATCTACAAGTCATCAAAAACCAAGCATTACGCGCATGCTCCTAGGGGGATAGATTGGTAGGAAAAGACAATCGCTCGTCCCCGACCGCCAATCATAAGGAGGACAATCAAAGAAACACCTCATGCTTCAAATTTGGTACACAACGGTTACCATACGTGCATGCTATGGGACTTGCAAACCTCAACACAAGTATGACTCTAATATTACTATCAAGTATCAAACTTCACAATTACTCAACTAGCATGACTCTAATATTACCATCTTCATATTTCAAAACAATCATCAAGTATCAAACTTCTCATAGTATTCAATGCACTCTATATGAAAGTTTTTATTATACCCATCATGGATGCCTATCTATTTTTCTTTCTAATATAGCCAAAGCAAATTACCATGCTGTTCTAAAGGACTCTCAAAATAATATAAGTGAAGCATGAGAGATCATAATTTCTATAAAATAAAACCACCACCGTGCTCTAAAAAGGTATAAGTGAAGTACTAGAGCAAAATTATTTAGCTCAAAAGATATAAGTGAAGCACATAGAGTATTCTAATAAATTCCGATTCATGTGTGTCTCTCCAAAAAGGTGTGTACAACAAGGATGATTGTGGTAAACTAAAAATCAATGACTCAAATCATACAAGATGCTCCAAGCAAAACACATATCATGTGGTGAATAAAAATATAACATCAAGTAAAGTTACCGGTAGACGAAGAAGAAAGAGGGGATGCCTTCCGGGGCATCCCCAAGCTTATTCTTTTGGTTGTCCTTGAATTTTACCTTGGGTTGCCTTGGGCATCCCCAAGATTAGGCTCTTTCCACCCCTTGTTTCAAAATCCATCAAATCTTTACCCAAAAACATGAAAACTTCAAAACACAAAACTCAACAGAAAATCTAATGAGCCCCGTTAGTATAAGAAAACAAACCACAAATTTAAGGT
This sequence comes from Aegilops longissima, assembly GCA_021605205.1. Taxonomy (NCBI): domain Eukaryota; kingdom Viridiplantae; phylum Streptophyta; class Magnoliopsida; order Poales; family Poaceae; genus Aegilops; species Aegilops longissima. Next base: position 355,459,764 of record CM038681.1, read on the forward strand.
ACTGTAATGAACTTATTCTTTATTTATATTGGTGTTAAACCTACTGTATTCCAACTTCTCTATGGTTCATACCCCCCAATACTAGCCATAGATTCATCAAAATAAGCAAACAACACACGAAAAACAGAATCTGTCAAAAAACAGAACAGTCTGTAGCAACCTGATTTGTTCGAATACTTCTAGAACTCCAATTTTTTTGGAAATCTGGGATAACCTGGATAGTTTGCATATTGATCTAATGCAAAAAGAATTGGTATTTTATCACGTTCTGGTGAATTTTAACAATTATTTTCGTCAGCGCAAAGTTTCTGTCTTTTTCAGCAAGATCAAACAACTATCACCCTAGAAGATCCTATTAGTTCTACTTGACACAAACACTAATTAAAACATAAAACCACATCTAAACAGAGGCTAGATGAATTATTTACTACTAAACAGGAACAAAAAGCATGGAACAAAAATAAATTTGGGTTGCCTCCCAACAAGCGCTATCGTTTAACGCCCCTAGCTAGGCATAAAACAAGAATAGATCTAGGTATTGTCATCTTTGATATGCAATCCATGAGTGGCTCTCATAATAGATTCATAAGGTAATTTAATTTTCTTCCTAGGAAAGTGTTCCATGCCTTTCCTTAATGGAAATTGGAATCTAATATTTCCTTTTTCCATATCAATAATTGCACCAATCATTCTAAGGAAAGGTCTACCAAGAATAATAGGACATGTAGGATTGCAATCTATATCAAGAACAATGAAATCTACGGGCACATAATTTCTATTTGCAACAATACTTAATGGTGGAATCCGCAAGATGCAAATTTAAAGAACAATCATCAAGATCACGAAAACCTAACACATCACACAAAATTTTGGGAATCGTGAAAACACTAGCACCCAAATCACATAAAGCATAGCATTCATGATCTTTAATCTTAATTTTAATAGTAGGTTCCCACTCATCATAAAGTTCTCTAGGAATAGAAACTTCTAGTTCAAGCTTTTCTTCATAAGATTGCATTAAAGCATCAACGATATGTTTAGTAAAAGCCTTATTTTGATCATAAGCATGAGGAGAATTTAACACGGATTGAAACAAGGAAATACACTCTATCAAAGAGCAATTATCATAATTAAATTCCTTGAAATCCAAAATAGTGGGTTCATTCCTATGTAAAGTTTTGACCTCTTCAATCGCACTTTTACTAATTTTTGCATCAAGATCTAAAAACTCTAAATCATTGGGACGCTTGTTAACTAAAGTTGACTCATCTCCAGTCCCATCTTTATCAAGATTCATATTGGAAAACAAAGATTTAATAGGAGACACATCAATCACTTTTAGATCTTCATCATTATTATCATGAAAACTAGAAGAACACGCTTTCACAAAGCAATCTTTTTTAGCACGCATCCTAGCGGTTCTTTCTTTGCACTCATCAATGGAAATTCTCATGGCTTTGAGAGACTCATTGATATCATGCTTAGGTGGAATAGATCTAAGTTTCAAAGAATCAACATCAAGAGAAATTATATCCACGTTCCTAGCCAACTCATCGATCTTAGGAAATTTTTCTTCAAGCAAAGCATTGAAATTCTTTTGCGAATTCATAAATTCTTTAACACTAGTCTGAAAATTAGAGGGCATCTTATTAAAATTTCCATAAGAGTTGTTGTAGGAATTACCATAATTATTAGAAGAATTACTAGGGAAAGGCCTAGAATTAAAGTTTCCTCTATACGCGTTATTACCATAGTTGTTCCTACCAACAAAATTCACATCCATAGATTCATTATTATTCTCAATCAAAGTGGACAAAGGCATATCATTAGGATCAGAAGAAACACTCTTATTAGCAAACAATTTCATAAGTTCATTCATCTTTCCACTCAAAACATTAATCTCTTCTATCGCATGAACCTTTTTACTAGTGGATCTTTCGGTATGCCATTGAGAATAATTAACCATAATATTATATAGGAGTTTGGTAGCTTCTCCTAAAGTGATTTCGATAAAAGTACCTCCCGCGGGCGAATCTAAAAGATTTCTAGAAGCAAAATTCAATCCGGCATAAAAATTTGTATAATCATCCATAAATTCAATCCATGTGTATGGCAATTATGTATCATTAATTTCATCCTCTCCCAAGCTTGTGCAACATGCTCATGATCAAGTTGCTTAAAATTCATAATATCGTTTCTAAGAGATATGATCTTAGTGGGAGGAAAATACTTAGAGATAAAAGCATCTTTGCACTTATCCCATGAATCAATACTATTCTTAGGCAAAGAAGAGAACCAAGTTTTAGCACGATCTCTAAGCGAAAATGAAAATAGTTTCAATTTAACAATATCATTGTCCACATCTTTCTTCTTTTGCATATCGCACAAATCAACAAAGTTGTTTAGATGGGTAGCGGCATCTTCACTAGGAAGGCCAGAAAATTGATCTTTCATGACAAGATTCAACAAAGCAACATTAATTTCACAAGATTCAGCATCGATAATAGGAGCAATCGGAGTGCTAATAAAATCATTGTTGTTGGTATTGAAAAAGTCACAAAATTTAGTATTATCTTGAGCCATCGTGACAAACAATCAATCCAACACACAAGCACAAAAGAAGCAAGCAAAAAGAGACGAACGGAAAAGGGCGAATAAAACGGCAAAGGTGAAGTGGGGGAGAGGAAAATGAGAGGCAAATGGCAAATAATGTAATGCGAGGGATAAGAGTTTGTGATGGGTACTTGGTATGTCTTGACTTGCGCGTAGATCTCCCCGGTAACGGCGCCAGAAATACTTCTTGCTACCTCTTGAGCATGCATTGGTTTCCCTTGAAGAGGAAAGGGTGATGCAACAAAGTAGCGTAAGTATTTCCCTCAGTTTTTGAGAACCAAGGTATCAATCCAGTAGGAGACTACACGCAAATCCCCTAGTACCTCCACAAACAATCAAGAAACTTGCAACCAATGCGATAAAGGGGTTGTCAATCCCTTCAAGGCCACTTGCAAAAGTGAGATCTGATAAAGATAATAAGATAATATTTTTGGTATTTTTGTTGTATAGATTGGAAAATAAAGATTGAAAAATAAACGACGACAGAAATAGCCAGTCGACGGGAAACTAATATGATGTAAAATAGACCCGGGGGCCATAGGTTTCACTATTGGCTTCTCTCTAGATAGCATATATTACGGTGGGTGAACAAATTACTGCTGAGCAATTGATAGAAAATCGCATAGTTATGAGAATATCTAGGCATGATCATGAACATAGGCATCACATCCATGTCAAGTAGACCGAAATGATTCTGCATCTACTACTATTACTCCACACATCGACCGCTATCCAGCATGCATCTAGAGTATTAAGTTCATAAGAACAGAGTAACGCATTAGGCAAGATGACATGATGTAGAGGGATAAACTCAAGCAATATGATATAAACCCCATCTTTTTATCCTCGATGGCAACAATACAATACGTGTCGGTTCCTTTCTGTCACTGGGATCGAGCATCGCAAGATTGAACCCAAAGCTAAGCACTTCTCCCATTGCAATAAAGATCAATCTAGTAGGCCAAACTAAACCGATAATTTGAAGATACTTGCAAAGATATCAAATCATGCATATAAGAATTCAGAGAAGAATCAAATATTGTTCGTAGATAATCTTGATCATAAACCCACAATTCATCGAATCTCGACAAACACACCGCAAAAAGAATTACATCGAATAGATCTCCAAGAAGATTGAGGAGAACTTTGTATTGAGATGCAAAGAGAGAGAAGAAGCCATCTAGCTAATAAATATGGACCCGAAGGTCTGTGGTAAACTACTCACACATCATCGGAGAGGCTATGGTGTTGATGTAGAAGCCCTCCGTGATTGAATCCCCCTCCGGCAGATCGCCGAAAAAGGCCCCAAGATGGGATCTCACGGGTACAGAAGATTGCGGTGGTGGAAAACTGGTTTGTGGCTCCCGTTGATGTTTTCAGGGTATAAGAGTATATATAGGCGAAAGAAGTAGGTCGGTGGAGCTACGAGGGGCCCACGAGGGTAGGGGCGCGCCTACCGCCCCCCTGGGGTCGCCCTCCTGCCTCGTGGCCGCCTCGTTGCTTCCTAGCATCCACTCCAAGTCTCCTAGATTGCGTTTGTTCCAAGAAAGATCCTTCCGAAGGATTCGTTCCGTTTGGATCCCGTTTGATATTCCTTTTCCACGAAACACTGAAATATGCAAAAAAACAGCAATCTGCACTGGGCCTTCGGTTAATAGGTTAGTCCCAAAAATAATATAAAATAGCATATTAAAGCCCATTAAACATCCAAATTAGATAATATAATAGCATGGAACAATCAAAAATTATAGATACATTGTAGATGTATCACCTCCTCACGCTAAAATCAAGCGAACCAATGAATGCATTCATTGGAAATTAAATGCACCTATCCTTAGTTAGGAAAAATATCCTCCCGTCCCATGCAATCCCTTTTTTTACTATTTCCTCTTGGCGAGCGTAAGGAACATATTTCTTCACCACATCGAAGCCTTTCTCTAGGCTTGAAAACATAAAACATATCATGAACAAAAAATTCCCAAGCAACATCCTTTCTCATCCACCATGGATGCGTTCACGCTAGAGGAAGAAAGGTTCAACTCGTTGTTGCCTGTTTTCGGCCAAGAGGGTGATCCCGCTATGGAATTGTTCAGCCGGGTGGAAGAAACAGATGAGTCATTGGGTCTATCTAGTGAGGTAGAAGACCACGGCCAGCGTCTCACTGAGGACTCCTCTCTTACGTTGTCCAGCGACATCAAGATCGCTGACCATATTTTTCATGACGCGACCACGGATGATGTCCGAGCTATCTGACATGCTGGGTTATTGCGCACATATGGTGCTCGACATCTGGTGTGCAACTTCTTCCAAGGCGGGAATCGTCGCCTCAGCGAGGTCATGAAGTGTGCAGCACCGGAACCCTACACATCATGGGCCACAACTTTAAACAAGGCAATTCAAGCGATGCTCGGCTCATTGACCTTTCCCGTGGATATGGAATATATGTCACGTCAAGCAAAATTATAGAGTTTGGGTTAGTTCCATTTATACCTTTGAGACTAATTTTAGTTCCTATTGATATGTGTACATGTATGACATCCCTTGTTCTATATTTTAGCGCTACGACTAGAGGCATCGATCAAGGGAAGCACAAGTATAGCAAGGAGGATGATAAGACTGCGCGGTGAATGGCAAGGACATCAAATTTGATGAGGTGGATAGCGCTGATGAAACCATCAATTTAGAGTTTGAAGAGTTGCAAGCTACCAAAGCAAGTGAAGTGCATGTGCAACGACTTTATGCCCCGAATTCAATGCCAGACTCGTTACGCCCAGGAATGGAATCATATAGGGATTTTGTACAAAAGTCCTTGATGACATCGTATGATCAGAAGATGATGAAGAAATGACCACGTAATCAATGGCGCAACTACTCTATGTTTACTAGTCAGCGGTGGTGTGATTTCATAAATTGTAATGGTGCCCAAAGTCTTCTTGTATTGCATGAATATGTTAAGTGACATCATACACGAATAATGGCACGAATGAAGTTCATTCTTTTTGTTCTTGTTAGCTACCACGTGCTACTCACAGAACAATGAATAGCGAGTTTGCTAAGAGTCGATGGCATGGAGTATTAAACATCAAAAAACAAATAACATCGAGTTCTCTAAGATTAATCGATGGCATGGAGTAATAAACATCACAAAACACCAAAACATCAAGTTTTCTAAGATTAAGAATAGTGGTTGAAGTATAGTATGAGTATGTTTAAATTCAGTACTGTATAATTATGCGAGTTCGCTAAGATTATTAATGCAAACAAGCAACGGCAACTACATCAAGCATCTGGAAGGGCCTCAATATTAGCTACTACAACATCAGTATGGCACGGTACTACGTTCGGAAGCATTTCGAGTGCCACCAAAAATGACTTCCTCATGTGTGGGACCTTGTACCGGTTACCTCATTTCTGCTTCAGTACCTCGTGCATGCATGACTGTAGGGTAAGAAAAATATGGATGCTTCTCTCGGCTGGGTACGTTTCATATGCTTTTTGCACCTTTGCAATAATATCAACAATTTTACCAGGAGACATCTTCTCAAAAAGAGCCCGAAGTTCCGCAAAGAACCCTAAGTCAAGAATGTTCAAATTAGGTGAGTTCGGCGGCTGACATGTAAGCCTAATGTTCCATCCATCCGCATGTGCCGCTTCACAAAACACACTGTCATTCATGGAAATATGGGTCTTTGCATTATCTTAGTGAATGTATATTGTGCGTCCGCGTTCTGAAGCTGGCCACAAAGCCTTCATGGCAAGTAGAAGCTTGTTCACTATATAGTCTCTACTGACATCCTTTGTCACTGACGGCAAAACCTTGGTTACCTCTTCCCCCTCGCTCGGTAAGGCCTACGCCTCTTTGCAAAGTCTTGATATGTTAATGGACAAATTCCAATCTTGCCATCAAATGTCATGACACCACGATCATCATAATGAGGCCTTGCTACTGGTGCCAAGAACATCACTTTCTCAGTAAATCCCTTTCACTGTTGATGCGATAAGGTTCTTCTTCATCAGTTGGCAAGTAGTAGTTCTGAGTACCTTTAGTGCAGTAGAACCACTTCTCATCGATATGAATGACATTGTACATGCCTTTAAATGAGGGTTCGTCAGGCACGCTTAATTCATCCAACATGGATAAACAAAACCTAATCCGACCTAGATTGTTGTCATGAGTCACTATGGATTTAATTGAATTTGTATGGCATTTCGGTCTGCCCTCCTTCAACCTTCTCCATAAAGTTGTCTTCACCATTTGAAGCTCATTAGCAAGATCTTTCGGCATAGTTCTTTTGATCAAATCAATCTGTTTTATAGCAAATCAAATGGCATCTTCTTGCGGCCACAAGTTTTCACCCTTTTGTTTGCTACTCCATGAATACCACCGACTCACTTGCCTTTCAACCATATGTTTTTTATAGTTCAGTAATTAACTTGACAAAGTTCTGCCACTTTGTAAACCACCCCTTGGTTTAGAACGCCTTGATTTGTCCGCTCTAATAGCATGGCATAAATTTCTTGCTTCTGATTGTCTGGGTACCATTTTTGCTTCTTCTTTTGTTAACGTTTGAGCCTACAGAACATTCAGAACAAGAACTGAATTAATTTTAGTTAAAATGAACTAACATTCTCTAGAAATTAACACGAATTAAGTGCCACGGATTAATCACAATGACATCAAACACGGACTAACTTAAATAACTTCATGCGGTAGACTAACCATTGTTGCTGCCGCTATCAGCTACTTCAGCTTGTACTCCAGGATCAATCTCCGGAACAACATCTTTGTTCAACTCCACACGGATGCATAGGCCAACGTTGGCGGTGGGGTTGGTAGCATCATTACCGCTGCCATTTAGCGAAGATGGAACACCTTTGGTATAGTCACCTTGGTTAACGTTGCCGACAGGGCTGGTTGCATCATTGCTGTTGCCATTTAGCAAAGACGAAACAACTTCGGTACGGCCGCCTTGCCACTTTGTCAGAGCCAGACGTATTCTGCCGCGACAAGCAAGCCCAAGCGTCGACAACCATGTCAAGCTCCACTGGCGTCCTCAACGGCATTGTCATCACCTCCCCGACCACGATCGACGGCAGGACAAGCAAGCAGCACCGCACGCAGAAGTTTAAGCATGACATCACGTGCACCACGAGCACGTCCGAGGCCCGTGTACATACTGGCAGCTTCTTCTCCTTCCAAGCCATCGCATCCACCACCAGCATCTACTCCGTGGCCTGAGTCGTGTGCGGACATAGAACCTGCTACATCAACTCCTTGGTCACTGGTGGCGATATTTGCGAGATGGCAGGGGAACATGACAACCGTTCCCTGGATGAATACTTCACCGGTACGGCGCGCACGAGAATCTATGAGAATATGTTCACCATTGAAGAGATAGGCTCATGTGGTACCAAGCCGGATCACCCTCGGATAGAAGGTGTGCCTACTTTTGAGCGAAACCGTCGTGCAAAAGGACATCGGCTGCGACTTTTCCGTTGGATTCACCGGCGGCTTGAACTCTATTCTGTTCTGTGCGTGGCCTCGTCCCCCAGTGCCTCGGCGATCGACATGTGCATAAATAATGACACAACAGGGTCAAGCACTACACGATCTTGATAGTTCAAGGGATATGGAATGCATGCAGTATGTACATGTGAAGACTGTGTTGAATCCACTGCGTGACCGCGCCTGATGGCGCATTGGCCTCGCACGCGTCCACGCCCGCCGACGTGTTGGCCTCATGCATGTCCGAGCCCTCGGGTGCGTTGGCCGTGCCCGCGTCTTCTGCCGGCGTGGGTATGTCAAGTCGTCCATGCTCTGTAGAAGCATTTCGCGTGTGTTCAAGGACATCCACCTCATCGCGGCTTCGTGGCTAGCATGAAATCGATCATGTTGGTGTTCCTTGCCATCCTGGAGCGCATCCTCACCTTCTATGCGGAGCCCACAACGCAAAATTATCCCGGTATTACTGGAAAAAGGTGAGATTGCACAAGAACTTACCGTTCTCAGATTCATCGGAAGATAGCCAGTCGTATCCAAGATCATAGGCCCTGTCTTCGTTCTCCTCAATTGAATCCCAATTAGGTGTTGGATGCAAGTCTAGATCAACCTTTTTTTGTTTGCCACGTACTGGAAGAAGGGGGAAATGAAAAAAAACAGGGGGAGTGACTCATTTTGTACACGAAAACGTAATATAAAATCTCAGTTGTGTTGGCGCCAAGCCACTTCCCTCCCTTTTTCTGATGGCCGTGCGCGTACATGGGTACGCATTTTTGTATAGGAGGCAAGATAGTTATTTGCACCATTGATTTGCTGGGATACGCCGATTGCATGTGCCATGCAAGGCCGGCAGCGAATCCTCATGCATCGGTCAAATCAGTGGACACTCATGTAATTGATTTCCAATGCTAAACTAATACCAAGGGTAGTATTATCCCAGATGCTCCAAAAATTGATTCCTTGATCAGTGAGCTGAATAATGAACCTTAGATAAAGGAACAGAGGGAGTAGTATGGTATCCCCCTCTGAATGTTTCAAGTGGCTTGACTTGGCACATGTTCACGCATGTAGTTGATTCAAAACCAACATAGCCTCCATTATATTTATGTTCATGGTGTTTATATCCTACTCATGCTAGTATTCAATGTTAATTATTCACAATGCATGTTTATGACCGTTGTTACTCTCTGGTTGGTCGCTTCTTAATCAATTTGCTAGCCTTCGCCTGTACTAAGCGGGAATACTGCTTGTACATCCAAATCCCTAAACTAAAGTTGTTCCAGATGAGTCAACTATATCAACCTATATGTGGTATTACTCTATCGTTCCAAGTAAATTTGCATGTGCCACCTCTAAACATTCAAATAAGCATTTGTTACGTGTGAGTACCCCTCATGGAGCGACAGGAGGCAGTCACTATCTTCCATGCTATTCTGATTATTCTCATGATAAGTGTTTATTCACTTGTCCTTACACGAGAGGGTATGGTATTTGGGATGCCCAGTCCCATGATCAACTTGCAAATTAATGAAACAAACTCCCTCGAATAGCTATTGTTATGGAGGGCACCCAAGGATTCGACTGGCCATGGCTTGTGTTTGTTAGCTGAGGGGGAGTAAATTTTACCTTTCCTCCAAGGAACCGCCGCTAATGTGTTTAGCATGGAAGATATTGAAAACTCTTGGTCGTGATGTTGACAGGAAAGGCATGCCTCTCAAAATTACATTTATCTCTGATTTAACTTTCGAGCTTTGGCGCCTCTACAAATCCCTGATTCCCTCTGCAAAAGGTCTATCCATTTACTTTTGTGTTATTTTACTTTTGTTGTTGATTCATCACCTTCTCAAACAAGCACCGGCCCTAAGAGCACTATTGTCATTCTTATGCATTGTGTATAGTTAATATTGTGTGCATCATGACTGGGTCTCTTCTACCATGAATTACAATGTTTAGTCGTTGCTTGAACTTTGGAGGTGCTTTGCATTTATGTTTTGCATTCTCAGAAAGGGATAGCGAGATACCATGTTCTCATATTATATCATGATTGTTTTGACAAAGTGTTGGCATTTCAGATATGTTATTATTGCTTGCTAGTTGATTATGCCATTGATATGAGTGAATATAATTTCTAAGAGTTGTCATTTGCATGGTTAGTTATGATCTTTGCTAAAAACTTGGGTACTATTTAAGCTTATATACGGATACAAGAACAAAAGAGTTCTTAAAAGTTTTCTTTATCACTCTCAGTTTGTTAACTAAATTGCTTGAGGACAAGCAATGAGTTAAGCTTCCGGGAGTTGATATGTCTCCGTCGTATCTACTTTTCCAAACACTTTTGCTCTTGTTTTGGAATCTAATTTGCATGATTTGAATGAAACTAACAAGGACTGACGTTATTTTCAGCAGAACTACCATGGTGTAGTTTTTGTGCAGAAAAAAAGTTCTCAGAATCAGATGAAACTTTTTGGAGATTTTTACGGAATATATAAAAAATACTGGAGCCAAGATCCACAGGAGACGACCCACCCTGGTGCCTCATGGGTTCCACATGGCTCCTCTAACCCTAATCTCAAGCCTATAAATTCCTATTTTTGGAGTTAAAAATAATAGAAGAAGTTTCATCGCGTTTAACGATATGGAGCCGCCGTCACCTCTTGTTCTTCATCGGGAGGCCAGATCTAAAGTCAGTTCGGGGCTCCGAAGAGGGGGATTTGTCGCCATCATCATCGCCAACCCTTCTGCATCACCAATTTCAAGATGCTCACCACCGGTAGTTAGTAATTTCTCCGTAGGCTTGCTGGACGGTGATGGGGTTGGATGAGATTTGTCATGTAATCGAGTCAATTTGTTAGGGCTTGATCCCTAGTATCCACTATGTTATGAGATTGATATTGCTATGACTTTGCTATGCTTAATGTTTGTCTCTAGGGCCCGAGTGCCATGATTTAAGATCTAAACCCTTTATATTTTCATGAATATATTTGTGTTCTTGATCCTATCTTGCAAGTTATACGCACCTATTACATATTATGATCTGCATACCCCAAGGTGACAATAATTGGAATTCTTTTCCGGTGATTACCGTAGTTTAAGAAGTTCATGTATTCACTATGTGTTAATGCTTTGTTTCGGCTCTCTATTAAAAGGAGGCCTTAATATCCCTTAGTATCCTTATGGACCCCGCTGCCACGAGAGGGTAGGACAAATATGGTATGCAAATTCTTATCATAAGCATGTATGACTATATACAGAATACATGCCTACATTATATTGAAGATTTGTAGCAAGTTCTGTGTCGCTCTAGGTTGTGACTGTTAGATGATGAATGTCATGCAACACAATTATCCATCACTGATCCAATGCCTATGACTTTCGCATATTGATCTTTGTTAAGTTACTACTACTGCTACTACTGTTACAATTGCTACAAAACTGCTACTGTTACTGCTATCGTTGCTATTGCTACTCTTACCACTGCTACCAGACTATCATATTAATGTGCTATTGATCACTCTACTGCAGAAATTTAGTTCTCTAGGTGACAACTCAACTGATAATACTTGCAAATATTCTTTGGCTCCCCTTGTGTCGAATCAATAAATTTGGGTTGAATATTCTACCCTCGAAAATTGTTGTGATCCCCTATACTTGTGGGTTATCATTCATCCACAGGAGAGAGGGTGCAACCCTGAGATTTGAACCTAACTAACCACTACAACTTTTCCATCTACTTGCAAGTAGGAATCTAGTACCAATGTGATTTCTTCCAACCAAAATTTGAGCAAAAAACTTGAGACAACAAGCAAGGCCCTAGAGTAAAGGATTAAAAGATTCAAAACTACAGAAAAATGTATAGGGGCATCACCAGCATCCATGGGAAGAGATCAGGAAGGAGGAACCCTCCGTAAAGGATTAAAAGATTCAAAACTAATGTATAGGGGCATCACCAGTGTCCATAGGAAGAGATCAGGGAGGAGGAACCCTCCAAGGAGCAGATCCCATGGAGGAGCAGAGGAAACGGGGTGCGTGAGGGCATCCTAGAGCAGCGGTGGCGGTGTCCGGTGGCTAGGGCAAAGTGGGAAATAGACAACTGAAGAGGAAAACAAAACCACTTCGGCTTGCGCCCTACTTATACCCCTGAAGCCCAAGAGCGGTTGTAGAACCGCTCCAAGTACACCAAGTAGGGTTGTGGGCGATACTTCCGCTCACCTAGGAAGGTTGGCGGTAGTACCGCGCGTAATCAAACAGTTGTACCAGTCCAACATGACAGCCGAGGAACTAGCGGTTGTACCGCCTAGTTCCATCGGTTGTACCGCTAGAATGTTACAATAGGGGGACAATGGTTGAACTACCAAGTCCCTGTGGTTGTACTTCCCAGACACTGATGATGCTGCCAAGATGAAATGACTTGTGCACAAAAGAGTTTTTAGATGGTTTTGATATAAGATGAGGCTTGGGTTGGAGAACAAGTAACTGTAGTAGGGCGGTTGATACGTCTTCAACGTATCTATAATTTCTGATTGTTCCATGCTATTATATTATTTGTTTTGGATGTTTAATGGGCTTTATTATGAACTTTTATATTATTTTTGGGACTAACCTATTAACCGAAGGCCCAGTGCAAATTGCTGTTTTTTTGCCTATTTTAGTGTTTCGTAAAAAAGGAATATCACACGGAATCCAAACGGAATGAAACCTTCGCGAGGATCGTTTTTGAACAAACACAATCCAGGAGACTTGGAGTAGACGTCAAGGAAGCAACAAGGCGGCCACGAGGTAGGAGGGCGCGCCCCCCGCCCTCGTGGCTCCACCGACTTACTTCTTTGGCCTATATATACTCATATACCCTAAAAACATCCAGGAGCACCACGAAACCCTATTTCCACCACCGCAACCTTCTGTACTCGTGACATCCCATCTAGGGGCCTTTTCTGGCGCTCCGCCGGAGGGGGAATCGATCACGGAGGGCTTCTACATCAACACCATAGCCTCTCCGATGATGTGTGAGTAGTTTACCACAGACCTTCAGGTCCATAGTTATTAGCAAGATGGCTTCTTCTCTCTCTTTGGATCTCAATACAAAGTTCTCCTCGATTCTCTTGGAGATCTATTCGATGTAATTCTTATTGCGGTGTGTTTGTCGAGATCTGATGAGTTGTGGGTTTATGATCAAGATTATCTATGAACAATATTTGATTCTTCTCTGAATTCTTATATGCATGATTTAATATCTTTGCAAGTCTCTTCGAATTATCAGTTTGGTTTGGCCTACTAGATTGATCTTTCTTGCAATGGGAGTAGTGCTTAGCTTTGGGTTCAATCTTGCGGTGTCCTTTCCAAGTGATGCTAGGGCAGCAAGGCACGATTGTATTGTTGCCATCGAGGATAAAAAGATGGGGTTTATATCATATTGTTTGAGTTTATCCCTCTACATCATGTCATCTTGCCTAATGCGTTACTCTGTTCTTATGAACTTAATACACTAGATGCATGCTGGATAGCGGTCGATGTGTGGAGTAATAGTAGTAGATGCAGAATCGTTTCGGTCTACTTGTCACGGACGTGATGCCTATATTCATGATCATGCCTAGATATTCTCATAACTATGCGCTTTTCTATCAGTTGCTCGACAGTAATTTGTTCACCCACCGTAGATTATGCTATCTTGAGAGAAGCCACTAGTGAAACCTATGGCCCTTGGGTCTATTTTCCATCATATTAATCTCCCTTCAACTAGCTATTTCTGTCGCCGTTTATTTTCAATCTTTACTTTCCAATGTATACAACAAAAATACCAAAAATATTTATCTTATTATCTTTATCAGATCTCACTTTTGCAAGTGGTCGTGAAGGGATTGACAACCCCTTTATCACATTGGTTGCTAGGTTCTTGATTGTGTGTGCAGATACGAGGGATTTGCATGTAGTCTCCTACTGGATTGATACCTTGGTTCTCAAAAACTGAGGGAAATACTTATGCTACTTTGCTGCATCACCCTTTCCTCTTCAAGGGAAAACCAACGCATGCTCAAGAGGTAGCAAGAAGGATTTCTGGCGCCCTTGCCAGGGAGATCTACGCACAAATCAAGCCATACCAAGTACCCATCACAAACTCTTCTCCCTCGCATTACATTATTTGCCATTTTCCTCTCCCCCACTTCACCTTTGCAGTTTTATTCGCCCTCTTTTTCCGTCCGTTTCTTTTCGCTTGCCTCTTGTGTATCCGTGTGTTAGATCGTTTGTTTCGTCATCATGGCTAGTCCTTCTATCGTTGTTAGTACTCCCGATCATGAAGTTCTTAATTTTAAACAAACGGAGGGAGAAAATCTAAAAGATGCTTGGCATAGAATTTGCAATGCTCAGAATAGATCTACTAGGAAGCATTCTACTTCTTTTCTTCTTCGCAATTTTTTTGTAGGCATCACTCCTTGGAACAGATATATTCTTGATACCATTACCGGAGGGAATTTCTTGGGTAGCCATACTTTTGACTCTTATAATGCTATGTTAGATTTGTTTGGCCCACCACCTCTTTTGGTTAATGGAACATGTGATGCAAAGGCTTGAAAATAAAGTTGCCACTGTAGAGTTGATTGAAAATTTGGATAAAAAGATCCACAACCAAATTACCCAATACGGATCTAAGGTAGGAGTTGCTCTGAAATTGTTTAAAGAAAAGGAACCCATAGTTAACGAAAAGATAGATCAAGATTCCACAAGAATTGATAAACTTGAGGATATTATTACCAACTTAGGGTCTGCCTTTTCTTCTGTGAAAAATACCCCAAATCCTCATACTACTAAAGTTGCCAAGTTTATGTATGTGCCTAAAAATAAAGGTGAATCTTCTAGTAAGGAAAATGCGGATCTCAAATCAATAAGCGTTCACCCCAACTTTTTTGCTATCATTAAGGAACCTTTTGCTACAAATGAATTTCTTGATTTCTTTCCTAGGAGTTTGATCATTAATAAAAAGAAGTAAACTCCTAAGGGTTATAAGTGTTCTATTGAAAAATTGCCAACCAAAGATGATAATACCTAGATCTATTCTTGCTTTTATGCCTAGCTAGGGGCGTTAAACGATAGCGCTTGTTGCGAGGAAACCCAATTTTATTTTTGCTTATTGCTTTTTGTTTCTGTTTAGTAATAAATAATTCATCTAGCTTCTGTTTAGATGTGGTTTTATGTTTTAAATTAGTGTTTGTTCCAAGTAGAACCTTTGGGAAGACTTGGGTGAAGTCTTTATGATCTTGCTGTAAAAAACAAAAACTTCAGCGCTCACGACATTAGCTGCCATTTTTTACTGGAGAGTGATTTTAGGTTGATTATTTTTGAAGATGATTAATAGACAAATTCCTCACGTCCACCAATTTATTTCAGAATTTTTGGAGTTATATAAGTATACGTTTGATATAGATTACTACAGACTATTCTGTTTTTGACAGATTCTGTTTTTCGTTTGTTGTTTGCTTATTTTGATGAATCTATGGCTAGTATCGGGGGGTATGAACCGTAGAGAAGTTGGAATACAGTATGTTCAACACCAATATAAATAAAGAATGAGTTCATTACAGTACCTTAAAGTGGTGATTTGTTTTCTTATACTAACGGAGCTCGTGAGATTTTCTGTTGAGTTTTGTGTTGTGAAGTTTTCAAGTTTTGGGTAAAGATTTGATGGATTTTGGAATAAGGAGTGGCAAGAGCCTAAGCTTGGGGATGCCCAAGGCACCCCAAGGTAAAATTCAAGGACAACCAAAATCCTAAGCTTGGGGATGCCCCAGAAGGCATCCCCTCTTTCGTCTTCGTCCATCGGTAACTTTACTTGAGGCCATATTTTTATTCACCACATGATATGTGTTTTGCTTGGAGCGTCTTTTATGATTTGATTCTTTGCTTTTTAGTTTACCACAATCATCCTTGCTGTACACACCTTTTGGAGAGACACACATAAATTGGAATTTATTAGAATACTCTATGTGCTTCACTTATATCTTTTGAGCTAGATAATTTCGCTCTAGTGCTTCACTTATATCTTTTAGAGCACGGTGGTGGTTTTATTTTATAGATATTATTGATCTCTCATGCTTCACTTATATTATTTTGAGAGTCCTTTAGAACAGCATGGTAATTTGCTTTGTCTATAAAATTAGTCCTAATATGATAGGCATCCAAGATGGGTATAATAAAAACTTTCATAAAAAGTGCATTGAATACTATGAGAAGTTTGATACTTGATGATTGTTTTGAGATATGAAGATGGTAATATTAGAGTCGTGCTAGTTGAGTATTTGTGAATTTGAGAAATACTTGTGTTGAAGTTTGCAAGTCCCGTAGCATGCACGTATGGTAACCGTTGTGTGACAAATTTGAAACATGAGGTGTTCTTTGATTGTCATCCTCATGAGTGGCGGTCGGGGACGAGCAATGTTCTTTTCCTAGCAACCTATCTGCCTAGGAGCATGCGTGTAATTATTGGTTTTTGATGACTTGTAGATTTTTTCAATGAGTATGTGAGTTCTTTATGACTAATGTTGAGTCCATGGATTATACACACTCTCACCTTTCCGTCATTGCTAGCCTCTTCGGTAACGTGCATTGCCCTTTCTCACCTTGAGAGTTGGTGCAAACTTCGCCGGTGCATCCAACCCCCGTAATATGATATGCTCTATCACACATAAACTTCCTTGTATCTTCTTCAAAACAGCCATCATACCTACCTATTATGGCATTTCCATAGCCATTCCAAGATATATTTCCATGCAACTTTCCACCGTTTCATTTATTATGACACGCTTCATCATTGTCGTATTGCTTTGCATGATCATGTAGTTGACATCGTATTTGTGGCAAAGCCACCATGCATAATTTATTATACATGTCACTCCTGATTCATTGCCCATCACGGTACACCGCTGGAGGCACTCATAATAGAGTCATGTTTTGTTCTAGTATCGAGTTGTGATCATTGAGTTGTAAATAAATAGAAGTATGATGATCATCATCAATAGAGCATTGTCCCAAATAAAAAATAGTGAAAGGCCAAATAAAAAAAGGCCCAAAAAAAAGGGACAATGCTACTATCCTTTTTTCCACACTTGTGCTTCAAAGTAGCACCATGATCTTCATGATAGAGAGTTTCTTATATTGTCACTTTCATATACTAGCCGCATCAATGTGAGACTTTCTCCTTTTTGTCTTCTCCACACAACCCCCATCATTATATTCTATTCCACCCATAGTGCTATGTGCATGGCTCACGCTCATGTATTGCGTGAAAGTTGAAAAAAGTTTGAGATTACTAAAGTATGAAACAATTGCTTGGCTTGTCATCGGGGTTGTGCATGATGAGAGCATTTTTGTGTGATGAAAATGAAGCATCGCCAAACTATATGATTTTGTAGGCATAAGCTTGTTTGGCCATGTTATTTTGAGAAGACATAATTGCTTAGTTTGTATGCTTGAAGTAGTATTGTTTTTATGTCAATATTAAACCTTTATCTTGAATCTTTCGGATCTGAACATTCATGCCACAATAAAGAGAATTCCTTTGAAAATTATGTTAGGTAGCATTCCACATCAAAAAATCTATTTTTATCATTTACCTACTCGAGGACGAGCAGGAATTAAGCTTGGGGATGCTTGATACATCTCCAACGTATCTATAATTTTTGATTGTTCCATGCTATTATATTATCTGTTTTGGGTGTTTAATGGGCTTTATTATGCACTTTTATATTATTTTTGGGACTAACCTTTTAACCGAAGGCCCAGTGCAAATTGTTGTTTTTTTTGCCTATTTCAGTGTTTCGCAGAAAAGGAATGTCAAACAGAATCCAAACGGAATGAAACCTTTGTGAGGATCATTTTTGGAACAAACGTAATCCAGGAGACTTGGAGTGGACGTCAAGGAAGCAACGAGGCGGCCACGAGGTAGGAGGGCGCGCCCAGGGGGGTAGGTGCGCCCCCACCCTCATGGGCCCCTCGTGGCTCCACCGACCTACTTCTTCCGCCTATATATACTCATATACCCTGAAAACATCCAGGAGCACCACGAAACCCTATTTCCACCGCCGCAACCTTCTGTACCCGTGAGATCCCATCTTGGGCCTTTTCCGCGCTCCACGAGGGGGAATCGATCACGAGGGCTTCTACATCAACACCATAGCCTCTCCGATGATGTGTGAGTAGTTTACCACAGACCTTCCGGTCCATAGTTATTAGCTAGATGGCTTCTTCTCTCTCTTTGGATCTCAATACAAAGTTCTCCTCGATTCTCTTGGAGATCTATTCGATGTAATTCTTTTTGCAGTGTGTTTGTCGAGACCCGATGAATTGTGGGTTTATGATCAAGATTATCTATGAACAATATTTGATTCTTCTCTGAATTCTTATATGCATGATTTAATATCTTTGCAAGTCTCTTTGAATTATCAGTTTGGTTTGGCCTACTAGATTGATCTTTCTTGCAATGGGAGAAGTGCTTAGCTTTGGGTTCAATCTTTATGTGTCCTTTCCCAAAGGATGTGAGGGTAGCAAGGCACGCATTGTATTGTTGCCATCGAGGATAAAAAGATGGGGTTTATATCATATTGTTTGAGTTTATCCCTCTACATCATGCCATCTTGCCTAATGCGTTACTCTGTTCTTATAAACTTAATACTCTAGATGCATGCTGGATAGCGGTCGACGTGTGGAGTAATAGTAGTAGATGCAGAATCGTTTCGGTCTACTTGTCATGGACATGATGCCTATATACATGACCATGCCTAGATATTCTCATAACTATGTGCTTTTCTATCAATTGCTCGACAATAATTTGTTCACCCACCGTAGATTATGCTATCTTGAGAGAAGCCACTAGTGAAACCTATGGCCCCGGGTCTATTTTCCATCATATTAATCTCCCTTCAACTAGCTATTTTTGTCGCCATTTATTTTGCAATCTTTACTTTCCAATCTATACAACAAAAATACCAAAAATATTTATCTTATTATCTTTATCAGATCTCACTTTTGCAAGTGGCCGTGAAGGGATTGACAACCCCTTTATCGCGTTGGTTGCAAAGTTCTTGATTGTTTGTGCAGGTACGAGGGATTTGCGTGTAGTCTCCTACTAGATTGATACCTTGGTTCTAAAAAATGGGGGGAAATACTTACGCTACTTTGTTGCATCACCCTTTCCTCTTCAAGGGAAAACCAACGCATGCTCAAGAGGTAGCAGTGGTGTGCACCCCAAGATTGCAGGATGCAAGGATAAAAGCCAAACTTGGAGTGAACAAACATCTAAGACCTAAAAGTCTAGTTAAATAAAATGAAAATAAAAAACACCAACTTCCCAAAGGGTGGAGTGGTGGCTGTAGAAACCATGTTCGAGGTTTTGGCTTGGGTAGCGAAGATGTATCTTGAACCCAACTACCAAATGTCTCCATTGAAGCACATTTGTCACCAAAGTGATTATAGTGAATGATTTTTCCATTTATGCATAATAAGAAGATTGTGAGTTCATGATAGGAACAACACTCCCCCTATGTCTGTGCCTACATCTAAAACAAGATAAAATGAAGAGTGTGGTCGGTTGTGTATTGTCTTAGACCACATTGCTCGAATCAAGGATATTTGGATCATGTCTTAACTCGCGGAACCTTCCTTCATCCAATGGTTTTGTGAAAATATCCGCTAGTTGTTGCATGTTTCCTACATAAGATAATCAATATCTCCATGCTTGACGTGATCCCGGATGAAGTGATGATTAACCTTGATGTGCTTTGTCTTCCTATGTTTCAAGGGGTTGTAGGCAGTCTTGATACTTTAATTGTCACATAAAAGAGGCACTAGGTCACAAAATGACATCGCTGTCCTTTAAAGTTTGCCTCATCCATAGCAATTGGGCACAACAACTTGCAGTGGCAATGTACTTGGCTTTGCTGGTGGTGAGAGACACACAATTTTGCTTCTTGGAAGACCAACTAACCAATGAGCGATCAAGGAATTGGCATCCTCCGGAAGTTTACTTCCTCTCCACTTGGTCTCTACCTGATCTGATTCTAAATATCCAACAAGATCAAAGCTTTCTCCTTTCGGATACCTTAAGGCAAAGTTTGGGGTAGGGTCCAAATATCAAAAGATTCTCTTGAATTTCTTTTGGTGCCGATTGAAACTTTGCACACATTCCCACACTCAACATGATATCCGGTCTAGGTTCACGAAGGTAAAACAAAGATTCAATCATAGGACTATATACCTTTTGATCCATTGCCTTACCATTGAGATCAAGGTCAAGATGGCATTTAGTGGCCATGGGTGCCTTTTCCCCTTTGATGTCATCCATCTTGAACCTCTTGAGCATGTCTTGGGTATAATTGGCTTAATTGACAAAAGTTACTTCTTTACATAGCTTGACTTCGAATCCAAGAACTTCTCTGTCATTAGTGTGGTGAACTCATCATTGAAAGATTTGTTTGGAGAACCAAAGATAACATCATCAACATATAGTTGGCATATGAACAAATCCCTTTAACCCTTTAGTAAAAGGGTAGAATTGATTTTCCCAATTTGAAACCCACGATCTTCTAATAATTCGGTATGGTGCCCATACCATGCACATGGGGTTTCTTTAAGGCCATAGAGCGCCTTATTGAGCTTATAGACGTGATTGGGGAACTTGGGATCCTCAAACCCCGGGGTTTTTTGACATACACTAACTCATTAAGGGGACCATTAATAAATGCACTCTTCACATCCATTTGTTGCAACTTTAAATGATGATCTGATGCATATGCAAGCAAAATGCGAATATAAGAACAACTAACATACAACCATCACAAGAGGCAAGTTATTTGTTCAGTGAAATTCATCATACAAGAATAATTATGCCTAGATATTGTACAATAATATATAGCGACAACCTTAAACAAGCATGAAGCTTGACCAACACGGAATACACTTCTTTCCTCGTGAAGGCTCTTTTGCATGCTTGTGCTGCTGTCACCAATTTTGATGATATGATCACCAGGTCGAGTTATATGCTTCACCCTTAGTGATCCACAAGCAACTTCCTCTTGCAGGTTGCCATGTACCTAATTGCCTTTGTCCTGCGATGGTTAATTTGCATTATGTTCACCAGAAGGGGATGAGGCTTTCAATCAAGAAGCTCCCGAACCCGAGGAGGTAGATGAAGAAGAACTTGCACCAGAGGACAAGGAGGAGGAGCCAAAAGATAACGGCAAATAACCATTGGCCGCCCCGACCTCCCATTGCTCCAGCATTCTTTGAGCACGTAGCAAAGGCCTTCTAAATAATGGATGTCGCACTCACACCGACCAACACGAGGACTAGCAACGAAGCTCATGGAAGGAGCAAAGCGAGAAGAAGCTTGCATGCCTCAGCAAGAAGACGCCGATATGATCGGTCGTGCTAAATTACCAAGGGTGTGGAGTGCTTTTATCGTCACGTCAGGTAGGGCAACCAACATTACATGCCCCATCCCATGCCAGCCAACCAGGGCCCATGATGGTAAGTGTTCGGGCAGGCCAAGCCCCTCCACACCCAGGTAGGCCACCCATCCCACGCTAGCTGATCAGAGGGCTAACCAGGCATTCACCTAGCCAACTGAGTGCTTGTTCCGGCAGCTGGCTGAAACCTCTATCAGCTGGCTGGCATGGGCATCGCTATAGTCAGCAAAAGCGGGCCACCGCACGCGTCGACTATAGCAACCGAACCAGCCAGCACATGTTAAGACACTGACAGGCGGTTCCGGCTAGGCTCTCGCATGTGGGCCTAAGGTGCGCTGAAGTCTGCCACAGGATGGTGGCCCCGAACACGCCATCGGTCCACCTGTCATGGACCTTCTAGTCGGTCGGCACGAGTTCGAGCCATGACTCACGCTGACTGAAGTGATCGCGCGCCCATGGTCCACATGTCGTGTACGCATGCTGACTACAGTGATCGTGCACCCTCGGTCCACCTGTCATCGACCTTCCAGCTAGACCGCCCAGGTGTGAGCCATCCGGGTAAATTGGACGTCTTGCATCGTCCCGGAGAGACTCCCGGCACAAGCCATTCGGGAATGGACGGCGGGAGTCTCTCTTCGTCCCCGAGCTGCCCAAGAAGGCTGGTACTCTACCATCCTTTATAGGAGTAATAATGTGTTCCTCTCGGCAAGTATGACATCTACTTGTTTCAATATTGCAAAAAGAGTTGGTAATGCGATTCCCAGTCCCGTATTAATTAAACAAATAAAAAAGCACTCATCCCCAGGGTATGTTGGTAGGCACCCATGGATTTGGCTAGCCATGGTTTCTGGAAAGACAAAGGTGGAGGGGGAGTGTTAAGCATGAAAATCGCTCTCACACATGTTTATCATATAAGACGACAAGATTCTCTGTCATAAACTATTGACTGAAAAGTACACCTCTCAAAATGAATTGATGTCTGTTTTAAGCGATGAGCTCTGGTACATAAGTCTAATTCCCTCCGCGAAGGGCCCTTCTTTTAGTTTATTGTTTAGTCATCACCTTCTCATTCAAGCACCAATATAGAGAGCGCTGTTGTCGTTCTTAGTTTAACATGCATTTGGTCTAATTAATGTTGGGTGTGAGCATGACTGATGTTTTCTATGCTAAATTACAATGTTTAGTAGCTACTTGAACTTCAGAGGTGCTCTGCATTTGTATTTTGCGATTCCAGAAAGGGCTGGCGAGATACCATTCTATCATATTATACCATGTTGATGATTTATTCATTTAGATATACACTCCATTAGTTAATTGCAACAAAATTTTATGCATGACAAATTTCTGATTTAGGTATAGTAATAATGTGGTAAGGCAACTAACATGTTATGCGGTCCTTTTTAAGAGAATAGGAGATGATGGTATTGTTGAACATTCATCAGCCTCTTGAAGCATATTGTGAATCAAACAAATATATGTGTTTTTTACATTGGATAATTATATATATTATCCTGGCATGGCCATCTAATTATCCCATAAAGCTTTTCGACGTCTTAGTGGCTTTTTTCATACATATTGTATGTTTTGATATGGAGTTGGCACCCTCTTATGATTTGGTCATGCTACGCCACTGGGTGCAACCAATGAGATAATGTAGCAAGGAATACATAGAACTGGTTCGGATGGTGATCCAATAGTAAGCTATGTATATAGGCATACATCCCTATTTTCGCTGGTTGTGGCTGTTTTTATTTTTGCTTTGTGTTTCGATACTAGATTGTGATGCTTAAGACTTTTATGAATGGTTGTGTGCACATAATAATGCTAATGCAGAGGCTAGGGGCAATGCTCTTTTTCCAATAAAAATAGGACCGCGATAAGTGCTTGACGTGCGGCGGCTTGGAGCTTGGCTCGACCGCCCCTAGGCACACATTGCGCCACGTCACCGCATACATGCACAAGTGACTAAACCGATTATGTCAATGGGAATCTTTTGGGTTTTCAGTTTTTAAAATGTTTTATCTCTTAAATGAAAAACCCGATCGAAAACCGTTTTGATCATTAATTCCGTCACAATGAGTCTTCGGAACTAGATCTCATATCGATATGTTTCGACAACTTTTTTGTTTGTTAAAAGTGGTCATGTCTATTGCACATAAATTAACATGTTGTTTACACTAAAGTTTCCATGATGTATTTCAACAACTTTTTCTTGTACGCTTAAAGTAAATTTTTCATGCTACAAAAAAAAGAATTAAAAAACTAAAGTTTCCATGATGAATTATTAAAATTTGCTATGATGCATGAAATAATTTTGAAATGGTTCATAACAAATAGAAAAACCCGTCGTCAATTACTTAAAAAATAAATGACCAATGACTTAAATTTTCCATGAACCTACAGTAAAATTGCCATAGTGAATTACTTAAATTTGCCATGGTTCATAAAAAATACTTTTCTTGGTCAACATACTAAAATTGTCAGGGACAAAGTACCAAAATTGTCCTGTAAACTAGAATTGCTATGATCTATAAACTAAATTTGTCACAATGAATTACTAAAAATTGCCATGATCCATGAACTAAATTTGCCGTGGTTAATTACTAAAAATTGCAATGATCAATTTATAAAAATTGTCGTGAAAAGTAGTTGAAATACAATGGTAACTTTAAAATTTAGAAGAAAAAATAGATGAAACATATCATGGCAACTTTAGTGTAAACACTATGGCAATTTCAGTGTAAACATCATGGTAATTTTTGGCAAAAAAAGTCATCGAGGCATATCAATATGAGATCTAGCTTTGAAGATCTTGTCGAGACGGATTTAATGATGAAAAAAGTTTTAATCAATTTGTTATTTAGAAGATAAAACATCTTAAGTCTAAAAAACCAAAAAGATTTTGCGAATGTCATCTTCTTGTTGTGGCAAAATGAATGGTAATGAAGGTGTTTGGACCATGTTACTTCGTGCCACACATGTAGCACTTATCATTTGGGTAAAACTATAATCTAATAGCTACCGCTACGGTAAAAATATAATATGATAGCTACCCCTACACAGTATCCAATGGCATGATACCACAAGGAACATAAAAACGTTGCCACGACAGTAAAATCTTTCGTATTCTTCAACCATATGTAACTAACAATAATCTTTAGTCAATAATCGCTATAAATTTTAAAATAATATATTTTTTAAATTTTCATAAATATTACATCGGATCTATAATTTTAAAAAATAATACACCATTAGCTTGCTGCCGGCCGATTGGATCCAGTCGGCCTAAAGGTAGCCGATTGCAATCCAGTCGGCTTTGGGCTAGCCGAGTGGCCTCCTATCAGCCTTCTGGTGACCGACTGACCTATCAGCCACTAGTGCAGATCCTGTCGGCCACCTGTTGGCCGATTGGAGCTAATCGGCCATTTGTAGGCCGATTAGTACTAATTGGCCACCTATAGGCCGACAGGTGCATGCACCCATTTTCTACCCCTGTACATTTCCCGCTTAATATCTCGGGCCGCCATTTCCCGCCATTTTTCGTCTTTGCTCGTTCCCGCCATATTTTCCCGCTCTCTACCTCCCGCCATAATTTCCCGCTTTGCTTGTTCCCACCATATTTTCCCGCTCTCTAGTTCCCGCCAGTATCTCCCGCCATATTTTCCTGCTTCTGAGTTCCCGCCTTTCTTTGTGTTCTCAACCTATAAAATACCCTCGGCACTAACATTGGTAAGCATTCTAATGTAGTCTCATAGTCTCGCCAAGATGTCCGGATATCCTTTTGATCGTAGTTTTCACCCTAGTATGTCCAAATGTCTTTTGGATTTAGCCGCCGATTTCAGGGTAGACAACATATTAGTTCCATGGGACAAACTCATCAGTACTGACACTCTACTGAATGAGCTGGCTCATGCATTAAGTAGGAGCGGGTGGCCTTCCAGGACCTTTGAGGAGATACGGGAAGAACTTCTGAGGTTGCAGGGAAGATGGATGAAGCAATAATCTAAGAGTGAAACATACCTAAAGGTTGCAGCAAAACATACTTATTTATGGACTACCGACAGCGAGGATGAAGACGATATCTTCATGTCGTTGGTCAAGATTTCTGCATCGTCGAAGGGCAAGAATTCTGCATCATCGAAGGGAAAGAGTTCTTCATCGTCGAAGGGCAAGAGTTCTGCATCGTCGAAGCGCAAGAGTTCTTCATGGTGCCACACTTAATACAAATTCAGAACGTGGTGCCACACTTAATATAAATTTAGAACATAGTATTGCTAGCTTAGGTTCTTCCTCTTCCTTTTACTCCTCTACCTCCTCTTCATCCCCGGTTGCCTCGTCCACGCCCAGTACCACTGGCAGTGACACAAGTGGGACAATTAGTGTCCCTATGGCCAAATTCATTGCATAGAATGCATTGCCTAGTAGGACCTCCTGCTTCAGATTCATCCATATCATTCTGGATGTGCTGACACTGTCGTCTGCCTCTACTTGTACGCATATGCTCTGGGTTTGGAATGTAACGCCTTCCAGTGGGGTTGATGTTGTTGAAGTTACCCATTGATCGAAAACCCAGCAGCTCACCTATCTAGGTATTGAGGACAGAATCTTTCAGAAAAAATGGAGACACAAACGATATTACATCCATTCCAAGCTGCCCGCAAGTAGCAAGTACATGTGAGCAAGGTAGGTGAAGAAATTTCAGTTTGTTGCATGTGCACTCACTACTCACACGTTGGCTAGGCTTCATTTCCAATTTTCACCTCATGCGTCCTCAACTCATTTGCATATCCGAATTTGGTTAAGCGGACTTCAAACCTTCTTTCTTGATTACCGATGGCGACTACAGTGTGTGACCTAGCTTTTGCATCTTGTTTCCCATGTACTTCGTGACTCTTTCACAGTAACGTGTATTCGGGTTGTTCAATATATGTTGCTCTGCTTTTTGACGTCTATCTCTGAAATACTTCATGGTGCCATAGAAAATACCCTCAACGATGGTTGTAAGTGGCAATGCTCGGTTTCCCCTGAGGACAAAGTTGTATGTTTCTGCGAGGTTGGTTGTCATGACACCGTACCTTGCTCCATGTCTGTAATGTAGCAAAGACCACCTCTCCATAGGCTCATGCTCTATCCACTGTTGGAAGGTTTTAATCGACCTCCTGATCCTTCTCCTAGTACCACGTGGGTCAAAGTCTGGCAAGTCACATAGCCCAATAGGCTCCTCCTCCAGGGTCGTTGTTTCTGTTGCCAACTATGCAGCTACTGCTTCAACATGTGCCCTCACCGCTGCATCTCTTGTAGCTTTCCCATCCCTAACGTGTCTCTGCGTGTGCACATTAAGTCTGTCACGTATCAAATTGTACTCCCATACTGGTTCTGCTTACAGAGTTTTTTAACAGATTCATCAAGTTCTTATTTCTGAACCGCGAGAAGAAATTAGCCCCCAGATAGCACATGCACCAACGGCTCTGCAAGTCCTGCCATGGAGTTTGTTCCTCAGGTCCTGGGTTTGTCAGTGTCCTTATCGCACTGAGTATACCTGCATGCCTGTCATGAAGGATGCATGCATTGGGATTCTCCTTCACAACTGATATTTTCAACTGCCTAAAGAACCATGTCCAACTTTCAATGTTCTCACTCTCCACAAAAGCAAATGCGAGTGGGACAACTTGATTTTGGTTGTCTTGACCTATGGTTGTTAGGATCGGACCCTTGTAATTGATAGTGAGAAAAGTACCATCTACACATATCACCGGTCGGCAATGCATGAAAGCTTCGATGCATACACCAAAAGAGAAGAAGAGATGATGGAGCACCCTCACAGTTGGGAACTCTGGCATGAAGAGGTCTTGGATATCGATGTATGTGCCTGGATTCTGCTACTGCAGTGTGTGGAGGAGCTGGACAACAGAGTCATATGCATCAAAATAAGAACCAAATCTCCTCTCAACCGCCGTATGCTTAGCCCTCCTAGCCTTGCCATAAGAAATTATGTACTTGAACCTGGCGAAGACTTTTGTCTGGATTGCCTTCACTTCCATAGCATTGCCCTCCACTATCTCATTGTAAAACAACCGAGCAATAAGCATCGATGAAAGGTTGGCATGATCTTGAGGGATGCAGGGAATAAGACAAGTGTGATTAACTAAGTCATTGATCGCCCAACTTGTGCCATACTTAGGGAGATAGCCGTGCACCCTGGCGGGACAATCTACGTTCTTGCATACCATTGTCAGGTATTTCTGACTTGACACATGAGCTGTGAAAACCCTTTGCATGGACATTGCCCATTTAATTATTGCATCCTTCAGAGCTTGCTTTTTGGGATACATAACACCCGTCGCAATATTGTTCTGGTGATATTGCTAGGCAGAATCATGTCCATCATTCACGATCATTCTAGATGAGAAGTCATGATTCTACAATGCAGGATTCGGGACCTCCTCTGCATTATCTTCTTCTTCTGACTCGTCAGAGTCATCGGCATGACCCCTATAAACATCGGTGTCTTCTTCTTCCATCTGGTCCTGCATGTGCCCATCTACCTCGTCAGCGTCCACCTCACCACTGTATTCACCATCGGCATTTCTTCCTTCTACCTGACTACTCTGCCCTGGTTTATAACCATCATCATGTCCTCCTTCTACCTGACTCCTCCATCCTAGTTCGTAACCATCATCTCCAGCATTTGACATAGATAACTGCCTCCCTCCGCTACTCTGCCCAGGATCATAGCCACCCTTGCCTTCATGTGCAATGACCTCCTTCACGACGGGAAGCACTAAGGCACACTATTGTAGGATGCTGCTAATGCGACACTACGAACAGAGACCCTTTGAAAAACTATGTGCGATGCATTAATCGCAAACGGTGATGTAAAAAACCATCAAAAAAGATGTGAAACGTTTGTGATGAATGATACATCAAACACGGTTCAGATTTTAGTTGCGTGTGTGATGTTGGCCATACGGTTGATCTATACGAACTATTTGCGATGAGACAGAACAACGGAAATGGGTGGCCAGATCAAGGTGTGTGTGATATACGACATACAGTTTGCTTCGGTGAACCGTTTGCGATGATCGAGGGGAACACAAATGATTCGGCGTAACAAGATGTGTGTGATACCCGGCAAACAGGTCGATAATCAGAATTGTGTGCGATTATTATAGACAGCCCATACGATCTTTTTTGTGAATTATGTGCTCGTCAGGGCGCACAGTTCAACAAACCAACATGTGGGTGATAATGTATAAGATCTCTGTCGAATACGTATTACTAATCGTCTGCGATGAGATTGACAGGATAAATAGAGGTAACAAATTAATATGATCGAACGGAAACAGAGATATATACAGTCTGCTTAATTTAGTCCTTGTTGTTGTTGTTGTTGTTGTTGTTGTTGTTGTTGGATGGCCCCACGACATTGTCTTGGCGAGGACACTTCTTCCCACTGACCGTTGGCTTTTCATCGCTGCCACCGTCGTCATCGTCGTTGTTGTCATCGCCGTCCTCCTCCTTGTTCGACCATTCCTCCTCATCATCATCGCCATCCTCTTCTTCGTCCTCCGAAGGCTCCTCGTCCGTCTGGTTGTCGTCTGACGACTCTGGAGGCGGCGTCCCTTCGATGATCCGGATATAATCAAGGTCTGGGCTCCATGCCGGACTCATGGAAGACGAGCGGGATGATTCTGATGTTCACCTATCATCGAGCGCCAGACTACTGGCCGAACTTTCGTCCTCGTTGTCGCTCGACATGGCTGTAGAGTGTGTGCCAATGTGTAGCGCGGCCTGCCGGGGACGATGAAGATGGTGGACACTTAAGCGGGATATGTAGAGAAGGGGAACTGCCAATTGAAGCGGGGGTTGACGTATTATCTAACCGCTGATATAATCAACCGCAATTATTTGTACCCAGTCGCTCCAAATTCCAGGGGTTGCACAGGACTCCTATTGGCTATTTGGCTGGTTTCTTTTTTCAGGACAAAAACAAGGAACAAGTTTTGGGATTATGCACCGATACCGGTACAAACGAAGTAGGACAGTTGGCAAGCAATACATTAAGCTCTTCTTATTGATAAAGCCGGTAATAATCAAACTACAAAAGAAAAGAAAAAAAGACAAAGGAAAATATCTGCACAAATCTTCGCGAAACATCAATGGCATAGGACCTAGATGTGCATTACTTAGAGCACATCTAGATGTGCTTTAGCAATACTGTCAAATAAAACCCTGATAACCCACAAATATAGGGGATCGCAATAGTTTTCGAGGGTAGAGTATTCAACCCAAATTTATAGATTCAACACAAGGGGGGCCAAAGAATATTTTAAGGTATTAGCAGCTGAGATGTCAATTCAACCACACCTGGAGATTAATTATCTGCAGCAAAGTGATCAGTAGCAAAGTAGTTTGGTAGTTTCGATAGTAGTAACAGCAGCAATAGTAACGGTAACAGTGATAGCAGTAATTTTGTAGCAAGTGTAACAGTGATGACAGCAGTAGAAACTTAGCAGAAACAATATAGGATAAATTCATAGGCATTGGATCGGTGACTTGTTAAATGATATTCATCATGAGACAGTTATAACCTAGGGAGATACGACACTAGCTCCAGTTCGTCAATATAATGTAGGCATGTATTTCGTAAATAGTCATACGTGCTTTATTAAAAGAACTTGCATGACATCTTTTGTCCTACCCTCCCGTGGCAGCTGGGTCCATATTGGAAACTAAGGGATATTAAGGCCTCCTTTTAATAGAGAACCGGAACAAAGAATTAACACATAGTGAATACATGAACTCATCAAACTACGGTAATCACCGGAAGAAGTCCCGGTTATTGTCACGCCGGGGTTACCGGATCATAACATGTAGTAGGTGACTATAACTTGCAAGATCGGATCTAGAACATGGATATAATGATGATAACATAAACGGTTCAGATCTGAGTTCATGGCACCCGGGCCCAAAGTGACAAGCATTAAGCATGGCAAAGTAATAGCAACACCAATCTTAGAACATAGTGGATACTAGGGATCAAGCCCTAACAAAACTAACTCGATTACATGATGAATCTCATCCAACTCCTCACCGACCAGCGAGCATACGAAGGAATTACAAACTCCCGGTGGGGAGCATCATGGAATTGGCGATGGAGAAGGGTTGGTGATGATGAAGAACGAAGATCCCCCTCTCTGGAGCCCCAAACGAACTCCAGATCTGCCCTCCCGAGGAAGAACGGGGCTTGGCGGCAGCTCCGTCTCATGGATTGTGATAATTCTTTTTTCCTATTTTTTTCTGGAAAAATAGGATTTTATAGCGTCGGTTTCAGGGTCTGCGGGGCCACCAGGTGGGGACAACCCACCTGGGCGTGCCAGGAGAGGGGGGCGCGCCCTGGTGGGTTGTGCCCACCCAGGGGTCCCTCTCCGGTAGGTCTTGGCTCCAGAAATTCTTAAATATCATATATAAATTACTCGCAAAGTTTTGTTCCATTCCGAGAACTTTTATTTCTGCACAAAAACAGCACCATGGTAGTTCTGCTAAAAATAGCGTCAGTCTAGGGTTAGTTTCATTCAAATCATGCAAATTAGAGTCCAAAGCAAGAGGAAAAGCATTAGGAAAAGTAGATATGTTGGAGACGTATCAACTGCCCCAAGCTTAAACCTTTACTTGTCCTCAAGCAGTTCAGTTGATAAACTAAAAGTGAAAAAGAAAACCTTTTACGAACTCTTTTGCTCTTGTTTGCATAAATAAGCTTAAACAGCACCCAGGTTTTCAGCCATCATTATATCTAACCATGCCGAAATTAACTCCTAAAGATCATAATGACTCATATCAATGACATAATCAGCTTGTGAGCAATAATAAGGTATCTCAAATGGCAACACGTTGTCAAGACAACCATGATATAGTATGACAATAGTGGTATCTTGCTAGCCCTTTCTGAGACCTCAGAACATAAATCAGAGCACCTCCAAAGTTCAAGCAGCGACTAAACATTGTAATTCATGGTAGAAAAGATCCAATCATGATGCACCCAACATTAGCTAGACACATTGCATAAGTCATGAAAGCTGTGCTCTCAGGTTCTAGCGCTTGTTTTAGAAGGTGATGACACAACATAAAAGTAAATAGATAGTCCCTTCGCGGAGGGAAGCAGTGATTTGTAGAGGTGCCAGAGCTCAATTTTTAAAAGAGGTAAATGATATTTTGAGACATGCACCCTTCTCATTTACTTCACGACCATCAGTTATCAATATCTTCCATGCTAAGCACGCTAGTGGCGGTTCCCAAGCGATAAAAGTAAAGGTTTTGACTCCATTGGGTGTTTTTGTTTGATTATTTGAGAGTTAACTCTTTTTCAGTTTGCATTTTGGGACTGGGAATCCCTATTACCGCCCTTTTCTCGTGCGATGGCAAGTGAATAAACACTCGACCTAAGAATAACCCGCTTAGCATGGAAGATACCGACCACCTCCTGTCGTTCCATGAACGATCCAGGCACACAAAAAGGATTTTTTTGGAAGTTTTTAGAGGTGGCACATGCAAATTTATTTAGGATGGCAGGGTAATACCGCATATAGGTAGGTATGGTGGACTCATCTGTAATAACATTGGGTTCAAGGTTTTTGATGTACAAGCAGAATTCCCACTTAGTACAGGCGAAGGCTAGCAATTAGATTGAGAAGCGGGCAGCTAGAGAGCAACAACGGTCATAACCATGCATTATGAGTAAGTAACATTGGACACTAGCATGAGTAGGATATGAACACCATGAACATAAATATCATAGAGGCTATTGTGGTTTTGATTCAACTACATGCATGAACTTGTGCCAAGGAGAAGACCACGATGAAAATTCAGAGCAAGAAAAGAAATTCAGAGAAACACACTGAAATAAATTTTGGATTTTTTGGTTTTCTCGAACAAGCAAATAAAAGGGAAAAGCAAAAATGAGAAAAACTATTTACACGGGAAAGCTCCCAGCAAGCAAAAGAACAACAAGGAAATCTTTTTGGGTTTTCTTTTTAATATTACTACTAAGCATGCATAGAAAGTAAACTAGCTACAACTATTTTTTTTGGTTTTTCTAAAGTTTTTCAAACACACAAGAAGAAAGCAAGAAAATAAATCTAAGCATGGATGATACAATGAAAAAGTGTGAACACCGACAAATGAATATAAGTGGACATGAATGTAAAGTCGGTGGAAACACGTACTCCCCCAAGCTTAGGCTTTTGGCCTAACTTGGTAGTCGATCAATAGCCTGGAGGGTAGTAGGGGTGCTGAGGAGCAGGCATCCACTCATCCCACTGCTGAGGCTCCTCTTGTGCTGCCCTGCAGCAGCCTGAGCGTTCCGGTAGGCGATGATGTCTGCAGGCATGATCTTATATCCGCCCCTGGCAACAGAATCAAACAAAGAGGGAGCAGGCAACGGAATAATATCACGAGTTTCAACACTAAAGACCAGGTTATAAGGGATAGGAATGTTAGGATAATCTCATGCAAGAAAATGATGGTGTTCCATGGCTGCACGGTCTAGGTAAACCTTGGTCAGAGGGTAATCATGAGGGCGTATCTCAACATTAAAGTGAGCCGCCAAACGAGTAGCATAAACCCCCACCATGTATTTTGCCCTGAGATTTATTAAGATTGAGGCGACGAGCCACAATAGCTCCCAAGCAATAAGTGTTGTCGGCATCTAATGCATGACGTAAAACAGCAAGGTCTAGTGAACTAACTGCACCCGCCTTCTCCCTAGCAAGCAAGCATTTTGTAATGAAAAGTGCAAAGTAATGAACACCAGGAAAATGCAAGCCAGGAGCAGTGGTGGCTGACACCCTCGCTCATCTCACACTGTTAAAGTGCGATAAAAGGCTTCAAACCCAGCCGGCCTAGGCTCAGCTAAGCTCCCATCATAAGGGATCATGCATATGTCACAAAATACAGTAAGTGGTATTTGATGGTTTTCAGCATATAAATCAAAGCTCACTTCAGGAGGATTATTCCTAGGCAGGAAAGTAAAACTTTGAACAAAGATATTTGTGAGGATCTGGTGCTGGTCACATTCATCTGCGATGAAGTCGGTGAGGCCGGCATTCACAGCATATTGTGTGAACTCCTGAAGGATTCCAGCCTCTTCCAAGAACGGGGTGTGCGGCCATTCTCACGGCTATACTTCCGCCAACCTCCGAGGATGGTGATCACTATCAGATGACTCCCCAATAAAACCCTTGGAGTTCTTTTTGGTTCCAAACTTCCTAAAGATATTCATGGTTTTCCTATGAACAAAATTCTGAAATTTATTAGCCCACAAAAGTTTCTCAACAAAACTTCACAAAATTGATAGCAACTACTCATAGGGATGCATAGAGGCCATAGCAAGCATTAAAACTACTTAGAACTCTAAGAATTCAACATGCAAGCTCATCTACAGCAGCACCAGGAGTAGCTAATTATACAAAATATAAACCACTAAAAGAAAAACTAATTGGACAAACGGTGGAGTCACATACCAAGCAACAATCCCCCAAAACAGTTTCAGAAACGGAGCTTCGAGCAAAGAGATCGAAATCCGCAGATTTGAGGGCAAGAACACGGGAGAGAGAGCAAGGGAGATTTTTTCTGGAGGTAAGTGATGAAGTGGGCTGAAGGGATAAGTGAGGGGGCCCACGTGGGGACCACAACCCACCAGGGCGCGCCTGGGGGTCCTGGCGCTCCCAGGTGGGTTGTGCCCACCTGGCGCACCTCCCTTTGATATTATTTGCACCAAAATTCAGAAATATTCAGAAAAATAGTATTAGATTTTCGGAGCATTCTGAGAACTTTTATTTTTGGGTCATTTTTTATTGCACAGAAAATTCAGAAAACAGACAAAACATGGCATTTTACTTTATTTAACTAATAAAAACAGAAAAGTAAAAGTAGGGACAGAAGGTAGTGCTTACTAAATTCATCAACTTCATACCTCTCAAAAATGACCCATTAATAAGGTTGATCAGGTCTTATTAACAACCACTTTTGATTAGCATGAAACCGAAGAACTTCCGTAAATCACTAAGTTACCTCAATGGGGATATGCATTTCCCCAACAATAAGCATTTCATATTTCTTTTTGACAGTAGGTAGAGGTATTTGAAAACTTCCAATAGTGACTGTCGGAGATTTTTCAATAACATTAATACCATTCACTTGGAATTGTTTCTTCGGAAAGTCCATTGTATGCTCATTACCATTGATATGAAAAGTGACGTTGCTTTTATTGCAATCAATAATAGCCCCTACAGTATTCATGAAGGGTCTACCAAGGATAATCGACATGTTGTCGTCCTCTGGCATCGCTGGTATAACAAAGTCAGTCAAAATAGTAACATTAGCAACAACAACGGGCACATCCTCATAGATACCGATAGGTATGGCAGTTGACTTGTAAGCCATTTGCAAAGATATTTTAGTAGGTGTGAGTTTATTCAAATCAAGTCTTTTATATAAAGAGAAAGGCATAACACTAACACTAGCTCCTAAATCACACAAAGCAGTTTTCGCATAATTATTTTTGATAGAGCAAGGTATAGTTGGTATTCCCGGATCTCCAAGTTTTTTAGGTACTCCATCTTTAAAAGTGTAATTAGGAAGCATAGTGGAGATTCAGCTTCTGGTATCTCTTATTTGTGATGATGTCTTTCATATACTTTGCATAAGGAGGCGTTTTCAAGATATCAGTCAAGCGAGTACGCAAAAAGACTGGCCTCGGCATCTCGGCAAAGCGTTCAAATTCTTCATCATCTTTCTTTTTAGTTGACTTGGGTGGAAAAGGCATAGGTTGTCTAACCCACGGTTCTCTTTCTTTACCGTGTTTTCTAGCAACGAAGTCTCTTTTATCATATCTTTTATTCTTAGGTTGTGGGTTATCAAGGTCGGCAGGTGGTTCTATCTCAACATCATTATCTGGTTCTTTTTCATTTGGTTGATAGCCTTCATGAACCTCATCATTATCTTTTTCATTATCACTAGGTGAGTGTTCATTACTAGGTTGAGTTTCAGCATCAGAGATAGACACTTCATAAACATTATTAGGAGGCTTTTCTATTTCAGGTTCACTAGAAGTATGCAAAGTCCTATCATTTTTATTTTTATTTTTATTTTTCTTTCTAGAAGGACTAGGTGCATCAATGTTCACTCTTTGTGAATATTGTTCAATTCTTTTTGGGTGTCCCTTAGGATAAAGTGGTTACTGAGTCATTTTACCTCCTCTAGTTGCAACTCTAACAGCAAAGACATACATATTATGATTCATTTCATCAAGCAATTCTCTTTGAGATTTAGCAACTTGTTCTAATTGAGTTTGACCATAGAAGCATGTTTTCCAACACATCTAGAATCATTTGAGATTCTAAATAACAAGTCACTCAAGTGAGCAATCATATCATAATTGTATTTCAGTTGTTTCATAACATTTTCTTTGAAGTGATCTTGTTTTCTAATATAGTTTTCAAACTCATAAAGGCATTGACTAGGATGCATATTGTGAGGATTATCATTATCATTAAACTTCATTAAAGAATTTACCTCTACCACCTTAGGCAGTGGCGGTGTATTAAGCCCATGTATTTCTTCAATAGGAGGTAAATTTTTAACATCTTCAGCTTTAATACCTTTTTCCTTCATAGATTTCTTTGCCTCTTGCATATCTTCAGGACTGGGATATAATATACCCCTCTTCTTCGGAGTGGGTTTAGGCGGTGGTTCAGGAAGAGTCCAATCATCATAATTTTTCAATATGTTATTCAATAATTCTTCAGCTTTTCCAACAGTTCATTCCCTGAAAACACAACCAGCACAACAATTTAGGAAGTCCCTAGAAGCATCGGTTAGTCCATTATAGAAGATATCAAGTATTTTATTTTTCTTAAGAGGATGATCAGGCAAAACATTAAGTAACTGGCAAAGCCTCCCCCAAGCTTGTGGGAGACTCTCTTCTTTAATTTGAACAAAGTTAATTATTTCCTGTAAGGCAGCTTGTTTTTATGAGCAGGAAAATATTTTTCAAAGAAGTAATAAATCATATCCTGGGGATTACGCACACAACCAGGAGCAAGAGTATTGTACCAAGCTTTAGCATCACCATTTAATGAGAATGGAAATAATTTGAGAATAAAGTAGTAGCGAGTTTTCTCATCATAAGTAAAAAGGGTGGCTATATCATTCAACTTAGTAAGATGTGCCACAACAGTTTCAGTTTCATAACCATGGAAAGGATCAGATTCAACCAAAGTAATTAACTCTGGGTTGACAGAGATTTCATAATCCTTATCATCAATAAAGATAGGTGAAGTAGCAAACTTAGGATCACATTTCATTCTAGCATTCAGAGATTTTTCTTTATACTTGTGTAATAATATCTCTAGATCATCTCTATCATTACAAGCAAGAATATGTCTAGTTGTTTCATCACTCATAACATAACCTTCTGGTACCTTAGGCAAGTCATATCTATGAAGACTAGTTCTAGCAGGTGTTTCAGGAGTTTCAGTTTCAATCTCATCATCAGATTCAACACATCATGTTGTATTACTCTACCAATTTGTTCATCAAGAAATTCACCAAGTGGCACATCATCATTATCTGGCAAGGTACTAGCATCATTATAAGCATCATTCATAGTAGAAGTAGCATCATCAAATAACTTGCGACATATCAGAATTAATAGCATGTGGTGGTGTTGCAAGTTTACTCATAACAGAAGGTGAATCTAAAGCCGAACTGGATGGCAGTTTCTTACCTCCCCTCGTACTTGAGGGAAATATCATAGTCTTTGGATCCTTCAGATTGTTCATAGTGATAATATGATAATAATCCCAAGTGACTCAACAAATATAGCTATCCTCCCCGGCAACTATGCCAGAAAAAGGTCTTGATAACCCACAAGTATAGGGGATCGCAACAGTTTTTGAGGGTAGAGTATTCAACCCAAATTTATAGATTCAACACAAGGGGAGCCAAAGAATATTGGAAGGTATTAGCAGCTGAGTTGTCAATTCAACCACACCTGGAGATTAATTATCTGCAGCAAAGTGATCAGTAGCAAAGTATTTTGGTAGTTTTGATAGTAGTAACAACAGTAATAGTAATGGTAATAGTGATAGCAGTAATTTTGTAGCAAGTGTAACAGTGATGACAGCAGTAGTAACTTAGCAGAAACAATATAGGAAAAATTCGTAGGTATTGGATCGGTGACTTGTTGGATGATGTCCATCATGAGACTGTTCTAACCAAGGGCAATACGGCACTAGCTCCAGTTCGTCAATATAATGTAGGCATGTATTTCGTAAATAGTCATACGTGCTTTTTTAAAAGAACTTGCATGCCATCTTTTGTCCTACCCTCCCATGGTAGTGGGGTCCATATTGGAAACTAAGGGATATTAAGGCCTCCTTTTAATAGAGAATCGGAACAAAGCATTAACACATAGTGAATACATGAACTCCTCAAACTACGCTAATCACCGGAAGAAGTCCTGGTTATTGTCACTCCGGGGTTACCGGATCATAACACGTAGTAGGTGACTATAACTTGCAAGATCGGATCTAGAACATGGATATAATGATGATAACATAAACGGTTCAGATCTCAGTTCATGGAACCCGGGCCCAAAGTGACAAGCATTAAGCATGGCAAAGTCATAGCAACATTAATCTTAGAACATAGTAGATACTAGGGATCAAGCCCTAACAAAATAACTCGATTACATGATGAATCTCATCCAACTCCTCACCTTCTAGCGAGCCTGCGAAGGAATTACTCACTCCCGGTGGGGAGCATCATGGAATTGGCGACGGAGAAGGGTTGGTGATGACGAAGAACGAAGATCCCCCTCTCGGGAGCCCCAAATGGACTCCAGATCTGCCCTCCCGAGGAAGAACAGGGCTTGGCAGCGGCTCCATCTCATTGATCGCGATAATTCTTTTTTACTATTTTTCTGGAAAAATAGGATTTTATAGCATCGGTTTCAGGGTCTGTGGGGCCACCGGGTGGGGACGACCCACCTAGGCACGCCAAGAGAGGGGGGCGCACCCTGGTGGGTTGTGCCCACCCAGGGATCCCTCTCCGGTAGGTCTTAGCTCCAGAAATTCTTATATATCATATAAAAATTCCTCGCAAAGTTTCGTTCCATTTTGAGAACTTCTATTTCTGCACAAAAACAACACCATGGTGGTTCTGCTGAAAACAGCGTCAGTCCGGGGTTAGTTTCATTCAAATCATGCAAATTAGAGTCCAAAACAAGAGGAAAAGTAGATACGTTGGAGATGTATCAAACCGCTAATCATCATTGCAAACAGTGCATAGAATATGGCTAACGCGACAATCACAACTACACATGCTAGTTCCTTCTTGTCTCTTGCTTTCATTTGTTGCATGTGATTGATTCTTTCTTGCTTCATCGTATTGATTGTACATTCCAGATCAGCCAGTTTCTTCTTCAGCTTTACGTTATCTTCTGCGAGCTTGGTGATAACACTCCAAGCCCTGCCATGCCATTCTTCATCCAGCCAGTTAACAAAGGCACAAGCCTCATATCCCTACCAATGTTAAATAATATTTAGGATGAATGGTGGCATTAACTCAAGTAAAATGATGAACTTAGCACTAACCTTTAAGGGGCAACTGAGAAACCGCATGCCGATGTCGAATCCCTCCATGCATACACGTCGAGTGGGGGCGTGCTTGTGCACACAACTCAGCTTTTGGTACTTCTCGGTGGCGCAAAACTCAGAGTCGAACTCGTGTTGCGGGAGTCTGGAGTCATGCTCCGGATCCGGCGGCAGATCGCTTTCCTTGGGGGGGGGGGGTTTATTCAGGACGGATTCAGCAAGGAGCTACTTTGGACATGCTAAAAAGATCAGGATAGATTGGAACCTGACTGAACCATTCGGATCCGTAGTACACCTGCCTTCTGATGACCTTAGGCAAGTGCTCGGCGGTGGCCGCCAGCGTGGCGGCGATACGAGCAGGAGCAGCCGCACCGAAACCATCAGCACCACTCGTCCGCATTCCCCCAATGTCAGCGCCACACGAGGGAATTTGGAGGCTATGTAGGGATTTGGGGGAAATGGGGAAACTGTGGGGATAAGCTAATGGTCGGGAACTACTTATGGCACTATATGTTGTATACGGCACACTGTTTATACATGTCATTTGTGTTAGGTATTACAACGTCACACGCGATTTCTGCACCAAACCATGTGAGAAGACAACGTAGGTGAGACACGGTTGCCGTTACATAACCGTATGTGATGTACTACCCAATACATATAATTGAGTTACAGTGATACCGTGTAAACAGCCGCTCTGTGGATATCCGTAAAAAAACAGCCGCTATGCATGTAGAGATGGCGGCGGCGGCCTAGGCAGCGGCTACCGGAGAAGAGGTCAATCCTCGGTCGATGGGCGATGGCGGCATCATAGGAGGTCAATCCTCGGTTTGCGGCGGGGGATAGGAGGAGCTCAACCATCGAGGTCGGCGGCGGCGTGATTCGAGCACATCCATCGCGGTCAATGGTGGGATAGTGGAGGTCGAACTTCAGGCGGCAGCCACACTAAGCTTTGCTCCTCGACCCTGCTTTCTCGACGTGCCGCTGCATCGCGTCTCTCTGTCTGCTGGGTGGAGGTTGCCACGCGGCTAATTATTTAAGGTATTCTTTTCGTGAGTGGCTTAATTAAGGTATTCAATTCCTAAGGGAAGTGTTGTACTAGCACTCTGCGTGTAAATTGGCTGGCCATCAATTTTTATCATTGCACGTCTGGATAACAATATGGAGCGCCCTCGGTAATTATAAAAATAAAACCTTGTGATTTATGCACACATCTTTTGGCAGCAGTTAACCCGTGTATTAATGTTGTCATTTTGTTTCTAATTACCATTCATGTGGTGCAGATGGAATGATCTAGATTGATGAAGAATCGGAAAACCGTAGATTTTATCAGTGGCGTGACAGAGTTCAGGAATTTGGCTGAAAGTACAAAGAGGAGAATTGGTGATGTGGATTACATCCTGTGTCCATGTACTGATTGTGACAATACAGAGTCACATGAAGTTGCAGATGTCCAGTGGCACTTAGTCTCCCGGGGATTCATGGATGGATATACACGTTGGACCAGACACGGTGAAGAGGAGGTCATGGACGGAGATACCCAGGGCTGCGAGATGCCAAACCCCGATCAGTGTCACATGGATGTTGAATCCAACATCGGGGCAGAGGCGTCAAGCTACCAATGGAACACCAGAAAGCTGAAACGCCCACTGGA
Source organism: Aegilops longissima (assembly GCA_021605205.1). NCBI lineage: Eukaryota > Viridiplantae > Streptophyta > Magnoliopsida > Poales > Poaceae > Aegilops > Aegilops longissima. The sequence continues at coordinate 355,500,636 of CM038681.1, forward strand.
AAACCAAGACGTCGACGCAGATGACAACGATCTTGATATGCCAGATTTTGCTGCTATGATTGCAGATTTCGAGGGCCCAAAAAAGGATATGATTGGGTACAAGGATCTGCCAACCATTGATGCCGACTTCAAGAAAGAACTGTATCCAGATTGCAAAAAGAAATATTCCAAGTTTAGTGCCACCCTGGCGCTTCTCAGATTTAAAGCAGCAAACGGTCTATCAAACAAGGGCTTCACAGAGATGTTAGGACTTTTCAAAGAAATTCTTCCAGAAGATAATGTGCTCCCCAGAAGCACGAATGAAGTGAAGAAAATTGTTTGCCCACTGGAACTTGAAGTACAGAAGATACACGCTTGTGTGAATGATATATTATACCATGGCGAGTACAAAGATTTGTGTGCATGTCTCAAATGCAAGCATGCACGATACAAGCGCAGGAGAGCAAAGGACAAGTAAAAATTGGATAACAAGATCAATACAGGAATCCCGTTCAAGGTTGTGTGGTACTTGCCTTTAATTCCAAGGTTGAGGCGTTTGTTTGCAAACCCTAGAGAGGCAAAGAGGTTGCGGTGGCATCATGATAAGGTAATTGCGGATAAGTATATGAGGCACCCGAAAGATAGGGCTCAGTGGTAATTAATCGACAACAAGTTTCAAGACTTTGCCAAGGATCCTAGAAGTATAAGGCTCGGGGAGTGTACTGACGGGATGAATCCTTTTGGCGATATGAGCACCAATCACAACACATGGTCGGTGCTTCTGTGCATATATAACCTAGCTCCTTGGTTGTGTATGAAGAAAAAATACATTATGATGTCAAATGATTATCCAAGGCACGAACAACCTAGAAATGACATCGACATTTACTTTCAGCTACTGGTAGAAGAACTGCTCACAGTGTGGATAGATGCACCTGCTGTAAAATGTTATGATGCTTACAGAAAGGAGATTTTCGATCTACATGCGATGCTGGTGCACACCATTCAAGATATGCCGGCATTAGGCAACACATCGGGGCAGAAAACAAAGGGATATGTAGGGTGTGTCACATGCATGGATAGGACAGCTAGCAGAAGACTTCCCAACTCACGCAAAACCGTGTATTTGCGTCATCGTAGGTTCTTACAAAAAAATCACCCATACCGAAAGATGAAATCTGAATTTGATGGTACGGTAGAGGTAGGTGTGGGCCCAAGACCCTATGATGGGGAGGTGGTCCACAACATGGCTAAACAAATTAATGTTGTGCTTGGAAAGAATCATGCTTTGACAGTGAAACAAACACCCAAGGGTCAATTTTTTAAGAAGAAATCGGTGTTTTGGAAATTACCATACTTGGAGATTCTACATGTACATCACTGCATCGATGCCATGCACATAGAGAAGAACGCATGTGAAAACATCCTTGGTACTCTGCTCTAGATTAAAGGTAAAAGAAAGGATGGTGATGGTTCACGGCTCGATATGCCTGTTGATCAATCAAAACGCAAGAGTGAAGCAGAAGATGATGACAAATTCATCAAAGCTCGCCAGAGTTACAATTTTAGTACAAAAGAAGCAACGCAGTTCTTCACCTATTTGTTGTCAGTTAAGACACCCTCTTCCTACTCCGCAAATATCAGAAGTGTCGTGGATGTGAGCTCAGGTAAAATGAAGTTGGGACACATGAAGTCACATGATTTCCACGTAATGTTGACACAAATCCTCCCGGTGGCCATCAGGAATCAGATGGACAAAGATATAAGAGACACACTCATTGAGCTCCATGATTCTTCAACCAACTATGGTAGAAAGTTGTAGATCCTGAAGAGTTGGATCATATGCAATATGATATTGCAAGAATATTGTCCAACATAGAGATGTTTTTTCCACCGTCATTCTTTGATGTCATGGTCCATCTCACTGTGCACCTTGTCGACGAGATAAAGTATTGTGGTCCTATGTTTCTTTGCAACATGTATCCCTTCGAGCGGTTCATGGGAATACTGAAGCGCTTTTCTCGGAATCGAAACCATCCAGAGGTAGGCATCCTACAAGGTTATACTGCGGAGGAGGTGGTTGAGTTTTGGACCGAATACATGAAACAAATACCTATAGGTTTGCCCCTCTCTCGCCACGAGGGAAGGCTGAAAGGTAAGCCAGTCCTTGCTGGCACACAAATGGCTGCACCCGGAGAATTGGCAGAGAAAGCGCATTTGATGGTACTGCTTAATAGCCCAGTTCTCAGTGCTTATGCCGAAGAACACTTGGCGGATATACACCAAAGCTTGTTACCAATGGTGCCTTCATTAGATGTGGAGATGAAGGAGCACACTAAGAACTACGCCGAATGGCTGAAGAATCGTTTGGCACAAGGATCCATCAATGACATTGCTATGTGGTTGGCACAAAAGCCATCACCTACAGTGTTGACGTACCAAGCATATGACATAAATGGATACACGTTCTACACTGAGGAACGTGATGAGAAGACCTCATATCAGAACAGCTTTGTTTGAATAGAATGCATGACTGTAGATGAAGCTGATAAAAGGGTATACTATGGAACCATCAAAGAGATTTGGGAGCTTGACTATGTGAAAGTTAAGGTGGCATTATTCAGGTGCGCATGGATCCCTCTTGGTTATGTAAAGGTTGATGATTACAGGAAGGCTTGTGTTAACAGGACAACGATGGCATATCACACAGACCCGTTCATTCTTGCCAGCGATGCTTCCCAGATTTTCTTTGCAGAAGACCCCTTGCGTAAGAACTGCCATGTAGTGATGCATGGTAAGATCAAGGTACTCTGTGTCGATGATGTTGCCGATGAGGACGAGTACGATGAATTTGCTTAGTTGCCAGCCAAGGGATAACGCACCCGTGCAACAGAGAAGCGTAAAATCATCAGAAAACCCAAGTTCATTCGTGGTCAACGTAATGATCCCACTTCCCCCATGTACATGGGAATTAAGCTGTCAGACTAGTCTTTATGCCTACCCTGCAACTTAATTCGTTCAATTTAGAACTGTCACATGTACTAAATTTATGAGTTATGCCCGGTTTTCTGTTGATGTAAGAACCGTTAATATGTTGACCTTGATATGTTATCAGCTCAGGCGATGAATATGAAATGTTTATTATTATTATTATTATTATTATTATTATTATTATTATTATTATTATTATTATTATTATTATTATTATTATTATTATTATCATTATATCATAGAAGTAGCACACTATAGTATGTGTGAACAAAAATATGCAATCTGGTTTGCGAATAGCACATGGTTCGTTGATGAAAGCCTTGTGCCGACCAAACCCCGCCCACGATCTGAGTCGTGCTTTCTGATTGGCCAGAACCCAAACCCCACGGATCGTACGTCTACACCATTGGATGCTCCCAGATCGAATGGCGATCCTCATCCCTTTCAACAGCACATGCAGTTCCGGTCGTAATTTTATTTTTATGCACAAAATGCACATTAAACTCAAAAAATGTCTTAAATATAGCTAACGATACCTGAAATGCGCCAGAAAACCAAACCCGTGGTATAATGGTGATTGCGTACCGTGGAAATTTTTATGAGGCCAAACGATGAAGTCACCAGCCACTGGAGTTTGAATTGACACGTCTCCTTTTGGAAACCATGATCCTTCATGTGAGATGCTCCGGTTTGGAAGGAGCGATCATCAAAACTTGTGCCAAACTTTACCATTTTTTCCGCGGGGTCGTGAGAGCACGCCACGGGCACAGATCGATTTTGATGATGTCCGGACTCCATCTAAATTTCCTGTAGTTAAAATACCAACTAGGCCTACGCCAGTGGCCGCACCTCGCGGACAAAATGTTTGAAACTTCTCCCCGCTTCTCGAACAACGGATGAAAACTCGCAAAGCGGCGCACAAATGATTTGTACACCTTCTGTGCTAGGCTGATCGTAATGGGAGTATCATAGCTAGTATCATGCATGCCAACTAGGCAATTTTCATGAGCCGTAATAGAATTAAATGAAGAAAGAGAGGGTTAATTATCATATCATGATACCGTATCATAATAAATTCTATGCTACTATGTGTCATGCATGAAAATAAATAAAATACTACATGATACTAACTTATGATACTATGCGCGCATTATGGAGGTAGTATCATATACTAGTATCATATGCACGATACTAGTATATGGTACTCACCATTAATGATACTAGTATATGATACTACATCTGTAATGCACGCATAGTATCATAAGTTAGTATCTTAGGTTTCCATATTAATTGCCATGCATGAAACAAAGTAGTACAACATTTAATATGATACCATACCCTCTCTTTCCTCATTTAACTATGTGCCACATCATCCAAAAAGTCTAGTTGGCATGCATGATACCGCTTATGATACTCCCATTACGACCAGCCTTAGGGTGGCCATAGTGGGGGTATCATAGCCGGTATCATGCACTCAGGAATAGCAAATATGATGATGTGGCAAAGAAGTAACATAGGTAGATACCGTAACATAATAAATATGCTATACTACTTTGTGTCATGCATGGCCATAAATACGGTCATCTATGATACTACTCTATGATACTATGCACTATGAAGGTACATACGTAGTATCATATACTAGTATCATATGCATGATACTATAGTATATGACTCCCCACTATAAGGTTGGCCATAGTGATGGAATCATAGCCGATATCATGCACTCGGAAATAGCAAGTATGCTGATGTGGCAAAGAACTAAAGAAGATAGAGAGGGTTAGAGTAACATATAGGTAGATACTATATCATGTTAAATGCGATGCTAATTTGTGTCATGCATGGCAATAAATATGATCATCTATGATACTACTCTATTATACTATGCACTATAGTTGAAGGTGGTATCATACACTAGTATATATATATATATATATATATATATATATATATATATATATATATATATATATATATATATATATATATATATATATATATATATATATATATATATATATATATATATATATGCATGATACTAGTATATGATACTATCCACTATGAGTAGCCTAAGTATAGCCTAACTAAAACACCCACGTGTAGTTGTAGTAGGGTTTTTGACTTTATATGCACTAAAATGCAAGGCAAGTGCAAAGAATGACTTAAACATAGCAGACGAGACCTGAAATGGGCCAAAAATCAAACCAAGGGTATATTCGCGATTATTTACCACGATTTTTTCTTCGAGGCGGAACGATGTAGTAACTGACTATTTGGAGTCCGAAGTGCCGCGTCTCCTTTTGGAAACTATGATCCTTCTTGCGAGATGCCCCGGTATGGAAGGTGCGAGCACCAAAACTTGTGCCAAACTTTACCAAAAAATTTCCATGCAATCGTGAGAGCACGCCACAGTGACACACTGATTTTCGTTATTTTTCGGACTCTATATGCATTTCCTAAAATTAAAATACCAACAAGGCCTATGCCTTTGGCCACACCCTACGGCCGAACTGTTTGAATTTTTTTCCCGTTTCTCGGACAATGAACGAAAACTCGAGAGCGACACATCTTGCTAACACCCACGTGTAGTTGCGACTACATAAATATACAAACAATATCTCTTTTTTGCATATTCAAAGTTTGAGATTGCTAGCCAGGCCTGCCGCCTGGTAAAATGTACCAGAAAATCGGACCATAGGGTACAATTGTGATTTTTTACCGTGGAAAAAAAATTGGAGACGAAACGATGAACTCATGTTTTCATTAAAACAAAAATATGATGTTAGTTAATGTAAATTTTTTCAAATAGCACACGGTTCACTCACGAAAGCCGTGTGTCCACTAAACTGTGGCCGATGCCCCCTGCCACGCGCGTGATCTGAGTCATACATTTTGATTGGCCAGAACCCAAACCCCACATATCGTACGTCTGCAGCGTTGGATTCTCCTTGATCGAACGGTGATCCTCATCCCTTTCGATAGCACATGCAGTTCCAGTTGTGATTTTATTTATATCCACAAATTGCACTTAAATTCAAAAGAATTCTTAAATATAGCAAACGATACCTGAAATGCGATAGAAAATCAAAACCGTGGTATAATGGTGATTCCCTACCGTGGAAATTTTTATCAGGCCAAATGATGAAGTCACCGACCACTGGAGTTTGAACTGACATGTCTCCTTAACCATGGTCCTTCATGTGAGATGCTCCGGTTTGGAAGGAGCAGTCATGTAAACTTGTGCCAAACTTTACCAAAAAAATATCCCGGGGTCATGAGAGCACGCCACGGGCACACACCGATTTTGATGATGTCTGGACTCCATCTGAATTCCCACTAATTAAAATACCAACTAGGTCTATGCTGGTGGCCGCACCTCGCGGCCGACATGTTTGAAACTTCTCCCCGCTTCTCAGACAATGGATGAAAACTCGCAAAGCGACACACAAATGATTTGTACACCTTCTTTGCTAACTAACACCCAGATTGTTGGGAACGTAGCATGCAATTTCAAAAAAAAATATGATCACGCAAGATCTATCTAGGAGATGCATAGCAACGAGAGGGGGAGAGTGTGTCCACGTACCCTCATAGACCAAAAGCGGCAGCATTAGCTTAATGCGGTTGATGTAGTGGAACGTCTTCTCGATTCAACCGATCAAGCACCAAACATACGACACCTCCGAGTTATGCATACGTTCACCTTGATGATGTCCCTCAAACTCTTGATCCAGCAAAGTGTCGAGGGAGAGTTTCGTCAGCACGACGGAGTGGTCACAGTGATGGTGAAGTGATCCGCACAGGGCTTCGCCTAAGCACTACGACAATAGGACCGGACGAGCAAACTGTGGAGAGGAGCGCCGCACACGGCTAGGAACAATTGATGTGTGTTGGAGGCGCCCCCCGCCCCCGTATATAAAGGAGGGAGAGGGGAGAAGGCCAGCCTAGGCGCGCCCCAAGTGGGAGGACTCCCACTTGGGCTCCTAGTCCAATTCCCCCCCCCCCTTTCCTTTTACCAGAAGGGGAAAGGGGGAGGAGAGGGAGGAGGAGAAGGAAAGGGGGGCGTCGCCCCCTCCCCTAGTCCAATTCGGACTCCTTCCTTGGGGTGGCGCAACCCCTTCTGGGCTGCCTTGCCTCCCTCCTATGGCCCATATGGCCCATATCTTCCCCCGGGGGGTTCCGGTAACACCCCGATACTCCGATACGTACCCGATACATTCTGAAACACTTCCAGTGTCTGAATACTATCGTCCAATATATCAATCTTTACCTCTCGGCCATTTCGAGACTCGTCGTCATGTCCATGATCTCATCCGGGACTCCAAACAATCTTCGGTCACCAAAACACATAACTCATAATATAAATCATCATCGAACGTTAAGCGTGCGAACCCTACAGGTTCGAGAACTATGTAGACATGACCGAGACACCTCTCCGGTCAATAACCAATAGCTGAACTGGATGCTCATATTGGTTCCTACATATTCTACAAGGATCTTTATCGGTCAAACCATAATGCCAACATACGTCATTCCCTTTGTCATCAATATGTTACTTGCCCGAGATTCGATCGTCGGTATCTTCATACCTAGTTCAATATCATTACCGGCAAGTCTCTTTACTCATTCTGTAATACATCATCCCGCAACTAACTCATTAGTCACATTGCTTGCAAGGCTTATCACGACGTGCATTACCGAGAGGGCCTAGAGATACCTCTCCGATATTCGGAGTGACAAATCCTAATCTCGATCTATGCCAACCGAACAAACACGTTCGGAGATACCTTTAGAGAATCTTTATAATCACCCAGTTATGTTGTGACATTTAATAGCACACAAGGTATTCATCCGGTATTCGGGAGTTGCAAATCTCATAGTCAAAGGAATATGTATAAGTCATGAAGAAAGCAATAGCAATAAAACTTAACGATCGTTATGCTAAGCTAACGGATGGGTCTTGTCCATCATATCATTCTCCTAATGATGTGATCTCGTTCATCAAATGACAACACATGTCTATGGTTATGAAACTTAACAATCTTTGATTAACGAGCTAGTCTAGTAGAGGCTTACTAGGGACACGGTGTTTTGTCTATGTATCCACACATGTATCAAGTTTCCGGTTAATACAATTCTGGCATGGATAATAAACATTTATCATGATATAAGGAAATATAAAATAAAAAATTTATTATTGCCTCTAGGGCATATTTCCTTCACATATGTAGTTTTAGAACGGTTTTGAATTTAATTATATGCACTAAATGCAAGGTAAGTGCAAAAAATGACCTAAATATAGCAACGAGACCTGAAATGGGCCAGAAAATCAAACCTAGGGTATATACGTGATTGTTTACCATGAAAAAAATTCGAGGTGGAACGATGTAGTCACAGACGATTGGAGTCCGAAGTGTCGCGTCTCCTTTTGGAAACTATGATCCTTCTTGTGAGATGCTCTGGTTTGGAAGGTGTGGGCATCAAAACTTCTGTCATCTTTACCAAAAAAAATCCATGTGATCCTGAGAGCACACCACGGTGACACACCGAATTTCGTTATTTCTTGACTCTATATGCATTTCCTGTAATTAGAATACCAACAAGGCATACGCCTCTGGCCACACCCTGCGGCCGAACTGTTTGAATTTTTTTCGGTTTCTCGAACAATGAATGAAAACTCCCAAAGAGACACACAAATGATCTTGCTAGCTATCACCCACGTGTAGTTGCGACTATAGCAAACGATACCTCAAATATAGCAAACAATACCTCAAATGCACGAGAAAATCGAACCATAGAGTACAATGGTGATTTCTTACCATGGAAAATAATTTGGAGGTGAAACGATAAGCTCTTGTTTTCACTTAGTTCATGTAAATGTTTTCAAATAGCACACGGTTCACTCACGAAAGCCGTGTGCCTACCAAACCGTGGACAATGCCCCCCCCCCTTGCTGCGTGCGCGATCTGAGTCATGCATTATGATTGGCCAGAACCCAAACCCCACGGATCATACGTCTGCACTGTTGGATACTCCTAGATCGAACGACAATCCTCATTCCTTTCGACAGGAAATGCAGTCCGGCTAGGATTTGATTTATATGCCAAAATGCATGGTAAATGCCAAAAAATGTCTTAAATGTAGCACACGAGAACTGAAATGCGCCAGCAAATCAAACATGTGGTATAATGGTGATTGCATAACGTGGGAAAAATTTAGAGGTGAAACGATGAACTCACGTCTTCATTTCAAAATTAGTACGTCTTCATTTCAAACGAAATTATTCTCTTTGTGCACACGAGCGCTTAGAGGCAACTGTTTGCAAAGGCCTTTCCACGCGGCGACCGGGGATATGTTTCACCCCTTTCACCTAGGCCGCCAACACCCCCCCCCCCCCACTGCCCACCCGCGTTTCACTCAACTAGTCCACCCAATCTCCATCGCCAGCTCCCCCTCCCCCAGATCCATAGCAGAACCCTCTCCGGTGCTGGTGTGCTCACCCCGATCGTGTGCCCACTCTTCGGTGTCAAGCCTACCTCCACTGTCGTTCTCAACACTCGGCTGCAAGCGCCTCCCCATCTTCATTTGCTCGCCAGCCACCCTCGAGAATATCGATCATGTAACCCTCGCCTCTCCTGTAGTCCGGCCGGGTTTGCATTAAGAAGCCTGTTAGTTATTGCTCTCCATCGCGGTGAGGCATATTTCCACGCAATCCCTCTTCCTATTTCGATTTGTATGTTCCCAAATTGGCTATAAAATAACGGAGAGCACATATATGTTCATTATCTACCTTCCTAACTAGTACATATAAGTTGTATTTATTCCAATAAGTTACTACCGATTTATAGATCGCGGGCGCCCGAGTCACACAAACTTAACAAATAAGCCATACATTTCCTAAATTATTGCATGACATGTCTAGATAGCTTGATACCAAGTTGTTAGTTTTATGCTTATCCTGCTTTCCTGAGTTTCGCATGTGTTCTCTGTAGATGCCGATCAGCAGCGACTAAAGGAAATATGCCCTAGAAGCAATAATAAATATGTTATTTATATTTCCTTATATCATGATAAATGTTTATTATTCATGCTAGAATTGTATTAACCGGAAACTTAGTACATGTGTGAATACATAGACAAAACAGAGTGTCCCTAGTATGCCTCTACTTGACTAGCTCGTTAATCAAAGATGGTTAAGTTTCCTGACCATAGACATGTGTTGTCATTTGATGAACAGGATCACATCATTAGAGAATGATGTGATGGACAAGACCTATCTGTTAGCTTAGCATAATGATCGTTAAGTTTTATTGCTATTGCTTTCTTCATGACTTACATATATTCATCTGACTATGAGCTTATGCAACTCCTGAATACTGTAGGTACACCTTGTGTGCTATCAAACATCACAACATAACTGGGTGATTATAAAGATGCTCTAAACGTATCTCAGAATGTGTTTGTTGGGTGGCATAGATCAACATTAGGATTTGTCACTCCAAGTATCGGAGAGGTATCTCTGGGCCCTCTCGGTAATGCACATCACTATAAGCCTTGCAAGCAATGTGACTAATGAGTTAGTTACGGGATGAAAGAGACTTCCCGGTAACGAGATTGAACTAGGTATGATGATACCGACGATCGAATATCGGGCAAGTAACATACTGATGACAAAGGGAATAATGTATGTTGTTATTGCGGTTTGACCGATAAAGATCTTCATAGAATATGTAGGAACCAATATGAGCATCCAGGTTCCGCTATTGGTTATTGACAAGAGATGTGTCTCGGTCATGTCTACATAGTTCTCGAACCCGTAGGGTCCGCACGCTTAACGTTCGATGACGATTTGTATTATGAGTTATGTGTTTTGGTGACTGAAGTTTGTTCGGAGTCCCGAATGAGATCACGGACATGACGAGGAGTCTCGAAATGGTCGAGAGGTAAAGATTCATATATTGGAAGGTAGTATTCGGACATCGGAATGGTTTCGAGTGGTTCGGTATTTTACTGGAGTACCGAGGGGTTACCGGAACCCCCAGAGGAAGTATTGGGCATACATGGGCCTTAGGGGAGAGAGAGGGAAGCCCACGAGGGTGGTGTGCGCCCCCTCCAAGGGAGTCCGAATAGGACAAGGAGGAGGGGGCGCGGCCCCCCTTTCCCTCTCCCTCTCCGTCTCCTTCTTTTTCCCTTCCGGTGAGAAAGGAAAAAGGGGGGCCGAATCCTACTATGAGTGGAGTCCTAGTAGGACTCCCCCCATGGCGCACCCCTCCTGTCCGGCCGCCTCTTCCTCCCCTCCTTTATATACGGGGGCAGGGGGCACCCCATAGCACAACAGTTAATCTCTTAGCTGTGTGCAGTGCCCCCCTCGACAGTTTAATCCTCCGGTCATAGCATCGTAGTGCTTAGGCGAAGCCTGCGCGGATCACATCACCATCACCGTCACCATGTCGTCGTGCTGACGAAACTCTCCCTTGACCCTCTACTGGATCAAGAGTTCGAGGGACGTCATCGAGCTGAACGTGTGCTGAACTCGAAGGTGTCGTACGTTCGGTACTAGATCGGTTGGATCGTGAAGATGTTCGACTACATCAACTACGTTAACCTAACGCTTCCGCTTTCAGTCTACGAGGGAACGTGGACACACTCTCCCCCTCTCGTTGCTATGCATCTCCTAGATAGATCTTGCGTGATCGTAGGAAAATATTTGAAATTGCATGCTACGTTCCCCAACAATGGCATCAGAGTCAGGTCTATGCGTAGATGATATGCACGAGTAGAACACAAAGAGTTGTGGGCGATAATAGTCACACAGCTTACCACCAACGTCTTATTTTGATTCAGCGGTATTGTTGGATGAAACAGCCCGGACCAACCTTACATGACATGTTCATGAGACCGGTTCCACCGACAGACATGCAACTTGCTTTGCATAAAGGTGGTTGGCAGGTGTCTGTTTCTCCAACTTTAGTTGAATCGAATTTGACTACGGCCGGTCCTTGTTGAAGGTAAAAACAACACACTTGACGAAAAATCATTGTGGTTTTGATGCGTAGGTAAGAACGGTTCATGCTAGAAGCCCGTAGCAGCCACGTAAAACTTGCAACAACAAAGTAGAGGACGTCTAACTTGTTTTTGCAGGGCATGTTGTGATATGATATGGTCAAGACGTGATGAAAAATAAGTTGTTGTATGAGATGATCATGTTTTATAAAAGTTATAGGCAACTGGCAGGAGCCTTATGGTTGTCGCTTTATTGTATGAAATGCAATCGCCATATAATTGCTTGACTTTATCACTAAGCGGTAGTGATAGTCATAGAAGCAATAGTTGGCGAGACGACAACGACTCTACGATGGAGATCAAGGTGTCAAGCCGGTAACGATGGAGATCATGACGGTGCTTTGGAGATGGAGATCAAAGGCACAAGATGATGATGACCATATCATGTCACATATTTTGACTGCATGTGATGTTTATCTTTTATGCATCTTATTTTTCTTAGTACGGTGTTAGTATTATAAGATGATCCCTCACCAAATTTCAAGGTATAAGTGTTCACCCTGAGTATGCACTCTTGCTACAGTTCGTCGTGCCGAGACACCACGTGATGATCGGGTGTGATAAGCTATATGTTCAAATACAATGGGTGCACGCCAATTTTGCACGTGCAGAATACTCGGGTTAAACTTGACGAGCCTAGCATATGCAGATATGGCCTCGGAACACTGAGACCGAAAGGTCAAATGTGAATCATATAGTAGATATGATCAACATAGAGATGTTCACTATTGAAAACTACTCCATCTCACGTGATGATCGGACATGGTTTAGTTGATATGGATCACGTGATCATTTAGATGACTAGAGTGATGTCTATCTAAGTGGGAGTTCTTAAGTAATATGATTAACTGAACTTAAATTTATCATGAACTTAGTCCTGATAGTTCTTGCATATCTATGTTGTTGTAGATCAATGGCTCGTGCTACCTCTCCCTTGAATTTTAATGCGTTCCTAGAGAAAGCTAAGTTGAAAGATGATGGTAGCAACTACACGGACTGGGTCCGTAACTTGAGGGTTATCCTCATTGCTGCATAGAAGAATTACGTCCTGGAAGCACCGCTAGGTGCAAGGCCCGCTACACGAGCAACTCTGGACGTTATGAACGTCTGGCAGACTAGAGCTGATGACTAGTTGATAGTTCAGTGTGCCATGCTTTACGGCTTAGAATCAGGACTTCAAAGATGTTTTGAACGTCATGGAGCATATGAGATGTTCCAAGAGTTGAAGTTAATATTTCAACCAAATGCTCGAGTTGAGAGATATGAAGTCTCCAACAAGTTCTATAGCTGCAAAATGGAGGAGAACAGTTCTGCCAGTGAACACATACTCAGAATGTCTGGGTACCATAACCACTTGACTCAGCTGGGAGTTAATCTCCGGATGATAGTATCATTGACAGAGTTCTTCAATCACTACCACCAACCTATAAAGGCTTTGTGATGAACTATAATATGCAAGGGATGGAAAAGACAATTCCCGAGCTCTTCGCAATGCTAAAGGCTGCGGAGGTAGAAATCAAGAAGGAGCATCAAGTGTTGATGGTTAAGAAGACCACTAGTTTCAAGAAAAAGGGCAAAGGGAAGAAGGGGAACTTCAAGAAGAATAGCAAGCAAGTTGCTGCTCCCGGGAAGAAGCCCAAGTCTGGACCTAAGACTGAAACTGAGTGCTTCTACTGCAAAGGGCCTCGTCACTGGAAGCGGAACTGCCCCAAGTATTTGGTGGATAAGAAGGATGGCAAAGTGAAAGGTATATTTGATATACATGTTATTGATGTGTACCTTACTAATGCTTGTAGTAGCGCCTGGGTATTTGATACTGGTTTTGTTGCTCATATTTGCAACTCGAAACAGGGGCTATGGATTAAATGAAGATTGGCTAAGGACAAGGTGACGATGCGCGTCGGAAATGGTTCCAAGGTCGATGTGATTTTCATCGGCACGCTACCTCTACATCTACCTTAAGGATTAGTTTTAGACCTGAATAATTGTTATTTAGTGCACGCGTTGAGCATGAACATTATATCCGGATCTTGTTTGATGTGAGACAGTTATTCATTTAAATCAGAGGATAATGGTTCTTCCATTTATATGAGTAATATCTTTTATGGTCATGCACCCTTGATGAGTGGACTATTTTTGTTGAATCTTGATCGTAGTGATACACATATTCATAATATTGAAGCCAAAAGATGCATAGTTAATAATGACAGTGCAACTTATTTGTGGCACTGTCGTTTAGGTCATATTGGTGTAAAGCGCATGAAGAAACTCCATGCTAATGGGCTTATGGAATCACTTGATTATGAATCACTTGATGCTTGTGAACCATGCCTCACGGGCAAGATGACTAAGACTCCGTTCTTCGGAACAATGGAGCGAGCCTTGTTGGAAATAATACATACTGATGTATGCGGTCCGATGAGTGTTGAGGCTCGCGGCAGGTATCGTTATTTTTTGACCTTCACAGATGATCTGAGCAGATATGGGTATATCTAGTTAATGAAACACAAGTCTAAAACATTTGAAAAGTTCAAAGAATTTCAGGGTGAAGTGGAAAATCATCGTAAAAAGAAAATAAAGTTTCTACGATCTGATCATGGAGGTGAATATTTGAGTTACGAGTTTGGTCTTCATTTGAAACAATGTGGAATAGTTTCGCAACTCACGCCACCTGGAACACCACAGCGTAATGGTGTGCTCGAACGTCATAACCGTACTTTATTAGATATGGTGCGATCTATGATGTCTCTTACCAATTTACCAGTATCATTTTGGGGTTATGCTTTAGAGACGGATGCATTCACGTTAAATAGGGCACCATCTAAATCCGTTGAGATGACACCATATGATTTGTGGTTTAGCAAGAAACCTAAGTTGTCGTTTCTTAAAGTTTGGGGCTGCGATGCTTATGTGAAAAACTTTCAACCTGATAAGCTCAAACCCAAATCGGAGAAATGCGTATTCATAGGATACCCAAAGGAAACTGTTGGGTACACCTTCTATCACAGATCCGAAGGCAAGATATTTGTTGCTAAGAATGGATCCTTTCTAGAGAAGGAGTTTCTCTCGAAAGAAGTGAGTGGGAGGAAAGTAGAACTTGATGAGGTAATGGTATCTTCTCCCAAATTGGAAAGTAGTTCATCACAGAAATTAGTTCCAGTGATGCGTACACCAATTAGTGAGGAAGTTAATGATGATGATCATGAAACTTCACATCAAGTGACAACCGAACCTCGTAGGTCAACCAGATTACATTCCGCAACAGAGTGGTACGCTAATCATGTTCTAGAAGTCATGTTACTAGACCATGACGAATCTATGAACTGTGAGGAAGCGATGATGAGCCCAGATTCCACAAAATGGCTTGAGGCCATGAAATCTAAGATGGGATCCATGTATGAGAACAAAATGTGGACTTTGGTTGACTTGCCCGATGATCGGCAAACCATAGAGAATAAATGGATCTTCAAGAAGAAGACTGACATTGACGGTAATTATACTGTCTACAAAGCTCAACTTGTTGCGAAAGGTTTTTGGCAAGTTCAAGGAGTTGACTACGATGAGACTCTCTCACCCGTAGCAGTGCTTAAGTCTGTCCGAATCATGTTAGCAATTGCCGCATTTTATGATTATGAAATTTGGCAAATGGATGTCAAAATTGCATTCCTTAATGGATTTCTTCAAGAAGAGTTGTATATGATGCAACTAGAAGTTTTGTCGATCCAAAAGGTGCTAACAAAGTGTGCAAGCTCCAGCGATCCATTTATGACCTGGTGCAAGCCTCTCGGAGTTGGAATATACGCTTTGATAGTGTGATCAAAGCATATGGTTTTATACAGACTTTTTGAGAAGCCTGTATTTACAAGAAAGTGAGTGGGAGCTTTGTACATTTCTAATATTATATGTGGATGGCATATTGTTGATTGGAAATAATACAGAATTTCTGGATAGCATAAAAGGATATTTGAATAAGAATTTTTCAATGGAAGACCTTGGTGAAGCTGCTTATATATTGGGCATCAAGATCTATAGAGATAGAGCAAGACGCTTAATTGGACTTTCACAAAGCACATACCTTGGTAAAGTTTTGAAGAAGTTCAAAACGGATCAGTCAAAGAAACGGTTCTTGCCTGTGTTACAGGGTGTGAAGTTGAGTCAGACTCAATGCCCGACCACTGCAGAAGATAGAGAGAAAATGAAAGTCATTCCCTATGCAATGTTGTGTACCAGACCTGATGTATGCCTTGCTATAAGTTTAGCAGGGAGGTACCAAAGTAATCTAGGAGTGGATCACTAGACAGCGGTCAAGAACATCCTGAAATACCTGAAAAGGACTAAGGATATGTTTCTCGTTTTTGGAGGTGACAAAGAGCTTGTCATAAATGGTTACATCGATGCAAGCTTTGACACTGATCCGGATGACTCTAAGTCGCAAAACGAACACGTATTTATATTGAATGGTGGAGCTGTCTGTTGGTGCAGTTCCAAATAGAGCGTCGTGGCGGGATCTACGTGTGAAGCGGAGTACATAGATGCTTCGGAAGAAGCAAATGAAGGAGTCTGGATGAAGGAGTTCATATCCGATCTAGGTGTAATACCTAGTGCATCGGGTGCAATGAAAATCTTTTGTGACAATACTGGAGCAATTGCCTTAGCGAAGGAATCCAGATTTCACAAGAGAACCAAACACATCAAGAGACGCTTCAACTCCATCCGCGATCAATTCAAGGAGGGAGACATAGAGACTTGCAAGATACATGCGGATCTGAATGTTGCAGACCCATTGACTAAGCCTCTTCCACGAGCAAAACATGATCAGCACCAAGACTCCATGGGTGTTAGAATCATTACTATGTAATCTAGATTATTGACTCTAGTGCAAGTGGGAGACTGAAGGAAATATGCCCTAGAGGCAATAATAAATATGTTATTTAGATATCCTTATATCATGATAAATATTTATTATTCATGCTAGAATTGTATTAACCAGAAACTTAGTATATGTGTGAATACATAGACAAAACAGAGTGTCCCTAGTATGCCTCTACTTGACTATCTCATTAATCAAAGATGGTTAAGTTTCTTGACCATAGACATGCGTTTTCATTTGATGAACGGGATCACATCATTAGAGAATGATGTGATGGACAAGACCCATCTGTTAGCTTAGCATAATGATCGTTAAGTTTTATTGCTGTTGCTTTCTTCATGACTTATACATATTCCTATGACTATGAGATTATGCAACTCCCAAATACCGGAGGAACACCTTGTGTGCTATCAAACTTCACAAAGTAACTGGGTGATTATAAAGATTCTCTACAGGTGTCTCCGAAGGTGTTTGTTGGGTTGGCATAGATCAAGATTAGGATTTGTCACTCCGAGTATCGGAGAGGTATCTCTGGGCCCTCTCGGTAATGCACATCACTATAAGCCTTGCAAGCAATGTGACTAATGAGTTAGTTACGGGATGATGCATTACGAATGAGTAAAGAAACTTGCCAGTAACGAGATTGAACTAGGTATGATGATACCGATGATCGAATCTCGGGCAAGTAACATACCGATGACAAAGGGAATAACGTATGTTGTTATTACAGTTTGACCGATAAAGATCTTCGTAGAATATGTAGGAACCAATATGAGCATCCAGGTTCCGCTATTAGTTATTGACAAGATATGTGTCTCGATCATGTCTACATAGTTCTCGAACCCGTAGGGTCCACACGCTTAACGTTCGATGACGATTTGTATTATGAGTTATGTGTTTTGGTCGAAGTTTGTCCGGAGTCCCGGATGAGGTCACAGACATGACGAGGAGTCTCGAAATGGTCGAGAGGTAAAGATTCATATATTGGAAGGTAGTATTCAGACATCAGAATAGTTTCAAGTGGTTCGGGTATTTTACCGGAGTACCGAGGGTTATTGAACCCCGGGAAGTATTGGGCCTACATGGGCCTTAGGGGAGAGAGTGTGACACCCGGATAATTAAGCTACAGTAATCCCACGTTAACAATGCCACATCACCTCGGTCATTGTTGCTAATCTCGCATTAGATCGAAACCGATTCAAATTCAAAATTCAAAATCACGCAAACAATAAAAGTTTTCAAATACTAAAACTAAAATGTTCGAAGTGACTCGAGATAGCTCAGGAGGTGGCTTTTGGGGACGAGCATGACTCACGATCAGAAACTTTAACCTTTGAAGTGGTGAAAAGCAGAAGTCCGTATCACGCGCTGTTTGGACGGCCGGCTTATGCTAAATTTATGGCACGGCCTTGCTATGTCTATCTGCAGCTCAGGATGCCGGGTCATAAGGGAACTATAACCGTACATGGGAGCTGCAAGATTGCTCTGGAGTGTGAAGAAGGTGATGCGGCATATGCTGAGTCGGTTTGTGCCATAGAAGAATTGAAGTTTTACAAGGACAATGTTGATCCGGCAGATATGACTTCGTTGAAAAAGCCAACTACCGAGCATGATCCGGCCCTGAAGTTTAAATCGGCTGATGAGACTAAGCTTGTTGACTTCGTACCTGGCGATTCATCCAAGCAGTTCAGCATCAGCGCTAACTTGGATCCAAAATAGGAAAGCGTGCTCATCGAGTTCATCCGTGAGAATCGGGACATCTTTGCGTGGAAGCCTTCTGACTTGCCAGGTGTACCGAGAGAACTCGCTGAGCACACACTTAATGTTGATCCTAAGTATAAACCAATCAAGCAGTTTCTTCGCCGGTTCAATGAAGAAAGATGCAAAGCTATTGGAGAAGAAGTGGCCAGGCTCTTGGCGGCTGGATTTATCGTTGAAGTTTTCCATCCTGAATGGTTGGCTAATCCGGTGCTGGTCCTTAAGAAGAACGGCACTTGGCGTATGTGTGTGGATTACACAGATCTCAACAAAGCTTGTCCAGCAGATCCTTTTTCCCTCCCCCGTATTGATCAAATTATTGATGCTACGGCGGGTTGCGAGCGTTTGAGTTTTTTGGATGCATATTCTGGTTATCATCAGATCAAAATGGCAGTTAAGGACCAGGAGAAGACAGCATTCATAACTCCCTTTGGAGCCTTCTGCTATGTATCTATGCCCTTTGGGCTCAAGAGTGCACAGGCGACTTATCAGAGATGTGTGCACAATTGCCTCCACAAACAAATCGGCCGCAATGTTCACGCCTATGTAGATGATATTGTGGTAAAATCAAGGAAGAAGGAAACATTGATTGATGACTTGAAGGAAACCTTTGATAACCTGCGGGTTTACAAGATGATGCTTAATCCGGCCAAGTGCGTTTTTTGTGTACCGGCAGGCAAGCTCTTGGGCTTTTTGGTGTCTAACAGGGGCATTGAAGCTAATCCGGACAAGATCAAGGCTATCACCTCCTTGGCTAAACCAAAGTGTATCAATGACGTTCAACGTATGGCAGGCCGGATTGCCGCATTGAGCCGGTTTATCAGCCCCCTTGGAGAGAAGGCCATTCCTTTATATCAGATGCTGAAGAAAATGGATAACTTCGTCTGGAGCTCTGCCGCAGATGAAGCGTTTGAGGATTTAAAGCGGCAGCTAGCTAACCCGCCGGTTCTTGCTGCTCCGGTTGACAAGGAGCCATTATTACTATATGTGGCAGCTAATACTCGGGCTGTTAGCGTGGCTATTGTGGTGGAGCACAAGGAGGCAGGAAAGGAATATCCGGTTCAGCGTCCGGTTTATTATATCAGTGAGGTACTTATTGAGTCCAAGCAAAGGTACCCGCACTGGCAGAAGTTGGTATATGGAGTTTTCATGGCAAGCCGGAAGCTCAAGCAATATTTCCAAGGACATCCCATCACGGTGGTCAGTTCTACTCCTTTAGGAGATATAATCCAGAACAGGGAAGCGACTGGCCGGATTGCTAAGTGGGCTATCGAGCTTGGGCCTCATGGGTTGAAATATATACCCCGAACAGCGATCAAATCTCAAGCACTAGTGGATTTCATCAACGATTGGACAGAACTACAAGCGCATGAAGAGAAGTCGGATCACACTTATTGGACTATTCATTTTGATGGGTCCAGGCAATTGGAGGGCTCGGGGGCAGGAGTCGTATTAACTTCCCCACGAGGTGATAAGTTTTGTTTTGTTCTTCGTTTAATGTTCCCTTGCACTAACAATGCAGCTGAGTACGAGGCTTTACTCCATGGTCTTCGAATGGCTAAGGAGATGAACCTAAGCCGAGTTAAGTGCTTCGGTGATTCGGACCTGGTAGCTCAACAGGTGTCTGGCACTTGGGATTCCAAGGATCCACTCATGGCAGCTTATCATCGTGAGGTGGATATTGGTGCAGGTCACTTTAAAGGTTATCAGGTGGATCATGTGGACAGGAGGAAGGATGAAGCAGAGGACGCTCTAAGCCGCCTGGGTTCTCAACGTAAACCGGTTCCACCTAATGTCTTCTTGGATGTTCTGCATAACCCGTCCATCAAGCTCCCTGGTGAAGAGGATTTGGCTGTTCCTGATCCGGAAGCTCAATTGGTGGCGGCTCTTCATGTTATCCCGAATTGAACGGTTCCCTATCTGGCGTATACGAACCGGGGCGAGTTACTAGAGGATGAGACATTGGCCAGGCAGATAATCCGGCGGTCCAAGTCCATGACTATCATCAATGGAGAGTTACATCATTGCAGTGTGACAGGGGCGTTTCAACGTTGTGTATCTCCTGAAGAAGGCTGTGAAATTTTGCGCGAGATCCACGAAGGAGATTGTGGTCACCACGCCGGTTCAAAATCTTTGGTGGCTAAGGCGTTTCGTCACGGTTTCAATTGGTTAACCGCTCATGCTGATGCTGAGGATCTGGTCAGAAGATGTGATGGATGCCAGAAGTTCACAAGACGCGCTCATGTGCCGGCTCAAGAATTGAGGATGATTCCAATCACTTGGCCGTTTGCGACTTGGGGGCTGGATATGGTTGGGCCTTTCAAAAGGTCCAAAGACAAGAAGTCCCACCTTTTGGTGGTGGTTGACAACTTCACAAAGTGGGTAGAGGAAAAGCCCGTTAGTAAGTGTGACGCAGCCACGGCGGTTCAATTCATCAAATAAGTGATCTTCTGGTTTGGCTTTCCACATAGCATCATCACCGACAATGGTACCAATCTATCAAAGGGTGCCATGAAGGAGTTCTGTCAACGTGAGCACATCCGGCTTGATGTATCATCAATGGCTCACCCCCAGTCTAATGGTCAAGCAGAGAGGGCTAATCAAGAGATCTTGAGAGGCATCAAACCCCGGCTTATGGTTCCTTTGCAGCGGACGCCGGGTTGTTGGGTTGAGGAGCTACCTTCAGTATTATGGAGCATCAACACCACGCCCAACAGGTCGACAGGATACACACCATTCTTCATGGTTTATGGAGCGGAGGCAGTTCTTCCTAGTGACGTCTGTCATGACTCACCTCGTGTAGCGACATATGTTGAAGCTGACAACGAGAAGGCACAACAATAAGCTCTCAACCTGTTAGATGAGGAGCGTGACATAGCGGCCGCCCGTTCAGTGATTTATCAGCAAGATCTGCGTCGCTATCATAGCCGCCGGGCTAGAACCAGAACCTTTCAAGAAGGAGATTTTACATTGGCGGTTCAACAAGGGGACTAATGGTATATACCGGGTCATCATTCTTTCAAAGTTAAACCGCCTAGTCTGACATTGAAGATGCAAATCTACATATGTGTAAGTGAAGGACAAACAGGTTTCACAAATTGGCAGTATACCTTTGGATCTACCGTATATCAGAAAAGGGAAATATATTCAGACCTAAGAAGTAGTGCCGAAGCAGTGGATGAAGGTTCAGATGGGATCTTCTATTTTAACAAGGTTCATTAGATGGAAAAGGAGAGCTACGGCTATCATTGAACAGGATGAACATCAAGGTTTGGATCAAATGTTTACTACGCAAGCAATGAACACCAAAGAACACCGAAACCCTATTACAGATCTATGGTAGAAGAACAGAAGGTTTACCGATGCTAATGTAAGAGCGGAGAAGCACCGCGGATCTCTGCTACGCTCAGGGTGATGCAGCGGCCAGAGTTGAGGCCGAGGCGACGGTCGACGGTTGACGGTGGCGGCGGAGCTCCACAGGTCAAGCAGCGCGTGGAAGACGACAACGCGAAGAGGCATGAGGGGGGAAAGTGAAAATGACCCCTCAGCCTATTTATAAGGGGAGTGGATAAAACGGCAAGTGCGAAAATTGAGGAGCCCGAAAAGTGGGTGTGTGACAGCTTTGTTGCCTCGATTGTCGGAGGCTCATTAATGCAGATGAATATATGCAGTTCAAAATAACAGATGATGTCACGGCAGTTTATCACGGTCCGGGAAGATGACGTCACGGCGGTTTATAAAATTATGAGGAGATATTGAAGACCAAGTTTTGTTAAGTACCGAGGATTGACATGAACCTGTTCAAATCAATCTGGGGCCTAATGTTGGGGATATTACAACTGGGCGTAAACCGGCCAGGAGAGGCTGGGTTAATTTCATCAGTAGTTATCATGTCTGAAGCCCATGAAGACAGACGAAGACGCTTTAAGAAGGCCCAGAGCCCAGAACCGGTTCAAGGCTTGTAGCTATAAACCGGCATTGAATGTAACTTGCATTGTAAGGTAGAAAGAGCGGATACCGAGCCGGACACGTTTATGAGCCGGCCTCGGGACTCTGTAAACCGACGGGCGTCAACCCATGTATATAAGGGGACGACCCGGCGACGCTTCAAGACAACAGACAACAACTCGAGACTCAGGCAAAGCGTATTCGCTCCCTGGTCATCGAAACCCCATCAATTCCATCACAACTAGATGTAGGCTTTTACCTTCATCATAAGGGGCTGAACTAGTATAAAACTCTCTTGCGTCCCTTGTCTACTTTAACCCCTTTAAGCTAACCCGTAGTGATGGCTCCACGACTTAGTCCTTTCGTGAGGACATCTGCCGTGACAAAACCACGATAGTTGGCGCCCACCGTGGGGCTATCACACGATGGTTTCAAGTTCTTGGAGGGCAGCTTCGAAGGACTCAAGGGTTACGCTGTGGGCCGGATGACCAAGAGTCGTCGCGGCAAGCTCTACATCGACGATGCAGGCTGGGGCCCCGAGGCCGGATCAATCGAGTACGGGTACCAGGTCCCCTTTGGTGGCATACACGATTTCATTTGCAAGATTGGTGAATCGGGCCGTGAGCCAGACATCTGCACCGACCTCGTCGAAACGGCTCAGCGTGCGAGATCTGCCCGGTTTAAGCCTGTCATGAAGCGTGCCTTCGTGGGAGTCATCCATGGAGGGGAATACGAGGATAGATCGGAATCTGGTGGTGAGACCGTCGTTTATTCCGGCGACGAGTCATCGACCGGAGAGACCGAGTCGTTATATCAGCTACAAGATGGCCGGATTGGGGGCTGTTCCGATGGCGACAGTATTCCAGACCCCTCTAATCTGCCAAACCGGGTTGCGATCTTCATGGCCGGTATGCAGCCGGCGCTCCACTCTTCGACCGCGGCAGCGATGATTTCTGGATCAGCGCCAGCGACAGTGCCCGGGGCAGGAGGCCCTGTACGACCGCCGGCTCAGGTTCTATCTGATTTGTTTGATGCGTTAGCAACGCTGATGGCGGAGGCTAACCCGGCGGATCAGGATGCACACAATGCGGAAATTGCAAAGGTAAAGGATCAGATTACATAGGCCAAAGCCGATCTGGCAGCTGAAGATACCAGGATGGCTGCGGAGCGGGCCGCTTTGGATGCACAGGCTTACCGGCTTATGCTGGATCAGAATGCATCACACGAAGTCCTGAAAAGGAGACACCATTCTCGCCTACCTCCGGTTTATGATGCTAGGAACCTCTTTAACACCCCAGGGGCAGGGACTAGCAAACCGCCAGTGGTGAATCGGGCGGAGGTACCTGGGGCAGGGGCGCCGGTTCAGCCACTCTGATGGATCCGCCTCGATAGAACAACATTGTGACGCAGCCCGTCCCAACGCCACCGGGTCATTATTCTACTCCGATGGAGAATCTTGTTGCTGCCGCTTCACGACTGGATGCTATCCCAATTGAAGGTGATTCTCCTGCGGCGGTTGAGACGCGTCGGGTTAAGGAGCTTCTTCGGACAGCCTTGGTTGAACAGAAGGCTTATTCATACAGTCATGATCGAATTCATTCCACCCCCCCCCCCCCCCCGTCCAAGCCGGAGTTACAGCAAACGTATGGATGAACCGGCCGTATCAAGCAATGCGCGGAGTCGTGAACCGCCCCGTGGCGAAATCCGGCAGGGGGCGCTGGTGATGCTCAAGAGGTAGTGGACCGGGCTCGAGCTCGGAGGGAGGCCGAGTTAGCGGAGCAGCATGAAGCCCGTCAGCTTGCTCCGGTTCGTCCAACCACATTAGTAGAGCCAGGTGTCACCTCTAGTTCCTTGGGGGTGCCGTGTCTTGTACCAGCGTTGCACAACGTGCGCCTGCCCAAGGATTTCAAAGGCCCGTGCAAGGTGCCGAATTACACTGCCGATTTATCCCCTGAGACATGGGTTGAAAGTTATGAGATGGCCATGGAGATGCTGGATGTGGATGATGCAGCATGTGCAAACTATTTTACCATGATGTTGGAAGGGACGGCCCATACTTGGCTAAAGATTTTACCGGTGAATTCTATCAGGTCATGGGCCGAGTTAAGAACTAGGTTTATCCAGAATTTCAAGGATACATGTAAGAAGCCTATGTCGATTGTGGACTTAGCTTCCTGTGTCCAGGAGGAAGGAGAGTCAACAACCCGATGGGTGCGCCGGGTTTCGGAAATTTTGCATTCATGAGACTGCATCAATGCGGATACTGCAGTTCTGACCTTGGAAGGCAATTGCCGGTTTGAACCTCTAAAGTTGAAGTTGGGACGGCTCAAACGCCATTGCAATGATATGGGAACCCTCATGGCTGCTTTAGTGAAGTATGCCGACTCTGATAGTACCAAGGATCCCGAGTCTGATGATGATAAAGCAGGGAAGGGAAAAAAGAGCGGCAATGCCAAGGGGCAGCACCACAACCCGGCGGGTCATGGAAACGGCGGCAAATGTAAAGCGGATCACAGCTTGGACTTTGTGGCTAATACCAGCACACAGGACAAGGGCCAACGGCGCAAGGGTAAACCGCCCCAGCGCGGTGGAGCACCTAGTCCTAACCCGGACCGCCTATCTCACCTATTGAACTAGCCCTGCCCGAAACATGGGACGAAGGAGATGCTGGCCACACACCTCTGGAAGGACTGCTACATCATGCAAGAGTTCAAAAACTCTAATGCTTTCCGGTATGATCACGGACCAGGTGGCGGTTCAGGCCCTGGATCTCATGGGCCGGGTTATGGTGGAGGAAATTCCGGTTCAGGCTCCCATGGTAATCAGGGCGGACATAACAATCAAGGTAATCAGGGAAACCAAGGTGGATATAATCATCAGGGCAATCAGCAGCAGCAGCAGCAGCAATCGGGTTACCAGAGCAACCCGAAACAGTTGAATAGTGGGCAGTATCATGTTTTCACCACTAGCTTAGACAAGCGTGACCAAAAGCTTCATAAGAGGGCAGTGAACTCCATTGAACCGGCGGTGCCCCGTTATCTACGCTGGTCTGAGCAGCCGATTATGTGGAGCAGAGAAGATCATCCACCCCGGGTTGACAATTCGGGTCATCTGGCATTGGTGGTGGCACCTCAGGTGGGAGGTTATAAGTTCACCAAGGTACTCATGGACGGAGGAAGCAGTATTAATATCCTTTACTATGAAACTTTCCGTCGCATGGGGTTAACAGATAAAAATCTTAAACCGTCCAATACGGTGTTCCATGGTGTGGTGCCTGGTAAATCGGCGTATCCTGTTGCTAAGATAGCTCTGGAGGTGGCTTTTGGGGACGAGCATGACTCGAGATCAGAAACTTTGACCTTTGAAGTGGTGAAAATCAGAAGTCTGTATCACGCCATGTTTGGACGGCCGGCTTATGCTAAATTATGGCACGGCCTTGCTATGTCTATCTGCAGCTCAAGATGCCGGGTCATAAGGGAACTATAACCGTACATGGGAGCCGCAAGATTGCTCTGGAGTGTGAAGAAGGTGATGCAGCGTATGCTGAGTTGGTTTGTGCCACAGAAAAATTGAAGTTTTACAAGGACAATGTTGATCCAGCAGATATGACTTCGTTGAAAAAGCCAACTACCGAGCATGATCCGGCCCTGAAGTTTAAATCGGCTGATGAGACTAAGCTTGTTGACTTCGTACCTGGCGATTCATCCAAGCAGTTCAGCATCAGCGCTAACTTGGTTCCGAAATAGGAAAGCGCCCTCATCGAGTTCATCCGTGAGAACCGAGACATCTTTGCGTGGAAGCCTTCTGACATGACAGGTGTACCGAGAGAACTTGCTGAGCACACACTTAATGTTGATCCTAAGTATAAACCGGTCAAGCAGTTTCTTCACCGGTTCAATTAAGAAAGACGCAAAGATATTGGAGAAGAAGTGGCCAGGCTCTTGGTGGCTGGATTTATCGTTGAAGTTTTCCATCCTGAATGGTTGGCTAATCTGGTGCTGGTCCTTAAGAAGAATGGCACTTGGCGTATGTGTGTGGATTACACAGATCTCAACAAAGCTTGTCCAGCAGATCCTTTTGCCCTCCCCCGTATTGATCAAATTATTGATGCTACGGCGGGTTGCGAGCGTTTGAGTTTTTTGGATGCATATTCTGGTTATCATCAGATCAAAATGGCAGTTAAGGACCAGGAGAGCCTTCATAACTCCCTTTGGAGCCTTCTGCTATGTGTCTATGCCCTTTGGGCTCAGGAGTGCACAGGCGACTTATCAGAGATGTGTGCACAATTGCCTCCACAAACAAATCGGCCGCAATGTTCACGCCTACGCAGATGATATTGTGGTAAAATCAAGGAAGAAGGAAACATTGATTGATGACTTGAAGGAAACCTTTGATAACCTGCGGGTTTACAAGATGATACTTAATCCTGCCAAGTGCGTTTTTGGTGTACCGGCAGGCAAGCTCTTGGGCTATTTGGTGTCTAACAGGGGCATTGATGCTAATCCGGACAAGATCAAGGCTATCACCTCCTTGGCTAAAACGAAGTGTATGAATTACGTTCAACGTTTGGCAGGCCGGATTGCTGCATTGAGCCGGTTTATCAGCCGCCTTATCGAGAAGGCCATTCCTTTATATCAGATGCTGAAGAAAACGGATAACTTCGTTTGGAGCTCTGCCGCAGGTGAAGCGTTTGTGGATTTAAAGCGGCAGCTAGCTAACCCGCCGGTTCTTGCTGCTCCGGTTGACAAGGAGCCATTATTACTATATGTGGCAGCTAATACTCGGGCTGTTAGCGTGGCTATTGTGGTGGAGTGCAAGGAGGCAGGAAAGGAATATCCGGTTCAGCGTCCGGTTTATTATATCAGTGGGGTACTTATTGAGTCCAAGCAAAGGTACCCGCACTGGCAGAAGTTGGTATATGGAGTTTTCATGGCAAGCCGGAAGTTCAAGCAATATTTCCAAGGACATCCCATCACGGTGGTCAGTTCTGCTCCTTTAGGAGATATAATCCAGAACAGGGAAGCAACTGACCGGATTGCTAAGTGGGCTATCGGGCTTGGGCCTCACGGGTTGAAATATATACCCCGAATGGCGATCAAATCTCAAGCACTAGTGGATTTCATCAACGATTGGACAGAACTACAAGCGCCTGAAGAGAAGCCGGATCACACTTATTGGACTATTCATTTTGATGGGTCCAGTAATTGAGGCTCGGGGCAGGAGTCGTATTAACTTCCCCACGAGGTGATAAGTTTTGTTATGTTCTCTGTTTAATGTTCCCTTGCACTAACAATGCAGCTGAGTACGAGGCTTTACTCCATGGTCTTCGGACGGCTAAGCAGATGAACCTAAGACGAGTTAAGTGCTTCGGTGATTCGGACCTGGTAGCTCAACAGGTGTCTGGCACTTGGGATTCCAAGGATCCACTCATGGCAGCTTATCATCGTGAGGTGGATATTGTTGCAGGTCACTTTAAAGGTTATCGGGTGGATCGTGTGGACCGGCGGAAGAATGAAGCGGCGGATGCTTTAAGCCACCTAGGTTCTCAACGTAAACCGGTTCCACCTAATGTATTCTTGGGTGTTCTGCATAACCCGTCCGTCAAGCTCCCTGGTGAAGAGGATTTGGCTGTTCCTGATCCGGAAGCTCAGTTGGTGGGGGCTCTTCATGTTATCTCCGATTGGACGGTTCCCTATCCGCGATATGAACCGGGCGAAGTTACGGAGGATGAGACATTGGCCAGGCAGATGATCCGGCGGTCCAAGTCCATGACTATCATCAATGGAGAGTTACATCATTGCAGCGTGATAGGGGCGTTTCAATGTTGTGTATCTCCTGAAGAAGGCTGTGAAATTTTGCGCGAGATCCATGAAGGAGATTGTGGTCACCACGCCAGTTCAAAATCTTTGGTGGCTAAGGCGTTTCGTCATGGTTTTTATTGGTTAACCGCTCATGTTGATGCTGAGGATCTGGTCAGAAGATGTGATGGATGCTAGAAGTTCAGAAGACGCGCTCATGTGCCGGCTCAAGAACTGAGGATGATTCCAATCACTTGGCCGTTTGCGACTTAGGGGCTGGATATGGTTGGGCCTTTCAAGAGGTCCAATGACAAGAAGACCCACCTTTTGGTGGCGGTTGACAAGTTCACAAAGTGGGTAGAGGCAGAGCCCGTTAGTAAGTGTGACGCAGCCACGGTGGTTCAATTCATCAAAAAAGTGATCTTCCGGTTTGGCTTTCCACATAGCATCATCACCGACAATGGTACCAATGTATCAAAGGGTGCCATGAAGGAGTTCTGTCAACGTGAGCACATCCGGCTTGATGTATCATCAGTGGCTCACCCCCAGTCTAATGGTCAAGTAGAGAGGGCTAATCAAGAGATCTTGAGAGGCATCAAACCCCGGCTTATGGTTCCTTTGCAGCGGACACCGTGTTGTTGGGTTGAGGAGCTACCTTCAGTGTTATGTAGCATCAACACCACGCCCAACAGGTCGACAGGATACACACCGTTCTTCGTGGTTTATGGAGCGGAGGCGGTTCTTCCTAGTGACATCTGTCATGACTCACCTCGTGTAGCGGCATATGTTGAAGCTGACAACAAGAAGGCACAGCAAGAAGCTCTCGACCTGTTAGATGAGGAGCGTGACATAGTGGCCGCCCGTTCGGCGATTTATCAGCAAGATCTGCGTCGCTATCATAGCCGCCAGGTTAGAACCAGAACCTTTCAAGAAGGAGATTTTACATTGGCGGTTCAACAAGGGGACTAATGGTATATACCGGGTCATCATTCTTTCAAAGTTAAACCGCCTAGTCTGACATTGAAGATGCAAATATACAGATGTGTAAGTGAAGGACAAACAGGTTTCACAAATTGGCAGTATACCTTTGGATCTACCGTATATCAGAAAAGGGAAATATATTCAGACCTAAGAAGTAGTGCCGAAGCAGTGGATGAATGTTCAGATGGGATCTTCTATTTTAACAAGGTTCATTAGATGGAGAAGGAGAGCTACGGCTATCATTGAACAGGATGAACATCAAGATTTGGATCAAATGTTTACTACGCAAGCAATGAACACCAAAGAACACCGAAACCCTATTACAGATCTATGGCAGAAGAACAGAAGGTTTACCGATGCTAATGGAAGAGCGGAGAAACACCGTGGATCTCTGGTACGCTCAGGGTGATGCAGCGGCCGGAGTTGAGGCAGAGGCGACAGTCGACGGTTGACGGTGGCAGCGGAGCTCCACAGGTCAGGCAGCGCGTGGAAGACGACGACGCGAAGAGGCACGAGGGGGGAAAGTGAAAATGACCCCTCAGCCCTATCTATAAGGGGAATGGATAAAACGGCAAGTGCGAAAATCGAGGAGCCCAAAAAGTGGGTGTGTGACAGCTTTGTTGCCTCGATTGTCGGAGGCTCATTAATGCAGATGAATATATGCAGTTCAAAATAACAGATGATGTCACGACAGTTTATCACGGACCGGGAAGATGACGTCAGGGCGGTTTATAAAATTATGAGGAGATATTGAAGACCAAGTTTTGTTAAGTACCGAGGATTGATATGAACATGTTCAAATCAATCTGGGGCCTAATGTTGGGGATATTACTACTGGGCGTAAACCGGCCAGGAGAGGCCAGGTTAACTTCATCAGTAGTTATCATCTCTGAAGCCCATGAAGACAGACGAAGACGCTTTAAGAAGGCCCAGGGCCCAGAACCGGTTCAAGGCCTGTAGCTATAAACCGGCATTGATATGTAACTTGCATTGTAAGGTAGAAAGAGCGGATACCGAGCCGGACACGTTTATGAGCCGGCATCGGGACTCTTTAACCGACGGGCGTCAACCCATGTATATAAGGGGATGACCCGGAGGCGGTTCAAGACAACAGACAACAACTCGAGACTCAGGCAAAGCGTATTCGCTCCCTGGTCATCGAAACCCCATCAATTCCATCACAACTAGACGTAGGCTTTTACCTTCATCGTAAGGGGCCGAACTAGTATAAAACTCTCTTGCGTCCCTTGTCCGCTTTAACCCCTTTAAGCTAACCCGTAGCGATGGCTCCACGACTTAGTCCGTTCATGAGGACATCTGCCGTGACAAAACCACGACAAGTCTAGACATTGAAAAACTTTTACTAACATGGTCGTGCAGCTTACGGTCCCACGTTGCCATTGGGTGGTATTAGGATCTTTTATTTCTCGTCTATACTCTGGGACTATTATCTCTCTTCTACTCGGGTTAAATGGTTTTACTAACTCTAACTCTAGGTTCTCGTAACCACTTCCTCCCGGAGGGCCACTCGATATAGATGATCACTTGATACACTAGAAGATTCCAAAGTTACTCTCCGATGTTCCCTCGATACTTTGTGCCATCCCTCTTGAAATTCCATTCCATCGATAAACCCCAATGGGTAACCAAGTACACTTGCCATTCATACAATTATTCCCCGTTGATCTTGTTATTACAAGATACCCTGAAATTATCTCTAATGTTCCGAGAATACTTTGTGCCTACTGCCTTGCAGTTCTTGCCACATGAATATCCCTACGGATAATTTCTCGCACTTACCGAGTATCCACTCATCCCAAGTTGATTCATGTATGTCACAAATCTTCAAAATACCATTCGATCTTCCAAAAATCCTCAGGAGCCTATTGCTCTTGAAATTCTTGCTTGCTTACATTATGGTTATTCCCATAAGTCTAGTAATCTTATTAGCAACCTTTGTCACTATCATTTTGAGTCCATTGATTCAATATGTTGTGAATGCTCGCAATCCTCAATCATATCCTAGAATTCATCCTTTCGGCTCAGACGTCATTCTAAACATGAGCTGACTCTTGATCAATCAATTTTTTGTCGATTTTACCCCTAAGCTTACTCAACTTATCCACCCTTAATCAGAGCATTTGCTTTTGATCCTTTGATTTGGAAATCATAATTCCTTTACATGTGAGCTTTGAATTAGCCAGTTGCTTCTGTAATCCAATGCCTTCGCATTGTTTCTTCCTCTGGTTGTGTGCCGATACTCACATCAGCTTCGCTATGGACCGTCGGATCCTTTCTTGAAGTATCATCCGACAGTATCCTTCGTATACAAGAAACCTAGAGAAGTTCTTTCCCTGATACATAATGCCTTCGTTAAATTGTATCTTATCCTTTTGTCACCCATGCTCTACTATCGAGCTTGTGTTATTTACTATTGAAGCTTGTGGTATATGTCCCCAAGATACCCCTAAGGGTTGAACCTATGCCTTCCCAGATCCGGGTAAACCCGAGAGCTATCACGAGTCATACTCTTCTGGTGTTTTGCTAGATAAAATTTAAACATTACAACTCCTTCGAAAAATGAGAAGTGAATGGAAGGTTATGCATTGGAGAAGTGGGAGTCGACCTTGAACTTTGTGTTCATGCCCATGGACACGATGTAGATCTTATCATTAAAGCTTTTCTTAAGTTAATTATTCCCTTGGTACAAGTTCATCTTATATCTGGGATCTAGCCTTTTGCAATCATGCTTCCGACCATGTTCTCCTTTAAATACCATTTCTCGTGCAAGATTAAGCACTTGTCTTCTGTAGAGCAATACCCTAGTCCAACCTCTACTTTGATCTGTTGTCGAGTATTACCCCCCTGGTATCTCGAGATTATCTGGGAACTGCATAACTTCTTATGAGATCTTTATCAAGTACTACATTCTCACTGATTACAATTCTTCATGGGCTCTGAGTTATTAAATACTCAAAGACACCGATAACTGAATCGAGTCCGCACTACGGTTCAACAACTTTTAGTAATCTTCTTTAAGTACGAGTTTGTACCCGATCACGCCATTCCTAGCCTGTTTGGCTATATCATTGTCGTGATGATTTTAACTGTGCTACCTGGTCCTTATTCTCGGAGCACCACTTTCGACGATGAGCTAAGCTTACGTCGACTTTCCTCTTCATGTCATTTCGCCTTGAACAACAAACTGGATTTCGAGTTTGTGTCCTACTCGTGGTTCAAATAACCTTTTGCTTCATCATTCGTTTGACTTGATGTCATCCTCGATCGATTACATCTTCGTAAAATCTCTCGACAAATATGTCGTGATCATCATCAGTATTCTGAGCTTTTCCAGGATATCAATTGAATTCATGCTGATAAATACCATCCTTGCCTCGATGATTGGTGTTATCATCGACCACTTTATTGTCTTCCCTCCAACACAAACTTGTTCGTGTTTTGTGTTATACCTTGAGTTCCTTACTATCCAACTTATGTTATGTTTTACCTTGGAGTATTGCTATCTTTTATGTCACGAATGTCATGGGAAATTCACCACCCTTAAGAATTCTTGGTACAAGTGATACTTATTAGCATCACCATTCTTTTCTTGGTCCCCGTGTTGTTTCTAACCGGAATACCTACAAATGGTCTATGATGTGTAAATTCTAAACTTCTAGCAACCCTATTGCTTTGAAGTAATTGGTCTATAGTTTCATTCTACGTCTATGGCTTATTTAATCATCATTCGAACATTGATCGTGCTACCTAGCCCATATTTCGAGTGCACATTTCAACCAATGTTTAACTATGTATGTTTTCCTCGAGCATACATCATTAAGTCATTTGATCTAGCTAATGTTATCTCCTTGTTCACATAGTTGTAGAAATCCATCTTTTTGGAAATCTCAATGGATTGTCGCTGAGTCAATCAGTCACCTCCTCACCTCTCCTTGATTTAGTGGTGAACCCTTGTTCGGAACTCGCTTCCATAGTTCATTTCCCGAGAATCTTACGATGTCTTCTCGTCAATTTGTGTCGCACCTTTTTCTTCTCGGGCATCCTGAGTCTGAGGTATCCTGACACCGATCAGATCTGAATCTCGATCAGATATGATGGTTGGAACATATATCCGAGAGTTATATCATTGGTCTTTATATGACTCGGTAAGATGATGTGATGCCTAGCACACCTGGCCGGAGGACCTATTGTTATAGTTTCCTTTTTAGCAAGCTTAGTGATACTTCCATGAGGAAATCATAAGACTTATTCTATAAGTTGTTCCTGATGAATCCTTTGTGTATGCAAAGTCCGACCTTTGCTTGAAGACCATGTCAATGCTATCTCGAAGCATGTATGTGGTACTTCTATCATCAATAAGAACATTTGAAGCACAATGCTAAATTTTCCTTATCAATATCCAAACACCTTTGTATGGGTAATGTCATGAAATTCCACTCCCATTACCTAAATGGTTTTCTACTTTCTATCCTGTCATGGATATCATGCACTGCTTGTCCCTGGGAAGGTTATACCCCTGAAATATGTGTTTAAGCGCATTATCCTTTCCATTGTTGTTTAATCTGGAAATCACATTTACCTTTCCATTGTTTGGTTTAACCTTTCTTGTGATCTATATGCTCCAAGCAGAAATATTCTCCTACTTATGTAAACACCTCGGTGTACAATCTGTCAGTAAGACCCTGTTACTATTGTTGATGACATTCCGGTAACCATCGATGGACGAGAACCTTGCCTGTTTGTCACGCCCAATATGCGACCCTATCCAAAAGGAACTCGATGGTCCCACCAAGGATAGACCCGCCTATTGAAACGCTTTTGCTAGGTGGATATCATTACATCAACATTACATAATAGATGGGGATACATACATAAGGCACAAATGCCACAGAATACATCAACATCATATACAAGATCAACATCCGACTACGGATGAAACATAAACAGAAGCTCAAACGACATCCACCCTGCTAGCCCAGGCTGCCGACCTGGAACCTATCCCCTGATCGAAGAAGAAGCAGAAGAAGAACTCCAAGACAAGCAAACATCGCTCTCGCGTCATGAGCATCGCATAACATGTACCGCTGGCTGGTGGTGTAGTAATCAGGAGCCACGAGGACTCAGCAATCCCATTGCCATGGGTATCAAGACTAGCAAAGCTTAAATGGGAACGGAAGGGGTAAAGTGGTGAGGTTGCAGCAGCGGCTAAGCATATATGGTGGCTAACGACGCAAATGAGGCGAGAAGAGAAACAAAGGAACGGTCGTCAACTAGTAATGATCAAGAAGTGATCCTGAACTCCTACTTACGTCGGGCATAACCCGAAACCGTGTTCTCCTCTCGATCAACCCGAAAAGAGACACTCACGGTTACGCTACGGTTGGTGTATTTTAGAAGAGTTTGCTTCAAGTTTACTACAACCGGATATTAACAAATTCCCATCGCCACATAATCGCGGGCACGGCTCTCGAAAGTTTATACCTGCAGGGTGTCCCAACTTAGCCCATGATAAGCTCTCGCGATCAACGAAGGATATTCCTTCTCCCGGGAAGACCCGATCAGTCTCGGAATCCGGCTACAAGACATTTCGTGACAATAAAACAAGACCAGCAAGACCGCCCGATCGCCGACAATCCCGATAGGAGCTGCACATATCTCGTTCTCGAGGCAACACCGGATGAGACAGTTACGAGTAAAACCAAGCCTCGAGTTTCCCGTGGTGGCCCGTGTAGGCGGTTTCTCGGTTGAACCAGCACTTAGAGAAGCACCGCCCGGGGCTAAAATAAAGATGACCCTTGGGCTCCGAAACCCAAGGAAAAAAGGCTGGGTGAGGCAAATGGTAAAACCAATGTTGGGCCTTTTTGGAGGAGTCTTATTCAAAGCGAACTGTCAAGGGGTCCCATAAATCACCCGACAGCGTTAGGGACGCAAAATCCGGGAACATAATACCGATATGACGGAAACTAGGCGGCAAGAGTGGAACAAAACACCAGGCATAAGGCCGAGCCTTCCACCCTTTACCAAGTATATAGATGCATTAATTAAATAAGATATATTGTGATATCCCAACAAGTAAACATGTTCCAACAAGGAACAACATCTCCATGTTCCAACAAGGAACAAACTTCATCTTCACCTGCAACTAACAACGCTATAAGAGGGGCTGAGCAAAGCGGTAACATAGCCAAACAACGGTTTGCTAGGAAGGGTGCAAAAGGTTACAGGCTGACATGGCAATTTGGGAGGCTTGAGGAACAAGTGATAGGTAGCGCAGCATAGCGATAGAACGAAGCAACTAGCATAGCAATGATAGTAGTGAGATCCGGTAGCGGTCATCTTGCCTGAAATCCGCAAGGAAGAAGAGCGAGTCCATGAAGAAGATGAGCGGATGAAGCCGAACCAAGCGTGAGCGAAGCGAATCCTCACGATCGCAGCGAAACAGGAACTAACAAGAAGAAGCACACAACATGGTAAACACACCACACATGAACAAGACATGATGCTCAACCAAGCATGATGCATGACAAAGCTACATGAAGCTACTCATGGCAAGAGACGATGCAAACAAGAGCAACACATCAAAGCAAATTTAAATGAGGCCGGGAACAACATATAACGATTCCGGTAAGTCCTCATATGCAAATTTCGAAATTGTTCCAGATCTGAATAACTTTATGTTCAACATGATCTACACGAAATTCTAGTCAAGTTACATATAAAGTTCATTAGATTCGGAGCTACGGGCTATAAGATATGAGCAAAACAAGTTAAACATGGCATTGATGCAAAATGCATCCAAACATCAAGCAAACACCTCAAAACAAGGATGCAACATGATAATATGAAGCTACATGCAATTCTAAGCAAGTTTCATATAGAGAACACTCAAAACGGAGCAACGGTTCAACACATACACTCTATACAAGTCATGACAACAATCTGTCCAAAACAGCAACTAGGCATATTGCAAGCATCAAAACAACATGCTACAGAATATCAACATGATAACAAAAGGCATGGGAATGATGTACAGGTAAAGCATGACAAAACATGAACACTGAGCTATCTCCAAAAATCACTAGAACATGCTCAAAAGGACATGGCAAGATTGCAAATAATAACAGTTTCAGACTTATCAGGAAATAACATCAGGTTGCAATGTTTAGAGCTATCAAAAAACATGCTACAAGAACTTAACATGTCAAACAAAGGCATGGCATGAATCTACTAATTTCATATAACAAAAGTCCCTTACTGACCATAAGCCAAAAAGGATCAGAAGATATGACGGCACCCATGTAAACATGGCAAGTTATATGACAGATTCATACATGGCAGGAACAACAATAAGTAGGCATGTTGGTGAGCTTGAACCACTCACCACAGAGCAATACATGGCATGGAAAGGCAACTCACAGTAATAAGACATGTCATAGAAGCTATACATGGCAAGAACAACATCATAGCATACACGGATCAACTACAACAACCTTGGCAAAATTGAATAACATGTAAACAATCTGCCAGGAAACATTTTATAGCCAAAGTAGAGCTCGATTGACTCAAGCTATGGCACTCCATAATTGCAAACAAGGGCATGGATGGATAGAGAATAACCATATGTTCAAAACATCCTTACTGAAGTATCTCAAAATAAGCATGGATCTCTCGGTAGCATCAAGTTTACATGGCATAAAAATATCAGTGAGCAGGGCTGAAATCAGCAACATCATGAAGCCTAGTTTGCATGCTTGTGCTAGTCACCACAGAGATCACAAAAATACATGGGATACACCCCTGTAAAGATGGTATGGCATATTACAAAACACATGTAGACATCAACCTCATAGGATGCACACATCAATCATGGCAAAAATGACAAAAGTGCATGTTCTGATAAGAATCTGAAACTAACATCACATAGCCCTCTTCAAACAGCATTTCGGGCATCAAGATGAGCTCAAATGAAAATGATGCAATGAGATTAAATGATCTACTCCTCGAGGCGAACAAATCGGTATGCTGCACGCCCAAAACGGAGCCACGACTGCAAAGTTACGGCAAGATGAAAATGCAACAACAATCTGCAGAATAATGACTTAAAGGATTTTCGGAGGGGGGGGGGGGAAGTCAACTGTGGGCACGCGAACTGAGGCAGCGACGGAACTCGCCGGAGAACGGCCGGAGGGGGTCGGAGGAGGCGGCCCTGGCTCGGATCTCGCCGGATCCGGCCGGGCTGGGCTGGGAAGACGGCGGGCGGGGAGGCGCGGCTCAGGGGGGCGGGCGGGCGGGCGGCGGGCTCCAGCCAGGGGAGGCGAAGGGACAGGCGAGCGGCGTGGCGACAGCGGTGGCGCGGTGCCAGCAGCCAGGAGGCGGTGGCGCGAACGAGGGAGGAGCGCCAGGCGCGGGAGGCGGCGACGGGCTCGAGGCCCTCCTCGGGCCCAGGCGGGCCGGGCGGGCGCGGGCAGTGGGCCTCGCCATGGGACAGGTGGCAGGAAGGGAGTGGGTGCGGCGAAGTGTCCGGCGCCGACGGACAATGTCCGGCGCGCTGAGGACGAAGGGGACTAGGGTTAGGGGTGGATTTGACCGTGAATTTCGGAGGGGGAGGTGTTTATATAGGCATAGGGAGCTAGGAGACTCCAAATGAGGTGCGGTTTTCGCCCACACGATCGTGATCGAACGACCGAGAGCATGGAGAGGAGTTTGCTGGGTTTTGGGCCACTTTGGAAGGGGTGTTGGGCTGCACACGAAAGAGGCTTTTACGGTTACCCGGTTAACCGTTGGAGTATCAAACGACCTCCAAATGGCACGAAACTTGATAGGCGGTCTACCGGTGGTATACCAAGGCCGCTTGACAAACCTCGGTCCATTCCGAGACCGTTTAACACCCGCACACGAAAAGAGGTAAAAGGGGGCGCCAGGGGACATAGGAGTGCCGGATTGCAAAACGGACAACGGGGAAAATGCTCGGATGCAAGAAACGAACACGCATGCAAAATGAAATGCGCATGATGACATGATATAAAATGCAGATGATGACATGGCAAAGTGCAACACGCAAGCAATTGACATGGCAACGACGGCGAATAACTGGCGGACACCTGGCGCATCGAATCCGGGGCGTTACACTGTTGGCCTGCCTCGTTTCGACGAGCAGGAAAATGGTTCTCTGCGTCCCTCGCCCTTGGTACCTACTTTGTTGCCAACTTAACTGACAGGCTACCCTCTGACATGCCTTGCTTTCGTGACCGTGCAAGATGTTAGCCCCCTTTCTACCTTAACCCACATGGTGGGCCCATAACCCACAGATCAAAACCAGACTCTCATGAACCCCCTGTTTCCAAGGGTATTCCTCACGCTTGGCTTCGTATTTAATTCACGTGTCACCTAGTGCTCTATTCTGGTATCAGACGCAATACTTACTCTCGCTGCTCTGAACCCCTTTCTCACTCTGGTTCAGACTTCAAGCAACTATATATTCACTTGAAACCTCTTATTGTACCTTCGTACCTTACTCTCGATGTATTTTATATGTTCAACTCAAGAGATAATCTTATGCTCATTCATGGGTTAACCCCAGATTGTTTCCCTCCTAAGCATTCTTTCGTAGCCGAGCTGCCCCCTTACCTATTCGTAAGTACGTTGGAGTTCCCGAAGAAAAGGACGACTTCACCATGATGACATGAAGCAGAGAAATGAAGATGTCAATGTAATGGATCGACCTCTTCGAGAAGAGCAACCAAGATCGAGAAGGTCTGTTAGAATTTCGTAACTAGACCTTCCCCCCTTCTCTACCTCTTAAATCTTGGGACGAGATTTCTTGTAGTGGAGGAGAATTGTGACGCCCGGATAATTAAGCTACAGTAATCCCACGTTAACGATGCCACGTCACCTCGGTTATTGTTGCTAATATGGCGTTAGATCGAAACCGATTCAAATTCAAAATCATGCAAACAATAAAAGTTTTCAAAT
This sequence comes from Aegilops longissima, assembly GCA_021605205.1. NCBI lineage: Eukaryota > Viridiplantae > Streptophyta > Magnoliopsida > Poales > Poaceae > Aegilops > Aegilops longissima. Next base: position 355,540,020 of record CM038681.1, read on the forward strand.
ATTAAAACTAAAATGTTCGAAGTGAACCAAATATTGTATAGGTAATTGTGGTGGAGAAACCAAACTTTGATAAAGTGTTTAAAAGCTCTAAAATAAATAAAACAGTAGCTTAAACAATTAAATAAATGTCTTTCTTAATTTGTAGAATATTAAACTATTTTAATTAGGTGTGGACTTTTTGTGGCAGTGGTAAAACTAGTCACACTAATTTAGGTGATTTTGTATACATTTTGTAAAACAAAATTAAATGAGCATTAGGATAAAACAGTACAGCAAAGTTACTAAAATGAAAAGAAAACAAAAAATAAATAAAGGAAGACAACTCCCCCCGACCGGGCCTTGGCCCGATTAACTGTAATGTCGAGGCGGCTGCGCCGCCCATCCTGCGCCCGTGTCCTACTAGCCCAACTGCCACCTACCTAACCCCCACTCCCTGCTGACCTAGCCGCTACCCGCACATCCCTCCTCCCCCCACGTTCTCTGTTCCCACTCTCGATCCAATCGGGACCGGGATCGATCCCGCCCGGCGACACCCATCACCGCCGCCTGAAGCCACCTTGCGGCGCCCATCCCTGGCGCCGCCCCGCCTTGTCACCGCCTCCTCCTCACCTTACCCCCGAGTCATCCCAGACGCCCGTCCGCGCGCCGCCCCCGATCTGGATCTGGGAATCGGTCCCGACGCCACAGCCGCTTGGAGTTCCCCCTCGCCGGAGCCACGACGCCGCTGGACCGCGTCCTCGTCCCCTCCTCGCACCGCTTCATCAAGCCTCGCCGCCCCCGTTCCTCTACGCGCCCGTGAGCTCACCCTCCTCCCTCCCCTGGCTTCGGCCATCTCCCAACTTCGCTAGCGCCCACACGCCCCGGTCCCTGCAGCTACACGCTTGCGTCGTCCTCGGTCGCGCCCGATGCGCGCTCACCTCGCCCTTTGTCGCATGCTCACCCACACCCATCGTTCTAGCGCGCCGTTGCCATGCCCGGCATCGCCGGCGGCTGTCCGCGTGGGCTCGTGCCCGTCCAGCTGCGCCCCGGCCGAACCCCATCGCAGCCGAGCCCACAACGGGCCTACTCGCCGATCCGTCATACATCTCGTGCCGCGCTCTGCCGCACCTCGCGTCGTCCGGCCGTCCTCGCCGTGTCCGCGCTCGGGCCCCGCCTTGCGGCCCGGCTGGCACAGGCAGCCACCAGTCGGGCCGGCGCCCAATGCCCGCTTGCGGCCTGTGCCTATGGCACTGGGCCCCATGCCCCTGTTACGTTTAAAAAAAGATAAATAAAAATGAATTAATAAAATTAATAAGTGAACTAATTAAGTTAATTAATCATGCTTAAGTAATCTAATTAACTAGTTAGTTTAGTTAAACAGTAATTAGATTAGTTAAACCCTAATTAGAATTAACAGGGTATGACATGCGGGACCCACACGTCAGTTTGACCAAGTCAACGCCTTGTTGATTGCTGATGTCATGCTGACATCATGATGATGTCAGCATACACTATTCTGGATAATGTTGATTTAAAATAATTAATAAATTCTAAAAATGATTAAATCTTATTAAAATTAATATAAAATAAACCATAGCTCGGATGGAAATACTTTCTGCATGAAAGTTGCTGAGAACGACGAGACGAATCCGAATACGCACCGGTTCGCCCACCACACGTCCCTAGCATAGCGAACCTGCAACATTTCACCTCTGGTTTGTCTGTCCAAAAACGCGAAACACCTGCGATACTTTCCCGGATGTTTCCCCCCTTCGTCGGTATCACCTCCTACCGCGTTAGGGCACACCTAGCACCACGCATTGTCTTGTCATGCACTGTCGTGCTTATGTTTGCATTATATTTATTGTTTCTTCCCCCTCTTCTCTCGTTAGACACCGAGACCGACGCCGCTGCTACCCAGTACGACTACGGTGTTGACGACCCCTTCTACTTGCCACAGCAACCAGGCAAGGCCCCCCCCCCCTGATCACCAGATATCGCCTATTCCATTCTACTGCTTGCATTAGAGTAGTGTAGCATGTTACTGTTTTCGGTTAATCCTATTCTCATGCATAGCATGTCATTGCTGCTACAGTTGTTACCCTTACCTGCTATCCTACTGCTTAGTATAGAATGCTAGTGTTCCATCAGTGGCCCTACACTCTTGTCCGTCTGCCATGCTATATTACTGGGCGGTGATCACTTTGGGAGGTGATCACGGGCATATGTGATATACTTTATACTGTTACATTACTTATGATACTGTTCGGAGATGGGGGCTGAAGGGGCAGGTGGCTCCATCCCGGTAGAGGTGGGCCTGGGTTCCCGATGGCCCCCGACTATTACATTGTGGCGGAGCGACAGGGCAGGTTAAGACCACCTAGGAGAGAGGTGGGCCTGGCCCTGGTCGGCGTTCACGGATACTTCAATTAACACCCTTAACGAGATCTTAGTATTTGATCTGAGTCTGGCCACTGGCCTATACGCACTAACCAACTACGAGGGAACAGTCATGGGCACTCGGCGTCGTGGTATCAACCGAAGCCTTCGTGACATCAGCGATCGGCGGCGCTACTGGATTGGAGCGTAAGCACGCTCTTGTATTAAGGGGCTAGTTACGCTTCGCCGCGTCACAGCGTGCAGGTGTGCAAAGGCGATGGGCCGGACCCTGCGCCATAGGATTTAGATCTGGCGTCTTGACCTCTTTGTTGTGCCTAGGTAGGGCTGCGGCGTGTTGATCTTCGAGGCGGGCATGACCCGGAAAGTGTGCGGCCAAATGGGATCGGCGTGTTGGGTAATGTGGTGCACCCTGCAGGAAGTTTATCTATTGAATAGCCGTGTCCCTCGGTAAAAGGATGACCGGGGTTGTACCTTGACCTTATGACAACTAGAACCGGATACTTCATAAAACACACCCTTCCAAGTGCCAGATACAACCCGGTGATCACTCTCTCACAGGTCGACGAGGAGGGGATCGCCGGGTAGGATTGTGCTATGCGATGCTACTTGGTGAACTTACCATCTACTCTCTTCTACATGCTGCAAGATGGATGCTGCCAGAAGCGTAGTCTTCGATAGGATTAGCTATCCCCCTCTTATTCTGGCATTTTGCAGTTCAGTCCACCGATATGGCCCCTTTACACATATACCCATGCATATGTAGTGTAGATCCTTGCTTGCGAGTACTTTGGATGAGTACTCACGGTTGCTTTTCTCCCTCTTTTCCCTCTTTCCCTTCTACCTGGTTGTCGCAACCAGATGCTGGAGCCCAGGAGCCAGACGCCATCGTCGACGACAACACCTACTACACCGGAGGTGCCTACTACTACGTGCGGGCCGCTGACGACGACCGGGAGTAGTTTAGGAGGATCCCAGGCAGGAGGCTTGCGCCTCTTTCGATATGTATCCCAGTTTGTGCTAGCCATCTTATGGAAATTATTTACTTATGTCTGTACTCAAATATTGTTGCTTCCGTTGACTCGTCTATGATCGAGCACTTGTATTCGAGCCCTCGAGGCCCCTGGCTTGTATTATGATGCTTGTATGACTTATTTATGTTTTTTGAGTTATGTTGTGATATCTTCCCGTGAGTCCCTGATCTTGATCATACACGTTTGCGTGCATGATTAGTGTATGATTGAATCGGGGGCGTCACAGAGAGATGGAAGCCCGTGAGGGGTGGCGTGCGCCCCCCTCCAAGGGAGTCCGAATAGGACAAGGAGAAGGGGGTGCGGCCCCCCTCTCCCTCTCCCTCTCCTTCCTTTTCCCCCCCGATAAGAAAGGAAAAGGGGGGGCGAATCCTACTAGGAGTGGAGTCCTAGTAGGATTCCCCCCATGGTGCGCCCCTCCTGGCCGGCTGCCTCCTCCTCCCCTCCTTTATATACGGGGGAAGGGCGCACCCCATAGCACAACAGTTAATCTCTTAGCCGTGTGCGGTGCCCCCTCCACAGTTTACTCCTCTGGTCATAGCTCGTAGTGCTTAGGCGAACCCCTGCGCGGATCACATCACCATCACCGTCACCACGTCGTGGTGCTGACGAAACTCTCCCTCGACCCTCTGTTGGATCAAGAATTCAAGGGACGTCATCGAGCTGAACGTGTGCTGAACTCGGAGGTGTTGTACGTTCGGTACTAGATCGGTTGGATCCTGGAGACGTTCGACTATATCAACCGTGTTAACCTAACGCTTCCGCTTTCGGTCTACGAGGGTACATGGACACACTCTCCCCCTCTCGTTGATATGCATCTCCTAGATAGATCTTGCGTGATCGTAGGAAAAAAAATTAAATTGCATGCTACGTTCCCCAACAGCGACACCACTCATGCTTCAGGCGATGTATCTTCATCTGATTCCGACAACCCTAGGTCTTCAGTAGATGGTGAGGGATCAAGAAATCTTGAACGGGATAGAGCTGCAGCACTTACCCTTCCGGTCAGGACACGGAGGAACGCTCCAAGGAAGCCCACACACCAGCGTAAAGGTGTATATGAAGTAACCAAGATTGATTTAAAGTCTTGGGCTCCAACTAAACTAGATAAAGCACGCACGACATTCAGGAGTGTGTGTGGATTTGTTGGCACGGCAAGGCTCAACATTAATCTGCCGGGGTTTCGGAAGGCTGACACAGAAACACGGCGAAGGATAGTCCGGGAGATCATGGATCACTTCAATGTTCCAGAGCAGTGGAGAATGCAGGTGGAACACGCTGCACTGAAGAAGGCTAGGGGTGCTTGGAGAAACTGGAAGCACGTGTTGTACAAGAAGTACTTGAGTGAAGGCAAGGACCCAATCCCCGCACACCCCCAAATTACAAAGGCAGACTGGGCAGAATTCAAAAGGGTCAGGGCAACTGAAGAGTTTGCTGAGAAGAGTGCCAAGCAATTGGAACTTCAGAAGAAGAACACACACACACACCCATCGTATGGGTGTGGCAGGATACTACGGCATGAAACCGATATGGGACCAGGAGGACAAAGAAGCGGTAGCGGCGGGTGGGAAACCGGCCTTTAGTGAAATCAGGGGCGAACGCGCCAGAGACTGCTTGTGTGCACGTGCAAGGAGGCGTGATGACGGAACTTATTACTTTGAAAACTCACGTGACGAAGAACTGTATAAAGTGATATTAAAGGCTTCCAAGATCCCTGGAAGGTTCTACAGGAACTAAGGGCTATGTGACATTATGTCCGATGCTCTGGAAACAAGAGAGCCCCCTGGCCATGCAAAGGTTATAGGTGTTAATGTCCCGCATAAGAGGGCTTTCACACTCAGCAAAGAAGAGAGGCTTAGCATGAAAAAAGCGAGGAGTGAAATGAAGCAGAATGAATTGTATGAAAGGTTGAGGAAGGACATGTATCCAACTATTCGAAAGGATATTGAGGAGTCAATCATGATGCAGAAGACTCTAACACTGACAGATAGCCAGCAGATGGAAGGGGAGGCGTGAAGGAAACATGCCCTAGAGGCAATAATAAAGTTATTATTTATTTCCTTATTTCATGATAAATGTTTATTATTCATGCTAGAATTGTATTTACCGAAACTTAGTACATGTGTGAATACATAGACAAAACATAGTGTCACTAGTGTGCCTCTACTTGACTAGCTCGTTGAATCAAAGATGGTTAAGTTTCCTAGCCATAGACATGAGTTGTCATTTGATTAACGGGATCACATCATTAGAGAATGATGTGATTGACTTGACCCATTCCGTTAGCTTAGCATTTGATCGTTTAGTATATTGCTATTGCTTTCTTCATGACTTATAGATGTTCCTATGACTATGAGATTATGCAACTCCCGAATACGGAGGAACACTTTGTGTACTACCAAGCGTCTGGCGAATCGGGTGATTATAAAGGTGCTCTACAGGTGTCTCCCATGGTGCTTGTTGAGTTGGCATAGATCAAGATTAGGATTTGTCACTCCGATTGTCGGGGAGGTATCTCTGGGCCCTCTCGGTAATGCACATCACTATAAGCCTTGCAAGCAATGTGATTAATGAGTTAGTTGCGGGATGATGCATTACGGAACGAGTAAAGAGACTTGCCGGTAACGATATTAAGCTAGGTATGGGGACACCGACGATCGAATCTCGGGCAAGTAACATACCGATGACAAAGGGAACAACGTATGTTGTTAAGCGGTTTGACCGATAAAGATCTTCGTAGAATATGTAGGAGCCAATATGGGCATCCAGGTTCGGCTATTGGTTATTGACCAGAGATCTGTCTCGGTCGTGTCTACATAGTTCTCGAACTCGTAGGGTCCGCATGCTTAACGTTCGTTGATGATATAATATTATATGAGTTATGTATGTTGGCGATCGAATGTTGTTCGGAGTTCCGGATGAGATAACGGACATGAAGAGGAAATCCGGAATGGTCCGGAGATAAAGTTTGATATACGGGATAATAGTGTTTGGTCTCCGGAAGGGTTCCCGAATTCACCGGAAGGGGTTCCGGATGTTTCGAAATGTTTGGGTGCGAGAACACTTTATTTGGGCCAAAGGGAAAGCCCACAAGGTTTTGGAAGCATAAAGGAAGTTTTATGGAGTCCGAGGGGCAGACGCCAGGTCCTGGCGTCTGGGTCCGACGCAGGAACCTGGCGTCGCCCCGAGTCCGAGGAGGACTCTTGCCTTTCGGGTGAAACTGACTTTGTGGAGGCTATTACTCCAAGTTTCGACCCCAAAGCTCAACATATAAATAGAGGGGCAGGACTAGAACCAAAGACACAACAAGAAACACCATGTCGTGTGCCGGCAACCCCGTCCCCTCTAGTTTATCCTCCGTCATAGTTTTCGTAGTGCTTAGGCGAAGCCCTACGGAGATTGTTCTTCACCAACACCGTCACCGCGCCGTCGTGCTGCCGGGACTCATCTACTACTTCACCCCTCTTGCTGGATCAAGAAGGCGATGACGTCATCAAGCTGAACGTGTGCTGAACGGGGAGGTGCCGTACATTCGGTACTTGATCGGGACGGATCGTGAAGGTGTACGACTACATCAACCAGTTTGATAAACGCGTCCGCTTACGATCTACGAGGGTACGTAGACGACACTCTCCCCTCTCGTTGCTATGAATCACCATGATCTTGCGCGTGCGTAGGAAATTTTTTGAAATTACTACGTTCCCCAACAGTGGCATCCGAGCCAGGTTTATGTGTAGATGTTATATGCACGAGTAGAACACAAGTGAGTTGTGGGCGATACAGGTCATACTACTTACCAGCATGTCATACTTTGGTTCGGCGATATTGTTGGATGAAGCGGCCCGGACCGACATTACGCGTACGCTTACGCGAGACTGGTTCTACCGACGTGCTTTGCACACAAGTGGCTGGTGGGTGTCAGTTTCTCCAACTTTAGTTGAACCAAGTGTGACTACGCCCGGTCCTTGAGAAGGTTAAAACAGCACTAACTTGACGAACTATCGTTGTGGTTTTGATGCGTAGGTAAGAACGGTTCTTGCTTAGCCCGTAGCAGCCACGTAAAAACTTGCAACAACAAAGTAGAGGACGTCTAACTTAACTTTGCAGAGCATGTTGTGATGTGATATGGTCAAGACAAGATGCTATATTTATTGTATGAGATGATCATGTTTTGTAACCGAGTTATCGGCAACTAGCATGAGCCTTATGGTTGTCGCTTTATTGTATGCAATGCAATCGCCCTGTAATTACTTTACTTTATCACTAAGCTGTAGCGATAGTCGTAGAAGCAATAGTTGGCGAGACGACAACGATGCTACGATGGAGATCAAGGTGTCGCGCCGGTGACGATGGTGATCATGACGGTGCTTTGGAGATGGAGATCAAAGGCACAAGATGATGATGGCCATATCATATCACTTATATTGATTGCATGTGATGTTTATCCTTTATGCATCTTATTCGCTTTGTTTGACAAGTAGCATTATAAGATGATCTCTCACTAAATTTTAAGGTAAAAGTGTTCTCCTGAGTTTGCACGTTGCCAAAGTTAAATCGTGCGAGACACCACGTAATGATCGGGTGTGATAAGCTCAACGTTCATCTACAACGGGTGTAAGACAGTTTTGCACACACAGAATACTCGGGTTAAACTTGACGAGCCTAGCATATGCAGATATGGCCTTGGAACACTGAGACCGAAAGGTCGAGTGTGAATCATATAGTAGATATGATCAACATAGTGATGTTCACCATTGAAAACTACACCATCTCACGTGATGATCGGACATGGTTTAGTTGATATAGATCACGTGATCACTTAGATGATTAGAGGGATGTCTATCTAAGTGGGAGTTCTTAAGTAATATGATTAATTGAACTTTAATTTATCATGAACTTAGTCCTGGTAGTATTAGCATATCTATGTTGTAGATCAATAGCTCGTGTTTAGCCCCCCTGTTTTATTTTTTATATGTTCCTAGAGAAAAATAAGTTCAAAAGACATTAGTAGCAATGATGCAGACTAGCTCCGTGATCTGAGGATTATCCTCATTGCTGGACAGAAGTATTATGTCCTTGATGTACCGCAAGGTGACAGAACTATTGCAGGAGCAGATGCAGATGTTTTGAACGTTTTAACAAAAGCTCGGTATGATGACTACTTGATAGTTTAGTGCACCATGCTTTACGGCTTAGAACCGGGACTTCAAAATTGTTTTGAAAGCCACGGAGCATATAAGATGTTCCAAGAGTTGAAATTGGTATTTCATACTCATGCCCGTGTCGAGAGGTATGAGACCTCTAACATTACTTTGCCTACAAGATGGAGGAGAATAGCTCAACCAGTAAGCATGTGCTCAGATTGTCTGAGTACTACAATCACTTGAATCAAGTGGTAGTTAATCTTCCAGATAAGATAGTGATTGACAGAGTCCTCTAGTCACTGTCACCAAGTTGTTAGAACTTCGTGATGAACTATAATATGCAAGGGATAACAAAAACGATTCCCAAGCTCTTCGTGATGCTGAAATCGACGAAGGTAGAAATCAAGAAAAGCATCAAGTGTTGATGGTTAACAAGACCACTAGTTTCAAGAAAAGGGCAAAGGGAAGAAGGGGAACTTCAAGAAGAATGGCAAGCAAGTTGCTGCTCAAGTGAAGAAGCCCAAGTCTGGACCTAAGCCTGAGACTAAGTGCTTCTACTGCAAAAGGGACTAGTCACTGGAAGCAGAACTGCCCCAAGTATTTGGCGGATAAGAAGGATGGCAAAGTGAACAAGGGTATATTTGATATACATGTTATTGATGTGTACTTTACTAGTGTTTATAGCAACGCCGCGGTATTTGATACTAGTTCAGTTGCTAAGAGTAGTAACTCGAAATGGGAGTTGCAGAATGAACAGAAACTAGTTAAGGGTGAAGTGACAATGTGTGTTGGAAGCAGTTCCAAGAATGATATGATCATCATCGCACACTCCCTATACTTTCGAGATTAGTGTTGAACCTAAATAAATGTTATTTGGTGTTTGCGTTGAGCATGAATATGATTTGATCGTGTTTATTGCAATACGGTTATTCATTTAAATTAGAGAATAATTGTTGTTCTGTTTACATGAATAAAACCTTCTATGGTCATGCACCCAATGAAAATGGTTTGTTGGATCTCGATTGTAGTAATACACATATTCATAATATTGAAGCCAAAAGATGCAAAGTTGATAATGATAGTGCAACTTATTTGTGGCACTGCCGTTTAGGTCATATTGGTGTAAAGCGCATGAAGAAACTCCATGCTGATAGAATTTTGGAATCACTTGATTATGAATCACTTGATGCTTGCGAACCATACCTCATGGGCAAGATGACTAAGACTACGTTCTCCGAAACAATGGAGCGAGCAACTGACTTATTGGAAATAATACATACTGATGTATGCGATCCGATGAGTGTTGAGGCTCGCGGCGGGTATCGTTATTTTCTGACCTTCACAGATGATTTGAGCAGATATGGGTATATCTACTTGATGAAACATAAGTCTGAAACATTTTAAAAGTTCATATAATTTCAGAGTGAAGTGGAAAATCATCGTAACAAGAAAATAAAGTTTCTATGATCCGATCATGGAGGAGAATATTTGAGTTACTAGTTTGGTCTTCATTTGAAACAATGCGGAACAGTTTCGCAACTCACGCCACCTGGAACACCACAGCGTAATGGTGTGTCCAAACATCGTAACCGTACTTTATTAGATATGGTGCGATATATGATGTCTCTTACCAATTTACCACTATCGTTTTGGCGTTATGCATTAGAGACAGCTGCATTCATGTTAAATAGGGCACAATCTAAATCCGTTGAGACGACGCCTTATGAACTGTGGTTTGGCAAGAAACCAAAGTTGTCGTTTCTTAAAGTTTGGGGCTGCGATGCTTATGTGAAAAAGCTTCAACCTGATAGGCTCGAGCCCAAATCGGAGAAATGTGTCTTCATAGGATACCCAAAGGAGACTGTTGGGTACACCTTTTATCACAGATCCGGAGGCAAGACATTCGTTGCTAAGAATGGATCATTTCTGGAGAAGGAGTTTTCTCCCGAAAGAAGTGAGTGGGAGGAAAGTAGAACTTGATGAGGTAACTGCTCCCTTATTGGAAAATAGTTCATCACAGAAATCTGTTCCTGTGACTCCTACACCAATTAGTGAGGAAGCTAATGATGATGATCATGTAACTTCAGATCAAGTTACTACCGAACCTCGTAGGTAAACCAGAGTGAGATCCGCACCAGAGTGGTACGGTAATCCTATTCTGGAGGTCATGTTACTTTACCATGACGAACCTATGAACTATGAGGAAGCGATGATGAGCCCAGATTCCGCAAAATGGCTTGAAGCCATGAAATCTGAGATGAGATCCATGTATTAGAACAAAGTATGGACTTTGATTGACTTATCCATTGTTCGGTGAGCCATTAAGAATAAGTGGATTTTTTAAGAGGAAGACGGACACTGATAGTAGTGTTACTATCTACAAAGCTCGAATTGTCGAAAAAATGTTTTCGGCAAGTTCAATGTGTTGACTATGATGAGATTTTCTCACTCGTATTGATGCTTAAAAGTCTGTTCGAATCATGTTAGCAGTTGCCGCATTTTATGAAATCTGGAAAATGGATGTCAAAATTGCATTTGTTAATGGATTTCTCAAAGAAGAGTTGTATACGATGCAACAAGAAGGTTTTGTCGATCCTAAAGGCGCTAACAAAGTGAGCAAGCTCCAGCGATCCATCTATGGACTGGTGCAAGCATCTCGGAGTTGGAATATACGCTTTGATAAATTGATCAAAGCATATAGTTTTATACAGACTTGCGGTGAAGCCTGTATTTACAAGAAAGTGAGTGGGACCACTACAACATTTCTGATAAGTATGTGTGAATGACATCTTGTTGATCAGAAATAATGTAGAATTTTCTGGAAAGCATAAAGGAGTATTTGAAAGGAGTTTTTCAAAGAAAGACCTCGGTGAAACTACTGACATATTGAGCATCAAGATCTATAGAGATAGATCAAGACGCTTGATATATTTTTCAATGAGTACATACCTTGACAAGATTTTTGAAGTAGTTCAAAATGGAAAAGTCAAAGAAGGAGTTCTTGCCTGTATTACAAGTTGTGAAGTTGAGTCAGACTCAATGCCCGACCACTGCAAAAGATAGAGAAAAAATGAAAAGTGTTCCCTATGCTTCAGCCATAGGCTCTATCATGTATGCAATGCTGTGTACCAGACCTGATGTATGCCTTGCTATTAGTTTAGTAGGGAGGTACCAAAGTGATCTAGGAGTAGATCGCTGGATAGCGGTCAAAATTATCCTTAGTGGAATAATGATATGTTTCTCGATTATGGAGGTGATGAAAGGTTCGTCGTAAAGGGTGACGTCGATGCAAGTTTTGACACTGATCCAGATGACTCTAAAGTCTCAATCTGGATACATATTGAAAGCGGGAGCAATTATCTAAAATAGCTCCGTGCAGAGCATTGTAGACATAGAAATTTGCCAAATAAATACGGATCTGAATTTGGCAGACCCGTTGACTAAACTTCTCTCACAAGCAAAAAATGATCACACCTTAGTACTATTTGGGTGTTAATCACATGGCGATGTGAACTAGATTACTGACTCTAGTAAATTCTTTAAGTGTTGGTCACATGACGATGTGAACTATGGGTGTTAATCACATGGTGATGTGAACTATTGGTGTTAAATCACATGGCGATGTGAACTAGATTATTGACTAGTGCAAGTGGGAGACTGAAGGAAATATGCCCTAGAGGCAATAATAAAGTTATTATTTATTTCCTTATTTCATGATAAATGTTTATTATTCATGCTAGAATTCTATTAACCGAAAACTTAGTACATGTGTGAATACATAGACAAAACATAGTGTCACTAGTGTGCCTCTACTTGACTAGCTCGTTGAATCAAAGATGGTTAAGTTTCCTAGCCATAGACATGAGTTGTCATTTGATTAACGGGATCACATCATTAGAGAATGATGTGATTGACTTGACCCATTCCGTTATCTTAGCATTTGATCTTTTAGTATATTGCTATTGCTTTCTTCATGGCTTATACATGTTCCTATGACTATGAGATTATGCAGCTCCCGAATACCGGAGGAACACTTTGTGTGCTACCAAATGTCACAATGTAACTGGGTGATTATAAAGGTGCTCTACAGGTGTCTCTGATGGTACTTGTTGAGTTGGCATAGATCGAGATTAGGATTTGTCACTCCGATTGTCGGAGAGGTATCTCTGGGCCCTCTCGGTAATGCACGTCACTATAAGCCTTGCAAGCAATGTGACTAATGAGTTAGTTGCGGGATGATGCATTACGGAACGAGTAAAGAGACTTGCCGGTAACGAGATTAAGCTAGGTATGAGGATACCGACGATCGAATCTCGGGCAAGTAACATACCGATGAAAAAGGGAACAACGTATGTTGTTTTGCGGTTCGACCGATAAAGATCTTCATAGAATATGTAGGAGCCAATATGGGCATCCAGGTTCCGCTATTGGTTATTGACCAGAGAGGTGTCTCGGTCATGTCTACATAGTTCTCGAACCCGTAGGGTCCGCACGCTTAACGTTTGTTGACGATATAGTATTATATGAGTTATGTATGTTGGTGACCGAATGTTGTTCGGAGTTCCGGATGACATCACGGACATGACGAGGAACTCCGGAATGGTCCGGAGATAAAGATTGATATATGGGATAATAGTGTTTGGTCTCCAGAAGGGTTCCTGAATTCACCGGAAGGGGATCTGGATGTTTCCCAAAATGTCTGGGTACGAGAACACTTTATTTGGGCCAAAGGGGAAAGCCCACAAGGTTTTTGGAAAGTGCAAAAGGAGGTTTCATGGAGTCCGGGGCGACGCCTTGTGGTCCTCGGCGTTTGGAGTCGACGCCGGAACCTGGCGTCTCGCCCCGAGTCCGAGAAGGACTCTTGCCTTTCCGGTGAAACCGACTTTGTGGAGGCTTTTACTCCAAGTTTCGACCCAAGGCTCAACATACAAATAGAGGGGCAGGGCTAGCACCAAAGACACATTAAGAAACACCAAGCCGTGTGCCGGCAACCCCATCCCCTCTATTTTATCCTCCGTCATATTTTTCGTAGTGCTTAGGCGAAGCCCTGGGGAGATTGTTCTTCACCAACACCGTCATCACGCCATCGTGCTGTCGGGACTCATCTACTACTTTGCCCCTCTTGCTGGATCAAGAAGGCGAGGACGTCATCGAGCTGAACGTGTGCTGAACGCGGAGGTGCCGTACGTTCGGTACTTGATCGGGACGGATCATGAAGGTGTATGACTACATCAACCGCGTTCATAAACGCTTCCGCATACGATCTACGAGGGTACGTAGACGACACTCTCCGCTCTCGTTGCTATGCATCACTACGATCTTGCGTGTGCGTAGGAAATTTTTTGAAATTACTACGTTCCCCAACAGTGGCATCCGAGCCAGGTTTATGCGTAGATGTTATATGAATGAGTAGAACACAAGTGAGTTGTGGGCGATACAGGTCATACTGCTTACCAGCATGTCATACTTTGGTTCGGCGGTATTGTTGGATGAAGCGGCCCGGGCCGACATTACGCGTACGCTTACGCGAGACTGGTTCTACCGACGTGCTTTGCACACAAGTGGCTGGCGGGTGTCAGTTTCTCCAACTTTAGTTGAACCGAGAGTGACTACGCCCGGTCCTTGATAAGGTTAAAACGGCACTAACTTGACGAACTATCGTTGTGGTTTTGATGCGTAGGTAAGAACGGTTCTTGCTCATCCCGTAGCGTCCACGTAAAAACTTGCAACAACAAAGTAGAGGACGTCTAACTTGTTTTTGCAGGGCATGTTGTGATGTGATATGGTCAAGACAAGATGCTATATTTATTGTATGAGATGATCATGTTTTGTAACCGAGTTATCGGCAACTGGCATGAGCCATATGGTTGTCGCTTTATTGTATGCAATGCAATCGCCCTGTAATTGCTTTACTTTATCACTAAGCTGTAGCAATAGTCGTAGAAGCAATAGTTGGCGAGATGACAATGAAACGCCCTCGATGCGGCTATATCTCCCACGTGTCGAAGCACGACTTAGAGGCATAACCGCATTGAAAGCAATGTCGCAAGTGAGGTAATCTTCACACAACCCATGTAATACATAAGGGAAAGAGATACATAGTTGGCTTACAATCGCCACTTCACACAATACATGAGTAAAACATTACATCATACAGGTACAAACAAGGTCCGACTACGGAACCAAAGTAAAAGAAGACTACCCCAAATGCTACACAGATCCCCGATCGTCCCAACTGGGCTCCACTACTGATCAGCTGACACGGAACAACACAAAGAACAAGATCTTCATCGAGCTCCTCCTTGAGCTCAGGTGCATCACCTGCACGGTTTCATCGGCACCTGCAAACTGGTTTTGGAAGTATCTGTGAGTCACGGGGACTCAGCAATCTCACACCCGCGAGATCAAGACTATTTAAGCTTAAAGGTAGGACAGGGTAGTGAGGTGGAGCTGCAGCAAGCGACTAGCATATATGGTGGCTACATACGCAAATGAGAGCGAGAAGAGGAGGCAAAGCACGGTCGAACAACTATGATCAAGAAGTGATCCTGAACTCCTACTTACGTCAGACATAACCCAGAAACCGTGTTCTCCTCTTGATCAACCCCGAAAAGAGACACTCACGGTTACGCACACGGTTGGTGTATTTTAATTAAGATCCACTTCGGGTTTTCTACAACCGGACATTAACAAATTCCCATCTGCCACATAACGCGGGCACGGCTTTGAAAGTTCAAAACCCTGCAGGGTGTCCCAACTTAGCCCATGATAAGCTCTCGCGATCAACGAAGAATAGACCTTCTCCCGGAAGACCCGATCAGTCTCGGAATCCGGCTACAAGACATTTCACAGCAATAAAACAAGTCCAGCAAAGCCGCCCCGATCGCCGACAATCCCGATAGGAGCTGCACATATCTCGTTCTCGAGGCAACACCGGATGAGACATCCTACGAGTAAAACCAAACCTCGAGTTGCCACGAGGGGCCCCATGATCTACTCGGTTCGAGCCAGCACTTAGAGAAGCACCGCCGGGGGCTAAAATAAAGATGACCCTTGGGCTCCTAAACCCAAGGGAAAAAGGGCATAGGTGAGGCAAATGGTAAAACCAATGTTGGGCCTTCTGGAAAAGTCTTATTCAAAGCGAACTGTCAAGGGGTCCCATAAATCACCCGACCGCGTTAGGGACGCAAAATCCGGGAACATAACACCGATATGACGGAAACTAGGGCGGCAAGAGTGGAACAAAACACAGGCATAAGGCCGAGCCTTCCACCCTTTACCAAATATATAGATGCATTAATTAAATAAGATATATTGTGATATCCCAACAAGTAAACATGTTCCAACAAGGAACAACATCTCCATGTTCCAACAAGGAACAAACTTCTTCTTCACCTGCAACTAACAACGCTATAAGAGGGGCTGAGCAAAGCGGTAACATAGCCAAACAACGGTTTGCTAGGAAAGGATGGTTAGAGGTTTGACATGGCAATGTGGGTGGCATGATATAGCAAGTGGTAGGCATCGTAGCATAGGCATAGCAAAAGAGCGAGCATCTAGCAAGCAAAGATAGTAGTGATTTCGAGGGTATGGTCATCTTGCCTGAAATCCCGCAAGGAAGAAGAACGAATCCATGAAGAAGACAAACGGACGAGGTCGAACGAATCCTCACAACTCCGGAACGAAACCGAAGCTAACGAGAGAAGCAAACCGGAAAGAAGCAAACAACATAGTAAAACAACCATCACATAAACATGGCATGATGCTCAATCAAGTATGATGCATGTCCGGTTTAAAAAGCATGGCATGGCAATATGCACAAACAACTCTACAAGTTAAGTGGAGCTCAATATGCAACAGGTTGCATATTGACAAAACACCACAACAATTATTTAGTTCTCTCCGATTAGGTACTCAACAATATTAAATGTTATTAAACATGGCAAGAGGTGAAGCAAAATTACACTACCTATTTAGGCAAGTTTAAATGAGGCCGGAAACAACGAACAACAATTCCGGAAAATCCCCATATGCAAATTATGGATTCGGTACAGATCTGACCTAAAGCATATTTTAGAGTTGTTAAACATGCAAAGTAATGCTACCATGTTAAACTAGGCATTTTTCTACCCCATTTACATATATAATATATTTAAAATGGAGCTACGGTTATTTAGTTATGAAATAAATCATTTTAGCATGGCATTTAAGCAAATTAATGCAAACAACGATTATAAGCATATTAATGTTGTTATCATGATGCGGATGACATGTGCAAGTTTTATGCAATTTTTATGAAAACGTTGACAAAAGCATTATGAAGCATTATGTCACCGTGGTGGAAGAAAGGGGTGCCACGGCAACGAATCCGAAAATGGTGCCACGCAACATATCGGTTCCGATAACTCAATCGAGATAACGGTACAAAGGAAAGCGTGACTGAAGCGAGTCATGCAAGATGGTGGGGTGATCCCGGATTCCGGTTCCCACGGAACGATGGCATGGCAACGAGGAGGAACAAGCGAGTGACAATTCGGACACGGTCGGTCATCACGGGTGGTTATACCTCCGAAGCGAGCAATCGGGACGGGTCGAGTTTCGTAGAGGGAAGGAGTCGTTCACGGGTCGTCGAGGGAATTAGAGGAAGTAGACGTTCTCGCGATGTAGTGGAAGTAATGTTTCACGTTCGTTTTCGAAGAGGTACTTGACGCATCCGAGGTTTCCGAAGGCGACGGTAGTGGAACTTGGTGAATCCGAAACGGACTTGGCGTCTTCGTGCGTAGGGGTACTTGGCGTATCCGGAGACGACGGTAGAGGTACTCGCGAATTTGGCGGCGGTAGTCGTTCACGTTCTTAGCTGCACAATCTCCCGTAGATGAACTTGGCGGGTCCCATGAGTAGTTGTACTCGGCGAATCCGTGTAGTTGCACATGTATTTGTGCTGTAGCCGAACTTGATGAAAACCCACGGTGTCGGTACTTGGACTTGGCGATTCCACGGGCGAGAGGAGACCGGGCTTGGCGGCGGGACCCAAAGCAGCAGAAAAGCGCTGCCATGGCATCGGGCAGCTTCCCGAGGTGGTGCAGGTGGCCCATGGAGAGGAGGCAGAGGCGGGCGAACTGCAGGCGACGGAGGGCCGCCGAGCACAGGCAGGAGGTGGTGCGGGACATGGGGCTCCTACCCCGCCAAAGACGGCGACGGAGGAGGGAAACGGCGAGATGGTCCTGGCCGGCGAGGTGGAGAGGCGCGGGACGGCGACGAGGTGGCGCAGGTCGGCGAGAGGTGCAGCAGCGATTCTTTGCTTGGCGGCGGGCGTCGGGCACGCCGGATGAGGAGTAGCAGGTGCTCGAGGAGCTCCTCTCCTCGGGCGCTTAGGCGACGGGAGAGATGAGGGGGGCTCGGAGAGAAGCGATGGGGAGAAGGGATCCGGCCTAGCGAGGGAGGAGCGAGGGAAAAGGGGAGAGGGATCATGAGCGGGGAGATGGGATGGGATCAAAAGTGGAGGCGGGTTCTGGCTGCTGGGCGAGGAGGAGGACGAGGGAGAGAGAGATGCGGGCTGGGTGCTAGGGTTAAGGCAGGGGTTGCTGGGCCTTGGGCGGCGCTAGGAGGAGAAAGGCTGGCCTGGTGGAGGAGGAAAAGCTGAGGGCAGTGGGCTCTGGGAGGAGAAGGAGAGATGGTGGGCTGCCGAGGGAGGGCTGGCCTGCTGGGCTGGCTCTCCTCTCTCTCTCTCTAATATATATACTGCAGAAAAACCAATAAAGAGAAGAAAAGAAAGAGAGGGTAGAGGAAGAAGTTGGACATGGGGATAATTTTCCCGAGCTCGCAAAAATGCGAGGAATTTAACAAAAATGATCCAAGGATTTTGGTGGAACTCCGAAAATGATAGAATAATAATGGCAAGGTTAGGAGACCAAACTTGAAGCAGAAAAAGGCATGGGATTTTTGCAAGTGTGTTATGATGATTCCAAAACGAGGAATATTTTATATAGCTCCCTAATATTGGGAGGGTATGTTATAAAGAGAAATCACCATGTGAATATCCCTCGATTTAAATGGATCGAAAAATCCATACGATTTATTTAGTTGAGTTTTAAAAATTAATGATATGATGGCATGATGCAATGCAAGAGATGACATGAGCAATGCACAAACAAAACAAAACACACGACAAACTCGGAAACCCTGGAAGGCAACTGAAGCTCCGGTCTTGGGGCGTCACAACACTCCACCACTATGAGAGGATCTCGTCCCGAGATCTAGGATGGCACCGGAGAAAAACGGGAGAGGAAGAGGTAAAACAAAGTTGCTTCTTTGACAAACGAGTGAAACCGTGAACCTTGAGAGGTTGAACAAAATTAAAGGAAGAAAACAACGAAGATGAAGAAAGTTGAAAACACTCTGTTAGAAAAGAGGAACATGGGATACGACGAAAACCAAGAGGTTAAGTGATAACATAGATATTGAAACCACTCCGGTTAAATCGGTAAGCAAGAAAAAAAAAACATGATCTTTGCAAAACGAGGTGATGGGTGAAGAGAGCAACATCACAATTCCTCCGGTAGAAATGAAAGAATGCAATGAAAAACTAGCTGGTTGGAAAGAAAAGAACGGAGAAGATAATAATAACTTCTTCCACAATTGAATTTGGGAAGCATCCTTGCCAAGAAGGTTAGAGCGGAGTTGTTGGAAAACCAACAACGAAAAGCACAAGCTTGTAGTGGGCTTATGTAAACATCTCCACATTATGAGGTGAGCTTCTGCCACCAACGGAAACAAACGATTGAATTGATATCAACAAGGAGACGAGAAACTTATTTCACCGGGAGGACAAATGAAGAACTTGGGTCATTTACAAACACCATAAATAGCAACAATCCTTATGGAAAGCTTTAGGTGAAATATAGCCCAAGACAAGTCCAATGAAGAGATTGATGGATTTAAAATACCTCATTCTTGACAACATTTGAATCATGAAACACGAACTCAAATTGTCGAGAATGACATAACACCACCTCAAATGATAAGGTAGAACGAATTGCACTTCGAAATGCAAGAAGAAGAATACTTGAACTCCTCAAAACAAGACATGTGTTGAGCACCATGTTTATATTAGAGTAAAGCTTGGCGGATCATAACTCCGAGAGAAATCTTGAAGAACAATTGAAGAATGAAAAGAATCCTTGAGGAAGCACCATGAAGAAACTCCATGAAGAACTCCGGTAAGAAAAGGATGATAAAAGAAAGAGAAGTTGAAAACACAAGGTGAAGCCTTGCAGTGATAAGATGAAGCTTTGAAATGATATAACCGAGAAAACTTTGAACTCCGGAAAGAAAGATGAACAAATGAAATCAAGAATTTTGATGAACCTTCGGAATATGGAATTGAATTTACTCGATGGAACTAGAATAAGAATTACATTATGCTGATCCTTCACCAATTAAATTGATGACAAGCAATGGGTTAGGCATACTACTTATTCTCATTGAAAAATGATTACAGATAGAGATATAGCGCAAACTTGAGAAGGTATTGATGGAACCACCGGTGGGATTGAAACAACGAATAAATTGATATGATAACAAAGGAAGTGAAATCTTGAACAAACCACCGTAAGAATTGAGAATGAACGTAGCAAAGGCACAATTCACCGGGAAGAATTGTAAAACGAATAAAGATGCTTGACAAAATTTAGATACATTAGAACGAAGAGATCATGAACTGATTAGAGGATATTTCGACGATGCACCGGTGAGATTTGGAAAACAAGAGTTGAACGCTTGAATGAATAATTCTGAGATGATGGGCTCCAAAGAATCAAACTGAAAAGACTCCTGAAATGCTCCGGGTGGGTGAAAAGAATTCTCACAATCAAAACAATTATGAGGATGGCACGAAGCTAGAACCATGAATCTTGAAGAGAAAGAAGCGAGATTTAGGAGAGACTCTTCTTCGGTCTTCAAAATTCGAGAATGACGACGAGAACATCACCATGAATTATTGAAGCACTCCGGAATGAAAATTAGAAAGGTTGAACCAACAATGAAAATAATGTGGAAGATCTTGGAGAAAGACATATGACTGATGATAACTCATTCTTACGTCAAACTTTGCAATGAATTTGGGAATAGCTCCTGAAAAATAAAAGAGTCAGGTAAGATCCTGGGAAAAGACCTGTGGGTTAGGGCCCACTCAAAAGAACCACCGTTGAACAATTGTTTGAAATAGATATTGCACCGGTAGAATTAAATGGCTTGAATGAGATAGCATCCTCAAAAGAACTTGAGTGAATTGAGAATGGAAACTAGAATCTTCTGAGATAACTTCAACACTCCGGAACAATTGAATAGCGAGAAATGGATGATTAAGAGATGCACCGACATGAGAAAGCATTTGAAACGATGAAAAGAATACGATCAACACTGAAAACTTGACTTAAATCCACCGGAGAAGAAAATTAGAATGGAACAATGATAAGGTTGAAGCTTCCTTAGCGTCTTCATGAGAAATCACCGGATAAAACATTGAAAGAAAAGAATGAAGAAACTTCACTCAATAAAAATGGATACTTGATTAAGAAATCTGAGTCCTTGAAGAAAAAGGGTGGGAGGGCGGGGAATCAAAACAACTTGGGTCGGATGAAACGAACACCGTTGATAAAAAGCTTAGAATTGATCTTGCGAATGTTGGAATGATCGGATTCACTTGAAGAGAAGCACGCCGGTTGGAAAAGAATTAACATGACAAGCTCAGTGATCAAGAAGGATTAGTATTCACATAGCAATATGAGAACACCAATTAGGAAAGGTATGGAATCAACACTTGGCATTGAAGCAACTCGAATACCACAAAACAAAACAAAAACCAAGGATTGGCTTCAAGAATGAGCCGGAACAAACACATATAGAGATTTCACCCAAAGTGTTCGTGGTGGGGCCCACACGGACACGACGTATAGCGGACGTCACGAATGACAAACAAGACGTCCCCGAATCAGCATAGCCAAGGATTCTTTAAGACGCCTCGTGACCATCAGAATCGACCGTGAATGGGCGGACCACTAGACGTTGAACCCCAATCTCAAATCATACATCCATCGGAAAGAATATCCCGTAAGCTACTAGAATTCCCACCTATAAACTCCCGAAACTTTCTGGTTATGCAATCTGGTGTTGGGGACAGGGACACAAAATATATCACCCAAACTAACAATACCTAGATCCATTTGTATCCATCCGTCAACACATAACCAAGAAATCCTCGAAATCGTGTACCTCGACCTTCGAAAACATCCGTTATACAAGTCATGGCAATACTCCAAGACTCGCCACGAAGATGGGCTATCAGGTTATCTCACCAACAATCGCACAAAAGAGATTTCGATGTCGGTAAAACTCAGGTATTCCGAATCGCAACGATAAAATTGTGACGACAACACCTCGGAGCTCAACTCCCCGGGACACTGCCACAACCCCTAAATGTCAGGAGGCACCAAGAACAATGTTCTCGTCACAAAACCATCGGAACGATTCCAAGATACCTGCGTGATCCTAAAAAAAAAATTTAGTGAAATTTGAGAAGAGAAGAGTCAAAACTCTACGTCAGGATACCTCACCAGAGCGACGAAGGGACTGAGGAGTAAAAAGAATCCTACTCTCCGATATATATAATCCTAAGACTCAAAACATTTTCCGTTCTAGACTCAACAACGCCATGACAAACAATCAAGTAGGGGCTCCTAAGTCGGGAAGGCTCGATTACCAACTTGAACGCCTCGATGCGGCTATATCTCCCACGTGTCGAAGCACGACTTAGAGGCATAACCGCATTGAAAGCAATGTCGCAAGTGAGGTAATCTTCACACAACCCATGTAATACATAAGGAAAGAGATACATAGTTGGCTTACAATCGCCACTTCACACAATACATGAGTAAAACATTACATCATACAGTACAAACAAGGTCCGACTACGGAACCAAAGTAAAAGAAGACTACCCCAAATGCTACAGATCCCGATCGTCCCAACTGGCTCCACTCTTGATCGGTGACACGGAACAACACAAAGAACAAGATCTTCATCGAGCTCCTCCTTGAGCTCGGTGCATCACCGCTGCGGTTTCATCGGCACCGCAAACTGGTTTTGAAGTATCTGTGAGTCACGGGACTCAGCAATCTCACACCGCGAGATCAAGACTATTTAAGCTTAAAGGTAGGACAGGGTAGTGAGGTGGAGCTGCAGCAAGCGACTAGCATATATGGTGGCTACATACGCAAATGAGAGCGAGAAGAGGAGGCAAAGCACGGTCGAACAACTATGATCAAGAAGTGATCCTGAACTCCTACTTACGCCGACATAACCCGAAACCGTGTTCTCCTCTTGATCAACCCGAAAAGAGACACTCACAGTTACGCTTACGGTTGGTGTATTTTAATTAAGATCCACTTCGGGTTTTCTACAACCGACATTAACAAATTCCCATCTGCCACATAACCATGGCACGGCTTTGAAAGTTCAAAACCTGCAGGGTGTCCCAACTTAGCCCATGATAAGCTCGCGATCAACGAAGAATAGACCTTCTCCCGGAAGACCCGATCAGTCTCGGAATCCGGCTACAAGACATTTCACAGCAATAAAACAAGTCCAGCAAAGCCGCCCGATGCGCCGACAATCCCGATAGGAGCTGCACATATCTCGTTCTCAGGGCAACACGGATGAGACATCCTACGAGTAAAACCAAACCTCGAGTTGCCACGAGGGGCCCCATGATCTACTCGGTTCAGGCCAGCACTTAGAGAAGCAACCGCCGGGGGCTAAAATAAAGATGACCCTTGGGCTCCGAAACCCAAGGGAAAAAGGGCATAGGTGAGGCAAATGGTAAAACCAATGTTGGGCCTTCTTTGGAAAAGTCTTATTCAAAGCGAACTGTCAAGGGGTCCCATAAATCACCCGACCGCGTTAGGGACGCAAAAATCCGGGAACATAACACCGATATGACGGAAACTAGGCGGCAAGAGTGGAACAAAACACCGGGCATAAGGCCGAGCCTTCCACCCTTTACCAAATATATAGATGCATTAATTAAATAAGATATATTGTGATATCCCAACAAGTAAACATGTTCCAACAAGGAACAACATCTCCATGTTCAACAAGGAACAAACTTCTTCTTCACCGCAACTAACAACGCTATAAGAGGGCTGAGCAAAGCGGTAACATAGCCAAACAACGGTTTGCTAGGAAAGGATGGTTAGAGGTTTGACATGGCAATGTGGGTGGCATGATATAGCAAGTGGTAGGCATCGTAGCATAGGCATAGCAAAAGAGCGAGCATCTAGCAAGCAAAGATAGTAGTGATTTCGAGGGTATGGTCATCTTGCCTGAAATCCCGCAAGGAAGAAGAACGAATCCATGAAGAAGACAAACGGACGAGGTCGAACGAATCCTCACAACTCCGGAACGAAACCGAAGCTAACGAGAGAAGCAAACCGGAAAGAAGCAAACAACATAGTAAAACAACCATCACATAAACATGGCATGATGCTCAATCAAGTATGATGCATGTCCGGTTTAAAAAGCATGGCATGGCAATATGCACAAACAACTCTACAAGTTAAGTGGAGCTCAATATGCAACGGGTTGCATATTGACAAAACACCACAACAATTATTTAGTTCTCTCCCGATTAGGTACTCAACAATATTAAATGTTATTAAACATGGCAAGAGGTGAAGCAAAATTACACTACCTATTTAGGCAAGTTTAAATGAGGCCGGAAACAACGAACAACAATTCCGGAAAATCCCCATATGCAAATTATGGATTCGGTACAGATCTGACCTAAAGCATATTTTAGAGTTGTTAAACATGCAAAGTAATGCTACCATGTTAAACTAGGCATTTTTCTACCCCATTTACATATATAATATATTTAAAATGGAGCTACGGTTATTTAGTTATGAAATAAATCATTTTAGCATGGCATTTAAGCAAATTAATGCAAACAACGATTATAAGCATATTAATGTTGTTATCATGATGCGGATGACATGTGCAAGTTTTATGCAATTTTTATGAAAACGTTGACAAAAGCATTATGAAGCATTATGTCACCGTGGTGGAAGAAAGGGGTGCCACGGCAACGAATCCGAAAATGGTGCCACGCAACATATCGGTTCCGATAACTCAATCGAGATAACGGTACAAAGGAAAGCGTGACGGAAGCGAGTCATGCAAGATGGTGGGGTGATCCCGGATTCCCGGTTCCCACGGAACGATGGCATGGCAACGAGGAGGAACAAGCGAGTGACAATTCGGACACGGTCGGTCATCACGGGTGGTTATACCTCCGAAGCGAGCAATCGGGACGGGTCGAGTTTCGTAGAGGGAAGGAGTCGTTCACGGGTCGTCGAGGGAAGTAGAGGAAGTAGACGTTCTCGCGATGTAGTGGAAGTAATGTTTCACGTTCGTTTTCGAAGAGGTACTTGACGCATCCGAGGTTTCCGAAGGCGACGGTAGTGGAACTTGGTGAATCCGAAACGGACTTGGCGTCTTCGTGCGTAGGGGTACTTGGCGTATCCGGAGACGACGGTAGAGGTACTCGCGAACTTGGCGGCGGTAGTCGTTCACGTTCTTAGCTGCACAATCTCCCGTAGATGAACTTGGTGGGTCCCATGAGTAGTTGTACTCGGCGAATCCGTGTAGTTGCACATGTATTTGTGCTGTAGCCGAACTTGATGAAAACCCACGGTGTCGGTACTTGGACTTGGCGATTCCACGAAGCAGAGGAGACCGGGGCTTGGCGGCGGGACCCCAGCAGCAGAAAGGCGCGGCCATGGCATCGGGCAGCTTCCCGAGGTGGTGCAGGTGGCCCATGGAGAGGAGGCAGAGGCGGGCGAATCTGCAGGCGACGGAGGGCCGCGAGCACGGGCAGGAGGTGGTGCGGGACATGGGGCTCCTACCCCTGCCAAAGACGGCGACGGAGGAGGGAACGGCGAGATGGTCCTGGCCCGCGAGGTGGAGAGGCGCGGACGGCGCGAGGTAGGTGGCGAGGTCGGCGAGAGGTGCAGCAGCGAGCTTGTTGCTGCCGCGGCGGCGTCGGGCACGCCGGATGAGGAGTAGCAGGTGCTCGAGGCTCCTCTCCTCGGGCGCTTGGGCGACGGGGAGAGATGAGGGGATCGAGAGAAGCGATGGGGAGAAGGGGATCCGGCCTAGCGAGGGAGGAGCGAGGGAAAAGGGGAGAGGGATCGCGCCAGGGGCGACGAGGGAGATGGGATCGGGTGCGGAGGCGGGTTGGGCTGGGCGCAGGAGGAGGACGAGGGGAGAGAGAGATGCGGGCTGGGTGCTAGGGTTAAGGCAGGGGGTTCTTGGGCCTTGGGCGGCGCTAGGAGGAGAAAGGCTGGCCTGGTGGAGGAGGAAAAGCTGGGGCGGCTGGGCTCAAGGGAGGAGAAGGAGAGATGGTGGGCTGCCGAGGGAGGGCTGGCCTGCTGGGCTGGCTCTCCTCTCTCTCTCTCTAATATATATACTGCAGAAAAACCAATAAAGAGAAGAAAAGAAAGAGAGGGTAGAGGAAGAAGTTGGACATGGGGATAATTTTCCCGAGCTCGCAAAAATGCGAGGAATTTAACAAAAATGATCCAAGGATTTTTGGTGGAACTCCGGAAAATGATAGAATAATAATGGCAAGGTTAGGAGACCAAACTTGAAGCAGAAAAAGGCATGGGATTTTTGCAAGTGTGTTATGATGATTCCAAAACGAGGAATATTTTATATAGCTCCCTAATATTGGGAGGGTATGTTATAAAGAGAAATCACCATGTGAATATCCCTCGATTTAAATGGATCGAAAAATCCATACGATTTATTTAGTTGAGTTTTAAAAATTAATGATATGATGGCATGATGCAATGCAAGAGATGACATGAGCAATGCACAAACAAAACAAAACACACGACAAACTCGGAAACCCTGGAAGGCAACTGAAGCTCCGGTCTTGGGGCGTCACAGACAACGATGCTACGATGGAGATCAAGGTGTCGCGCCGGTGACGATGGTGATCATGACGGTGCTTTGGAGATGGAGATCAAAGGCACAAGATGATGATGGCCATATTATATCACTTATATTGATTGCATGTGATGTTTATCCTTTATGCATCTTATTCTGCTTTGTTTGACGGTAGCATTATAAGATGATCTCTCACTAAATTTCAAGGTAAAAGTGTTCTCCCTGAGTATGCACCGTTGCCAAAGTTCGTCGTGCTGAGACACCACATGATGATCAGGTGTGATAATCTCAACGTTCATCTACAACGGGTGTAAGACAGTTTTGCACATGCAGAATTCTCGGGATAAACTTGACGAGCCTAGCATATGCAGATATGGCCTCGGAACACTGAGACTGGAAGGTCGAGCGAGAATCATATAGGTTATATGATCAACATAGTGATGTTCAGCATTGAAAACTACTCCATCCCACGTGATGATCGGACATGGTTTAGTTGATATGGATCACGTGATCACTTAGATGATTAGAGGGATGTCTATCTAAGTGGGAGTTCTTAAGTAATATGATTAATTGAACTTTAATTTTTTTTCATGAACTTAGTCCTGGTAGTATTAGCATATCTATGTTGTAGATCAATAGCTCGCGTTTAGCCCCCCTGTTTTATTTTTATGTTCCTAGAGAAAAATAAGTTCAAAAGATGTTAGTAGCAAAGATGCGGACTAGCTCCGTGATCTGAGGATTATCCTCATTGCTGCACAGAAGTATTATGTCCTTGATGCACCACAAGGTGACAGAACTATTGCAGGAGCAGATGCAGACGTTTTGAACGTTTTGACAAAAGCTCGGTATGATGACTACTTGATAGTTTAGTGCACCATGCTTTACGGCTTAGAACCGGGACTTCAAAAATGTTTTGAAAGCCACGGAGCATATAAGATGTTCCCAGAGTTGAAATTGGTATTTCATACTCATGCCCGTTGAGGGAGTTCCGGACTAGGGGGTGTCCGGATAGCCGAACTATCATCATCGGCCGGACTCCAAGATTATGAAGATACAAGATTGAAGACTTCGTCCCGTGTCCGGATGGGACTTCCCTTGGCGTGGAAGGCAAGCTTGGTGATACGGATATGTAGATCTCCTACCATTGTAACCGACTCTGTGTAACCCTAACCCTATCCGTGTCTATATAAACCGGAGGGTTTTAGTCCGTGGGGCGAACAAAAATCATACCATAGGCTAGCTTCTAGGGTTTAGCCTCTTTGATCTCGTGGTAGATCCACTCTTGTAACACACATCATCAATATTAATCAAGCGGGACGAGGGTTTTACCTCCATCAAGAGGGCCGAACCTGGGTAAAACATCGTGTCCCTTGTCTCTGTTACCATCCGCCTAGGCGCACAGTTCAGGACCCCCTACCGAGATCCGCCGGTTTTGACACGACATTTGTGCTTTCATTGAGAGTTCCTCTGTCGTCACCGATAGGCCCGATGGCTCCTTCAATC
The DNA here is from genome assembly GCA_021605205.1 of Aegilops longissima. Taxonomy (NCBI): domain Eukaryota; kingdom Viridiplantae; phylum Streptophyta; class Magnoliopsida; order Poales; family Poaceae; genus Aegilops; species Aegilops longissima. Next base: position 355,568,078 of record CM038681.1, read on the forward strand.
ATCAACAACGACGCGGTCCGTGGTGAGACTTTTCTCCCGGACAGATCTTCGTGTTCGGCGGCTTTACTGCGGGCCAACTCGCTGGCCATCTGGAGCAGATCGAAGCTTCGCCTGGCCGTCAGTCAGATTTGGAAGTTCAAACTATCGGCCGATATCGCGGGGACTTCATCTTCGACGGATTCGAGCCGCAGCCAAGCAGCGCCCGCCTTGTCTCGATGGGCATGATCTAGCTCTGCAGCGAGCGGTGCCACGGAGGCCGCACAGAACCCCTCCGACCCTTAATCCGGGCGGATTCCCCGATCGAGGACGAGTGGTTGGACACCGCCTCGGGGCTCTAATCTCTACGGCGATCGAGCGAACTCCATCCTGTCGCTGCGAAGACCTCGACTCTGTGGTGCGGACTCCTCTCCGTACACGAACCCTCCGCGCCCTTGCCAATCGAATCCGATTGGGCGCCCGTTATGGAGTTCACGGGCGCGGACATCTTTCAGCACTCGCCCTTTGGCGACATCCTGAATTCACTAAAGTCTTTCTCTTTATCCGGAGAGCCCTGGCCGGACTATGGTCAGGAAGGTTGGGATACGGACGACAAAGAAATTCAATGCCCACCCACCACCCACTTCATAGCCACTGTCGAAAGCTTACACGACGTGCTCGATTTTGACTCCGAAGACATCGACGGTATGGACGACGATGTAGGAGACAACAATGAACCAGCACCTATAGGATGCTGGACAACCTCATCCATAGCGTATACATGGTGGATACACCTAAAGGGAATGAAGACAAGGAGCAGCGGGGCGCCACGAAGGATAAATCCTCAAAAGCAGTCAAACGGCAGCGTAAGCGCCGAACAAAGTCCGCCTCAACAAAGACCCAGCCATAGAGCAGGGCGAACGGTGGACGACGAACAAGCTATCGAGCAATCGTCCGAACAAGACAACTTGGATACACATCTGTCCCCGGCAAAGACAACAGTCCAGACGATCTCACGCCGGATAAACTATTGGAGCAAAATGACCTCCAGAAAAGGCTCGTCGCCACTACGTGTAGCCTGAAAAAGCAGAAGCGGAAGCTCAAAACAGCGGAAGATGCACTCAGGATCAGATGGAGCAAAGTATTCAGCACCCTTGAACAAATCTGGCGACAATTGTCGAACAAAGAGCTACCCGAAAAGAAAGCTACTGCCCGAATTCGACGAGGAGGCCTTAGAGCCCCCACAATTAAAAAGTAAGAAGGCCACCCGGTCGGATGGACGACCCCACGGCAAAAACAGAGCGGTGAATGGCGCCGCATACAAGCCAATATGCGATCCGCATAAGGATTCACATCAAGAGGATGGCCCAGTTAGGTCCATCTATGGGCCAAGAAAGCAGGCTCATCAAAGCAATGCAATACGCCAAAATTCGAAGATCACGGCACACCCAAATATAGGGCGCGCGACACCCCTATGTTTCACCGATGAGGTGCTTGTCATGAATTTCAGCGAGATTCAAACCCGTAAACATAGAGGCATATGGCGGAACTACAGACCAGTCTGCGGATCGAGGATTACATCCTCCACATACACATGGCTAGAGGAGACGATCTCCATGCCATAAAATACTTACCCTTAAACTCAAAGGGCCAGCTCGGCATTGGCTTAAAAGCCTCCCGAAAGTACCATTGGAAGCTGGGAGAGCTCGAGGATGCATTTGGGCAAATTTTCAGGGGACTTATGTCCGCCCTCCGGATCTGAGCGATCTAAGTCACATAACTCAACAGCCGGAGAGTCAGCCCGAAATTCGGAACAGGTTCCTTACTAAAAAGAACCAAATAGTCGATTGTCCGGACGCGAAGCCTTAGCAGCTTTCAAACACAACGTCCGAGACGAATGGCTCGCCAGACACCTCGCCAAGAAAAGCCAAGAACAATGGCCGCATTAACAAGCCTCATGACCCGCTTTTGCGGGAGAGGATAACTGGCTGGCTAGATGCAGCACCGGCGACCGAGTACATCCGAAATCAGGGATGGAAATGGGAAATCACGACGCAGAAAAGATCAGCGCCGAAATAAAGAAAATGGCCCAAATAATGCGGTGGTCAACGCAGATTCAAAAGCTCTCGGCGAACAACAAAACACTGCCCCTAAAGGATAACGGTGACGAGCTATCCAACCTAAACAAGATTACGGATAGATCGTGTCAAATACATGGTACCTCAGGAAGCACGCAAACCATACCCACAGGGATTGTTGGGTCTTCAAACAGTCCGGCAGACTAAACGCCGAACACAAGGGGCTCGACACACCAAGTAAAGATGACGACGAGCACCACAAGCAGAACCCCGGAAAACAAAAAACTTTCCCACAGGAGGTTAAAACAGTAAACTCACTTCACGTGATCAAAGGGAAAAACAGAGCGGCACCCACTAAAAGGCGCGCCCCACACTGGTTGTCAAAACCAATCACCTTCGACCATCAGGACTATTCCGACAATATCCGGAACGCAGGATGGACTGCCTTGATATTGGATCCTATAATCGACGGATTCCAATTCACACATGTCCTCATGGATGGCGGCAGTGACATAAACCTGATATATCAGGACACTATCCGCAGGATGGGGATAAACCCAACCAAAATTCGCCGTAGCAACACCTCCTTTAGAGGAGTCTTGCCCGCCCATACGCCTCCGCACGGGCTCCATCTTGCTAGAAGTTGTGTTTGGTTCATCCGACAACTTCCGTCGTGAAAGGTTACTCTTCCATGTCGCCCGTTTAAAGTAGCCATCAAGCGCTATTGGGGCGCCAAGCTTTCGCCGCTTTAACACAATACCGCATTATGCATCTCTAACACTTAAAATGCCGGTCCACGCGGCATCATCTCGTTAAAAGGAAGTATTAAGTGTTACTCGAGCATGGAAGAAGGGGAGACTGCATCGACAGCTCCACAGCTATCCGGCTCCACTAGGCAAAGAACCTGAAATTGGTCATTCAAACCCCGGACACGGCTAGACGAGTCCGGTGCCTACTAGCGGCATACCCCCATACGAGGGGCTGCATGCATGTATAACAAGAGACAATAGAGCTCAATTTTATTCTTCGAACCGTACTTTGTTCATTTAATATTAAGTACATCTTTCGCACGATCCTTTTTCCTTCAAACTAAGTTCCTCTCTTTTACAGATGAACAACGTGCTACACCCGTCCAGGATACGGCACAACGGAGACACAGTCGCAGACGTGCAGTAGGGACCCGTTGCCAGGATTCTTTTTAGATTAAGACCCTGCGTAAACCTTTTTTCACTATCTCTTGTTGATATACATCCCCCCGGTTCCTTAATATAACCAAGGAGGAGGCTGCTGCTTTGGCATTGGCCGCACCAGAATTTTTGCGCGTACCTAGACACCAGGGGCTTAGGGTATTATTCTGCCCATTTTCATAAAGACTGAATACCTTAGGGAGTATTCAGCGTCTCGAGTTAGGCCTTATATGCATCAGCTCCGAATCATGTCTTTGGTCAAATGTTGGGTTGCCGGCTCCTTTGTTTTGCTGCCTTATGTTCCGTTTTCACGGCTAACGCGGCACCGGAGAACTCTGCGATTGTGCCCGGTTCGCCGGGCGAGCACCTCGATGAAAGCCGGCGAGCTGTCATGATATAGCGAGAGACTGGTCAACCACTCGATGACTCACAGGAATGTTTAGAATTCCTCCGCATTAACGAAGGACCGGTTTCGGTCGCAGGCACGCACTTTTAAATTCAGGAGAGTGCGGTGCCCCGAGGGGCTATATAGTAGCCCCACCCTCGAACTCCTATGGCTAAGTGAAAGTGATAAAACATTATAGTCCGGTTGCCTGGTTTGCTACGCTAACACCTCCTTAACAGGACCAAGACGTTGGATTAAGTGTGAAAAAGCGCTTTTTTTTGCAAACACCTCCGCACTATGTGCGTGGGGGCTGAAGCCAAGGACTGCCATCTTTCAGGTTATATATACATATACATAAACGGCCGCACAGGGAGTAGTTTACTACTTGAACGCACAAGTATAAAAAGCACTTATATTACATTGAAACATTGTTTTCACAAATCATACATGTCATTTAAACATAATATCCTTGAGCACTGCGTCTCTATTAAGCGAGCGCCGCGCAGACTTCTTCAAAGTAGTGCTCGGCGGTATTCGCCCTTGTCCGAATCTTGGGATGCAACGTCGGTGGCCTTCATCTCGCCCAGTATGTCTTGACACGGGCGAGCCATCGCGCCCCCTCAATATCGCCGATCGCTTCATTGCGTCGTCGCGGCACCGCACCAAGAAACTGCTGCACTAAACCAACATAGCTCTTCGGCTGGTGTCCGTCCGGCCACAAGCGAGCCAAGACATGCTTCATGGCAAATCCGGACAGTCGATTCAGCTCGGCCCATTCGGCCAACCGATCGGTCAGCGACAGAGGACACTCCGGACTATGGAAAAGCGACCAATATAGCTCTTCCCTTTTGTGCCCCTTCTGGCCCCGGAAGTGCTCAACCGCGTCCATAGCGCTCGCCGCCAAGTCCAGATAAGCATCCTCTGAACTCCACAATTTATCCAACTGAGCATACTTTGGATCTGTATATTTCCTCCGCAGCAGAAGCGGTTTTCCAGCCGCAATTGCCCGGCGACTCCGCTCCTCCTTGGCAGCTCTCAAAGCCGATTGGGCCTTCTTGGATTCGGCGCGGCCTTCTTTAGGTCCTCTTGTTCCGCTTTGCGTTTCTTTTCAAGAACGCGCAGCGGTGGTAGTATTCTTAACTTTTGGCCATCTCGGCCATCTCCTCTTCTTGGCGATGAGCAGCCCGTTCAGCTTCTAGCTCTTCGGTCGCCTTTAAAGCGGCCGCATTACTAATTCTGGCTTGCTCTTTCGCTCGGGCGAGTTCTGCCCGTGGCTCTTCCACAGCAGCGGCACCATCTGCATTAAGCATATGATTAGTAAGACATGGGCATCAAGCTCCCTTACCAGGTGTGTCCGCATAGAAGTCGCATACCTTGTGACTCGTCAAACCGTTTGTTGACCAGCGCGATGTCCGCATCCGCCTCATCAAGCTCCCGCTTTAGTTCGGCATATTCATCAGTCCGGCTGGCCTCCGGACGCCCCGCCACCTATTTAGGAGCGGTGATATGTTAAAACTGAGAATTTGATCCTCGGCACGTCGTCAATTTTGACAACATACCGAGTCTCAGGGGCTACTATCTATACATGGCGCATTTTATATGCACAACTGTCAAAAGGTACATTATTTTTTGCATACCTCAAACCCCGTCGATAAGCTTCGACGGCCGCGGTAATCCGCTCTCTGCGGATGCAATTTTTCAATCACCGTACCCATTAGAACACGGTGATCTTACGAATAACCGCTTCGCTCGAGCAGATCCTTCACTCCTCCGATCCGCACACCACTTGGCGCGGACCTTCCGCCCCGCTGGCTTAGGCGAACCTCTCATGACGACACCTCCGGTCGTGCGCTTCACACGAGGGTGACAAGGTGGAGGTGTTTTGCTCTCCATCATCTCGAAGAAGACCCCGAAGACAAGCTCTGCGAGAAGGGCTGAGGTCCGAACTACTAAGGTACAATTTTGGTTATCTTCATAAATAAATACAGGGATGTTCCTTATTTACAGGACCCCTTCTTTTTTACTTACGGCTCATTGGAGGCTGATCCCTCGGGAAATAATGCAGTTGGGTTACTTCCCAGCGCGGACTCTCTAGAAGATTCCTTCCCTTCTTTGAGGCCTTGACCTCCGGATCTTACAAGCGGTCCTCTTCTCTCCTCGGAAGGTGGGACTCTTAATCCCTCCTTCCTTGATATCCTCCTTCGCGGAGGCGGTTGCTTCCCGCCCCCTTCGCCTTCTTCAAGCGGGCGCGACCTTCAACATCTTGGTCAACATGGGATCCGGCGTGGTCTCTGGGAGGGCGGACACCTTATTAACTTTGCCTTGGCTATCCACTCCTGTTCAAGAAAGCGGCTCCTTTAAAGGGCATATATGTAAAATAAATGGATGAACAGCTTGTCCGGTTCTGGGACTACTTACTTGAGCATCCGGGCGATTGCAGCTTAGTCCTGCGTCCTCGGTCAAGTCCGGACACTTCTCTTGTGATCCGAAGAACAGTTTATACATCTCCACAGGCGTCGTGCCCATAAAATTTTGGAGAGCTCGTGGTCCCTCGGTTGAATTCCCACAGCGGAGGCGGCGACGCTTGCAGGCTGAAGGCGCGGATCACCATAACTGCGCCCATCGCAACCAGATTGATCCCTCTTTCTGGAGATCTCGAATGTGGCCTGCAGCGGGAGCGTCCTTGGGCGGCCCCAGTCGAGCCTGTTGACCCATGATGCCGGCCGCTGTGGTGGACTGGCGGAAGGCGGGGCGCCGCCCATTTGGTGCCCCCAGGGCGGTAGTATAAAACCACTCCGTTGCCACAAACCAAGCTCCTCTTGAAAAGAGCCCTCGGGCCTCGAGCATCGGCACATTTGCTTACGACCGCCCCTCCGCACTCCGCTTGCTGCCCCTTGATCATCTTTGGCTCCACCTTGAAGGTCTTGAGCCACAATCCAAAGTGGGGGTAATATGGAGGAAGGCCTCACATACGACAATGAATGGCGAGATATGGAGGATGGACGGATTCAAGTCATGGAAATCAAGCCCGTAATAAAACATGAGCCCCGCACAAAAGGATCCGTCGGAAGCCTAAACCCGAAGGAAGTGGGACACGAACACCACGTTCTCGCCGGGCTCGGGAGTGGGAATGACCTGCCTGGGAGCAGGCAGCCTATCACGAGATCTCGCCGGTTAGATACCCGCGTCTCGCAGCTTGCTTATCTTCTTCTTCAGAACGGAGGAAGACACCCATCGGCCATGCTGGTCGGAGCGGACATCGTCGAAAGTCGAAGCGCCCGAATCTGAAGCTTTGGGTGTTGGAACTCAAGCGCGAGGCGAACTTCGATGGAGGTGTAAAGAAGAAGAGGGCCTTGGTCTCATTATAAAGAGCTTGAATACCAAGAGCCCACCCGTGGCGATTAGGACTCACCTTCGATAGAGAAGGCAGGCCAGCGGGCATGGTTGGGTTACCCCGTCCATATTGATGAGAATCCGGAATAAGGGGCACGATCTACGCTTTGATAAGGCGTGCCAAGGAAACCGCCCGCTAACGCTACTGAGGTGGAACAATAAAAAGCGATTCATATAAAGGCCTGGCCGTGGTGTGATGTCAAGCCGCGGAATACGTCAGCAGATCTGTGCAAAAGTTATTCTCTCTACGGTGTTATGTGGAACTTGTTTTGCGAGCGGACACTATCCTTGTGTTCAAAACCTTCTATGAAGTATTCGAGGAGGAACCCGCCCGCAATGCGAAGACAATCAAGCGTCGGACTCGTCGTCATTGAAGCCTGGTTCGAGGGCTCTTGAGGAGTTCGGACTAGGGGTGTCCGGATAGCGAACTATCATCATCGGCGGACTCCAAGATTATGAAGATACAAGATTGAAGACTTCGTCCGTGTCCGGATGGGACTTTCCTTGGCGTGTAAGGCAAGCTTGGCGATCTGGATATGTAGATCTCCTACCATTGTAACCGACTACGTGTAACCCTAACCCTATCCGGTGTCTATATAAACCGGAGGGTTTTAGTCTGTAGGACGAACAACAATCATACCATAGGCTAGCTTCTAGGGTTTAGCCTCTTTGATCTCGTGGTAGTGCAACTTATTTGTGGCACTGCCGTTTAGGTCATATTGGTGTAAAGCGCATGAAGAAACTCCATGCTGATGGACTTTTGGAATCACTTGATTGTGAATCACTTGATGCTTGTGAACCATACCTCATGGGCAAGATGACTAATACTCCGTTCTCCGGAACAATGGAGCGAGCAACTGACTTATTGGAAATAATACATACTGATGTATGCGATCCGATGAGTGTTGAGGCTCGCGGCGGGTATCGTTATTTTCTGACCTTCACAGATGATTTGAGCAGATATGGGTATATCTACTTGATGAAACATAAGTCTGAAACATTTGAAAAGTTCATATAATTTCAGAGTGAAGTGGAAAATCATCGTAACAAGAAACTAAAGTTTCTATCATCTGGTCATGGAGGAGAATATTTGAGTTACGAGTTTGGTCTTCATTTGAAACAATGCGGAATAGTTTCGCAACTCACGCCACCTAGAACACCACAGCGTAATGGTGTGTCCAAACATCGTAACCGTACTTTATTAGATATGGTGCAATCTATGATGTCTCTTACCGATTTACCACTATCGTTTTGGCATTATGCATTAGAGACAGCTACATTCACGTTAAATAGGGCACAATTTAAATCCATTGAGACGACGCCTTATGAACTGTGGTTTGGCAAGAAACCAAAGTTGTCATTTCTTAAAGTTTGGGGCTGCGATGCTTATGTGAAAAAGCTTCAACCTGATAAGCTCGAACCCAAATCGGAGAAATGTGTCTTCATAGGATACCCAAAGGAGACAGTTGGGTACACCTTTTATCACAGATCCGAAGGCAAGACATTCGTTGCTAAGAATGGATCCTTTCTGGAGAAGGAGTTTTCTCCCGAAAGAAGTGAGTGGGAGGAAAGTAGAACTTGATGAGGTAACTGTACCTGCTCCCTTATTGGAAAATAGTTCATCACGGAAATCTGTTCCTATGACTCCTACACCAATTAGTGAGGAAGCTAATGATGATGATCATGTAACTTCAGATCAAGTTACTACCGAACCTCGTAGGTAAACCAGAGTGAGATCCGCACCAGAGTGGTACGGTAATCCTGTTCTGGAGGTCATGTTACTTGACCATGACAAACCTACGAACCATGAGGAAGCGATGATGAGCCCAGATTCCGCAAAATGGCTTGAAGCCATGAAATCTGAGATGAGATCCATGTATTAGAACAAAGTATGGACTTTGATTGACTTGGCCGTTGTTCAGTGAGCCATTAAGAATAAATGGATTTTTCAAGAGGAAGACGGACACTGATAGTAGTGTTACTATCTACAAAGCTCAAATTGTCGAAAAAATATTTTTGGCAAGTTCAATGTGTTGACTACGATGAGATTTTCTCACTCGTATCGATGCTTAAAAGTCTGTCTGAATCATGTTAGCAGTTGCCGCATTTTATGAAATCTGGCAAATGGATGTCAAAATTGCATTCCTTAATGGATTTCTCAAAGAAGAGTTCTATATGATGCAACTAGAAGGTTTTGTCGATCCTAAAGGCGCTAACAAAGTGAGCAAGCTCCAGCGATCCATCTATGGACTGGTGCAAGCATCTCGGAGTTGGAATATACGCTTTGATGAGTTGATCAAAGCATATAGTTTTATACAGACTTGCGGTGAAGCCTGTATTTACAAGAAAGTGAGTGGGAGCACTACAACATTTCTGATAAGTATATGTGAATGACATATTGTTGATCGGAAATAATGTAGAATTTTCTGGAAAGCATAAAGGAGTATTTGAAAGGAGTTTTTCAAAGAAAGACCTCGGTGAAACTACTTACATATTGAGCATCAAGATCTATAGAGATAGATCAAGACGCTTGATATATTTTTCAATGAGTACATACCTTGACAAGATTTTTGAAGTAGTTCAAAATGGAAAAGTCAAAGAAGGAGTTCTTGCCTGTATTACAAGGTGTGGAGTTGAGTCAGACTCAATGCCCGACCACTGCAGAAGATAGATAGAAAATGAAAAGTGTTCCCTATGCTTCAGCCATAGGCTCTATCATGTATGCAATGTTGTGTACTAGACCTGATGTATGCCTTGCTATTAGTTTAGCAGGGAGGTACTAAAGTGATCTAGGAGTAGATCAGTGGACAGCGGTCAAACTTATCATTAGTGGAATAAGGATATGTTTCTCGATTATGGAGGTGACAAAAGGTTCGTCGTCGATGCAAGTTTTGACACTGATCCAGATGACTCTAAAGTCTCAATTTGGATACATATTGAAAGTGGGAGCAATTAGCTAATATAGCTCCATGCAGAGCATTGTAGACATAGAAATTTGCAAAATACATACGGATCTGAATTTGGCAGACCCGTTGACTAAACTTCTCTCACAAGCAAAAAATGATCACACCTTAGTACTATTTGGGTGTTAATCACATGGCGATGTGAACTAGATTACTGACTCTAGTAAATCCTTTAAGTGTTGGTCACATGACGATGTGAACTATGGGTGTTAATCACATGGTGATGTGAACTATTGGTGTTAAATCACATGGCGATGTGAACTAGATTATTGACTCTAGTGCAAGTGGGAGGCTAAAGGAAATATGCCCTAGAGGCAAGAATAAAGTTATTATTTATTTCCTTGTTTCATGATAAATGTTTATTATTCATGCTAGAATTATATTAACCGGAAACTTAGTACATGTGTGAATACATAGACAAAACATAGTGTCACTAGTGTGCCTCTACTTGACTAGCTCGTTGAATCAAAGATGGTTAAGTTTCCTAGCCATAGACATGAGTTCTCATTTGATTAACGGGATCACATCATTAGAGAATGATGTGATTGACTTGACCCATTCCGTTAGCTTAGCATTTGGTCCTTTAGTATATTGCTATTGATTTCCTCATGACTTATACATGTTCCTATGACTATGAGATTATGCAACTCCCGAATACCGGAGGAACACTTTGTGTGCTGCCAAACGTTATAGCGTAACTGGGTGATTATAAAGGTGCTCTACAGGTGTCTCCGATGGTACTTGTTGAGTTGGCATAGATCGAGATTAGGATTTGTCACTCCGATTGTCGGAGAGGTATCTCTGGGCGCTCTCGGTAATGCACGTCACTATAAGCCTTGCAAGCAATGTGACTAATGAGTTAGTTGCGGGATGATGCATTACGAATGAGTAAAGAGACTTGCCGGTAATGAGATTAAGCTAGGTATGAGGATACCGATGATTGAATCTCGGGCAAGTAACATACCGATGACAAAGGGAACAACGTATGTTGTTATGGGGTTTGACCGATAAAGATTTTCGTAGAATATGTAGGAGCCAATATGGGCATCCAGGTTCCTCTATTGGTTATTGACCAGAGAGGTGTCTCGGTCATGTCAACATAGTTCTCGAACCCGTAGGGTCCGCATGCTTAACGTTCGTTGACGATATAGTATAATATGAGTTATGTATGTTGGTGACCGAATGTTGTTGGGAGTTCCGAATGAGATCACGGACATGACGAGGAACTCCGGAATGGTCCGGAGATAAAGTTTGATATATGGGATAATAGTGTTTGGTCTCCGGAAGGGTTCCGGATGTTTCTCGAAATGTTTGGGTACGAGAACACTTTATTTGGGCCAAAGGGGAAAGCCCGCAAGGTTTTTGGAAAGCGCAATAGGAAGTTTTGCGGAGTCCAGGGGCCAGACGCCAGGGTCCCTAGCGTCTGGGTCCAGACGCCGGGAACCCTGGCGTCTGGCCCTGGAGTCTGAGAAGGACTCTTGCCTTTCGGGTAAAACCGACTTTGTGGAGGCTTTTACTCCAAGTTTCGACCCCAAGGCTCAACATATAAATAGAGGGGCAGTGTCAGGACCCCGATTCTAAGTCACACCGATCTAGCCTATAACACCTCATATCACTTTGCGGCCTCACGCATGGTATTCCCACGGGTGTCGCCTTACCATGGCCTGGGACCGTTTGCGCCTTTTGGCTCACGTATATGATAGTGTCGCTAGCATCCATATGACAGAGAACCCGGGCCGACATGACTAGTCGTGAACCCAAAGTGGCACTAACTTAGGGGGACAGGCATACATGAATCAACATCGAGCATGTCGGTCAGCAGCGTGCGAATCCGGGCTGTAGCACTCGGCTAACAGGACTCGGGAACCCGGCTGTAGCAGGCTAGGCAGGACTCGGATGTCACCGCGTGACATTTCCCAAGGGAGTATACAGGAACGAAGTGAATCACATGCCGCCGGTCAGGTGTTAGGAGCAGTAGTCTTTGGGCTAGCAGGACTCCGGTGAACCGAGCTGTAGCGGACTACTATGGCTCATGGAAGCACAAGACTACATTTCCCCAGAAGAGAGGCTACCAAGGATAAACAACAGGTTGTCGGATCCCACACATACCAAGCATTTCAATCATACACACAATATGCTCGATATGTGCAAATACAACATGGCATCACAACAAGACCCTACGACTCAGAGTATTTATTCATTAGGCTCCGAGGAGCCAAGTATTACAAACATGGGTCTCATGACCCAACATACAGAGCATACAAGCAACAAGCACAAGCGGAAGCTTAACTTGTCTGAGTACAGACAACTACAAATGAAGAAGGCTGAGAAGCCTGACTATCTACAAGACCTTCCCAAGGGTACAAGATCGTAGCTGAGGTAACAAGCTAAACGTCGAAGTCCACGTAGAACTACTAGCGAGACGGAAGTCTCTCTGTAAAAACATAACATAGGAAAACGTGAGTACAAATGTACCCAGCAAGACTTACATCAGATCTAACTACATATGCATCGGTATCAACAAAGGGGGTGGTGGAGTTTAACTGCAGGAAGCCAGCTTTGACTCGGTGGCTATCCTAAACTACGACTGCAAGTAACCCTTTTGAGGTGGTGCACACGAGTCCACATATTCACCATACCAATACACCACTATGGATCCGCCCGTCAACCTCACGAGAACGCCATCCATAGCACTCACGCTATCTTGCGATTTTTAGAGTATCCACTTTCACTTGTCTATGAACTATACAGCAACCCGAAGTCCTTTTCGCGGACACGGCTATTGAATAGATCATATTAACCCTGCAGGGTGTACTTCTTCACACGCGCCTCGCCACTTACCGCCATGTACACCTCGTGTATCTCGGCAACCTTCAAGCGGAAGCTTTGGCGAGGAGTCGGCCACGACCTGATTAACCACACAAGTCTCTCGTCCAGGTTTATCGCCTATTCGGGTTCCATCCGCAAGGAGATCCGGCGGGGTGTCGCCACGGCCCCAAAGCGCTGTGAGCGGGTTCCCAAGCCCACCTCGACGCGTGGTTCTATGCTTGGTACACCGTGCCACGGTGCCTAGTCATCCCAAGCCCACATGCACGGGTGCCACTTGGTAGACTACTAACACTACCTACAAACACGAAACTAGTTGCAACTCCCGGACAGAGATCAAGTTGATTGATAAGCCGAGAGGGCGAGTTACGGAACCCAATGTTTGGTAGTGCTGTTCATGGATCACAAACACAGAACTCAGTTCTGAGGGCGCTGCAATGAGACAACCCCCATGTACTCCTACATGGCCTCTCACCGTTACCTTTACCAAATCGTGTTCACACACTTAGCTCACACACGAGAGGACATGTTCACACACCTCCAATTCATCCCTGATGAATCAGACCTGACACAACTCTAAGCAATAGCAGGCATGACAAACAAGCATGAATGAGTAGGCACATCAGGGCTCAAACAACTCCTACTCATGCTAGTGGGTTTCATCTATTTACTGTGGCAATGACAAGTCATGCAGAGGATAAAGGGGTTCAACTACCGCAACAAGTAACAGATGAATCGTTGTTGTCCTAATGCATTAAAAGAGAGTAGGAGCGAGAGAGTGGGATTGTATCGTAATGAACAAGGGGTTTTGCTTGTCTGGCACTTCTGAAGATAGTATAGCTCTTCATCGGTGTCATCGATCACATGGTCGGGACAACGTCTACTGAGGGGGGACAAACACCGGCAACAGAGAAAGAACACAATCAATGCAATGCAACAATATGATGCATGAGTTTGACATGGCAATATGCTGTGGTTTGAGCTAATGCAACTAGAAACCAGATTAAATGAAGTTGGTTTGAATCAAAGATTCAAATTCAAACTCCATATGTGGTTATTTAAATGCCCATTCATACCATTTGTCCTAAACAGTAGTCATAAGTTGTTCTAACATGCATGAAACCAGTACAGATGGATAGATTGGATTTTTCTGATCATTTTTCATATATAATTTATTTCATTTGGAGTTACGGTTGAATTACTATGAATTTTTGAAGTTTGCATTATTTTCTGAAATTTATAAATCATTTGATGCGGAGCATCCTACGGTCATCACCATGTCAAGAGTCCGTTTGACAAGTGACACGTGCGACCTCTACTTCTCATACATAAAGGTGAATCTTCTCCTTTACAATTGTTCACTTGACCCCTTCGAGGATGGTATACTACTTGGCACTCCACTCGTGTGCATGCATAGGTATTGCCGGAGCTTCACGGACGACGAGGAGGAGTGCAAGCGCCAAGGAACACCTACACCATCCGCGAGGGAAGCCTGGAAACGTAGAGGCAAGAAGAAGAGCTGTCGAGAAGCTCCAGCCATCGGACGACGGTTGGGTCCGGACGTCCGGCGCTGAAGATCACCGGACGACCGGCCCGGACCGGACGACCGCGATCCGCACCGAGCCAAATGGCGGACGTCCGGCGCTGCGGATGACCGACGACCGGATGACCGGCCCCCTCCGGAAATCCGGCACTCCTGTGTCCGAGCCAAATCGAGCGGACGTCCGACGTCTTCCGGACGTCCGGCCGCCCGTGAGTCTCCGGAGGTCCGACGCCCACCGGACGTCCGACCTCTAGCTGTATCCAGTTGCGGGCTGAGTCCCATGTACCCCTTCACTTCACCCCCATTTGCACTTAGACTATAAATAGGCCTTCCCCTCATCCTTTCTACGGTTAGCAAAGTGATAGCTCATTTGTATGTGAGCTTTGCTCCTACCTTCCTCTACTCTTGAGAGAGAGAGAGAGAGAGACCACTACTCCATTGGAGGCCAAGACCTCCATCTAGGAGAAGATCCTGCGGGATATATCATCAAGACCCCCTCTTGGGCGGCCCCCTTCAAGACCTCCTCACGGAGATGAACTCTACCTTGTATCTTTCCCTTTGTTGTTCATGTACCTTTTGGATCTTGTGTGTTTGATTGTCTAGTGGATGTGTGATCGGACTTGTTCTTGAGTGTTTCCCTTGTGATTTCTCTCCGTTCTTCCCGTGTTCATCATGTTCTTGAGGATCCCCTCCAAGCGTGAAAGATCGGCCTACACGGGTTAGCCCGTATCATATGGTATCATGAGCCACGTTGATCACGTATTTGGAGTCCCTCCCACCGTTTTATAGCCTTCTTTTGCTTGATTTCGTCCTAAATTTCGAAAATCCCCACCAAAAATAGCCCCAAATTTTTTTTGTGATTTGTTGGTTAGATGAAGTTTTGTTGATTTTGATCCATGGATTTGCTTGGTTTCGAGTGGATCTAGCATTTCCCCAAGTTTGCCCATCTTTCATCCACGAAATCTCTTCAATTTTGACCCCGAAATCTCCATTTTCCACTCAAAATCGCGCCCCCGAACTCGCATCTCGCGTTGACCCCGACCCCCCGGACGACCGGCGTTTTACGGACGTCCGGAGCCCCTGGAACGACCAGACGTCTGACCTTTCCCAGACGACCGGAACCCCTAACCCGAACCGAATTCTGGTTCCGATCTTCCGGACGTCCAGCGCCCGGACATCCGACCTTTACGGACGTCCGTAACCTGTAGTTTCAGACTTCGGCTGATTTTTGTTTTGTCCATAACTAATTCATCTGAACTCCGATTTTAACATTCTTTCGCTTGTTTTGAAGCTATTGACATCCCCCTTCCCAAAAAAATACCACCAACACCATTTGACTTCATCAAATTTTCCAAAATTTGGCAAGTTTGCCTAGGCCCTCCACCATATCATCCGCATAGCCACCACCGACTTCCGCAACCTAACCAATTTTGTTACCCATTGTATATGTGGTTGCTTGAGTAGTGATTCGAGTCTCCTAAGGTGTTTCGGCTACTTAGGGACGATTGCTTCTTCTTCAACCACCACCACCACTTCCGCATAGGCTTACCCACCATACACTTCCACCCCAACTTAACCCAATTTTGTTTGAGCTTTTTTTGAGTTGTGGCTTGTGTCTCCTAAGGTGTTTCGGCTACTTAGAGACGGCAACTTCAACTCCGACACGTGTATAGCCCATCATTCCACTTCTGCATCGCCAAGTGCAAACCACCACCACTTTTCCGCTACCACCATTTGACATTTGTCATTTGAGATTTTGAGTTCGCGGTTTTTCCGTTTCCTAAGGTGTTTCGGCTACTTAGGGACGAGTATCCATCATCTTGGTATCTACATCAAGAACACCGCCACTCATCATCGCAAAGGACGGTAACCTCGACGACACCATTGTATATTCCCTTGCAATTGCATTGTTAACCCCTAGCCCATTTTGCGTTACTTGCCTATCGAGACTAGCCATTTGAGTATTGCCGGTCACGTTACTTGTGCACATTAGTGATCTACACCATCCATTGCATACATACCATATCATATCGGTATCATATCATCCATTGTGTCACAATATCGTTCCCGCATATACACAATAGCTATCTTGGTTTGTGCATTGTGCAAAAGTGGCCATACATAGAAAAAAAAGAATAAGCTTTTAAGCAAAAGAGAAAGAGAGCAAAGAAGCTTGTAAGCAATAGCCATAGCATCATACCACATTGCATATATCATATGGTATCATATTTGATCATCTTGGATCATTGTGTGAGAAACACCGGGAACCATACATACATAGCATACTTGGGATAGAAAGTTTATCCATTTTAAATCATATAGGTTGTGCACAAGTGTCGTATCCGCCTATTGAGCAATCGTGCTAGCGTCTCTCTTGAGTTGTGCAACACGAGCGTTTTCCGTGGATTCCACATTTTGAGCTCATTCCTTGGTTGCACGGCCCCATTTATCTATCCGTGTGTGCGTTTCCGTGTGCCATTCATTGCTATTGGTCTACTTGTTTCACTTGCGAATTTGTGAATCTCTTTCAACATTATTGACTCTTGCTAACATTTTGCATAAAATTTTTGTGCCACTATCCTCACCGAGCTCTACCATAAGCTTTACTTGATAGGTGTGAGTGAGCAAGTCCGGTACCAATTCCACTATTCTTTCATTCACATTGAGTGAACCGGGATACATCCTCAACTTTGGTAAAAGGTAACTTGGTATTGTTTATCTCATTTCCTACTCACCTCTACTCGAGTCTTGTGATGGATAGCCAAGGCATTTCACCCTCGGTCTACAACAACAACGACGAGTTCGATGCCACGAACAACAACTCCGACGCCAAGATGCAAGCTCAAATGGAGGATATCAAAGCCCTCATCAAGTCCTACAAGCGATCTTCCTCATCTTCGAGAAGACGCTCAAGAGCACATGCTTCTGAGCTACCATCTCCGGCAAGATCACATCAGCATCGACACCATAACCACCGACAAGAACGTGAAGGTCATGAGCTCAACACCAACAACCGCTCAATGACTTCACCATCTCCCTTGGCATCTTCGCCTATGGACATACGGCATCTTCGCCAACAAGCACCCCAAGACTACACTCAAGAGAAGCTCCCCAAGCTCAAGTACGCGACTTCCACGAGCTACTACGACCTCGACACCGACCACAAGATTCCTTTCTATGGGACTCAAGAACCCGAGGAGTACCTCGAGTGGGAGCGTTTGATGGACGACTACCTCAAGCTACATCAAGTTCGTCCCGAGGATCAAGTGAAGTGCGCCACAAGAAACTTCCACGACTGCGCCTCGTCTTGGTGGCTTCACACACCTTCGGAGTACTACGACATGAGTTGGCCCAAGACGAAGAGAGCTTTGCGGCGAGAGTTCGTGCCTCCAACCTACACAGAACAACTTCGACGCCAATTGGATAACACCATCCAAGGATCCAAGTCCATCGACAAGTACTTCAAGGAGATGAAGATTGCCTTGCGACGAGCCGGCATGGACGACCCCATTTCGATGAAGTTCCACTTCATGATGGGATTGAACAACGACATCTCCAAGACTATCTTCCTCGCGAACCACAAGTCCATCGACGACTACTACAGTGGTGCTCTCAAGGCGGAACAAGAACTCATGAAGGCCAAGGCTTCTCCACCCCAAGCAAACTTCGCGGCGACCAAGCTCTATGACAAGCATGAGGCTAGTACCACCACGATGTCCAAGCCCGACAAGCTCCAAGACAATGCTCCCAAGTGCGACTTCACCACCATCCCTCTTTGTGGCATTGATGATGCCGAGTCTACCTTGACTCTTTTTCAAGATGGTGCGGCGACGAGTACGACTACGGAGACCCTCAAGGACCAAGCTTTGGAGGCGAGCGACAAGGTGGCGAGCGAGGATGATACTTCCATCTTTGGAGGTGAGAGTGATGATGTGCCATCTTCGGCCTTCATCCATGGCGATGGTGACGAGATGATCGAGCATGGGATTTTCCCTTCGGTCATGGAGGAGAGTGATGATGTGCCATCTTCGGCCTTCATCCATGGCGACGGCGATGAGATGGTTGAGTATTTCACCTCGACCACAGCGACGTATGATGACTTGAGTGACTTGTGCCACCATATTGAGAGTGACAGTGACTTCACCACTAGCCCCATATATGACGAGTTGCCCCAATTCTCATGTGAGGAGAGCCACAACCACCACTTGAGTGAGATGAGTGACTCCACCATACGTGAGTTTGAGTGCACCTATTTTGAGGGAGTGAGTGAACCACCACATAGAGAGAGTGAGATATTTGATAGGTCATGTGAGGCCACTTTCAACACTAACGACTTGACCTCTACCTCTATTATGTCTTCTCATTTGGTGCTAGGTCCCATTTATGATGACGCGCCGATCCTCGACGACTTCGTCCTCCCTTTGGACAAGATGATGGCCATGGTGGAATATGATGCACCCCCCACATGGTTCCATCAAGATGAAGATGATGACCACCATTTGGTCTTTACCACCTCACCTACAACACTTGAGTGGAATGAACAAGGTAACATAGGTGAAGGTGATGCTCTCGTCCCACTAGTGGACTATTTTTACATTGATTGCTTGCATGATGTTGATCCACCTATTACCATGCTTCATGCTAGTGAGATTTCCTCATGCGATGATTTACCCATTTATGATGAATATGATTCTCATGTGGAGTCTATTAGTCGTGATGCCATGTTACATAGGATTTCTTGTGACAATTCTTTAGGTCACATCATGTTTGATAATCCGCTTGACTTGTCATATGCTATGCATGAGATCAACCATATGTCTTATTTGCAATCTCTCCATAGTGACTATGCATATGCCATTAAAATAAACCCAATTTGCACATATGGTATAGATGACAAGCCCATGGTTATTGGCATTTGTTTTTCTTGTGATGATATTGACATGCTCCCTTTGCATCATTTATCTCATATGCCATGCCATGAACACCTAGCTTCGGATACGCATTGTTCTGGATGTTGTCCATTTTCTCCATATGATGTTTCCGATATTGCTCATGAGGAGACCCCCATAGTTTCCTCATACATGTTAGGAGAATTTGATCCATCCCATTCATTGCATGATCCCAATACTTGTGTGCACTATATGCTCCCCATGAACAAACATGCTATTGATGTGCCATATACTTGCATTCTCAATTTGTGTCCCCATCGTGTCATAAATAATAACTATTCTTTCATGATGGATGACATGTTCTTATACCATGCATCAAATTTCTTTGAGCGATACTTATCTTGTGCTAACTCACACGTGCACATACACATCATGATGGATGATGTGTACATTTACCACGCGCACAATTTCTTTGGTTTGTGTCTCTTTTGTGTAGGTACCCATGAATACTTGTCAAACTCGCAATCCCATGAGTTGAAAAAACGAGCTCTAGAGAGCAACGATGATTTGGGATCCCATGGATTGCCTTTCCCACCGCTCTCTTCGCGCAAAGACTTCACACATTTCTTCTACATGGCCCTCACTTGGCTATGGGTTGCTTTCCATTACATATTCTATGCCCATCTTGCCATGTTCACTTTGCATGATATGCCCATTCCTATGCCTTTTCCATGCATTTGTGACCCATGCTTTGCTTTACACATGATGATTGACTCTCATACTTTTATGTGTATTTGCAAGCTTGGTGGATATATTGCTTGTTGTTGCCATGTTCCATTTGTGACCCACCCCTATGATGATACTATGATCTTGCTTTGTGTTCGTGCTTGTGATATGTCATGTGCATTGTCTATGCCTATTATTTGCTCACATGACATGATTGCCATGATTTATCCTAGTGTGTTGCATCTTCGCTCCACTAGTTTGCACGACCTGATTACTATGCTTGCTTATGTTGCATCACCATTTCATGCGGTTGATGACAACCATCTATATGCTTCGCACATGATTCATATTACTTCTTGTCATATATCTCTATGTGTTGCCTCTCTCATGCTAGATGATTTGCCATGTTTGAGTGCAACAATGATTCTCTTCTTGCTCATGAGATTGCCCCCATAGCATTCTCGCATATATTTGGAGATTTTGACATATTACATGTGAAGCATGCTTGTCTTACTTCTTTGCACCATATACCTAGTGCCATGAATATTCCCATTGTTGCATCATATTATTCATGCACTTGTGCTTCTAATGGTTATGTGCAAAAGATGAGAACCATCATGATGGATGATGTGTTCATCTACCATGCGCATACGTTCTTTGTTTTGTTTTGTGCATGTGTAGGATACTTGGACTTTGTGTCGACTTCCACTTCGCGTGAGTTGACCATTCGAGCTCTTGAGAGCGAGCCTCATACATTCTACCACGACTCGCTTCTACACGCATTTGCTTCCACTTGACATTGTGAAGAATGCACAAGGACACGCCTTCAAGGTGACATCCTTCTTGAGCTTGGATATTATGGATCATACTTCATGTGTTGCTTGCACCATTTGCACGCATGCTCGAGATATTGCTTTCACCCATGATTGCCACATTTACATGCTTCATGACATATATACCTTGTGTGTTGCATCCAATTCGCGGACTACTTGCTACTATCATATGGTTGGTTGCACCAATATCATTTCTTCACATATGCCATGTCCCTTTGCTTGTCACATGATTCACTTGATTGCCTCACACATGATGAACAATTGTTCTTTCTATTGTGTTGAGTGCCACTCCATCTTAACTACACCCTATGCACATTATGCTTGGATTGTCTTGCACTTGTCCCATGTGTTTAGACACTTCATTTTACTTGGTGTTATGAATGATTCATATGCCTACCATAGACCTTTCATTGAGCAATTTATGAATGCTTGCTATGAACTTGAGGTAGATGCTTATTCTCTTGACACACATATTTGCATCTCTACCTCCCATTTACATACTTGTACCCATGATATCTTTGATTGTGCTCAATTTATGCGCTTACATGCCATGTCACAATCCTTTGTCACACCATTTGCTATGCTTGATGACGACACTTGTTTGGTGAATCACCTCTTGAATGCTTGGTTTTGCACTAACGCTAACCACATTTGTTTTTCCAAGTGTTTGTTCCATTTGCTCCTTTTGAAGGAATCACAAGACGGTGCGACATTCGAGAGTGCCCATTTCGAGCTACTAGACGATGAGTGCTTGGTGTTCGACCACTTCGACATGGCACCGCCATCTCTTTCCCATGGTGATTTGGTTTTCGATCCGAGGTCGGATCTTTTCCAAGGGGGAGGGGATGACGCGGAGCATCCTACGGTCATCACCATGTCAAGAGTACGTTTGACAAGTGACACGTGCGACCTCTACTTCTCATACATAAAGGTGAATCTTCTCCTTTACACGTGTTCACTTGACCCCTTCGAGGATGGTATACTACTTGACACTCCACTCGTGTGCATGCATAGGTATTGCCGGAGCTTCACGGACAACGACGAGGAGTGCAAGCGCCAAGGAACACCTGCACCATCCGCGAGGGAAGCCTGGAAACGTAGACGCAAGAAGAAGAGCTGTCGAAGAAGCTCCAGCCACCGGACGACCGGTTGGGTCCGGACGTCCGGCGCTCAAGATCCATCGACGACCGCCCGGGCGGACGACAAAGCGACCCGCACCGGGCCAAATGAGCGGACGTCCGACGCCTGCGGACGACCGGCCCCCTCCGTAAATCCGGCACTCCTGCGTCCGAGCCAAATCGAGCGGACGTCCGACGTCTTCCGGACGTCCGGCCGCCCGTGAGTCTCCGGACGTCCGACGCCCACCGGACGTCTGACCCCTGGCTGTGTCCAGTTGTGGGCTGAGTCCCATGTACCCCTTCACTTCACCCCCATTTGCACTTAGACTATAAATAGGCCTTCCCCTCATCCTTTCTAGGGTTAGCAAAGTGATAGCTCATTTGTATGTGAGCTTTGCTCCTACCTTCCTCTACTCTTGAGAGAGAGAGAGAGATACCACTACTCCATTGGAGGCCAAGACCTCCATCTAGGAGAAGATCCTGTGGGATATATCATCAAGACCCCCTCTTGAGCGGGCCCCTTCAAGACCTCCTCACGGAGATGAACTCTACCTTGTATCTTTCCCTTTGTTGTTCATGTACCTTGTGGATCTTGTGTGTTTGATTGTCTAGTGGATGTGTGATCGGACTTGTTCTTGAGTGTTTCCCCTTGTGATTTCTCTCCGTTCTTCCCCGCGTTCATCGTGTTCTTCGAGGGATCCCACTCCAAACGTGAAAGATCGGCCTACACCGGGTTAGTCCCGTATCATCATTTCTGATTTATTTAAAATTCCAGAAAATAACTACTGCGTCAGCCTGACATCGTCATGACGCCAGCAGGTCAACGGGCACGGTCCAGGTCAAACCTGACGCATGGGTCCACTGGTCGCTGACACGGTGGTGTTTAGTGACACTGACAGGTGGGGTCGGGTCAACGGACATGTCAGCATAGTCAACTCTGACTAGTGGGTCCCGCCTTATTAAACTAATCTAAACAAAAATTAAACCTAGATTAGTTAGGGCGTGGGGCCCAGGTGTCAGTGAGCTAGGGGGTTTGTTAGGGCGTCACTAGTGGCTAATGACAGTGCCACGTCGGCTTCGCCGGAGTTCTGCCGACGGCGACCAAAACGCGGCGGAGGGCATCGGGATTTCGCTACGGGGTCCAGTTTGGCGCGCGGGGAGCATCTACGGGGATCTGGCGGAGTGGCGCATCCAGTGGTGGAGGCGTCTGGAGCTGGGGTGGCCTACAGAGGCACCGGCGACGAGCTTTGCGGCGGCCGGAGCTCGGGGGCGTGCGGGGACGCGGTTGCGGTGGCCGTGGCGATGTGCGGTTAGCACCTACGGCGTATACGTGGTGCGATGAGTACGATGGGCGCATGCCCGGGACCAAATGGTCACCGAAGCATCACCGGCGATGAGCTCGTGCGGCAGTGGGTTTCGGCCTTGACAGAAGATGCGGCTAGAGGACGCGCGGGAGTGAGGTAGCAGGGGGGATAGAGAGAGAAGCTCACAAGGGAGGCAGCAGAGGTGACGGCGAGGTCGGGGAAGCTCTGGGGTGGTGCATCGACGACGGGGATCTCCTGCGATCCGAGGACGAAGATGATGATGTGAGGGCGGAGCAAAGCTTCCGGCGAAGCGTGGCTCGGTGAAGACGAAGCGGAGGTCGTAGCGGAGCTCTAGGGCACGGGGAGAGATCGTGAGGGAGGCGGTGGCTGCGGTGGCAGCAGACGGCAGCGACGGCTACGCTCGGGCTGCGCGGGAGAGGGAGTCAGGGAAGAGGGAGAGTGAGCGAGGGGGTCAGCGGAATCGGGACGACACGGGAAAGTCTTCCACGCATCGGGGATGGGATCGGCAAGCAAGGAGGTGGCGGGAACGCACGCTGCTGCCACGCCTTCCCTCGCCATCTTGGCGGGGAGGAAGAAGACGGCTCTGCCCTCGGTGGGCTGGGCCGCTACCGTGCCAGAACAGGTAGGCCGGCCCAGGTAACTCTCTCTCTCTCTCTCTGTTTTCTAATTTAAATTGTTTTTGTTTACTATTTATTCTATTTTGTTTTGATTTAGTAAAATACTAAACCATTTATAAAATCCTGGAAATAATTAGGGGTGATGTCTGAATTATTCCAGTGACCCATAACAATTTCCAACATTTTTGGAGCACCTAAAATATATATAGCATTTAAATAGCTCCAATTCAAATATGTTTGAATTAATTCAAAGTCCAAATATGTCCTGCAAAAATGTAAACCATCTTTGGTAGATGCTTCCACCTCAAACCAGAAATGTTGAACATTTTTAAAGGGCATTTTGAGTTCAATGAAAAAGATTTTATTTTGACCCTAGCCGAATTCTTTTGGTGCTAGGGTTTGAGAATCCCCATTTCATAGTTAAATGAAATTTAGACATGATGACATGATGGTCATGCAAGGACAAGCAAAGGCTGAGCTAGGGCTGTGACAACTCACCCCCATTAAACGAGAATCTCGTCCCGAGATTCAAGACGTGAGGTAAGAAGATAGAGGGGACACAAAGCCAACACAATCTTCACGGTCCAGGTTGCACTTCATAAGGACATTGATTCCTTGCATCACGTTGATCTTGACATCCTTGCCTTCGAGATCTTTGTCCAACACAACAATGAGAAGAAAGGGAAACTCTATAGAGTCAATCTTCTCGAATATTGAGCAACTCACTATCAACTTACTGAACAAGACATAGCAACATCTCTAGAGCTGAGACACTAAGCACACATCTAGAGGGATGGAGTGGAACAGATGACGACGGTTCAAATTGGTAGGCAACCATTCCATGCTTGAGTAAGATGGTGCATGGTTTCAAAGTAGCGAGGAGATAATTGTCATGATTTCATAACGGGACACCTCGGGGAGGTGACTCGTAGAATTTTTCCCTTAAGTGGCAAAAGAATTACTTCGATCCATAGATGATTGAAACTCTTCATACCAGCCTCAGGCAATTCAAAATTGATCGTTTGAAGGAATTCAAAAGAATGTCATACCCAGTTTGGAACGGAAACTACGGTTATAGAACAACTCGGCAAAAAGGAAAGCACATTCCAATTGATACCGAGGATATAACCTAGTGTCTGAGCGTGCTCTCAAGAATTTGAGCATTTCCGTATTCATCAAGGTTTTACCAACATCCGTGCCGAGGATCCTGGCAACACATCATACTACGATGATGAATAATGATGGGGGATGCAGATGCAAAGGAAGATAACACTTCTCAGATTTCACCTTAACGAGGCCAAGGGAACAAAATCTGGATGATCGACCGAGAGACATTTAGCGCTCCGCTTCCAATGTTCTCCTTGATGTTCTAGCTACCACGGTCATGCTTAAAAAACATCAACATGTCCATCAAGTAAAGGTCGGACTTCGGGAGCACAAAATTCATAAGGAACAACTTCTAGAATAAGTCATGCGAAATCCTCATGGGTAGTGTCCAAACGAATTAATCAAGATACTATAATAATAGTGCTTCCAGCTAGGTGTGTCCACTTCACTAGAACCTATATCATAGTTCTTGGAAGAAGTTCCAACCATCATATCTGCCTGAGATTCAGATCTGTTTGGTGTCAGGGTATTCCAGACTCAGCAAGTCTAGAAAGAAAAAATTAAAGTTTGCAACATAAATCGACGAGAAGACGTTGCGAGATTCTCGGGGAATGAACTACGATAGCAAGCTCCAAAACATGAGCTGGTTCTGCTACAAACATGTGAACACGATGTCCCAGACAATCAAGCGCACGTAGTAGTCTTATAATGGAACACTACCGAGTTCAGGTGGGGAACCATCATCGAGAATATCAAAGTCCTTGTATAAGCTCGGGTCTTAAGAAGGAACTTCTTCTCCTTGAACAAATCAATCAGTGGCTTGGTGTGTTAGGGACACATATGGAATGGAGGTAGCGAGCCTGTCAAACCATAGCATACTTCGCACATGCATGACTGACTTGGGATGGTTCCAGAGAAAACAAAAACAATTTGTCTCGAATTCATGGCGGCAACTTACATCAAATGCACGTGAATTCGAGGAATTCACTTCTTCCATCCAAGCATAAGCTTCATGAACGGAACACGTAGGCATTGCTTACAAAATTTTCAACACTAGGTTGATGTTCAACATGAATCATGGGGGAGACGAAATGCTGCTGATGGACCCAACAGCAACTCATCGGAATTTCCATATCACTGGACTTCCACCATCATGTGAACATGGTGATAGCATTGGTCAGACCAAAAGATGTAATGGTGTATGCTCGAGGAATCAACCACGAGTAAGACAACATTATGAACATCGATGGTACTGATTTGATTTGGTGATAGCCCATACTCAAATCAAAGTTTTTATAAGACAATAGGTCCAACAACTGATCACAGGGACCAATCGATGAAGATATCATCTTTCTTCAACTAACACACCAACACCAGGATATCCCTTTGAAACGAACTAAGTTAGGTAAGCATTTATCTTCCAACTCTCCAAGTTGTCGTTTAGCTTAACCAACTAGCTCAGAGGTATCCAACATGGATTCTTGGAGAAGGGGTGGTTTAGAGGAAAACCAACTTGATCACGAGCTCAACATAACAGTCAGGGGACAACCTGGTAATACTTCCGAGAAGATATTCGGAAAATCACGAACCACCGATATGTTACTAAGCTCGAGAACAACCTTGCTTTTCAGGGCAAGATGATATGATCAAGGGAGCGAGGGATTGACACAATCCTAACTCATTGATCAAAGAGTGCACCAGAAATAAGGACTAGGTAGCACAATCTATCTTAGAATGATGATTCAAGAACCAACACGCTAAGAATGAAATTATTGTCCTTTAACTACCAAGCAACTGAGTTGCTAGGAGTATTGATTTCACACATCATAGTTCATCTGTCGGCATTCCGGTTACAACAACACGGGAGCCGAGAAATGAATAATGAGGGTGAGAAGCATCACTATATCAAGAGTTCATAGGAGGGTGTGCAATTCCCATGATAATCCTAACATGAAGGAGGTAATACTCCGGGGTAGAACAGAATCAAAAGCTGGATTGGCATTTTGATTTGCGGATTACAACTACTTGGACCCAATCCTGGATATGGATGAGGTTCTGGAGTTTGTTTCTCCTAGTCATTCCGGAATAGAATGGCTTGACGGAAACACAAGAATAATAGGCATCGATAACATGAATGCACAACTACTCCTGACTACCAACTGGTAGACGGGGATCGGAATACAACTACAATGGGAACAACTCAAAGGAACATATATCTTTATGAGTTGTGGATGCATAGGTTAGTATGTCGAACAAGTCCAACATATTTCTTCCGGATAACCCATCCTGAAAAGGAAGGACTGGCAGATTCACAATTTGAATGGAGAACTCGTCAAGAGCACTCTGGTTGTGATCTTTTGGTTCAAGAGAACTTCTGCCATAAGCAGTTCATGGTATTTGGAAGAAGGAGATACCACGGACCTCGAGGACTATCGCAAAGGTTACTAATATCTTAAGGGAACTAGCAAATACTAACAGCATGAAGTAGGGTGAATCTCGGGTTCAAAACCCAGGAGTAGAATACCTACTAACTAAATGGCATCACTGGATGCTTTTGAGAACGATGGCCAGAATCATCACACTGGGAACACAAAACATGGCTAGATTATATTACTAGGTGACTCCCTAAGACACCTAGGGTCATAAAAATAACTCCAACATATATGTCAAGGCAACAGAGTACCTCAACTCACCAGTTAGTGTGGTTGATCTGGCACAAAGAAACTTCGGAACGGTAAGAAGGGATTTGCAAATGCATCAGACTGTTTAGAAACCTGGGATGACTCGGACAGCATAACGGCTATAAATGCTCAAAAGATATTCTGAGACATCACGCAAAATGGTGGCATAACCACTCAACATCACAATATCAAGGTTTCGAGTTCAACTGTCAACACACGGAAGTAGTAGGAACTGAACTGGGGCTTGAAACCAACAATCCTATAAGTCTACGGATTAGTAACACGTGATCTTGATAGAAAGATGAGAAGCCTAGTTCTTAATCCCCGTAGAAAAGAAGAGGATGACTCAGATCAGAAGTCCATGAGGTATAAGGAGTAAAAAGAGCCTTACGTTCCCTTCCACAATCACTTCCCTTATATAACTAAAGCATTTCTAGACACAACTTCTACCAGTTTGGCTTGGTAATCCTCACAGCATCAAAGCTCGATACCAAAGCTGTCATAACCCGATTCTAAGTCACACTTTGTCGATTGTCAAAACCGTGGATCTCGGGTAGGGGGTCCCGAGCTGTGCGTCTAGGCGGATGGTAACAGGAGACAAGGGATACGATGTTTTACCCAGTTGGGCCCTCTCGATGGAGGTAATACCCTACTCCCGCTTGATTAATATTGATGATATGGGTAGTACAAGAGTAGATCTACCACGAGATCAAGGAGGCTAAACCCTAGAAACTAGCCTATGGTATGATTGTTGTTCGTCCACGGACTAAAACCCTCCGGTTTATATAGACACCGGATAGGTTAGGGTTACAGAGTCGGTTACAATGGTAGGAGATCTACATATCCGTATCGCCAAGCTTGCCTTCCACACCAAGGAAAGTCCCATCCGGACACGGGACGAAGTCTTCAATCTTGTATCTTCACAATGTTGGAGTCCGGTCGTGACGATAGTCCGGCTATCCGGACACCCCCTAGTCCGAGACTCCCTCGGTAGCCCCTGAACCAGGCTTCAATCACGATGCGTCCGGCGCGTTGATTGTCTTCGGCATTGCGAGGCGGGTTCCTCCTCCGAATACTTCATAGAAGGTTTTGAACACAAGGATAGTGTCCAGCTCTGCAAAACAAGTTCCACATAACACCGTAGAGAGAATATTTTTTGCACAGATCTGTTGACGTATTCCGCGGCGTGACATCACACCACGGCCAGGCCTTTATATGAATCGATTTTTACCGTTTCACCTTAGCGCGTTTAGCGAGGAGGTTTCCCTGGCACGCCTTATCAAAGCATAGATCGTGCCCCCCTTATTCCGGGATTCCCATCAATACGGACGTGGGTAACCCAACCATGCCCGTTGGCACGCCTCCTCTATCAAAGGCGAGTCCCGATCGACCACGGGGTGGGCTCTTGGTATTCAACCTCTTTATAATGAGACCAAGGCCCTCTTCTTTTTACACCCTCCATCGAGTTTGCCTCGCGCTTCGAGTTCCAACACCCAAAGCTTCAGATTTAGGCGCTTCGGACCTTCGACGATGTCCGGCTCCGACCAGCACGGCCGATGGATGTCTTCCTCCATCACAAAAGAAGATGTGCTAAAGCTGCGAGACGCCAGGTATCTAACCGGCGAGATCTCGCATAGGCTACCTGCTCTAGGGCAGGTCATTCCCACTCCCGAGCCCGGCGAGAATGTGGTGTTCGTGTCTCACTTCCTTCGGGGTTTAGGCTTCCCGTCGGATCCCTTTCTGCGGGGGCTCATGTTTTATTATGGGCTGGATTTCCATGACTTGAATCCGGAGTCCATCCTCCATATCTCGTCATTCATTATCGTATGTGAGGCCTTCCTCCACATCACCCCCCACTTTGGATTGTGGCTCAAGACCTTCAAGGTGGAGCCAAAGATGACCGGGGGACAACAAGCAGAGTGCGGAGGGGCAGTCATAAGCAAATGTGCTGATGCTCCATGGCCCGAGGGCTCTTTTCAAGAGGAGCTTGGTTTGTGGCAACGGGAGTGGTTTTATGTCACCACTCCCCGGGGCACCAAATGGGCGGCGATCCCCGCTTTCCGCTCAGGTCCACCACAGCGGATGGCATCATGGGTCAACAAGGGGCTCGACTGGGGGCCATCCAAGGACGTTCCTTTGCTGCAGGGCCGTATTCGAGACCTCCAAGAGAGAGAGATCAATCTGGTTGCCGTGGCGCAGGTTATGGGGATCCGGCGCCTTCAGCCCTGCAAACGTCACCCCCTTCGCCTGTGGGAATTCAATCCCGAGGGACCACGAGCTCTCCAAAATTTTATGGGCACGACGCCCGTGGAGATGTATAAATTGTTCTTCGTATCACACGAGAAGTGTCCGGACCTGACTGAGGACGCAGGACTAAGCTGCAATCGCCCAGATACTCAAGTAAGTAGTCCTGTAACCGGACAAGCTGTTCATTCATTTATCATATATATATGCCCTTTAAAGTAGCCGTTTCTTTGAACAGGAGTGGATTGCCAAGGCAAAGTTAATAAGGTGTCCGGCTCCCCTCCCTAAGACCACGTCGGATCCCATGCTGACCAAGATGTTGAAGGTCACGCCTTTTGAAGAAGGCAAAGGGGGGAGCGGGAAAGCAACTGCCTCTACGAAGGAGGCTATCAAGGAAGGAGGATTAAAAGTCCCATCCTTCGAGGAGAGAAGAGGACCGCCGGAAGATCCAGGGTCAAGGCCTCAAAGAGGGAAAGGAATCTTCGCCGAGAGTCCGGCACCGAAGTAACCCAGCCGCACTATTTCCCCAAGGGATCAGCCCTCCAATGAGCCGTAAGTAAAAGAAGGGTCTTGTAAATAAGGAACATCCTGTATTTATTTATGAAGATAACCGAAATTGTACCTTGTAGTTCGGACCTCAGCCCTTCTCAGCGGAGCTCGTCTTCGGGGGATCTTCTTTCAGAGATGGTGGAGAGCGAAATGCCTCCACCTGTCGCACCCTCATGTGAAGCGGACGACCCGGAGGTGTCGTCGCGGAGGGTTCCCCCAAGTCCGGCGGGGCCGGAAGGTCCGGCACCAAGTGATGTGTGGTCGGAGGAGCTAAAGGATCTGCTCGGGCGAGCAGCTATCTCAGAAGATCACCGTGCTCTAATGGGTACGGTGATTGAAAGAATTGCATCCGCGGAGAGCGGATTGCATGAAGCCGTCAGAAGCTTACTGACGGGGTTCGAGGTACGCAAAAATGATGTACCTTCTGACAGTTATGCATATAAAATGTGCCTGTATAGAGATAGTAGCCCACGAGACTCGGTATGTTGTCAAAATTGACAACGTCGAGGGTCAATCTCGATTATAACATATCGCCGCTCCTAAACAGGTGGCGGGCGTCCGATGGCCAGCCGGATGATGAATATGCCGAACTAAAGCGGCAACTCGACGAGGCGGATCACGGACATCGCGCTGGTCAATAAGCGGTTTGACGAGTCACAAGGTATGTGATCGCTACGCGGACACCTAGTAAGGGAGTGTGACGCCCATGTCTTACTATTTGTATGCTAAATGCAGATGGTGCCGCTCTTTGTGGAAGAGCTACGGGCGGAACTCGCCGAGCGAAAAGAGCAAGCCGTAAATAGTAATGCTGCCACTTTAAAGGCGGTCAAGAGCTAGAAGCGAACGGGCTGCTCACCGCCGAAGCAAAGAGGAAATGGCGAAATGGCCGAAAATTGAAGGATACTACCGACCGCGCGAGGTTCTTGAAAAGAACGCCAAGCTGAGCAAGAGGGCTGAAAAAGGCCGCCCGAATCCAAGAATGCCCATTCGGCTTTGAGAGCTGCCAAGGAGGAGCTGAGTCGGGCGGGCAATTACGGATGGAAAACCGTTTACGCTGCG
Source organism: Aegilops longissima (assembly GCA_021605205.1). NCBI lineage: Eukaryota > Viridiplantae > Streptophyta > Magnoliopsida > Poales > Poaceae > Aegilops > Aegilops longissima. The sequence goes on from CM038681.1 coordinate 355,599,577, forward strand.
GAAATATACAGATCCAAAGTATGCTCAATTGGACAAGTTGTGGAGTTCGGAGGATGCTTATCTGGACTTAGCGGCGAAGCGCCGCTGGACGCTGTTGAGCACTTCCGAGGCGGAAGGGGCACGAAGGGAAGAGCTATATTGGTCGCAATTCCATAGTCGGGCGTCTTCTTCCGTTGACCGATCGGTTGGCGAATGGGCGAGCTGAATCGACTATCCGGACTTGCCATGAAGCATGTCATGACTCATTTGTGGCGGGCGGACTTACCAAGAGTTATTTTGGTTTGGTGCAGCAGTTCCTTGGTGCGGTACCGCGTATTGACGCAATAAAGCGATCGGCGTGTATTGAGGGGCGCGGATGGCTCGCCCGTGTCAAGACATTGGGCGAGATGAAGGCCACCGACATTGCATCCCAAGATTGGACGAAGCCGAGTACCGCCGAGCACTACTTTGAAGAAGTCTGCGCCGGGCGCTCGTTTAATAGAGACGCAGTGCTCGAAGGATATTATGTTTAAATGACATGTATGATTGGTGAAAACAATGTTTCAATATAATATAAGAGCTTTTTATACTTGTGTGTTCAAGTAGTAAACTACTCCCTGTGTGGCCGTTTATGTATATGTGTATATAGCCTCAAAGATGGCAGTCCTTGGCTTCAGCCCCCACGCACATAGTGTGGGGGTGTTTGCAAAAAAAGCGCCTTTTCACACTTAATCCAACGTCTTGGTCCTGTTAAGCAGGTGATAGCATCGCAAACCAGGCAACCGGACTATGATGATTTATCACTTTCACTTAGCCATAGGAGTTCGAGGGTGGGGCTACTATATAGCCCCTGAGGGCACCGCACTCTCCCGAATTTGGGGTGCGTATGTGCCTGACCGAAAACCGGTCCTTCGTTAATGCGGAGGAATCCTAAACATTCCAGTGAGTCATCGAGTGGTTGACCAGTCTCGCTATATCATGAGTCAGTTTTCGGCTTTCTCTCTTGAGGTGCTCGCCCGGCGAACCGGGCAAAATCGCGATAGTTCTCCCGGTGCGCGTTAGCCGTGAAAGCGGGCGTAAGGCAGCAAAACACGAGAGCCGGGCAACCCAACGTTTGACCAAAGACATGACTCGGAGCTGATGCATATAAGGCCTAACTTTCGAGGCGCGAATACTCCCTAAGGTATTCGATCTTTATGAAAATGGGCAGAATAATGCCCTAAGCCCCTGGTGTCCAGGTACGCGCAAAAATTCTGGTGCGGCCAATGCCAAAATGCCAGCCTCCTCCTCGGTTATAGTAAGGAACCGGGGGATGTATATCAACAAGAGACAGTAAAAAAGAATCCTTGCAGACTAAGGCATAGCCTAGTGGTGGGAAGGGGCTGATGCCTTCCCACCCACCCAGGTTCAAGGCATGGTACTTGCAATTTGGGTTTGTTGCACCAATTATCTTGTAAGGGGTTCCCTTACGGTCTTTCTATCAAAAAAACGGGTCCCTCTGCGTCTGCGCTTGTGTATCCGTTGTGCGTATCTGGGCGGGTGTGTACGCGCCGCTAAATCAGTAAAAGAGAGGAACTTAGTTTTAAAAGAAAAGGATCGTGCAAAAGATGTACTGTACATTAAATAAGCAGTCTGAATCGAAGAAGTGAATAAAATTGAGCTTTAGTGTCTCTTATGATATATGTGTGCAGCCCTTGTATGGGGTATGCCGCTAGTAGGCGCCGGACTCGTCTAACCGTGTCCGGGGTTTGAATTACCAATTCAGGTTTTTTGCCTAGCGGAGCCGGATAGGTGTGGGGCTGTCAAGGCAGTCTCCCGTTCTCCCGTGCTTGAGTAACACTTAATACTTCCTTTTAACGAGATGATGCCTCGTGGACCGGGCATTTTAAGTGTTAGAGATGCGTAATGCGGTATTGCGTTAAAGCGGGCGAAAGCTTCGCGTCCCAATAGTGCTTGATGGCTACTTTTAAACACGGCGACATGGACGATTAACCTTTCGTGACGGAAGTTGTCGGATGAACCGAACACAACTTCTAGCAGTATGGAGCCCGTACAATGGGCATATGGGCCTGGCATTACTCCTTTAAAGGAGGTGTTGCTATGGCGAATTTTGGTTGGGTTTATCCCCATCCTGCGGATTGTGTCCTGATATATCAGGTTTATGTCACTGCCGCCATCCATGAGGACTTGTGTAAATTGGAATCCGTCGATTATAGTCCATCCTGCATTCCGGATATTTTCGGAATAGTCCTGATGGTCGAAGGTGATTGGTTTTGACAACCAGTGTGCGGCGCGCCTTTTAGTGAGCGCCGGTCTGTTTTTCCCTTTGATCACGTGAAGTGAGTTTCTGTTTTAACCTCTTGTGGGAAATTCTTTTTGTTTTCGGGGCTCTGCTTGTGGTGCTCGTCGTCATCTTCACTTGGTGTGTCGAGCCCCTTGTGTTGGCGTTGATCTGCCAGACTGTTTGAAGACCCAACAATTTACGTGGGTATGGTTAGCGGGCCTCCTGAAGTCTTGTGGATTTGACATATCTTGTCCAAGATTTTGTTGAAGTTGGATAGCTCATCGCTATAGTCCTTAAGGGGCAGTTTTTTGTTGTTCTGCCTTGAGCTTTTGAATCCGGCATTGACCGCCGCGCTCTTTGGACCGTTCCCTTTAATCCGGTTTTGGTCCTTGTTGCACCGTGGTTTCCGTTTCCATCCCGACTTGGATGTACTTGGGTCGCTGGTACTGCATCTTGCTAGCCAGCTGTCCTCTCCGCATAAAAGCGGTCATGAGGCTTGTTAATGCGGCCATTGTTCTTGGTTTTTCTTGGCGAGGTGTGTGGCGAGCCATTCGTCTCTGGACGTTGTGTTTGAAAGCTGCTAAGGCTTGGCGTCCGGACAATCGACTATTTGGTTCTTTTAGTAAGGAACCTGTTCGAATTTCTGGGCTGACTCTCGGGCTGTTGAGTTATGTGACTTAGATAAATGCGATCCGGAGGGCGGACATAGGTCCCCTGAAAATTTGCCCGAAATGCATCCTCGAGCTCTTCCCAGCTTCCAATGGTATTTTCGGGGAGGCTTTTCAGCCAATGCCGAGCTGGCCCTTTGAGTTTAAGGGGTAAGTATTTTATGGCGTGGAGATCATCTCCTCTAGCCATGTGTATGTGGAGGATGTAGTCCTCGATCCAAACTCCAGGGTCTGTTGTTCCGTCGTATGCCTCTATGTTTACGGGTTTGAATCCCGCTGGAAATTCATGATCCAGCACCTCATCGGTAAAACATAGGGGGTGTGTGGCGCCCCTGTATTTGGGTGTGCCGTGATCTTCGGAATTTGGGCGTGTTGCATTGCTTTGATGAGCCTGCTTTCTTGGCCCATAGATGGACCTCATTGGGCCATCCTTTTGATGTGAATCCTTATGAGGATCGCATATTGGCTTGTGTGCGGCGCCATTCGTCGCTCTCTTTTTGCTGTGGGGTCGTCCATCCGACCGGGTGGCCTTCTTACTTTTTAATTGTGGGGGTTCTAAGGCCTCCTCGTCGAATTCGGGCAGTAGCTTTCTTTTCGGGTAGCTCTTTGTTCGGCGACTGTCGCCGCACTTGTCTGCGATGCTGAATACTTTGCTCCATCTGATCCTGAGTGCACCTTCCGCTGTTTTGAGCTTCCGCTTCTACATTTTCAGGCTACGCACAGTGGCGACGAGCCTTTTCTAGAGATCATTTTGCTCCAATAGTTTGTCCGGCGTGAGATCGTCCGGACTATTGTCTTGGCTGGGGACTGATTGCTTATCCAGGTTGTCTTGTTCGGACGATTGCTCGACAGCGTGTTCATTGTCCACCGGTTCGCCCTGCTCTATGGATGGGTCTTTGTTGAGGTGGGACTTTGTTCGGCGTTTACGTTGCCGTTTTGGCTGCTTTTCGAGGGATTTATCCTTCGTAGCGTCCCGTTGTTCCTCGTCTTCATTTCCTTTAGGTGTATCCACCATGTATACATCATGGGATGAGGTGGTTGTCCAGCATCCTATAGGTGCTGGTTCATTGTTGTCTCCTACATCGTCGTCCATATCGTCGATGTCTTCGGAATCGAAATCGAGCACGTCGTGTAAGCTTTCGACAGTGGCTACGAAGTGGGTGGTGGGTGGGCGTTGAATTTCTTCGTCGTCCGCATCCCAACCTTCCTGATCGTAGTCCGGCCAGGGCTCTCCAGATAAAGAGAGAGACTTTAGTGAATTCAGGATGTCGCCAAAGGGCGAGTGTTGAAAGATGTCCGCGGCCGTGAACTCCATGACCGCGCCCAATCGGATTCGATTGGCGGTGCGGAGGGTTCGGAGTCCGGAAAGGAGTCCGCACCCCAGAGTCGAGGTCTTCGCAAGCGATAGGATGGAGTTCGCTCAATCGCCAGAGAGATTGTAGCCCCGAGGCGGTGTCCAACCACTCGCCCTCGATCGGGGAATCCGCCCGGATTAAGGGTCGGAGCGGATGCCGGTGCGGCCTCGTGGCAATCGCTCGCTGCAGAGCTAGATCATGCCCATCGAGACAAAGGCGGCACGCTTGGCTGCGGCTCGAATCGGTCGAATATCAAGTCTCCGCGGATATCGGCCGATAATCAAACTTCCAAATCTGGCACGATGGCGGGCGAACTTCGATCTGCTCCGGATGGCCTGCTTAATTGGCCCGCGATGCAAAGCCGCCGAATCACGAAGATCTGTCCGGGAGAAAAGTCTCACCCCTGGATCGCGCCGTTGTTGATGATCGAAGGAGCCATTGGGCCTATCGGTGGCGCATACGCAGGAACTCTCAATGAAAGCACCAATGTCGGTGACAAAACCGCGGATCTTGGGTAGGGGGTCCCGAACTGTGCGTCTAGGCGGATGGTAACAGGAGACAAGGGACACGATGTTTTACCCAGGTTCGGGCCCTCTTGATGGAGGTAAAACCCTACGTTCGGGCCCTCTCGATGGAGTTAATACCCTACTCCTGCTTGATTAATATTGATGATATGGGTAGTACAAGAGTAGATCTACCACGAGATCAAGGAGGCTAAACCCTAGAAGCTAGCCTATGGTATGATTGTTGTTCGTCCTACGGACTAAAACCCTCCGGTTTATATAGACACCGGATACGTTAGGGTTACACAGAGTCGGTTACAATGGTAGGAGATCTACATATCCGTATCGCCAAGCTTGCCTTCCACGCCAAGGAAAGTCCCATCCGGACATGGGACGAAGTCTTCAATCTTTATCTTCACAATCTTGGAGTCCGGTCGTGACGATAGTCCGGCTATCCGGACACCCCCTAGTCCGGGACTCCCTGTCACGCCCAAGATGCGACCCTATCCTAAAGGAACTCGGTGGTCCCACCAAGGATAGAAGCGCATCTTGAAGACGCTTTTGCAAGGTGGATATCATTACATCAACATTACATAATGCATAGGGATACATACATAAGGCACGAATGCCACAAGAATACATCAACATCATATACAAAAGATCAACATCCGACTACGAATGAAACATAAAAAGAAACTCAAACGACATCCACCCTGCTAGCCCAGGCTGCCGACCTGGAACCTATCCCCTGATCGAAGAAGCAGAAGAAGAACTCAAGACAAGCAAGCATCGCTCTCGCGTCATGATCATCGCAAACCTGTACCTGCAATTGGTGGTGTAGTAATCTGTGAGCCACGAGGACTCAGCAATCCCATTACCATGGGTATCAAGACTAGCAAAGCTTAAAGGGAAAGGAAGGGGTAAAGTGGTGAGGTTGCAGCAGCGACTAAGCATATATGGTGGCTAACATACGCAAATGAGAGCGAGAAGAGCAACAAAGGAACGGTCGTCAACTAGTAATGATCAAGAAGTGATCCTGAACTCCTACTTACCTCAATCATAACCCAGAAACCGTGTTCTCCTCTCGATCAACCCCGAAAAGAGACACTCACGGTTACGCACACGGTTGGTGTATTTTAGAAGAGTTTGCTTCAAGTTTACTACAACCGGATATTAACAAATTCCCATCGCCACATAACCGCATGGCACGGCTTTCGAAAGTTCAAACCCTGCAGGGTGTCCCAACTTAGCCCATGATAAGCTCTCGCGATCAACGAAGGATATTCCTTCTCCCGGAAGACCCGATCAGTCTCGGAATCCGGCTACAAGACATTTCGAGAGCAATAAAACAAGACCAGCAAGACCTCCGGCGTGCGAAAACCCCGATAGTAGCCGCGTATCTCGTCTCGAGCCACGACCGGATGAGCAGTCCGTACAACTAAAACCAGCCCTCAAGTTTCCCGAGGTGGCGCTGCAAAGGGTTTCTAGTTTGGACCAACACTTAGACAAGCATTGGCCGGGGGCTAAAATAAAGATGACCCTTGGGATGCACGACTCCCAAGGGAAAAAGGTGATAGGTCAGGCAAATGGTAAAACCAATGTTGGGCCTTGCTGGAAAAGTCTTATTCAAAGCGAACTGTCAAGGGGGTCCCATAAATCACCCGACCGCGTTAGGGACGCAAAATCCGGGAACATAATACCGATATGACGAAAACTAGGGCGGCAAGAGTGGAACAAAACACCAGGCATAAGGCCGAGCCTTCCACCCTTTAGCAAGTATATACATGCATTAATAATATAAGGAATATTGTGATATCCCAACAAGTAAACATGTTCCAACAAGGAACAACATCTCCATGTTCCAACAAGGAACAAACTTCATCTTCACCTGCAACTAGCAACGCTATAAGAGGGGCTGAGCTAAGCGGTAACATAGCCAAACAACGGTTTGCTAGGAAGGGTGCAAAAGGTTAGAGGCTGACATGGCAATTTGGAGGCTTGAGGAACAAGTGATAGGTAGCGCATCATAGCGATAGAACGAAACAACTAGCATAGCAATGATAGTAGTGAGATCCAGGGTAGCGGTCATCTTGCCTGAAATCCCGCAAGGAAGAAGAACGAGTCCATGAAGAAGACGAACGGATGAAGCCGAACCAAGCGTAGACGAACGAATCCTCACGATCGCAACGAAACGGGAACTAACAAGAAGAAGCACACAACATAGTAAACACACCACACATGAACAAGGCATGATGCACAACAAACATGATGCATGACAAGCTACATGAAGCTACTCATGGCAAGAGATGATGCAAACAAGAACAACACATCAAAGCAAGTTTAAATGAGGCCGGAAACAACATATAACAATTCCGGTAAGTCCTCATATGCAAATTTCGAAATTGGTCCAGATCTGAATAATCCTTATGTTCAAGTTGTTAAACAGCAAGTTAAGATGCACCACGATGATCTACACGAAATTCTAGTCAAGTTACATATAAAGTTCATTAGATTCGGAGCTACGGCCTAGAAGATATGAGCAAAACAAGTTAAACATGGCATTGATGCAAAATGCATACAAACATCAAGCAAACACCTCAAAACAAGGATGCAACAAGATAATATGAAGCTACATGCAATTATAAGCAAGTTTCATATAGAGCACACTCAAAACGGAGCAACGGTTCAACACATACACCCTATACAAGTCATAGCAACAATCTGTCTAAAACAGCAACTAGGCATATTGCAAGCATCAAAACAACATGCTACAGGATCTCAACAAGAAAACAAAAGGCATGGGCATGATGTACAGGTAAAGCATGACAAAACATGAACACTGAGCTATCTCCAGAAGCAACTAGAACATGCTCAAAAAGACATGGCAAGATTGCAAATAATAACAGGTTCACAGACTTAGCAGAATTCACAGGACATGGCAGAAATAACATCAGGTTGCAATGTTTAGAGCTATCAAACAGCATGTCACAGGAACTTATCATGGCAAACAAAGGCATGGCATGATACTACTAAATGCATAGACAAACGTCCCTTACTGACCATGAGCCAAAAAGGATCAGAAAATATGATGGCACCCATGTAAACATGGCAAGTTATATTACAGATTTAAACATGGCAGGAACAACAATAAGTGGCATGTTGGTGAGCTTGAACCACTCACCACAGAGCAATACATGGCATGGCAAGGCAACTCACAGTAAGAAGACATGGCATGGAAGATATACATGGCAAGAACAACATCATAGCATACACGGATCAACTACAACAACCTTGGCAAAATTGAATAACATGTAAACAACCTGTCAGGAAACATTTTATAGCAAAAGTAGAGCTCGATTGACTCAAGCTATGGCACTCCATAATTATAAACAAGGGCATGGATGGATAGAGAATAACCATATGTTCAAAACATCCTTACTGAAGTATCTCAAAATAAGCATGGATCTCTCTGTAGCATCAAGTTAACATGGCATAAAAATATCGTGAGGCAGGCTGAAAATCAGCAACATCATGAAGCCTAGTTTGCATGCTTGTGCTAGTCACCACAGAGATCACAAAAATACATGGCATACACCCCTGTAAAGATGGCATGGCATATTACAAAACACATGTAGGACTCAAGTTCATAGGGTGCACACATCAATAATGGCAAAAATGACAAAAGTGCATGTTCTGATAAGAATCTGAAACTAACATCACCTAGCCCTCTTCTAACAGCATTTCGGGCATCAAGATGAGCTCAAATGAAAATGACGCAATGAGATGAAATGATGTACTCGTCGAGACGAACAATTCGACATATTACACGCACGAAATGAAGCTACGGATGCAGAGTTATGGCATGATGAAAATGGATAAAAATACTGGGATCTGGGGACTTGGAGAAAATATACCCTCGCGCAAAAGTCAACGGGGCGGAGATATCCGGGACACGGGGATCCCGTTTGGTTGAGATCCCGGTGGATCTCATCCCGATCCACCGGATCTCGCCGGAGAGGCAACGGCGATGGCCGGAGAAGGGCGGGGCGCCGGAGTGGCCGGGCAGCGGAGGGGATGGCGGGCGGGCGCGACGGCGGGGAGTCGGGCCGGAGGCGCTGGTGGCGGGCGGCGGCGCCGGGCGCTGGCCGTGGCTGGGCGCGCGATCCGGCGGCTGCGCGGCGGAGAGAGAGGCGCGATGCGGGCGGCGGAGGCGGCGGGCGAAGGAAGCGGCGGCGCGAGGCGCAGGCGGCGACGGGAGCCGGGGCTCGGGCGGAGCTCGGCGAGCGGCAGCGCTGGCGAGCGCGCAGACGCTGAGCAGCGGTGGAGCACCGGCGACGGAGGCGCGGCGGCGATCGGACGGGCGGCGGCGCGGCGCATGGGCAAGGGTGGCGGGCGGCCCTCGGCCCGCATGGCGGCGTGGGACAGGTGGCGCGGTCGGATTGGACGAGGGCGACGGGCGGACATGTCCGGCTGCGGCCGGCCGTGTCCGGTGGCGGCGGAGGGCGATTTCTAGGGTTTCGGGGGGATTTGACCGCGAATTTCGGAGGGGGTGTATATATAGGTAGAGGGAGCTAGGAGAGTCCAAATGGAGCACGGTTTTCGGCCACGCGATCGTGATCGAACGACCGAGAGCATGGAGGGGAGTTTGCTGGTTTTTGGGCCACTTTGGAAGGGTGTTGGGCTGCAAAGAGAAGGAGGCTTTACGGTTACCCGGTTAACCGTTGGCGTATCAAACGACCTCCAAATGGCACGAAACTTGACAGGCGGCCTACCGGTGCTATACCAAGGCCGCTTGGCAAACCTCGGGTCATTCCGAGACCGTTTAACACCCGCACACGAAAAGAGGTAAAAGGGAGCGTCGGGGGACATAGGAGTGCCGGATTGCAAAACGGACAACAGGGAAAATGCTCGGATGCATGAGACGAACACGTATGCAAAATGAAATGCACATGATGACATAATATGAAATGCAAATGATGACATGGCAAAGTGCAACACGCAAGCACATGACATGGCAACGACGGCGAATAACTGGCGGACACCTGGCGCATCGAATTCGGGGCGTTACACTCCCTCACACACCGATCTAGCCTGTAACACCTCATATCACTTTGCGGCCTCACGCATGGTATTCCCACGGGTGTCGCCTTACCATGGCCCGGGACTGTTTGCGCCTTTTGGCTCACGTATATGATAGTGTTGCTAGCATCCATATGATAGAGAACCCGTGCCGACATGACTAGTCGTGAACCCAAAGTGGCACTAACTTACGGGGACAGGCATACATGAATCAACATCGAGCATGTCAGTCAGCAGCATGCGAATTCGGGCTGTAGCACTCGGCTAACAGGACTCCGGGAACCCGGGCTGTAGCAGGCTAGGCGGGACTCGGATGTCACCATGTGACATTTCGAAGGGATGTACACAGAACGAAGTGAATCACATGCCGCCAGTTAGGTGTTCCGAGCAGTAGTCTTGGGCTAGCAGGACTCCGGTGAACCGGCAGAAGGACTACTATGGCTCATGGAAGCACAAGACTACATTTCCCCATAAGAGAGGCTACCAAGGATAAACAACTAGGTTGTCGGATCCCACACATACCAAGCATTTCAATCATACACACAATATGCTCGATATGTGCAAATACAACATGGCATCACAACAAGACTCTACGACTCAGAGTATTTATTCATTAGGCTCCCAGGAGCCAAGTATTACAAACATGGGTCTCATGACCCAACATACAGAGCATACAAGCAACAAGCACAAGCGGAAGCTTAACTTGTCTGAGTACAGACAACTACAAATGAAGAAGGCTGAGAAGCCTGACTATCTACAAGACCTTCCCAAGGGTACAAGATCGTAGCTGAGGTAACAAGCTAAACGATCGAAGTCCACGCAGAACTACTAGCGAGACGGAAGTCTCTCTGCAAAAACATAAAATAGGCAAACGTGAGTACAAATGTACCCAGCAAGACTTACATCAGATCTAACTACATATGCATCGGTATCAACAAAGGGGTGGTGGAGTTTAACTGCAGGAAGCCAGCTTTGACTCGGTGGCTATCCTAAACTACGACTGCAAGTAACCCTTTTGAGGTGGCGCACACGAGTCCACATATTCACCATACCAATACACCACTATGGATCCGCTCCCGTCAACCTACGAGAACGCCATCCATAGCACTCACGCTTATCTTGCGATTTTTAGAGTATCCACTTTCACTTGTCTATGAACTGTACAGGCAACCCAGAAGTCCTTTTCCACGGACACGGCTATTCGAATAGATCATATTAACCCTGCAGGGGTGTACTTCTTCACACACGCTCTCGCCACTTACCGCCATGTACACCTCGTGTATCTCGGCAACCTTCAAGCGGAAGCCTGGCGAGGGAGTCGGCCACGACCTGATTAACCACACAAGTCTCTCGTCCAGGTTTATCGCCTATTCGGGTTCCATCCGCAAGGAGATCCGGCCGGGGTGTCGCTCACGGCCCCAAACGGTGTGAGCAGGGTTCCCAAGCCCACCTCGACGCGTGGTTCTATGCTTGGTACACCGTGCCACGGTGCCTAGTCTGTCCCAAGCCCACCTGTACCGGGTGCCTCTTGGTAGACTACTAACACTACCTACAAACACCAGAAACTAGTTGCAACTCCTGGACAGAGATCAAGTTGATTGATAAGCCAAGAGGGGCCGAGTTACCGGAACCCAATGTGTGGTAGTAACTGTTCATGGATCACAAACACGGAACTCAGTTCCTGAGGACGGCTGCAATGAGACAACCCACCATGTACTCCTACATGGCCTCTCACCGTTACCTTTACCAAATCGTGTTCACACACTTAGCTCACACACAGTAGGACATGTTCACACACCTCCAATTCATCCCTGATGAATCAGACCTGACACAACTCTAAGCAATAGCAGGCATGACAAACAAGCATGAATGAGTAGGCACATCAGGGCTCAAACAACTCCTACTCATGCTAGTGGGTTTCATCTATTTACTGTGGCAATGACAGGTCATGCAGAGGATAAAGGGGTTCAACTACCGCAGCAAGTAACAGATGAATCGTTGTTGTCCTAGTGCATTAAAAGAGAGCAGGAGCGAGAGAGTGGGATTGTATCGGAATGAACAAGGGGTTTTGCTTTCCTGGCACTTCTGAAGATAGTATAGCTCTTCATCAGTGTCATCGATCACATCGTCGGGACAACATCTACTGAGGGGGGACAAACACCGGCAACAGAGAAAGAACACAATCAATGCAATGCAACAATATGATGCATGAGTGTGACATGGCAATATGCTGTGTTTTGAGCTAATGCAACTAGCAACCAGATTAAATGAAGTTGGTTTGAATCAAAGATTCAAATTCAAACTCCATATGTGGTTATTTAAATGCCATTCATACCATTTGTCCTAAACATTAGTCATAAGTTGTTCTAACATGCATGAAACCAGTACAGATGGATAGATTGGATTTTTCTGATCATTTTTCATATATAATTTATTTCATTTGGAGTTACGGTTGAATTACTATGAATTTTTGAAGTTTGCATTATTTTCTGAAATTTATAAATCATTTCTGATTTATTTAAAATTCCAGAAAATAACTACTGCGTCAGCCTGACATCATCATGATGTCAGCAGGTCAACGGGCACGGTCCAGGTCAAACCTGACGCGTGGGTCCACTGGTCAGTGACACGGTGGTGTTTAGTGACACTAACAGGTGGGGTCGGGTCAACGGACATGTCAGCATAGTCAACTCTGACTGGTGGGTCCAGCCTTATTAAACTAATTTAAACAGAAATTAAACCTAGATTAGTTAGGGCATGGGGCCTAGGTGTCAGTGAGCTAGGGGGGTTTGTTAGGGCGTCATTAGTGGCTAATGACAGCGCCACGTCGGCTTCGCCTGAGTTCTGCCGGCGGTGACCAAAACGCGGCGGAGGGCATCGGGATTTTGCTACGGGGTCCGGTTTGGCGCGCGGGGAGCATCTACGGGGATCTGGCGGAGTGGCACATCCAGTGGTGGAGGCGTCTGGAGCTGGGGTGGCCTACAGAGGCACCAGCGACGAGCTTTGCGGCGGCCGGAGCTCGGGGGCGTGCGGGGACGCGGTTGCGGTGGACGTGGCGATGTAGGATTAGCACCTACGGCGTATACATGGTGCGGTGAGTACGATGGGCGCATGCCCGGGACTAAATGGTCACCGGAGCATCACCGGCGATGAGCTCGTGCGGCGGTGGGTTTCTGCCTTGACAGAAGATGCGGCTAGAGGACGCGCGGGAGTGAGGTAGCAGGGGGGATAGAGAGAGAAGCTCACGACGGGGGCAGCAGAGGTGACGGCGAGGTCGGGGAAGCTCTGGGGGTGGCGCATCGACGACGGGGATCTCCGGCGATCCGAGGACGAAGATGACGACGTGAGGGCGGAGCAGAGCTTCCGGCGAAGCGTGGCTCGGTGAAGACGAAGCGGAGGTCGTAGCGGAGCTCTAGGGCACGGAGAGAGATCGTGAGGGAGGCGGTGGCTGTGGTGGCAGCAGACGGCTACGCTCGGGCTGCGCGGGAGAGAGAGTCAGGGAAGAGGGAGAGTGAGCGAGGGGGTCAGCGGAATCGGGACGACACGGGAAAGTCTTCCACGCGTCCAGGGGATCGTCGGCAAGCAGGAGGTGGCCGGGAACGCACGCAGCTGCCACGCTCCCTCTCGCCTCTTGGCGGGGAGGATGAAGACGGCTCTGCCCTTGGTGGGCTGGGCGGCTAGAGTGCCAGAACAGGTAGGCCGGCCCAGGTAACTCTCTCTCTCTGTTTTCTAATTTAAATTGTTTCTGTTTTCTATTTATTCTGTTTTGTTTTGATTTAGTAAAATACTAAACCATTTTATAAAATCCTGGAAATAATTAGGGGTGTTGTCTGAATTATTCCAGTGACCCATAACAATTTCCAACATTTTTGGAGCACCTAAAATATATATATAGCATTTAAATAGCTCCAATTCAAATATGTTTGAATTAATTCAAAGCCCAAATATGTCCTGCAAAAATGTAAACCATCTTTGGTAGATGCTTCCACCTCAAACCAGAAATGTTGAACATTTTTAAAGGGCATTTTGAGTTCAATGAAAAAGATTTTATTTTGACCCTAGCCGAATTCTTTTGGTGCTAGGGTTTGAGAATCCCCATTTCATAGTTAAATGAAATTTAGACATGATGACATGATGGTCATGCAAGGACAAGCAAAGGCTAAGCTAGGGTTGTGACAGGCAGGGCTCTCAAGCTCTCGTGACGATCTTCTAGTATCCCATAATGTGCTAAAGATAGATCATGAGGCCATGATTGCTAAGGTAACATCTAGTGAGCCTCATGTGGATACTAGCACCACTTCTAGTCAAAATACTATATTGCCATGTGCTAGTCCTTGTAATTTATCTACTCACAATGTTGGTATGTCTTGTGATGAATTGCTTCCCTTGCCTTGTTGCTCTAACAATGAAGCTTATACTTCCTCTAGTACTTGTATTGAGACTAACCATGTAGAGGAAATCAAAGAGCTCAAGGCCCAAGTCACTTCTTTGAAGAAAGACTTGGAAAATAGTCATGAAGGGAAATCCACACTCCACAATATCTTGAGTGTGCAAAAATCCCCCAATTACAAAGGTGGACTTGGATTCAACTCCAATAAGAAGAAGAAGTCCAAGATGAACAAAAGGAAGGGCCAAGAACAAGTCAAGAAATCGGCCAAGATTGTTTGCTTCAAGTGCAAAGTAGAAGGGCATCATGTTAGATCTTGCCCATTGAAGAAGAAGGCCATTAGTGTCAAGCAACAAGGGAAGAGGGCACAAGTTCAATCTCATGCTCAACCTCAAGTTGAAGAAAGGCCACTTCCCAAGAAGACTCAAGTTAATGCTTCTCTTGTTGAGAAATCAAGTGAGAAGAAAGTGAAGAGTAGACGTTGCTACTTATGTCGTGAGAAAGGCCACGTCGCTTCTTCATGCACTAGTGGTAAATTATCCAACCCAATTATTATTGATGATGTCTATTCTCTTGGGAAGGATAAGGTTGGCAATGTGTTTGCCAAGTTTGTTGGTACTCAAAGTGGTGTCAAGAAAAGAACCATTTGGGTGGCCAAGCCTATTGTGACTAACCTCTTAGGACCCAACTTGGTTGGGGACCAATTATCTCAAACTTGATCAATAGGTGTTGTTGGAGGTCATTGGAGACTTGGCTACATTATGAAGATTTAAGGGGTCCTCATCATTCATATTGTGTCAAGCCAAGTCATTCGAATTATCTTTCTATCATATATCCAATGTTCCTCCTTGCGGTAACTCGTGCTTAAATTGCTTACATTAAAAGTTACTTGTCCCTTAGCATGTTGTGGTTTTGTATCTTGCATGTGCTTGTATATTTTGTGCTTCCAAATTGCTTATCTTAAGAAATCAAGTATGTGCATGTTGGTTTGCACATCATGTACATGTGTGTTGTGTGCTGAGCCTTTTTGCATCTTGTTTATTTCTTAGTTGGCTCTTGTGAGAGATTAATGGAATATCCCATTATGGGGGAATGATGTGCTTTGTGCACCTCACAATCCTATAAATGTGTGTACATGAGTAATACCATCTAGTATTGATATTTCAAGATTATCTAGTCTCTAGGTGGTATATCTCTCATGAGAAATTCAAATTCTAAATTGTCCATTAATTATCTCTTGTTGGATCCTTTTAATTGCCTCTTGTCTATCTTTAATTGGTATCACATTATGGGGGGGTAATATGCTATGTGTGTATTACTAGCCTAGAAAATGTGTACATTTGAGATATTGTCACCTAGAATTGATATTGTAAATTATCTTGTTCCTAGGTGGCATGATAGCTCTACAATTTGCAATTTTCTTGTGTTTGGTGTGAAGATGATGTCGGATATCCTTGCTATCTACCACCAGGAATTATTTCCATTTACTTCTTGTCTTTTGACAATTGGTACTCACTTTTGTGGTAGAATTTATTGATCATCTTTACATTGGCTTTTATTTTTATTTTCCTTTTTCTCTTGCCAAGGTTGTGTCAACTCCCGTTGTCTTCCCTACCACTTGTGGATCTTGTTTGTTTCTCGTTCTTGTCTAGTGCTTTCTAGATATCGTGAAAGTGGTGATCCCACCTTATGCATTTTGTATTCAAATGCAAATCCTATATAATGCACAACTCGTGGGGGAGCTATCCTATTTTCTTTAGAACACTCTTCTTATGATCCTTATCAAGTGTGTGTTGGTGGAAGGCAAGCCGTTTTCGTTTTGGTACTTTGTGCTATCATGAAACTTTGCAGAGAGCTTGGTTTGTTTGGAACCATCCTCTCTTTTGGGAGTTTGACATCCTTCTTTTTGAGTGTATCAATGGATATCTCATTCCTTGATGTATCTTGTTGGATATCCTCCAAGTGATGATTTATTCATTTGGTATATTTTCTTCGCTTGTTATTTCTTTGTCTTTTGGTCTCGGTTCTTGAAAGTCTTGAGCATGCATATTTACTTCTTATAGTTTCTTTGGCATGATTTCTTTGTTTGACCCAATATATAGGGGAAACTCCACCAAGTCTCAAATTGGATGAGATGTGCATGAAATTCATTTTAATATCTATATGCACATATTTATGTGGAGTTTGTCCTATGTATTGGTGTTTCTAACTATTTGGTCCCGATGAGTTTGGGTACCGTTTAGTTTGTGTCGTTCTTATAGGAACATTTGGAGATGCATTGGATGCTCGGCTCACTCACAAGGAAGGTGTTGTCACCATGTGCATATTGGAGTCAAGCTAGGATGATCAATGAACTACTATCTACCTTCAATTGGTATCTACTATATCCTTCCAATGGTATCTCGGTAATAAGTATCATCATCTACTACATGCACACATTACTTGCATCAACCTTGTGTAGGTTGTATCATGGCATGTATTTCATTCTTTCGTGTGGTACTTGTTTACTTTCTCAAAGCATCTCAACGATGATCTCATGTTGCTATTTGTGATGTCTTTGATGTTCGTGCGGTAGGAATTCATTTATATACAATAAGACCATATCTAGCCAAGCGCTATGCTTTCAAGCAAATATCTTATTGGTATATTTATGACTTCCTTGTGGATATCTTGTTCCTTCATGTTGTAACTATTTCGGGTGTACATCCTTCTTTGTAGATATATATCATCATGATTTCGTCTACCTAGAACCTTATACACTTGAGAGAAATTACATCTCTGGTTGATATCCTTTCTTTCACGTCCACCTTGTCTTCCTTTGTTATTTCTTTGGTGGCTCCGTGAAAGCTTTTGCCTTGAGTGTGTGTCCTCTATCGTTGCATCTTGATGCACTCTTGTGTGGTGAAGATTATTTTCCTCTTGCTTTTCTTTACGAGGCTTTTGCCATCTTAATTGGTACCCCTCGTCTTGATCAACCTCTCATCGTCTATCTTCACCACGGGTTGTCACAAGCATAGGTTCTCTATTTTCTTATTAGTAAGCTTGTGAACCCATTTGCTAGTTGTGTGTGAGAATGAAAGGCTTTGCACCGTGTATCTCATTCATTCGAGACTATGTTGATGCTTATGCTCATCCGTATATTAGTCTTCTCATGTGCTTTGCCATGACTCACACACATCATTTTGGTTGAGCCTATTCTTAAGTTGCCTCTTTTACAATGTTGCTCAACCATGTGCTTGTTGCAAGCCTATGCTTAGTTTCCTATATTCTCACTTGCACTTGTTGTTAGTTTCTGTTGACTTTGGGGGAGCTATGATCCTATTTTGTGCACTTTGTATCCAAATACAAAAAATCTTGATGTGCACAAATCATGAGGAGCTTCTCTAGTTTCTTTAGAACAATCCTCTGCTCATATCATAATATCTTTTTCATATGGCTTGTAGGATCTTTGGTCTAGTTGGTTCAGTTGATATCATTTGATTGCTTGCTTCAATTGGTATCTTTTGATTGCTCGATTTCTTGTTTCTCTCTTTGTTATGTCTTTGTGGCATATCTTTCTTTTGCAATCTTTGGGCCTCAATATAGTTTGTTTTCCTCCAAGTATTTACCATTGGATATGTGTATTGCATTCCACTCTCTTTTTGAGAGATACACAATTCTTGGAGGACCACAATTTATTTTGGCCTTCTAAGCTTTTTGCCCATTTTGGCAATCGATGCCAATGGGGGAGAAGTTTCAGAGAGTTTTGTGGAGTAGTTTGTGGAGTAGCTTTGGTTTTTGTTTCCTTAGCATTTGCATCTCTTCGCATGCATTATTGGTTGGTGCATTTCATGGTGTTGCATAATTCCTTGTATAAACTCTCTTGAAAGTGATTGTCATCAATTACCAAAATGGGGGAGATTGAAAGAACATGCGGTGCCCCCATGTTTGGTTTTGGTAATTGATGACAATCTCTATGGACTAATGGTTGCCTTGAGTTATATTTGAAGGTTTTGTCCATAGGCTTTTCTTGGAGTACATGTGTTGGTTTCAAGGAGAGTTTGTGTCGACCAAGGTGCTATTCAAGGAATTACCTAAAAGATTGGTCTTGTGAGAGGTGGATCAAGACTAAGTCAAAGAGTGAATCAAGTTGATCAACACACAAAGCGTAGAAGATGTACCGAGAGGGATCAAGTGATCCCATGGTATGGTAAGCATTGTCAATTATGCTTTGTGTACTAACCCATGGTCTTCGTGAGAGTTCTTTGTGGGGTTAGGATGTGTGCAAGTTCAAGTGATGCATCACGAAGAGATCAAGTGCTTGAAGCTTGCCGTCCGTTGTGGTGACAATGGACTTGTGAAGATGAGCCAAAGAGTGGCTCACCCATAGTGGACTATGGGGGAGCAATCATCTAGTCTTCATCGAGCCAACGCAATCAAGAAAGGTGGTCCAACTTGAGGGAGTCAAGATCGTCATCATATAGCTCAAGTGGACTTTGTGCAAGGCAAAGGTTTGCCCTTGATAGGTTTTCTATTTTACCGGTCTCATGGTAGTTGTGGGAGACCGGGTTATAGGATCGATTGCCGTACTATCAAGGGGGGCTCTCGATGAGTTGTTTGATCGTATCGTTCATAGAGAGCTCAAACCATTGCATCCCTGCATCATCATTATTGGTTCTTGTTTGGTTCTTCTCCTTGTGAGATTTGGAGCTTATGGTCATTTTTACGACAAGCTCGAGTTCATCGAAAACGGAGTTCACTTGCATCTTCTATGATGTTTTCGATGTTGGAGGGTATGTCGATGCTTCTCTGTTGGAGGTTTCTCTCCTCCTTTTGTTAGGCATACCTCCCCTGTCTCTGTTTTGATGCTACTCATTGTCTTGTTTCCAACAAGCTTGAGTTTGCTCAATTCGGAGCTTTGCAGAAGTTATGGCAGTTCTGGTTTTACTGTATCCCTCTGTTGTCTTCTCTGCAAAATGAAGGACTCCTAGTGTTGTTGTTCTGGGGCATGCGGTAGTACTGCTCTCCGGAGCGGTAGTATTGCAGGCCCTTGCGGTAGTACCGCAGTCCCCTGCGGTAGTACTGCAGGTGCTCACGGTAGTAGCGCTCTGTGGGAGTGGTACTACCATGGGCTCTAGCCAGGCTTAGCAGCATGAGCGGAAGTAGGGGCGGATGTAATTTTTTACATCCGCGCCCTACGCGGTAGTACCGCTCTTCGTGTGCGGTAGTACCGTGCGGATTTTTGCGCAGTCCTCCTCACGGAAGTAGGTACGAAGTAATTTTTACTTCGTGCTTTCTCTCGCGCTTAGTGTTGCCTGCCTTATGGCAGATCAGAAGGGCGCACGGTAGTACCGCTCGGCGGTTCTACCGCTCGTTGCCACTGTGCAACAGCCTTCATCTGGCCAGATCTGCACATGCGGTAGTACCGCAAGCAATCATGTAGTACCGCTGACTCCGTCTTGTAGTACCGCGTCGTCTTGGGCTGAGTGAGGGATAACGGTTGGATTTTCCCCACCTATAGAAGGGGGTCTTCTTCCCCAATGGACCTCATCCTTTTAGCTCGTGTTCTTCCCCCATTGTTGATCTTCTTCGAGCTTGCTAACTCTCAATCCCTCCAATGGTTCTTGCTAGTTCTTGAGGGAAAAGAGAGAGGAGATCTAGATCCACGTTTCCACCAATCACTTTCTCCTCTAAGTGAGGGGAACCCCTTGGATCTAGATCTTGGAGTTCTTCGTGTTCTTCTTTCGTTCTTCCTCTCATTTTCCTCCCTAGCATTAGTTGCTTTGGTGGGATTTGGGAGAGAAGGACTTGGGCACTCCGTGTGCCCTTGCCATTGCATTTGGTGCATCGGTTTGAGTTCTCCATGGTGATACGTGGAAGTGAAGTTTGAGAAGCTTATTACTCTTGGGTGTTTGGGCACCCTAGAGCTTGTTCCTCTTGGGTGCCTTGGCGCCCTAGACGGTTGGTGGTGTTCGGAGCTCAATCATTGTGGTGTAAAGCTCTGGGAAAGCGTCGGGGTCTTCAATTAGGTTGTGGAGATCGCCCCGAGCAATTTGACGGGTAA